>CM046069.1:79239571-80719839 GCA_025215515.1 Schistosoma japonicum | reverse complement strand
CTTTGAACACGATGACAACATGCAGTCCCTTAAACGCCTTAGGTAACAATACAAGCCTTTATCTGTGTATGTACAACAGAGAATCTGGCACGTGTGTCGATCCAAGTTCCCCCCCCCACCTCAGCAGTACATCATGATAAATACTGAATAAGTAAAAATAGTGATTACGTCAATGGCAGTAAGGAAAAAGTGTGGGTACAGAATATGATACACACAGTAGTTTGCACATAGGCACAAAACAATCTAAATGTCACAATTTAAGGGATGACAAAGAGTGAATGCACGTAAACCACTGAGATCGTTTCAATCTATAAGGAAGCACAAAAGTCATCGTGTAATAATTACCGAGGAATCAGCTTAACGAATATAGTGTCTAAAATATTACCTTCAATAATATTTTGACGTCTAACTAAAGCTCGTGAAGAGCAAGCTCGAGAAAACCAAGGTGGTTTCAAACCTAGATGTAATTATAAAGACTAAATAATAACACTTCGGCAGGTCCCGGAACATAGGCACACTTTTAGACGCCCAACAATAGCTGTATTCCTTGACCATAAGGCGGCGTTTGACTCTATCGATACTAAAGTTATGTGGCAACGTCTATCATTGAAAGGCGTACCGAAGGAGTACATTAACCTTATGCAAGCCCTCTACTCGAACACCACATGTCGAGTCAGAGCTTATGGTGGATTGTCATCGGAAACGATCACTTCAAGTGGTGTTCGTCAAGGTTGTACGCTTCCCCCATTTTTATTTAATTTTATCATTGACAAACTTTTGGAGTAAACATTGTCATCGTCTGGTTTCTATGGGGTTGACTTCCTTTCAGAAGATAAAATTATTGACTTAGAAAATGAAGATGATATAGTTCCACTGGGTGAAGATGCTGATAAAATGCAAAATCATTTGACTACCTTAAACATGAATGTAAGCATGTTTGGGATGAGATTTTCCTCATCCAAATGCAAAATGCTGATTCAGGACTGGCTTAATTCGGCACCGTAGTTAGTAATAGGCAGCGAAGTAGTTTAATGTGTTGACCACTTTATCTATCTTGAGAGCCTCATCAGTACCGATTGTCTATTATCTGCTGAAATCTTGGCTTGTATGCATAAGGCCCGATTGGCTTTTTCCGGTTTGCGTCACTTGTAAAATAGGCGAGATATCCGTCTACTGTCGAAAAGACGCGTTTACTGCGCAGCAGTTAGATCCGTTTTACTTTATGGATGTGAAACATGTCCACTAAGGATATTCACAGGCTTCTAGTATTTGATCATAGATGTCTTCGAAGCATTGCTCGTGTTTGCTGGGACCACTGAGTAAACAATGCGTTGGTTAGGAATAGAGTACTAGGCAAATACGATAAGTCTATCGCTGAAGTAGTAAATCTTCACCAGCTGAGGTGGTTAGGACATGTGTTACATATGCCTGACCACCGCCTAACTCGACGAGCAATGTTATTTGGTGTGGGAGTAGGCTGGAAGAAAGCTAGGGGGGACAAACGAAGACATGGCACCAGTCCATGAAGTCACTGACAATTGGGCTGAGCCATGTTAATAGATGTGGACTATATGGTTGGGGCTTATTATCATCAACGCAGAACTGGGTAAATACGCCCATAGGTTCAAGTTGTCATACCACATTAGCACTACGAGATAACGAAAGTAACAGAATTACAGAATACAAGATGGGAGACTGAAGTTAAGATGTGCAGAAACTAATAATAGGATTCAAGATTTAGATGAAGTTAAAGAGTGAATACACTTGCGCCACTGTGACCGATTCTGAGTCATGTCTCCAAGTGTCTTCAGCCATTTATTGCGACTATCAAGCGGACCCCAAACAGGTAATCTGCATCCGCCAACATGGCTTAAACCAACAGTCAAAGACTTCATGGTCTGATGCAATGTTTTGGTTTGGCCGCCCCTACCCTTCTTCCATCTTCCTTCAATCTTAGCTAACATCGCGCGATGAAGCAGACAGTAGTGTGGCATGCTCAACACGTGTCCTAGTTATCTCAGTCGATGAAGGTTAACGACCTCTTCGACTGATTTACCATATTTCCCAAAAACCTTTTGTCTAACCTCCATATTACTTATTCTACTGTTCCATGATATACGAGAGATGCTACGAAGATTTCTATGATCAAATACCTGAAGTCGACGCATATCTTGGGTTTTCATGGCCTATGTTTCGCAGCCATATGTTAGGAAGGCGTGGACTGCTGCGCAGTACACCTGGAAAGACGGATATCTTGCCTGCTCCCTAAGTGGCGTAAATTGGTGAGTGCCAATCGGGCTTTCTGAATCCCTGCTGAGATTTCGTCCGACACCGACCCACAAGGGGTGATGAGATTTCCGAGGTAAGTGAAGTGGCCAACGCATTCAATTACTTTACTACCTATCATTAATCCAAGTGGTGAACCAGGCCAGTCCTGAAGCAGTATTTTGCATTTAGAAGGGGAGAACCGCATCCCGAATATGCTTGCATTGTTATTTAAGATGATCAGGAGACTGTATTTTATCAGCGTCTTCATCAAATAGGACTATATCGTCTGCATGTTCTAAGTTGACGAGAAGACCTCCTGGTACGAAATTAATTGCTGAGGTGTTAGAAGTGAGTGAGACTTTTAAGAGTATATATGACGAAATTAAATAAAAATGGAAATAAGGGACAACCCTGACAAACCCCGCTTGAAGATGAAATTTCTTGTAAGGATCCCCCATAGGCTCTAACTCGACCAAGTAAGTTTACGTACTTTTGAGGTACGCCTTTTAATGACAAACATTGTCACAAAACTTCACGGTCTACCGAGTCAAAAGCTGCTTTCAAGTCAAGGAATACAACTATAGTCGGACGTCGGTACATATGTCTATGTTCGAGAATCTGGGATGATGTTCAGTTCCCAGACGTCGGCTAATATATCAGTCAACCTACCAGCTAAGACTGGACCACCATCCTTAAAGATATCGGTAGACAACCTATCAGGCCCTGCTGCTTTACTTCGCTTCAAGTTACTTATAGCCTTTTCAACCTCACTGAGAGAACAAAATACACTGAAGTTCAGAAGTTGTGGTTTATTTATACAGCTGCACGATGTTGGTGGGTAGTTAACTTATGCAATCAGATAAATTGAAACCACGATAACTGCTGTTTCGGGGAACTTAAATAAAAATACCACAAAGAATTATAGCTAGGATGTCCTAGGCTAAAGAAAAAAACTAGTAAAAAATAGGATTTAGTGTTAGCAATATGATTTACAATCATGATTTAGGCTTAAAAACGGGATTTAAAGTTACGATTAACAGAAGGTTTAAAAATCTACTGGGATTCAAGGTTAGAAAAAGGATCTGTAATGTATAATACATATACCGAACAACTAGTAAAGTGTAGATAAAGACGAACAAAGTATAAATATAGGTGAAATTTTAATGGTGGACAAAGTATGAATAAAGGCGACAACGCAATACATTAATCCTTTTTCGCCTCCCTGGTGTAAATAGACATGCCTATTTATTTACACATTGACCTCATATTCGACGTTGTCTGGCTCGGTTAGACGCGTCTGCAAATTCACACCATTGTGGAACAAATAGCCTCATTTTCGCATTCACTTACACCGTGTAGTCTATTTTTCGCCTAACCATATATAAATATATATATATATATATATATATATATATATATATCTTATTGCATTGGAATAAGATTGGTAATAAGATTCTGAATTTCCAGAAAAAAACTATGATTTGGCGCTTTTCCCGTGCAGTTAAGTGAAACGACTATCTTTCAAGGAACTATGTAGAAAATAACATAACATCAGCTGTCCAAGATAACTAAATAACTACCACTCACTAAGACGTAAATCAACCCTTGATGACCTTGGTTCAAGCTGCATTATTCATCCAATATCCAATATCCTTTTTGGTAGGACACTATAAACCAATTAATTTTCGTTCTATCATCTTGATGTTGAAGTGAAGTTCAGAGTCATTGGTATTGCTACGTATTAGTAGTCTAAATACTCTACTATGCAATACACTGTGGTTTGTTTGATTTAATTTGAGAGTGATTGAGTCCGAGTATCTTCCTACTGTGGGTTTACTAGAGGCAGTAGATCTCACACTACAGTACAGTCGGCTTGTGACAGACGGATGAAGAAGTGAGACAGTCAGTTATTTAAGGATAAAATAGCGAAAAAATGAGATGAGTAAATGAATGCAACTAACAGTACATTAGTGGAAACTGATGCCAGCGATAATAATGTGCATGTGGGTTGAAGAGTATTAACGAAAAGTAGTCAACTTCTGTTGCGAGCGGAAGATGAAACCTTGGAAGTGTGTTAATAGTTCTTTAACCAATTTTTAAAAGTGGTGGTGACTGAGGTTACGATTGTGAATACAGAGCAAGCCATTTGTGTATACTGCTACCCCATCTCAATGTTTGTCCTCTGATGCGCCATCATAAGGGTAATGTCTCGTCGTAATTAGTGGAAGACTTTGGATAATCCCTTGTTCATCTGAAGCTGAGCAAAAATAGATCGGGAAAATGTAAGCTTGTCTAGCTGTCATCGGACGAAGTAAATTTCCATGTAAGCCTTGGCTCAATACTTCTGACAGCTATTTCACGCGTTGTGTGTAAACTTTATTGTGTGTCAGAGAGGCGGTGTTCGTAGATATAATAGGTTTTCTTATACTCTTCTGATGTGCAGAAGTACAAAATATGACATTTATAGACTCCTAATTGAAGCGTATCGGCTTGCGTCTAATTCTCGAGCTACAGCAAGTGTTAGTATTATGTCTGCGCGTCGCAAATTTGGCGTATAGCTCTCCTAAAGTTTTATTTTATCAGCGAAAATTAAGACCCATGAAATAATGTCGACTGTATTGCAAGCAGTATAACGTGTGTGCATCATTTCGAACCCCACTTATCCTTCTCCGTTTAAATATTTCTAAAAGTAATATCTAACGAGTCACTTGAAATTTATTTGCAGTCTACAGAATGTAGGAAGCCGCAGACAGGGATAGACATATCTTCAGCCATTTGTCTTAATACAAGTAGGGTGTATTCACAGTTTGGTGATATATATGAAAGAGGAGGATTCCTTGATTAGCCATCTCATTGATCATGCTCTCTAGAGGGACCCCCTTAATAATTTCTTAGTGTTTATCTTCAGACGTGTGCTGCCATTCCTGTTTCAGCGTAGTATATTGTGGTTACCTATACAAAGTGTAGCGGTAAATAATCCCTAAAATAAATAGTTGCATAGGCTCTCGACATTGATGCTGACCATGTTTGTTTTAGCGGACACTACTAGTTGAAGGCGTGCGGTCACGCATCTTCACCAGATCACTACTTAAACTACCGTGAGTAGAATCTCTCTCTAGTGTGCCAGCCTAGACGTTGCTATCCCATTGAAGCTCTCTTTGCGATCAAATATAATTTCTTTTCCATCCTACAGTGCCTTCTGATTTCTTCTCATTCGTAAGAGTGGGTTCAATCGATAGAAGTGGCTCTGGTTGTACGACAAGCGTAACTTGGTCATATACACGGGAACATTTCAATAGTTTCGTAGTTTGCTTTCCTATAGCATGTATCTTCCCAAAGTAAAAACTTGCTGGTAACAAAGTCTGCCATGACTGCAGTATGGCCATAATGTCCTACAGGGATACGGTTATTCGGTATCATACTTACTTGGTAATGTTTTGTTTTTACTCCGACTTGTATCGCTTCCATAATTCTCGAATAGACCTCACTATATAAAGAGGCCTTGAACTGTTCATCAAACCACCCTTCTAGTGACCTGTTTGGTGATAGAGCGTTAAAATCTTATTTAGTGACCATATGACCATACTCAATGTTCGAAAGAGTGAATAATGTTTATGCAAATTGCTGTTTGTTACTGGAGTTACTAGTAGTTGAATAATATGCCCCTCCCAATCAAATATTTCAATGTATTCACTCTCAAACTGCACTAGACGAACTCTAGAGGATCTATTATGATGGGACACGAATAGATGGTGTCTGACCTACCCTATTTAAAGTGTCATTCCCTTCATGCTGATTCGTTTGCTTACAACATTTGCTAATTACCCTGAATCCAACAAAATTAGGATTTCAATTATGTTGGCCAATTTTATAAGAACTAGCGAGATCAAGATTTTTCGAGTGTATCAGTCATTAGTTTCTGGTGACATAAGCTTATTCAATACTTATCAATGGGCTGTTGGTTGGAAAATATAAATGCAAGCTTAACGACCATGTTTATAACCTGCATGTGAAGTAGCTATATTAGTCCCTTTTTGCAACAGCGAATGTGGCTATGTGAGCCATCTTTCTCCTCACACCATTTGTGGTGAGCTACGGTCAAGCTTTCTGTAGCAGTGAGTTCGATCTTGCTCTCTGAGCGTATTACAGTGACTCTCTTCATTGGTCAGTGCTCCTAAGATTTTACTCTAGTCACTAAGGACTTCCCAACTGTGAGTATCAGTGACATATAGCCAACAGTTTTTGCCATACTGTCCAAAGTTGGCAGGACCATAAGCGGGAAGAACTATTATTTGCAGACTTCCTCCACACGCACAAGCAGCACAGCATTTTGAGTATCGGTCCAAGAGTATTTGTCCAAGAGTAGTGCATACAGCATTCCATTGTTGATTGCTGAGTAGGTCTCTGTTTTCACTGTGGTATAAGACGCTGAAAATAGTCAGAGAATTTAATCCGTTACTTAAAGATGTCTCTCTAAGGATTTCCAAGAGATCAATCAGATAGTAGCCCAACATTCCACTAAGTTTATTTGTGCTTGTGCTGTCAGTGCCAGGGTTAAATCATACTCATATATTAATTGTACTATTTCCTCTTAGGATGATGTAGGCTGGGAGAACGGGGCTTACAGTTTATTAGTACGTGAATCCATCAGTGGGTTTACAGTGTTGCCTGTTTTATTTAAAGATGAATTCACCTAACTACCTATTACTAATGTGTCTAGATTTTGTGACAACTTCTACACAATGTGTTCTCAAAATGATGTGCTGTAAAAACGACAGTGATGCTGTCTTTGATATGGGTGTTCTGATCAGAATACTAACCCTTCATTGAAATGCAGGGAGGGCTTTCCACTACTAGAGGATGACATGTGTTGCGATCGGCATAGCTATAGCTGGTTATTCGACCATACTGATTCTTCGCGGGTTTTTTTGTAGTAAGGCTGTTTTGCTCGCTAGCCTAATAGTTTTCAAGGTAGCCGTCAAGTAAGTGAGTCAGGGTGAAACCTTTACTGGTTGGCATTTGTTGTCTGTCGTATCTTTCAAGCTAATATCAAAAGTAAAAAGTTGGCATACAACTCATATACCTGTTTCTTAGTATACTAATTTTGCTTACAAGCCGATGATGTGGCAGCAGAATACAGGACTTGGGTTTCACACCAATCGTGGAGCCTCAGTAAATCAATCAATTTGAGACGTCACTTAGATTATATGAAAAGAGTAGATAGATCTACCTGATAGCAGACTTACTGTAATACAATAATGGTCTCAAGGTAGATGAATAGATTGTTGATTTAATGTATAATATTTTTGAAAGTTGAAAAAAGAAAGTAGTAAGTAGAGGGGACGTGAAGTAAGGGGAATAAGGTTACATCAACTTTCAAGTAGCTCTCACTTTTAACTGTGTATAATTGTTAATATGCTCTTAATGAGCTGATTTATGTGAGTTGTTCTAAACACGCATCTTGATGTATGAGGAAGATTCATTGTCTTTATTAGCATTCACCGTATGTTGTCTAGTAACTCGGTTTTACTACACGAGATTATCATTATTATTATTATTATTGTGGGCTGAGTTGTTGTGGCTCAAAAGCAGGCAAGTGCATTCTCCTCAGAGCAGTGGGTTTAAAGTAGCTAGTAACTAACCCGCTAAAGGACAGTTGACTAAACGATTGTAAATGGAAAACTACGAAATAAAGATGACCGAAGTAGTTCATGTATATTCTATATAATTCTTTAAGTGCAGTATATTCTGCTGGGAGACAACCACGTATGACTCCTGCTATGACGACTAGAGATATCGAATTGAAGTTATTTGAGTTCCAATTCACAAATATATTTAGGGTCCTTAATCTTGAGTAAATCACCTTGACTTCACTCCCATATACTAATGATCAGATAAACGTAAAATAAAGAAATGGATACGCCATATGTATGACATTAAATCTGGGACTAGTAAAAATTAACAAGTTGAAACGAATTGACTGAAAATATTTAGTCATACGTTGAATATTTACTCACGAAGAAATGCACAATTTAAAATTTCATATGTCCAGGGGATAATTCTGGCCTTCACTGGAGGGAAATCAATATATTCTCAAAAACTTCAAGCAGAACTCACCACTTGACTTCTAACATTTTTTTAATCTCAATATGTCTTTTATACTTTGGTCCCTATCTGAAGGAATCAATGATTCGTCTATACTAAACACAGAAGTCTATTAAGTATAAGCTTTTATCCTCTTCTTAACGATTTGAAACTATTGGAAATGGTAGAATATATAAGGGTTCAGGACAGAGGTATAGAATTATTTAGTCAAATTAGTAAAATTAATGAGAACATGAAAATATGCCGTGAACAAGGGTGTTAAGTAAGAGTTTGTGGTAACCGTGCGACATGTTAAGTTATTACACCGAAGTAACCAATCAAAAATTGTTTGTAGAACCAGATATTATCTAGCAATATAAATAAACTACGCACATACAAAGTTTGTACCAATACGCTTATTCGAATGAGCAGAAAACTTTAACCATAAGGTTGCATTTCATTAAACAATGTATCCTATGATAAAAATAATGAGGACGAGAGGTTTTCATCCTGAAGCGTGTCACTCAGTTGTAGGCAGCAGATGAAGGCGGAATAATTCTGCCAGGCAAAATATAAATAAGTTAATCACTCAATTACATTATCGATACCGGAGACTCGAATAAAATCGAAAAACTCTGTCGACACCTATGTCTACAAACCATCATGGAATAGAGAGATGGCGTGCAGAGTAACATTCGTCTTGTTAACAAGTTCGTTATTAATGTCTTTAGATCACATCAACCTACCATATGTTAGCAGGCGGTCAAGAAAAATCAAGTAAGTGCAGAGTTTTAACGAGTTCCTATGCAGAGAATTGCATTTTCGTGCCAGCTGGCTTAAGGTCGTATAAACTGTTAAAAAATAGCGTTAGTTATGTTGAAGGGTTCTTGAAGCTAAATGGAGTAGATTCTACCAAATATTGAAAGATTTATAGTATCAATCAATCAATGCCTGCTACCCCATGAGGATCATATGATGCTGACTAGCGTTCTCCAACCAACTCTGTCAAGAGCTTTCTTCTCCAGCCTTTCTCAGGATCTCTTCATTCTCTTCATATCTGTCTCCAATTCCAACAGCAATGTGTTTTTGGGTCTTCCTCTTTTTGTGTGGCCTTCAGAATTACATGTTATTGCCTGTATTGTGACACAGTTTGATGATTTCTTCGGTGCGTAGCCTGCCCACGTCCAGCTTCTTCTCCTAATTTCTTCCTGTTGGATTTCGGTCGATTTGTTCACTACCATAAGAGGTTGTTGTTGATGGTATCCGGCTAACGGATCTGAAGTATCTTACATAGACAGTTGTCTATAAAAGTTTAGATCTTTTGAAAATTTTGACTTTAATGTTGACTGACAGTTACTTTAAGTCCCAGATGTCATTCAGTTGTAGGGATGCTGCTCTTGCCTTTCTAATTCGCGCCATCATATCTACCACAGATCAGACCCTCTTTGTTTATCGATGATGCTTCCCAAGTCTATCAAAGTTTCTACATCTTTCTGAATTTCTCAGTCAAGTGAAATCGGGTTAGTGTTCGCTGTTTTGTTTCGAATGATCTTGCCTTCCTCTTTGTGTATGTTGGGGCCTACTGCTGTCGAGGCTGCTGCTACATTGTTCGTTGTCACTTGCATTTATTGCCGTGTGTAGGGTAGAGGAGCTAGGTTGATCATCTGCAAAGTCCAAGTCATCTAGTCGCATCCATGTTGTGCACTGTATTCCGAGATTGCCTTGAGATATTACAGTATTCATGATCCAGTCAACCACCAGCCGAAAGATGAAGGACGAGAGTAAACAACCTTTGTCTAACACCGGTTTTCACTTCCAATAAATCTGTGAGCTGACCTCCATGGACGATTTTACAATGCAGCCCGTCGTAATAATTCTGTATGATGTTGACTATCCACCATCGCGGGTACGCCATAATGTCATAGAAGGCACTATAATAATCTCCTATCCACGCTGTCAAATGTTTTTTATAGTCAAGGAAGCTAATGTAAAGTGGTGAATTCCATTCTATTGATTGTTCAACAATGAACCGTAGAGTAGTTATTTGGTCGATACATGATCGGTCTTCATCTAATCGGGCCTGTTAATCTCGAAGTTCGGCGTCGACTGGATTTTTCATTCGGTTCAATAACACTCTGTTGAAGACTTTTTCTGGTATCGAAAGAAGAGTGATGCCACTGTAGTTCTAGCAATTGTTAAAGTCTCCTCTCTTTGGTATCTTGATGAGATATCCTGCTTTTCATTCTGTTAGCACTTGTTTTTCCTCCCAAATTATCCTGAAGATTTTACTTCTATATCTGTCCTCAGTGTCTTATCTGGTATGTTGTCTTGCCCTGATGACTTGCTATTTGCGATTTATAGGATGACCATTTCGATTTTCTTGACAGTTGGTGAGTTGGTGTTTATAGGGAGATCTGTGACTGCTGATTCAATGACTAGTGGATTCATCAAGGCTGATCTATTCAAGAGTTCTCCGAAGTGTTTTACCCATCTGTTTCGTTGCTCATTTATTCCAGTGATTGGTTTGCCAGCCTTGTTTTAGATTAACTGTTCTAGCTAACTGGATTTTCCAGCTTACTTCTTCGTTGTATCGTATAGGTGTCTCATGTTTCCTTCGCTCGCAGCTCTTTCCGCCGCCATTGCTAGGTCCTCGACATATTTCCGTTTGTCCAACCTGATGCTCCTCTTCACGTGCTTGTTGGCTTCTGTGTATTCGGCCTGTGCTTTGGCTTTCTCTGTTCTTGTCCAGATGTTATTATTTGCAATCTTTCTGCTCTTCCTTTCTTAGATCTTGCCCAGAGTAGCAACAGAAATCCATTCTTCATGGTGTTGTTTCATGTGACCCAAAATCTCCTGACATATGGAAGTTATTGTTTCTTTAATTTCTTTCCAACTGTTATCCATATTAGTTTCATCATCTTCTAGTAGATCATGAAATGCTTGGAACTTATTGATGTGAGTTATGTTGATTTCGTTGCGTTTGTTAGTATTCCGGAAAAATGCTGTGTTAAACTTTTGTAATACTGCTGTACCAGCTGTCCAGTGCTTCTTCAGCTTCAGTTTCATTTTAGCAACCACCAGATGATGATCTGAAGCTATGTCAGATTCTCTCCTTGCTCTTACGTCTTCCATGGTCCTTCTAAACTTCTAATTGATACAGATGTGGTCGATTTGGTTCTCCGTAATGTGGTCAGGTAAAACCCATGTAGTTTTGTCTATGCGTTTGAGGGAGAGTACGGTGCCACCTATAATAATTTTGCTGAAGGCACATAGGTTTGCGAACCACTCACCGTTTTTGTTCCTTTCACCCAATCCGTGTTGTCCCACTATGTCTTCATATCCGATGTTTTCCATTCAAACCTTGGCGTCGAAGTCTTCCACCAGAATGGTCAAGTCCTTGGCTGAGCATTTATCGATGATTGACTGCAGCCTCGCATGGAACTGATCTTTGCTGCCTTTGTGGCTGTCGTTGGTGGGAGCATAGTATCAGATGACATTCATTGTAATCCCGTCCTTCTTTGTTTTGAATGATGCTTTAATGATCCTAGGCCCATGAGGTTACCATCCTGTAAGGGCTTTCCATGCTTTTCGGGACAACATCAGTGCCATTCCTTGTGTGTATGAGACATTTTATTCTTCCTGATCGGAGTATAAAATCACATCTCCTGAGGATTATCTTTGCTGTCCACCTTTTAGCCAATCAGTTCCACTTATTCCAAGTATCTTCAGGTTGTATCTTTTCATTTCCTAAGCTATTAGCATGCTTCTCCCTGTCTCCCACATCGTGCGGACAATCCATGTACCTATATTAATGGTTGCTCGGGTTATCACAAGGGGCATTGGCCTAGTGGGTTCCGAAGAAACTCGGCTTTCACCATGAAGAGTTATAACAGACCTTCCAACTTCCAGGACTGAGTTAAAAGGGCTATGAAGGTTTGTACTGGTTAGCGTTTTCATATCAATGTTGTTGTTTTACAGGATAGGATTGCTAACCCCATGCCCAACCCTTCTTTTTTATCCGGGCTTGGGACTGACAGCAACCCTAGAGGGGCTCCAGACGAAGCTATCCCTAGTATAGCTATAGCAATTAAACTGTGTTCATCCACCTTTACAGAAGGTTAAACAACTTTTACTACTTTAATGATTTACCTTATACTTTCATTCGGGTTACAGTATGAAACAGAGTTAAGGAAGAACTGCAATACTGTATTCGTCTCTCCTCCACAAGTTTTTCCAAGATCTTGTTTGCATTTCACAACCTGTGAACGCAGTATGCAAATTTACTTTGACCTATTTGATTAATGAAGTAAATTAGCTTCAGATAATTTTATAGGATGGACAATTTCTGGCGTCATAGGATACGTATCGTATATCTCAAGCTACAAATCTGCTTTCAAATGATTTTAGATGACACACTGTTTACGGTTAGTGTGTGACAGTTAGATATAAAGTTAGTGATGGCGTAGTGAAAAAATCCACCATTCCTATCAAAATGAACAAACATATGTTGTGAATAGGCCGGATTAGGAGTACAATAAGAGTATCTACGCAGAGATTATAAGGTAGTAATTAAATGGCAGTTGAATATACCTCTTCCCCGCTTGACAGTCATACAAACGGTATTTAACACTTGTAAATGTTAGATATACTTATCAAGCCTACCAAAATATCTCCGATAATACAACAATAATAGTCACACCTCTTCGTGCAACCCCAAGAGCTTCACCAAGTAGAAACGCCAATTACAGTTTACATTACGCTAAAATTACTCTCAGAGACCCTTCGTGTGGAAAATACCTCATTTACAAAAGCGTCACCGAAGTAATGCACTCATCTTAGGATATTGTTATGGTAGGACACGTCAGTGTATGTTTTTCTGGATTGTCAGAGTATTTTAAAAATTATGTAACTGTTAGTCAGATCAGTTTATTTATTAAACACATTTGAAGAATGGCCTTAAGACAATAGGACTGTAACCAATACCTAACTTGATGGTCCCTATGACACATAGCAATACGTTTGGGATCAAAATAAACACCTGAAAACTACTGTAGTCAAAAGCCATACCTTGCCTTTCTTATCTCCATTTTTACCCGTCTGACCAACCCAAACTTACAACGGACAATTCACTGGGCCAAACGTGGAGGTTACATTTATTTCTTTGAAACTGGTTTTAACTGTGATCAAAACATTCTACTGTAAAATGTCACCAACTTCATAGTAAACTTGTTGAATCAATGCAACTTTTACTGTAATTTTTAAGAGCACCTACTTTCATAGTACTCTTCCTTTTTGTAAACCAGGCAGAGAATCTGCTTCAGGACAAATTGCATAACATCAGTTATATACTAATACACCATGTAATAGAATGTCTTGTTTGCATTTGAAATCAACATTATTTCTGCATAGGGATGACAGATTCTTGGGTTACGCACAAATCCGTAACAGTATATCTAATAAGGCAAATTATTAGTGCAAATATGGTATTATATTTAAAAATAAACACAAATCTAATATACAAATCTTAAATGTTTTTCCTTATACAGCCAAAGGGATTCCAGCAGTTTGTACACTCAGTCTATCACACTACAAATAAGTAGTATTAGATATATAATCAGTTAACTTTTCGAGAAGAAATACGCTCCTAACAAATGAGGTAACCAGATTTTATCTGCAACTAGCTAACAGTCATAACACCTGGATAAAGAGCAATAAAGCAATAAACCAATAAGGCTATCACAATGCCTTAAAGTAGAATAAGGCAAGAAAAACAACCATAGAAAACATTACTTAACAATAACATAACATATAAAGACGAATATCTGGTTAAGATTCAATAACAGTCTTTACAGAGGTAGAGGGAACATTATGAGTATAATTACAAAAAAACAAAAAATAATAGAGATACGCTACGTACACAATTAAGTAAAACTAACCAACACATTAGACTGGAGGGATTTTCTAACACAAAATTTATTTTCATCCCATGTACAATTTTTGGTAAATCACTAGAGATTTGAAGCTACCTAGGTATGTGATCCATATTGGTTACTAAGATAAACCCTGAAAAGCCAAACTCTACTTCATTCGTATGTACCCTGAAAATTCACGTCAATGAATATTTTCAGTTAGTGTAATGTGTCGTAAAATGAGATTACACTTAAATGGAAGCGTCATATGGTTATAGTTCGAATTCATATATTAGCTTAACAGTGAAGAAATCGTTTATAATATTCTAAAATAAATTTAGGATACGTTCAATAAAAATCCTTTTAAAAATAAGTCAAAATGACGTAAAGATCAGGGTGGGTAAATTGAATTCCAACAGTCTCTATTATATTCAGCAGGCATTCGTAACTCCACTGTCTATATTGAGCGATTCCAAAAGAACGGTTAAATTTTACAATAGTTTTTCCCAGGAATATTTTCTTGATTTTGGTTGTACATGTATCAAACACTTTATTTCTATTATTATTACTACGTCTCTCTTGCTCTAATATCCCATTTAGCCCTTTAACTGACATCATATCATTTTCTCATTTATGAACTATAACGAATTAATTATGTACATGTCAATCCAGTTTCCTATTATTATGGATTTCGTTATGAACCAATGTTATTTTACTTTTTTTCCTACTTTGTAGTCAAGTTTGGCTAGCTGTTTCATACATCAGTGTTCATCTCATTACTGGCTTAAAGTAGAATCGTATTGGCAGACTTATGGGAATAAATTAATCAGTCTTCTGTCACCGTATTGACTTAGGAAAGGTCAATTTTCACTACAAGATAATAGGATTTCTGAGGCAGATATAACATCATTTAGATACCAAGGATAATTGGATATAAATTTTCCGAGTTATTTGTAAAATTCGAATGTTTATGTTAAAATAATCATCATCATGATAAACTTAAACAACAACTGAAGTAAACATGATTATAAGTCAAATATATTATCAGTATCTCTATAACTAGGTGACATAGTAAAATGGCCTGGTGAAAAAATACAATTAAATCAAGTGTTTTTGTAGTCAATCCCTGAATTCTATTCCAAATGAACTCTACTAGGTAAGAGTTTCTATGATTGAGTGAGTGACTATGAAAATTTGTCGCAAAGTAACAGTAATGGTAGGAAGAATTATAATTAGTTCATTCGTCTGGTTCTTAATAAAAAGGTTACGTAGTAAATCGAAATTAGAAGAGAAGATTGAGTGGTATTCGAATTGTATATGTGTATCTTGTTTAATAATAATAATAATAATAATAATAATAATAATAATAATAATAATAATAATAATTTGCATTAGCCAAAATCATTATTTACACCCGTTACCCCTCACAGAGCATCATAGGCCGCTCACTAGTATTCTCCATTGAACTCTGTCCTGACCAACCCTTTCAACCTGTTTCCAGTTACTATTTAATTTGTATTGTGACTGGCAAGTGGAATCCAGGACGCGCGTTTCGTCCTATTTGGGACTCGTCGGCTGGATGTACCTGCATCCCAATGTTGATGTTCACAGTGGGATTAGAACTCAGTCCGGTTCGTGTCATACGCCACCGCGTACACCACTAGACTACTGAGTCCAGACAGTCACGTTTGTGCAATGGGCGAATTGGTAGTAGAATGAATTTGTATATTCCCATTGATTTGTTATAGACTGAAACTGGTCAGTCACTGTTGCTATATGTGCATCCTGTGCGGATCGCCTCGATATAGCGATTATTCGTAATTATCATTTAATTTGTATTGTGATTGGCAAGTGGAATCCAGGACGCGCGTTTCGTCCTATTTGGGACTCGTCGGCTGGATGTATCTGCATCCCAATGTTGATGTTCACAGTGGGATTCGAACTCAGTCTATAACAAATCAATGAGAATATACAAATTCATTCTACTACTGTTTCCAGTTGCTGTTCATCCTATCAATATCTGCTTCCAATTCTCAACGTGGTGTGTTCTTTGGCCTTCCACTTCTCTGTTTTCCAACAGGATTCCAAGTTAGTGCTTGTCTCGTGATGCAGTCTAATGATTTCTGTAATGTATGTCCAACCCATTTCCAACGTCGTTTCCTGATTTCCTCTTCAGCTGGAAATTGGTTTGTTCTCCCCCATAGTAGGCTGTTGCTGATGGTTTCCAGCCAACAGACATTCAGTATCTTGCGAAGACAGTTGTTTATAAATACCTGTACCCTGCTGAGGATGTTTGCAGTAGTTCTCCATGTTTCCGCTCCATACAGAAGAACTGTCTTGACGTTCGAGTTGAAGAATCTGACTTTGAGGTTGATTAGTAGCTGACTGGAATCCCATATGTTCCTCAACTGTAAAAATGCTGCCCTTAATTTGCCAATCCTTGCCTTTATATCTGCATCGGATCCTTCTTGTTCATCGATGATGTTTCCCAGGTACGTGAAAGTATCCACTTCTTCCGGAGTTCCTTCATCAAGTATAATTGGGTTGGTTCTCTCTGTGTTGTATTTGAGGATCTTGCTCTTTCCTTTATGTATGTTGAGGCCTACTGATGCTGAGGTCACTGCCACGTTGGTTGTCTTCACTTGCATATGTTGGTGTGTATAGACTAGAAGAGCTAGATTATCCATGAAGTGCAAATCATCGAGTTACATCCTACTTGCCCATTCAATTCCGTGAATCCCCTTAGATGTGGAGGTCTTCATGATCCAACCAATGACGAGAAGGAAGAAAAAAAGGGAGAGTAGATAGCCTTTTCTGACTCCTGTCCTCACTAGGAAAGCATCTGTCAGCTGTCCTCCATGCACGATTTTGTACTGTAGCTTGTCATAAGAATTCTGGATAATGTTAATGAGTTTCTCTGGTACTCCGTAGTTTCTAAGAAGTTTCTATAGTGATCTTCTATCTAGACTGTCAAACGCCTTTTCGTAGTCAGTGAAGTTGATGTACAGTGACGAGTTCCATTCAATTGATTGCTCAACGATTATCCGTAGTGTTGCAATTTGGTCTGTGCAAGATCGATCCTTATGGAAACTAGCCTGTAGTATTTGGATAGGATAAACTTAAGTTATAGAAATGCACATAAAGAGAGTAAGCTACATGAGTATTACTGTAATAAAGTCATCGTATAATGTGGTATCTGTTTCAGAACTGGCTATTTTTGTAACTATTAATTTTGAACTCATAGTTGTAGAATCCGAGAAGTACTTATCACAAAGAATATTTTCCATTCAAATATCTTTATTTTGATAAACATGAGAATTTTTCAAACAATAAAACTACTGCTAACTATTCATTCTTGAAGATTCAAATTTCAATTACGTGTTTAATTGTGAAGTTGACAGATTTTAAATTCTAATAAGAACTATTCATTAAAATATTCAAGGATTCCTAAATTACATTGGTTATTCTCAATGTTTATACACATCGAATAACTTCTAAGTCATTAATGAGCATATCATTACAATTCACATGGATTACATCCATTTTAACGATGCTTAACTATTCAACAATTAAATTAAGCAAACTTCATCAATATATCCATTATGTTTATTTTTCTGTTAGTAAACCTGAGTTATTGTAAAATGCCGGCAAACCGACATGAAAAGCGGTAATCATGGTCATTAGAAGTAAAATAGGCATATAATCAAACACAGTAGCATGCAAATATGCAATTTACTTGACATAATTAAATTGTCATGAAACTTCAATAATGTTAAAAAAGATTCTAAATGGCATTTTCTTTATCCAGAAGACTAACATTCATTTAGTAAACCATTAAAATAATTAAAGATTTACAAAATACATTAAAATTCATTTCCTTGATTATAATCATTAAAGGGGCTTTACTCTGACACAAGTTAGATGAAATGTCACGAACTAAGACCAAACAGGATATACAGAATAACAGCCTTGTTAGAACCAATACATCAATAAGACACAAGAACCGATTATTCTATGCCCATGTATTTGCCCTGATGTAACTCAGATAGATGAACACAAGACAGTTGAGTCACCATAACAGAGTCAGGCTTCTACTTCAAGTATGTGAAACTTGACTGCAGAGCTAACCACTTAGGTAAAATGACCTGAATACAGAACAAGAGAAACAGTGGAAGGTAACCGAGGTAACATGTACACAGCCGACTAGTTCATACATTTAAAACATCGAATTTTTCGGTTCAAATATATGTCTATCGCATCTTCTCTCTGGACTTCTTAATCATATGCGTGCCCTCTGATTGTCGTCTATGCATGAATCATTGTTATTGATGAAGGTCTAATTACTGGTAGTATATATAGTTACTAGAACCTAACACAGTTACAAATCTCACAGTACAGGCAGAACTAAACAAACAAACAACTTACTGATTCTGTTTACATAGGCTATTTATGTACAAGCTAATTTTCTGATAACTATACTTACACTTGACATTTTCTTAATTAAAAAAACAAAACAAATGTAAACTATTCAATGAAGAACAAGTACGCTTTTTTTTATAACAACGTTTACTGTAACCATACAACCGTATACATACATGGTGGTTTGAAGTAAAACAACATTTATTCATTGAAAAATTGGAAGAGATTACATTGTAGCAGTAAATAATCCCCAAAATAAATGGTTACATAAGCTCTCGACATTGATGCTGACCATGTTTGATTTAGCAGACACTACTAGTTGAAGGCGCGCGGTCACGCATCTTCACCAGATCACGACTCAAACCTCCATGGGTAGCATCTCTCTCTAGTGTGCCAGCCTAGACGTTGCTATCACATTAAAGCTCTGTTTACGAATTAAATATAATTTCACTTCCATCCTTTATTGCCTTCTGATTTCTTCTCATTCGTGAGAGTGGGTGCATTCGATAGAAGTATCTTTGGTTATACGACAAGCGCAACTTAGTCATATATCCGGAGAACCCTTCAACATTATAAAGTGTCGCAGAGATATTAGTAATCAGATAAAGCATATGATAGAGGCAATAATCATAATAGAACTTTAATACTATTTAGAAAAACGTTAACAAGGTTTATAGTAGCTAACTAAACACTTTGAGAAAAAATGTAAGGAACATAAACAATGTCAAATCTAATAAACAAATAGGCATTCTGAAAACAGTTTAAGATAATCCTCGAAATGAATTAACATCATTTTATTATAACTAATTCTTCTGTTTAGTTCGTTTCAACAGAACTTCTTTAAACAGTCAAATAACTTGAAGTCTGGTGTATCTAGCAGAATTAACCGTTAGTTTGTTAATACAATGCAAATATAAACTCATTCTATTTGAAGTTGAGTACTTTTTCACTATTCTACTCTTAGTATTTTCACAATACGTAGTTTACAATATTGTCTTTTCGACGAAATCACTTACCAGAGATGTACACTCGTATTCACAGTAAATGTAGCAAATAATTATCCATAATAAGATAAAGAGATATTACATTATTTATCAAAGTTATCAAAAAACTGTTACATTCTCATGCATCCAGTAAAGTGGGTGGAGGCGGAAGGGTGCATAATTTCTTCATCTAGGATCCCTTCAAGCCAGTTTTTTTAATCCATGTACATCGTTTTGAAGGATGATTACCAAGGTGACACATGACCTGGATTAACTGAATGCTCCAGAATAAAGTAGCTGCTCGATTACAGCATCTTTTAGATAATCATGCAGCATAATGCTTGGATATCTGCTTTTCATTCGGCTGACATAACTTCTCATACAGGAACAAGTAAGCTGGTAAAATCATAATGAGTTGGTCTGTAGTGGCATTTTATCCTTTAAACTTATTCAAATGATAACTTCGTTAAATGAAGTAACGCCTCCTTAGATGGCCAGTAGAAGAAATTATGAACCCATCCCCTCCACACACTTTACTGGATGCATGAGAATGTAACAGTTTTTGATAACTTTGATAAATAATGTAATATCTCTTTATCTTATTATGGATAATTATTTGCTACATTTACTGTGAATACGAATGAACATCTCTGGTAAATGACTTTGAAGTGTACCCGGGTATATGACCAAGTTACGCTTGTCGTACAACTAAAGCAACTTCTATCGAATGCACCCACTCTCACGAATGAGAAGAAATCAGAAGGCTTTGTAGGATGGAAGAGAAATTATATTTGATCGTAAACAGAGCTTTAATTGGATAACAACATCTAGACTGGCAAACCAGAGAGAGATGCTACCCACGGTGGTTTGAGTCGTGATCTGGTGGTGATGCGTGACCGCGCGCTTTCAACTAGTAGTGTCCGCTAAAACAAACATGGTCAACATCAATGTCGAGAGCCCAAGGAACTATTTATTTTGGGAATTATTTACTGCTACAACTTCAGTGAAAAGATGATTTTCTACGCTGGAATATCTTCATTTTGATTCAGTAATATAATGAACTTCTTTAATATTTTAAAAATTTGTCTCTCATCTTCAATCACTTGACTGCTTCCATGTTTATACAATAAAATACACTTCTCAGTGATTTAACTCATAACTATAAATTTTACTTTATAAAAAAAATTATAAATGAATGTTGTTATGTGATTAGGTTATTATTGGTACCAAATAAAAATCAATAAATTTGATTATCAACATTTTATGCAATACAGTTTGTTGATTATGTTTGTTGCCAGGATACTAAGAAAACTACAATTTTCTTTTATAGAATTTAGAATGTAAACTAGCTTTGCTCTATCCATTGATCACTTAAATAATGTCTGATTTATAGCATGACAGTTTCTGAACTGATGGTAAACCGATGGTAAACTAATCAATATATGGATACATACCTATTCTCTTCTTACTTTGAATAGAAATACAAGAGGAAAATTTCACAGTGATATCAATCTGCTGTATGAAACAGTGAGTTATTTTTAAATACTATTGATGTGTTTAAATGTTGAGATTCTTCTTTTAAATTGACATTCAAATGCAAAGTCAGTCAGTTTATCGTAATTGAATGTTATAGAGACTGTTGAATTTTAATTTAATATCATGAATTGGTACAAGTTAGACAACCACTGAATACCAAGAATCAGCACAGGGTAGATGATTTTTCCAAGTATGGGATTCTTCAACTCAATCATGACCCTACCAAATATTTGCTTCTTGGAAGTTCAGATTCACTAGTGACTAATTTCTAGCGGTGGTTCCTGGATGTGTTGTGAAAAAATGTGATCAGTAGAGATAAAACACGTCTGAAGTGAGAAAATTAAACACTAGTTGAAATGGATGAAGCCGTACAAATATATAGTGACTTAAATAAGTTGGAAACATCAATCTTCGTATACAGGACAGTATAGTTCATACTACAGAATTATGACTTAGTAATGACAATATGAAAGATGTGCAGTTTCTTTTTTTAGCAGGGGTATATTATCATTACTAGACAAACAATAAAGACATAATTGGAATTAATCGCAACAATAATTCCATATTAGTAATAATGGTGTTGAATGGTGCAGAATTTCTGCATTCTATGATGTAAAGTTAAAAGAAGCTTAAAAACAGAGGACAGAAAATTAAATTGAAAGAGTATGTTAATAAGTCAAATTGATAACCACCAATAATCGAACCTAGTAAAGAAAGAAATCTCCCAAATCAGATTACATAAACAACAATGCAGAAGTTTGAGTATAGGTAAGGAGGTTGTGATAAGTAAGTGGAGAGTAGTAATTTTTAAGTAGGACTATGTAATAGGATAATTTCGAGAAAAGTAGCGTATCTGAGATGTGAATGGAGATAAGAGTAATAGAGGTAACAGATAACATGTAAGAATTTTCTAAAATAAACAATGTCAAATCCAAATAGAATGTTCACAATCTAAAGGCCAATATGTAAGAAATTCAAGTTAACCTCATGTCAGGATCAAAGTTTAAACTAGTTTCCTTTTATACAAAGTTTTGGTTTCTCTACGTGTATAGTAATGGCTCCAGTAATATATAAAAGACGGAAACTTACATCTATAGATTTCTATTAATCATGTATACAACCTTCAAAGAGGAATTCGTGTTGATCAAGTGGCTAGTAGTCCATAGATGTTATATAATAGTAAATTTAGTGCCAACACTATTACCTTTCTGTAACCAAGTAGAATAATATTTTCGTACTATTTTGAACAGTATACGTATTAAAAAACACCATTATATTTTACTCCACAGTGGCAACTAAATTGATAGATGCATTTAGAAGAGGTCAACATACGATAATTTGTCTCCCGAGTTATGGACAAATAATGGTCCATTTGTAAACACAAAAACATTCTTGATAGCAATCCGATTTTTCTGATCGAAATATTAGCAGATAGATAATTTTTAAATTCAACATTGATGTACAGTATCTCGTTAGGAACAAAAATTACATTTCCTCAGGGAAGTTTTGATTTTAGACTTTTGTTTATGAATCATGGTGGGAAAGAGTTTTTAATTAGTGTTTTCCTAAGAAAATTTAGTTCATCAACGATAAAATCATGAGAGTAGATTTCCTAAACCCTCAAAGGTAGGGACACAATATAGTTCCTTTTCCTGTTCATAAATACCCAGCTATAAAAAGTTATCAGTTGACTGTCCAAAATTGGCTTTCTGTAAATTGATTTTTGTAATGTTCCGTAGAGTTTTCTTATCAATTTAATATCCAAGAAGTAGAAATGTTGTTTTCTTTCCTACTAAAGTAAGAATTTAATATGTAGATGGCAACTGTTGAAGGTCTGTAGAATATTATTCAAATTAACTTTATTATAGCAGATTATAAAAGTATCGTCCACATACCATTTAAACAAATAGAGATTGTCATTAGTTAGTTTCAGTTGGTTACTTTCTAGTTTGACAATGAAGTAATCAACCATTAAAAAACTTCCAGTGGATCCGTTGACTTTTCCATATTTTCGTCTGTAGACTGTATTATTAAGTAGAAACTACACATTGAAGTTATGCCCTAATGGTAGTTGTTTGAGATACAGAATTGGCATTCCAATGTTTATTATGTTGTCATCAATATATCTGCAAATAAAATAAACAATTTCAGTTAGAGAAACATTAATAAAGAATGATTCAACGTCAAGTGAGATCATATATTTATTACTTTTGGTTTGTGTATTTTATGAAATTAATGAAACAGAAGTGGCACTTGAAGATCTGTCTTATGTCGAGTTTAAGGATATTGGCTATCTATGTGATGACATAGCTAATTTGACATTTCAAGAATCAGACGAATGTGCAATCTGGGTTTGTTAATTTTAAATAAGTCATACAGTAGTGGAATCGTAGAACTCAATAGTTCAATTCATTTTCACAGATTAACGATTAATAGGCACTCATTTTTCATTCTATTAAGAACATCAACCTGTTGTTTATCAATTATTACATTTCTATTTTTCTCGTTAAGTCTACTTGATTTCAACTGACACTATGATTACGACAATTATGAAAAGTAGATAGGAATTACTGACAATAAGATCACTCATCTGATTGACTAAATATTTCATTGAATGAAACTTCTGGTTTTTCTTTCGCTTCATCTTCTAAGCATATATAACTTATAACTTCCTTCATAAAAAATCATAATCATTTAATATTACACTTTCTACACTTTCACCTAAGACATAAATTCTCCATTCACTTCTTCAAATAACATAGAAACTATTCATTTCATTCTATTTTTCATAGATCACAAAAATTAGATAAGTTATTATTGGGAATTTGTTTATTTCGATAAGTAAGAATAAAGCACTTTACAATGAGTCAGAAACTGATGCAGTTTATAATTTATGCATTAATAAACTGTCATTCATTTATTATTATTACTATTATTATTACTATTACTATTATTATTGTTATTACTATTATCCTTATTATTATTATTATCATCACCATTATTGTTTATTATTATTATTACTATTATTATTATTATCATTATTACTATTAGTATCACCATTATCGTTTATTATTATTATTATTATTATTATTATTATTATTATTATTATTATTATTATTATTATTATTATTATTGTAAGCATGTATTCATCTTGTCTAGAAAATTTATCATGATTATTTTATGACTAAAAATAAAACTAGAAGTTAATTAAAGTTATTGACAAAATATTAATTTATTTATAAATTTTATCAGTAAATCAAATTGTGAATAACATTTTGTTTACATTAATGATGAATAATCATATAGGAGATTTATAAACGATGCATTAAGATTCGAACAATCATTGTTGTAAAATCATCAATTTTAATTATCAATCAATGCCTGGTACCCCATGTGGAGCATAGGCTGCCTACCAGCATTCTCCAATTAACTCTGTCCAGGACTTTCCTTTCCACCTCTTCCCAAGTACTATTCATTCTCTTCATGTCTGTCTCTGATTGCCACAGCAATGTGTTCTTGAGTCTTCCTCTTTTCCTTTGGCCTTCAGAATTCTTCGTTAATGCTTGTCTTGTGGCACAGTTTGATGATTTCCTCAGTGTGTCCAATCCAATTCCAGAGTCTTTTCCAAATTTCTTCCTTTGGCCGGATTTCGGTTGATTTGATCTCCGCCATAGGAGGTTGTTATTGATGGTATCCGGCCAACGGATCCAAAGTATTTTACACAGACAGTTGTTTATAAATGTTTACATCTTCTGGATGATGCTTTTCGTACTTCTCCTCAAAAGTTTCAGCTCCATACAACAGAACTGTCTTCAAAATTGTATTGAAGATTTTGACTTTAATGTTGACTGACAGTTAGTTTGAGTCCCAGATGTCATTCAGTTGTAGAAATGCTGCTCTTGCCTTTCTAATTCGCGCCATCATATCTACCATAGATCAGACCCTCTTTGTTTATCGATGATGCTCCCCAAGTCTATCAAAGTTTCTACATCTTTCGGAATTTCTCAGTCAAGTAAAATTGGGTTAGTGTTCATTGTTTTGTTTCGAATGATCTTGCCTTCCTCTTTGTGTATGTCGGGGCCTACTGCTGTCGAGGCTGCTGCTACACTGTTCGTTGTCACTTTCATTTATTGCTGTGTGTGGGATAGGAGAGGTAGGTTGATCATCTGCAAAGTCCAAGTCATTTAGTTGAATCCATGTTGTGCACTGTATTCCGAGATTGCCTTGAGATATTACAGTATTCATGATTCAGTCAACCACCAGTCGAAAGATGAAGGACGAGAGTAAACAACCTTGTCTAACACCGGTTTACACTTCGAATGAATCTGTGAGCTGACCTCCGTGCACGATTTTACAATGCAGTCCATCGTAATAATTCCGTATGATGTTGACTATCCACCATCTCGAGTACGCCATAATGTCATAGAAGGCTCCATAATATTCTCCTATCCACGCTGCCGAATGTTTTTTTGTAGTCTAGAAAGTTGATATAAAGTGGTGAATTCCATTTGATTGATTGTTCAAAAATGAACCGTAGAGTAGTGATTTGGTCGATACACGACCGTTCTTTAGGGAATCCGGCCTGTTGATCTCAAACTTGGGCGTTGATTAGGTTTTTTATTCGGTTCAATAACACTCTGTTGAAGACTTTTCACGGTGTCAAAAGAATAATGTTGTCTCTGTAGTTTTCGCAACTAATAAGATTTCCTATCCTTGGTACGATAATGACGTATCCTTCTTTTCAGTCTGCTGGCACTTGTTCTCCCTCCTAAATCTTCCTGAAGAGAATGTAGAGTATCTTTGGTCTTGCTTTTATATTTGCCTGTAGTCCATTTGCTGGTATGTTATCTGGCTCTGTTGACTTGCCACTCTTGATTTGTCAAATGGCCATTTTGATTTCTTCGACTGTTGGTGGGTCGGTGTTTGTAGAGAGATCCGTGGCTGCTGCTTCGACGACTGCTGGATTCAGTGGGGCTGGTCTATTCAAGAGTTCTCCGAAGTGTTTTACCCATCTGTTTCGTTGTTCATGCATTTCAGTGATTGGTTTGCCAGCCTTGTTTTAGATTGGCCGTTCTAGCTTACTGGATTTTCCAGCTTGCTTCTTCGTTGTATCGTATAGGTGTCTCATGTTTCCTTATCTTGCAGGTTTTTCCGCCGCCATTGCTAGGTCCTCAACATATTTCCGTTTATCCAACCTGATGCTCCTCTTCACGTGCTTGTTGGCTTCTGTGTATTCGGCCTGTGCTTCGGCTTTCTCTGTTCTTGTCCAGATGTTATTATTTGCAATATTTCTGCTCTTTCTTTCTTAGATCTTGCCCAGAGTAGCAAAAGAAATCCATTCTTTATGGTTGTTTCGGATTCCTAAACCCCAAAGGTACAATAATTGAGTTAATTTAACGAAAGAAGTTGTATTGATTTTTTGTAAGCTTTATTTGTAAACTTTCATCATATTAATTTGATTTCAATGTTAGTCCGAAGAAACTAGGCTTTCATCATGAGGCGTCATAACCTACTTTTCAACTCCAAGGGCAGAATTAAATTGGTTATGAAGGTTTTTACAGGTTAGCGTTTTTGTATCAAGGTTGTTGTTTTACGAGATGGGATTGCTAACCCCATGCCCAACCCTCCTCTTTTATCCTGGCTTGGGACCGGCAGCAACCCTAGAGGGGCTCTAAGCGAAGTTAAATATTACTTATGCTTAAATGATATATTATGTTTAGTTGATTTATTCTGTCACAGATTAGTATTAGCAGATTACCATTAAAAACCATGGAGCCCAGGATAGCTGTTTCACCCTAGTGTGGGACTCCTCAGCAGTGCATACTCTATATCCTGCCACAGGGGCTTCGGGTTGGCGAACGCCTTACTGTCTGCACCCCTAGGCCAATATCCAACAGAAGTATTCTCACTTCCATCAATTTGTGATATAGCATGAAAATCATCATTTGTCATTAATGATGATTGTGTCACTCCCAACCATTCTAAACTGATATATATTGAGTTAACACATACTTAGCATAGTAATATTTTTAGTGGTTTATTTATTTCTAAGTTCATCTATAATAACTGAATTCATCAGCTGATTAAAAGTTTTAGTTATTTGACAAAAATAACAATAAGTGATTACTCTCTTGGTAAAAGTTAAGGATAGGATACCTAGAGAAGAATAACAAAGTTATTTTTATGAAATCAAGTAAAGTAAGCGTAATGCTGGTATTTTTGTGGGAGAAACATTTAGACAGATGAATGTTAAGATGAAAAAACAAAAATCTATGCAACTAATATGTTCTTATATTTTTAAAAGATTCAAGAAAGTTCGAAAATAGATTACGATTGAACTACACTCCATAGAAATAGAACATAAAAATGACTTTAATAGTATTGAAATACTTCGAAAAAGTTTCATCACATCTGATGAACGACTAACAGCGTGATCAATGTATATATGATAGAACTCAAATAGCTTGAATAGGAGAGAAAAAATACAGTTGGCTACCTTATGGCAACTGTTGATTAATAAAAATGCTCAATCGTTAATATCTGCCACATTAGTGTCGCTAATTACGCCAGCAACATCGAGAATAACAATCATTAATCAGTCATTCATTGTATTCAGTTTATTTCAGTTTATTATATTTACCAATGTTATACCATATTTGACTAATCTCAATCCTTATAATCATCGGCTTGTTTAGTTTATCCACATGACTTAATCATATGCCCAATTGTTCAACTGTCTCATATCCTTTTAGATTACATAAGTGGATGAGTGGGTTAGTTGATTAGATATTTTTTTTACCCAGAAGAAGGTCGAACTAGACTTCAAAGTGCAACAATTAAATCCTTAAATTTCAATCTTTCAGATTATTTCAAACATAATTCTTATTTCTCGTATCTTCCATTTACTCGGTGTTCTACTAACATATAACTACATTTGTGTCTACTTTTAAGGATTGTGTAAGAAATTCAAATCTTTGTATCAGATACATCATCATGAAATTGAAATGAATTGGTACATATTGATGTCTTGCAGGAATACAATCAAAGCTTCACAATTAAACTAACTATACAATGAAGCACAACAGTATTAACAACATTTACTTGGTAAATAAATCATCATTTACCCGTTATCGTTCAATCGGTGATTAATTATTACTCTTTTAAAAGATCTTCAGAGTATATTTGCAATAATAATTGCTATGAATAAGCTCTAATCATCAGCATATACAATAGAATGTATTACGCTGGTTAAGTATGCTCATGGATGATTATTACCATTTCACAGACTGTCTAGAGCTTTTCGATAATGATAATATTATTTTCCGCAAGGCTGTAACAATTTGGATTCATATAAGTTTGAAAGTTTTGCTAAGCATTTGAAAGGGGATGAAAATCTGAATAAAAACGGAAATAAACAAGTTGCATAATATCAGATTGTTATATAATAATTACGAATAGTTGTACGACACAAGTACACAAACGAATCTAAATGCAAACAACAACCCAACCCAGCCAATAAACAATGTTAACCATTGGAAACAGAGTAAGTGGTCGATTGGCATAATGTATACCGCGAAGTTTAAATGTTTTAGACTCAATTTCCTAGTAGGGTCGTGGATGAACACTACTAAAAAGTCTCGTACTAGGGTAAAACAGTTGTCCAGTGCAAGTTCCTGGTATTCAATGGTTGTCCAACTTAGACCTGTTCATTATATCGAATTCTCACTCAACAATCTTAACAACACCTAATGATAATATTAGAATGCTTAAACATGAAAATCCCTTGTTATGATAAATCTATGTCAATCATAAAGGAAAAAGGTGCAACATGATTAAATCAGTGTCAAATGAGTAATGGTTATTGTTTATTGTACAATTTTCTCTACTGAAAAAAGCCAAATTAAACTTCAAATCTTCAAAACAATCTTTTTTATAACCAAAATTAGTTAACAACTACACTTGATGCGTTCTGTTGATCTTTGATAAGTGATCTATCCACAGTAATTTGATGTTTACTTTTTAATCAAGTTACAACTGTATCTTGTACCCATCAGTGCTTTAGATATGTTAGATTGATTTCGTGAGATTTTATATCACTTAACATTTGACCGCTTATTTCGGAGTATTTTTATTCAGAGTATTCTAATCATGATATTATTTCAACAAATCCCTCTAATTGGATTGAAGTGGTTTTATGGAGATAGATACTATGCTTATTTGTTTTTATTTGTAATCGAATACAGTTGATTAGGTACCAATGAAGGCCGTGGAGTACTGGACAAATGGTTTGTTCTCGTATGTAACACCATAGTAGTGAGCGTGTGTACTTCTGAGAAATTTCATACTAAGATAAAATGGCTATCCGTCGTTCCCTAGTTTACATTGTTACCCAAGCAGCATTAATCTATAGAGAATATAAACAACTAAATCCCTCTAAACTGTAAGTGTCAACTGTTGATTATTTAAATATTCATTCTATTGAATACTTAGATAATATGATAGAAAGTACTTAGACTTTCTGAAAGATGCTAATTTATAGAATTAGTAAAGTTCTCATAAAGTAAATTTACAACATTAAAATGTTAGTAATATGGCTCCTTGTTAACCCTCATTTAATCATTCCAATGATGAATTATTCCAAGAAGAAATTCCCAATTTTTATTGTACTGAGAATGGCGTAAACATGTGCACAAACAAGTATAAATTAAGTTGTATCGTAGCTATGAAGTAGTATCCAGGAAGTAATTTTCATTCTACTTGAAACTCATCAGATGGATGTACTTGCATCCCAATGTTGTTGTTCAAAAAGGGACTCGAACACGTTAGCTTCGTGTCAAACGCCGCCGCATTCACAACTGGGCTACTGAGTCCAAAGTGACACACTTAAGCAGCAATCATGCATTTATAATTTGAATGTACTTGCATCTTCACATTAATTTGTTATGAACTGAAGTTGATGAGTCACTGTAGCCATATATATGTATCCTAAGTAGATTGTTTCGATACAATAGTAGTCTGTAAGTATCAAATGAAATTAGATTGTTAATGGTAATTGTCCTTGTATTTCGCAAAAGACTAATAAACCACTATAAATGCGAATGCACACCTACCATAAAGAGAAAATTCGATGAAAAGAATAGATTTTCTGTAAATAAATAGTTCACTTCTTTCTTCATTGGCTAAATGGGTTTCAAAAGTCAAGAATCATGGATCAAATAGGTATTGTTGATAATTTCTTCCTCGTGGGGGGGGGAGAAAATGTCATGGGGTGGGTAAGTAAACAGTTACTATTTAAAGACCTAGTTGATATGTAAATTTATTAATTTCAATCTACAACTTTGATATAATCAATTCCAGTGCCTCCGTACTTACGTACCCTACGATATTACCTAATCGTAACGTGATATTTACAAGTTTATAAATGTAGAGCCTAAAGAAGAATTTATCGAAAAGAATTATTTCTTAAAATTTCACTATGATTACAATCCAACACTTTCAACACGATTTTTCCATGTCAAAACTGTTGTGCAGAGATCGGTATTGACATTTTTAGATTTATCCATCATAGACTGATCTCACTCAACTATAACCAAAAGCCAGGGCAAGTATGGAAGCTGTTTCATTGTAGTATAGAATCCCATACCAGTAGTGCCGATGTACAAATTTAGCAAAGTAAGAATCTCATTATCAAACACCAACATGCCCAGTGATTCCTATGGTTAATCGTCTGTCATGAAATATGTTCACCTTAGGTCTCGTTCTCAGTTATGGTCGTATAACGAGATGACATAGAAATCCAATACTTTCTGATTTCCACTGGAGCCCAAAAGAGCTTAATCCATTATGAGTGTAATTAGTAAATTTTTTTTCCAGAAATCCACAAAATTCTCTTCAAACAACATTAAAGGCACAATTTTCCATGCACATATCAAGACAGTTCTGTTGTATGGAGCTAAAACTTGTATAGCGAACTACGAAAGGCATCAATCAAAAGATACATATATTTATAAACAGCAATCTGCGCATGATAATTCGAATCCATTGACCAGATACCATCAACAACAACATGATGTGGCAGGAAACAAACTGACTTCCAGAATAGGAAGAAATTAGTAAACAACACTGGAGGTAGATGTGACACACATTGAGAAAATTATTAAACTGCGTCAAATGTCAGGTACTACGTTGAAATCCTCAAAGCTAAAGTATAAGAGGAAAACTAAAGAATTGGAGGCAAACATGAAAAGAATGAGTAGCACTTGGGAAAGACTGTAAGGAAGATTTAAGTAGACAGTTGCTTGAAGAATATCCTAGTCGGCTACCTATACTCCACGAGGGGTAACAAGCACTGACTAATTGATAAAATTAGATTAAGAAATATCACATGAAAGTTATCTCCGACATTCTAGAAGCATTATACCATTTACATTGACAAACTTTCTTAATAATGTTTAATTTATACAACATAACAATCCACTGTGTAATCAATCCTTTGTTTTTATTTCTGGGTGGTAATACAAATCATGATTATGAAGGAAAGTAACTTACTGACTTGTGAACAGTTATGATAACAAAGCAACAAGCATCGACAGATCCAGTTGTTTCTGTATACACTTTTATTCATTCTATTTATTAATGTTTTAATATGAACGTTAAAGTAATCTACTAATAAATACAGTTACGTAGAATTCACTTCTAAATGAAGTTTATATAGAAGATTTATTATTACTTACTTGCTTACTTACGCCTGTTACCCCTCTCGGAGGAGCATAGGCCGCTCACCAGTATTCTCCATTCAACTCTGTCCTCACCATTCCTTTCCAGCTGTCTCCAGTTACTGTTCATCCTTTTTATGTCTGCTTCCAGCTCTCGACGCAGTGTGTTCTTTGGCCTTCCTCTTTTCCGTTTTCCAACAGGATTCCAAGTTAGTGCTTGTCTCGTGATACAGTCTGATGATTTCCGCAATGTATGTCCTATCCATTTCCAACGTCGTTTCCTGATTTCCTCTTCAGGTGGAATTTGGTTTGTTCTCTTTCATAGTAGGCTGTTGCTGATGGTTTCTGGCCAATGGACATTCAATATTTTGCGTAGACAGTTGTTTATAAATACCTGTACTCTACTGAGGATGCTTCCAGTAGTTCTCCACGTTTCAGCTCCATACAGAAGAACTGTCTTGACGATCAAATTGAAGAGTGTGACTTTGAGGTTGGTAGACAGTTGTTTGGACTCCTAAAACTAAAACTAATTAATTGTCTTTATTTCTCATTTTCATGCAAACTACTTATATAAAAATGAAAGTATTATCCATGTTATCATCGGTAAATGTTCATCTATAAGATCCATAATATCTATATAGGCTAAGCTGACTTACTGTACGAAACCAATTATACACAAGTCATTGACTTCAAAGTAATAGAACATAAATTACTATTCAGGAACTATGAAGTCACTAACAATCTCTTCAGAAGTTTGTTGGTTACAGTTAGTAAGTTCGCATCTTGTAATTTTGCTTATTTTACAATTTTACAGTTCAAAGTCCTTTATTTTAGGGTTCGTCTTCTTAACAAAGTAGTTTCATTTTTTGCTGCTTTATCCTTCCGGTTATAATCTTTTCTTTAGAAATTCATTAATTCTGTGCATTCTCATCACACTTTGTGAAAATCATCAAACTTCTTCACAAGACAAGAATTATCTGTGAATTCTCAAGGCCATAGAAAAAAGGGAGACTAACGGATATAGTAAGCTGGGAATTGAAGTTAAACATTAAGATAATGAATATCACTTCGAAATAATTGTAATGGACAGCTTAGAAGAGAGTTGTCTAGAGAATGCTGGTCAGTGGTCTATTCTTTACAAAGGGTAACAGAAGAATGAATGAATGATCAGATTCTCACATTCGTTGTTACGTTTATCAAAATCAGTGTATCGCTAAATAACTCAACTCTGAGATCAGTGTTATTTACTTGTTGCCGATTGTGAAAGTTTATTATTAATAAATAAGATTAATTAAATGATATTTATCCACTGATCACCGATTAATGACCAAGTTACTTTGTCCTTATGTGTAGGTTGTACAGTCAACTTGAATAAATCACTTCTAACAATATGATAGCAATATGTAGTAGAATATGATGTTAAAGAGTATAGATAAATGACAGCTTTCAATCCATTATACTGTTATAATGCCAAAGCTACTAGATAATGGCAACAGAAGGTTGGATTGGGCTAGAAGTTCGTGATCGAATGTAATTTCAAATGTACAAAGAAAGAAAATCATATTTAGATTAGGAAATTATGCTTGTACACGCTATTTGTCCTAATTACATGATGAAGTGTCTTTTTGTCTAGTATAATAATTCATCATGAAAACTAGGCAACTGTTTCCAAATTTATAGAAGTTAACTTGTGTATCAGTTTGCATGAATTAAATTCATTAATAAGTAATGAATTAACTTTTTTTCTTTTAAAATCTTCCTCGCCTTAATATGATGTCATTCTACTTTAGGCTATACATTTCATGATCCAATTTTCATCAAGAAGTTTGTAGCGGTAAATAATTGCCAAAATAAGTAGTTCTATAGGCTCTCGACATTGATGCTGACCATGTTTGTTTTAGCGGACACTACTAGTTGAAGGCGCGCGGTCATGCATCACTACCAGATCACGACTCGAACCACCGTGAGTAGCATCTCTCTCTAGTTTGCCAGCCTAAACAGTGCTATCCGATTGAAGCTCTGTATACGATCAAATATAATTTCTCTTCCATCCTTCAGTGCCTTCTGACTTCTTCTCATTCGTGAGAGTGGGTGCATTCGATAGAAGTTGCTTTAGTTGTACGACAAGCGTGACTTGGTCATATACCCCGGTACACTTCAAGTTTATTTGTAATACATACTTGAATTAAAATCTTTTCTGTTTATACTTTTTACCTGTTTATATGACAATGCATACAATGAGTTCTCTTTATGAATTGGAATAAAGCATGAATAACAACTGTTGCTGAATTATATGAATTAATTTTCGCCTTGTTGCTTATCATCAGTTGCATTACAATCGTAATCTCTTACTAGATTATAACATCATCATTGATATAGTTTGTGCCTGATGGCTTGACTTACCACGGACAACTTCAGTAATCGAACGCCTTGAACTCTCTTAGTTGCGGTTCAGAAGATAGAAGACAAGTAGAGAGGAATCTTTATTCTAGTGTGCGAAATATTAGTATATATGTGGTTTACAGGAACAATAAAATTATTTTATTTAATACATCGAAGATTGATGTTGACAGGGTACTATTGAAAGCCAAGAAGTACTGGACAGCTGTGTCGTTCTAGTGTGAAACTCCTCAGCAGTGAGCACCCCAGAATCCACTCAAGCAGTTTCATGTTAGCTAAAACCTAACACTGCACCGACTGGCCTGCCGGTACTCACTTCCATCAATTTGCGATACATAGCTCGACGATTATCCACTGTGACTGGTGATAACTGTCTTACTTCCGACAACCCCGCCAGTCATAGCTTCTCATTAGAGCTTCAGGAATATTTTGAATCCCTTGGGGTGGGATCTGGGGTGCGTACTGTTAAAGAATTCCATACTACAACGAAACAATTGTCCAGTGCTCACTGGTTTTCAAATGTACCCTGGCAATATCAGTCTGTGACGTATTCAGTAAAATAGAAATACCAATCTTTACAAAACATCTCAATTTAATAAAATTATTATTATCCACCCAATATGGATCTAGAAGTTTCAGTCATTACAAAATCATAACACGCCACGTCGAGATTCCGGAAAATTCTGTCGACCAGTGATTGGTTGGAATGTCTTCGGCTCTTTCAAGGGTTTCGGAGGCTTCGTTGAGGTTTCTGGGAGCCATTTTAACAGTCATAATAGATAATCATATGTATTAATGATGAAGAATAAAGAAATTGAAGTGATATGGAATATACATTTGGTGTACATAAGTAAATATGTGTACAAGGTTATTTAATAGGTTGTTGAATCAAAGTAAATACGAAAAGTTCTTGGTTTCTGCAGATATCGGTTCACGTGTGGGTGTCAAAGCAAATATATTCAAAGAACTAATAGAAGAGTACATATTAATATCTCTTAACATATTCCAAAAAGTTTGAGATTTGAAGCTACTACAGTTCTGAATAGTGTAATAGCTTGTTATTTAACTGATAGTGCTCATACTATCGACGTTTTCTAATCTTCTAGAATACTCAATAGACGAACGAATGTAAATTCACTATGAATCGCTGAAGATGTAGCAATCAAAAGTCTCAAGCCAAATCTATATATCCAACAACAGACAATTGTCAATTCGTCACCACTATGGCAAATTAGATTAAATTCATTTCTTCTTTGTTATATTATTGTTATTATTAACAGTAGTAGTATTGGTAGCAATAATAACAATAAATCAGCCATTAATACTACTCATTTTTGTTATCTTGTTACTTTCATTACAGCACACATATGTAAATTAATATCTGCTGTTGGCAATACCTAGAACTTGTCAATTTTTGTTTGATTCAACAACCTCTTGTACACACATTTACATTTATATATGGGCACCAAATATATATTCTATATCACTTCAATTTCTTGATTCGTTATTATCAATGTATATGATTACTTATTATGATGATGTTATAAATCAGTAAGAAATTACGGTTGTTATGCAGCTGATGATAACCAACCAAATAAACATTAATTCCTATTATTCAGCATTAAGTAATATTCATACTTTATTCAAATTATTATAACAATTGAATAGTATGTTAATTTGTTTAACAGCATTCTTATGCACTACTGTATACTTATTTGTAATATCTCTACAGAGATTAATTACTGTGTTTCATCATATTACTTTCTAAGTTACTACGACATCTATAGAAATTCGTCAAGACTTAATTGAATACATTGACATAAATTAGGCACCGAGTAAATCGGAAACATCTGAAGTATAAGTTATATTTGACCAGGTGGAGGGGGGGGCGGTGAATGGAATGTTGAATCATTACATTTCGATAGCTAAGATTATTTCAAATATAAAATATATAATATTACTTGAGTTGGATAGTGACTGTCGAGCCGAATCCAAGACTCTTGTTTAGTCCTAAGTGGGACTCTTTAGCTGAATGTATCTGCATCCCGCTGTTGATGTTCACACAGGGACTCGAACAACGTTAGGTCAGTGTTAAACGATACCGCGTTCACAACTAGGCTACTGAGTTCAAACAGCCACAATTGTGCAATACGTGCTTATGTATAATTGGAATGCATTTGAGTCTTCCCATTAATTTATTATGAGGTAAAATTGATGAGTTGCTATCACCATATGTACGTCCTGAGCAAATTGTTTCGATACAATGATAGTTCATAAGTATTATTTGAGTTGGATGCCGGTAGAACCAGCTGACTAGTTCCAAGTAGGACAAAATGAGCGTCATGGATTCCTCTTACCAGTCACAACACAACTCAAATAGCACATCTGAAGTATTAATGCATCGATGTAGTTTGCTCATAATACATCTATGGCACAAAGACTGATCATTTTCAGTCCATGACAAATCAGTGGCAAAATTTAAATACATTTTGATTATCTTACTTACTTGCTTACGCCTGATACTCCTCTCGGAGGGGCATAGGTTGCTCACCAGTATTCTCCATTCAACTCTGTCCTGAGCAATCCTTTCAATCTGTTACCAGTTGCTGTTCATCCTTTTTATGTCTGCTTCCAATTCTCGACGCAGTGTGTTCTTTGGCCTTCCTCTTTTCCGTTGTCCAAAAGGATTCCAAGTTAGTACTTGTCTCGTAATGCAGTCTAATGATTTCTGTAATGTATGTTCTATCCATTTCCAACGTCGTTTCCTCATTTCCTCTCCAGCTGGAAGTATATATTCATCCTAATAAAACTGAACATTTTGAAATTCTAATGTTTCAGGTTTCTTTTAATTGTATTGTTAATAGTTGAAGTTTAGATTGATCTGTTTTAGTAAATGAATATACCTAGTAACTAAATGTCTCAATACTACGATAAAGATTCAATTATCGATTATTATTATTAGGTAGCAGGTAACAGTAAAATCCAAGTTGCATGTTTTGTCCACCTACTTATTTAACAGATATGATGGTATTAATATAAGTTTCTATTAACAAAACACATAGAAACGTAAGTTTTAATAATCAATTAATTGAAATTATAAGTCTGAAACATAATCAATGAAATGGATATAACTCAAAAGAATATTGGGGTATAAAAGACAAATTTTGATCCATTAAAAACTAAGTGATATATATAACTTATGCCACCCCCCCCTTCCACCAACCTCCATTTAATCATTGATGACCAGGAATCTTATTACATCATTGATAATAATTTGTATGTTAACAGCTTTTGGATAAAAAATTCTTATTGTTCTGAATAGTGAATTTATCTTTAATATTCATTGATTCAAGATTTTCTGTTAATAATCAAGTCTGATAAATAACTATTACACCATTCTAATGTATCATTATATTTGTTTATCTTACAGAATTCATTTCATTCTGTTTAATAGTCCTTAAACTATGGTAAAACAAAGAAGTCTTAAATGATACATAGAAGACATATCCTAAATTCATTATCATAATAATTCAATGACTGTCTGGTAATTTTATGTAAAGGAAAACATAACAATTTAGGTTTATACAGTCAAAAGGAGAAAAATGGATGTTGTTTGTGTACTTAACAAGGTGATTATAGTTCGGTACTACTTGAAACTACGTAAAATTCTCTATTCCTGTTGTCTTAGTATGTGGCTATCCAGAAATACATTACATCGATTCCACAGAGGGATCAAACTAAGTATCTTCCAATTTAACGGAAACCACTAGTGGGTTGGCGTTTAGTGACAGGATATCTGCTTCAATCAATTTGTGATATAGTAAAACAACGAATCAATGTCAGTGGTTATGACTTTCTTATCCGCGACATGTCTAAACTTACGTTAGTCTCTAGACCTGAAGATCTAGGGCTAAATATTTTAGGGGGGGGGGAGGTATGGACAATACCTAGTGTTAGTGAAATGCCATTTAGTAGGACAAAATAGGTATCCATGAGCTTTCACCATTTCTCAATTAAGATCGTATTGTAATTAACACCAACAATAAATAAAATATGAACCACCACAATACCTCTTGAACTCACTGATACTACGTGTCTTGAAAAAGGTTCAGTAATACAAGCTTTTCTTTCATCACCAATTAATTTTTATAAAGTAATTGTTGCTTCACAAACACAGAAATGTAACGTTTCGGTGATATTTACAATGTCATTTCGATTCTTGAATAAAGGTTTCCTAGGGCTCATTTAAGACTTTTGAAGGACAATAGTCACAATATAAATAAAAATAACTGATAGACCTTAATGATAACAACGTTAGCAGGACGTTGTTAATGAATACAAACTAAGTTAATTTCTTGAACACTCTTTACTGTTTATCTGAAATTGTCACTCATGCACGGTTACCTAAAGACAATTGACTTATATTCAGCATCACAAGTGACAATTAATCAAGTTTGAAAAGTACAAAACAGTCGGTTATCATACAAACATTAGTAACTAATAAACTGTAACAGATATTTTGTTATGATTTCATTTTTACTTGGCAAACACACCAGTAATATTATCTAATCAGTGTAGACAGGTTGCCTAAGAATTCACTTTAAGAGGTAATAAACCTTAGTAAAAACAGTTGAATCGTAAATATATTTTGTAAACATAGTGTTTCTTAACTGATATCAAATTACTCTTCTGTTACCTTTCCGTAGACGCTTTCCCTTGTAATTCAATTAATGGATTCTTTATAGTTCCTGTTTAAAACATGAGTAATTGTTGGGGATGTTAGATCCCCAAAACTCACTTGGCAAACCTGTGATTTTTGTGACTTTATTGTGTAAATTTAAATTTCCTGTTTTCGCGCCAAAAAGTTCCCTTCTCACCTTCAGTTCGTGTTTCCCACTTGGCAAGACGCTAAATCTTATTGGTTCATTGTTTATTTTAGTACGCTATTTATGATATTCCAAGGACGCTCTCTGTTTTTGTATATATACGCATGAGTTGTGTGTGTTGATGTCGTCCAACAGGCTGCCTGTGGCATTAAACGCTTCTTGCTGTCTTTGGACTTCTTACTCTAGTTAGCTGGGCTGGGGCGCTGCGCAATAGCTTAGCTTCCTGTTACTGTGTCGCTGGTCTTACGTTCGTTAGCGGTTATCTAGGTGTCACCATAAACTCGCGAAACCTTAGCAGTAATGATAAGCTGCATATTACAATTCACATAAATTGAAATATTTTTCTTGATGTGTTAGTATTAGATGATTGCTTGTATCATAATCTATTATTTGGACAGCGTTTAATTTAAGTAGTCTTTTAGCTAATCATGCACTATTTAAAAGTTAGGAAATCATGCAACTAACCGTAAACCAGTCCCAATAAAATTATTCAGAATAACTTATTTCAAAACCATGTAAAACTGTCTTACAATCTAGGTAACTAAGTCCTATAAGAAAAATATTAACAAATGGCCTGACAACGAAGTGAACTGTAATCAACATTAACTTATACATAGAATGTATTAGGATTTTTCCGTTGATTTATCATGGACTGAAATTGATCAGTCTTTGTTACCATATATATATCCTGAGTGGATTGTCTTAATATAGCGATAAGTTACGAGTATTATTTGAGTTGGACAAACTAACAGGAAGATCCAAATACATTCAAATTATATATACATACCCGTAATACAAGAGTGGCTGTCTAAACTCAGTAGTCTAGTGGTGACTTTAATGGCGTTGGGCACGAAGCGGAATGAATCCGAATTCCAGTGTAATCATCAACACTGGTGTGCAAGTACATCCACAAGACGAGTCCCACTTACGATGGAATACGCGTTCTGGATTTCACTTGTCGATCACAATCCAACTCAAATAAAACTTTAATTTGTTCTTAAAAAAAGCGCATCATTTAACCAAGAAATTTGAATTAAAGAAAGTTTAATTGTAATCGATGAATGAATAAAAGTATCATTACTACATACGTAATTAATTTAATCAATGTATTATGCAACTCACTATAATCATCGTAAAATATTTCAGTCCCATAAAAATTTCTTTGAAATTGACATTAAAAAATGGGTGATATCAAATTGACACTAAACAACCTCCACAACACCAAATCACAATGAATATCAGCTCACTAGTAACTGACTTCTTGAGGTAATTCCTAGAGTTCTAGTAATAAGATGTAATCAGTGGAGCACAACCGTTCCGGGTGTGAGGCATTTATCTACCGATGGCGTTCGATGATGTCGAGCAAACCAATCGTGAATTGATTGAATTAGAAATATCAACCGTTAGAGGTCAGCCGGACGACTCACTGGTCTAATGATAAAGCATTCCCCACAGAGCCAGAGGGACCTGAATTCGATCTCTTATTGGATCGTGAATGCGCATCACTAAGGAGTCCTATACTAAGACGAAACAGTTATTCAATGCCTCCAGGTGATCAACGGTTGTCTAATTCAAACCAATTCATTATATCAAACTGATATTGTATTTTCATCAGTCAATTCCTGATATTATAAAGTTCTTCAAATAATGACATTAGTGAGTTAGTCATTAACTTTCAATTATTTTATTTTATTGCGTTTGTAAATTAACATTTAAGTTTTCATCAGAATATAAATCACATTTAATGGTTATCAGAAATTATGGAAAGAAAGTAAACAATGACTCTTCCTATTAATGAATGATTCTCTTCATCTATAACATAAAGAAATAGACTCATACAAGCGCATACACATACTTAGATACTAAGTAACATATTCTCCTTAAATAAAACAAAAAAACTATAACCAGAAGCATTAAAACTAACTTTAATTTCATCTGCTTTAATTACAATTTCCTAAAAGAATAGCAATTGAACTAACTATTGAATCATTTTCATTCTCAACAGATTTAAAATTAACTTATACCATTTTATTTTTATATGAATATTTATATTTGGTTAATGTTAATAAGTATTATGACAATATTGTTCCATTCATCATGGAATAAAGTCCCAGCCTTCCCCCCATCTGTCGACATCCTACATCACATCGTAAATACAGTTACCGTCATAACATTCATTAAAAAAAAAAAACATTTTTATTTGATCTATAGGCAAGAGATAATTACTCTGTGTTGATTTAACACTTTACCATTCACTATTATTCAATTTTGAATAAATTATTAAAAGAATAAATAGAAAGATAAATGTTACTATCGTAAGTTTTTTTTCTTCTTCAGAATGGAGTATGATGGGAGGTGGGGTGGGGGTGGAAGGAGAAGGGTAAATGAGTATTTTATTTCCCACTTTGTTTTTGGTTGAAATCTATTTATGTAGGTATATTCATACTACTTAAATTTAATTTTCCCATTTTATTTTCATGCATTTAATTTAATGGAAAACTTTTTAAGTGTTAATAAACAATTTCATTACTTATTTTCTGTTTTCATTTTCTATTATAAAAGTTATTTTTCCTTTACATGAACAAACTAATATGAAGAAGGTAGTAGAATAGAATAGTAAATAGAGTCATCAGATTGAAGTAATTGATTCTAGGATTATGTATGTTTTCATTATGTATAGCAGCGTAAACATCATGTACTAATTATGAAAACTAAGTGTTCTTGGTTCGATTTCTAATAAAATAGTTTACTGCAAAGTACTGAGAAATCATGAATAGAAATAATTACCGGTAGAGCACCGATTTCTAATTATCTTAATTCGATATCACGAATTGGTCTGAATTAGAAAATCATTGATCACCAGGAACAATTGAACAGATGTTTTGTCCTAGTATAGAACTCTTCAGCGGTGTGCCTCCACTACCAGGTCAAGGATCGAATCCAGGACCCTCTAGGGAGAAGACGTGTAAACAGGTGATCAGTGGTGCACAACCGCGTCTGGTGTGAGGTCGTTACCCACCGATGGCAATCGATGAGATCAGACAAACCAATCACGGAAACTGAAATATCAACCGTCGGAGGACGTCAGGTTGGCTTAGTGGTCTGATGGTAAAGCGAAGCCAAAGGAATCTGAATTCGATCTCTGATGGGGTCAAGGATACGAGCTACTGAATAGTCTTATACTGGGGTGAAACATCTGTTCAACGCTTCCTGGTGATCAATGGTTGTCTAATTCAAACCAATTCGCTATAACAAATTAACCTTCAACAATCTCCACAATACCCAATTAAAATTCTAGTGATTTTCTTGTTGACGTCAATAAGTTACAAAACTTAAATACAAATTAAATAACTAACGCAAACAATTTACCTCCTTCATATACATTTTATTAATTATTTATCAGTAACTAAAAAATGAGTAAACATGTTGGTGTTTGAATGCAATTTGAGAAAGGTGATGATAATATACCAAATAATCACTAAGAGCTCTATAAACTTACTACGGGCTGAAATCTCATAAACTATATATATATATATATATATATATATATATATATATATATATATATATAACATTGAAGTATACTCCTGTCTACCTATAGGAACTAATTCTCAGTTGTCATATAATAAGGTGTGATAAAAATACATAACCAGACTAATCACTTCTTTAGGCTAGAAATTGCCTATAGAACTTGTTTCTCTTTTCAACACTTATAGAAATCTCATTACAGTCAATATATAGAAATTAGGAATAAGACAAATGTCTGTTGTGGTCACTATGTCTAGAGAGCTACTTATAATTAGAATCCATTTCCTTTCTGTGTATATACATTAATAGAACAAGATAATATTTCTTTTTGTCAGTTGGTAATCAGATAAATCATGAGCCTGAGAAGAAACTATACTTTCCTTTTGTCAAAAACTTGTCTTTGTTATCTTTTTTTACGTATACTAAATTAAGAAATTATCAGATGAGTATGTAACAATTAACTAGATTTCTATTACTGTTAAGGGGAATAACTGGGTACATCAACACTAGAAGCGAGTTTTTCAATCAGTGTACGAAGTAAAGGAAATATATATTTTGGAAATTATTATTTCTTATCTATGCATCAAATCAGTACTATTAGATCAGAAGAAAATAATGCGAGACTTCAATTGTTTTAATGATTCTAAACTGTTTGCCTTAGTGACTGGTTATTTTCAGATTTCTTAATTCGATTATGGCATTAAGTAGTCTAATTAGTATGTATTATTTTTACCATCATAGCTGTAATAAAGAATCTTCATTATTGTGCTGTAAAACATAAACAGTTGGTTTCCATAGGATTGAAGGACATGAATACTTGCTTTTAATATATTGTATCCACTCAGTTGGGCAACAATAATCTATATATATTTTTGGATGTTTCAAGGAGAAATGAATGATCCAACTTAGCTTTAACGCAGTACGTAAAAGTAATGCATATACACAGAAGGTGAAGATAATCATATCAATGCTTGGATGTGTCATGTAAGTACTTAATGTTTATTACTTATTAAACTATTTATAATAGCACATTATTTAATACAAAAGTTCACATTACCATAGTTTGTTAATACTTTTAATTTCCTCCACATAGATGACTGCAATATCATATGGAAAGTGTAAATAATAAAAACTATTAGGATGAATTTATATCTTCCTGTTGATTTGCTATGAACTGAAGCTGGTCTATCTCTGTTGCTACGTGGACATCCCGACTGAATTGCCTCAATATAGCGATAAATCACAAGTATTGTCCTAGATTCCCCTAACCAACCACAACTTAAACGATACTTGTGAAATATCGCTATACGGTGGCGATCAGCTCAGGATACAGATACAGTAACAGGGACTAACCAGTTTCAGTGCATAACAAATCAACTGGAAGATACAAATTCACTCTAATTACATATACACCTGTTGTACAAATGTGACTGTCTAAACTCGATAGTCTAGTGGTTAACGCGGTGGCGTTTGACACAAAACGGGTTCGAATCCCAGTGTAAACATCAATACTGTGATGCAGATGCATCCAGCCGACGAGTTCCAAATGGAATTAAATGTGAGTCATTAGTTCCGTTTGCCAGTCACAATCCAATGTAAACGATACTAGTTATGTGAATTGTGTACCATACAGGTGTCATCATATCATGTATACAAGTTCGAGAAAAACGTTTATGTTTCTCACTTCATTATTTGCTGTTACGAAGTAAAGCGTAATCATTTTGTGAGTTGCTAGTTGCCAATACTTACACTATTATGAATAAATCAGTAATTTTTTCACACTATGAGTAGTAGTTTTGTCGAAACAACAAATAATGAGTTATATTCTAGCTAAATGTTAGATTAAAGATTAATACAAAATTACAAGGTGGAAAAAAATAAACTATTATCGATCATAACAGAAAGATTTAGTGAACTGAAGTGGTTTGTGGAGATTGGTACTAAGTTTCAACTGATTGCGTTTGTCACAGACTGTTGTTGATAGGGCACTGCTGAAAACCAAGGAGCGTCGAACAGTTGTTTCGTCTTAGTATGGGACTTATGGGATTTCTGATAAAACTGACTTTTAATTAGAGATGACAAATAAATTGAATTACTATAAGGATTTCTCAAAAGTAGTTTAAAGTTGTTACAACTGACCTTTTTTAATCTTTATTTTTTACAGTAAAAGAGTATGAGCTAAATTATTCTGTGAACACCTAGAAACACAAGAAGTAAAAGAATAAAAGACAAGACGGTATGGAGTAAAGTTTGTCAAGTAAATCAGGGGATAAAAGAATCATAAACTTACTTCTTTACAAAAATTTGTTTTCAACTCTGCCTGAGAACTACGATATTTTTTTAAGGGTGCTAAGAATATTGTCTGTTCTATGTCAAATGTGAATCACTATATCGATACTTTTCATCTTCATTAGAACTTTCAGAATGAATTTCTATCATGGAGTGACGTCAGAATAGCCACTTCATCTTAGTAGTATACAACTATGACCAAATCTCATGAAATTCATTTTATTACATAAATCTGATACAACTTGTTTAGGTTATCAACTAACTGTGTTTCCTGTGATGTAAGCAGTAATAAAGACAAAGTAATGAAGTCAAATACAATTGAAATTTCCAAGATGATTTAAAGGTTCATTTCAAATTACAGCATCTGACAAGATTAAATTTATAAATAAATATCGATGATAAACAGAAAAGCATATGTGGAACACACAAGTCGACGGACTAGTGAAATCCAAGACAGTAAACTGAAGTAAATTCTCAACAATCAAACATCTTAAGTGGATCAGTAAGAGTACTAAATATATTACATTCTAAAGATTTTGATTAATAAATCTTAATGATTATTTAGTTACAAATAAGTGGGCTATTCATCCATCCATCCAGTTTTATACACTAGATCATAAATATCAAGGTACGATCTTATAATCAACTATATGAATCAAAGTACTTACTTACTTACTAACTTACGCCTGTTACCCCTCACAAAACAGCATAGGCCGCTCACCAGTCTTCTCCATTCAACTCTGTTCTCACCATTCCTTTCCAGCTGTCTCCAGTTACTGTTCATCCATTTTATGTCTGCTTCCAGCTCTCGACGCAGTGTGTTCTTTGGCCTTCCTCTTTTCCGTTTCCCAACAGGATTCCAAGTTAGTGCTTGTCTCGCTATACAGTCTGATGATTTCCGCAGTGTATGTCCTATCCATTTCCAACGTCGTTTCCTGATTTCCTCTTCAGCTGGAATCTGAATTGTTCTTTTCCAAAGTAGGCTGTTGCTGATGGTTCACGGCCAACAGACATTCAATATTTTACGTAGACAATTGTTAATAAATACCTGTACCCTCCTGAGGTCGTTCGAAGTAGTTCTCCAAGTCTCAGCTTCATACGTCAGAAGTGTCTTGACGTTCGAATTGAAGAGTCTAACAGTGAGGTTGGTAGACAGTTGTTTGGAGTCCCAAATATTTTTCAACTGTAGAAATGCTGCCCTTGCTTTGCCGATCCTTGCTCTTACATCTGCATCGGATCCTCCTTGTTCATCGATGATGCTCCTCAGGTATGTAAAGATATCCACTTTTTCCAGAGTTACACCGTCAAGTTCAATTAGGTCGGTGCTCTCTATGTTGAATTTGAGGATCTTGCTCTCTCCTTTATGTATGTTCAGGCCTATTGATGCTGAGGTTGCTGCTACTTTGGTTGTCTTTACTTGCATTTGCTGGTGTGTATGGGATAGAAGTGCTAGATCGTCCGCGAAGTCCAGATCATCGAGTTGCATTCTACTTGTCCATTGAATTCCGTGCTTCTCTCCAGATGTAGAGGTTTTCATGATCCAATCGACCACTAGGAGGAAGAGGAAAGGCGAGAGCAGGCAGCCTTGTCTGTCACCGGTTCTTACTGAGAATGCATTTGTCAGCTGTCCTCCATGCACAATTTTGCACTGTAGTCCGTCGTAAGAATTCTGGATGATGTTGACGAGTTTCTCTGGTATACCGTAGTGTCGAAGAAGTTTCCACAGTGATCTCCTGTCTACGCTGTCATACGCCTTTTCATAGTCGATGAAGTTGATGTACAGTGACGAGTTCCATTCAATTGATTGTTCAACGATGAATCAAAGTACTAAAAACTAGAAAATACTATTAGGTTACTTTGAAAATATGTTTGCATTATAATAACACTCTATGTAATTGACTGTGTTAGAAATATCAACCACTGATTCAGAGGTTTGAAGGTTAAACATTTGTTGCAAAGCTCAAGGTCCTGAGTCCGATTTCCTGAATAGGTCGTAGATATGTACAACTGAAGTATCCCATGCTAGGATGAAACAATTTTTAAGTGTTTCTTGGTGGTCACTTATTGTCTAACTCATGACAATTCGTAATATCACTTAAAATCTCCACAACCCCCAATTGTAACTAAATATCAGCTCACTAGTAACTAGCTCCTTGAGGTAATTCCTGGAGTTCTAGTGTGAAGACGTGACAGGTGGAGTTCAGCCGTGTCGGGTGTGGGGCAGTCACCTACCGATGACCATGGATGAGGTCGCACAAACGTATCACGAATTGACTAAATTAGAAATACCAATCCTTAGGAGCCAGCTCAATGGTCCAATTGTATAGCGCTCGTCGCAGAGCCAGAGGGTCCTGGGTCCGATCCCCAACGGGGTCCTGAACGCGCACTGCTGAAGAGTCCCATACAAGGACGAAACAGCTGTCCAGTCCTTCTAGGTGATCAATGGTTTTCTGGTTCAGAACAATTTGTGATATCAGGATTGACAACTAACTATGTCCACAGCCCCCCCCCAATTGTAATTATGTATACGTTACTCAAGAGTGTAAAGAGGAATATTTTCACAAACGTCACTGATAGGATTTATTGTTTCAAATATCGTTAACGTATTCATTCGTAAAGTGATTTGTCTGCTTCATTCATACATGAATCCCATACACTTTTATAGCCTAATAATACCTTAACAGAAACCTTCAAACATTATCCAATAAGCTTACTGCACGGGCAGGCTACGATTTTAATTTTGTACTGTCCAAAGGAGTGTTTTAATATTTTATGACTGTACCATAAGATTCATAGTGTATTTGAGATCTTAACTGAATTGATGCATCTATGAAGGTTAAAATCTTGTCAATTTGTGTTGCAGAAAAAATGTGTCATGAAAGAGATATTTAGGATGCACCAGCATTACATTTATTTCAGCCAGTTAGAGTAGGTTAAAGTTTACTAAGCTTTAAAGAAATTCGCCAAACATTATGTATGGTTGTTTGTATTCGTCATAGTTTGATGTCGATTAGGTACCAGTTAAAATCTGGAAGCACTAAACAACTGTTTCATCACAGTGTGTGACGCCACAGCAGCTGCGCACTGAAAATTCTTAAAGGGCAGGTTCCATTATGAACGCTTAACCTTATGAACCACTAGGCCGACAAGTAGAATAGTAGTAACGACCATTCGATATCACTGGTGAACACTGTTCAACTAACATTAGGATGAATTTGTATATTCCCACTGATTTGTTATAGACTGAAGCTGGTCAGTCTTTGTTGCTAGATGTGCATCCTGAGCAGATTGCCTCTCTATAGCGATTATTCACAAATATCATTTAAGTTGAATTGTGACTGATAAGTGGGCATCGACATTAGGATGCAGGTATGTCAAGCTGATGTGTCCCAAATAGGATGAAACTCACATCCTGGATTCCACTTGCCACGCACAATCCCGTTTAAATAATACCTTTCCAACTAACAATTAAACGTAATACATATCTTCACAAAACTATCATAATCAAAATATCGTGTATATTTAATTGCTGTCAACAAGTTTCGTCAATTTATGGCTTCATCAATATTTAGATTAATTTCACTTTTATGGTAGAATTAATTACTAGAGTAGGTAGTGAATTTAGTTTAAATGTATTGTTACATTTAGTAGCTTTTTTGAGCTTTGGAAGCCTTAAAAACGACGGTTACATTTTCTGAATAAATAATGTGCAAAGTTTTTATAGCAACTGATGTTTCATGCTATTGATGAAGTTTGTAACAGTAAGAGTTTTTCAATTTTAAGTTAACAACTTTATGTCCGAATTGAGATGGTTTATTAAAATCAGTATTTCTAGCTGATTGAATATGTCACTGACTGATGTTGACAGAGTACCATTAAAAATCAAAACGTACTGGACAGCTGCTTTGTCCTAGTATGGAACTTCACAACGGTTAGCACCCTAGATTCCACCACAATAGCTTCAGGTTGATTAACAACTAATCCTCTACACCACTAGTCTAGTCAGCATCCAGTTATAGAATTTCCACTCCCATCCATTTGTAGCACATAGCGCAAAGATCATCTACTTTCATACGTGATAACTGTCTCACTCCCGAAAAGTCTGAACTCCACCAGTCACAAATTGATGCATGAAGGAATTCTACAATTGGATGCAAGCTAGCCCAGTGGTACACAGGGTTAGGTGTTCTCCAACCTGAAGCTGCTTGGGAAGCGAAATCTAGGGTATGCATTGCTGATGTGTGTTACGTTAGGAAGAAACAGCTGTCTAGTACTTCTTGATTTTCAATGGTACCCTGCAGACATCAATCTAAGATGAATTCAGCCAACTTTATATCTGTCTATCGTCATTTTATCAATCGCCAGCTAACAAAAGTGAGAAGTCTACCACTAAACACACGCTGGTACAGTAGTAAGTAGGGTTGAGTGTTTTTGAAAGACCTGAAGGCCTTGAGTTTAATTCTCTGGTGGAATCAAGAGTCCACACTTCCGAAAAGTCCTAAACTGTGATTAAACTGATGTCCACTGCTCCTTGGTTGTAACTGGTACCTGGTCAACATCAATCTGAGATTAATACAAACAACTAAGCTATTTAATAACTTAGTCTCTAAATAGGTTGGTGACTATACGATGCACAAACAACTAAATTTATCAATTTGTACGCTATGGATACTAGTCCCACTGGTTTGTATGAATAATAACAATTAGTGTATAGTGATTCTTGTCTATGTAGGTAAAGCCGAAACTGGGTGAAGTATTTCTGATTTTGTGAATATTTGAGGTGGAAACAATTATTTAGTCGGTCAAAGATGAATGACATTATTGTTTTATTTTTAATTTGAATTCCGAAGCAACAATTATCTTATTTAATATGGTGTATCACTAAAATCCAGAAGTCTCATTTCAGTACGAAGCAGTTATTTAGTGCTCCTTGATATTAAGTGGTACTCCGTTGAGTGAAAATTGGGATGAATAAGAACAACGAATTAAAGTCATGCTTCACGAAACCACAGAAATCTGCATTAATTCAAGACCTACACTCTATTACAGTTGCCTAACTCACTTATGATCACACTTAAAAATAACGCTCGTTATCTTTGTAACTGACTACAAGTTAAAGTTATTAATGGTTTGGTGTACATTTCATTACAAAACTTTCAGCCATGTATTTCCAATTTATTACGCAGTACTCTAATAATTCGTCGTATTGGAGACAGAAAACAGTTCATGATCACAGATGGGTGTCGTGTAGATTGGTGACTTTGAGATTAGTTTTACTAATAGACCTGGATTAGATGATCATTGGAAACTAAGAAGTAGCTGTACGGAATTTCTCAGCTGTGTCCATTTAAACATGGAAGATTGAATCCCATGATCTTTAGGGCTGGCCTTCATCATCTAATATATTTTAACTTTCGTCGATTTGCAACATACTATTAATCAGTAGTTCATTGCTAAGTCGTTTACTATGCAACCTGAAGGTCCTTAGCTGAATTCTAAGTTGGGATAGTGGATACACACATCTGTCGAGTACCTTTTGGTTCTTAATCGTTGTCTAACCGAGATCTATCCGTGTTAATAAAAACCAAGTTTATGTTAGTCTTTCCCAACTAGATGAAATACATATTTCAAATAAATTAACACGAACGAAACTACTTTTGTATGCACAATATTTCTAATCTTCTTTCAATCAAGTTAATTAATCATTTATCGGAAAACTGAAGACAAGAGACTATTCAATGTTTTCGTTTATATAACTATCATTAATATACCATTAGTAAATGTATCGCTTATCAATGTCATTAAAAATTTCATAGAATTCAGTTATTTTACCGCGGCACATTCTGTTCAACTGTCATTATCAACTATATGCAATGCGTCACATTGTCTATGCTAACAAAGTAAACAAATGAAAGCGGATATTTGAAACATTGAAGTACAGGTTTAATTATAAAAGAATGAAAGTGTTATGTTATGCTTCTGATATGTTACTTGCTAGTATGGATATAAGAACTCGATTACCGGTAAATTTCGAATGACAATCAATGACATAGAAAGAAACTATTTTTATCCTTAGTATCCTAACCCATCTGCTAGAGTTTACGAATTAAGATGATACCTCGATACCTACTAACCAACGTTGGACCTTGAACAAGACAACAGATAGAGCTAAGCTATTCCTCCTAACCCCAGCCCAGCTAACTAGAGAAAGAAGTTTAACGACAGTAAGAAGTTTCTAGTTCTACAAGCAGCCCCTCAGACGAATAACAATCACTCAACTCATGTGTATATACAATAAAGAGTGCATCCTTGGGAATATTACAAATAGTGCAGTAAAATAAACAGTGGGCCAACAGGATTTAGCGCCAAAACGTGAAATTTAAATTTCCACAAAGAAATCACAAAGATGATAGGTTTACCAAGAGAATTTCGGGAATCAAAGCTTCCCAACAATACTACTAGGAGGTTTCATGAACCAATACTTGAAGTAAATGATTAACAACTTTACTACAAATCAAATAATGAACGTATTTTCACTAATAATCTTGGCTACCTCCATTTAAAAACAAAAAATGTTATTAGTCTACCAAATGAAATAACAATCATACTTATTTAAGAATAACTGCATTAGAGACATAATGAGAAAAATTTGTTTATGTAAATTTGTCATATTTCTAACTTAAATGTCATACATGTAAGTTTCATTGTTCACCTTGGGAATAATGGTTATAGCATGCACACACACAAGTACATATACACAGACGACTTTCTATTATGTAATGCACAAAACAATCAAAAGTGTACACTTTTATTTGTCTACCTTCTTTGACAGGGTGTTTCTTTTTTTTACATATGAAAATAAACTTTAGAGTAAGAAACTTATTTTTATCCTCTAACTTCTTAAATAGGCTTTTAGACGACATCCTAATTCAATCAATTCATGATTACATATTTTAATGCCAAAAATTCACCATCTGAAACATGTTCGTTAAACACATTTACACTTACTGATAGAAAAAACAAAAGCACATATGATTGTATTTAGATAGCAAAACAGACTACATTAAGTTGTTTTAATCATAAACAATTATGCACTTGTATATTAGCATATGGATACACAGGTACTTCCTTCTTTTAACCTGAATAATATGTTGGTGATGAAGTGAAAGGAAACTAATTTGGTACATTAGAAAATATTCATATGTAAGATTGATGGATAGATGAATAGATGAAACTACACATACAATGTAAAGTTGAATTCATTGTAATTTAACAAGAAATAGGTTGGTAGGATTAATTATCTCATACATTAAGACAATTAGGTCTAATATTTGTTTCTTAGGTAGATGGTGATACCTCTGAAACCTGAGTGATAACCGATACCAATGCATCTATTTTGGATGATTACCTACTGAGATTGTTCAAAATATTGTTCTAAATGTCAGTACTAGTACCTTAACAAGTAATAACTACTCATTTTTTTTCTAAGCTTTATGACATTAGAAACAACTTTGACATATACTTTAGATTGGTCAGCATTATGTCTAATTTCCAAGAAATCATAGTGTCATAGGTTTAAATAGATCCAGCATGTCTGCAAAGTGGTTTTGGATTAGGCAGTCAAATATAATTATTTGTTCTTTGATGTATGTAGGTATGTATGTATACATGCATTAAATCAAAAACGGGATGTCATTAGTAAGGAAAGTAGTTTTAGCTTCAGTTCTAAATCATATTTTAAATATCATTTAACTAGTAGTAAAATCTTCAGATTACGGAGAGTATATTTGTTTATTACACATTAAAAAAAAAGTTTAGGGATTCGAACTAGTAACCCTAGTTTATATGATCACAATAAATTTATAACACTTCCATCTCTTTCATCTAGAAATAATATCTAATAAATGATTTCATGAATTGTTCACACCTTTAGGTTTGAGTTTCTCTCCACTCCTCTTTTTCTATATTGTTTTCACAACCTACATAATTTGAAATGTCTATTAATGCACTTCTTACTCAATCCTCAATGATTCTGTTTTCAAATGAGATAAACTTGTACAAATAAGTATTAATTTTCGTTGCGAATACACTTCACAAATTGATGCTCGTTGGTTAGTACTGAAAATTATGGGATACGAAACATCGGTTTCGTTCAATTGTAAGACTCTTCGGCAGTGCATATCTCGCAATTATTGTGATCAGTTATTTCACCATTGACTGATAAGTTGCTTTGATTGTTTTAATATTTTTCAATTACTTACTTACTTACTTACGCCTGTTACCCCTCACAAAAGAGCATAGGCCGCTCACCAGTATTCTCCATTCAACTCTGTCCTGAGCAATCCTTTCGAGCTGTCTCCAGTTACTGTTCATCCTTTTTATGTCTACTTCCAGTTCTCGACGCAGTGTGTTCTTTGGCGTTCCTATTTTCCGTTTTCCAACAGGATTCAAAATTAGTGCTTGTCTCGTGATACAGTCTGATGATTTCCGCAATGTATATCCTATCCATTTCCAACGTCGTTTCTTGATTTCCTCTTCAGCTGGAAGTCGATTTGTTCTTTTCCAAAGTAGGCTGTTGCTGATGGTTTCCGGCCAACTCCGCCCGCAGCTCTTCTAGGGTTGTTGCCGGTCCCAAGTCCGGGTAAAGGAGGAGGGTTGGGCATAAGGCTAGCACCCCTATCCCGTAAAACACAAGTTTGCTAAAAAAACGCTAACCAGAATAAACAATATTTTTCAATGCTTTCATATAAATATTAATGTATATTAGAATACAGTCTGATTATTATCCGATTGGAAACAATATTCTTAATGAAGGAAATTCTTTTATAATAAGAAAGTGTCAGCAGTTTGTGTTTAAATACTTTGATAACGGAAATCAGTAGCATCAAAAGATGCAAATTTAAATATTTTGTTCCTTCTTCAATCAACATTGAACCAACTACACATAGTTCAACTCAACAAATGTTCCTACTTGGTTGCAATAGAAATCGCTGAATTTTTAATCTTCTTTCACGAATTAGTTTGTATAAGACAACCACTGATCACCTGGAAGCACTCAACAGCTATTTCGTCCTAGTATAAAACTCATCAGTAGTGCACATCAGGCACCGAACCCAGGATTTTCCGGCTGCGCTGCGAGCACTTTACCATTAAACCACTGAGCCAGCCTGCCGGTCGGCCTTTAACGGTTGATATTTCTAATTCAGTTTCTTCGTGACACATTTGCGTAACTTTATCTGCTGCCATTGGTGGGTAACTGCTTCACGTTCGACACAGTTGAGCTTTACTGATCATGTCTTCTCACTAGATCCTCAGGAATTGTTTCAAAATTTAGTCACAAGTGAGCTGATATTGATTGTAATTAGGTTTCGTGGCGTTGCATGGTTTACTGAAGATGAGTAAATAAAATATTCCTTTCAGGCTTATTTTCTGATTGACTGATTTAGCTTGTCACAAAGTTCTGTGTTGCCTTACCGTGGAGTTAGAACTGATTTATTAAGTACTAACTGCATTTACATTTAACGATGCGCACAAGTTGGATGAAAAAATGAATCATATTAACGGCAGTGGTAAATTAATCAATTCATTTAACCTCACATTGTTTTTTACTATACCACCATTTGAAACTATAGACTTAATTTGCTGGTATTCTAATCTCTTACCACAACCATCACCAGATTTCAAACGTGTGGTAAGTATGTGTACGAAAAATGTTGTTTCAGTTCTACAGTGCCATTCCCCGGACAAAGTGACGGCATAGTAATTAGAAGTCCATCAGGTCTTCTTCTGACCTATGTTTTTATAGAAAATCATGAAAAAACTTAAATCTAGGAATCGATTAATGAGATGACTTACTATTAAACGTATACTGATAACACTATTACCATGTGTATTAACCAACAACGTCCAACCGACCATCTGGAGCTTTTCAGCCTGACGTATAGAAGTATAGAGTTTACTGTGGAACAAAGAAAATATGATGTTTCATTTTTATCAATGCTGTAATACAACGCAAGCAGTACTTGTCAGCATCCATATTTTTGTGACAAGGATGCACGGGATGGGATTTTTCTGAATTTTAGTAGTTTCTGTTCGATCACTTACAAGATAGCACTGGTCAAGAAACTGTTTCATAAACCAGAAGGAATGTCTATTGATGACATACTAGAATAAAAACACTAATAAGTGTCAACAAAAATGCTTTAGGAACAATTGGCATCTACAGAAATTCATTGACAAATAAGGAAAAAATTGAATAGAAAAAGCTAAAAGAATCTACTAAGAACAAAGACTGAAATTTAATTCAACTTTGATCTAGCAGTGATTAAACTTCATGGATAATCAACTGGAGATTAAAATCTCCAATAGCCGTTACCAATCCTGCTAGCACATTGGTTGTCTTGAATAAAACAACGTACTCTTCAATACTATCAACAATATATGGCTACTTCTTGCATGCTACTAATAGATAAGTATGTAAATTTATATGTATCTGCTAATAATACGACAACCCCAAAGTGAAAAGAAAAGCCTTCGTCTGGTTCCAAGAGCATATTTTCAAAAGCCTCCTATCAGACGGATTCGAAATCTTTACGACATATTATTATAAAGCGATTTTGATTGGTATTAAGGTTTCTAAAGGTAGAATTCTCTGAACAAATATAGTAGTCTGAACCAGTAAATATTAAACGCATAACCACGAATAAGTAAGACTTTGTCCCAAACAAACAACTTGGTATAGACTTCAGAAGAAATATATATAATGTAGTGTAATTGAAGTGGTTTTGTATTCATCACAGATTGATTTTGGTTGAGTAAATTTAAAAACGTGGTAGCAATGGATAATTGTTTCTTCCTAGTGTGAAACTCATCTACATCGTGCATCCTCGATTCCGACAGAAAATCTAAACCAATATCTGTAGGTTGATGAACGTCCGACCCTCTACATCTCTGGGCTGGTCACCATCACGTGATAGAATTCTTACCATAATCAGTTTGTGATATAACATAATTGTCGTCTATTATCATTGGTGATATTGGTCTCATCCTCGGCAATTCTGAACTCCATTAGTCACAACTTCTCACTAGAACTTATAAAACATTGTGAAATTAGTCATTGGAAAATTGATTATTGCAATAAAAATGAATTTTATGTTTAGATGTTTGTATTCATTACAAACTGATGATCGTTGAGACATCATAAACCGATGGAAGCGGAAATTCTACGATTATACTCAACCGTCTTAATGGTTTCAGAAGGTTGGGTATTAGTAAACCTGAAGGCCATGTGTTTGACTTTATGATGGAATCGAGGATGAGTACTGCTGAGGAGTCTTATATTGTGTTGAAACATCTATTCAGTGGTTTCTGGCTTTATCGGTACTCAATCAACATCAATCAGTGGCGAATGCAAACAACTAAACTACCGTTTGATTAAGGTACTAGCCAAGGGAGGAATCAGTTTCGTCAGATTATTATCTGAGAAATTAATGGTTGTATCATATTGAAAGGTCTTAGTTATACTTTCTACAAACCTGTTTTTTTTTGTATTTCCCACTTACAAAGCTTAACTTCAAAAGGTTAAATATGATAAATATATATTTGAGTAGTAAATAACCTATGCCCTAAAATATTTGTTATTGTGGATTATAAAAGATTTGGTTAGTGGAACGTGTACCTTTACTCTAACCAATCACACCCATATCTATAGGCATATACATATTATACACTGAGTAGAGTTGAAGTTTAGATAAGTAAACAATGAATATTATTTAAGAGGATAATAATCCATTGAATGTATGTTGGCTACTCCAGACAATAGTTATGCCATGAGTAGAATTTCAATGTAAATGAGTCAGTTTATGGGACAAAGCATAATTCACATACGAATATTAAATCAGACTATGACCTTTGTATTAAAGTTGAAGAAAACACTTTGTTTACTTAGAAAACAGTTAAAACTAACATTTTCTTAATATGATTATGTATATTTAGTCAAAGAGATAAATAAAGATAAGAGGTTTCTTTAAAAAACATTGGTGTTCCAAAACAATATTTGAAGGAATTGCTTCTATACTACACTTTAAATTCATAAGTAAATAAATGATGTAGCAGTTGAATCACTGTTTAATCCTCTCTAAGCTGATTACTAATTTGATATCACGAATTGGTCTGAATTAAATAACTACTGACCACCAGGAAGAACTCTACAGCTGTTTCGTCCTAGTATCGATCTCTTCTACAGTGCACATCTACGACCCCATCAAGTATCGAACCCAGATCACTTTAGCTATGTGGCGAACGCTTTGCAATTAGACTAGTGAAACAGCCGGTTGGCCTCCAACTATTGATATTTCCAGTTCAGTCTATTCGTGACACGTTTTCTGGTCCTTATCGATTGCCATTGGTGGGCAACTGCCTCATACGTGACACAGTCGAACTACGCTAACTCCTAGAGAAGACGTGACCAGTGTGTTTAACAACTGTTAAAATTCAACCAACTTTACATTAGAATTAGGGTCATATTCAGAACTCCATTTCTTGAATGTCTTACTAAAAGGAAGATGAGATGGCTTATTGCAAAATCAGTGTATCATAAACCAAACTGTAATGGACACCATACAAATTCCCGTATTTTAATCCCATTTGACAAAAAGGGAAACTTGGTTTATTCATTAGCATGTAAGGCCAGAGGGATCTGAAATTATTATACAAATGAGTCTAGATTGACTAAACAGATATATGTCAGCAATGGTTATCCTATCGAAACAAACCAACATTTCCAATGTAAATGCCTTTTCATGAATATTGGGTTCCAAAGAGGCACAGTTACTGGTACCCTAAAAAGTAAACTATCAAAAGTTGTCCGTAAAACCTTCTATGTTAATCAACTAAGTGTCGTCATTTTTCAACAGGTCTATGGTTTGTGATCCTGTTAACTACAAGCTACCACTTTGGGCTACATCAATATGTGTATACAAGTTTACTTTCTGTTGTAAATCAAGTCACATTGAGTAAACAAACAGAACTCTATCGAAACGTATCTCTAAACACTACCCTACTTGGTTGTTTAAATAAGTATTTAAATTTATCAATATCTGAAATGTAAAACAATCTGTTATTTCTGATAATGTCACCTCACCGAAATTATCTTTTAAATTGTTTGCGAAGTCAAACAAAACGGGCTTAAAATGGGTTTACATTAGAAACTTATGTACTGGGGAGGTTTTATCCATACACCAGTTCAAACTAATACTTTGTATCCAGAAGAAACGCTTTATGCATGTAACATAATTCTTTCTTATTAATACTTTCAAGACTATTACATAACACATAATTGATACTTAAATCCTTCTGATTTCTTCACAAGTTTTATAACTTGATTTCTTAATAGAATTTTTTTTATTTTATCATAGACTATGCTGTATGAAATTTCAATATATGCATACATACGACAGTACAGCCAATACAAATGACATCGTCGATAAGAAAACTTCCTTTACTGAATATTCTGTATTAATTTCATATTTTGATGTTGATTTCCACCATAAGCTAACATCGATTCATTGAAAAGTCAAATGATTTATGCTAGTTTAGGAATTACCAGTAGTACACATTGATGATCTAGAAAAAGATGGAACGCCGTACTATTATATAATCAGGTCGATGCCAGTTCACGATGAGAATCACCTTCAAAATACGTAAATTCACTCAAGTTAGCAATAACTATGATTAACAGGGTATGATTTGAAAATTAGTTTACGAATATTCATACAGGTAGTCATTTAGTGTGGAGTTAATCCAGCAGAAATTAACTAATAAGTTGAACACATAGACTCTTGAAATGTGACTCAATGATTATATATTGACCTGCCCAAAAGTAAACCGAACAGTTATACAGAACTCACTATTTTTTAGAACTTCTACAGATAACGTTAGGTTGTAGAAAGATTACTTTGGAATTATACAAACTCTACATAACTAATATACAAAATAACTCACATCAGCTTTCTCTATTCGTTGTCAAGACTTAATGCACACTAGTATACGAATATGACACTAACTAATTTCAGTCAAATAATAATTAAAAAGTAGAAAGCACTTGATTAGACATTCATCTTAGTTTGGGATTCATTAAATTGTATTCACGATCACATCAATGATAGAGAGCAGAACGATTTGACCATGAATAAAAAAAAACACATGACAACAAAACCACCAAGTCTATAGATTATTTTGCTAAATTCAGTCAACTGGCCGTGTTGATCAATTATAATTCATTGTCATTGATGATATCTGTTTGATATCCATGATTGAATTACAATAATCACAGTTTCTCACTACAACTATATCAACTATCTCTATTAATTAGTCCCTAGGAAACGCATGATGGTTTGTTCTAAAGAAATTTTGTAAACGTTAATGAATCTTGTGATTTTAATGGTTATCGGACATAGCAAATTATTTACTGAAAGCACAATCGCAATACGTAAATTATAACTAAAGAGACAATATTCGGTTGGTACAGTTTTGCCTAGTCACAAAAATCACTCTAGTAATATATCCACGTGTTTTTTTTGAATCATGATATGAATGTATGCGGTACCATTTTTATTCACTTCAGCTATATTCCTTATCAAAACTTGTAGCTAAGGTAACATAATGTCAGCTGACGTAAACACTAATCATAATAGAATAAACTTGTGTAAATACATGTGTGATGTTTACATTTTTGTTACGTTATTCAGTTATTCATGTATGATTTCACTGACAAATATCTTATGCAACCACAGCTGTCAAAAACATATGCTAATATAAGTTAAGATGGTTTATGAAGATCGTTATTATGTTTAATTGATTGAATTCATTACAAATTGCTAATTGCAGGGTTCCATTACAAACTAGGGCGCACTAAACAGCCGTTTCGTTCTAGTATAGAACTCGTCAGCAGTACTCACCATAGATTCCGCCCCAGCGGCTTCAGATTGGCAAACAACTAACCCTCTGCTACATTAACTGATTTACTTTAAAATAACGCTTTGTACTATATTGTAAATTTTATATGGTCACACATAAAATGATTATTAGACCTTGTAATACACCTCAATATAAGTGTAGGCGTATCTTATTAACGTGAAGAACGTAAGAATAACTATATAAATGCATTTTCAACTATACTATTCCTAGTTCTTATTATTTTAAACAAAACATCATGATAATGATAAAGATAAAAAGAATGAATCTAAATGTATTTACAAGAATTGATAGTAAATGAAAACAATGAAGTCATTAAACATAATTTTCAAATTGATGAATTAATGTTTTACAAGAAATTATCATTCAGAATAGATGTCAGTTGAATAGAATAAAGTGATTGATAGGAAGTTACTTCCTCGTTAGTAAAACCTATTTATAGTAATTTGCTTGTATTCATGATAGATTGATGTTGGTTGAGTATCAGCAAAAAACTATATATTACTGAATAGTCGATTCGTCACAGCATGGGACTCTTCAGCAGTGTGTACTCTCAATTCCACCTGCAAACCTAACCAACGATCTCCAGGTCTTGTGACTAATGCTTAATCATCTATGTTACTGGGTAGAGCGGCGTCCAGTGGTAGAATTCCTACTTCCGTCAATTTACAATAAAGCAAAATAACCATCTATTCTGACTGGTGATAACCGTCTCACTCCCGAAAAGTCGAAACTCCAGTACTACTTGGTTCCTAGTGGTCATAAACCAGCGTAAGTTTGCTGCGAATAAAAACAATTGAATTTAATACCTTTCTTCAAAAAAGCCATCTCAATTCAAAGAACCTATTTAAGGAACTCAACATTGAGAAAGTGAAAACAGACTTTAATGTGTTAGTTTCGCAGCCTTCTTCGTCTAAGATCCAATTATTCAAGAAACAGAAATTTTAGGAATCAAAGTACAAAGATTTAGAACTTTCTATAATACGGCACTGTGTATATTTGCCATCTTATAATGTTTTTCTACGTGAGTTCGCATAACTAACACTGATACTGTATTTCCAAGATTTAGCTTAATTTCATCTTTAAACTTGATTTATAGTCATACTGAATTTATCAACACATTCTCAATGGTGTTATGCAATATTGTGCGCGTATACTACTGGAATACAGTATTGTATGCCATTTTTTCGTTCACTCTGTGGAATGTGTTTGTAAGTAGACTATTATTTGTAAATAACTCGAAGGACAAATTATCGCATTTGACTTCATCTAAGTGTGTTTATCGATTCAGTGGCAACTGTAAAGTAAAATATATTGGTTATTTAATGCGTATATTGTCTAAACGAGTCCGAAAACACTGTCCTACGAAGTTACAGAAAGGCAACAACGGTACCATTAAAACTACTATTATAGAACATCTAGGGACTAGTAGCTAATTAATCAACACGGATTCCTCTTTCAAGTTTGTCTACATGATTAACATGAACCAATCGATGTCAGTAAATTTCCTCCTTCAATGTATTACTGAAATCATTACCATATAATGGGATAAACCGGAACTATGTATACAATAGAGACTGGTTCAAACTTTGGTTCTAATATGAGCTTAAGTTGAATCGCTTACATATTGTCGTTTATATCTGGACCATTCTATTTTGATTCGTCTATTGTTAATTTACGATATATCACGGCAATCATTTCATAATACGAATATAACAAAAGTGATTGATAAATTTTTGTTCATAACAATATTAACGGGACATTACAACCACTTGTATATGTTATTTGCACTTCTGGTTAACAAGCCTGAACTCAGTAGTTCAGTTTGATTAAATTAGAATCTAATCAGTTTATTACAGGATTTATAGTCAGAAATATTTGACTTATATCTGGATGAAATGCTTAGGACTTAATACAGACTCATGCTTATTCTTGATGAATATTCTAATTGACTTATTTCATTTAACTGTTTCGCTTTAACTTGAAGAGCCCACTGTTACCCCCCTAACACTATGATGTTAGTACTGCATATTTCATTACTGATATTTCTACCAAAAAGTTAGACAGCAGTGTTCAACTTAATACAGCGCGTTGTGTAATTTGTGACATTGGATTCTTTGGGTTCAAATATACTTATCATATCTTCGTTCCAGACTTCTTGATTATATACGTATATAAGTCTTGTTATTAACGAAGGCAAAATTACTGAAAAGATATGTAGTTGTTGGATCTAACGGGGTTACAAATCTAGCAGTATAAATTGGTTGCAACGAACTTAATAAAACAAACTGATCTAAAACAAACAATGACTGAAGAGTAAGAACTCCCATTGGACAACTGTTTCATTGTAGTTTAGTACTCCTCGGTAGTTTGCAGCGAAGACACACCAGAGAATCGACTGCTTGTCTTTCAGGTCACGTGGTGGATACTTGGACGTTAAACTACTGAGTCGCCATCACTTAATGGTTAATATTTCTACTTTTAGTCAGTTCAATGTCAACTAGTACCACCGACTGGAAACTGACTCGCACTCGACATAGTTGAATCCCAATGGTCACATATCACCAATGGGCATGAATCACCTCCTTAAGTTATTTACTAATGATCTTATATGACTGTGATTGTGTGTTACAGTGCTTATTCAATTTACATTTGATGCGACGAATATACTTAGGTTAGGCAACCTTTAAAAACTAGGAAACACTGGATAGCTACTTTGTTCTAACGTAATACATTTTATAACTCAATCAGTATATTACAGAAGGATAAATGAATAAACTGAAAATATTTAGAATCTAATCAATATGAACTTTTATTTGAAGAAAGTATGAAATTAGTTGAAGTTTGTTATTCGCTATCACTCTAATGAAAGTCTTTGAACTTGATAAAGAAGCTCAGTAAATTTAACTTGTGAATTTCCAAACTACTAACTGATTTTCATGGTCAGTAGTTGTTTACATTTATTTAACTATTCACATTCAACTTCAACTGGAAATTATATGACGTAATATTTTAACGCTTCATTAAGTTTGTAGTTATTTTTCCGCTTAATGACTTAAGATGTCATTTGGTTAATAATCAGTAAAGCATAGAGAAAAATGAACGATCAAGTTTAATTATGAGTAAACAGGTTAGTTGAAAAAGAAAAAGCCTATTGAAATTAATGAACTAAATATCTGAGGTTTATTTTCTTGTGATTGTTTATATTTCAGAATAACAAAGATACTTGTGTTATACTTGTAGTATACATTATTTAAACAAAGTGTTCCCTACGTAAATACTTATGCGGTAAGCATAACAGAACTCCACTGAAACAGTTTTCCAGAACTATCATGACTATCATTTAAGTTGGTTGATAAGTGTAAGTTAGGAAGTTCGCTTCATTCTATCTGAGACTCGTCAGCTGGGTATATCCGCATCTTAATGTTGATACTTAAACTATGACTCAAACTCATTTCATTCTGTACCAAAAGCCGCTACCTTTAACACTAGGCTGCTGAATCTAATCAGCTAGACTTGTACAATAAGTACTTTTTTAAGTATGTCACTATCAACACTAGGATGTAGGCACATCCAGCTAACAAGTTTTAAATAGGAAGAAACGTATGTCCTATATTACGTTTACAATTCACAGTCCAACTTAATTCATACTTGTGAATTATAACTTCATCGAGAGAGTTTGTTAACGATGCACCTATAGTAACAGAGACTGATCAATTTCAGCCCATAACAATACAACAAGAAGATTCAAATACCTTCAAATTATGTTATGCCTTTAACTTTCATTTCATGCCTTAACAACTATATGAAATTTACTATAATAATTGTCTGATTCTTAATATTTATCGAGAGGCCGAATTAACTCTCGAACTTCAGTAGTCAAAAACGTAATCACCATCTTGTTTCTTACGGATTACAACGTGACCTATTTCAGATTTATTTGATTTAGTAGAACAGTATTAACCTAACCTATGAATAAAATTATATCTTGTTTGACAGAGAGCAACAAATGAGATTATGCGTCTGTATGTTTGTTGTTTTTTTGTATGTAATTGAGTAGCTGTGATATTTGAATGCATTTGTTGCCAGGCTGGTGGCAGAAAATAGTACCTTAAGATAATAAATAGCTGTATCCTGAAATCTAGAGTAATACATAATAAACACAAAGCATAAAACAATTTACACTGTTCACTTGTACTCTGGAGAAAATATTCTAATCTTCGATATTACTCAGACAGCTTGTTTACAGAACTTTAAATGAAGCATTTTTGTAGAAAGTGAAGAAAGTTCCTTTAATCAACTGTTAAGTAACATTCTGTTGACAGCACAAATTTTCTTGTTAGCAGTAAGATAACCGACATTTGTAAGGAATACAATAAAAAAACTTGCCATCCAAAGAACTATGGCAAGCATTACGAATGTCCTAATGCACAATCAAACTTAATTCGTAAAATCATTAATTTAATTTTACCCACAGTTGTATATGATATAACATAAGTTGTTTAAGAGAGGCTTAGTCCACTTGTTGAAGTGGTGTAATCTGCATTATTATGCTATCTGTAATTCTAGGAATACACGAAAACAGTTACATTGAACTGCTTTATGTCAGTTGCTCATTGATTATGAGAAGGCGTTTGACCGCGTAGACAGGAGATCGCTATGGAAACTTCTTCAACACTACAGTGTACCTGAAAAACTCGTCAACATCATCCGGAATTCTTACAACGGACTACAGTGCAAAATCGTACATGGAGGACAGCTAACAGATGCATTCACAGTGAGAACTGGTGTCAGACAAGGCTGTTTGCTCTCGCCTTTCCTCTTCCTTCTAGTCGTTGACTGGATCATGAAAACCTCCACATCCAAGGGGAAGCACGGAATTCAATGAACAAGTAGGATGCAATTCGATGATTTGAACTTTATGGATGATCTAGCTCTTATGCTCCATACACGCCAACAAATGCAAGTGAAGACAACCAACGTAGCAGTAACCTCAGCATCAATAGGCCTGAATATACATAAAGGAGAGAGCAAGATTCTCAAATTCAACATAGAGAGCACCGACCTAATTGAACTTGATGATGAAACTCTGGAAGAAGTAGATACCTTCACATACCTGGGGAGCATCATCGATGAACAAGGAGGATCCGATGCAGATGTAAGGGCAAGGATCGGCAAAGCAAGGACAGCATTTCTACAGTTGAAAAATATTTGGGACTCCAAACAACTGTCTACCAACCTCAAAGTTAAACTCTTCAATTCGAACTTCAAGACAGTTCTGATGTATGAAACTGAGACTTGGAGAACTACTTCAAACGACCTCAGGAGAGTACAGGTATTTCTTAACAATTGTCTACGTAGAATATTGAATGTCTGTTGGCCGGAAACCATCAGCAACAGCCTATTTTGGAAGAGAACAAACCAACTTCCAGCTGAAGAGGAAATTAGGAAAAGACATTGGAAATGAATAAGACATACATTGCGGAAATCAGCAGACTTCATCACGAGACAAGCACTAACTTGGAACTCTGTTGGAAAACGGAAAAGAGGAAGGCCAACGAACACAATGCGTCGAGAATTGGAAGCAGACATAAAAAGGATGAACAGTAACTGGAGACAGCTGGAAAGGATTGGTGAGGACAGAGTTGAATGGAGAATACTGGTGAGCGGCCTATGCTGTTTTGTGAGGGGTAACAGGCGTAAGTAAGTAAGAAATGTCAGGTGCTCAATCGGTTACAAATCGTGTAATACGAAGTAGTGCTTAAGGTCCTTCGATTTTTTATTCAAATTCGCATTCACATCAGTAAGCTTAAACGTTTTCTGTATGTCAATGATCTAAAGATAGTGTATTACTTTTTTTCACTTGTGCTTTCTCATATAGAAAAGTGTATCAGTACTGAATTTAGAAAGATGGTCATACAGTATTCTAAATGTTGTTTGAAATTTTGTGCTTTCGAATGTAAATGATCATGGTTCTACAAAACACATTTCACTTAGATCATTTCATAAACAGTAATAAGTTGGTTAGGTATTATTCAGTGATTGACTTAATACTCAAAAATTTCTATAGTACATCATTTTCACAGTAGGTTACAGAAATCCAGGCTACATTGAATTCTAGTTTACTTATTAGGTAATTTTCATTATGAAGACTCTCATATTCTCCTATATAAAATATGTAACCTTCTACAACTAGAATTTGGCTCTTTCATTCTCCGTAATTTCTTTTATTGATGATAAACTGGGACTAGGTATTACCAATTTAAACGTGTATATAGGTAAAACTCTACTCTTTACAGAAGCAACAGCTATAACTAAATGTGGTTTATTGTACAGGGTGCTGAATAATTTCTCTTTTAAATCTCTTTGTACAATCTAATTGGTAGTTACGTTAAGATATAATCTTAATTACTCGACTTTGAAAGCGAACACTTATCAATTATAATCCACCTTTCAATGGCGGCCTGCTTAGAATCTTGGGCTATCACTTTTTGCCAAAATCTCAACAGGTTACTTTTCTCTTTCTATTTTGTCTTAAATGCCCATTCATGTCCCGAAATCGTATTGTGTACTTTCACGTCTTTATGAAAAGTTTACGACCTATCATGAATGTTTCAGCTTAATCGGAACGAAAACATCATGGTGGCTGGCAACATATGTAGATAATGAAGCCTGTTGCTAAATCATAGGCATAAAAGCTTACCGGAATGAAATGTGATCAACAAATTATTGATGTATCAGTGAATCGAGAACTACCTGAAACCTATGTTGTTTCACGGTATATAACTAATTCATATACATATATAATGTGGACGTAAATTTGATTTACGTTTCTATGTTCTATTCAATTCAATGAAAGTGTGGGTTTAGAGAGATGGATTTGCTCTCTTCTCCAGTACACGATTTTCATTTAATTCTATTGATGATTATTACATTCATTTGACAAATGCTGCTGTACAAAAGACTGCACCTGATTATGATTCCGAAAAAGGTTGTAAATGGTCAATTGGTCATTTACGTCAACATCTTCTAGCTAAATATGGCTATGAAAAGACGTGTACACGGCGAAAGAGTGACTGGTTGAGACATTGTATGCTGAAAATTGATATTGTACTAAACATACTATTGAATAAAGCTGTTATTATTATTCTATATGTAATTCATTTTAAACAAATTTTTAAGGATATGATAATTTACCACCATTTGTCCGTTTAGTGAGCTCTCTTTCATTGTTCGTACAGGGCATTAGGGATTTCCTTTCTTCCGACTCTGTACAGCATTAACGCAAATGGGTATCTATTACAATTTTAGGGGAACTAAAGGACTTCCAGTATATGCATAATGTCATCACTCAGTAAACTCATTTAACTTTGCATTATAATAATAATTCAACTTCCTGAGTTTACTTATAAGACTATTGTCCGAATTCTAGTAACATGTCTAGACTATCAATGTATTGATATGTTTTCTCACATGATTACCACATTCTTTTGTTCTTGTAATTCTACATGTATGATTACTTAATTCTAAAAGTATCACACCTATAATATTAACACTTTTCTCCAATGTTTAGGTAAGCTTAAACTGTATACTCTTACTTTATTACTATTAGAATATTTTGTTTGTTGTTCTGAGCCTTCTGTTCTCGTCTTCTCTTTTGTTGTATTTGATTATACATTGAACCTGAATGAAATCATTTTTTGTTTTACTGTGTAGACTGATTCTCCACAAACGTTACTTAATGGCCTTTTAATTAATGAATCATTAATTCGAAAATAATACTATCTACATTAATCATTCGAAAACACATGTAACGTTGTATTATTGCATTCCTTATTTCTTTATGCAAACTTCCACTGTGCTACACTTTTTGTTTAAAGCAATTAAATACTTAAAGGACTATTCCTGGTTCTAATCATATAACATTTAATTCTTCGCTAATACCAATATCCTGTATTCAACACTCAAAAGAGATAATTAACGAAAGACATCTTTCGAATAATTTACTTTTACCTTTTCTTAACAAACTGACCATGCCTCCATTTCGTGATTAGTTCCAGAATATATATATATATAAACATATACATGGTTCATCTAATGCATACTAAAACGAGTCTTCAACAGTCAAAAACTTCACCCACCTACAACCAAACCATTTTCTAAAGTTGAAGTCGGATTTGTGGACATAGACCATATTCTTGAAAAAAATATCACAGTGTAAAGCTAACTAGTAATGTGACAATAGGATAGCATGAGCGAGCACATGGCTTAAACGGCAGAATCAATCTCGTAGAATTTGCATTCCTTACTAAAATGATTGATTAAGTTGAAAAGATATGTTTCATTTGTTGCCCACTCTCTCTCTCTCTCTCTCTCTCTCTATATATATATATATATATATATATATATATATATATATATAAATGCTGAAAGCTATCTCTTTAATCAACCTATAACTTTGATGGATAATATTATACATGAATTTAAATGCAATCTGTAAGCTGAATAGATTATCACAATTAGCATTGGCTTAATAGGCTATGAAAATGTTCTACAGTCAATGGGTTGGTTATCATCTTTAAGCAAGTATAACTTATTCATTCAGTTTGATAAATTTCAACTGCGTATATCTATCAAGTTGATATACAAAATGAATGTATTGAATTAAGAATGTCAGACTCTTCAATTGGAACGTCAAGACAGTTCTGCCATACGGAGCTAAAACGTGGAAGACTACTTCAAACATCCTCAGGAGGGTACAGGTGTTTATAAACAATTGTCTACACAAGATACTGAATGTCCGTTGGCCAGAAATTATCAGCAACAGCCTATTTTGGGAGAAAACAAACCAACTTCCAACCGAAGAGGAAATGAGGAAAAGACATTGGAAATGAATAGGACATACATTGCGGAAATCACCAGACTTCATCACGAGACAAGCACTAACTTGGAACTCTGTTGGAAAACGGAAAAGAGGAAGGCCAAAGAACACAATGCGTCGAGAATTGGAAGCAGACATAAAAAGGATGAACAGCAACTGGAAACAGCTGGAAAGGATTGGTGAGGACAGAGTTGAATGGAGAATACTAATGAGCGGCTTATGGTGCTCTTTGAGGGGTAACGGGTGTATGTAAGTAAGTAACATACTTAACAACATATCAGATAACCATATCAAATATATTCGATTCACTTTACAAATATTATGATTACTAGTCATGTATATTTTTGTTTTCACACTTTCGGTTATTTTGTTTAAAATGCATTTAGCATTTTCGATGTATTTGGTTTAGTCAACAGTTTCACTAGTTTATTTAATAGAAATTTTCAAAGACAAACTTAAGCTCTTGTAGTACAAGTGTTTTATCCAAATTATTGTATCACTGTGAAAATTTAGGTAGCTACCATCACTGTTATTAATTCTTGGTGCACCGATATATTATGTATGTGGTCTGCTGAAATGATTTAATCAGTCGGCTAACCGGTAGATGTGACATGAGGTTAATGTCAAACTGTCATTAATAAAGATCATGGATCATTCATCTATTATATCACTAAGTGTGAATAAACTTTACAAAGTTAACAAGAATGATTCATAATGTCATTTTAAATAGAAAATCACATTGAATTCAATTAATTATGATGGAATCTATTATTGAAGTATGTTATGTTTTACGCCTTATAACCAATGACTGCGTAAGATGGATTCACTTTAAATCCGTCTCCAATTGTTATGTATTGTGAAAATATACAATGCCCTTGATGATTGCTAATCACTGTACAGACACGTCTGCCCCACGACTATCAGTCTCAAAGTCGGAATAGAGGAAAAACAACGATTGATGGGACAAACAGGCAGAATCGGTTAGGATCGGTACGGAGGAATTATATATCAATCATGCCTTTATATATACACAAAATCAGACCACACAGAGAACCAAATAGGAAACTAACATTATTACAAAACTAAGGAGATAGTAGTAGTGAATAGGGACAACTTGTACACAACTAATTAACTGTAGTTCATAATAAGAAACAAGATACTAACAGCAAATATGCTAAATGGGAGGATATGGTAAGAGAAACATAACAATAATAGAAATGTAATGTTTACACTACTCATGACCAGAATAAATGAATTAGTTCTCTAAAACACAATTCTGGAAGTTTTTCACTCTTCTTTAGTAATCCGACATAACAAAGTAATGTTCAGATTCACCTACAATAATCGGCTAACTAGTGATTGGCTACAGGATGTTCCTGAAGCCAATCTCCGCAAATCATCTTAATTCAATGACAAAATTTTATGCGTAATTAACTGAATGATCATATTTCAAGGAACCAAATTCTTTAGGAGAATTACCTTTGCAATTTATGTCAAAGCAATGACAATGGAAAAATTTGACAAAGAGACATTGAACAAATCGATACTCTTAGAATAAGCTTGTATCTTCCCGTTGATTTGTAATGGACTGAAATTGGTCAGCCTCTGTTGCCATATGAGTATCCTGAGCGGATTGTCACGATATAGCGATAGTAAACAAGCAATATTTAAGTTGGATTGTGACTGGCAAGCAAAATCCGAAACGCGCGTTTTATCCTATTTGGGACTCATTCTAATTGCATATATACCCGCTGCACAAGTAAAACTGTCTTGATTCGGTAGTCTAGTGATGGACGCGATGGCGTTGGGCACGAAGCGGACTGAGTTCGAATCCCACTGCGAATATCAACATTCGGATACAGGCACATCCAATTGACAAGTTCCAAATAGGACAAAACGTGTTTCCTGGATTCCGCTAACCAGTCACAATTCAACTTAAATCGATACTATATTCTATAGGTGCAATATTTCGAATTGCATACTATTTGTTCGCTATCAGATCTTATTACAATTTGAGTATCAGTTGATTGAATACGTCACAGAGTGATATCGGCAAGTTACCAATGAAAATCAAGGAGCATTGCACAGCTGTTTCGTCTTAGTATGGGACTCCCCACCACTGTACACACTAAATTCTGTCCCAAGGACTTCTGGTTTGCTGACGCCTAACCTTCTGTACTACTGGGCTGGCAAGCACCTAATGGTTGAATTCCTACTTTTATCAAATCGCGATACATAGCACGATAATTATCCATTATCACTAGTTAAGAATGTCTCACTCTGGACAATTCCAAACTCCACGAAACAGTTATCCAGTACTCCTTGGTTTTCAGCGATACACAATGTCAATATCAATCTGTGACGTATTCAATCAACTAAACTTAGTATCAATCTCCACAAACCATCTCAATTCAATCTGATTATTATTTTTACATGATTCAGAATATTCTTCATGTTTTTCACTTGTTAGAAGAAAAAAAAATAAGTTTTTTATACTTTCATTTTATTAAAAAAAAAGAAAGTTAAATATTTGTAGAGTGAAATAATTTTAAAACAATCACCTAATTATTCTCTGTCTTAATTTTAGTGTAAAGAAGTAGTAAAATAAAAAAAACCGAAACTAAATTTTCTTTTACCCACTCCCCCCCCCAGGTTCAACTAATTTATTTATCACCAAGTCAATTCGTCATCAAAATGGGGTGGTGGGAGCAGTTGTGCGGGGGGGGGGGTTACAAACATTTTTTTCTTTTCAATTTCTTATTCTACAATATGAAAAATGATTTTATTTTATTTCTTCTTTGAATTGAATAATAACAACAAACGGATAAAAGGTGATGGGGAAAAAAAAAACACTAATAAAGAATTTGAAAAATTTAATTACAACATCATGATAAGTCAAAGTGAAATTTCTACTGTGTTGGCTCCAAGAGAAAAAAAAACGAATGAAATATATAGAAACTAAAAAAAAAATGGATGTACATAATCTAAATTAAAATTTTATAAATTAACTAAAATGTAATCAATTGGGAATAAATAGTTGGGAAATATGAATGATGCATTAATTTCAAATTGATTATAATGTTGATAACCAACTAATGAAAACTACGCTTGCAAGATTTTATGTAAGTAGTGTATAACTAAATGGTGTGTAAAGTAGCAGGAGTAGACAGTTGATGAAGGAGATACAATTTATAGTAGTTTAACTTTTTTTTCACTGTATTTTTATAATGATATGTTTTAAGGTTGGAAACAATTGATGGAATAATTAAGTTTTGATTTTTGGACTAATTAGTACTTACCTATAACTAAGTGATTGTTAGACTACTTACCAGTGAGTTTTTAAAATATCGATTAACCACCTATACGAGTTAATTTTTTATGCAAATCGATAAATCAGCTGTTGTCAACACCACTGAGTTGTTCTGGTTTAATCTAGTCTAGATATTCATAGTAAATGTTCCCATTCTTTAGTACATTAATGAGGACTAAATTACTTCTAAGAAAAGATCTGAAGTACACTCGATATATGACGAACTAACGTTTGTCGTATAACCAGAGCAACTTCTAACAATTAAATCCACAAGTACAACAAAGAATAAATCAGAAAGTGAGGGATAGAGAAGAATTTTTATTTAGTTGTGAGTAGAGTGTCAATGAGATCGAAACGTCTAGGCTGGATAACTAGAGAGAAAGTTACTTTCCACGTCGTGTTGTGATCTGGTGGTAATGCGTGACCGAGCAACTTCAACTAGTTGTGTCCACTAAAACAAACATGGTCAGCATCAATAACGAGAGCCTACATAACTATTTATTTAGGGGATTATTTGCCGCTACAGATCTCTTTCATGATCACTACACTATATGGTATGGTATGGCATTGTATGCCTGTAAAAGTGATAAAGTGTTGACTTTTTTTACTTGAAGACATTTCATTGACTAGCATTTTGAAAGTTTTGTTTTCAAGACACCGAAATTCAAGATATTCTTATATGCAGAAAAAATAGTTTTCCGATCCGTAACTTAATGACTACCTATAAAAGTTAGTCACGGTGACGACTCTTTATTACAATTAGTTATCTCTTGTACGAATTATTTCTTGTTATCATTTTATTATTGAGCTTACTTGGTTATCAAACTGCATACATCTAGATAGTTTATAAGTGTTTGTAACTCCTTATTGTCGATGTTAAAAATTACTTCAATAAAGTGTTATCCTTTGCATTTTGATTGCAGATGGAGTGTGATTATTTAAATTTAGTAACCTAGTAAAGGTTTATTGGCATTTGAAAAGAAAGAACTGAGTTTAACTTCTAGTCAGTTATAATTCAACTTCATAACCTACAGTTAATTGTTATGCTTTCTAAGCTCTTCAAAGTGGTAACAGATTATCAGATTTCTGGGAATGATACCTTTTGGTGAACTTTCCAGTTAACTGACAAAATTTTCAAATTTCCTCAGCTACATAATATAGATTGATGGTGTTAAATTAAATAAAGTATCATTATAAAAGTTTATTCACAGTTGAATAAGTAATTTCAAGTAAAGCCTTTATTATCTTATAACTACTTATAACAATAGACAAATATATTTTGCTTATTTCAATTCAGTTTACTTTGTTACATAAGCTTGTAGTGAATTATTTCATTCCATTGAGTCGTAAACTAAAACAAAACAAAAATCATTTCAGTCAGTTCTGTACTTTACACGGAAGATTGTTATTTAACTTAGTATCTATGTAGAATACAGGGAATATTGATTTATTTCGCTTACTGTATGTTTAGTCGATTTATGTAGTAAACATGACAGTATTTTGAATTGATACGTATAATTATCAATATCAGTCCCCTAGAGACTAAATTCTTGAAGTAATTCATGGAGTTCTAGTAAGAAGATGTGACCAGTGAAGTTCAACCATATCGGATGTAAGGGTAATGGATGAGGTCACGCAAACGTATCATGGATTGACCGAATTAAAAATATTAAACCCTGGAGGTCGGGAGACCGGATCAGTGGTCTAATGGTCAGGCATTCACCGCAGAGTCGAAGAGTCCTGCGTTCGGTCCCTGGTTGGGTCGTGGATGTGCTCTGATGAGAAGTCTCCTTCTAGGACGAGATAGCTGTCGTGTGTTTTCAGGTGACCAATGGTTGTCTAAATCAGACCAAATGCGATATTGATTGACACGTATTCGTTTTTGAATAATTATAAAAGATGATAGAAACTGGCTTATCGGATTAAACTGCATATATTTGTTCCTTCTCTAACACTAAGTTGACGGGTTAAACGTCACTGAACAAACTATATAGTATAACGTCCATTATTGTATCCTAATACAAATGTTTAGTAACTTTTCAAAAAAATAAGTCACAATAGTTTAGGGAGCGACAAACTTCAAATCGCTCATTTTATTTATTACAATGAGAGATGAGAGATACTAAACTGTTCATTCTTATTATTATGTAGTTCATACAAATATGTTTACGTTTGGATTTCAGTTCATTCATAATTCATTCGTAAATGCCCTACCTGAACTTCTTATAAACCAGTTCTTCCAATCTTGAAAATGATTTTAAAGTCCCATAACCTGAAATGACCAAATGTTCAATAACTGCAACATTCTTTATATAACCATCAAAGGTGATGCTCAGATATTCTTTTTTGAAGTGCATGATCATTAAGGTCTACATAAGTTGCTTCATATGAACAAGCGATTCGATAAACAAAGTCTGAATTGGTTCAAACGGAAATTTCACCCTTAACACTCCCTAGAATTAGGTTCTTCCTTCAGAAAACTGAATAAACAATTTTTAAGGGTTCTAATGTTCACTTCCAAATAATTACCATTACCATGTTCTTCTTAACGTCAGTGTTCATGGATAAAGTTTTCTTCAGTACTGTTATGATGCTATCCATTTTTTATTGTATTAGTTTTAAATTTCTGTCGATGAATAAATATTAATGTAGAAAAACAGTCAAGTACTTCTAAAATCCAGCAAAGATAAATATTTTAATTTGCTGAAACTATATTGTATTAGTCAATAATCATAGTTGAGTTAAAAAGGACAATTTATAAGTGCTTGTCTAGATGGAAAACATATGATAAGATAGGTAGCTTATTATGCAATACTTCATTATAGCAAACGGAAAATTTCCCACCCTCTTCCACCACCACCACCACCATCGCCACCACCTTACCATGGTAATTAGACTGCGTTCAATTTATTAGTTGAGTTTTATTTTTCTTATGAAAACAAGAACTAAAAACAAAATTACAAAATAGAAACTATTTTTTCTGAAAAAAGAAATCAAGAAGCAGGCGAAACTCTCTTCATATTTGAACAGACTATTGTAAATCTTTAATTACATCAGTTACTAGTTTATCTTTCAAACTAAATTAATGTTGTAACTTTTTAGAGTATAATAATGATGACGGTGACAATGTTGCGCTTACTTCTATATGTTGTGCACATACCAATTTCCTTCCCCCCACCCACCCATCTCCCTTGGTAACTAATTCTTTCATTATGCCATAAAACAGTGTACACATTCTTAATTATGAATTTGACATTTCTAATTATTTGTAAATCATAATAAATAGTTAGTTAAACAACATACTTGTTTTAATGTGATAAACGACATATGAAGCAAAACAACACAACAACAACTACTGAAAAAATGCAATCTAATTAATACGCCAATTATTCATTAAACAATAGTCTGAACAAATAAGATCTTTTACAATTGATAAGGAATTAATATGATGTTCTTAGAAGTTATCAAAACTTATAAAATTGCAAATTAGTGAATTGATGTGGAATAAAAGCTCGATTTAACAAAAAGGTTTCTAGTGGTATCATTTGAATGCACTTGGATTTTCCAGTTGATTTGTACTGGACTGAAGTTGGTCAGTTTTTGTTAGTATATATGCATCCCGAGCGGATTGCTTCGATATGGCGACTGGTGAGGGAAATTCAAAGGCGCGCTTCGCTCTCTTTTGAACTCATCAACTGGATGCATCCATATCCCAGTATTGATGTTCTCAATGGGACTGAAACTCAGTTTGTCTCTCCCCGAATAGGACGAATTTCGCTCGTCAGCTACAATCTAATTCAAACGGTTGTAATGATATTGTGTTCAAAAAATTGAATTGTTGTATCTTGAAACTTTCATTGTCATGTTAGACAGCAGTCAGTTGGATTGGGAAAATAATTGAGTTGCTAGATCTTTTGTAATTAGTTGCTAAGAGGACTGTTGAATTTGAATTTAATATCAGGAGTTAGACAACCACAGAAATTCAAATTCAACAATTTCAACATTACTCAATTTTAATCACTATCAGTTCTCTAGTGACTAAGTTCTGACAATAACTCCTAGAGTTTTAGTAAAGAAACGCGACCAGTGATGTTCAGTTATGTCGAGTGTGATGCAGTTACACACCGATGGCAATAGGCCAGGTCTCGTAAACATTTCAAGAAAGTAAATGAAGTTAGAATTATAAACCGTTATATATCAACCTGCTTAGTAACACAGTGGTAATCGTCCACCATAAACCTCAGAAATCACAGGCTCGATTCCCTAGTAAAGATGAGGATGAGTACTTCTGAAAGGTACCATGCTAGTAAAAAACTAAGTATTCACTTTTTCATGGTATTCAACGGTTGTCTAACTCAAACTAATTTATGATGTCAAATTCAAATACGAGATTGCTCTTGACCTCCAACTGCATTGTTGTGTTTTATCATATCTACCTTTATTGTTTTTTCCTACAGCTTTATACCTGACCTCAATCAATCAATCAATGCCTGTTACCCCATGTGGAGCATAAACCGCCGACCAACATTCTTCAGCTAACTTCCTTTCCACCTCTTCCCAAGTACTGTTCATTTTCTTCATGTCTGTTTCCAATTCCCACAGCAATGTGTTCTTGAGTCTTCCTCTTTTCCTTTGGCCTTCAGAATTCCAAGTTAGTGCTTGTCTTGTGACACAGTTTGATGATTTCCTCAGTGTGTCCTATCCAACTCCAGCATCTTTTCCTTATTTCTCCCTCGGCTGGATATTGGTACATTTGTTCTCTGCCATAGAAGGTTGTTGTTGATGGTATCCGGCCAACGAATTCAAACTATCTTACGCAGACAGTTGTTTGTAAATACTTGTATCTTTTGAATGATGCTTTTTGTAGTTCAGCTCAAAAGTTCCAGCTCATTCCATGTTCATTACACGTACCTATATTAATGGTTGCTCTGGTTGTCAGAAGGGGCATCGGCCACATGGCTTCCAAAGAAAGTCGGCTTTCAACATGAGGTGTCATAACAGACCTTCCAACTGCCAGGGCAGATTTAAAATGTTTATGAGGGTTTTTACTGCTTACCGCGCCTTTTTTTTTTAGCAAGGTTGTTGTTTTACGGGATGGGATTGCTAACCCTATCTTCAACCCTCCTTCGTTACCCGGGACTGGAAGTAACCATAGAGGGGCTTAAGGCGGTCTTATATATAACCTAGTCGTTACTTTTTTATTGACTGGTTGAGTGCACCATATATGATACGTTTACTCAATGACGTCAAGCTTTTAGAATTTCTGTAGTTTTCCACATGTTTCCTTTGTCAATATTTAAACATTTCCATAATGGGACTCAAGTTCCTAGTTGCTAGTATATATTGATATACACAAAGATATGCCTCGGCGTTTAACAACTATATAGTGTTTACGTAGTCATAGACGAAGAAAGAGATTCTTTTTTAATTTAGGGCTCTTCTGTGGTATAATTTATCATGTATACATTACTTGGTTTGCCTTCATTCGTCGTAATGTGCTTTAGCCTTACTGATTATAAAACTTTGTAGGTTACTGTGCAATACCTATTCCTGGCAGACATGACAGTCTGTTTGTGATCACGTAGATGTTCTTCATATAAGGCATGATTCTACAATAGCATCTATTTTCTGTTATGTACATTATCATGGATTTCGTCGTAACTAGAGCATCGACACAGAAAAATACAAACCAACCACTGTATTGGTCCCATCTACATTCCGTAGTAATTATTTTCATAATAAGTAATACGCTTTATAAGAGCAAATAGGTGCATATAATCAGTACATATAACAAGTCAGTTGAAACACGCCCATGTTGAATTACATACACAGTCGAAAATTATGATTATCTTATGAATAAAGGTTTTCGGCACAGACATACATTTTATTCTAGTTATTTTCACATGATTAATTGGTTTAATTTAATTAGGCGCACTTCGATTGCCAACCAGTTTATCTGTCAGGTAAAAGATTGATAGACTGTGTCACCGACAGGATAATCTAGATAACTGGATGAAATTAGTACAGTAGGCTAGAGTTCTCAGACACATAAACATTCGTTCAAATGTGAACTACAGTTTGACAATAATTGGGCGCCAAGTGTTTAGAAGACACTAGAAGTAAATTGTATTTGAAAAATCTTAACAGTTACAAATTAAATAACTAAATGCCAACATATCACCAGACAAACTAGTTCAAGTTTCTTCAGAGAGAAATAGTCAAAATTAAAATTATCAAGGATATACATAAGATCAACCAATCAAATAATTATCTAATCATTAGGATGAACTTGTATCTTCCGGTTGATTTGTTATGGATTTCACTTCCCAGTCACAATCCAACTTTAATAATACTTGCGAATAATTGCTATATTGAGGCAATCCTATCAGAGTGTACACATGGCAACAGAGACTAACCAGTTTCAGTCCATAACAAAAGAATCAACGGGAAAATACAAGTTCATCCTAATACCTATGTTCCCGTTGCACAAGTGTAATTGTCTAGACACAGTAGTCTAATGGTGAACTCAATGGTGTTGGGCCCGAGGCGAAATAAATTCGAATTTCAGTGTGAAAATCAACTTTTGGATGCAGGTGAATCCAGTTGACGAGTCCCAAATAGGACAGAATGCGCGTCCTGAATTCCACTTGTCAGTCACAATCCAACTTGAATAATAATGATCTGATCGTGTTTCAAAGGAGGATTTTTATAGTAGAATTGGTGTAAACGTGAAGAGATTAGATGTGAACAACTATTAACGTGTTTGCACACATCTCTGTGTATCTATATTTACATCCCAGATTATGTATAGTGCCAAATGAAACAATTTAATTCATCATTAAGGTATCTATCAAAATATACCAGCAAATATGATTGTCATTCGTCGAACGGAGTGTAACAATCTTAAATGAACTAAAAGTGATAAGATAAATGTGCACTGGGAAAATCGACAAAAATATGAAAATCTGTTATTGTTGAAATCTATGTTGATAAAAATATTTAAATGAAGAAGCTCGGAACAGTTTACGCTGAGTGAAACGTTAAAGTTTATTTATTCACTTACCAGTCGCTAAGATTTTTCAAATGTGATCTACGTCTGGAGATAATAGAGAATAATTTCTAAAGTTTTAGTAAATATTTATTTGTTTGAATATATCACAGAATTGATGTTGACAGAGCATCATTGAAAAGCTAGAAGCACTGGGTAGGTGTTGTATTCTAGTGTAGAACTCTTCAACACTGCGCACCATAGATTCTGTTTCCCAGGGACTTCAGGTTGGCGGACACCTAACCCATTGCTCTACTGGGCCAGCAAATATCCTGATGGTAGAATTCCCACTTCTATAAATTTGTGATACATAGCACGACGATCATGTATTGTGATTGGTGACAACTGTCTCACTTCCGAATAGTTCGAACTCCACCAGTCTCAACTCCTCATTAGAGCTTCAGGGACATTCTAAAGTTAATCCCTAGTGAGCTGTTTATTGTAATTGAATTGAGGTGGTTTATGGAGACTGGTATTTTTACTTGAATTAATATGTCACAGACTAGTGTTTCTGTAGATGTTTTTATTTACTGAGCGTAGGGAATTCAAGTGTATGCAATGTCGTGTTTCTAGAATCAAATTTCATTTATGTATATCTTTTATCAGGAATTCAAAAGTTATTTATACTTCAATAATAAGCTGTTATACTTTCTTAAAGGTATTTACACAATAAATTTAAAATCTGAATAGATTTATGGTCTATCAGACATTGACATTATTCACTCTGATACGTTGATACATGACATTCTAGTGAAGTTTGGTTGTCATTCAATAGTAAATATTTTAATTAACTTAAGTTAGTTACTTTTGAGAAGACTGATTTTTTTCAATTGAATGCATACGCCACAGATTAATTTTGGTAGTGTAACAGTGAAAACCAAATAGCACAGGATGGTTATTTCATTCAAGTGTGAAATTCTTCAGTAGTGAGTCAACCTGAAGCTCCTTGGGGACAGAATCTAGGGTGTGGACTACCGAGGAGTTCTATACTAGAACACAACACCTGTTCAGTGCTCCATAGTTTTCAATGTTACCCTGTCAACATCAATTTGTGACGTATTTAACCAATTCAATATTCTCTTATAAACACAAAGTTATTTCAGGCTTAGTAAAAAAAGCTCTAAAAACTAAATCAAGTATCATTCACGTATACATCTGTTAATGAAGGCACAGATTAAAAATGCTAATCATTCTCCTCACCGCTATATGGGATTAATTAGGCATATAAATATATGCCGATCATTACTTTATTTAGTCTCATTTATCTACTGTCTGCACAAATTTTGTTAAGGGAAAAGTTATAACCGTTTTTACTAATATAGGATACATTGGTGGTCACATTCATGCTTCTATACAACATACCAGTGTATGCATGTGAAGTTGTATAAATACACATGGTTATACACTAAGGTTATCTTTAAATAATGCATATAGTCTACCTATAGTGTCTATAACTGAAAAGTGCAAAGGTGAACATTTCTGAAAAATTATGGAGACAATTTTATGAATCACTGATTAGTCACTTGCACAGATTTTGAAACAAATGAAAGTTATCCTTTAGATGATAAAAAAGATTTTTATCGTTTATAGTAATAATAAATGATATGAGACAAAGAAAAATAACTACTATGAAGAATGTAAAATGATTTGGCGCAATCTGAAAGACTTTCATTATGAAATATCAGTTGTGTAGCTAACGAATACTATTGAACACTGAACTATTGTTTCCATTCGCTGTTGACATTACTTCATATCATAGATTTATGACATTAAAAGACAAAACGAATGGATATCAACTGAATGGCTAAAGGATTTGATCCAAACCATGATACATGAGTGCTTAAGGTTTTGTATTCTTTTTGAACTCTTATACTAGAATAAAGCATATTTCAAGTTATTACTGATTAGTTGGATAAAAGTGTTTCAATAATATCCGAAAGCAGTTACGTTGATAGGTCATGAAGTAGCTACTAGTGATCATATTGTCCAAACCTAAATGCTGATAATGTCCTGTTGATTATGTTGTAATACGATCACTAGTCTAAGTGACATAGCAATATGCTTATTAGATTTCTCATCATTAAAGAACCCTGTAATTAAATCTCCCGCTAATTGTTCGTCATCTGCGAAAATTACTTACACTACTGATAGAATCAATGAAGACTCATTTGGCAGCCAACTGAAAAGTTTGGGTCACCTTTTTTCAACTATCCATATATATTACAATTAATCAACCTATTTTAGATTTATATGAGCAAATTAATTATGGACAGTGATTGAATGTATTTACGCATCAATCCAAAAGGCTTAGGAAATTATAGTGATGCTAAATACCAGGAAATTCAAATGGAAACGTAACCAGTTAATTTCCTCCTTACCTATTCTATAAAAAGGGAAAGACAAACAAATTGAGTCCTATCCATCCGGTATGTAACTGGTGAAAAAAGAATTGTATCAGTTGAATTGGATAAAAGCGTATTATGATTGAGTTGAATGGAGCATGCTAAGAATTTCAATTTAATGCCACAGTTCAGCAGTCATTTGTTTACAAAAGTGCTTAGTCAAAAATAACAAATTCCTTACTGTAATAAAGAATGCTGTGATGAATATCTTACTTATTTACTTACTTACGCCTGTTACCCCTCACAAAAGAGCATAGGCCGCTCACCAGTCTTCTCCATTCAACTCTAGTCCTCAGCCAATCCTTTCCAGCTATCTCCAGTTACTGTTCATCCTTTTTATGTCTGCTTCCAGTTCTCGACGCAGTGTGTTCTTTGGCCTTCCTCTTTTCCGTTTACCAACAGGATTCCAAGTTAGTGCTTGTCTCGTGATACAGTCTGATGATTTCCGCAGTGTATGTCCTATCCATTTCCAACGTCGTTTCCTGATTTCCTCTTCAGCTGAAAATTGGTTTGTTCTCTTCCATAGTAGGCTGTTGCTGATGGTTTCCGGCCAACAGACATTCAATATTCTACGTAGGCAGTTGTGTAATGAATAAAGCTATTATTAAGGTTTTGATCAGCAGCAAATTATCTCAGGTTGTAGCTTGTCCGATAGAATTCGATCAGCATTGCACAATAACGAGATAAGACAGTGGATATTACCCAGTAAGAATTTATCGTAAATGTCTCAGTTTTTGGCCGTCGAAAAGGTAACGTATTTGCCTGCAACGCAAGGTCGATTTAGTCACCTCAAAATTTAACAAGTTCCAGGTTGAACAAATTCGGAGTTTCTTCCTCAGTTTTCCCAAAACATTATGCAAGAAACTAATGGAAAATTCTTATTCCTTCACGTATTGAATGGTTTTTACCAGCCTTCTCAACTTATATTTGACATTATCAGTAACTGAAGCAGTTTTGACTAAGTACAAAATAATTTAGAAATGTATCAAGTAGAAACACTGCTGTATGCTACAATGAATCAAAATTCAAGCTCAAGTAGAAAACAGACTAAAAGTATCCATTAAATCGATGTACTTAATTAAATGCTGTAAAGTAATTTCCTGTGGTTTCAGATGGCCAAGTGGTGATTAAACCAGTTACTGACTGAGCCATCCACTTAGTATATACTCGTTCGTTTGCATATTTGCTAGAAATGTAGATATCCCATCTACAAAAATGTTTTTACAGATGCATTGAAGTAGCCTAAAAGAAATTTGTTATCACATAAAGATTAGTTTCACATAATATTCTTAGGTTGGTTATAAATATCAACACTTGCATTCTTCCTCACAGCTTCGAAGAAAGTATTGTTGGACTGTGAAAAAGATGTACCCTTATTAAATGTTAATTGTTGATATTTACTTTTTTTGTTTTCATAGGGACTTATGTTTCGGCTATCACTGCATTACGTAAACTGTAACACTCCGTAGAAACAGTCTCAACGAAATGACCAATTGTGTTGAAATTACGGTATGTCGACTGAAATTCCGTTGAAATTGATTTCGTTATTTGCTAATTGTTAGTTTACTTAAAATAAATACTATTTACATTATTTTAAAAATGTTTCTTACTCTCATCACTATAGTGGATATTTAACAGGTAACTAAATTGTATATTTAGTTTGTCATGACTATTCTGTATACTCTCGTTCATAATTAAAAGTGAATCAGATTCGTTATGTTAAGTCACTCCCTCGATCAACCGAATACTTTCCAGCTGGAATGTAGTGAATATGATTGCATCTTCACAATATGTTAGAATGATAGAAACCATTGAGTGAATTCGTTTCCTTTTGATACATGATAAATCAAACAGGAATCACCAGAAGCATGTATGTATTCGCTTTTAAAATAATCCAAATGCAAGTAGTATTTTCACTAATTAATATCAGCGCTAATATTGAAATCAGTGTATACGATCGAATTTTAGCAATACATGAAAATTAATTAGATAACAAACTGAAAATCGAAACTAAGAGGTTATTGTTTAAGTTGGATTGTGACTGGCAAGTGGAATCCACGACGCGCGTTTCGTCCTATTTGGGACTCGTCGGCTGGATGTACCTGCATCCCAATGTTGATGTTCACAGTGGGATTCGAACTTAGTCCGCTTCGTGTCAAACACCACCGCGTTCACCACTAGGCTACTGTGTCCAGACAGTTACGCTTGTGCAACGGGTACATATCTAATTCAGAATAGGCCTGTATCTTCCCGTTGATTTGTAATGGACTGAAACTGGTCAGCCTCTGTTGCCATATGTGCATCCTGAGCGGATTGCCTCTATATAACGGTATTACACAAGTTATATTTAAGTTAGATTGTGACTGGCAAGTGGAATCCAGAACGCGCGTTTCGTCCTATTTGGAACTCATCGGCTGGATGTACTTGCATCCCAATGTTGATGTTCACAGTGGGATTAGAACTCAGTCCGTTTCGTGTCAAACACCACCGCGTACACCACTAGATTACTGAGTCCAGAGAGACACGTTTGTGCAATGTGCGAATTGGTAGTAGGATGAATAGAGACTGACCAGCTTCAGTCTATAACAAATCAATGGGAATATATAAATTCATCCTACTAATAATTTATGCAACTAAACAGTAGTAATTTTATACCATCTAGTTCCATATTACCTAATTCAAAATGAATAATATTGGAATATATAGTAACAGTATGGTCTAAGTAATAATTGCAAATCGAGATCTTCACTTACCATACTGAATATGATTACTGTTTAACAGGTTTAATGCAGTCGGATTGCATTTATGTTATCTCTATTTCATTTAGTGTTACTTTAGAAATCATTTCATATAATCATCTATGTACAATAATACATTCTGCTTAACTACTTGAAAACTCTCTCATATCTTTCAGTTACGTAACATTTCTGAAATTTTACAATTTACTAATACAAGACTGATATGAAGTATGTTGTCTATAGTTAGACAACTATGAAAAACAGATGGCTATAGGAAGTTGTTTGATCCTAGTATACAACTCCTTATAAGCATATAAGCACAGGCTTCAACGAAAATCTAAGACGTGATCCCCAGGGCTTTTGCTTGGTTCAGTGAGTCTTACATCAAGTGGTCTCATATGTAACTCCAGTCAATTTACCATGCGATACGACAACAACCAATGCAATTCTTAGATAAATGCCTTACACTCATTCTACTTCAATTTTATCCAGAATAAAGCCACTTAAGTCATTTTATTATTGCTCATACTTATCATTAAAAATAACACTGACATCCAGTTTAGCTTCAGTGACAAACCAATAAATAATGATGAACACAAGATTTTAAAGTAAAACACATTTCCGGTTATCAAATTATGATGGGAATATTTCAAAATGTGGAAGGTTTTCTTAAAGAATCAATTATAAATTCTGGGTAGATTTTCCGAGATAACTTCAGATGGGCTAATTATTACTCAGGGAATATTGCAATGCGATATAAACGGACTAGTCGATAAGTGAATAAATTTTTTTTGGTTCACCTTCATGAATGGCTATCCAGTAAGAAGTCATCAGTAAGCAATAAACACAGTGCTGGGGAAACATATGCTTCAAAGGAAATTTAAACTAATTTGTCGTTTATCACATTTGGTTATATCATTGAGGCTGCTAAGGACCTAGTTCATTTAAATGTTGACACACTAGTAATCATATCATGATTACTTCTAGCACTTTAAACCAATATCTCATATTTACATTGCAAACAAGTAAGTTTGATAATGCAAAAATAGTTTTCTATTTCTCTGGATGGTAGTATATTTCAAGTCTCTCAAATAAGATTTTTTCCCCAACGAATCAGTGATTACGTAACAACATAAAGATATATTACGTCGGACAAGAGTATGAGATTAGCATTGAGTAAATTAGATTTATAAGATTGCTATCTAAAAGACAGAAATTTTATTTTCACTTCAACTACTTTATACTTTTGTCAGTATCAACTTTTACAAAATAAGGCAGGGGTATAAGTGTAATGGATAACTTTACCATTCAGCCAAATGTGTCTGGTTTAATCTAACCGTAAAATTTTTGATTTGTGCTATAGATCATGGGAACTAACCGCATTCATGAAATTATACTGAAATTAGTCAGATCTATCATCTTTGCAAGCCATGCTCCTCGATTTAACCTTATCTTCGTCTGAATTTTCAGGAGTTGACTTTCTACCAGGAGCCTCGCTTAGTGACTTAGAGTATGCTGATGACATAGTCCTATTTGGTGAAGACGCTGACAAAATGCAGAGTCTTCTGACTACCCTGAGCAACAATGCAAGCATGTTCGGGATGCATGCGGTTTTCCCCCTCAAAATGCAAAATGTTGCTTCAGGATTGGGTTGCATCGGCACCTGACCTAGTGATAGGGAGTGAAGTAGTCGAGCGTGTAGACCGCTTCACGTATCTGGGGAGTCTCATCAGTGCTGATGGCCTGGTGACTGGCGAAATCTCAGCACGGATACAGAAAGCTCGATTGGCTTTTGCCAAGTTGCGTCACTTATGGCGCAGGCGAGATATCCGCTTGCTAACCAAAGGACGAGTGTACCGTGCAGCAGTTCGCTCTGTCCTACTATACGGTAGCGAAACATGGCCGTTAAGAGTAGAGGACATCCGTAGGTTACTGGTCTTCGATCGTACGTGTCTCCGAAACATTGCTCGAGTATCGTGGGACAACCGAGTGTGTAATGCTGTCGTTAGGAAACGGGTTCTAGGAAATGATGGCAAATCAATAGAAGAGGTATTGAAACTTCATCAGTCGAGGTGGTTGGGACATGTGTTACGCATGTCTAACTACCGACTGCCTCGACGAGCTATGTTTTACGGTGTAGGAATAGGTTGAAAGAAAGCTAGAGGCGGCCAAACTAAAACATGGCAGAAATCGATGAAGTCACTGACAAGTGGACTAAGTCATGTTGGTAGATGTAGACTGCGTGGTTGGGGTCCGCGAGACGAAAGTCACCAATGGTTAGAGATCTTGAACGACATGGCTCAGAATCGTTTGCAATGGCGCAGGTGCATCCACTCTTTGTGTTCTCTCAAAATCTAACCTTCTGACTTCTCTATCTTTCTCCTTTCAAATTTATCTCACTGAATTATACTTTTCGAATCATATCTTCGCTCCGTAATTTTCTGCATTACTGCTAATACTTCTACTATAGCTATCACTCTTGGATTTGAACTGACAGTTGCTTCTCTGTGCTGATGTGGTATGGCAACCCGAACTGATGTACGTACGTACGAAGTTCTGCGTTGTATCTGTCTGTCTGTCTTTGCAAGCCATTATGCATGATTTGTTTCGTTTACAGGTGATTTATGTGGATTTGTGACGTTACTGTAGTTTTCTACAGACCCATTGTCTAAAATTCTTGTCATTTGTATTACACTCTCTATGTTCCTGTCGTCTATTCACCAGATAAATTATATATTCTTTACTTATCTCAGGAGAGTCTTGGAGGTAATCTTCGCTCTTTCGAATTGCTAACGCAGCCCCTTTAAGCTATATTTCAGATGATAGTTAATTGTGTGATAGTTTCTTAATATCATTCGTACTTATGAAGATATTTCTCCATATTTTTTTCAAATCGAAGCTGGTGCCAGCCCTTGATAATTGAAGCTCTTAGCTAAGTTCTTCGATGTTAAACTTTTCGAAAGAGGAAAATCGTCATTGATATTGAAAACTAGTAGTTTTAAGTAAGGACCTATGAGAAGCCTTCCCGTAAAAAAATTATCTGGTGTGTTATTTCCAAAGAATGCATTGACCGTCAACACAACTAGCAAGTCCTTGTTAGGCAATTCATCTAAAAGAGTTACAATTAAACTCTAGTAATCTAACATAAATTGAGGATGTTGGGTTCACTAATTACTGTTTGTATACTAATGCTGTTATATACAACTAATCAAATCTCATTCTAAAATCTGTATAGCTAAGTATTTAGAAACTTAACTGAAAGTGTAGTTAGTGTACATACCAAACATTACAATACAGCAGCTGTACTTTTGTTTATTCATCAAGAATTTTGTTTCTTTTGTTTATATTTCCTTTCTATTCTTTAGTTTGCAAATGCTTTATATGTTTTGTTAACAGGCATAGACTCACGAAAAAAACAAGATCCTTAGATACAAAACAACGAGCACCGACACAAATACATTTGACGGAAAGCTCTGAAGATGTGGAAATGTTTACATGCCTGGCAGATTCATGGATAAATAAGTAGGATGTGAACTAGACATAAAGGCACACATTGGCAAGGTAAGGGTAGCATTTCTACAGTTGAAAAACGTTAACCAGCTGTCAGCTTACATCATGTCAAAATTTCCAAAACAAACGTGAAGTTCTATTGCATGGAACTGTAACTTGGAAAACTACGAAAATCATCATTCAAAAGATATAAGTATTTGTAAACAGTTGTTTGAGCAAGATATTTCAAATCCGTTGGTCAGACACCATCCTGCAATAACATACTGCGGCAGAGAACAAACCAACTAAAGTCTGACCGACAAGGAAATCAGGAAAATACACTGGAGGTAGATAGGATAAACATTGAGGAAATCACCAAGTCGCTTCAGAAGACAAGCACTAGCTTAGAATCTTGAAGACGATAGAAAAAGAGAAATAATAAAAACACATTGCGCCAGGAATTTAAGGCCGAACATGTAAAGAATGAAATGCACTTGGGAAGAACTGTAAAGAAGAGCTTAAGGCAAAGTTGGTTGGGGGGGGGATGTTAGTCGTTGGCCTATACTTCATTTAGAGTAACAGGCCTCGATTGACTGACTGACTAGACAAAGCGATAAAATAATTCATAGTATAAAGAAAAGTTATTAGTGAGCAGAAATGGGATGGTTAATTTACAGCATCCTTCTGTATCATTAATAATACCACGTTAGTTAAGGAAATATACATTTGCTGCTCATCGGTCTAAAGTTAGTTCATTGAGATGAGTAATCATTGTAGTAAAGCGTAGTTTGGATAGATTTACTGATTCATATATGCAAATAAAAGTTTATTACTGTGATACCTTACGGTCATTAATGTTACTAATTTACATTCATACATTACCTTATCACGTACGTTCAGACAGTTTACGTTGATTGATGTAAGTTCACTTAACAGTGGTAGAGTAGGGCGAAAATTGTCGTGCTGATTATGTAAAATAAATAACTTATATTATTCAGGTATACACTTTTATAAAGTACGCTGGATTCCCAGAATGATGTAGACAGATCAGATTTTAGTCTACATTTTGTCATTTTACAGTAAAAGGAAATTTATAGATTGAATTTACTCTCTAACTTTCTATTTAGAATACAGTCGACCGATTCGGATGGTTTGTAATCTGCACTAATCTGCTTTTCATTTCAGAATGAATAGTGGTTATGGAGTACTAGGAAAATATGAGGACGAGCTAAAACAGTCACCTAAGATTCAATATTTCTCTGGTTGATTCCAATTCATAACGATAATAACTCCGATTCTTTAAATTAGCTTCTATTTCCAATGCCACCAACTACATTTCACTATCTGTAAATTTATACGTTTTCTTACTTCACATTTTTGCTAATAACCAAGTATAAGATGTGCATATAAACCTATAACATTAGAAAAGTAAAGTTCTCGTCGTAAAAGTATATTAAATGGAAGCCTGTATCTAGTCGACTAATCATAAATAGAATGGAAAGTTAATTCTGTATTTTACTGTAAGTCTTAATGAAAATTTGAGATTGACCAGTTTTAGTTTCTAATATAAACGTCAAGGAAATAGAAGCATTTACAAATTAAATTGCACTAGTGAATGGTTGTTTGAATTTAGAAAATCAGAAAATAATGGAAAAGCATTTAAAGTGATTTGTTTAATCTGGTTAGCGCTTCTTTTTTAGTTAGCTTGTGTTTTCCGGGATGAGAATGCTAGCCTTATGCTCAACCCTTCTCCTTTACTGAGGCTTTGGATATTTTATCAAGATACCAGAAAAAGGAGATTTGAGCAAATATGAGAACTACAGAGAAATGATACTATTGTCAGTACCAGGGTAAGTCTTCAAAAGAGTGTTGTGCAACAAAATGAAAGATTCAGTGAATGCTCAACTTCGAGATCAACAGGATGGTTTCCGTAAGGATCATTAATGAACAGGCCAAATCGCAACACTACTGATCATCCTTGAACAATCAGTTGAATAGAACACGTCACTGTACATCAACTTCATTGACAATGAGAAGGCATTTGACAGCGTAAACAGGAGATCGCTATGGAAACTTCTTCAACACTCCAGCGTACCAGAGAAACTCGTCAATATCATCCAGAATTCTTACGACGGACTACAGTGCAAAATCGTGCATGGAGGACAGCTGGCAGATGCATTCACAGTGAGAACTGGTGTCAGACAAGGCTGTTTGCTCTCGCCTTTCCTCTTCCTTCTAGTCGTTGACTGGATCATGAAAACCTCCATATCCGAGGGGAAGCACAGAATTCAATGGACAAGTAGAATGCAACTCGATGATTTGAACTTCATGGATGATCTAGCTACTCTAGTCCATACATACCGACAGATGCAAGCGAAGACAACCAACGTAGCAGCAACCTCAGCATCAGTAGGCCTGAACATACATAAGGGAGAGAGCAAGATCCTCAAATACAACACAGGTAGCATCAACCCGATTGAACTTGACGGAGAAACTCTGGAAGAAGTGAATACTTTCGCGTACCTGGAAAGCATCATCGATGAACAAGGAGGAACCCATACAGATGTAAGGGCAAGGATTAGCAAAGTAAGAGCAGCATTTCCTTCAGTTGAAGAACATATAGGACTCATACCAACTGTCAACCAAACTCAAAGTCAGACTCTTCAATTCGAACGTCAAGACAGTTCTGGTGTATGAAGCTGAGACGTGGAGAACTACTTCAAACATCCTCAGGAGGGTACAGGTATTTATGAACAACTGTCTACACAAAATACTAAATGTCCGTTCGCCAGAAATTATCAGTAACAGCCTACTATGGAAGAGAACAAATCAATTTCCAGCTGAAGAGGAAATTAGGAAATGCTGTTTGAAATGGATAAGACATACTTTTCGGAAATCATCAGACTGCATCATGAGGCAAGCATTAACTTGTAATCTTGTTGGTAGATGGAAAAGTAAAAGGCCAAAGAACACACTGTGTCGAGAATTGGAAGCAGATATCGAGAGGATGAATAGTAACTGGAAACAGCTAGAAAGAATTGGTGAGGACAGAGTTCAATGGAGAATAGTGAGTAACTTATGCTCCTCTGTGAGGGGTAATGGGCCTATGTAAGTAAGCAATTTAAAGTGGTTGGGCTGATTTCGATTAGCGGATTGAACATCAACACTGGGTACCAAGTATCCCTTTTAATGTTACCTAAATAGAACGAAACAACTGACCTAGATTCTACTGATAGTTAAAAATGGGCATTATTGTGTCCAATAATGAATATTGTTTTCATTTACTATTTACCTAATGCATGTATCTTATTTTAGATCATTTATAATTCAATAAACATCCTATACAAACACTGTTATTATTATCTGAAATAGAGGAAGGGATTAAAAGTTTTATTTTCATCAATAAATGTGATTTATCCATACATCATTTGTCTAGTCTTGTATTATTCTTACCTTGATTCTATTTTTCAGTTATCCGAGTGAGTTATAGTCTCTATAATGATTAAGAAACATACTACCTTGCTTATTATTTCGTAAGGATACTGATTTATTGTCTTCAGTGATGATTTAGCTGATAAAATGCAAATATTGTCTTGACTGATGCTTTATCCAGATGATCAGCAGAACTTAATCCGATTGTTTTTCTACCATGGATTACTATTAAATACGAAATCACTAGAACCTAACTGACATTAAACATCCTTTACATTCTGATTCAGTAGTATTAGATCAAACAAACATTAAGAATCTATTTTGCACTTTCAATTGTGATAGCTTACAAAATACCTGTAATCAGCTGATGGTGGTCAATTAGGATAAGTAGAGCATGATCATTATCCAGTCCAGTTAGTGAAGTGTAAATCACTGTCAGAATGGTAAATCTCCATTGATCACACAGCCAGGGAAATTTTTTTATCAGAGGAATCATCAATGTCTGTCAATACTGACAAGGTTATGGTGAATTAAAAAATATGTTCGAATACTAAGAATCGGATTGATTTTATAACCTTGAGTTTGCAATATGGTTTTTTAATTTTTCCTAGAGATTATAAATACTTAATTTTGACTATTCTGTTTCTTACATCTCTATGATGTTGTTATGCTGGACCACTAAAGAAGAGTAACAAACTCTTAGTACCATGTTTTAAAACACTATTTCAATTATTCAAACTGTGGGTAATGTAAACATTTTGTTTCTATGATTGTTACATTCCTCTTACCCTATCCTCCAGATTAGTATATTTTCTCTTAGTATATTGTCTCTTATAATGAACTACAGTTAAGCGGTTGTGTACAGGTTACTCCTATTCACTGCCACTATTTCTTTAGTTCTGTATTAATGTTAATTTCCTAATTCGTTCACTGTGTAGTCTAGTTCGATGTATATATAAACGAATGCGTGAAATATAATTCAATTGTGTGGTTAGTTTATCGGCTTGCGTTCTTCTTATGCTGGCTTGGGACTCAGTGGGTATAGGGCAGACGCGTAATCATCAAGTAGGCAAACCTAATTAGCAGTAAGCCACCTACCCCTGAATTTCTTACGTCATAACAGATGTACTTAACACTGTTCCGTTTACCCATCAATAATCTTTTTGTTAACATTTTGGAAGGTCAAATAAGTAATTGTAAGCTTCTTGTAATGCTAACTTTTGGCTATTGTGATTACGTAGTTAGAATGTATTTGTCGAAAGCTCATGATTATCGAAGAGTTCATAACTTTTACATTTCTAATGCATTCATACTGAAGTGACTGTCACTTTCAAACAGTAAGGCTTAAATCAATTTGAATTTGATAACATGTAGATTAACTAACCAAACAAGAACAATCTATTCAAATATATCAGGTTATTTATTTAAAGAGACTATTCTGCAATGTCAAACTAGCTAAGTGAAGAAGATGAAAAGAAGCTCATCGACAGTCTTCTGTAAAAATGATCATCCTGATATTTTAACAAGAATCCCAGAAAAGCACAACTTTAATATATTTGGTAAACAACTGAAAAATTATCAGTAAAATCTTGAAATCATTTACAATCAATGTCGATAACAAACTAACTCAGTTACTATATTATATTTTATGTAGACTAGAAACCATTACCTTGAAGAAAGATAGTTTTAATGCCATTTATAAAATAAATTTTATTAACCGGAAGAAACTCTACATTGGACAAATTGAACTGCCCTCCCCCATCGCATCTTCATTGACGTGTACACGAAACCAAGCTGGCAGTAAAATGACTTAATATGTTGTGACTGATATTAATGCAGATAGACAACAAAGGACATGAATTCGACTAAGAAACACAATAAGAGAATTGCAATTATGCCATAGAATTTTTGAATGCATAACAGTCATAACTATCGGTAATAATATCCATATCAGCATAAATTAATCCTGTTAACACATAGAACAAAGGCCAATCAGGCAAATGATCAGATGTCTACCAAACAAGTAGTGCTGACAAGGTTATATAGATAAATTTAGATAATGATAATCATGAAGATGACTTCTCATGAAAAAGCCCACCAAGAAGAAATGGTTTACTGCTAGTGGAATAATTATTAAACTCACTTTCACATGAAGTAGAAGTTGATTATAATGGTCAAAATAATAACAAAATCTCTTTATCTATTGCATTTAACTCATAGAACTCAACTTCATCTATATCATTCATATATATATCTACATCATTAGATCTTTTTTGATAGATAAAATGAAAATGTATAATGCAATTTACCACAAGAGTATGTGAAATCAGATAATATTTTACAGAGTATTAAACTAAAAATAAGATTATCTATTATTTCTTTAAGATGAAATAGGCAGTACTTATTTTCAGCGTTATACTCAAGTAATGTAAACAACTGAATGATACAATCTATACTCAAACGGTCACATGAATCTTCTCAATGAAATTATCAAAATTTAGTTATCTTTATCATTTATTAATGTCTATTCTGAAGAAAAAAATAATAACGATTATTTTGTTTAAAGAAGTCTTCATTACTGAAGATGTCTTTAATTATAAACAATAAACCAATCTAATGTTAATATAAACATTGATTAATGAACAGTACTTGTATATCACTCTGATAAAATGTTCAAGATTAACATACATTTCAGATGTTTTAACTTTGGAACTCCTGATGAATTAGGCCCACTAGTTAATAGATATAACTAGTAGAATTTAAAAGATGTCAATTGTTAGGCCAGCAAAGCAAGGGCAGCATTCCTACAGTTGAAAAATATATGGGACTCCAAACAACTGTCTACCAACCTCAAAGTAAGACTCTTCAATTCGAACGTCAAGACAGTTCTTCTGTATGGAGCTGAAACATGGAGAACTACTTCAAACATCCTCAGGAGGGTACAGGTATTTATCAACAACTGTCTACGCAGAATATTGAATGTCTGTTGGCCGGAAACCATCAGCAACAGCCTACTTTGGAAAAGAACAAATCAGCTTCCAGCTGAAGAGGAAATCAGGAAACGACGTTGGAAATGGATACAACATACACTGCGGAAATCCTCAGACTGTATCACGAGACAAGCACTAATTTGGAATCCTGTTGGACAACGGAAAAGAGGAAGGCCAAAGAACACCCTGCGTCGAGAACTGGAAGCAGACATTAAAAGGATGAACAGTAACTGGAGACAGCTGGAAAGGATTGGTGAGGACAGAGTTGAATGGAGAATACTGGTGAGTGGCCTATGCTCCTCCGAGAGGGGTAACAGGCGTAAGTAAGTAAGTAAGTAATTGTTAGGCAATTACCAACAGCTGTTAATAGATGAAGCCACGAGATCTTGCAAATCAAGTAAGATTAAAAATGTCAACATAAACAATTAATGGTTAAGTGTTTTCTACGATAACTAAACAACCTGACCTTGATTCCCTGAAGTGATAGTCGATGCGCAGATGCTGAGGAATTCTATAGTGAGGCGAAACAACTATATAGTGCTCGGCAGTTTTTAGCGTGTATTAAATCCAAGTCGATTTGTGATATCTAATTCAAGATAAATAAATTCTACAACTTTCAATTAAAGTCCCTATTCACTTGTACATACCAAACAAAATGATCAACGCATGTATTTTACTTACATGATGAATCCTATACTCAGGACAGCTCGACATGCAAAGGTATTCCTATTAGATACTTACAAACTTTATCCTTAATTATAATAATAAGGACAGTATTCAATATTATGATTAGTACGATATGAATTTTCAGCACACAGTGTCTCAGCTAGTTACACCTTATCGATGTATATATATATATATATATATATATATATATATATATATAGTCAACAAAGTAATAAAGACAATATATCTGTTTGTATGTAAAATTTAGATGACGGTTACATAAGAAACAGTCTTCATACTACATGACAACTAGTGTTTTAAGGTAACAGATTTCTAATTAGATCGGTTTCAATAATTTTTCCATTTCATTAAACATGTACTAGATACGAAATAATGGAGCATTAATATGTTTTCTTGCATGCATAGATTCTAATATAACATCGTCTTGTTCTGCCAAAAGTGATACAAGGAGGAAGATATGAGTGAAGATAGTGGTTTATATCTGATTCACTAGTACCAATAAGAAGAAACATGCATACAAATAGTATGATCATGTGCCTGCTTTATGTAGGCATTTTTTATGAAAGAGGGCAAGTCATGCAAAAAGAACGATAAAAGAAAAGGGAAGGGATAGCACCATACTGTACATCAACATTTGTTAATAGATGAGTAGTTATACCTGCTGTATAACTTTGATTTTATATTAGTTACAAAACTGAATCTATGAATACAGTGTTTATACCTTTCGGTTATATCTTCTGTCTCAACTGAAGTATTAAGTGGACATGATCCGAAGGTGTATGTATCCTCAGTGCTTTTAATAGATTTCTGTTCCTCATTCAGATAACTCTGAACACTTAATCTCTCTATTAATTATTCACATCACATAAGAACATTATTCTGGTTCATATTTTCTCGTAAGAAAAGTGATTATCTAATATATCAAAAGTACTTTCATCAATCCAACAAAATTTACTTTATCTAAAGTATACTACTTTAGTCAACAAAATAACAAGTAATAAATGTATACAAATGTAAGAATCTATTGTATTTCACATGAATGATTTTGACATTTTTATGTTGTTTTTGTTTCCTAATTTACTGATTATTTTAATTAATCATAAGTCAAATCAGTCATAGAGATAATCATCACATTCACTCTTCAGTACAATCAACATACAGATGATCGAAAAAAAAATGTACCAATCCACATTGAAGTCTAATTGAACCAGATGTTGATTTTTCATTTAATGATAAAAGATAACAATAAATTATTTCATTGTAAACTATACATGTTATTTTCTAATGGTTTCTATCTATACTTTTAACAATAAAATGATTTCAAGAAAAGGGGAAAAACAGACCATTCTAATCACTTAGTTCAATCACACTGTTAACAGAACCTATTTAAACATCACTGAGTTATTTTAAAGAAGTAGTTAGGCTTAGAAGGGGGGGAGGAGGACGAGTAACAATGGAAAGGGGAAATGGCTAGTTAACGATTCAATTGTATTTGTTTATCTATTTTGATATCGATATATAAGACATGAAAATTTTATTTCAAAATGAAATGAAAGCGAATCAATCTATTGAAAGAAAAGAAAAATGACAAAAAAAATTTTCTGTTTTGTTTTTTTAATGAAAGATTCTAAGTGATAATGAAAAGATTAAAATGATCAGTTTATTTAATGTTTTATACTGTAAAAGATGAAATGATGTTTTAATAGAGTAAGATAGTATGTATACATCTAAAGATATTCAGTGAACAAATGTATAGAATAAACAAAAATAAAACAGATCTATATTGTACAGACTGTTCCCTTCAAAAAATTTCAATAATGCGAAGAACGACAACATTTGTCGCAGAGCCATAGGGTCCTGGGTTCGATCCCCAACGGGGTCGTGGATGCGCACTGCTGAAGAGTCCCATACTAGGACGAAACAGCTGTCCAGTGCTTCCAGGTGGTCAATGGTTGTCTGATTCAGAATGATTCGTGATATCAGAATTAACAACTAACTATCTCCACAACCCCCAATTTAGTAGAATACTTTGAATTCAATGTATTTCATTGTATTCTCATCAACTACATATATACTATTGATTTTAGATAACACAAATTATTAATATGTGTTGATTGGATTGTTTATCTGATCATCCATTTAATGCTACGAGGGCAATTGAAAATTAACTACTGATTCCTTTTGAACACAAAAGTTAGGTTTAATTCTTCTAATTGCAATGGCCTTAGTAAATTTTAATAGAATCGATTTATGTTGTTTATTGATGATTTCAAAAGCATTTGTTACATCGACCTCATGTCCTGTGTCTACCAAATGAAGCGTAATTGAACTTCTAAAAGTGGTTGCTTCTTTCAAGAATAAGTTCTTCGGGATATGTTCAATAAATTGTAAATTGGCCCATCTTTCTGTCATTCCAATGTACCTGTTTTTGCCAGTACATGTTGGAAATTTTGTTATTTATTATTAATAATTCTGCATGCATGCTGGAAGTGAGCAAATTACCACCAATGACAATGGATGATATATCAGAAATTGATGTAAGTACGAATTCTACCATTGAACGCTGGCAGTGGTTTAGGTATTCCTTAACTTGAAGCCTTTGTGGGGGGTGAGAGTGCAGAATCTAAGGTGTTTAGTGTTGAGGCGTTCCAAACTAGGATGAAACAGTTGTACAGTACTCCCTAGTTTTTTATAGGCGCTCTGTCAACATCGATCTGTGACGCATTCAATCAACTAAACTTAGTGTCAATCTCCACAAACCATCTCAATTCAATTCTGTATTCATTGTATATGAGCCAGTAATGTGATGAACTTTGATATCTTTATTGTAATGATTTCTGAGTAGATCCCATTAGCTGGACAGTAACTTAGTTCATTCTTGTCAAACGTTACCATATCATTCACTGAACTTATAAGTCCACATAACTACTTACTTCTCCAGTGAATATGTATTTTCTATGATGGCTATTGTATCTTCTTGATTTTTATTATTATGAATTACCGTTAATTATTTCAATTGCTACAAATGTATTTCATATCCGTTATGTGGATAGGAAGGGTGTATTCTATCATGTCTGTCTCTAGCCTTTTGAAAAGAAAATCAAGGAGGAGAATATGTTGAAATCAGGCGAAGTCTTCTTCTAAACTCTTCAAAATTTAAGATCTCTATGATTCGTGTGAGTACATACAGGTAGTCTTTATAATTATTTTCATCCAAGAAATCATAAAATTGGAATGTATATGTAGTTGAGAAAACAGTGGACCAAATGATTTATCAGGCTGCTTAGTAAAATTTAATTATAAGGGAACAATATGCACTGATTGATTGATCACTTAGCAAGAGAACGAAGCAGCAATTACACAGTACAAGGTACTGGTCGAAACCTATTGATCACTTTACAACTTAGTTTATAGTCCACATGGCTTGACATCATGCCTTTACTTCATACTGAAGGCATCTACACAACCAGGTTTGAATGCTAGTTAACATAATTAATTGACTTCAGAATTAAAAATTGAATCACATACAAAATCTTTCATAGTTCATTAGCGATTTCTCAAATATTCTAGTTAGGAGACGTGAATTTCCAAGCCAAACCAATATTTAAAATAATGTAGAAATCGTCCATAGAATTTGATGATTATCGAGCAGGATTTTTCAAAATGTACTAAAGTTCAAAACTGTCAAGTTTCGTTAATTAAGGTGACACCTCGATACCTGCTAACGAACATAAGACCAACAACATAATAACAGGAAGATAAGCTATTCCGCAGCGCCCCGGCTAACTAGAGTAAGAAGTCCAAAGACAGCAAGAAGCGTTTAATTCCACAGGCAGCCTGTCAGACGACATCAACACACAACTCATGCATATATATACAAAAACAGAGAGCGTCCTTGGAATGTCGTAAATAGCGTACTAAAATAAACAATGAACCAATAATATTTAGCTTCTTACCAAGTGGTAAACACGAACTGAAGGTGAAAAAAGAACTTTTTGGCGTAAAAACATGAAATTTAAATTTACACAATAAAATCAAAAAAATCACAGGTTTGCCAAATGAGTTTTGGAGATCTAACATCCCCAACAAAAAAGTAGAATGTCATATTTCTACTGTATGATATATATGAATCTTAAGTTTAGTAACTCATGAAAGTCTATTACAACTAGTGAACTTTTTCTAGTTGCACAGTAGTTGTGTGGATACTATAAACGATACTGTTTTGGTTGTTCTGACTGTCAGTAATTACCCAATGGCTTGTTGTGATATCGTATTCTAAACTCAAGTAATGTGACCAATAGAGATTATTCAAATGATTGTTGATATTTCTGTAATTTAACATTCAAGGTAAGCAAGATCAAACTACACGACCGTTAATAATCTTTCTTTAAAGAAGTATTAGTAACTAATCACATCTACTTTTTCTAGGATGCAACTGAATAATTTTCATTTGTTTAGTAGAAAATCTGTTAATTTTTTTCTTTCATTTCAATCATTGTAGAATAGGTACCAATGTTAACTTATATCATGAAGATGCACCACTTTCTAGCTAGTAACACACACACAAAGGAAAACCCATCACTAGAACATACAATAAATTCAAACTTCCTTTAGTTCTCATTGATTACTTAGAAATTAATTCGTTCTTACTATAAACTTTACTCTCACTATTATTTAATTTGTATTGTGACTGGCAAGTGGAATCCAAGACGCGCGTTTCGTCCTATTTGGGACTCATCGGCTGGATGTACCTTCATCCCAATGTTGATGTTCATAGTGGGATTCGAACTCGAGGCAATCCGCTCAGGATGCACATATAGCAACAGTGACTGACCAGCTTCAGTCTATAACAAATCATTGGGAATATACAAATTCATCCTACTATTTACTCTCACTACATTTTATTATTGAATTTTGGCCAACACTTGTTTTATTGTTATAAGTCAGTCAATTTCTATTTCTTTGTTTAACTAAGCAAAAAATTTTATTAAATATGCTTTGCATAGACTTTAGTCCAGAAATAAGTTCGAAATCTTCATTTTAATCCTTTTATTTCTCTAGCCAATCATCTTCTATTTATACTTTTACGAATTTTCAAACCTCTTCAACTATCTTCTAACTTTTATAAAAAATTGTCAAGTGAATGGCAAATGACATAAATTTGAAACATTTTCCTTTGTTCTATTTTCAATTATCTAATTGCTAATATAACTAGTACTACTGATATTACTCAAAAGACATTAATTCATCTTTGTTTAAATCATTCAGTCTTTGTTATTTCTATACACACAGAATGATTATACAGTTAATTTCATTTACTAAGTTGAAATCAGACAAAACTAATCTGTCCACTAGTGTCTATTTATTATTTCTTTTTCTGGACTTCATATCAATTAGTAAAATAAAGTCTAAAATAGACAGAAGAAGAATATATGCCATAATTGTATAGTTCAGAATTACATTTCTTTAACAAGATAGTAAGTTATAAAGACTAAAAGTTATACAATGTGATATTACTAATCATAGTTGATTGACATTACAGTAGTATTCTATCTATGTACAATCAGATTGTTTAATGTATATGCCAGCTAGTTGAAGAATATTGTATTAATACAACTAAAATCTACTCATAAATCTAAAGAAAGTACCAGGTTGAAAGACGCATATGTTGTTTATTAGTAAGAAATAAGTGTTGTCATTTTTTTTACTGAAGAAATGATAAACAACTAGAATTCTATTCAGAATAATCCTACTTCATCTATCTGTCAGTCAATTAAAGTAATTATTCATATTATCTAGTTTACATTAGTGTCATATAACATTATCATGAAAAAATTTGAGAATACCACCCATAATGAATACAAGTATAATTGACCATGTCTATTTATGTATGTAAATCCATTGCATCGATCGTAAGAATTGAATATTTTGAAGGAGAATCCTGTTTAGTTTACGAAAAAACAACTCATTTCATCTTAGAACTAAATCTGATTGAATTATTTCATTTGGAAGTGATGATACTGGATTTCTTTTTTATGGGGGGGGGGGTGGCACGAGGGTTACATTATCTATTATTCATTTTAGTCAATATTGAAGACAGGAAGGTTCCATTGTAAGTTGAACACTCTCCGTAAATTTTTGCGCTACTAATAATAATTATGTGTTCAGTGTTGATCAACTTGTGAAGGATATATTTGGAGTTCTAATTAAAAGCCATGACCATTAGATTCCATTAATTTTCAGCATGTTACAGATTTAACCGATAGTAACATACGATTATCATTAACTAACAAAACTATGGCTGTAATTGAAAATGTAAACCTCTGATTGTCAGGAGAAAGAACTGCAAGTTCTGGGTTTGACGCTGAGTAGAATCATAGTTCCTTCCACGAGTAAACTACTAGTAAATTAAAACAGATACCCGAAAAATTTTCGTTTTCTACAGTCATCTAGTAGGAATCCGGTCATGGCTAATACGATAGAATTACATCAGAAATCATTTCAGTGTGTATGGTTGCTGTAATTCAGTAAATTTTGAACACTAACTTTTTTTTAACTTTTCAACTTTAAATTCATATTTATCTTTTATATTCTTATATGAACAAACACTTCAACTACTCTTTGTTTTAATTACTAGTATAGACTGACTGTATGTTGTCAGTGTTAGTCAATTGCATTAATATAGTGTACTAAGTGGATTATACTAGTCGGTCACTTAACCTTATCCGTTAACTATTAAAAACACTATCCCAACGTTCACTTCAACTTCATGAGCTGGAGCTCTTTACGCGGAGGGGGGGGAGATTAGTGACAAAGGTTGTTTTACTCTAATTATGAGATTTCTAAGATAAAAACAATAACTATTTACTATCTTTCTTTCTATAAACAGTGATAAAGTCAACAGATTTAATGATTGTTTTAATGACAAGCACATTAATGCCAACCAACTTAATAAAGTCTCAAGCATTTTTCTATTATCTTCTAGATAGACACAAGCATAAATATGTAAAAATAGATACATATGCATATAAATATAAAATGAAAACATTTAGTGTCTAGAAAGACCACACTTGAGATTAATCATTTAAGTAAGCAGATTGTAACAGTTTTAATCATAGACTGACATATGTAGTACGTATATACTGAATTCTAAACTATAGAAATAGGACAATACACAAATCAAATATTGAAATATGAATATTTTTATGTGACAGATAAGATAAATGACTGAATAACACTTCAATGTAGATAAAAACAATATTCATGCATCATCATGATGCTTTTATCATTGAATATTTCAGTTAGTGTACTCAAGCTGTTCATCAATATACATACATCAATTAGTATAAATGTTCACTGTTTACCATTGAAGAATGATGATTAGTAAAAAAAGGACTAAATAACGGATGACGAATAGTTAACTCATTCTCAGCAATAAACATTTATTGACTGAAGCGAAAATCTTATCAGTGGATTCCATAAAGATCAGCGTAGCTATTGGTAAAGTATTAATGGTGTGACATGAAAATTATGTCTTTGACTACCTAGTGGAGTCGTGTGTGAAAATTGCTGAGTTTTATGTGGTAGGGCAAGACAACTGTCCTGCTTAATGGTATTTAACAGTTGTCCACACCTAGTTAATTCGTGATATTGAATTCAAAAGTTGATATATTCTATATTTTGATTTATGTAACACCATAGTCTGAATACTTCTAATAAACCGCCTAACTCTACCATTGTATAAGCCACGACAAGTTATTCTTACATTTTAATGAGATATAAGGTACTTCTTGAGGAACTGATAGCACTTGCTGTCCATTCTTTCATTATTACTAGACGAAACGCATTTCGTAGATTTACCAGCTATAATCCAACTGTAATAATTAATAAAGAACTACTGTAAGTAAACGGATAATATTCCGGTGATAAGTAAATAAAAGTATGATAATTGACCAACTAATGATTTAAAGAATTGCCTAACTGTCCAATACATAACATGTCTTTGGTCATATCAGTTTCAACTGCGTATAGTTAAAAGTCGATTTCATAACTAAGATTACTGTCAATAATCATTCATTTCAAACATAAGAAAATTATCCAGTAAGTTGTGGGAATGCATCAATCACTAATGGAATAATAAATTATTGATTTTGAATGAAGTTTGTTGTTAGGTGGTTTGAAATAGTAGTGAGGACACCTTGGAAACCAGTTTCGTGCTAGTTGATACTTTTCAGTAAGCAAACCTATAACTGTAAATAAAATGTTGCTCCATCAAAATAAAATAATTCCATCTTATTCTACGAGTCATTTTGTTCTTGTTGTATCTGATATTACGAATATGAAATTAAAATAAGGCACATTTTGTGGAGCCCTATGGTTTGCACTTGATGATATCAGGAAGCAGCTCTTGCAAAACCTAGGTTGACAATTACCTATTGACTACCTCTAACTAATTAATATCATGGTGTAGTCAATGTCAAGTCTCTTAAACACGTGACCGTATTCTTACAGAATAAATCAAAACAAAGGGCTAAACAAAAACAATATTTGTCACTATTCAACGATCAGTTAATTTGTAGAAGCCATAATTACACCTGAATATAACAACTTTTGTATTGTGCAATTATATGTTGGCACATGTGTTTAACATGTGACTAAATATACCAGGACTTTGGCCGCTTGTTTGATTTCCGTCTGCTTGCGAATCCTAATCGTTACCGAATACATCCCTACCTAAATTGTCTTTGCTAACGGCTTATCATATGTGTGATATGTCTATTGCATTTGCGAATGCAGTCAGAGGATAAACATGAATTTCGAAGCTATCTAGATTTATGAGTGACGAACGGAAAATAGGTTAGTGCTTTCATTTAAAAATCACATGCAATTAACGCATAGCGTAGATTTGATTTTAGTAAATTCGGACGATCGGACAGATTCATAACTCAGCATTATTATCGCACTAGCATTGACCACTTTCGTACCCCAGCCATTGCGGACGTACGCACTAAAGAAATACAATTATAGATATTATATTCTTTAATCAGTATAAATATGTTAATGTGGTTTTATGGTGGGGGTCATTTGCTTTATACTATTTACTCTTTGTGTACTGATCTCTGCCGAGTATCACTGAAAACCATAAAACACTGGACAGTCATCTCGTCCTAGTATGCGACTCCTCAAAAGTGCTAAATACGATCCTACTCAAATTCAGAACTTTAAGGACACGATAAGAATACTTAGATATAAGCACCACTTATTGAATGAAAGATTCTTTATTTCAGCCAATTTAAAATCTATTGCGGTGATTATCTAATACCACTGGTGACAGCTTACTTATATACCTCGATATTCAACGAATGTAAACAACAATAATATGCTTAAATATAAACAAGTTAATTTATTTAGTGAAGACGTACAACAATAAAATATTGGAAATGTTGTAATTCATTAACTGATTGACTGATTAATTAATTGTATTCATAGTCTATAACTGGGCGAATTTCGTATTATTAACTATAATTAACACTTAGAATAAATAAATATAGTATTAGGATGAATTTGTATATCCCCACTTATTTGTTATAGACTGAAACTGGTCAGTTTCTGTTACTATATGTTCATACTGAGTGGATTCCCTCGATATAGCGATTATTCCTAAGTATTCACAAGTATCCCACTGTGAACATCAACATTTAGATGCAAGTACTTCTAGCCGACGAGTCTCAAGTAGAACAAAAAGACGCTTCCTGGATTCCACTTCCTAGTCACAATTCAACTGAAATAAATGTAGATTTTTCTCAATGATTATCTCATCAACTATATGTAATTTCAATAGAATGAATTAGACACTTAGAAATAATTATTAATACTTGTTACTTATAGAATATTTATACACATGAATATAATTCATTGATTGTGTAGACAATCAGAATTAATTATTGCTATAGTTACATTAAACTAGGTGATTAGTTTGAGATTAGGATAAACATCAACTGCATGTCTATGGATATGATGTATCAGTCAATAACTTTAGTAAGAATCAAATGTTATATCATCAACAATTGATCAATCCCATTGTTAGTTTAGCCTATATCTTTAACATGATTTAGAAGTAGTAAGATAATAATAGAAAGTTTAATATCTATGCATACTTGTCGATAAATATCCTTTCAATATAGACTAAATTACCATGATTTCTAATGTCTTTGTCAACCATATACCTGACATCCAATGTATGTAATTCTATTCTTTTATATATCTAGGAAAGTTCATATAACCCTATTTAGCACTGAAACTCTACAATATACTAAGGTGTCAACAGATTTATTCAAGTAGTAGACTATTTTATATTAGTTAAACACAGCAATATTTAGATTGAATTTAGGTGGCTTTATGGAAATAGGTATTAATTTTAGCTATTTATATTCTTAACAGACTGATGTTTGTTAGGTACTATGAAAAACCAGGAGGGCACTGAACAGTTGCTTCATCTCAGTTTACGACTGTACATTAGTATGCACCTTCAATTTCTCCAAGTAATCCACCCTCTGAATCACTTAACCAGCCGGTGTCCACTTGCATTATTCCCATTCCTGTCACGTAGCAAATAAAGATAAGTAATCACCCATAGTCATTAGAGATGACTGTTTTACTCACTGCTGAGGAGTCGCATAGTAAGGGAAGACAACTATCCAGTGCTCCCCAGTATTCAGTGGTATCCACCCAACATCATTCTATGGCGACTACGAACAACTAAACAGCTATATCCTCATTGCTTATTCTTGTTCGATGGCGATCTTTCGTCGTTGTTGATTCGAATCCCTTCAATCTTATCTGAGAATCGTGCGGAAGATTTTAAGGAATGATCACATGAATCGACTAAGAGCTTCAGTGTCTGTGAAATTTCTCTTGATAAGTTACACGCTGGAGTTTTGGGAAGTAAGACTATTGATCGATATGGGACATTTGGATTATGTTGTTTTGGTTTGCCGTAGGATCGAGGGAAAATTGAACCATTTGATTTCATTCACTATTGATCTTATTTTGTTATTTCTCTTGTTTTGACAAGCTTATTTAAAATTCTATAGATCAAGCTGTTCTACTTTTTGATCGGATTTATGTTCATTGGTTGATAGATGCCTTCATTGCGATCAAATCAAAATCATTCTCTGGAAGCTGCAAATCTTCTCTGTCATCATTCCTTGTTCGAATAAATTTGATTAGAATTATTCAACTCCTTTGAATCGTTGGGTAAGCTATTGATGTTTCCATCCGATATTTTGGAAATGAGATCTATAAACACAAGCAGTATTAGTAGTTAGATGATTTCCTTCGTAAAAACCTGAATATGTGAAGTATGTATATGCATTCTTCCTATTTCTATTTGTTAAATGGATAAAATCTAAAATCATAAAAATATCTAATTACTATAAGTGAACTGAAGTGATCTATGGAGACTGGCATTCAGTTTTGTTTGCTCTTTTCTTTAGTCAATTGAATTCGTCGTAGACTATTGTTGGCAGAATACCATTGAAAACCACGGAGAACTGTACAGCTGTTTTGCCCCATTATAGAACTATACGTTATGTAAAATATCGAAAGTTTCTACACAGATATCATTGTGACTTTTTATAAACTGATGGTAATTCAACGAAATAGTGAATGTTACAAAATGACAAGAATGCAATATACTCCATTGTTGTTATTTAAACATTTCCTGTAGAATTCAATGAACTAACAAAAATATAATGGAATATACAAGTAAGTCAACCATTTCACTGTCTATAACATAATGAACCAGTATACTTCTATCAATTCTGCTATAAACTAGCTAACTGTCAATCAACAATGTAACTTAGTAAGTTAGTTTTAATAAACAATATCTCTTTTTGCTAGTTGCTTTCTAGTCATTAAAATTGATGGAAACAATCAATTGATTGAGGGACATTTTTTTGTTTTACTGGAAAAGTATAAAGTTATCCAGTATAAATTAATCAATGTGAAATGAGCCATTAAGAAGATTACTATCTATCTATGTTAAACAAAATGTTAAAAAAAATAAATATGATCAATCAGATAATGTATGAAACGTACAGCAGTCATTAGCTACTGATATCTACTTACTAGTAGCATATAACGCTTTTAACAAAAAAAATTCGGGTTGGACTTTAAATTAAGATATTTCCCTACTAAACAACTGTAACATTGATATAGTTCCTACTAAAGTAAATATTAGGTTAATTTGCACTATATCACTGGCCTGGAAGGAAATTATATATATGAGGAGTTCACAATAGGACTTATTAAATACAGAGATCAGAGTGATGGAACTATACAGCGGCTTAACATAATACATTATTTCAAACCGTATTCTATGTCGTATAACAAATTGTGTGAACAACGCCGTTTAACGTTGTATCATGGTTAGCTGAATAAAACTAGAACTAGACACTAACCATAATTACCTGTGCTAAATCATATTCTAGCTCGAATCCAATCACATATGATTTTAGAAAATAACTAGTTTTAATTATTAATCCGTACATACTATGCAATCTGTTGCTGTGTAAATTAGCGTGATTGAGCATAACAATTAGATTATTATTAATAGATCTTTTGTTAGTTACACGCAACGAATACAATGAATCAAATGTATTAGTAGTTAAATCCGAAACTTACTGAAAGCTTGAGCTAGAACACTTGATTTGTAATTCCTAACTAACTTATCTCAAACTGAATGCCACAAATTGACTTTAATTAGATAACCGTTGAGAAGTACAAAGCATTAGACATCGAGTATGACTTCTTGGTAGTTTCCATCCTCTACTCTACCAAGAAACTGAACGAAGAACCTTCATTTATCGATGCCAAAACATTAGTCTTTTTACCCAGATTTTAGGGAGCCAAAGACCGATATTTTTAACTTTTGTCAATTCGTGATACTTTTATATTATTTGATCAATAACTATCACTTGGCTACTACCTTACACTCGACATAGTTGAATTCTAAAAGTGACATATTTTCACTAGAACTCCAAGAATTATCTCATGAACTTAATCATCAGCGAATTGATACTAATCTTAACTGGCTATTGTGGAGATTGTTGAATTAGAATATGATATTAGTAATTGGTTTGAGTTAGACATCTATTATAAACCAATGTTTTCTTAATCATTTACATGTTAAAATTCTGAAGAATATATTAAAGATTAACATAATCCGGTCACTAACGGAACTAAATCATATATCACCGAATGAATAGATTTCTTCATATATATATATATATATATATTTAGTTAGTTAGTTAGCTTGCGTATCATGAGTCACACAGATTATATTTTACTACATTAATAAATAGTCCCCTTCTTGGAAACAGGCATACATACATACACAGAATAATCTCATTAATGCTACTGTTATATGAATACTTCTTTTACAATTCTGTTAATATCTTACTGTTTTACATGTAAATAAACTTAAAGCATAGACAAACAAACTAAACTTTATTTTAGTAATCTATTCAATGCATTCATTTAATAATTACTTTCTTTTTAGAAATTAATGGTGAAGTATCAAGGAGTGTGGAGAGGGGGTAAAGGTTGATATCTAATTCTTTCTTGTTTACATGACTGAGAGGACATAAATGAAAAGAAAAGAAATGGAGAGAAGTAAACAAATAAATAAAAACAAAATAACTTAAATGAATATATTTATGAAAATATGCATAATTCATTGTCTATTTGATAGTGAATGTTTATTATATTTTCTATTATATTCTAATAGTCAATTGATATGTAGGAAGGAAGTGTATAATTAGTAGTTTATGAAATTACTGTATGTCATGTTTAATGCTTCTTCAATTATTACTATTATTATTATTATTGTTTTTACGATTATGAGACCTGTATTCTCTTAGCAGTCTTAAAATCTTTTTAATTTTCCCCTGTCATAGAATAAAATCAGTATAAATGACACATGTACACTATAAAGCTTATAGGAAGTTGTTTTGGTTGGGGGAGGGGAACTCTGGATTTAGGTTCCGTGCTATTTGACACTTATTAGCGTGGTGTACTTGTATTCTTCGAGGGTACCTGTATTCTCCCATGGATTCTTTCCAAGGTTAACTAGCTTCACTGTCCACGACCGTTACCACCAAGCTATCTAGACCAAAACTGACCCTTGCAGGACTGAGCTGAATATACTAGTTGACCACTGTATAGTGACTAATTGGATTCTTTATCTTAACAATCATTAATATCAAATCGGTCACTGTAAAGTTATAAACCAGTGTATACTTTTGAAATAAATGAGTAGTCAAAAGATTAATTTTATTGTGGTGATAGCTGAATTTATTTTTGAGGTAAATCTGTATTTTTATAAAATTTCGTTAGACTGTCTGAATAAAATTTAACTGATGAAGTGATCAAGATGTAACTACTATTTTTAAATATTGGTGTTTCGATGTTACAGGTGGATATTACCTCCTAACACATATATACTATGGTGCACAAGGGAAGATGAGATTAACTACAGGGGAATCGAAGGAGTCGAGATAACTGCACTAGTGTAATAGTAAATGAAGTCAAAGTGACTGAAAGTGTGAAAAAAGTATGTAATGTTGTTTGTAATTCAATCAATCAATCAATGCCTGTTACCCCATATGGAGTATAGGCCACCGACCAGCATTCTCCAACCAACTCTGTCCTGATCTTTCCTTTTCAGCTCTTCTCAAGAGCTCTTCCTTTTCTTTATGTCTGTTACTGATTCCCGACGCAATGTGTTCTTTGGTCTTCCTCTTTTCAAAGGAAAAGAGGAAATTCAAGGTCACACTTATTAATTACGATTATATCATGAGCTCGAAGTCAGTAGGTCTACATATCTCGTAACAATTCACTTTGATAGAAGGTGTTATGTTTCACCCAAGATTCCTTTAGCAAGAAATCTACTTACTCTTATTCTTAATGGCATAGACACATTGAACTCTATGATTTTGTATACTAGCTATGATACATAAATAAGTGAAGAATAGCATAAGTTTTAAATCAAATGAACTTAAGATATAGCCATACGAAATGATATTCATTAATATATAAATCTAGAGACACAAGTAAACAGTAAATTGGGATAAATAGACACCAATAAACGCCTATGAATATCTATTTGCTTGATTTTTCTTCAAAAAATATCTTTATAACAATTATTGTGTTTAGCATATCTAGATAATCTTGAGCTATGATGTTGTTCCGCTTACAACGCATCATCGCGGGGAATCTGATACCATGAAGAGATGTGTTGTTTCCATGAGATTGGATAGATTTTCTCTTAATCTCACAGTTTATCACACCCTTAGCTATATAACAATTTGATGAAAAAGATCTACTCAGCAGTAAGAAACCAGATAGCATAATAATCATATTAATGGATCGATTACTTTGAGCCAAGTACTTCTGATAAGAGAAAATACAATGATGAACATTGCAAAATATCTTTTACGAAATTATTATCTGAAATAGTCATTCTTCCTATTAGGTTAGATATTTGAATAAGTACATTCTAACCATTGAGTCCAATTTTTTAATGAAACTCTTTACTTCCTTAGTTAATTACTGGAATGTTTGTCAAGAAGAAACTAGCAATAATGCACACAACATACCTGAAACAGACACATAAAAGGCTTGTAATTAAGAGACAGTGTATTATATACCGATAATCAGAATTGTGTTCAAGTAGCAGTTACAATTATTCGAAAAGGTGAATAATACACTCAACTATCAATTACTTACTTACTTACGCCTGTTACCCCTCTTGGAGGAGCATCAGGCCTGCAGCTCTTCTCGGGTTGATGCCAGTCCCAAGCCCGGTTAAAGGAGGAGGGTTGAGCATAGAGCTAGCACCCCTATCCCGTAAAACACAAGTTTGCTATAAAAAAAAACGCTAACCAGATTAAACAAACTTAACCATTCAACTATCAATGGTTTCTCCTAATTGTTCGATAGAAATGTTAATTTGATTATCTAACGTATATTCTAGTAAAATTGAAACAATTCATTGTAAACACTTTCAATTTAAACAAAATAATGTCTACAATTATCAATGATTATTGTTACGGTTATATATTGTAAACAGTGACATAGATTAATGGTTTTAAATGACTACGTATTTCACACTATTTCATATAAACAAAGTCGGAAAATATCAAAGTGAATACAAATGACACATACTCTGTAATTAGAATTAACTGAATAAATATTTAATGCATTTTTTTTTAAATAACAATTTATCAAGTAGATTAGCTGAATTTTCCTGAACACATACCTTATTATTATTTACATTACAGTATTAGTTACTAAGTAAATACAATGACACCGGTTGTTATATCTAGGCAACTGGCAGGGATTACTACATGAATTGATATCAGTAGTATATTGATTAATGTGAATACAAAATGTATTCAGTTTCTATTTGACAATAAAATCTATTGTTACAATTAGGGGGGGGGTTTGTGGAGATAGTTAATTTGTCAATCCTGACGAAACAGCTATCCAGTGCTTCCAGGTGATTAATGGTTGTCTGATTCAGATCTATTCGTGATATCAGAATTGACAAAATCTATTGTAACTGCATATAGTCATTTTGGTCAAGCTGTCACTAATGTATTCACTTTATACTAATTCAGTACAACAGTGTAGAACAACTAAATAATCCTCTCGAAACTTCCAATCAACCTCATACTGTTCAACTCTGTAAAAATGATGTTTATTGCCTAACACTAATTCAATATTTGCTAAGTAATACCTGGGACAGAGTTTTTTCACTTGATTTACTGTTACCATTATCATTTATCATATCTAATGAGGATTTATTAAAATAAAAGTGTCTCTCACTTATATGTAATGGACGAGATGAAATTCAGAGTAAATGATGCAATGATGATTTAACAATGATAATAATGCACATCAACAATTAATATGAATAGTTTGGATGTATTTTAATCTTCTCATTGATTTGAAATTAACTGAAAATGATTAGTCCTTTTTGCCATGTATGAATCCTGTGCGGATTATGTTTTTACAGTGACAGATCAAATGTATGATTTCAAACACACGTGAATTATATATGCATACCGTTTGGATAAGTAAGTGTGTTTAAACTCAGTAGCTTAGTCGTGAACGTCGGGGCGTTTGGCACGAAACTGACTGCGCTTTAATTCCGATGTGAATATCAACACTTAGATACAGATACAGCTAGCTGACTAGTTCCAAATACAACTAAACGCTCGCAGTGTCTTTCACTTTCTAGACACAATCCAACTTAAGTAATATGAGTAATGTAATGTGACTAATAATCCTCAGTCTTAGTCCTTATCCGTTAATGACACTGTACAGATTCCAAACTCTAAAAACTATGTTCCTCATTGCTGTTTATGAATGAATCTTCTCAGGATGTTATTCGGTTAAGAAGCTTGTAATAAAACCAGCTGTCAGGTAATTAGAATGGGACAAGTAATTTCTTTTAATAACAGCTATATCATACAATATAGTCAGTTTAACGAAATTGTGTAAAAAGATACGAGACCAGTCCACAAAACATGATGTAATTTCAGTGGCAGTAAATCGAAAATGCATATTCATGCTAAAACCTCAGTAGTATTTATTAACAACAATAGGAATTGATCAAAAATCATTATATATCAGTTAAAGTTTCGGTCTTTTATCCCCTGATAAACAGATAAAAGTCTTTCAGTTATATTGATGTATCTAAACTAATATCATCATCATTATCATTAGAAGTTTATTAATAATTAACTTCAGATGACGTTACATAGCAAAGTAAACAGCACTATTTAGTCATTGAACAGCTAACCCGACTGAGAGCTTTACTGAGTAATTGACTGGCCGAATTCAATCAGTTCTAAGAACTAGATAATAAAGCAATGATTATTATTCAGTGATCAAATGGTGAAAGTATCCAAGTTATCAATAAAACAAAAATACAGCTCTAAATTCCTAATCATAAAGCCTACAGTTCTGATAATAAGTACAGACTGTCTAGATATTTTCTTCAGTATTCCAGGTGAAGTGTCATGCTATTAGGCTGATAGCCTGGAACATTGTGAAATTATGAAAAATGGGCTAATTACACCGATAACCGAAAGACCAAGTTGAATTCATAGTAGTAAGTTGGGAAAAACGGAAAGAATAAGATCCTCAAATTCAATACAGAGGGCATCAACTCAATTGAACTTGATGGAAAAATTATGAAAGAATTGGATACTTTCGCGTACCTGGAAAGCATCATCGATGAACAAGGAGGATCCAATACAGATATAAACGCAATGATGGTCAAAGCAAGAGCAGCATTCCTACAGTTGAAGAACATATATGACTCATAACAACTGTCAACCAACCTCAAAGTCAAACTCTTCAATTCGAACGTCAAGACAGTTCTTCTGTATTGAGCTGAAACAGGGAGAACTACTTCAAACATTCTCAGGAGGGTACAGGTATTTATAAACAACTGTCTACACAGGATACTGAATGTCCGCAGCCAGAAATTATCAGCAACAGCCTACTATCGGAGAGAACAAACCAACTTCCATTCGAAGAGGAAATGAGGAAACGACGTTGGAAATGGATAAGACATAGATTGCGTAAATCATCAGACTGTATCACCAGGCTAGCATTAAATTGGAATCCTGTTAGTAAACAGAAAAGAGGAAGACCAAAGAACACAGTGTGTTGAGAATTAGAAGCAGATATTAAAAGGATGAACATCAACTGGAAACAGCTAGAAAGAATTGGTGAGGACAGAGTTCAGTGTAGAATATTGGTGAGCGGCCTATGCTCTTCTGTGAGCGATAACGGGAATAAGTAAGTAAGTTAGGTAAACCAGATATGAATTAGCAGAGCTCAGTGGAACATTATCAAACATCATGGATTGACCATACCTAAGTTATTATTAAAAATCAAGCAACAATAAATAACTGTTTCTTCCTGATAAATTACTTCTTGGTCGCTCGCATTTAAAATTAAGCAAGAGATCGACATTCAGATACCGTAGAAATAGCTTTACCCTGAAACCGGCAATTTTTAAACACTTAGTAGATAGGTAATTTAAGTTGAGATCAAATGAATTCATATACACATATATAAATTACCCAATGAATTATACAACACTAATGGAACTATATAAAAATGATTCTTTGATTAAAGTTGTTCTTAGTCTGTTACATTCTAGAAACATTACTAGTCAATTAAGTAGAAACATGTTTTCTTCACAACAACATTAATGTTATTTCTTCATGTAAAAAATATTTCTGACATCCGTTAATGAATACGACTATTAGAATGAAGAACTAATTATTGATGCCAATTTTTTTCTCAGAATAGAACTTTGACAGTTTTCTAGTTTTCGATACATTGAATGAAAGTTGTTTTGTTACAGCTTATCTTTGAATAGATGAAACTTTTATACAAATTGAATATAGTCTTTATCATATATTGATATGCAGGACACCTAAAGAAGGCTGATTATCTTCAAGGGCTATTTATCTGTAGACTATTTCAGTATTTTTGATTATATTCAAGGTGAACAATTTATTTCTATTATCATTCCAGTTCCTCCTGCCTTATTCTTCCATTTGACAGCATTAACTGTTATTATATCGTTTCTCATTTATGAACTATGGTTAATTGATTGTGTATACTTTACATTCACATTTACTGTTGCTTCTATTTTGGATTGATGTTAGTTTCCTAAACGGTTGACTGTGTGGTCAGGTTTAACTTATATATAAAGGAATATGTGAAATATAATAGGATTTTGTTTGTTTGATCTATCAGTCTTGTGTTCTTCTATCTCCGACTTGGGACTAAGTGGGCATAGGACAGATGCGCATTTATCGACTAGGTACACCCAATCGGCTTTGAGATATCAACCATTTTTTTCACATCATAACATAGATTAATATAATTTATAGTGTTACAGAATAGTAGAGAATAATAGAAAGATACTTGTTCAAGCTCCTATACAGAGTATGTAGTTTTTATGAAGAAAACATATCTCTGGAAATTATGTGAACATTTTGGAATAAAATGAAGCCTACGCAACTAAACTTGTTGTATGAAAATTCAGACATCCATTTTTAACTTGTATCATTACGGATTTCCTTTGATTCGCGTGAATTGATCGAACGTGTTAAGTCATGATTTTATATAATGGTAGTGTTACATTATAAATTTTTTCTAAGAGATACAGTTACCCTAGGCTTTATCCAGTGTGTTTGTTGGTGGGAATTGTCGAAAGAAACAATTTCATTTCATTCTCTCAATCTCCAACTAATATCAGTTAAGATCATCATCTAAAGTAATTATATCAAAAACACTGTCAGAGATGTCAGTTAGTATGAAGACTGGTCAAGAAGACTGAACTAATAACATTTCAACTTGAAATCAGTGTTAAGATGCACACAAACATAAATTATATTTGTCTTAAGCAATGTCTGATTATATCAAATAAAGGATCCACTTTATACATGTCGAAGCATAAATATACCTAGGCTTTCACATTATTCACCTCAATTACGTACTTTAAATCATGCGAAATTTTTATTGGTCATTGGTGTTCACATCCGTTGCTAAGGTTACCTTACTTTCCATGGATCTAAAAAATTAATGGCCTAATTCCACTAAACTTTTTAAGTAGTTGATTTCCATTTTGCATCAAAAAACTAATTAGATGTTAACTTACTGATTTAGGATTGTGATGAATACTTTTTATCCTTGAATTGTAGCATCCAGTTTCGATTAGTCACCTTTATAAAATCCCTTCTCTAAATGACATCTACTCAGATGTCAATGCTTCCATTCTAAAAAATAAATGGTCTTCAGTAAATTTTGGTCAAACTTCTTGATGCCATAGAGTTATTCACATCATAATGAGAAAGAAATACCCACTAACTGTCACATTTCAATTTAATATCACCACTTAGATAATCTCGTTGAATACATCTAAGTTACTCTTTAAAGTATTTGTAATGATAATCGCTAACTAGAACTCAATCAACTATTAATAACTTTTAATCTAATTAATCATTTTACTCTTCTACATATTCAGTATCATATCAGATTACAAGATTCGAATTTAAATTCGTTTAGAAACAAGAAGTAATCTAATCTACTTACAATTCTATCAATAATATAACAATGTTGTTTTGTACGAAATGTGCATACATCATAAACATGTACGTACATACATTGAAAATGACTGATAATCCACAGTTGACTATTGTTTTCAAGACAGTAAGAATAAAATAGTAAACGATGTTGTTGTTGTTGTTGTTGTTGGTTTTTCTTTTAGAATGATTGACAAATTATAATGATTAATTGTGTATTCATTCAATATTGGTTTGTAAATTCTAAGAAGAATTGACAGTAGATCATAATTAGGTGTAACAAAGATAGATCAAATTGAATAGTATGAATTGTATACATTTACTGAGTAAGATAATATTGTTTATTTATTCATTCATTCATTCATTTAAGCAGGAACTAAATATAATAACCATTGTGTCACATGTGTACATTGTATTAATGTGTATAGAATGAATGACTGAATAAGAAAAATTAGATAAGATTCTTTTAATAGAACAATAATGTTGATGTTTCATTATTATTATTATTATTATTATTATTATTATTATTGCTATTATTATTACTATTATTATTATTACTATTATTATTACTATTACTATTATTATTATTATTATTATTATTATTATTATTATTATTTAGAAATACTGATAATATTCTAATATTCTTCTATGTGAACTTCTAAATGATGGACAGATTTCTATTTAAATTGAATCTATTTTAAAAAAGTACTCCATGTAGAAATTGGATTAACTAAATTGACAAATCTGTACATACATAGAGTATTACTAATATAGTAATGATTATTACTGCTAGATTTTTAGTTCGCCTTAATGTTGTTACATCATATGTCAATAGTGATATAGTACGTTGTTTATAGACAGAGATAACTTTTTCTTTTGGTCATGACTGTAATTTGCTTCTAGTTGTAGAACTCTTCATGATAACGAACTTTATTAGCCAAATAGAATAAAACAAAAAACAGACACAGAATGAGTAATAGACTGTAAATTAGTTTTGGAACAAGTTTCTGAATAATCATCTTTATAATATCTAGAAAAGTAATTTAATAGAAGCTATTTGTTATTTCATTACTTTTAATTAAAGAAAAGGCACGTAGTATTCTTACATACTTATGCCCATTACTCCTCCCGGAGGAGTATAGGCCGCTCACCAGTATTCTCGATTAAACTCTATTCTGAGCAATCCTTTCCAGTTGTTCCCAGTCGCTATTCATCCTTTTAATGTCTGCTTCCGATTCTCAACGCAGTGTGTTCTTTGGTCTTCCTCTTTTCTGTTTACCAACAGGATTCCAATTTAATGCTAGCCTGGTGAAACAGTCTGATGATTTACGCAATCTATGGCTTATCCATTTCCAACGTCGTTTCCTCATTTCCTCTTCGAATGGAACTTGGTTAGTTCTCTCCGATAGTAGGCTGTTGCTGATGATTTCTGGCCAACGGACATTCAGTATCTTGTGTAGACAGTTGTTTATAAATACCTGTACCCTCCTGAGGATGTTTGAAGTAGTTCTCCATGTTTCCGCCTACATACAGAAGAACTGTCTTGACGTCTGAACTGAAGAGTGTGACTTTGAGGTCGATTGACAGTTATTTGGAGTCCTATATGTTCTTCAACTGTAGAAATGCTGCTCTTACTTTGCCAATCCTTGCCCTTACATCTGTATCGGATCCTCTTTGTTCATCGATGATGCTTTCCAGGTAGGCGAATGTATCCACTTCATTTTAGAGTTCTCCATCAAGTTCAATTGAGTTGATAGTTCTCTGTGTTGTATTTAAGGATCTATCCCTTTCCCTTTTGTTTGTTGTGGCCTACTGATGCTGAGGCTACTGTAACGTTGGTTGTCATCACTGGCATTTGTTGGTGTGTATGGAACATAAGAAGCTAGATCATCCTCGAAGTTCAAATCATCGACTCGCATCCTACTTGTCCATTGAATTTCGTGCCTCCTCTCTGATATGGAGGTTTTCTTGACTCAATCAGCCACTAAAAGAAAGAGGAAAGGCGAGAGCAGGCAGCCTTGTCTGACATCGGTCCTCACTGAGAATGCATCTATCAGTTGTCCTCCATGCACGATTTTGCACTGTAATCCGTCGTAAGAATTCCGGATGGTGTTGACGAGTTTCTCTGGTACGCCATAATGTTCAATGACTGCTAACCAAAAGGTAATCATCGTTGACTAGTTGAAGAGGTTGTTTATAATTTAGTGTCTACAATATACCTCGAAACTTTAAAACATTACTTGAGATTCATATTCGTTATCATTTGATCAAAATTTAGTTCATATTGTCAGTAACCAGATAAAGTAAATTCTTAAAAACAATGAATATCCTGCTAACTAACCACCTAACACTCGAAGCGAAGTCATTTAAACTAGTAACTAAATTGCAGCGTGACCAATAAGATTATCTCTGTTCATTGAACAGTCGGTGTAAATACATTGCATACATTTTCGACACACTTACATCAACCTGGACTCACTAATTCAGTGTCTTGGTGTTATTGTATACATATATGAACTTGAGGAATCCGTAATTGAACAGAATCTGAAAATATCATATGATTGGAAGGTTGTTTTAAGGGTAGTCGGGAGAAAATACTGGATTTAAGTTTCGAACTATTTGACAATCATCAGTAAGGCATACCTGTAATCTTTGAAGGAACTCATTTTCTCCTAAGGATTTTTTCCCAGATCACTCGACTTTACTGTCTGCGACTGTTATGATTGATTTATTCGTTTTTCGACTGACCTCATTCAGATCAGAGATGTGCATAATGACCAGGGTCTTAAAATACTTCAAGTCTATCACTATATCCTGGATTCTCTTTGTCAGTCACAATCTAACTTGAAATATCTTACTTATTTCGCCTACTTTCAATTCATTATTATAATGAATACAGGTTTATTACAATTTCACTATCAAATTTAGTGTTCAATCAGTTATTAATTATGAAAACTTAACTGATTGTTCTGATGATTCACCAACACGATTATCTATAAATATTTGTCAACTTATCTACATAATACTACTTATGTAGATTGTATTCTATTCTTTAAAGATAACTAAGTCAGATGTGATTAATTAACTAATAAGGTAGACAAATCACATTAATGAATTTTGTTCAAATCATGTTGACCTCCTAAGTTCAAGTCCTTTCAACTAATATTGAACTTATTCAAATGTATAATAAAAGGAGAAAGAAAATATACATCGAATGACCTAAATTTTATTAATATGTGATTCAAGTGATCTAAATAATCAACTTAAGAAATGAAAATCATTTTGACCCATATACGTAACTACAATTGACTCTATCACTTTAATTAATATTTAATTTCAATTAAGGGGGTTGTTGTGGAGATAGTTATTTTGTCAATGCTGAACCAGAGGGTTCTGGGTTCGATCCCCAACAGGGTCGTGGATGCGCATTACTGAGGAGTCCCATACCAGGACGAAACAGCTGTCCAGTGGTCCCAGATAATCAATGGTTGTCTAGTTCAGATCAATTCGTGATATCAGCATTGACAAATATTTAATTTGTTACCTATATTATGTATATTAACTATGATGTAGTCATCGAGTTGGTTTATAAAGAAGATAGCTGATTACAGCATTTCATTAAGTTTATAACATTAACCATAGTATCTCTTATCTAAAATCAAGGGACAAGCTTTTGTCTGTGCATTTTAATGTTATGCGGCATAATTGTAGAATGATCCATTTAGTATCTATTCTACTGAATAGTTTATCTTGGGTGATCAGAAGAAATTTCACCATAAGAAAAAAATAATCACAATCTGACAATTGTAGATTATTAGTTAAGAACCCATGATTTCAGCAAATCCTTTCTGCTGTTATATAATGGTAATAAGTGTTGAATCGTTTATAATCACTTTTCTCTCTCATATACATATACATACACGAGAAATCAGATCTGGTGGATTACAAACAACAACTATTTATTTTCTGCAAAAATTAGTAATATGTATGTCATTCGATTCTGTTTCCTTCATTCGTAACATAGGACCCGATGCGTATGGGCATGAGTTTAAGTTACCATATCACATCATCTCGATGAGATTGAATTCATACGATTAACAAAACAGTATAATTCAACAGAAGGGAATGAGACAAACAGAAGTACGAAAGAATAATAGAACTTAAGATCTAGCAGAACATAGAGAGTGAATATATTTACGCTACCGTGACTGATGTTGAGTCATGTCACTCAGTGTCCCCTACCATTTACCACAATTGTTAAACTGACCCCAAAAAGGTAGCTTGAATCTGCCAACATGGCTTGGATCAGCAGTCAAGAACTTAACAAGCAGATGATTTGCTTCGGTTTGCCACCCCTACCTTTCTTTCGTCCTACTTCAACCCCAACCAGAATAGCGCTATCAGGTAGATGGTGGTCAAGCATACGCAACATGTGTCCCAACTATCTCAGTCGATGAAGGTTTGTGACCTCTTCAACTGATTAACCATGTTTTCTTAGTACAATATGTTTAACATCATTATTGCCTATGATATGCTGGGGCGATACTACGAAGATTCCTAAGATTAACAACCTGGAGCCTACTCAAATCTTCTGTTTCATTCATAATATTTGGTAATGATTATCAACTAACTGCAATCATGGCATCGGTACACTTGGAATGTTAGGGAAAATTTCTAGCTCAAACAAATGAATGATCTGTTGACAGTAATATTCCGAAAGATATGCCTAGTTTGCGTTTTAAATAGGACGCAAACTTCCCGAAATTGGTTCATAAGCTCTAATTCAGTCCATTCTATTGATATTATTTGTAGTTACTTGTAATCTCCATGGCTTTTCTTTTGTGATACTTTTATTGTTCAGTTAACCACTGATTTTCTATATACGGATTGATATATTCGAAATATGAAGTCGACATAATAGATTACTTATTTGTATGTAACTGAATAATCTTTATTAATGAGAATAAATAATCCTTAACAATAAGGTATCATGCAAGATAATAGAAATAATCCGACTACTGAAAATTATCAGTAATGACTTATTTCAATTATGATGAAGTTTTGGTCACTAAAGTAGCTGAACTTACTGGTTCGAACCCGTTAAATTATATTTTAAATAAATTAATGTATAAGTAACTATAGATTAAATGAAATCATGTCATCATAAATAATCACAATATTACTAAGAATAATATTTGTAATTGAAAAATAAACGTCATTAAAGTGTCAAATTCAGGTCACATTGACATGATCTGGATAGACGACAGTGACTTAATAGTCTATTGGATTACTCAGTGTGTATCTTCATATGTGCAAATCAATGTTACTATTTGTACATGTCAATTATATTAAATATTGTTGTTGCCAGAAGTAAGATGTACAATTCATAATCAAGCAATGAATGGATCTGGCTCAAAATACCAGCCCTAATTAAACGGTCACTCAATGTTCCGAAAGTAGCTTCTAACTACTTGTTAAATACTAAACAGTTTACTTTCCATGAAATTTGTTATAGCTTCTTGAAGTCTACGAAATTATTCACTTCATTCTTGTTTATAATGTTTACATTTAGTTGCCAGCATTCATCACAGATTGATGTTGGTTAGGTACCAAAGTAGAGAGCACTAAACAGATATTTTGTCACACTATGGGTCTTTTCCGCCAGACAGTCGAACGTACAAGACCACTTCAGTTTATTCACTATAATCAGATCACTAGTGACTAACTCTGGGATGTTTCTAAAATTTTGAATGAAAGTCGTGCCTGGTGGTGTTCAAACAATTCAGGAGCGAAACAGTTATCACCAATGACAATAAGTGATCATCGTGAGATATCATAAACTAATGAAAGTGAAAATCTTACCATTGGATTTATATCGCTTAATGGGGCTGAGTGTTAGGTATTCACCAACCTGAAGGCTCTGGGTTTGATTCCTCGACAGAATCGAGGGTGAGTACTAGTGAGGATTCCTACATTAATACGAAACAGCTATCCAGTGCTCTCTGGTTTCTATTGGTAGCTACACAACATCGATATGTGACATATACAAGCTGCTAAACTTCAGACGTGTCACCACAAAACTACTAAAATCGATTCTTCCACATTTATTCACAGTATCAGTTAAATATGATTAGAAAATGACAATTAACTATCGTCATATATTTAACTGGAAATAGTCACTGAAGTGTACTGAATAATCAATCATTTCATCCAATAATTGCCTAATTTATTGTAATAACATTTATATACCAAATTCCTTAAATCAGAAAATTTAGTAACTAAGACATTTAGCTTCATTGATTTTCCACTATCTTCTCACCACTAAACTGTTAATGTGTCAATATGTCTTGAGCTTGATTACTGACGATATCCCATACAGCTTCAGACCAGGAGAGAACGTGTAGTGTGCTAAATAACTCAAGCATAGGTAGTTTCCTGCGAAAATGAAATCATCATTACAATTTATCCAGTCTACAAGCAGAAGGTTTCAGCCAATATCCAGTCACAATACTCCGAGTCAAGACTCTGGAAAATTCTATTGAACGGGGTTGAACAGAATGTCGTCGGCTAAGTCAGAGCTCTTAAAGTCTTTATCGAGGTTTGCCGGAGCCATCACAACATTGATTCTGTCCTTTTTCATACTGTATGTGGTGATCACTTAACTTGAAATACAACAGCACAGTTTTTGTATGTTCTTTCTTTTCCAGCGGTTCATCTAAGAATCACAGATTTTTTTTGAAAAACTCATCTTTAAGTGAATGAGATATAAGCAGTCAACATGGCCACGCACTTCATGTCCGTTATTGATTATAATTCCTAACAGTTTTATGACACTATGAATAAACTTACAAATTATTTGAGTATGATATCACTAATCGAAGTAGGTTAGCCAGTCATTAAAAACTAAAAATCAGCTGACAGCCATTTTGTTCTAGTATCGAACTCCTCAACACTCCACACCTTTAAAACCATAAGGAAATAGAGACCAGAGACTTTAGGCATCGTAGCTAGTGCTTAACCGGTAGATCAGTAGGCCCGCTGGCGTCCAAAGGTTGATAAATCTAGCTTCAGTTGAATAACTTCAATTATTATCATCAATGAATAATTGCTTCATACTTGATATAACTGAAATTGGCTATCTGTGTTATCTCACCAAAACTTCAGGAATTACCTTTTGAAGTCAGCCACTAGTGAGCATATACTGATTGTAATTAGGTGTTAGTGGAGATTGGTGAAATTGTAGGAGTCTCATACAAAACTCTAACAGCTAATGATTACTTTCTCGTTTCCAATGGCTATCTAGCTTGTTATGTTTTACGACTTATGACCAATGACTGTGCAATTTGGATTCACTTTAAATCCGTCGCCTATTGTAATGTATTATGAAAATACACAATGCCCTTGATGATTGCTAATCACTGTTCAGACACGTCTGCCCCACGACTATCAGTCTCAAAGTCGGAATAGAGGAAAAACAACGATTGATGAGACAAACAGACAGAATCAGATCGGATCGGAACGGAACTGAGGAATTATATATCAATCATGCCTTTATATGTACAAAAAAATCAAACGACACAGCGAACCAATTAGGAAACTAACAATAATACAGAACTAAGGAAATAGTGGTAGTTAATAGGGACAACTTATACACAACTAATTAACTGTAGTCCATAATAAGAGACAATGTAATAACAACAAATATCCTAAATGGGAGGATAGGGTAAGAGGAACATAACAACAATAGAAAATGTAATGTTTACACTACTCACGATCAGAACAAATGAATTAGTTCTCTAAAACACAGTTCTGGAAGATTTTTCACTCTTCTTTAGTGGTCCGACATAACATAGCTCGTATCATGATATCGGATTCAACAATACCTAAAACACCGAATAAAAAATTATCAATAAGTATGGAATGGAAAATTTCCTACACTACATGAAACAACAAATGGCTTTATTGAAGAAAAGTAAATTACACAATGAATTTTTTCTTTAACAAATTTTTCTAAACTAAATACAACCACCATACGTTGAATTCGACGTACATAGTTGCATTCTTATCAGCTGCACACAAGCTACTGTCTTTTAATAATTATTACAATATTTTAATTGGTGATAACTGTTTCACTTTTGATGATCACTGCTATATATCAGAAGTTGATCAAAGTGGGAATTCTCCAGTTCGACACCAGGCAGATAAGTAATGCATATTATCACACATTGCCTATGAGATATAAAGGCCTCAGGTTCGATTCCCTAGCAGAATTGAGGAGATGCACTACTCATAAATCCCGTCCTAGGGAGGAACACTTGTTCAATGCCTAATAGTTTTCAGTGGAGCCTAACTATCATCAATCTGTAATAAATACAAACAATTAAACGTGATAACTATTTCCAAAATATCATCTCATTTCGATAATAACAATCAGCTTACTAATGATTAACTTCAGGATGTATTTGAAGTTTAAGTGAAAAATCATAAATTATACAACATTTACCACTTATCAAATACATAGTCAACCAATAGCGAGCTTACCAATCATCAGATGATAGTATTGTATCTATCAATTTGAGCTAATTAAGCTTATAGCTTACTGAAAACCAAATCATCTCTTGATCTGAATTTCATAGCTAGAACGATATTATAAGGAAGTGATATTTATATACACTAACATTAATTCACATTTATCTAAGATATGCATACAGGTCACTTCCATTCTAAGATTAATTAAATCACTGTCGTTTATGTAGATCATGTTAGTGTGACCTAAATTTGGCATTCTTAATACCAATTGTTTTCACTTGTCTTACTATCAACTTGTTTCATGAGAACGTATCTGTTGATTCCGTTCGAAATTGTCCAAAATTTATTGTATTATTATGAATAGTAGCTGTTGTTGTATTAATATCATTAATATTTACAGTATCACTGAAATGAATGCGTCTGACGATAGGATTTCATTTCCTATGAAGAGAATACTTTTGGTGAAACTTTAGGCTGAATCTGTGTCATCCTGACTAATTCCAACTTGCTATGTTTAAAACAATTTTCAGACATCACTCTCCGCTTGTGCAACTAAGAAGGAAAAAATTTTGAGACTACTACTCATATTTTTGTGCGTAACTGGTAATATCAGTAAACAAGATGATAAAAACGAACATGGTATCTGGAATTTGTAAACAAGCATCTTGAAAGCTTGAAAATGTTCTTTACTCGGAAAAGGGTTCATCAATACACAACATAAATATCTTTATGTAGCAATTATATGCTCCTACAATATACGTAGAGAGCTGCATTTGCAAATGTTAAGTCACATTATACTCAAATAATATCACAATGATAACGCAATTAAATGAGCTATGTAGGCTGAATATAAGTTCTGAGGTATCACCCTCAGTCATCGATATCAAGTATCTAACTATTCAACACAATTCACACAACCAGACATATAACATGTCATTTCACATAGCCATTCACACTCATACATTCATTCATTTGCATTTATTCACTACTGAGTCAATTTCATATAATCCAATATACTATGAATTAACCACAGAATGATTACCACAAATTAATGAATGGTTTACACAATTCAAATTCTATTGAGTTTCACATTCATTCATGTGGGTAAGAAGACTTCAAACGGAATTTATTATACAGTGTGTATTCATCAGTATGTAGTAGTGATTGGAAGTAGGAAGTTGAGATTGAAATTAGGCATGTTCATGAAATTCACTTTCTTCTCTTTGTGTATTAGTATTTGCTTTTTAACCACCCTGTTAATTGAGACAATATCACTAGCAATAATCATAGACAGTGACAAAAACAATGATGGCGGCTTTATAACAATTGAAGTGGAAACTATGTTGATTTATTCATTATTTTATATGGTTATAGGATAAAGTACTACTGTTCGTACCTGAATGAAATCCTGCCCATCTCCATAACACTGTGGTAACACATATGACTAATTACTAGATTGAAGCAGATATTATAAACTAAATTCATGCACACTTTACCAATGAAGAATAAAAAATTGAGTAAGGCAGTATGCAAACAACTCATTCAAACATGGATGATAAATGAATGAGCATTGAATTAAAATTGTCTTTTCTTACTATATTAGTTTACGTTATTTCCACTTCAATTATTATAAAGCCGCCATCATTGTTTTTGTCACTGTCTATAATTATTGCTAGTGATATTGCCACAATTAACAGGGTGGTTAAAAAGCAAATACTAATACACAAAGAGAACAAAGTGAATTTCATGAACATGCTTAATTTCAATCACAACTTCCTACTTCAAATCACTACTACATACTGATGAATACACACTGTATAATAAATTCCCGTTTGAAGTCATTCTTACCCACATGAATGAATGTGGAACTCAATAGAATTTGAATTGTGTAAATCATTCATTAATTTGTGGTAATCATTCTGTGGTTAATTCATAGTACATTGGATTATATGAATTTGACTCAGTAGTGAATAAGTGCAATGAATGAATGTATGAGTGTGAATGGCTATGTGAAATGACATGTTATATGTCTGGTTGTGTGAATTGTGTTGGATGGTTAGATACTTGATATCGATGACTAAAGGTAGTTCATTAGAAATTTTCTGCAACCAACACCACTATTTTTGTTGAGAAATCAGGACTATTGGTAAGTTAGATAACACACTTTCAAAATTTTATAAAAATTTTTACCCAAAGAAGAACGAATAAATCAACAAAATCTGGGCATTCACTGTATGTAAGGCATATGAATAGTATATATATTCGTAAATAGTCTCAGAGGAGTGAAATTACAACATTCCTCTCGACCTGTTAGTCCGAGCTTCCTCAGACAATTAACCAAAATCGAAAATTATCCAATATAAAGGTAAATGAGAGGTTCAATGTCACTACGAATATTCAATCGTAAGCTGAAAATGAATCTAATTTTACATGAGTCATTCGAAGTGAATTGTGGTGGAATGTTGTGAATGAACGTAAATGTGCATTACGTGTGTACTTACATGTTGAAATCATTTGTGCACATATGTAGCACTGAGCTATATTCACAGAATGGGAAAGACAATCTGAAGATTGACGTGTCAATTCAGGTAAATCTGAGTAAGAGTAAATGGATGTGGTGATAATAATGGGTCAATAGGTGGATGTATATTTGCAACTGGTAACATATTGGATTGTGTAATTATACTAAACAATGCTAAACAGAATCAATCAATAAATAATCGTGATGTGTCTGAATGTTGGAGTAGTAGATAATGTGTGAATTCAATGTTCAATTATGAGTTGTCATGGTACAGCTGATTGTGTTCAATGTCATTGGTTTATATTATTGGGATTTTCCAACATATATGTAGGGCTTCAAATATTAGTCTTCCTTAATAAGAATGAAAACCTTTCTGGAGTGTTTTGATTCTGTCAAAATTGATGCTGTGCCTTGTTACTATTCAATAGAATGCTATCACCAACTTATTCTCGAGTTTTCTTAGATCTTCGTAAGATTTAAGATGTTTTAATTAAAGTATACGTGTCTCTACCCATCCATTCAATTGTCGTGATGTTTCTCCTACCTATGGAGTATTACATTCATTACATTTGATGTGATACATACAGTTTGTTTGTTCTTCTTTTGGTACTCAATCTTTGATATTTGCAAGTGCTGAACCCAGTGTATTGTTTGTTCGGTGGAAGACACGTATACCATTTTCATTTAAAATTGTTTCAATCTCTTCAGATGTTCCATCTTAGCATAGAACATACATAGTGTTAATCCACTCTTTCGGTTAAACCTTCGGTTTTTCTTTCTCATTACGCTTTTCCTTAAGTATCTTTTTTAACAATGTTCTTAAGATAGCTGCTTATCATTAGTGTGGACATTACTGAGTTCAATACAGTTTCTTGATCCTTCGTATCTGTGACTAGTTGATAGATTCTGTTTATCAGGATCCTAGCAACTGACACTTTGGTTGATTTAGTATGTGCAGATTTATAGTCTAGGTAATTTCTATAATAAGTTGGTTTCCAAGTTAGCAACTATTGGGAACACAGGAGATTCCAATTACTACACTTTCTATTTGTTTATAGAGATCTCCTCGAAACTTGAGCAATGTAGAATCTAGGATATAAATTCAAATATTTATTAATTTCAGAAGGATATAAATGGTAACATAGACTTAAGTCACTATCAAGAAGTAAATAATCATATATAATGTCTAGGTCAAGTATTAATCAGGACATTAGTAAATAAAGAGCAAACATCAGAACTTGCAATCACTTCATCTTCTTCCAAATGTATGTTTGCCTATCTCGATTTTTAAATCAAATACATTTTGTATTCCAGATTTTGTTTCTGTGTCACGTTATGTAAGTATCGCGGCTAGATATTTTGGTAGATTATATGTCGGTGAGATTGTAAAGTCTACTACCGGTCTTAGTGGAATATGCACTTTGTGGATCTATGGTAAACTGTAAAATCTACGTGGGTTGCCACTTTTGGGCAATAGAGAACCATAGTGATTGTCTTTGTTTCGACATTATAGACCGCAATACTCAACCTGTCTTAACCTTCAGGGTTTTTAAGAGTGACACAACATCTTGTTATCTTGACTTTTTCGTATGGGACATCAATTAGGTGTTCATTAGCCTTATTGTCGTAGTCACAGGTGTTCATTAAAACTGTAGTGTTTCGTTTATCTACCCTATTGATAATAATTAATTTATTCTTATGTAGTTGTTTTAAAGTATAGATTTTATTCAAGGAAAGATTAAGATCGGTTTGTCTTCCTGGTGTAATAATGTAAAAGATATTTTGTTTGGCTGGGAACTTTTACATATCTGGGTAGTATCATCGATAAATAAGAAGGGTCTGATGCAGATGAAAGGCACAGATTGGCAATGTAAGGGTGGCATTTCTAAAAGTGAAAACATCGAGAACTCAAACCAGCTGTCGACCAACATCATGGTCACTATTTTCAATGCGAACTCCAATACATTTCTACATGAAACTGAAGCATGAGGAACTATGAAAAGCTTCATTCAAGAGATACATATATTTATGAACAGTTGCTCACACAAGACACTTCAGATCCATTGTCCAGACACCATCGATAACGACATGTTGTGGCAGAGAACAAATCAACCAAAATCTAACCGAGGCAATAATTAAAACAACGCCAGGAGGTGGACAGAACACAAACTGAGAAAATCCATTAAACTGCGTCACAAGACAAATACTAATTTGGAATCCTGAAGGCGAAAGGAAAAAAGAAAGACTTAAGAACGTATTGCACTGGTAATTGGAGGCAGACGTTAATAGAATGGACAGTACTTAGGAAGAACTGTTGAGGAGAATCAAAGACAGACTTGATTGGAGAATGTCGGTCACTGGCCAATGCCCGATGAAGGGTAACAGACATTGATTGGTTGATATATATATATATATATATATATATATATATATATATATATATATATATATATATGCATACGTTACACAGGGATATTCATCTGGAGTTATTAGCTTAGTGATCAGCTTGTGGTGTGTTTGACATGACGCGGACTAAGTTGTAGTCCGTGTGTAAAAATTTATACTGAGATACAGGTATGTCCAACTAACGAGTGCAGAATATTACGAGATATTTGTTAGGAATTCCAAATGCCGGCCACAATTCACTTTCCATACTTTTGAAATAACGCTATATTGAGGTAATCCGCTTAGGTTGTGCATATAGCAACAGAGACTGATTAGTTTCTGGCTTTAGCAACATCAGCGTGAAGATAAACTCTCCCACAGTATGAGTCAAAAATGATGTGAATGTGTGTAAATATAATCAAATATGGACATTCATGTGTATATTTGTGTGTATTTCAATCTTTTAATGTTATTAAGTACAAGGATAATATAAGCCTTAGGCTATATATAGAGACTATTGAACAAATGGACGTGTCAGTGTGAATTAAGCATACTTCCGTGAATAATGACTGAAAATAGTCAGATAATGGACTATGATCACAGTGTGTAACAATATTAAATGAATAATTAACGGTAAATTCAGTACGATAATTGACTATATCTATTGTTGTCGCTGTTACTAGGGTAGTTGGCAATATAGATAAAGTGGATGTTAATGACTGAGGGTTTTTGATAATTAACAGTTGCCAAGGTGTAGCCAGTTGTGTTTCATTTTTTTTTGTTTAAACTATTTTGGTCTACCTCCATATACACTAACTCAGTTATCAATAATCCTTTCTATGTAACGAAACCTTCTGAAGTATTTTATTTTCATCAGAGTCAGTCTTGTGTATTGTTTCTAGAGCGTACAGTGCAATCACTCAATATATTTTTAAGCTTTCTGAGGTTCCCTTAAGATCTAAGAATATGTTTCAAACATACTTTGTATTCCTTCACCTAAACAATCAGATGTCCAGGTGTTTCTCCCGCAGAAACCACATTGCACTTACTACGCTTAATTTTCATAGACACGAATTTGTTATTCCCTTCTATGTATATCATCTTTAACCTTTATTGCAGATAATGCGCCTGAATTTCTATGATGTTTATTTATGGTATGGAATCACTACTGTTTTCATCCGCTCACTTGAGGGAGGTGGGTGTGGGAAGGCATTGAATATTTTCATTGTTAGCAACCTTTTTCAATAATCTATTAATGATAGCTATTCACTCTAATTATAATTCAAATTAGACTCAATTTAGTGTGTTTGTCTTCTGTCACCTGCGACAAGGTGATTGCCTTTCGTCAGTCGAACGTCTTGCAATATTAACCTTTGTAGAAGAGGCAGGCGTGCTGGTTTGTATTCTAATTAACTTTCCAAAAGGCGTTGGTTTCCAGATAATGATTGTTACACTATTTTTATACCTTCTGTTACTCAAACAGTCGAGCAAAGCTAACTTTTAATCAACATATTCCATTTTTGGGGTTAACTATTCGTCGATATGGTCAACCTTTTCATTTAACTTGTCCAAACTATCTTCTCTCAGAACAAAAAATATTACCCAACTGCCATATCTAGATTTTCAGTGGAGAAATACATTCTATGATTCAGCCTATCTCTTTTAAGAATCCGATAAATAAGTAAAACTGAGGTACCCATCACTATTCCTAGATTTCTATCCATACAGATCACGAAAAATAAATATAATGGAATATAAACATAGTTCGAATGACTTAAGGAACATCCATCGATCAAGGTAAATTTCAATCATAATCAGATACTGAGCATTCATATAGAATATCTTAAACTTGACTAAGAGATGTACATTAGTAAATAACGCGTAAACACCAAAGCTTGCCATTACTACACCTCTTCAATAATGGTTTAAGTGATTTGAAGTTGAGATAAGTTTTGATACTATGAATGACAGGCTTTTCATAGGGTTTCACGATTTTAGCTATGTGTTGTGCTAGACTGTATGTCAGTAATTATGTAACGTTAACCACTGGCCTTATTCGATAAATCATTCTTGTAGATCTTTTGTAGCCCGTAAAATCTACAATGATTGTTACATGTTAATAATAAACTAATCAACAATAAAGGTCAGAGTTTCAATTTTATCGGTTGAATAAGTCTATTAGTTTCTGCTATAAGTTTTCATTAACGTAGCATACTGTTTCATTTCTTTAATGATTACATGGGTATCGACTAAAGTATGTTCTTTAACTTTTTGATCATTGTCCGAAATGCTCATATTTCGATTGATCATGGTCACAATAGGAAATAATTTAACTGCAAATTACTGAGGCGTATACATGCACATTGTGAATTAACTTTGAGAATTTCGCAGATAAATTCGGCTATTTGAAAGGTGAACTCTTTACTCTACGACATATTGAAATATTACTAACAATCAAACATATATTACTCAGATGATTTTAAACAGTTCAATGTCAGATTAAATAAAAATCTCACGGTTTCCGACTACCTACAACATTTAGCTACTTATTAGAAATGGTATAACATTTGATCTATTTTTCACTGACAGTTATTCAAATGATACTGATAAATGTCAGAAAACTGTTAAAGAATTCCTCAGAGATTTTCGTATTGACTAAGCTAAAATTAATTGTACTATACAAAAATGTTCAGTATACACATGTCATAGCTTACCTTTGTATAGGAACTTCCGTAGTCAATTACGAAGCTAGTTACCAGTGACAACATGATCAGTGTTACTATTAGAGTTTCAATGAAGATTTTTTGATTTGTTTATCACTAATTGATATCACTGGAGAATTCCAGTGCATATTACGGACGAATCGACTATAAAAAATTCAGTGAACAAGTGGCTTCAATAATGCATTTATGTTAATAAAAACATTTCAATTGTGTTTTCCTAGTTCTAATTTCATTGTTCACCTTAAAAAAAATGCTAATTTAATGTAATTTTGTTGAGATTGGTTTTTAATTTCTTGTTTGTATTCATTACATACTGATCACCAGTGGATACTATTGAGAACCAAACCACTGGACATCTTAGTATGATACCCGTTTCAATGCTCATATTTGCTAGTAAAGTCACTTTAAGTAAAAATTAGTGACTAATGAAGTTAAGTTAGTTATTATCATTGCTATACAATGATCATAAATTGATTGAAGTGAAACTCAGGATAACAGTCAACCCACAAATACTGACAATTTAATTCATGACTAAATTATTTGATAAGATCATTAGTGAGTATTGTCAAAGAATCTTAAATAGAACCAATTATCGTATTCCTTACTCTATAGTTTTCAATGATACTCAACAATGATCCATTTGTGATCAATACTATTAACAAATTAAACAACTATTGTTTATATTATGTCATAAATTGGTTCATTATAATCTTAGAATTATTTATTTAATAATTGTGCTTTTAATTAAATGCAAATATATTCGAATCCCACTGTGAACATCAACATTAGGATGCAGGTACATCCAGCCGATGAGTCCCCAATAGGACGAAACGCGCGTCTTGGAATTCCATTTGTCAGTCAAAATCCAAATTAAAAGCAAATATTTAAGTTTTTAATGCTTAGGTATATGAGACCGTAAACGAGAAACACACCCATAAAAAATAAAAGATTCAATCAAAATAAAGTTTTATTTCCTGTTATTAATACATTTCCATTTATAAAAAAAAATTTTTTTTATTATTGTGCGAGGTGGCGGGGGGAGCGGGAAGGAACATTTATTTGTTCTCTTGTTGCCTATTCTCTTCAAATTGATTTTCGTTTTACTTTTTCTTCTTTCCTAACGTTTATTTGTTTCCATTTACTTTTTTTTTATTTTTTGGTTCAGATGCTTTCTCACTTTAGAAGAAAAAAGCAGCATGACAACAAAAAATATAACAATTAGAAAACAGTGAATAGATTGATAATTTAATTTTATGTAAAAAAGGGAGGGGGGAGTGGGATGGGGACACTTCATTTAATGCCAAGAAGTAATAATAATAACAATTAAGTAACAAACAAAATGATTTCTATGTAAACAGGTTATATGAAAAGGAAAGAAAAATAATTATTAGAAACGATTATTGAATATTCTAGTTAATACAAAATCACTCTAATCGTTAAAGTGTTATATTTGTAGATTGTCTATTGTTCACTATTGATGATAATGTATGACTACAGAAAGTGTACTAATCTATCTAGTTTAAAATACTTTTTGTCTAATACTACTACTGGAAAATAATTCAAAAACATTGTTGAAATTAAATGAATTTCTTATATGGTTGGTTGGTATGAACACATTAAACCCTGACAAATTTATGTTCTACGTATTGATCACTACACGTTGAATGAAGTATTCCATCTTTGTAAGGTCTGTTTTATTCACGTGGATAATAAACATTCAAAGTGGATATGAGATTCGATGAGGCGTAATCATAATCCACTTTCTACAATTCTCCTTTATATTTCTTCTTAAATATGCTTTACATCGTGAGATTGTCTCTTGTATAGGAAGCAATAAAGGAACAGGAATGCTTGGTCATCACAGTTAGGATGGGTCAAGCTACGAAGCTATATGATAGTGTATCTATAGGCCAAATCCACTAACGTTAGACAACTACGCCATTCCAATCAAAACAGACTGAACTAATAGTTGACGTCAGTGCAATATTTATACTCTTTCATAAGTTGTAAGTTTCTGATAAGATTATTCATCAGTTAATCAGTGACCACTGATACCTTGATCGGGTTTATGATATACAATAAGTTTTTTACCAACAGAACTGTTTATCATAAATGCGTATACATATTCTAGAATTTCTATTAATTAGTAAATTGATTAATTAAAAAACTTATGTAGATTTGTCAGTCGCAATAAACACTGAGATCTTCCTTCAGAAGATTGCCATGTATTTATCTTACAAATGAATACTTAGTATATTCTAACTTCCCTGTGAACGATCATTTTGCTGGTGACTGTCGACAAGTTGAATATGGACTAATTAGTGAATTTAGTTAAGTAATCCAGGAACCGTTACAAAATTATGAATATATAGTGTTGGATTCATGTCTTTTGATTTTAGATAGGTGTTTACTTTAATACTTCATTTGACATTAAATTCATTTTGGTATGTTACTTTTTTTAATAATAATTATTCCAATGAAGTTCTACCATGTCGGTCGTGGGGCAGTTACCTACTGATAACAATTGACGACGTCGCGTAAATATTTTGCAAATCGATTGAGTTAGAAATATTAATAGTTGAGACCCGGCTTTGTGATTTAATGGTAGAGCCTTCGTTATGGAGACAGAGAGATGTGAGTTCGATTTCTGGGGAGGGGTCGTTGGTGCGTACTGTTGAATAGTCTTATACCAGGACGAAACAAAAGTTCAGCGCTTCCTGACCAGTTCGTGATACGAAATTTATTTAAACAGGTTGATTATCGATAAAATCACATCATGAATAAAACAAATATGTTATACGCTCCTGGGAACTCTAGAAATTTTTTGAAAAGTTTCCCAGAAGCTGAAAAAGTGCTGAAAGTGTTTCATTCAATCAGAGTTTTCCGAAATTATAAAGAATCATAGACTACATTTCATCTAATGGCTGAATTATAGCCTATTTTTTAGTCCAATTCAACTAATTCCTCTGGATTAAGGGAATGAGGGTTCACATAGATTTTTGAGTACCAGCATTTTATGTACTCAAACTAACCTCGACTTTAAACTTTCTTTTCATGCATTTTGTCTTTCATATTCTGCTTTAGAATCAAATGTATAGAAAGTCAGTATAGATCGTTAAATTATCACAATTACAGCCCTACTCTCACATCCATCCCAGTTACCGAACGAATATGCAAATGTTCTACACAATCAGTTGTAACATTTTCATTGATGACCTCAAATGCATGTGCATTAACATTTTAGTTAGATCAAAACACTTTGGAACATGGTGTTAGACCTTAAAATGAAAGTCAAGATTTGGATAAAGGAAATGATTGATGTTAATTTATTGTTAAGCGCACTGCAAACTAACCTTTGTTTATTGAACTTTAGTAACACAGTTTAAATTTATTTTTACAGCTAGTTAATTATATTTTTTAGATCGAAGATATTGAACATTAGTTTGTTTAGAATTTTTTCGAATTTATCCCAAATCACAACCTCTAAGGCATTCTAAGATTGGATATTCATTGAAACCTTTGTTACTGTATGAGAAGATATAATTAGTCAAGTAATCAGTTACATTATTGAAAAATATGAATAGTTAAACATTATATGATCTGAAATTGTTTATTCACGTAAATGAGTAGTTATGCACCGGTGAAGTTGTCTGTAAAAATTGATTTCTCGCCGTAGATATCACTTAATCACATCATGCTGAGTTCACTTCTATTATTCTAAAATGAATACCGAGTGGTTAAATTACTACACTTCAACTGTTCATACTTTTCAGTTGGACTGAATGGTTTCTAACCTCTTTGTATAATTCATTTTTAACGAAACAACTTTATCGAAAGTTAAAATATGTAACCATGTAGGTTAGTGCACATAAAGTTAAAGAAGTGAACCATAGACAGCTTAGTGTTTTATTCATTTGAGCTGTAAAACACCAAGCATAGGACTGAAATCCACTTGAAGTACGAAAAAATGATGAAGTTCAAAAAAAATTAAGATAATGATGATCAAGATTACGCTTACCTTTTATAATAACTTAAAGTCCTAACAACCACTTCACAAGTTCATCTGATAAACACAGCATGGTGCTTCTAAACTAATGTCGTCTAGCTAGTTACTACATGAAACACTCAAAGTTTACACTTTGCTTCATTCATGTCGTCAACCATATCATTGTTTTTTTCATTCCAATGATGTACTTTAATCTTATTTAAATAAAATACCTATAACAAAGTAATCATTCCGTTGTTTCAAGTTACGCTTGACTAGTCATCATTAAAATGTTGACAATTTTTGATTGGTTATTCTCATTCCCTAATGGAGTAGTAGTTAACTTAGACAACTATTCTATTAAACAGCTGATTTTTAATAACTCACTTCCTATTGGTTAATTTATCGACTCTCTTCTCATTGGATAATTTAACAAACTAGTTATTTTTCAATCTACTAATACAAAGACGACAATATTTTTCAATTAGACGAATTATCATAGTCATAATTCATGTCGTCAAATTTTATTTCGTGTAGTTTCTTCTTTTTCTTTAATTCTTCTATTTGACATATCCATTTTGTAAAAAAAAAAGGTAATTCAATCTTCAATATTCATAAATGAAATTGAATGACTATTTTTTAATTTTCATACTTCAGTCAATTGTTAGTGTATATGCATTTACTAGTAAACCGCCAATTGTTAAATTGAAAATTGATGAAGAATCACCATTACATACAACACTTGGAAATATTTCATCATATTTATTTTCACAATCAAAAATTACATCGGATTCTATATTTTTTACAGTTACACAAAATGGTTTAATTCAATTAATACGAAGACTTGACTTAGAAACATTATGCTTAGAACAAGCATTATGCTGTGAACATAATAAACCATGTGAATTAACATCAAATGTAGTAATTGAAGGTGTTAATTCTGAAGAACTTGAATTAGTTGAATTAAATATTCTTATACAAGATATAAATGATCATGTACCACAGTTTATTTCTGGAAATAATCAAATAGTGAAAATTTCTGAATTAGCTGAAATTGGTTCAACATTGAATTTAATGCCAGCATCTGATGCAGATCTTGCACCTGATAATCAAATACAACGATATGCAATACATGGTGTTGAATTACAACAAACATTTGAATTGGATACATCAGATTTACCAAATGTTCGTTTACGTTTAACTCAACCATTGGATTATGAATTAACTACAAATTATAGTGGAATAATTGAAGCATGTGATCGACGTCAGTGTGCTCAACAAAATTTAACTATTTTAGTCATTGATGCAAATGATAATAAGCCAATGTTTGTCCAACATTCTTATGAATTAACCATTCCAGAAAATTTTAGTGTTGGTCAAACAGTTTTAGTATTAAATGCAATTGATAAAGATTCTGAATTGAATGCCAGGATGGATTTTCGATTACAAGGTGATGTAGATATGAATTTAAAGAAAACTTTTCGATTAGACAGTCATTCTGGACATTTGAATACTTCAGTCACGCTTAGCTGCACATCAACGTTCCGAGTATCGATTTTCAGTGACAGTGAGCGAAGTATTGAGCAGTCAAGTTCAATCTATCGATGCTTTATCATCTAGAATACCAGTCACATCAACAGATACAGCAAATGTTATAATCACTGTTCAAGATTTAAACGATTTTAGCCCTTCTATACGAATGATTTCTCCAATGGAAGGAAAACATTTGTCTATTCAAGAGAATTCTGCACATGTACGTGTATGTGTCCTACAAGTAACTGATAATGACTTACATGATAATGGTAGAGTTCAATGTCGTCTTGTAGCAAATTCATTTGAACCTTCTTCTAGTACAAGTGATTCGCATAATTCTACAAGTACTGATTCATTTGAATTGACACAAACAGGAAATCATTACACTTTGCTGACTACACGATCATTTGATGCTGAATTAGAGCCACAATTAACAGTGACTATTGCATGCACCGATTATGGAGTACCTCCACGTTCATCTAGTCGTGAACTTATGATACAAGTTGAAGATGTTAACGAATATCCTCCTGAACTAGAAAGAATTAATTATCATGCCAGTATAATGGAAAACGTTAAATCTGGTGTAGAAGTTATGCAAGTAAGTTTTATTTTAATTCCTTTCTGAATGATTTTTTAATATCAATTATCTATCTTTCATCTTTATTCCTGATTAACTACGTTACTCTTCTACTTGGCTACTGGTTTCTAAATTCTATAAATCACTAGTTTATTTAAATATTCTGTTTTTGCGTCATAGATGAATTAAGTTAGAAGAAATGTTTTATTGAAGCATAGATACGTAGTTAACCCGAGAATGAATCTACAATTAGAATTAATTATATGATTCATAGTACTAATGAAATCGTTTTACGCTAAACATTCTTGACGTGTAAATAGCAAAAGGTTTATCGTGTTTATATGTCTTGTACTCATCACAAGGTCTAAAGAACTTAAAAGAGACCAAAACATGACATGATCTCAGCACATAAAGCAAATGATTGCTAGTTTAAGCCATTTCAATAGATGTTGACTTCTTAGTTTATGCCTAAATGATATTCCGAATGAATACTTTACAAAATTTGGTGATACGACTTAAAATTGATTCAAATGAAGTTATAGTTGTCACCTATCTTCCCATAAATCTTAACTTAAGTATTGTTTCATCCTTTTACATTCACCACACTCTATAGACCTTCGATATTGGCAACTTTTACCGATATACATTTACTCTAGGTCGTACAATGATTTCACTATGGTCATAATTACTTAATGTGGAGAAGTTCTAATCTGTAATAAGTTCTCACGGTGACCGTAATCCCACCCAATATTTCTTTCTCTTTGGAAGTAGACATATGACCTTTAGTTATAACTGCTTGACATATTTTGTTATGGAAACACATTTTTTTTTTGCTAAACTGTCATACCATCTGTGTTATATCATCTCACTATTATGCTCTCTTTTTCGAAGAAAGATGATGGAAACATATTGAGTATAATGTTAAATTTCATTTGAATTAGAAAAATGTTGACAGGTTACAAATGAACAACTTATGCGGTTTACTGTATTTCTGTATACACAAATAAGAAAAAGGGAAAAAGACAAAAGACAGCGTAACTATGAAGAAAGTATCAAAACAATTTAGCGAATGGTTTTCATTATTGCCATTACTATTATTATTATTCTTATAGATACTCTTTGGTTAACTACTTAATTTACAGTACATAGCAATGTTTTTGATTAGAAATAAATTGTTACTGGCCAGCATCTGCTAGAGGAGTACAAAATCTGTCATTCAAATCAGTTATACGTTACGTAGAACTCGGTGTATGTACATTGGTTCAAAATTTCCAATCTATATCAATTCACAGGGATAAATACATCTAAATGGCGTTAAATTTCAAATAGTTGTAATAGTATTGGCATTTGATAGATTATATGACTGAAGAATTAATCTTGAAAATTACTATATGTAAGGCGAAATTAAGGTATAAAAGCTTCTATGCTATTGCAACAACCTTTCATGTCAAGGATTACAGAGGAGTCTGGTGAATATCGAAGTCTATAATGGCACTTTTACCTGAAATTTATCTAATTATGATTTGTATAAATAACTTCTAAGTTGTGGAAATGGCCTATATATCACTGACGAAGAAATAAACACGATTCAGGGAGGAGAATTTTCTTTACTATGAAGTGATCATTTACTATAGCTGTACAATCGTATGTTTAGTCATTTCTACAAACATATTTGTCTATTAAAAAATAGAAAGCGATTACATAATAAATTATTTGGAAACTTCAAGTATTAAAATAATCACAAGTGTATTACGTAACTGTCTTAGAAGAACTTTTCTAAGTTGTAATTAACTTACAGTTGTGAAGAATGAACAATAGGTGTCCACTTGACCGGTATGAAGAAGAAACACGTGCCATAGATAACAGTGGTAAGTGTGACAAGATAGAACAGACTAATCACATTGATTACAAAGTATTATAAATTAAAGACAAAACATGAAAGTAGATCCACAGTAATAATAAATAATTAAATAAATGAAGAGGAACTAGGGTCAGGGTAAATTTAAGGATTGAATGTACAGTTTTTGAACGCAGAGATTATGCTTGAACTTCTGGATCGCCGAGGCTTCAGTTGTGCATAGGATGTTCATTCATGCCTCATTTGATGTCAATCATTTAGCAACATAAATGTTGGTTAAGGATGATTCTAGAGGCTCACTGTAGCCTAGATTAAGTATTCTTATATTGAGCTTGTTATCTACTTGCATTCTTCATTCATGAGCTTTGCCGGGTATTGTTCTAAGATATATTCGGAAAGTGTTTACAATGTGTGGCCAATATAACATGCTTCACAGGAACAAGCAAAGTAATTTAACTAGACATTGTAAATCAAAATGTTACGTCACAAAAGAATGATGAATATTGTGGAGTAGACATTTATTCAATCAACTGTTGTTAATGGGATAATGTAGTTCAGTTTAGATTAGAAGTAATTGTTATTTGACTGTACGAACTAATTCAAGTAAAGTAATCTGCCACCAACAAATGGAGTGTATGTTGTTGGGGAGTCTCATAGTAGGACAAAAATTGCAATATAATGCTTTATGGTTTTCAATGGTATCTAATCAACATCAATCTACGACGAATATAAGCTACTACACTCATATGACTCAAAATCGTCTCTGGTTATGTCTACGAGTCTGTTTTAATTTTGGGCACTTGTATCAACTGTCTTTAATTGCATATCCTTTTCATAGTACACCTAACGTTATTGTATCTATGAAATAAAGTGATACGGCACTAGCAAAAATTGGTATTCATTGTTCTAGCTGTCAGTTTAATTAGCCAACTCTTGTATCTACTGATTTCGCATTAAATTTGTTGCAATATTTTACAGTTAAAATCTATTTTATAGAAATTTTGGCTTATGATGGTTCGTGTTACTTCCTTCTTATATTCAATGTATAGAATGATATTGTCAGTTATTGTTTGAAATACTAAGTTAACTAGATTCAAGAAGAATCACTACTGGGAGCTATTCATTCCACTTTACGTCACTTTGTCTTTTGTAATTACGAAGTAATACTACATGGAAGATATCTCATATTTTTGAACTTTTCTCAAAATTAATGTTTACTTTTAGAGGACCTTCATAAATCTCTAACATTGACCACTTCATTTTTGTCTACTCATGATTCACAGTTTCGCGGAAAGTATGTTTAGTGTATAGAATCAGTCAGTCAGTCAGTAACAACGTAGAACTTGGTACATGCGCAAATCAGTTCAAGTTGCCATGCTCCAATTAGCAGTTAGAGATTAAATTTTTGGACTGAATCCCAGAGTAGGGGAGGTAGTAACAGAGTAAGCATTAATAGAAAGGAATAAAGATCAGAGATGAGATTTGAAACAAAAAAAGGTGATTTAGTTAAGAGAAAATTATAATAAGCTCAAAAATTAGAATTTGGAGGAAGACAAGGAGTGGATGCACCTGCGCCATTGCAAACGATTTTGAGCCATATCACCTAAAGTTTCTAACCATTTGTTACGATCATCGCGTGGGTCCCAACCAGGTAGTCTACGTCTATTAACATGACTCAGCCCGATTGTCAATGACTTCATGGATTGGTGCCATGTTTTCGTCTGACCACCCCTAGCTTCCTTCCAGCCTACCCCCACACCAGACAACATTGCTCGTTTCGGTAGACGGTGGTCAGGCATACGCAACACAAATCCTAACCACCTCAGCTGGTGAAGATTCACTACTTCATCAATAGACTTATCGTATTTACCTAGTACTCTATTCCTAACCCACGCATTACTTACTCAGTGGTCCCAGCAAACACGAGCAATGTTTCGGAGACATCTATAATCAACTACTAGAAGCCTATGAATATCCTCTAACCTTAATGGCCATATGTATTGAATAAGCTCATCTTAATCAAACTAGTCACAATAATCACCATCTTCAGACATTATCATAATTCTTATAATAGTCACCAAATTTTTTCCCATCTTAACAAAACTATTGGCTTAGATACTAGCTAACCAATATCCTATTTATATTCTATATTTATTTCTAGAAATAATTATCCCATTCTTATCCCATAGCTATAAATATTGATCAATATTTCAAGAAAAAAATTTTCTTATAAAATAAAAATTGAATAAATTTTATTTACTACTAATAAAAGTATTTATTATCAGTGAATTTCATTTCAACAAAAAATATGTTTATTATACATACATATTATCAGTAATGTTTACATTTAACAGATATTGACAAGATCTATTATTATTGTATAGTGTACAATTGTCTAGACTTTTAAAGGATAAGAAATGTATTTGTATATAAGTGTATATATTATAAGTAGTATATATGTCATCAGTTATATTGAACACATTTGTAGATTATTCATATGTGACAGAAACATATGGGCAATATTCATTTGAATATAAACAATTTATTTAATGTAATAGAATAGTATTGATAGTAGTAATGGTAATGTATCCCTATTTGACTGTATAGAAATGTTTACTTATGAATAAATCAGTTAGATATAGTTTTATGAAAGAAATGAAACATACAATACATTAGTTTGTATGATTAATATGTAGATTCATTTCATGTCCTTTCAACTACTACTTTATGTAGTAAATATGTTGGTGGTAATGTATGAAAAGAAAAGTGTGTGTGTGTGTGTATGTGTAAATCATCTCCCTTTTTGTGTAGATAGAATTCGTCATGAATTAACTTCAGTTGAAGTAACATGAAAAAAACAAACAAAACAGGAAACACTGTAAAAGTGTTTCATCTTAGTATGCAATTCACTAGAAGTGAAAAACTGCTAATTCATCAGTTATAGACAGGGAATATACAAATCTTGGGATTTTTAAGGTATCACTCTCGATTCATGCTATTCACAGGTTATGTTCAATAGATGAAAATGAATGCCAAGAGTCGTCTCGTAAAATCTCTTAGTACAATATTGTTAATACAGTAGTAGAATTGGTTTAATTACAGTACTAATGATTATCTGTAAAACGGATATACATGATGTAAACTATCTCTACTACTAATTATACATTCACATAAATCGATTGTTGGGAGTCATATCTGATTAGTTTGCCTTTTAAATTAAACGATCAAAAAAGGCTATCAGTTTCTTAGTAGTATAAATAAATATATATTATATTAAATAAAAAACGACATTTCCTAGGCATTCATTTAAAAACCAATGATCAGAAGTATATTTTAAGTGCGGGACAATTAGTAGATGTATGTCCGAAGATGAGGAAACTTTTACATACCTGAGTAGAATCATCGATAAACAAGGACCGATCGATCCCTTGTGAAGAGTCTTATACTGGGACGAAACATCTGATTAGTGCTTCCTGGTTGTCATTGGTTGTTTAATCCAGACCAATTTGTGATATCAAATTACTAAACAAAGATAATCTGATGCAAATATGAAGGCACAGATTGACAAAGGAAAGGCAGCATTTTTACAAATGAAAAACATCTTGAACTCAAAACAGCTATCGGAGAACACCAGAGTCAAAATTTTTCAACACGCTTCTACCGTATGGAGTTGAAACTTGAAGAACTTTAAGAAGTATCCTTCTAATGATACAAGTATTTGTAAATAGTTCTTTGGACAAGATACTTCTGATCCATTGTCCAGACACCATCGAGAACAAAATATTGTGGCAGAGAACAAACCAACCAAATTTTAACTGTGGAATAAATTAACAAAGTACGCTGGAGATGGATGGGACATACATTGAGAAAATTATTAAACTCAGTCACAAGGCAAGAACTAAGTTGGAATCCTGAAGGTGAAAAGAGAAGAGGAAGATCAAAGAACACCTTACACCGGGAATTGAGGGCCGACACGTAAAGAATGAAGAGCACTTGGAAAAAATGTAATGGAAAGCCTAAGATAGATTTAGTTGGGGCCTATATTCTATGAGGAGTAGCAGGCATTGATTAATGGCCGAATAATTTATTTAATTCCTTACTGTCCATTACTTTCTTTTATTCCTCTACACGTTTGTCGCTCTATTTTTTCTCTGTTTAATATAATCACTAGATTCTTCACCAATCATTAAATTTTTTTTAAAAATAACGAAGTAGGAAACATTTATAACTTCGGGATGATTTTTTCTTTCGGTGTGGTATTTCATTTTACCTTTTGGTTATTTTAGAATTAGTGTTTACACTATGGTAATTGGAAACACTGCCATCTGCGAAAATTCCCTGACACTTAATTATCTAGCAAACTAATAAATTAGTGATATTCATGTGACTGATTATGGATTAACAAGTTGGAGTTCCATTCCTCATTCACTTATTCAGGTAACCAAGTAGTGTTAATTACTCAAATACAAATGTGTGTTACGAGGTTGACTATACACATATGTTCATTGTAAAAATGAGTTCTATTGTTTCAATAATGAATTATGATATAGGTATCTATGTTTGCATCCGACTATTATACCAATAATCCTTTACATTGTAATTTGTTAAGGAATGCAAATTATGTATTTATTCTATTAAATACAAGTATGATATTGGTTGCATATATTTAAGGCTGAATAGATAAACAAGATGTTGTCTCCATAAATACCAACTTATTCTAAGGATAATCACTTGAAGGTAAATGACAGTAAATCCCTCTTGACTTAATTTTCTTACTGACTATCATTCACTGAAATAGTTTCGTTACAACGATTCATCCTATTAGATTCAAACTCATGTTATCTAACCTCACAATTCATTATATTACCACTGAATTATTCGTTCTATCAACTGATACATAGATAGAATTCAATCATCATTAGACAACTATACAACATAATACTGATTATTATTATTATTATTATTATTATTATTATTATTATTATTATTATTATTATTATGTCATTGATCAGTATTAAATTATTTCACATAGTCATGGTAACTAATAAAAGGAAAATGTAATCGTATTATTTAATTTGTATTGTAACTGGCAAGTGGAATCCAGGACGCCCGTTTCGTCGTATTTGGGACTCATCGGCTGGATGTACCTACATCCCGATGTTGATGTTCACAGTGGGATCATAAAATTACACTTGTTTTTAATGTACTTATATGAACAAGATTAGTTTACTTTAGATTATATACAACATATAGAAACTATGTATAATCTCAACTAATCAATTGTAATCACTTCTTTTGATAATAATGATAGAAATTTTATTGTACAACTTCCGGTCTTTTTCATTTTGATTACATTAATTTATGTAAACAGGGAAACATAGGATATCATGTAGAGCTTATTCATTAATGAAATGTTACATCCAGCCGATGAGTCCCAAATAGGACAAAACGCACGTCCTGGATTCCACTTACCAGTCACAATCCAAATTAAATGAAATGTTACAGTTTTACATAACTGTGTATACTGTTTGAGTTTTTTTGTTTTATAGTGAAAGAAATTGAAAAGTCTAAAAATGTAAATTTAAAAAAATTACATGATGACCATATGGCCCTAAGTATTAAGTTGGATTGTGACTTGGTAGGCGGAATCCAGGTTACATGTTTCATCTGATTTGAGACTCACTAGCTGGATGTACCTGCATCCAAATATATCCTAAATACATATGGTCCTAGTTTGAATGTTCATTGTGGTATACTTTTTTTATTTATTAATCGCTTAAATGAAACTTTGAAACAATCTAAGAATAAGTCAAAACTACACATTCAAATCAAATGAATATTATACATAACTTAATTGAATACATTTCCTAACATTCTAATGTAATAATCTATAGTTGAAGACGACTTTAATGTAGATCGATTAATAATTTAGCAGTAAACAATATCTTATTTGCTGAACTTTTAGTGTTGGTCGGATTCTCTCACCTAGAGTGTAAAGCTGAGTAATATAGGTTTGACTTAAATGCAAAACATCCGTTCCTTCAAAACGGCACGTGTCCACTACTGACGTATGTCAATTAACATAAAATATAGACCTAGTGCTCGTTTTTTAGAAACAAAACTTGAATTTCATGTTTTGTTTACATTAAACTTGATTCATAAAATGTCATTTGTTAAGTGGTCTGTTCGATAACTATGTATTTTGCCTAACATGACACCTGGTTATGGGCATAACATGTTTTAGTCTCCCAAAAACAAGTCTATTTCCTAGCTTCATATTAATCTTGATGTAGACAAGATGATAATAAGACGGTCACATTTAATAATCTTTTACTACAGCTGTTGTTGAGAAACAATTACTCATTTGATATGAGTGCACGCGAAATGTTAAATACCAGTTAGATAAACTAAAACGATATGGTTTATGAAACAGAAGTTACTGAAGTAGTTGGATGATGTAGTGTACGCCTACAGTTGTATCGCGTGATATTCAACCACTGATCTTGACAGAAAAGACTAGTCAATAAATGCCAATCATTTTGTTCAGATTTCACTATACCCTCGTATTTAGAATTTGGTAATAAGTAGTGAATATTCATTTTCTTGAAAATGCAACATAATGAACATCTGACTTCTAGCTTATTTCGTCATTACTCATTGTAAATAACTTAAGGCTACAATTTTAATTAGAAAAATTTATGTCGTTTTTCTTGTATTCAGTTATGCAAACAATCTAGAATCAGTTTGTTGATCCATTTATAAATGTTTACATTACTAATGAAGTTTAAATGTAGTTGGAACAGTGAACCAATGAATTACAACCTGACCAGGTGGTTAGAATACTTAACTGTGATCCAAGCGTCATGAGTTGGATTACCTTTGTGGAACAATGGTGTATTGTTAAAGGCATTTGAATTCTAGCTGCTAAGTCACATATTCGAATCCTTATCGACCTCTTTCGTTTTGTATAGCCGGGTAAATCTAATATTTAGAGTGTGACTTTAAGCCTCATGCATGTATGGATTCATGATAAACGAGTTAATAAAACACTCAGTTGAGTAAACTGATATGTTGTGAACTACAGTCGGTCAAGCTATACGGAAAATGATAACCTCGCTTCGAACCAGTACTCCAACCAGATACAAAGGCTGTCTGTTCTATGCCATACGTCTACCTTTATACTACCAGTCTCCAAGTGGAATTTAATGACAAAATACAATTGAGCCAACAACGAGGAGATGACTAATTGTATTTCACTCAATCGTTTAAATACATATGAAACCAGACAACACAGCCGGCCATTATAAAAAATAACATTCATATAAAACAAGGACAACAATAACTGGAAACTGGGGAACAGGTACGTAGTTAACAAGTTGTTATTCTTGAATGGAAAATAAGTCTATAACGGTCTAATGAGAGGTTAGGGCAAGAGTAAAGCATATTAATAATAGAAATAAAATGCCTAACTTACATACAGCCAAAATAAATAAAATAATCCTCTAGACAATACTTCCGAAACTTAATTATTCATCTGAATTTTCCCCTATCTAACATATACCTAACATAGTTTATCATGTGAACTAAATATCCTTGATTCGATTCCTGTTGATAAGTCCCAAATAAAGATTAACTTCTTCCAATGTTTGTTAACTTCCAAAAAAAAACATTCACATTAAAACAGATTTCCTTTTGTTAAGTATCCTTTTATTTGTCAATTAAGACAATACAAGGAGAGAAAAAAAAGAACAAACATTAAAGAAAAACACGTTTTTACTCAACATTGTTCTGAAATCTCTAACTGTATTGAATGTTTAGCTATTTTATGTTTAAATGTATCAAATTTTTTTTTTGAAAATAACAAGTGTATCTTACATTTAGTTCCTTTATTCTGACACTGTATGTTTTATGTAAGGTGTCCACAATTTTAGAAGATTATAATTTTTTTCTTCTAAATTCTCTCTTTATTTAGTTTTTCTTTCCATGTATATCTTTATTGGAGAATTTCATGATTATATGGGTTGCTCATTACTCGTGCCTTAAGATATACCTACAATGAGATAAAAGCATTGTCATTCAATAAACAGTACAATGTTTAACAGTTTTAGTGATAGATGACATGCAGTTGTTCTTTGTTCTTTCTTTTCTACTCATCTATCCTCAGTTGAATTCACACACACATACACGCACATACTTACATACAATTGCATATGGTTACATGTGAATATATATATATATATATATATATATATATATATATATATATATATATATTAGAAGTATATTTACGTATAAAACAAAGCCCAAAAGACCAAGATTATTGACAGTAAATCGTAAAAATTGATACAATCAAATATACGATCACTACAATTTGATACATAAAGTTATTTTTCTTTTTCATCATATTAAGGTGAATGAAGCCTCCAGGTAATGGTAACTGTTTATATAAGCTAATCATATTGTTGATGAAATGTATATAATAGAATTGTTACTATTCTTAACGGTTAATAAAGCCTACTGTTAAATGCAAACTTTAGAATCTATATTTCCTGTGAAGTTGATTTCTTTCAATGATTTCATCATTAAACTTTACTTTTTTTTTACTAACATACTTTTGGGCAGTTGAACATTTTCTAAGTTTATCTACAAAATATGTTTAAAGGTAGTTGATAGGAAAGCCTATTAGTTAGAAGTCATCTACAAGTATGCATTCAATCTTAAGAGAATCTGTGTCCTTTGATAAATTCTAACTTCGATTAGATAGACTTACTAGAATGTAACTCTTACCACTGAGAATTCGGGCTTACTATTAACCTTCCATACTACTCAGTTGTATATAGTTCAATCTTAACTAAGTACTGATCAAACATGATATTGGTCACTATTCAGTGATGAGTAAGTGTAAGTCGCTCAACATTTAAATATGTTAACTGTGTATAGAATTAACATTGTTTCACATGAATACATACGATTTCCTTAGTTAAAATACAATGAATAATTTAGTCATTATTATACAAAACTTACTCATTATTTCACTTCAATAAACTAAAACATTATGGACAATCTTATTTGTTATCAGTACTACTTATAAATATTTCAGCGATTCGTTATTATGATTTCTTTTTCTTCTGTAATATAGATTCTCTCTTGGGATTTTCTCTCTCTTTTTATCATCTTTTCTTTTATTTCTACACATTCATACAGAAAATCATAGACATTCAGGAAGAAGATACTAAAAACTTCTTTTATTAATCTGTCTGAATAAAAATAAGAAGAATTTATAGGTCTAATTGAAATCATCTTTTACTTTAATGGATTATATCATTTTATTAGCTGTTTTTTTTTTGTTTTCTCTTCTTTCTATTATAAGCATTACTTTAGTTAGAACTAAAGAATAATCTGTAGTCTTAGCATAGATGATAGTGAATGTTAAGTGTAATTTAAAATCTAATATCAATATAATCTATCAATCAGATGAAAAATCTTCACTTGTTTTCAATTGTTGTACTCAAATGAAACCAGTCTATGACAACAACAACAACGACAAAAAACAACAATACAAATCAAACGAAATTATAATCAGTTCATTAGTGACCAGGATATAATCAATCAGTCGTTTCTTCTTAGTATGAGGCTATTTAGTACGACCCATTCACGACCCCACTACGGAATTGATTCCAGCAACTTCAAGTTTTGCAGCGAATGCTTAACTAATAGTCCGCTGTACCGACTGGTTTCCAACGGTTGATATTTTTGACCCAATCAATTCACAATGTGTTTACATGACTTCATACATTATCATCAGTGTGTAAATGCCTCACACCCGACATGATTGACATTAACAGGTCACGTCTTCTTACTGGAACTCTGGGGATTGCCACCAGAACTTGGTCAATAGTGAGCTGATATCAATTGTAATTGAGTGCCATAGAGATTGGTGAATTCGAACTTCATTTTACCAATTGGTTATTTCTATTATTAATAGCCTACTATGACGTATAGTATGTTACTGTTGATATTTTTTCGATTAGTTTTCCCATTTGTAAGCAACATCAATAATGTGATTGTCTTATTTAGAGTTGACCAGTACTGCATTTAAATGTTAGGCGGTTGGAGATAGTTGAAAGGAAGCCTTGACCTTAAGCTTCGTGTTAGTTGACTCTGATGTGTTGCTAGAATGGTTCGTTGCTAACGTCATAAACTGTAGGGCTCCTTTGCGTCGGGTTCAGTCTTGATAAGGCGAATCTATTCTCCAATCATTTCATCAGTTGCTTGGTGATGAGAGCCAACTGGTGCATAATCAACGTCAACAGTATATTTTTGCAGACTGTTCCCAACTACCAAACAATTAATTACGTCATGATACTTAGGCTAGTAACCACATTTCAACTTTATTGATGGAATTCAGTTTTCTTTAAGGACTAGGTAGGCATCTGTTATTACTCAGTGATTAATTAATTTAACTATTTGATCACGGAAGTAGTTTCATATCATTAGTCCACTATGTCTGGCAATCACTGGTAAATAGGTAATTTCTAAAATCATGACAACACCCAACCTGTTGTTCACAGTACTTATTCAACTATCTTAAAGGTCACTAAAATATTGTGCTGTATACATGCATATAACAATATTAGAGTTCAAATGTACGAATCATAACTGACTCATGGTATTCGATTGATTTTCTTAACCTCCATTTCCTCCCCTACTATGTCTACTTTCGTTCGTTCATGACACTGATGATATCATTTTTTTTCCATTATTGCTATCGTTAATACATTACATTAGCGGATACAATGATAGTATGAATGACCTTTATTATTATTTACTTATAAAACAATCAGTACACTGAATGTACTTTCATTTCGTAGTTATGTAATCGATGTCTAGTAATTGCGTAATACAACTGAAAGTTGTATTCTGTAATTTAGAGTTACTACAACTTATTTAGCGCTTATTAGAGGCGACAGATACACACACCAACTACATTTATCGACCTCTAACTTATTGAAATCAACGTGTTATCTATCTCGTAGTGCATAATGAATCCTACCGATTACATATGTATGGTGTCACTAGGTTACTAGATTTAGTGTTAAGGTGAATTTGGTTAGATACTGAATGCATTCTTCATAAAACATTGAATCTAAATTTCCTACTGATTTACACCTATAATGAAAGCATGAAGTTAACTAACTCTACAAAACACATATTCTTGTTAGCATAATTTAGTGATAGAGTTTCCTGGTGTCGCTAGTTTAAACTTCTTGGATGACAATTACAAACAATAAATACTATCCAGCAAGGGAAACATGGATTCCCTGTTGTCTGCTTCTGGCAACATTATTTCTTTTGGTACCGTTAGTCTTACAACTGTTACAGTCCGCATTATTTTCTAGCTTTGTAATCGTATTCATACCTCTTATTAATAAGTACCCTAATAGTCAATCAATCAATCAATGCCTATTACCCCATGTGGAGTATAGGCCACCGATCAGTATTCTCCAACCAACTTCGTCCTGAGCTTTCCTTTCCAGTTCTTCTCGAATTCTCTTCATTCTCTACCATAATACGTTAGATGATTATGTTTGCATTAATAATACTTATGTATTTATTCCATTCTCATTACAATATACACACTATTTATTTATGCCTACGATTACATTCTTACATTTGTCCGCACATATATGTTCGTGTACATTTATGGACATATGTATATTCCTTTGTATTAGAATGTACATTCAGACTAATTCATGCATATTTGTTATTCAAGTGAAATGAAATTTACACACTGATTGAAGAGGTTATTACGTTCTGTCACCAACCCATCGTCTAAAATTTGTATCTACTCACTTTTTCACCCTCCCATTAAACTATCTATCTCTTTCTCTTATTTTAACCATCGTACGCATGTGTGAACATTGTCTTCATTTTATTGTCTTAGAAAAAAAACATATGTATATTTCACTTAGTCGGTATTCGTTTTCTCTTTTTAAAGAATTATTATCTAGGTTTATTTATTCATTTAGGTATATTTCCAAACCCGTATAAACACGTATCCAGTCACGAAATATTATAGACACCTGGTAGTAAACACCATGACGACCCCGGTCGATACAGGCAATGATTTATGTAATCTATCAAAATCAAGTTTATACAAAAAGAAAACAATTGAAGTAGTCTAGTGTTATTTTGCTGTCGATTGCTACTTAATAAAATCAGGTTCAGTGGTTGGGACAAAGAACTTTTAGGCAGTAAATATTCCGAGTTCGAAGCCCGGCTTTATATTTTTTGGTTTGAGTAAAAAAAACTACTATTACAATCTTTCATACTTGGAATATAACTGGAAGTTAAATACATAAATCTTCGTTTGGTCAATGAAGTCAAACAGATGATAGGCCAATGATTTTATCTCGTACTGGGTAAAAAGCTTTTGGTAGTTTGGACCAATGAAAACTGAAGTGACTGTATTGCAAAAGAAAAGAAATAAGGGAGGGTAGTAGAATCAATAAGTGTACGAGAATAATACTCTGTTTATAATGGAGTGTACTTAAATATACAACCATTAAAAACTTTCACATAAGAGAGTTTCTGACACTTTTATGATATGTAGTAGACAATTATAGTAAGATAACTAGTGACTTCCAACCGAGGCTACTTCTGTTATGTTTTAATGTGATTAGTTACTCAATATCTAGGATCCCTTCCGCCGATGAAGTCATGATCAGCCTTCTGATACACGTTACGCAGCTATTTTTTCACACAGAGGCCACATCACATATTGATTACGTATTTTCTACCTCATAACCCCCTCCCCTATGTCAGTGTGAGAATTACTTTATATAAGGTGACCAACCCATTGAATTCATTAAAACATCACCACTACTAGCAAGGTGTTTCAACTGAATGTGATTATTCAGAGAAAGCAATAACTAAACCTTGATAGTTCCCGAACAAACTTCAGCTCAGTAAAACTAGGTTTCACAAGCATAGAGACGAACTAATCTGATAAATCTATTGTAAACAGGATAATATTAATTTGGACACACTGACCTTCATTAAAAATCCGTCAGTTTATCATTGTCATTCACACAATCACAGATATACCTGACTTTTTTTTAAACTATTTTCATATAAAAAAAATGAATGTAGAAATATGCTTCTGGATGATACAAATGCTAATTATTAACTGATTAAATAAAATTTTGATAAACCTACCATTGTCACAAAGTAAAATTAAGTCATTTACCTACATGTATTGTCTCTTGAAAATAAGTGATGAATTATTAAAGACTAGAGAGGTGGGGGGAGGGATGCAGAATACTAAGTAGTTAGTTCAACTTAGTTTAAGACTTAGCAATTGCTCAAACCAACTGTCAGCCAACAGTAAAGTTAGAATTTTCAATACAAATGTGAAGACAGTTCTGTTGTATAGATCTGAAACTTGTATAGAGAACTACGAAAAGCATCATTTAAAGGATACAAGTATTTATAAACAATTGTCTGCGTAGGATACTTCGGATCCGTTGTCCAGATACCATCAACAATAACATCCTATGGCAGAGGACAAATCATCCAATATCCAGCCGAGGAAGGAATTAGGAAAAGACACTGGAAGTGGATAGGACACACACTGAGGAAACCACCAAATTGTGTCACAAGACAAGCATTAACATGGAACCCTGGAGGTCAAAGGAAAAGGAGGAGACCCAAGAATACACTGCGTCTGGAACTCAAGTCAGACATGAAGAAACTGAAAGTGCACTTGGGAAGAACTAGAAAGGAAAGCTCAGGACAGAGTTGGTTGGAGACTACTAGTCGGCGGCCTATACTTCACATGGGGTAACAGGCATTGATTGATTGATTAAATTGAATTACTTAGCATTGATGATCACAAACAAGAATAAACTTAAAACTTACTGATATTTCTTCCATGAATACCAGTAAGTTTTAAGTTCATTCTTATGGCGCAGGCGAGATATCCGCTTGCTAACCAAAGGACGAGTGTACCGCGCAGCAGTTCGCTCTGTCCTACTATACGGTAGCAAAACATGGCCGTTAAGAGTAGAGGACATCCGTAGGTTACTGGTCTTCGATCATAGGCGTCTCCGAAGCATTGCTCGAGTATCGTGGGACAACCGAGTGAGCAATGCTGTCGTTAGGAAACGGGTTCTAGGAAAGGAGGGTAAATCAATAGATGAGGTATTGAAACCTCATCAGTTAAGGTGGTTGGGACATGTGTTACGCATGTCTAACTACCGACTGCCTCGACGAGCTATGTTTTGCGGTGTAGGAATAGGTTGGAAGAAAGCTAGAGGCGGCCAAACCAAAACATGGCAGAAATCGATGAAGTCACTGACAAGTGGACTGAGTCATGTTGGTAGATGTAGACTGCGTGGTTGGGGTTCGCGAGACGAAAGTCACCAATCGTTAGAGACCTTGAACGACATGGCTCAGAATCGTTTGCAATGGCGCAGGTGCATCCACTCTTTGTGTTCTCTCAAAATCTAACCTTCCGAATTCTCTATCTTTCTCCAATCAAATTTATCTCACTCAATTATGCTTTTCGAATCATATCTTCGCTCCGTAATTTTCTGCATTACTGCTAATACTTCTACTATCGCTATCACTCTTGGATTTGAACTGACAGTTGCGTCTGTGTGCTGATGTGGTATGGCAACCTGAACTGATGTACGTACGTACGAAGTTCTGCGTTGTATCTGTCTGTCTGTCTATCTTCCATGAATACCAACCTACAGAAAGATTTCTTTTGAAATTGGTTAACAAATTATTATTATTTTCTATTTTTTCTTCAGGAAATCCCATTTAACTAAAATAGATTTTGTTCTTATTAAAAAGTTTTCCCAAATATTAAAAAACAAAAAAAATTTTTCTTTTAGTTAAGGAAATAATAATTGAAAAACAAGTCACTATTTTCTTCATTTTTCTCTCTCCGTTACAGTTGTGTTTTTTTTAATATTTAATTCCTCTTCTAATCATAGAATGGTTCTTTAAAGAGGAAAAAAAAGAAAAAAAACATCTCATCTATAGCTTATTTTATTGTCTCTTTAGAGACAATAAGAAAGTGAAACCAAGAAAAAAAAAGCAAACAAAGCAAAACAAGAAGAAATAATTATTTCTTATGAATTATTAGACCATGACACTTTGAAATACTAGTTGATAGATAGGAAAGAGTACAATGTAATGGGAAAAAGAAAATAATGATTGACAAAACAAAACCTCACTCTTCTATGTATTAATTAACATTCTTTTATCAAATAAACTTATACATTAGACCAATCTATCAATCAGTTAATTTTGTATTAATTGAATTGAAAGTAATTTGTTAAGATTGGTGTTTAGTTTACTTGATTGAATTTATTATAGAATGATGTTAGCAGGGTACTATTCAAAATTAGGGTTAACTGGACAGTTGTTTCATCTTAGTATGGGACTCATCTAAGAAACTGAAATGCAAAGAATGAACAACTACCATAAGAACTCTGTTGAAAAGATACTTAAAGAAAAGTGTAATGAGAAAGAAAAAGGGGATTGTTAATGTAGTTGTGTCATACTAAAATGGAATATCCGAAGAGATTAGAAGTAATTCAAGTAAAAATGGTATATGTATCTTCCACCGAACAAACAATACACTGGACTCAGCATTTGCAAATATTAAAGATAGAGTACCAAAAGAAGAACATATAAATTATGTTTATGTAACGAATATATTGCCATATGGGTAGGTAATATATCATGATAATGGAACGGAAGGATGAAGGAAGATATACTTTGTTTGAAGCATATCCTCTTAAGATCTGAGAAAAGTTGAAAATATGTCGAGAATAAGTTAGTGATAGCATTCTATTCAATAGAAACAAGACACAACATCAATTTTGACAGATTCAAAACACTCCAGAAAGGTTCTCATTCTTATTAAGAAAGACTAATATCTGATGCCCTACATATCTGTTGGAAAATCCCAATAATATAAACCAACGACATTGAACACGATTAGCTGTATCATGACAACTCATGATTGAACATTGAATTCACACATTATCTACTACTCCAACATTCAGACACATCACGATTATTTATTGATTGATTCTGTTTAGCATTATTTAGTTCAATGTGTTACCAGCTGCAAATATACATCCATCTTTTGACCCATTATTATCACCACATCCATTTACTCTTATTCAGATTTACCTGAATTGACACGTCAATGTTCAGATTGTCTTTCCCTTTCTGTGAATATAGCTCAGTGCTACATATGTGCACCAGTGATTTCAACATGTAAGTACACACGTAATGCACATTTTCCTTCATTCACAACATTTCCACCATAGTTCACTTCGAATGACTCATGTAAAATTAGATTCATCTTCAGCTTAGGATTGGATATTTGTAGTGACATTGAACCTCTCATTTACATTTATGTTGGACAATTTTTGATTTTGGTTAATTGTCTGAGGATGCTCTGATTAACATGTTGACAGGAATGTTATAATTTCTTTAATTTCACTCTCTGAGATTATTTACGAATATATATACTATTCATATGCCTTACATACAGTGAATGCCCAGATTTTGTTGATCTATTCATTTTTCTTTGGACAAAAATTTCTACAAAATTATGCGAGTATATTTTATTTAACATCCTGAAGTTAGTCACTAGTGAGCTTGTTATTGTAACTGAATTAAGTTGGTTAGTTGAGATTGGTATTTTTAGTTGTTTGAATACGTCACAGAGGCTGTATTAAGAAGTCGTGACTGATGTAGTTCAGACTTGCTGAAACTGAAACAGTTATCTCTAATGACTAGGGATGATCGTAGCGCTATATATAACAAACTGATGCAGGTGGAAATTCTACCAATGCATTTCAGACGTCCCATTGATGTAATGAATTCGCCGTTCCTGAAACTCCTGTGGCGGAATCTAGGGTGCGCACTTTTACATCAATTTAGACTGTCAAGTTAAGGCATTCAGAAGTTTCTTTTAGATAATATTATTAGATAATAAATCAGTAGCACATACCATACATATACTTGTACCTAAGTATTTTAATGCTTTGATCTTCTTTGATAACTGAATTGTAAAAATCTATAGACCATTTGTTAGAATTCTTTCTCGTTGTTTCATGTCAATCCTAACAACGATTTCAGTCAGCCACTTACATTTAATGTTACTTATATTTATTGTTAGAAATTTGGCAGAATGTGCTATATACACTGTGAATGACTAGTTGGCGTCTTGATAAATCAGTCGGATTATTATGCCTGAGCAATAGATTAAGGCAAGCCTGGGTACTAGCTGTAGGATAAAGCGCTGCAGATAAGAAGATCGATAATATCGGCCATCCCTGCTCAGATACAACAGTAGCGACAGCTATAACATTGGCGACGGGTATTTAAAACGAAAAACCTACGTCTGATATTGGAGCGTCGACGGTGACTGAAAACTGAATTCAGATTTTCCTCATTGTTGGAGGTGTTGGGTAGAGGGAAAAAACCCCTTGCAACAAGTTCACAAAGGCGTAGAAATCAATAGAGAAAATTGTGTCCAATCAGCACGCAGATAGTTTTTACCAGAAAGTTCTAGACCAATGAGAAATCACGTGATGCATCTCTGATTGGACAGTTATCTTACTACTACTGTGTCTAGTAGGATGTAGAAATCTCTAGAAGCCTGAAGGACATTTATGATAATATAAATATCCTAGTTTTTGTACATAATTGACACCTTGCAGTAAAGTGTTATTTTGCCGTATTTCGTGTCTTCTCTCTCGTCTTCACGTTGAAGTGTAGTTTTAGCCTGGGGGTCGAGTCAAAGCTTAGGAGTCAAATCAAGCGGTCCACTTAGACGAGATTAATAATTGACGACAGAGATTTTCGCGGTCGAATAAGAATCTAAACCACGCGTCACAACAGGAGGTTTCATACTTCATAATGGAGGACATTAAGCTATTGCTACAACAACAAAATACTCTTATCGAGCTTATGGTTAAGAGTTTATCAGTCTTAAAGTCAAGCTCCGAAAATTCTGTTATGACGTCAGAAGCCATTGCGAATTCAATATCACAATTTGTTTATGATCCAGAAAATGGAGTAACCTTCGAAGCCTGGTTTAGACGATATGAAGGCTTATTTATTAATGATTGCAAAGATTGGGATGAAGGCTTGAAACTCAGACTGTTACTTCGGAAGCTTGATGTATCTGCGCATGAGAAATACTGTAATTATATCCTTCCGAAGAAGCCGGCCGACATACAGTTTTCAGACACAGTTGAGTGTCTGATACGCATGTTTGGGATAAGGTCATCTCTTTTTCATACTCGATACAGTTACTTGCAACTAGTCAAGAAACCTAACAATGACTATTTGACTTATGCCAGCCTTGTGAATTCCCAATGTGAGCGATTCCGACTGTCCGAGATGACTGCGAATCTGTTCAAATGTCTTGTATTTGTTTGCAGTTTAAAGTCGCCAGCAGATGCTGATGTCCGCACCCGCATATTAACCAGAATCGAAGCTGATCCTCACATGACCTTACAGTCTGTTTCTGAGGAATGTCAGCGGATTGTAAACCTGAAACATAATACCCAGCTGTTGGAGTGTCGTGACTCCGTTGAAATTAATGCCTTGCATGAGTCCAAATCGCAGAAGAGGATTGTTATGAATGATCAAGTGAAGCATCGAATGGATCAGACGTTACGATGCTGGCGTTGTGGTGATTATCACATTAACAGTTTGTCGTTTTAAGAAGAACAATTGCTTTAAATGTAGTAAAAAGGGTCACATCCAAAAGTGCAAATCAAATAATGGTGGGAATGATTATAAAAGTACTCGTGATTTCAACGTCGGTGACTTTGTCCATCCCTGTGATTACAGGCCTGGTAGGCCAAAATGAATCAGTGGGACAATTGTTGCTAAGACGGCTAAAGTGGTATATGAAGTAAGGGTGGGTGACATGGTGATAATACATATTAATCAACTGAGACATAGAAGAGATAATGATGGCCCACCCTCGTAAAGTAGAATTCCCATGGAAAGTGTGTATGATACATTTGATATGCCGCTACCTACGTCATCACCTATGCGTCAACATGTGGGAAGAAATGAAGTGAAGCGTAGACCGCGTAGGCTGCATAGACAGAGAGAACTGGTGCAAATCGATCCAAAGGCCAAGCCCTACACTAAAGAAGGGAGGTGACATATCTGGAAGAAGATATGTGATTGGTTAATATAGTATGACAGACATATGAGTCAATAGCTAGACCTTATATATATCTTGTATATTATTGGTTTATTGTTGTTGTAATACATGCGTGTGAGTGACTAGTTGGCGTCTTGATAAATCAGTCGGATTATTATGCCTGAGCAATAGATTAAGGCAAGCCTGGGTACTAGCTGTAGGATAAAGCGCTGCAGATAAGAAGATCGATGATATCGGCCATCCCTGCTCAGATACAACAGTAGCGTCAGCTACAACATACACTCTCTAAATGATTATGATATCCAGACTCTTCTATTGTAATGTAAAGTGGTTTTTAATTGACAATTTCAGAAAAAAATGTAGTGTGAAATGATTTAATAAATATAGCTTACATGGGACTTTAAGAATGCACACTCCAAACTCAGTCCCAGGGACTTCAGGTTGGCGAACACCTAACCCTCTTCACCACTGAGTCAGCTGACATACTGTGCTAAAATTGCCACTTTCATCAATTTATGATACAGCACGACAATCATCTATTGTGATTGCTGATACTTACCTCACTCCTGATAAGTCTGAACTCTAACACTAATTACTATCCTCTAGAGCTTCAGGGACATCCTGAAGTTAGTCACTAGTGAGCTGATTATTGTAATTGAATTAAGGTGGTTTGTGGAGATTCGTATTAAGTTTAGTTTATTAAATTCGTCACAGATTAATGTCAAAACAGTTACAACCAATTACAAGATATGATCGTTGCGTTATATGTCACAAATTGATAGAAGTGGGGAATCTACCACAGAATGTCAGCTGACTCAGTGGTGCAGAAGGTTACGTGTTCGCCAACCTGGAGTCTCTGGGCAGAATGTGGAGGGTGCACTTCTGAAACCTCCTATATTTAGTCGGAGCAGCTGTCCAGTTAACCTTAACTTTCAATGGTACCCTGCTAACATCAGTTTGTTTCGAATTCAATCAACTAAGCTTTAAACTAATCTCCACAAACTATCTCAATTTAAATAGAACTTGTTTTCGAAATATTGTAACAATATCAGTTGTAACTTACTGCATTCACATATGATACCAATCTAAACTGTTCCCAATTATTTCCTCTTGTAAATCGATCGTAAACAACTTAAAAAATTTGAAACAGATATACATCGGTTCAAGTTGTTACAGCTGCATCAATAAAACGAGGTAAAAAATATCATGATAAATATTAATGTAATAGAAGTGGTAGCAAGATATCTTAGGCATAGTGAAGGTGGTTTCATAAAATAATCCATTTTTACTACTAACAATATAAAGTGATGTTAAAGCTTAGTATCTAAGGCAAGATAGTAAATTCATTTGTGTCATTTTGATTGATTCTTTGTCATAACACTTAACATCACTAACAATTAGTTACAATAATCACGTTAACTTCCTAATCAAGTAGTCTCCTTGTACTAACCTAAGTAAGATCAGCAATCAATCACTTTGTGAATTGATGACATGTTTTAGTTTGATTGTCGCTATGAGAAAAGATGATATTATGTAGTGTATGTGTGTGTGTTTCCAAGATAATTAATAAGCTTCTGGATTTTTGCTATGAATAAAGTTTAAATGGATGTAATGAAGGCTTATAAACCATTTACGGTGTTATTACATTACATAAAAAGCATTCACCTTAATGAAAACATATATATTGTTTGGTGACTATCAGAAATGGTTACAGCTATTTTGAATCCATTCATATTAAGAAAAATATGAAATGGAACCATATGTAATATACGTCGTAATAGTATTGTAAATGTCTCATTGTACATCGTGATCAAATCCTCTTTAATCCTTCTATCATTATATAACGAAATAGTATGACTCCTCTATTGAAAATTCAATGCACGTACTATTCAGTGTGATATTTAGTCGTTTAACAACACTTTTCAACTTTTCTTCCATGTCATAACCTCTTTGAATTAACGATGAAATTAGAATGTTCTAGTGACTGAACGGCATGCTATATGAATATTCCTAACATAACCAGGATAGTGTTAAATGTTTACTAACTAAATGGTCTATTTCTGTAGGTCCAATGATTTATTTAGAATTGTAAATATTCCCCAATTCACTAACCGAAATCAGTCCTACATTTTCTCAATAGAATCGCTACTTTCCCAACCCACCCAATGTTTTCTATTTACTGCATACTGATACGTCAGCAGTCAGACAGATATTATGATAATAAGTTAGCGATCAATTATAATGATGTTCAAGTCTACGGAAGTTCAGTGATCTATACATGAACGACACTTTTGGAAAATATTTTATTAGAAAACCATGGTTAACTGGTCTATGCTTTATTATTTGTTAATTAATAAGTTGAATTTGAATTTAGGTGAATCTATTAAGATAAGTATTAAGTTAAGTTGATTGTATTTATCACAGATTGATATCAGTTGGGTACCACTAAAAACTACGGAGTACGGGACAGACGTTTTGTCCTAGTATACGACTCCCCAGTAGTTCGCACCCTCGATATTTTCAGTGAATCGAACCAAGGGACTTTAGGTTTCAAAGTGTTAGAATTGGGAAATCTATTATTGGACGGTACCTCAATGATGCAAACGGTTGTAGGTTTACTGTAAGACCTGAAGGCTCTAGGTTAAATTTCCTGGCAGAATCAAAAATGTACACAGCTGAAGAGTCATATACTATAACAAAATAGCTGCTCATTGACACTATGTTTTCACTGATACCCGACCAACATTTATCTCCAAATGAGTTGTTTGTTTATACTCTATACTATAGCATAAAAATAGAATTAAACGAATGTGTAAATTGACTATTCAGTTTCATAAGTCTACTATTTCTTTCTTACTTACATTTTCATTTCATGTTAGTACTTCATTTAAACTCAATATTTAACGTGAACAACAATATTGTAAGCTATATTGAATCATTCAATGAAAATCAATAGATCAGTATTCAATTTAACTTAGAACATTGTTTAATTATCAATTTGACTCATTTTATCAAATAACATAAACAAATATAGAGGTATTTAGTTGGCATCCATGCTTATTTTTATACCTACGAACTATGTGTAAATAGTAGTTCAATATTAAGTAAAAGACAATAACTTATTATCATAGTGATAAAATGTGAAGAAAAGAAGTTTACTTTGAAAAGAACATTGAAATTCAATAGATTAAAACTAGATGTAGAAGGATATTTTCTCTTGGAAGTTAAGAAATGTATTTAAGTAATACTGGTAATAGGCAATTAAATCATTAAAAATACATTTTGATTCAATAACAGTTAAGATATGTAACGTAGGCATAATATCTGTATTTTGACTGATATCTGACATTTACTATTATGATCGTTAAATTGATTGAGTTCTTTGAACTGGATGTTTTAATTGTGGAGCTTCACTCACTATTCTGAATGATGTCATCGGTGCAAACTTATAATAAAAGTGAGCTATGTTTAGAATGTCAATGAGTGTTGGTGATATTTGTGACATGTTTGATTGATTGAATTCCACTGGTTACCTCTTCGTATTAGAGTCTCAGAAATAACTAGAAGTTAACCTCATATGAACAAATATTATTTGTTAGAAATGAATGTTGTGGTGATTATTGAATGTGACTTCACAAATTGACCTAGGCTATGAAACCATTGTTTATCGATGATGCTACCCAAGTATGTAAAGGTTTCTACATTTCCCAGAATTTCTCCTTCAAGTGAAATTGGGTTAGTGTTCGTCCATTTGTATTGAAGGATCTTCCTTTTTCCGTTGAGTATGTTGAGGCATACGAACGCCTAGGCTTCCGCCACGCTGTCCCTCTTCACTTCTATTTGTTACTATATGTGGGATTGGAGAGCTAGGTTGATCATCTGCAAAGTCCAAGTTCCATCCATGTTGTCCACTATATTTCGAGATTACCTTGAGATGTTGCAGTTTTCATGATCTCGTCAACCACCAGCAGAAAGAGTAAAGGTGACAGTAAGCAACCCTGTCTAACACTGGTCTATACTTCGAATAACTCTGTGAGCTGACCTCCATGGACGACTTTAAAATTCTGTCCGTCGTAATAATTCCGTTTGATGTTGATTATATTCTCGGGTACGCCATAATATCGTAGAAGGCTCCATAATATTCTCCTATTCATGCTGTCGAATGCTTTTTCGTAGTTAATGAAGTTAATGTAAAGTGGTGAATTTCATTTGATTGATTGTTCAACAATGAACCGTAAAGTCGCAGTTTGGTCCGTACAAAATCGGTCTTTACGGAATTTGGTCTGTTGATCCCGAAGTTGAGTGTTGACTGGGTCTTTTATTCGGTTCAATAACACTCTGTTGAAGACTTTTCCTGGTACTGAAAGAAGAGTGATGCCTTTGTAGTTCTCGCAATCGCTAAGATCTCCTTCTTTGGTATCTTGATGAGATACCCTCCTTTTTAGTCTGCTGGCACTTGTTTTTCCTCTTAAATCTTTCTAAAGAGAATGTGGAGTATCTTTGAAGTTGCTTCCATATCTGTCTTCAGCGCCTCAGCTGGTATGTTATCTGGCTCTGCTGACTTGCCACTCTCAATCTGACACTCGGATGGACATTTTGATTTCTTCGACTGTTGGTGGGTCGGTGTTTATAGGAATATCAGTGGCTGCTGCTTCGACGACGTGGGTTCAGTGGGGCTGGTCTATTCAAGAGTTCTTCGAAGTGTTCTGCCCACCTGTTTCGTTGTTCATGCATCTCAGTGGTCGGCTTGTCAGCCTTGCCATTGATTGGCCTTTCTCAGCTAGCTTCTTCGTTGTATCGTATATGTGCCGCATGTCTCCTTCTCTAACCGTCTTTTCCGCCGTCATTGTTAGGTCCTCAACATATTCCCGTTTCTCCAACCTGATGCTTCTCTTCTCTTGTTCGTTGACTTCTGTGTATTCGACCTGTGCTTTGGCTTTTTCTGTTATTGTCTGGCTGTTATTAATTGCTTGATTTTGCTCCTCCTTTCTTAGTTCTTGTCCGGAGTACCAACAGAAATCCATTCTTTATGGTGTTGTTTCTTGAGACCCAAAATCTCCTGACATATTGAAATTATTATTTCTCTAATCTCTTTCCAGTTGTTCTCCATATTAGTTCCACCTTCTTCTAGTAAATCATGAAATACCTGGAACTTATTGTTGAGAATTGTTTCGAATTTGTTGCGTTTGTTAGTATCCTGGAGATGGGTTGTGTTAAACTTTTGTAATACTGCTCCACCAGTAGTCCAGTGCTTCCTCAGCTTCAGTTTCATTTTAGCCACCACCAGATGATGATCTGAAGCTATGTCAGCTCATCTCCTTGCTCTGACGTCTTCCATGGTCCTTCTAAACTTCTTACTGATACAGATGTGGTCAATTCGCTTCTCCGTAATGTGGTCTGGTAAAACCCATGTAGTTTTGTGTATGCGTTTGAGGGAGAGTACGGTGCCACCTATAATAATTTTGTTGAAGGCACATAGGTTTGCGAACCTCTCACCGTTTTTGTTTCTTTCTCCCAATCAGTGTTGTCCCATGATATCTTCATATCCGATGTTTTCCATTCAAACCTTGGCGTCGAAGTCTCCCACCAGAATATTCAAGTCCTTGGCTGAGCATTTATCGATGATTGACTGCAGCCTCGCATAGAACTGATCTTTGCTGTCTTCGTGGCTGTTGTTGGTGGAAGCATAGCATCTAATGACATTCATTGTAATCCCCTCCTTCTTTGCCTTGAATGAGGTTTTAATAATCCAAGGCCCATGAGGTTCCTATCCTGTAAGGGCTTTCCATGCTTTTCGGGACAATATCAGTGCCATTCCTTGTGTGTATGAGACATTTTATTCTTTCTGATCGGAGTATAAAATCACATCTCCTGAGGATTATCTTTGCTGTCCAGCTTTTAGCCAATCAGTTTCACTTATTCCAAGTATCTTCAGGTTGTACCTTTTCATTTCCTAAGCTATTCGCATGCCTCTCACTGTCTCCCACATCGTGCGGACATTCCATATACCTATATTAATGGTTGCTCTGGTTGTTAGAAGGGGCATCAGCCTCGTGGGTTCCGAAGAAACTCGGCATTCACCATGAGGCCTCATAAAAGACCTTCCAACTCCCAGGTCAGAGTTATAATGGTTATAAAGGTTTTCACTGGTTAGCGTTTATTTAGCAAGGTTGTTGTTTTATGAGATGAGATTGTTAACCCCATGCCAAACCCTTTCCTTTATCCGAGCTTCGGACTGATAGCAACCCTAGAGGAGGTTCCAGGCGGAGTTGTTATAGCTTAATATTAGCCTTAATCACAGAAAGGAAAATAATTTTTTCATTAGTGTTGAAGACTCTCTTCTAGTTAAATGTCTGCCTATAGAATGTGATTATTCTGTTTGTCTCCGAGCTTTTTGACTATAGATTTCAGTCATAACATTAAGTATACGGTTATTACATGATGCCATGATCTGTACATTTTAACCTAGTTGAATTTCATAGTTGGATGCTATAGTTACGTCACATCTTGAATCGCGGTACATTGAATTCCAACGATTATTCCACTATAATCGTCGCTAGACTTGAATACTTTGGTTAGATTCAGTTTAGAATCATTAGACATTAGAACAAATTAAATGCTTATAACGCTATGATTTTCAATGACTTACCAAATATTTTCATTATTTAAAGAGATCTACCTCTGAATCAAAAACAAACCTTGATTATTTCATTGTTTATTAATAATGAACTACATTCTGACTATTCGTTTCTATATGAATACTTAAAGTTGCAACTGTAAACACCCAGTCTACATCTATATCATATGTAAGACATTTTCTTAAACGATGTCACATTTGATTTCGGTTGTTGTCGATTCTACATCAATTGATCATTCATTCAACTGAATTATGTCAAACACATACACGCAAATAATCATTAATTTTTCCCGGATAGACATTAATGTGCCAAACATCTATTCAGTGGGTATATATATATGTAATTGTTTCACTGTAATAATAAAAACTTACAGATGTTGTAATCAAGTACTTATATCCAAGTAACAAAAGAAAAAAACAATCATATCGAACTATGCAGTCATGCAAACACCTTTAAAGAGAAAAAAGACGGGTAAAGATGAAAGAAATTCAACAACATTCCACTATAATAACAAGTTAATCAAGTTGAAGTTATACAGTTTCATGTAATTTATGTCACTGAATATAAATCTACCTACTTCAGACTAAAATAACAATAGTGTTTGTTCACTTACTTATTTAACGATAACAATACATAAAATATTATTTAGTTTTGGTTTAAAATATACTACTGAATAGTTTAAAATTGTGTAGACATGTAGTAGTAGTATTGATAGATTGCTAGATCATTTCTATATTTGAATTAAAGTGTTTTTATAGAGATTGGTATTAGGTTTAGTTGATTGGGTTCGTCATAGATTAAAAACGAGGAAGCATTGGTCAGTTGTTATGTTACAATATAAGACTCTTCGGCAATGGACACTCTCTAATTCAGGACGGGAATCGAACCAAGAGCCTTCAGATCTCATGATGAACGCCGAAAACTCAGCACCACTGTGCCGTTATCAAATAGCCGAACTCCTATTTTCATCAATTTGTGACAGTAAGTGATGATTAATCATTGTCACTGGTGATAACTGTCTCACTCCGAACAAGTTTGAACTTCACCTAACACGATTTCTTACTAGAGTTTCATAAAATATCCTAAATTCAATCTTTAGTGCATTGATTTCCATAGTTTAATTATAATGTTTCACGGAGATTCATACCAAGTTTAGTTGATTGAACTCATCATAGTTCTACATAGAATTAGGTATTTCACCAACATGAAAACCTTAAGTTCAATCTCTCTAGCAGAATCGACAGTATACACTTTTGAAGAGTCTCATACTAAAACGTAAACAACTTTCTAGTGCTTTCTGATTTCCAATGTTATCCTACTAATATTTTTATATCTATTTACTTATATAAAAGTATGCATGCGAAACTATTGTCAATTTCTAATGCATATATACATATGCATATGTATTATATTCAGTTGTTTACATTGTTCAATGGTTGTTGACTGATTTACTGATTTCTTGTTTGTTTGTTATTGCCTATCATGAAATGATTAATTTCTACGAAATTATTATCTATGTGAAGTAAACAAATAAATAAGGCGTAATTAATTTATCATCTTCTTCATGATTATTAATAATAAGGAGGATAACACTAGATCTTGTTTAACTAATGAAATAATCTAATGTTCCATTATTCAGTAAGTAAATGATTGTAAAAGAAGATTTCCTTACTTCAGAGATAATCTATAATAGTTGATAATAATAAAACAATACTCTTCATTACTAGTAATCAATTAGATGTATCATTGAAATATTGCTTAGATATAGATTTCAACTAATATATGAATAGTCTTGAGTTTAAGTTTATGTATTAGATAGAATTAGTAAGTCCATTAATGATGTTACTTTATGTTTTTGTTGAATGAATTAATATACTACTTTTTATTACTGACTATAGAATTGAGTTCATCATCTTTAGATTTAATAGAGAATGCCTAACTATTAGATCACTAAGCTGAGTAGCATTTGATGGCTGAAATTTTTAATCGAGTCAATTCACGATACAATTGATGGGTAACTAACTACCTCACATCTAACATCGACTAGTCATCCACTTATGGCAACAGATAAGCTGCGTAAATATAAATATAAATTGATTGAGTTAGAAATATCAAGAGTTGGAAACTAAGTCATTGGTTTAATGGTAAAGTATTCACTGCGAAGCTTGAAGTTGGTGGGCCCGACTCCGTAGCAAGGTCGTAGATGTACACTACTGAAGAGTTCCATGCTAAGATGAAGCAGCTGTCCAGTGCTTCTTGATATTCATTTATTGTCAAACTCAGATCAATTAGTGATATCAAAACTCAATAATCTTAAAAACACTGAAATAAGATATTGAATAATTCTTACAATACTCAAATTAAGACATATCATGAAGTTCTTGTCTTAGCTGTATAATGCAATGTAGATTTACTTAATAGAGGGTGGAATGATTCTAAATTGGTCACATTTATATTCACTCTTTATCTTTTTAAATCTAAAATGTAATTTTATTTTACAATCTCATTCTTCGCAGTGTACTTTCCGTTCCCTACTGTGATTATTATTATTATTGTCTTAGTAGTTCATAACGCTTGTTGTGAGTTTTCCTAGTATATTCTAACTACAAGTTCCCTAGCTGTATATGACAGACTATCATATCACTGAAGCACCGTTTACTCATTTATCGGTCTATAAGTGATATGACAGGCACGTACCCACATTTCACTGTATTAATCAGACGTTCAAACTCATGAAAATATATTTATTATCAATATATCCTGCAATATGAGGGTAATTTCAATCAAATTGATTTTTCAAGAGGTCGACTGACTAGCATCACAGTACCCAGGCTTTGTACAACCTAAACACTAGTAATGTAATACAATCTCTTCCTATAGCACAACCACACAGGTACCAAGAAAATATGTACTAAAATATGAAACCACGAGCTATCATAAACACTCATTTTGAATAAACTAGGATTTTCAATGTATAAATAAGAGTGATAGGCTTGTCATTAATTCACTGTAATTTATGAATAGTAGAAGATACAGCTACAAATAATATACTGAATAACGGCTAAAAATGGGACTAACATAAAAGTACAACCATTCAGTTGTCTAACTAGATTACTCATGAATATATTGGTATATTGAATTCCCTTTTTCATAGTTCACATTATCTTTTCCTTTAAACACTGCACATGATAATAATTTTTTTGTTTGTGAGGTGTGACAAATTAAAAGCAGACTATATTCTATGCCAATTACTATCGACTAATTGATGACTTCCATTATGAAATTACATAACCGGATGAATCACCGGAAACTAAGGTGTTCCACGTTGTTGTTTCTCTTTTATTCTGGAACACTTACATAAACTTATATGTAAACTTTGCGTCACCTAGTCATAATGAAACTAATTTACCAGTGTTGGAATTCTAAAATCCCTAATCTCTGACATTTTGTGATATATACTAGGTCATGTTCCTCCTACTGATTATTTGGGTGACCTTAGTTATCAAAGTAAACAACAGGATTCTACACTAAATCGATTATATAAATTTAGGAAATTCGTTATAACTCAATATTTGGTTTCCGTGCATTGTTTATTAACCAGCATTTTCCATCTGTTCTTATTATCCAGGTCGTTGCACATGATCGGGATCAAGCTGCCAAATTAACCTATGAATTAAGCAATGAAGGAAAACAATATTTCACTATCGATCCAATAACTGGCGTAATAACCACATTAGGAGGCGATGAGAAAGATGAAAATGGTAATTTACTAAGTTTCAGTCTACTTGATCGAGAGAAAACAGAAAAAATTACCTTCTCAGTGTGCGTTACCGACGGTACACCAACGAATGGTTGTGGCCTTATCGCTTTAGATCATCATTCTACAATGAATAATAAAGAAAGAGAGAAGCATTCTCAACAGCCGGCAAATCCTCTTGGAGATATTAGTCGTCCAGTATTCACAGCTTCTGCTACTATTTTCGTCACAGTTTTAGATGTTAATGATAATCAGCCTCAGTTTATAACCAAAGGGCCTTTTTCAATTCTTGAAAATCAACCTCGTTTTACACAAATTAATGGACGTCTTACAGCACTGGATGCAGATGCAGGCGAAAATGGACATGTAAGTAAATTGATTAGTAATGTATTATTTCTTTGACTGAGTGAATTAAGTAACAATCTATTGATCAATTTATTCGTCAGTTCGAATTCAAAAGAAGTTGGTTGTTTCTAGTTATGTTGATGTCAATCGGGTGTCACTGAAAACCATGAGGTACTGAGTAGATATTTTACTATAGTATAGGAATTCTTAGCAGTTAGTACCTTTCGTTTCATTAAGGAATCGGACGCAGAGCCTCCAGATTTCATGATGATTACTTAACTAACTGTATCACTAGGCTAATCTGTGTCTAATGGTGGAACTTCAACTTCCATCAATTTATGATACAGCACGAAGATCAATCATTGCTAGTTTTATCTAAATGACTATCTACCCTGATAAAACTTGAATAGATTGAAACTGTTTTGAGTAGTAAACGACTAGCTTCCGAATTCTTAAGGATTTTGTATTTTATTTATGTTGTTCATTTTCACAAGTGACTATGAATTCTTTAAATAAATCCAGGTATATGTCCAGTTGAATCTTGTAGAAGTCGAAACATACCCTAGATTCTGTTACTATTCACAATTCAAAAATATATCCTCCACTTTAATAGCAATTTTTGAACTTAATCTCCTAAACAAAATGATATTCGACAGTAACATCTATTTGAAATGTAGCAATAATATTTACTTCACATAATTTGGGATCTTTTAGGTTACTAACTGGGTAAAAATCTTCTTCTTGATTACTGATAACTGAAAGAGTTTTAATCACTAAGCCATAACACACACACACAATTAGTCCTGACAAATACCCATCTATGAAATACATTAAATTCATACAATTTTCACAAGTTTAAACTTGCATATCACTATCAATAAGTCTACCCGGTAACAAACATGTATACACAGAATGTAATATATTGATCTGCATTTGATAAAGAAAGACATCCCTTTATAAAAACTACCTTACAATTATTGATAATCATATGAATGATTAGTTGGCACAGTGATAAAAAAAATTAGTTATAGTACTCTTTGTGATATTATGATAAACATTAAGAACTGTTGTATGTTTGGACAGTTAGTCAGAAAACTAAGGGTGTTGGTAGTACTGTTTACAATAATCTAACCAACAATGCATTAGATATTACTGTAAAACTTAATGACCGACATTTAATTACTTATTTTATTTTTCTGTCACCTTTTGTCCTTAATAGTAATAATGTCTGGATTTACTTTAAAATTGTCATAGAACTAAGCAGAGAAAGCTGTATATAACTAAATAGATTAGTTAGGTATAATAAGTGGTTTCATAGGTAATACATTTATAACAGAAAACTTTCATGACCAAAATTTACGCTAACTACTCGATCAGTAATGGTGTATTTGTTTCTCTGTTTATGCTGATCGAAATTAATCTAGTAAAATAGGGCTGGATTATTAATAAGGATCTAGCAAGTATGACACAAATATTACCTACACAAGGTCATTATCATTCCAAATATTTCAGTTATACCGTATACAACTGTCGTACTTGGTAAAGTGGCCGTGAATGTGAAGGCTAGTAACAGTTCCTCTAATGAACGCTATCATGTGACATACATTCATTGTTTCCCATTGAGTACTTCTAAGCATCATTGTATAATCACGAATTCATAAAAAATTGCTTTCGCTACCAATTAAATTGTAAATATCAATTCATGTATGAAAATATACAATTAATCGATAATACATTTTATGTAACTCGTTTACACAGCAGAGATTTATCTATTTGGTTAAAATTTAATGCCTCATGGTATTATCCAGCCTCTTAGACTGTTTGTAGATTAATTGAAATTTCAAATCAGCAACCTACAAACTGAAACCGAATTACTTTATGCACTAGTCACTCAGTTATAACGTAGAACTTGGTACATGCCATGCCTCAATAAGCAGATAGAGATTAAATTGTCGGACCAAATCCCAGAGTAGGGAAGGTAGTAACAGAGTAAGCATTAATAAAAGGCATAGAGATCAGAGATGAGATTTGAGATAAAAGTGATTCAGTAAAGAGAAAATTATAATAAGCTCAAAAACTAGAATTTGGAGGAAGACAAGGAGTGGATACACCTGCGCCATTGCAAACGATTTTGAGCCATATCACCTAAAGTCTCTAACCATTTGTTACGATCATCGCGTAGACCCCAACCAGGTAGTCTGCATCTATTAACATGGCTCAGCTCGATTGTCAATGACTTCATGGATTGGTGCCATGTTTTCGTTTGGCCACCCCTAGCTTTCTTCCAGCCTACTCCTACAACAGACAACATTGCTCCTTTCGGTAGGCAGTGGTCAGGCATACGTGACATATATCCTAACCACCTCAGCTGGTGAAGATTCACTACTTCATCAATAGACTTATCGTATTTACCTAGTACTCTATTCCTAACCCAAGCATTACTTACTCAGTGGTCCCAGCAAACACGAGCAATGTTCCAGAGACATCTATGATCACTACACACTAAGCTGTCATTCTATCTAAATTATACTTGTACACTAAATATAAAGTATTGAAATTGTCTGAAATTGGATTAATGATCCTAATGTCGTCACCCATCTTCGTATTTACCATTAAAGATGTTAGTTTTATTTTCATATTACAATTCTGATATATTTGTCTCGTAATATACAAAACAAATGAATGTATGTATATCTGTTAAACTAATAATGTTAGTCTAAGGTAATCAATAGGTAAGCCGCCTTCTATAATACTGAATATTCGAAAAGCCTCCTTTATGAAAACAGTACCTATGCCTAATTACCTTTATCTTATTAATTGTGCAATAATTAATCGTCTTTTTCTTATGTTATTTTAAATAGGTATATGAATTATTAATGCCGACTAATGAAATCAGTACCAATATAATCAAATTACCTAATTAGAGTTATTTGTAATAGAATAAATTTAACAAGACAGAATCGATAATTTTAGATGTGAATACTGGCGCCAATATGTACGACAGTTTTTTTTTAAATAAAAAAAAACAAAAGGCATCTTGTATTCTTTCTTAGTGTAGAGTTAAATTATGTAGCATTCAACTGCCTCCTTCCTGATTGAAAAATATATTCAAATTATATTTGAATGTACTTATGATCAATATTAATCGAACTCAATCTCAGGTTCACGTTATTACATATGACATGATGTTCATCGGTTTTCTGTTTCCAACAGTAAATCGTTAAAGAGAATCGGTTATTAAAAGTCTTATAATTTAAAATATTTTATTTCTTAGGGTTCTTTCAATACTGTATATCAAAATCTAAAGAAATTTATTGCTTGGAAAGTAAATTAAAATAGTCGGAAGAAATGCTTTGACTTAATTTTCGTGTTGTTCCGTACTCATTAGTGAAACGTATCCACAGCCTTGAAGGAATTTCTGTTCCTTGATGGATTCCATTCTGAATCACTTAGTTTTACAGTATTTGACTATTACCTCTGATGCTTCGACGGGCCTCCTGTAGTACTATGGTATAAACACCAATTGATTAATGGGTGGTGATCAGCGTCATATTTGTCAAATACCTATAGTGTTCATCAAATTCTATCTTGATACTATTATGATGCGGCCACTAGCTTGAATAACTAGGTTCCAGGGTTCCCGCTGCCTAACCCAAAATCAATGTATTGCCTTGTAATCAGCTTGATCCATGACACTGATTACTTAACAGTGATCAATCAGTGTTAATTATAGAGTGTTTAAAACTTCTCGTTAATTTGATATGCAATGAAATTGTTCAATTTTTGTTGACACATGTGTATTCTGAGTGGAATACTTCGATACGGCATTAGTTCACATTGATGCAAATCATCACTTCTTTGAAAGTTTACGATTAAATATTGATTGCATGGCATATAAAACCATCTCAGTGATAATTCATGATGGTTTCATTGGGAAATTAAGTAATTTGTCTCTAATGAGCTATTGATTGAAATGTCTATCTGTAAAAGAATTTTATGATAAACATTTCAATATCACATGTGTCATAAATTGAAATAATTAAATAAATTTTTTTTTATCGGTTTATCAGTTTTTAAAAAAAAACCATTTAAGTTTAATCTACCCATTCGAAAATGCAAAGTATTACGTGGAAATAATCAGTATTATATCACAAATTGATGGAAATGGGGATTCTACCGTTAGATACAGGTCCATTGGGGGCAGATCAATGCTTTAATGCTTGCATCCTTGTGAACTATTGCCGTATCGAAGTAAACCGCATCAAGTATTCGTAAACTTGAAGCCCTGGGTCATAATATGGGGTACACACGGCTGAAGATTTCCACACTAGGACGAAACAGTTGTCCAATGTTCCTTGCTAACACCAGTCTGTAACGTATTAAATCAAATAATCAGTATTACTTTAAACGGCAGTAAATATATCTTTGGCTTGAAGTATCCCGTGGGATATGAAACTATTAGAAAGTATTTCTACTATCTGTAGGTGTTTAGAAGTTATTAATTACCCTTTTCCCTCGTTGATTTAAATTATTCACTTTGGCTTTGTTGACTAAAAACTATTGGATTCAGCAATTTACTAGAGGTAGTTAATACAAATTTATTTATTGAATAGTTCCCATAATAAAGCTACTGGTTTTATTCTTCATGACAAAGTATGACTAAAACGTATAACCACCCTCATCATAATCATCAGCATCAACTTCAAATCTGACATGACCATGGTTTTATGTGAAATCTTGCTACTTGGTTACGAGTATGAAGTAATTGTTAGTAGAATGAAAATAAATACTGCTCTGAGTATTTAGTATAATTATGATCACACACTGATATCAAGGAACACTTGACGGATGGATTATTTTGATTTAGGACTACTTGACAGTCAACACCAGTGGCTCGATATTCGTGTCAAAATTGGGCTCTTTATATTGCGCATCATAATCCGCACAAATAAGCTACTAAGCTAAAATCAAACAGTTCGCTAAGTACTTGTAATTTTTCGGTTTGTTCGACTTCGTATGAAGTGAAAAATAAACACTTCTGAAGAATAATTGAACTCATTTTGTTTTATGGAGGTAGGTATTACGCTTAGTTGTTTGCATTTGTCACAGGTTGATGTTAGTTGGGTACTTTTGAAAACCAGGAAACACTTGAAATCTACATTTTCCTTGTCAGCAGTATGTACCCTGAACTCCACCGCGGCAGGGGCTCAATCTTTGACGAATATAAACAACCAAATATAATACGTATTTCTACATAACCACCTCAATACAGCTATATCAATCAGCTCACTAGTGATTAATTTCAGGCTGTTCCTGAAATTTTAGTGAGAAATCGTGATTGATGGAGTTCAAACTTTTTGGGAATAAGATAGTTATCATCAATAGCAATTGGTGATCATAGCACATAAATTGATTAAATTGGAAGTTCTATCAATAAATGCCAGTCTATCCAGTCGTCTGGATGGCTAATTGTTCATCAATCTGAATTCCCTGTAGTCTGTTACCTGATAAAATCCAGGGTGTGCATTGTTAAACAGTTCCATGCTAAAAGAAGATAGTTGGTTCTCAATGGTACCCAACCAACATTAATCTATGATGAATACAAACAACTAAATTTTTAATAAGTTCTAAACTAGAATACAAAGATTCCTTGTTTTTCTAAGTTATTTGTCAACTGATATCATTTCATGATATAAATTACTTTCTAATTGTACAATCACTACTTCACAATATTATCATAATGAAAAATACTTTTTTTCAATGTAGATGTATTTATTGATGTATGTCATAATCTATAATTTTCATCATTCATTTCCTACTCCAACAATGATTATTATCAATGTTTATTGTTGAATTATTACTACTGTTATTCACATTATCATCATCATTATGATGATGATAATGATGGTGATGATGATGAGGATGAGGATGATTTTGTCTGAAATGATAAATTTAGATAGAAATAGTAGATATACAATACAAAACATTGTTTATATGATAATGAATGAATATACAATGTAATCATTACTAAGTATTGATAAGTATACACAATGAAAGCTTGAAAATTATATATATTTTTTCTCTATTTATGCAAATGATTCTTTTTTTTTCTTTGTCATATTTCTACTCATGAATAAAACCATTAGTAGTGAATGGGCTAATTTATACATTCATAAGTCTAAGCAACAAATACTCATTTTATCATCATTCTTATTCAATAGGAAGTCTTACCTTATTCAACAATTAAGCAAACACAATGTACATGAAATCTTATGAGTGTTATTTTATACCAAAGATGGATGACCTTTTGACCCATGACTTCTTTCTCATACTCTATGCGTTTCAGTTTGCTTTTTTTTGACAGATGCTTCTTCTTTCTAATAGTTTAAATGCATATAGACATTATTTACTATCAACAATTCTGTCTATCTTCTCTCTCTTATCCTATATGCTTCTATAATTTCTTGTGACACACCTTTATCTATAGAAATGACCCTTTTTCTTCATTCCTAATTATCTCTTCTATAATTGACCCTTGAAGAAAATTAAAACATTAACAACGACAATAACAATATTAACAAATGTTTACTCCCTTAAAACAAAATTCTAGTCTTATTAAGCCTATTATCTGACTAGTTTGCATGCTGAGTTTTTTTTTTTACTATTTCATTTAACTGAACAGTTGTTGTAATTCCTACTCTAATTTCGTCTATTTGAAATTGTCTTTTCTAATTAGTAATTGATAAGTGATGACTTAAGGTGTCTACAATATTTTGATTAGAACGAGTTTCTTCAATAATAACATCTAGAGTAACTTATACATACAATGGTTTAATTTGTTCTTATGTGCCACTATGGTAACAGACAACAGTCTGTAACATAGCAACCAACATGTTACTGATTCAACATCATCATGATTGTTAGCTGTATGTGTAGTGTCAAGTTTCTTTTTAAAATAAGAACTAGGATAATAAGGGTTATAGTTTTACGATAATAACAATAAACCTTTTTACAAATAAGACCTTATTTTGTTGCTAACTTGTTAATTCCAAAAAAAACCATTAGTGTTTGGCAGAACATGAGTAAATAGAAATATTTGTAAACTTCTAGAGATATTCGACAGTAGGAGGAGACCAAACTACGCTTAAAAGTCAGTATTTTATTAATTCTTGTTGATATATCCTTCGTACAGCTTCTTCTAAGTCAGGTATAAATGAACTTGATCTTGTTAGCTTAATAAAGAAGTTCAGTGTAAATTTCAACCAAAGCCTAAGACAGTAGTTCTGAATATTTGTTTGTTGATCCTTTAATGTCATAGTGAAGACTCATTTCCTAGACCTTCATGGTTCCCATTTTTATCTCTAACTAATCTTCTATGTTCTGTGACTAACACCCAACAGCATCCATGATAATTAACGCCCCCACACCACAATAGCTAAGCTTTACTTGTCACAGCTTCTTTTTAGTATCTGTAGAATTTTTTCATCACCAAGTGACCACTTGATTTACATTAACATCAGTGGCTTGTCAAAGTTGCTCGATATAAAATTAGTTTACTGCATATACTGATTAAAACCTGAAGACCATTTAAAGTGATCTTCAAATGAATAGTCTCCACAAACTTCTAAAAATACTGAACGTTTGCGTTATAAAAACTAGATGTGCAAAGTGTTTGTGATTAATGGAGTTTAGCCGTCTCGGCTAGAGATAAGATTATTAAACTTAATGAAACGAAAAAATTATCTATTGTCTTCCTGATTTTTACAATTCTCCACTTTTCACTTCGAAGGGAAGTTATTTAAAATGCACTGTCGAAATGAAATTCTAATTTTATGCTAATGGTTACGTTTTCAGTTACCTAGCTTCTTAAAATGGTTTCACCGTAGATATTCGTTTGTTTTTCGTTTTAGGTTCGTTATAGCATTCGTCATATTTGGATTAGTGCAACTGGAATCCCTTCACCTGATGTATTTGAAGTAGATTCTGAAGGTCAAATTAGAACAATGGAAGTAATGGATCGTGAACAAATAAATGCGTATACATTAGAAATTGTTGCCTGTGATTCAGCACCACTTAATCCTTATGCACAGAATTGAATATTACTATAACAGTTTTAGATGAAAATGACAATAAACCGGAATGGCATTATCCTCATGCTCGTGATAAGGAAGTCAATATTACATCTGATTTACCTCCGGGTAGAGTAGTTGCTCGTATATTGGCTATGGATTTAGATACTGGAGAAAATGGACGAGTTATTTACTCTCTAATCGATCCACATAAACGAACAGTATTTCAAGTAAGACTTCTATCGATAACTGTAGATATATATTTATAAGAATAGATTCAAGGTAACCTTTACACAGGGACTACAGTGATCTATCGTTTATTTATGTTTTTATCTAAAGATTTGATTAAAACAAAGCCTTGTTTTCGTAATTCTCGATATTACTGGAGTATTATTTCAGGAATCCATGATGTTCTAAGATAAGTTGAATGCTGACTTTCATTGACTAATTTAGTGTAAATTAAAACGTTGTTGTTGTTCTTGTTAATAATGAATTTAAAGTAGTACTGACACGAAATGAAAATGCAAGAAAGAAAGAAATTGTAAACTTCTAAAGCTCAACAGTCAATTACTAATTCATGTAGCGCCATTTTCTTGCTTCTGTGTAGAGTACTTTATTCAATGGGTACCACTGAAAACACGGCATCACTGAACAGTTGTTTCGTCATCATATGCGACCCCTCATTTGTGCACACCGTCTGCTCCGTCAGATAACTGAACCTAAGATCTTCAGGTCTCAGTATGATGAAAGTGGGAATCTTACCATTTAACGTTGGGCGGCAGATGGTTGCGTGTTCCCCATGAAACATGAAGCCCTGGATTGGATTTTCTGGTTAGATCAGGTGGGGTATACGGCTGTAGAAACTCATAATATGAAGAAACAACTGTCTAATGCTCTTTTGTTTTCATTGCTACTCAACTAATATTAATGTGTGACCAATAGGAACAACCAAAATTATAGGTTGTTTGCATCACTCAACAGTCGATGATTTTGTGCTTGAGCATAGCTGCCCTATAGAATTCTGGTATTTCATGTAATGAAACGTGGTTTCGTAATATTGAATTTTTTCATACATTTTAAATAAATACTTAAAAATCTCATTAAAATATAGCAGAGGAGAGTACTATAAACAGTCATTCTGATCTATATTTTAATATAGTAGACAGAAAACTACTGCATAACCCCTGAACAGTTCCATGTCGATGGGTATATACCACAAAGTACTGTAGGTGTGAAAATGAAGAACTAATTCGTGAATAATTTAAAAAAAATAATAAAATTTTGTTTGTCTCATGAAAACCAAAACTTTAGTTACTGAGACTAATGATGCAATCGAATAAAATTCGTTGTGTAGTTGAAAGTATTACATAACTACCTTTTTACATTTTTTAAATTATAAGGTGTCTCATTTTGATGTATGTTGAAATCATTAAGTAAATCAACATATCTGCACAAGTAAACGATTAAATTGTTTCGTCCAAGATTTGTATACCTATGTATTCACTCTTTAACTTCATCTTAATGTTGAATCCTATTATTAGTTTCTACACAACTTTACCTCATTCTCCTCTCTTGTATTCTGTTATTATGTTGCCTCTGTTATCTCATAGTGCTAATGTGGTATGGCAACTTAAACCTATGGGCGTATTTACCCGGTTCTACGTTGATGATAATGATGTCTACTTATGTACAGAAGTGGTTCGTTAGTGTTTCAGAAAAAAATATTTTGTAAATCTGACAGTTTTTAGTTCACATTAAATCTGTGACTTTCTTACTTACTTACGCCTGTTACCCCTCACAAAAGAGCATAGGCCGCTCACCAGTATTCTCCATTCAACTCTGTCCTCACCAATCCTTTCCAGCTGTCTCCAGTTACTGTTCATCCTTTTTATGTCTGCTTCCAGTTCTCGACGCAGGGTGTTCTTTGGCCTTCTTCTTTTCCGTTTTAGAACAGGATTTCAAGTTAGTGCTTGTCGCGTGATACAGTCTGATGATTTCCGCAGTGTATGTTGTATCCATTTCCAACGTCGTTTCCTGATTTCCTCTTCAGCTGGAAGTTGATTTGTTCTTTTCCAAAGTAGGCTGTTGCTGATGGTTTCCGGCCAACAGACATTCAATATTCTACGTAGACAGTTGTTTATAAATGCCTGCACTCTCCTGAGGATGTTTGCAGTAGTTCAAATCTGTAAACAGTTCACTATTATTCATATTCAGTCCAGTTCAATGTATTATGACTTGAAATATGAAATTTTTCACTGTAATTGGGCGTTGTGAAGATTGTTGAATGTTAATTTGATATCATGAATTGGTCTGAGTTAGACTGCTATTGACCACTAGGAATTACTCGTCAGTTATTTCATCCTAGTACGGGACGACTCAACAGTGATCATCCATAAACACATTAGCGATTAAACCCAGTTTTCGTTTAATTACTAAGTGGCATTCAGTGCTAATTTAATTCATAATTGAATAATGTTATTTATACAGTCCTTGACAAAATAATCATCACTATCATTTCTTTGTATTGTTTACTATTATATATCTACAATCAGATTGATAATATTACTGGAGAAATTTCAGTAGTAAAGAATAATTTAAATGAACTTGGACAGAATGGAGATGGTACATATATATTAGATGATTCAATTCATTCTACCCCCCTACTTCCCGGTGTATATCGACTTCGTTTACGTGCTTCAGATATGGGACATCCTGAACAGGCTACAGAAACTTGGCTTCAGGTTAGTTATTTCTTAAATGTATTTATCTAACTAATACTTGATAAATCTAAATTATCAATGAAATTACTTATGTAGCAATTCATATGAATTTCACATATATACACCAGTGAATGGACAAAAATATGTTTACATGTATCGAGTATTTCCACTTACTTACCATAGAGATTTTCAGTAGATCACATAGCTATTCATCTTTATTTTGTTAACAGAAAGTTCATGTATTACTTTCAAGCACTTTTGAATAAAGCTACCTTATCAACATTGTTAAACATTTCATGATGAATACTGTAATACAACCTCTACTTTATAAAGAAGTTGAATTTGTTAAAGATGAGGACATTATAGGAATACTAAGTAATGTGTATTTAATAGTGTTTCTAAATGAGATAGACATCTTTTGAATAATTTTGTACATTATTTAGTTTCTGTCATCATAAAATTATGTTAGTTGAAGAGTTCGATGGAGTACCTTATGTATGCATGCATGTGTATGTATGTATGTGTGTGTGTGTTAACAGCATTGAGCTTGGCTCATATGCATTGGTTCAAGTTTCCACACCTCAGTAACACAGTAAGATGTAAATTAAATTAGTCGAAGTAGTAGTTACTATAATGATAATAATATAAAAAGGTGGTATTTACAATATGTCAACTTTAGTTGTCTTGTTACATAAGACAATCTGCATTCCTTTTTGTGTTAATGAGCTACTTAGCTATTCCATACTATGTGGAATCGATGGATCGTAGCTTTCCACTATTACTTTAGTAAACCTTTTTCGAATTCATTCCTTATTTATCTAATTAACTTAAATTAATGAGTTCACAAAAGTTTCTTACAACTTGGAGAAAAATTCAATCTCTTAGAATAAAATGATTTTTCATGTGTGACTTATCATCATGTTTTTCCTTTTCGTCTAAGCAGAAAAACACCATTACTTTTTGATTAATAGCTTTATTCTCAAGTAGCATTTTGTACATGAGAGCATACCAGTTTACAGGCATGATCGGAATAATATAGATTTTTCTACATATAACGGTTTCGGTAAAGATTCATTGTTAAGAAATTCACATCACATTGAAGATATTCATTAAAAACAAAACCAATGACAACGAATCTCACAGTACTAAGATATCAGATGTATTGTATCATAGTGAACTTCTGATAAATAACTGCGCACTTTTAGTCTCTGACGCTTTGATTTCAAGTAATATCTAAGAGTAAACCGAATGGATCATAGACCATATTCAGATATGAGATAGGATCAAGAGTATTTGAAACTTGAATTCCTTTGATAAATCAATAATATGTACATAAATCAGTAAATTGATTGTCTCTGATATCTATCTTTCTTCTTATTCTAATTGAAATAAACGATAATGTATAAAATGAACCACCTAGTGAATTTTATCTTACCAACTATTCTATTTTGTTTATTTTAATTACTTTTTAAGTTAGTTCTAATGATTGTGTCGCAGTTGATGCCTATACTTAAATAAACATTGCTAAGATAGTATAACACAAATAAATAAATAAATCAGTCAACACTACTTTAATGAAATATTATCAATAAAAAGAAATTTACATTAAATCATACAATAGAATTAGATGTATAGTTCAGTTTTACCGACTAAGGTACCTCATTAATCATTTCGATTCTACACATTAATGAACGTATATTCAGTCAAAGACTAGTTCATATTTACATTTGATAAAAAAACAAAACAACAACAACAACTTGAAAATCTTATTATCGTTAACTATTTTTGTGATTGAAACTATACCTGATCAGACACTATATTCATTTGCTTTGTATACGTATAGAAATATCATTGACATTTCTTTAGTTGAACATGTGTATACATAGTGCTGACCATATTGCATTTTTGTATGCCAGTAAATTCTTCGGTGAGTTTTGTTAGTATATCCATTCATTTTCTATTGTACACCTTCTATGTGTTCATAAAATAGTTTAGCTGTTTTTGAATGTATACTTTGTATTCAACCGATTTTATTCTTAACTTGTGACAAATGATCACCTTTGTAATCCCCATCTAGTATATATATGTATATATTCTGTATTTGGGTCCGATGCCTTTGGAATTGACCTGTAAAATATTAGTTTAACTAAGGTGACTTAATCGATAATTTGACTATTAAAACGTTATATACATGAAGATAGAAATCATAGTCAAGTGAAAAAATGACTGATTGATTATATCACAGATCGATTTTGACAGGGTATCATTGAAAACCATGAAGTACTGAATTACTGTTTCGTTCTGATGTGGAACTTCCTATCAATGCGCACCACAGACTCGGCACTAAGAGCATTAGGCTGGCAGATTCCTAACCTTCTGCACCATGTGGCATACCAGCACCTAGTGGTAGAGTTTATCACTCCCATTAATTTGTGATATATATCGCCACGATCATCTATTGTGATTGGTGATCACTGTCTTACTCCTGACAACTCTGAACTCCACCAATCACGACCTCTCATTAAAGCTTCAATAATATCCTAAAGTTAGTCACTGGTGAGCTGATTATTATAGTTCAGTCGAGTTGATTATTTTTGAGGAAATTAGCATTTTCGTTGATTGAATATGTCACTGATTGATGTTGGCAGTGTATTATTGAAAACCAGGGAACACTGGAAATTATAGTTGACATTTATGCATAATATTTATTTAGGAGGTATGACTTATTGGGTATTAAATGACTAACGAATCATTAAAATAGTTTAATAATTAATAATTAGCCTTAATGTTTACTTGTATAAATCTTTAACGTACTTACCTAATCTTTATCTTCAGGTCAATGTCTTTGGCTCAGATTCAATTACAAACGTTGGTTTAAACTTTATGATTATCATAGTGATGATTGCAATAACTGGATTAATCTCAGTTTGTCTTGTGGTCGCCATCATATGTGTTCGTCGACGATCCTCGCTACAATGGAACCGACCACAAGGTCATGCACAAACGAATGGTTTCCGGCGAGGGAGAAGTGCAGGCGATGGAGCTGAGGGTTCAATGTTCCCATTGAAACATGAATACAATTACCCGTTAGACGGGAATGGTTACATGATGAGTATTAGTCCTACTCCTTCTGATCTGGATGCTCTTAAGCTGGGGTATCAACCTAATGGAGGTACTTATTTAGATAATTTGCATTCGGCACCCGATATGCATCCCCTATGATTGGAACAATCCAAATTCCCCTCCTGGCGTTTATTATTCTTCTCAATCAGGCCCTGGTGGCATAAATACTACTAAAAACTATCCTTTCTGCTCCCTTGCTATGGATCAAAACATCTCCAATCAAATGAATACGCTGCATTTGCCTATGTATACCCAAGTTAATAGGATGACTCCTACATTCCAGTCCGATTCAGGCACCTTTTTCCGTTATCCAAGCATATGGGATACAACCGCATTTAGTAGGGACATCCTTCTTGCTTAAACTTCTCAGCCTGTTCACCGAATGGTACAGACCAAATTAGCGCACAAACGAACGCATTATCAAGCTTCACTGAAGTACCGGCTGATTCAACAGTAACAACAACATCAACAATAGGGCCAACATTGAGCGAGTTAAGAGAAACAGAAATATGCAATTTAAGGTTCACATAATTCAAGAAACAATTGTGAATGTGAACATAATCCCCTTTCACTTCCTAGACAATCGTATGCGGTAAGTATTTGAGATCTTTGTTAATTTTCCCATACGATTTTTCTGTAAAACACTGTAGACTTTGACATTTCCTAAAACTTTTAGTGGTGAAAATGAATGTTACAGGAAGTAGTTGTCTTTGATAACAAGTAAGTAAGACAATTTAGTTATGTTTTTTTTACATAGCCTAGTTTACCGTCATCAAGGTGTGTGTATTATAGTAAGTGGTAGTTCTACAATAAGTGAGACACTTGGGCTATCTAGTCAAAATTTTTCTTTATTATCAGAATTAGCTAACCACCAGTTTAAGCCTTTTTTTACTAATGTTCTGAAGTGAAAACTAAATGATGACAACGTATAGCCTACAATGATGAAACTACTGGGTATACGTTCCTAGATTTCAATACTCTGTTTTACATGTCATTTTATGTTGGCTTGTTTATAATAATTTAACATTAAGAGTTATAATGTAGAGTAATATCTTTAATGTTTGAAGTAGGTTCATTTCAACTAGTAAGTTTTGATCGAAATCTTGCTGTGTTTAATTTGGTCAGTGTAGACTGTTGATGATTACTTGCACTGTTATAGTCTTATAACAAAGTATGTTAGGTATAGTAGATATATACAACGTAGAACTTAGAATATGTATGTATCGGTCCAAGTTGTCACACATCATCAGTACATCAAGATTAACACAAATTAGTAGAGTAGTTGTCTCTTCAATGATAATAACTATATTAAAAGCAAAAATGGATTGGGCATATGGAATAATGTCCGGAGAAAAAGAATTAGTCTATGGAAAGAAAAGTATGAGATAAATTTAAATTCAGGATTTAAGAAAGAACTAATAGTGGATACTCTTAAGGTATTGTGACCGATTCTAAGTCATATTACTCAGAATCTCCAACAATTGCTTAGACCATTCGAGAAGACCTCAACTAACTAATCTTCATCCACCAACACGGTTGAAACTAGCAGTTAGTGACTTTATGAATTGATACCACGTTTTAGTTTGTCCAACCCTAGCTTTATTCCCATCTCACTCCAACATTAATCAGCATTGCATGTCGAGGTAGGTGGTGGTGGTTAGACATACGTTGTACGTTCCCCAACCACCTCAGTCGAAAAAGATTCACAACATCATCAACTGATTTACCATACTTCCCAAATATCTTGCGTCTAACCTCATTATTACTTACCCAGTGATTTCACGAAACGCGTACAATGGTCCTTAGTCACCTATGTTGGAATACTTATAACTTACGAATGCCATCTACTCCTAATGATCACATTTGACACCTATGCAGTAATACGGGACGGACTGTTGTGTCGTATGCTCACCCTTTCCATGAGAGACAGATATCTCACCTACGTCATTGGTGATATAAGTCAAACAAGCATTTAATATTCGTACGGAGGTTCCATCAGACACCAGTTAATCAAGGCTGATCACACTTTTAAGTGGAGGAGTTAAAGCAACAGTCCGTATTTAGCGAGGGTAAAACCCAATCCCGAACATACTTGCCATTGTAGCCTCATGCTATCAAAACACTGCATTTTACCTAACGTCTTCATCAAACAAGACTATGTCACCTGTGTATTCTAAATCAATTAGTAGACCTCCTTGTTGGAAATCAGCTCCTGAAAATTAAGACTGACAATGGAGCTGTGTTCAGCGGCAGATCGTATTATGAAACTAAACAAAAATGGGGATAGTGGGCATCAGTTGAGGTTACAAGTCCTGATGACAGTTCACCATTCACTTTAACACGACTAATTATTTTCGAGTAAAGAGCCTTCACAAGGTTCATGTACTTCTGGGGTTCGCCTTTCAATGATAGATACTGCCTTAGAACCTCTCAGTCTATAAGTTCCAATGCTTTTTTTTTTCAAATCTAGAATAAACACTTCTGTCGAGAATCGACATGTATATAGCTATATATATAGGAACTTGCGCACTAATAACTTTATAATATATATCCTATACATTGTTGTGATAAAATCCACTTATACAAAACACATTAGTTCATATTCCTATATGCATTCACTTTACTTTGAAAATATAATGACCTTTGGCCTTTATATTGTATTTTATGCACGATTAACCACTTTTAATGATTTCCATTTCTCTACTCAAGCGTATGGAACATCATTTATTTCAAAATAATAATATAATAATAATTTCCTCTTTGATGAATTACATTGACAAATGTTGTATACATCTCACAATCTGTCATTTTCTATTAGACCTAAAGGTGTAAAAAGGAAAATTATACAGAATACTTATGTAATAGACCGGAAATTAGCAAAATTAAAACTCATTCAAATAAAACGAACACATTTATTTTTCTTATCTACTTAGGTGGATAGAGAAATAAGTCTACATGTTGAAAGCTTTAAATGTTCTTTGTGGATTAGATTGGTTGAATGATAATATGGCTTGAAGGGAGGGGTAGTAGGTAAGATATCCTGGACCTACGTTTCATGATATTTGGCAATCATCAGTATGGAATACCCAAAGTATTTGAGGCAACTGATAGCTACCTTCAGGTTAACCAGTTTCACAGTTTGTATGCTTTACTACTGAGCATTAATTCTCTTAAAGATTGTAAGTACGCCGTACTGGTAAGTTCCAAATAGTTCGAAATCTAGGTACAGGGTTTCTTACTGACTACCCACGAAACCACTTTCTATCTCTACTAGTGATGTCTAGTCACTTATACTAGTGTCTATATTACAAAGAGATTGACAGAATTTAATTAGCACTATAATGAACTTGATGAATATCAATTTGGTCATTGCATAGAGATCAACTAATGTAATGATCCAACTATTTGCTTTATTCTTAGTTACTTCTAGCCTGTTAAACTTTCAAGTATTATCGCTGATCCACTTTAAATCTTGCAAAAGTTGAGGTGACAACAATATCTACAACTGCATTATGTCAGTAATCCGTGACAACATTAAAATATATTCTGATAAATTTGTGACGCATTACATTCATTATTCAATATCTGATAAGTATGTGAGCATTCTATTATGTCGACGATCGTTATTTCGGTAGTAATCTTGTAGAAAAATCTTGATTCTGAGAGAAATTTTGAAACTGACAGTGAATTTTACCATTTACTTTTGTAAATATACATAAATACTTATGTGTTCGGTGATTGATTACACTCAACAGTTAGGCACAACTGAAGCCTTGAAGAAGCTACTACGACGAATAATATTCCAATTTATAACTTATTAATTCACCGTGTAAGATGCTAACAGTAATCTATTAATAATGCAGCTGACCAATACGATTTAGATGTAAACATTGTGTATTGTAGAATGTAATGCTTTCTTTAACCTTTTAGTGGCGACTGAATATCTATCTATCTATCTATTATGTAGCCACTAGTTTAAGTAATTTGACAATCTGGCGACTGTATTTTGACATTAGATTCATATACATTCTAACTAATGTTTTATAGAATTATAAGTACTACTGAATTCATAGCCAGTGTTACTATTTCTTATCATATACAACTTTCTCATATTCATTAAATAATCATTCTTAATTATCATTTCTCTAATTTAAAATGTTTTAATTTAAACAAAAAATGAATAGAAAATAATTAACAAATAATTGGTAAATGTTCAATATTAATTAGTTTCATCTATTGAAACATTGAATTACTTTACTTTTTGCTTTCAATTACATTATTAACATTCAATCATTTAGTTAAGAGTAAATATACTAATTCACAGTTGATCTAATCTTTACTACAATCACTAATAATACTAATATGAATAATTTGTATATGATCTATGTCTATAGGTGTTTATAGTGTATTGTTATAACCTGTGACAATTACAATTTATTTCACAGTATGCAATACATTTGATTATTTTGTCATAAAATTACTAAACAGAAATCAACAGTAGATAGTATTTTACATTTATAATAATAATAGTATTATTACTATTTAAGTTGGATTGTGACTGGCAAGTGTAAATCCAGGACGCGCGTTTCGTTCTATTTGTAGTCTAGTGGTGAACGTGGTAGCGTTTGACACGAAGCGTATTGAGTTCGAATCCCACTGTGAGCATCAACATTGAGATGCAGGTACATCCAGTCGACGAGTCCTAAATAGGTCGAAACGCGAGTCCTGGATTCCACTTCCTAGTCCCAATTCAACTAAAATAATACTTGTGAATAATTTCTATAGTTGAAGCAATTCGCTCAGGATGCACATACGGTAACAGAGACTAACTAGTCTGTAACAAATCGATGGGAATGTGCAAATTCATCCGTATATTATCATTACAGTTTATGTGTTTGTTCAAATTAATTTTAATCTACGCATTGAACTCATAGATATTAAGTATAGTTGTTTGTATTCATAACAGAATGGTGTTGAATGAGTACCAATGAAAACTAAGTCTAGAATTGCTTAGAAATAAGCATCCTCTATTCAGCTAGAAAATCGATGCTATAGCTTTCAGGTTGACTAATACATAACCTTCTTTAGTACTGAAACAAGGTTCAGTTGTAGAATTTTCATTTGTATCATTATATGGGTATAATATTTTCGGTAGAAACTTCTGTTTTCTATTTTGTCATTCATGTTTTATTTATAGTATGGAATGGTTTTTGTTACTGCAATAATTTAATTGTTTTACTATGTTTTGATTATCATCAATTTATTATAATTTAGATATGAAGAATATAATCATGGAACAGTCAAAGAAGTAATATTGAGATTAGACAAAAGGTTCTTGAAAAATATGGTAGATCAGTCGAATAGGTCATTAACCTTCATCGACTGAGATGGTTGGGACATATGTTGCGCATGCCCAATTACTGACTGCCTTGTCGAGCGATGTTGGCTAAGGTTGAAGTAGGATGGAAAAAGGGTAGGGGCAATCAAACCAAAACATGGCATCAGTCCATGAAGTCTTTGACTGTTAATCTAAGCCATATCAGGTAGGTGCATATTACCTGGCTAGGTTCCGCATGATAATCGCGACGAATGGCTGGAGACACTGGGCGACACTGCTCGGAATCGGTCATAGTCATGCAAGTGTATTTTCTCTTCACCTTCATTTAGATATTAACTTCTATTATTCTTCTCTGCACACCTTTAATTTACTCGCCCCTCTTGTATTCTGTTATTGTGTTACCTCTGTAAATTTAATCTCACAGTGCTAATGTGCTATGACAACTTGAACCTATAGGCGTATGTGCCTTGTTCAACGTTGTCGTTGAATGAATGAATATGATCATTTGTTCTTTGTAAAGCACTGAGTAATTAAATTTCTCGATTAACTCGAAAAGTCTTTAACATTTGTCGTGTACAGGCATTTACATTCGTTACTTATGCGTTACTTATTTATTTTATTAGCTATTATTTTGAATGTTATGATTGAAATGATAGAATTTCTATTGTTTATTCAGGGTCACATATACACTGTGTTCAAATTTGATTGTTAGCATAATGTTTGATTGCGATATGTAGATGCTACCTGTGGATTTAGAAATCTTCAGTTAGAACTTTTTGATATCCTTTCGATAAATATCTGCTAACGATCATGTTAAATAGTCACTATCCAATATTAACAATTAAAGTGTACTAAGGGATGACTAACCGTAGGTAGTGGTTCCTGGTGATCTATTGAAAAGATATAACCAATAAAAATCACTTGCTAAGTCTGAGGGTCTTGAACTTTATCCTCTTTGAAAACATAAGTACACATTACTAAGAGAGGAAGGAGGCGCTAATACTGGGAAGAAATATCTATTCAGCGAGTGCTGGTTTTTAATTCAAGTTTATTTGTGACGTCAGATGTGATATCCATTTTTTAACTTTCATGTTAACAATTCATATTACGTAATATGAACCAATGGATACAAATTCATTGATTTGAAGAGTAGGCATTAGCCTCAAAATCCAATCCATTATTCTGTCGTACTACTAATTCCCCAACAACACTGTAAAATCTGTTTAGTAACTAATCCTTTCCAATAATTATCTAGCTAAATTTAGTTCGTGATGTAAATTACAATTCCTATTTGGTTTTCAGTCTATTGTCTGATTGAAACTTGCCATTTATTTGACATTATTCTTTGTTCTGCACAGCATCAAGTTATCCATGAGCAAACTGAAAGTATCAGTCAATTACCATCTAGACATTTAAATCTAATTACCTAGCTCGTAGAAAATTAAATACGACCACTTGTATAAAACTAGAAAGTACACTCTTATTTATAATCGCTGAAATAGTACTTAAAAACAATCTGTTTCGCGTTGGTATTCACCAGCTTGTTTCTCCTCCATTGTTCACAATGCAGCTGTCAGTCGATGAATTATCAATGCATGTATATATATATATATATATATATATATATATATATATATATAGTTCTTCAATAAACAAAGTTTCTTAAATTTGTAGAATGACAATTATTATCTACATCAGTATTAAGTGTCTACTGTTCATTTGTATCAAATTCATCAAGATTTATAAGTATTCATTGAAACTACTTAACTTCTATTCTAAGCATAGAATTTAAGTAGTGAATGCACTAAGGTTTTTTGTCGTAGAAAAAATTAACCATACTTAAATTAAAATGTCATATTTATAATTTGGGAATGTTTACTAAAGTTGACATTTATGGCAGACAACTGATGTTTTCATATCTTTTGTGTGTTCAACCTGTTAAATAGAATAGATATATGCGTATATACTGTCATAATGCTTCATATATATATATATATATATATATATATATATATATATATATATGAGTCAATAACGTGTATAAACGTATAGAAATAGCATTTCTGAATGAATATTCTTCGGAGAGGGGATAGTGGTGGCGGGAGGAACAATATAACTACTCTGACATTTTATTTTGGCGTCTATAATAACAATAAACAAGAAACCAGTTTGTTTATTTCAATCAACTTGTTTATTTTCAATTTAATGTATAAATTAACAGAAAAAAGTGAATGGAAGAAACTTAAACATTATAGTCAGAATGCATTTGGATCTCCTAGTCGATCGATCAGTCTCTGTTTCCATGTGTTTGTCCTGATCGGATTGCTTAAATATAGCGATAATTTACAAGTAATAATTGAGTTGAATTATGAATTAGTAAGTGGATACATTCAACTGACGAGTCCCAAGTAGGCCTAACAAGCTCATCTTAAGTTCTTAAATTCAATAGAGTAATAGATTGTTATGAAGTAGTTTGTTTGTAACTTGTTTTAGTTTCTACTATGATAATTTGTTAGTTTTCAACACATTGTATATGTACTTTTAACATAGAGATTTTTTTACGCTGAATGTATTTTCTTTATTAATCATTCATCATCTGTAAATATACTTGCAAACTCAGTTCGTACGTTAGGGGTTCTGTCTTCTGAAGGTGGTTCGAATTTGAAATAACAATATCGATTTAATTGGTAACATTAATTTTATCTTTCAAGGTAGCTCTAATTACATATCACTTTTATTCTATACTGATATCTTTAGTATACATTATGTAGTGGAAGCAGTTTCTCTATGGTTGATGAGTTTGATTTTTAGTCATTAGGTTAGGGGTTTGAACTTTATTCTATCAACTCTGGCTTGTACAACCAGACAGTAGTGATAACTTTCACACTTAGAATGTGGTCTGATGGTGACTGGTCGAATGTATATGCAGTAAGTGAACTAAGCATAGAGTACTAAACAAATATTTTATTCCACCTCTCTTATCTTCAATCAATTCAGTCTCCTGACACTCTCATGCATAGCTCATGAATAACTAGCATTATAATATGTATGAATTATTAGTTGTTAAAGATGAATATTAAAATGACGTGATCAATGGAATTCAGCCGTGTCGAGTGTGAAGAAGTTACCCACTGATGGCAATCGATGGGGTCTCATAAACATATGACAAAGTGGCTAAATTAGAAGTAATAACAGTTAGAAGTCAACTTAGTGCTCTAATAGTTAAGCATTCTTCGCTGAGCAAGAAGATCTTAGGTTTGATCCATGTTGAGATCCTGGATACACACTGCCGAGGAGTCCCATACTAGAGAAAAATAGCTATACAGTACTTCTTGGTTGTCAATGATTGCTTAATTCAGACGAATTTGTAATGTCAAACTTAAAATGACACTACTTTCACTACTTTACTAACCATCATAGACAGTTTTATAAAGTAATAGTTGATTTAACATACAGCCTACTCATACTAATTGTTATATTGACCAAATGAAAATCTTTATGAGGTTACACATATTATTTCTACATATGAATAAGGCGGAGGATAGAATAATTATACCTTTTAATGATACTTCCTACTAAGTTTGACCTTAGAACTAATAATTATATAGTAGGTTTTCTTCCCAAATAATGTAATTACAGCTTAGACAATATGAAAACAAAGAACAATCATGCATATATGTATAATTACACTAATTAGTTATTAGCATACATTGTCACAGTGATGAGAGAACAGAAGGAGTTATGGAGCTATATTCACATCCGTTAATAACAACTAAGCTAACATAAAGTTAAATAGTAGAATTTGTCAAACTTATTACTAGAATACTAATTGAATTATATCCGGTAGTCATCATCAAACATAATTTTGTTTGGATAGTTCTTTTTTTATATATTTAAAATCAATACATTACTAATGTATTAGGTGATTGGAATCAATTGATTAGTAGGGACTGGTATACCAGTGAATTTTTCTTTATCACAGTGACATAAGTATGTGGTTTGGGAGATGTTCATCATCTTCCTTTCCGAAGACTATTCTTACACCATATAACGTAGTTTTATTCCTTCAGTTAACTGAAATATATAATTTCTCACTGTATGAATAGTTTAGTTTACTGGAAAATAAGCTATTCAGTACTACTATATATTCAATTACAAAAAACCTGAACATATGACGTACAAAACTCCAAGAAAACTTTCAATTTATGGGTATTCAAAGAAAAAAATCTAAAATGTTTTCGAAGGATAATTAGTTAATAAGAAGTTAGATAGAGCAAATGAATATTTCATTTCAATTAGTTTCCTCATCAGGCTGCTACACCAATATATACTATGATTTATAATAAGGGAGTAATGTTTAATGTGTCATAGTGTTACATAATAACATTGACTGTAATTTTGAGTTAATTAGAGGACTTGTTTATCAAGAAGATATCAAACGAATAAAGAAAACAGTAACGTAATTACACTACTTAACAGTTAAAATTTGGTAAATATTTTATGATAACGTCATGATTAACTAGATTAATTAAGTAAGATCAAAGATAAGAAAATTGAAATTAACAAAATGACAAAGAATACAAACCATTGCAAGTTACTGAATCCTAAACTTACGGTGAGGTGTTAAATGTTAAGGAGATAATCAATGTAAGGAAAGTGGTTTTACGAATTTCTTTTGTACACATAGATCTGACTTATGAATATGAATATCAATAGCTTTTGTTATATGCAGAAAGCTAATTCGTATGTCTTTCATTTTCATCTGTACATTCTTATGATCAGTTTTATTCACGGGACATCTCTTTTTCGCTATATGAACCACTATATTGGTACTTAGTACTTCGAACTGTCATAGATTGAAAGCACATTAGTTCAGATAGCCATAAAACATAATAAGTTAGTTAAAATAAATTCACAACAGAAGATTTACTACAATCGGGGGAAAGGGGGTTATTAATATAGTTGATTGTCAATGCTGATATCACAAATTGATCCGAATCAGACAACCAATGATCACCTGGAAGGAGTGGACAGCTGTTTCGTCCTGATATGGGACTCTTTGACAGTGCGCATCCATGACTTCATCGGGGATCGAACCCAGGATCCTCCGGCTCCACGGCGAACGCTTTATTATTTGACCAGTGAGTTGGATTCTAACGGTGTGAAGAGTTGTGTGTGGAGTTCAACCTTGCCAGGTGTGAGGCAGTTACCCACCGATGACAATGGATGAAGTCGCGCAAACGTATCACGAATTGACTTGAATTAGAAATATCAACCGTTAGGAGCCGACGCAGTTGTCCAGTGATAAAGCGCTCGTCACGGAACCAGAGGGTCTAAGTCGATTCCCGACGAGGTCGTGGATGTGCACTGCTGAATAGTCCCATATTAGGACGAAACAGCTGTTCAATATTTTTCAGGTGATCAATGGTTGTCAGATTCGAATCAATTCGTGATATCAGAAGATTCATTGTTCAATAGATAGCTATTGGGAAAAAATTGTTATCAACTTGAGAGCACTAATCTCAACATGTAACTCTACGTAACGAGTATAGTAACATCATATGCATTAAGTCATATATTCTGTTATCTTTTATTTTCTTACTTCATTTACCTGAAAAATATAACCAGGGGAAATTCATTACATGAATTTATATTATTCAACTTTTCGTTTGTTGTTGTTGTTCTTTTATGTTAACTTTAACATCAATGTAGTGTAATTATGAAGTGATTCTTATCTACTTTTGAATGCTTCTTGACTTAGAATTTTTTAATTTTATGATCTCAAGATAATTTTCATTGTAAGTTGATTACATAATGAAGAATTGAATGAACTCTCAGTTATTTTCTTTTATTGCTCAAAAGAAAAAATAATCAATTTAAATTATTCTTTATTCATATTCAATTTCTTATGAGTTTTATCAGAAAATTATTTACAATTAGGTGGTTGTTGTGGAGATAGTTAAATTTTCAATTTTGATATCACGAGTTGATTTGAATCTAACAACCATTAATCACATGGAAGGCACTGAACAGCTGTTTCGTCCTAGTATAGGACTCCCCAGTAGTGCGTAGTTGTTTTAGTAGTAGTTTTTAGTTGGTCTTAATTCATGAAAAACACAGGATATCAAGTATATAAGTAACATACTTAAAAACAAGAAAACGATATACATAAACTGTTGTATACAAATGTATGTGTGTGCATTAACTCTTTAGTGTTAAAACTGCATGCAGTACTCGTAAAAGTCTTTGTACAACCTCTGACGTATATTCCTTTAGTGTTAACTATTAATAATCAAGTTTGAAGTTATTCTGATAGAACTATTGTCATTATCGTCAAAATTAATATTACCATAAAGTGTATACCGAATTATTCGAGTACGAATATGTGCATATGTTCTGCGTGATAGCCGTGATTAACAGTTGAAGATGTTAATAATCAGTCACAATGACTCATTTGAACCCACTCTGTATCTCCGCCCTAGGTCTTGTGTTTTAATATTCCTTAGTGTATACCTTTACTTTCCATCTGGAATCGGATTATCATAGGTTAGTCCTTCTCACTTTCATTTTAGTGACATCTTAGGTATTCATCTTCTTGATTTCGATATTTTAGCCGATGTAACATGGAAACTTGAGCTATCGTATCTGTACCAAGCTTTCCGTCGATAATTGTAACCTGACTGACTAACTTCAGAATAAAAGGTACAGCTCATAGCCTAATATGTATTACCTATACATGTGAGATGAACTATTAAGTTTAATTGTCTATATTCATCACAGAATAATGTTGATTGGGTACCAGTGTAACAAAGGAGTACTGAGTAGCTGTTTTGTCCTGGTATGGAACACCTTCGATTACATTCTCCTTAGATTCCGCAGAGGGATAGACCTCAAGGTATTCAGGTTGACAAATGATTAACACTCTACGCCTATTGGGCAGGCAGGCGTTCAAAGATAGGACTTCTACTTCTACAAATTTGTGACAGAACACAATGATTATCCACTCTCATTAGTGATAACCGTCTCACTCTTAACAAGTCTAAACTTCGCGAGTACCAAATTCTTAATAGAATTTCAGGAACATCTTGAAGTTAGTCTCTAGTTAGTTGATAATTATAACTGAATTGAGGTAGTATTTTTGGAGTTAGATATCAAATTTAATAGTTTACCTTTGACAGACAGACAGACCTTCGTTCGTACGTACATCAGTTCAGGTTGCCATACCACATCAGCACAGAGACGCAACTGTCAGTTCAAATCCAAGAGTGATAGTGATAGTAGAAGTATTAGCAGTAATGCAGAAAATTAGGGAGTGAAGATATGATTCGAAAAGTATAATTCAGTGAGATAAATTTGATTGGAGAAAGATAGAGAATTCAGAAGGTTAGATTTTGAGAGAACACAAAGAGTAGATGCACATGCGCCATTGCAAACGATTCTGAGCCATGTCGTTCAAGGTCTCTAACCATTGGTGACTTTCGTCTCGCGAACCCCAACCACGCAGTCTACATCTACCAACATGACTTAGTCTACTTGTCAAGTGACTTCATCGATTTCTGCCATGTTTTGGTTTGGCCGCCTCTAGCTTTCTTCCAACCTATTCCTACGCCACAAAACATAGCTCGTCGAGGCAGTCGGTAGTTAGATATGCGTAACACATGTCCCAACCACCTCAACTGATGAAGTTTCAATACCTCATCTATTGATTTGCCTTTGATCACAGATTGATGTAGATTAAATACCAATGAAGACTAAAGTAACATTGAACAATTGATAAATTATTAAATTCTACTGATTATTAACTATTTCATTTATTCAATATAAACTAATGTACTCTATTAATGTTGTTTTTATTTCATAACTTTGATTAGTTTAATTTATTAAAAACAAAATTGTGAATATGATTAAATTTTGTCTAAACTGTCAAAATTGATAATCATTTACAATCTATTTTATTACTTATTTCAACTAATAGTCTGATAATCCACTAAAGTTTAATATGAATCTTATTATTTTTAATGAAGATGGTAAATAAGTAAGTGTAAGGTATTAAGTATGAATGACATTGAATGTGTATGATTTTCTCAATTATTTTTCATGATAACATTGATAGTAGTTCTTGCAGTTGTTTCAAAATATGTCAAAGTATATTTAAGTTGGATTGTGACTGGCAAGTGGAATCCACGACGCGCGTTTCGTCCTGTTTGGGACTCATCGGCTGGATGTACCTGCATCCCAGTGTTGATGTTCACACTGGGATTCGAACTCAGTGAGCTTCGTGTCAAACGCCACCGCGTCCACCACTTGGCTACTGTGTCCAGACAGCCGCACTTGTGCAACGGGTACATATGTTATTCAGAATAGGCTTGTATCTTCCCGTTGATTTTGTAATGGACTGAAACTGGTCAGCCTCTGTTGCCATATGTGCATCCTGAGCGGATTGCCTCTATATAGCGGTAGTACACAAGTTAGATTCAAGTTGGATTGTGACTGGCAAGTGGAATCCAGGACGCGCGTTTCGTCCTATTTGGGACTCATCGGCTGGATGCACATGCATCCCAATGTTGATGTTCACACTGGGCTAACCAGTTTCAGTCCATTACAAAATCAACGGGAAGATACAAGCCTATTCTGAATTATGTCAAAGTATGTTTTGATTTGTATGTACACTTTTCTGTCAATGAGTTAGTCAGGTACAACGTAGAACTTGGTATACGCTTACATCAGTTCAAGTTGTCATGCATCAATTAGCAGATAGAGATTAAATTACCGAATCAAATCCCAGTGTAAGGGGGGTGGTAGCAACAGAGTTAATAGTAATAGAAAGGAATAGAGTTCGGAGATAAGATTTAAGAAAATATGATTCCGGAAAAAGAAAATTATGATGAGTTCAGGGACTTACAAGTTAAAGGAAGATATGGAGTAGATGCACCTGCACCATTTTGAACGAATTTAAACCATATCACCTAAAGTCTCTAACCATTTATTACGTTAGTCACGTGGACCCCAACCAGGTAGTCTGCACTTAATTACATGGTTCAGCTCGATTGTCGATGACTTCATAGACTGGAGCTATGTCTATATGGGTAAACAGTTCACAGAATTACATTCTTAATCATATTTATTGTTGTTAGTCCGATGTTGACAATGATAAGTTAAAGTAGGTTGCACTTACATTTATTTCTTACTTAAAAGAGGATAGAAATCAAGTATGTGTTGTACATTTTAATCAAAATTCGATTATAAATAAAAAGCATGAAGGATTGAAGCACAATTATAACTTTATTATCTACCTAATTGAATTTCATGTGCTAGTTATCCAGCTCCAAACTCATCTCCACCTGAATCCCTATGAATGGTTATTTGGTAGTGACATTTTATTATTGGTTTAAATGTCTTCTATAGGTTATCTGATATATTTGAACTGTAATGCATCATAGAAGTTCTGTGTCCATTCTTGGAGAAATTGTGATTGTATCCTAATGAAAAATTCTGTATGAAAATGAATAAGATATTCAACACTCTCTGATATTCAAAAGTTCAACAATTAACCCAATCTTCATAGACCACTCGAAACTATGTATTTATGTGCGAAATTCCAACTCATCAGTTGACACAATCATCTTCAGGTTAATGGACTATAGCGCTAATCCTAAACCCACTTAATGATATTTTATGTACTTTATACAAACTCCCCACCAATTACAATTATACACTGTTCGGATTAAACTATCGGCTGTGTTAATAAGGTCTCAGGATCTTGCCTAGCGTTACTCAAACCTAGTTACAATTTAGACAATGCATTCTAATATTATAACTAATAAGCATTCCATTCTCAACACTGTCTCATTTTCCTGTAGTTTCCCCGTCAATCTGATACATCCATAGCTGTTTTGTTTCTTCTACACTTTTCATAAAAAAATAGTTTACATAGAATTAGAATTATTTTTAATTGTTTTCACATTCCTTCAAATGATGTAAGTTATGCTAAACAACTTTTCTTGAATGTCTCTGTAATTTCTTTCTACATTATGATACTTGAAGTCTAATTGCTGGTCTAAATAATGTTGATAGATGCAGGCTACCTGGTTTAGGTCTGCTAGACAGCCGTGATCAGTAGCTGGAGACTCTGAGTGACATGACTCAAAATCAGTCACAGTAGCATAAATGTATTCACTCTTTATGTTCTACTAGTTCCTAAGTTCTATCATTCTTTTGTATTTTCATTTATTTCGTTCCTTCTTGTTGAATTATGCTGTTTTTTTAAGTTTTGTAATTTTGAACTCGTCGTGCTAATGTGGTATGGCAACTTTGGTCTGTGAACATACGCGTCGGGTTCTATGTTGTACTTGAATGAATTGAAGATTTTACATGAAGTACTCTACTATCAGATTTCTATAGCTAGTTATATATACTTTGAATTCATCTAAATTACTAGGAAATTATTTCGTACGAAACTTAATCTTGTTCATATCTCTCTTATGATGGTCAAAACAAGTAGACTATTGTATTACTGACTTCCATCTATTTGAAACCAGTACTTTCTTATTTAATCTCTTCTTTTTCTTCAGTTAGTGACGTTTACAAAAAAAATCTATAGCATTATTACGACATTCCAAAGACTTTAATTCATCCATGATAAATTCAATAAATTTGATATATACCGCAACGACCATTCATTGTCGTCTCACTGTCTCACTTCTGACAAGTTTGAGAAGTCGTGATTTGTCAGGAGTGAGACAATTATCACCAATGACAATGAATGGTCTTCGCACTATACCACAAATTGATGGAGGTGAGAATTCTACCATTGAATATCGGCCTAGTAGTGCGAAGAGTCAGGCACCCACCAACCTAAAGCTCGTGAGATGGCATATAGTGTGTTCATCGCTCAGGATTCACATACCAGAACGAAACAGTTGTCCAGTACTCCTTGGTTTTCAATAATACTCTGTAAACATCAATCTATGACGAATTCAATCAACTAAAACCTAATACCAATCTCTACAGATCCAATAAAAATCTATTGAAGTAATCTAAAAACTAGAAGTACTATCAGTTTCTTTGAATAACAAAATATTCAACATTCATCGATCGGAATACTTCTAAACAAAGTAATGCTCAAAATAACTATACTAGTCATATCAAAAGTATTTTTTTTCTAGTAAAATGATTTAATTAAATGAATTTCAGTAATATATTGTCATTCACTTTGACCTTAATGTAACACCTTAACAAAACTGTATATTGAAATATACAACATCATCATAGTAAATCAAGTTACCTTAGGGAAATCAACTGATCATAAGTTAATTAGAAGTAAAGAAAATAATAAGCAATTCTAGACTTCTAGTTCAATAGGTATCTTAACATCAAATCTACATTTGTAAATTTGTACGGTTGAGTAAATTTATTTTGTAAATGTTTGCATTATTAAAAAAAAAGAAGATAATAATCACAAATCATTAGTCAATTGTATGTAGGTCTTATATCAGTGCACAACTATGATTTCATTAAGAACAAATTTAGAACTTTCAAGCTTGGATGAAATAGTAAGTATCCATTGTTAGGGCATTCTAATAATAATAAAACAAACTAACTATCCGATGAGAGTATTTTCCACTACTCATTATTTATTAAATACCATAGGTAACAATGATTTATTGATGACGAAGAGAGTAAACTTATCAGGCGTGAAAATGTGAAATTCATATTTTCTCTATTCTTTTATAACAAAATTGAAAGTATTGATTAACAATGAGAAATAAATAAACCATGGATAAGAACCTAAAGTAAACTATAATTAAGTATTGTATTCTTTTCTATTGAATATATATCTAATCAAATGGTATCAACATTACAACCGAATTGAAATTCGAACTTTGATAAATGTCTATACATCAATATAGAATCAATGTTGACATAACCTGTTACTGTTATGTCACTAAACATAAAGAATACAACGATACAACTGTGATATTTCATGACAGACAGATGGAATTAAATGTGTTAGACACTTTTATGTTATTGTGAACATACAGCTTTATAAGTAGAATAATCAAATCAAGTGGTTAATGATAGTCTGTATAGTTGGGATTATTTGTCAATTCATTATGCTAATGATTACAGTTACTAAAATTACAAGAATATACACGATCGAAAACAAACTTTTTGTTATTATTTATTGCAATCTATTGTAATTTGATCGTGACTTTCATGAGTTACTTCAAGTTCTGTTTATGAGGTAGTAGGCTGACTGATTAAATTCACTAACTTAATGCTATTAGGCTAAAAGTTGAAGTTCTTTTTTACCCGATTTAATTTGGGCAATCGACGATCAGTGAGAATACCTGTCTGCTTTAAATGATTTAGACTGATTGGTGTTGCAAATCTATGATCTACTGTTTGAAGGCTAAAATCACCAACAGTATTTTATGCACTAGATTACCTGTTTGTTTCATGGTTATTTCTCTTTTACTTTATCTTTCACTCTAAACGCGAATCTTGATAACAAGGCCTGTATTGAAAGAATAGATGGATTTTAATTCATTAGGTCTACTGTACTTATTCTTATAAATCTAAACCTTTATTGCCATATGACGAGAATAGTATCATGCATATATGTAAATACATTCACACAATCATTCAATAGTCTCCATGTTTATAATTTCTGACTGTTCAATTGTTGAATATTTTCATCTTGCATAATTTATTCAATACTAAACAAACTTAATAATCGCCATCTATTTACAAACTCACCTGTTCTCATATCAGTTCACCCTTCCTTTCTTTCTTTGTTCTCATTCATATTCTGATTAGCACAAGATATAACTGGACATTTACCGAAGTCTGTTAATATAAGATATAATTGTGAATAATTTATTCCAATCATAGGATTTTTACATGAATATAACATTATAAGTGTTTATAAACACTGTGAATGATGTACTTGTGTATATGTGTATGTATGTGTGTGTGTGTGGTAGTAGTATGTTTTTGTATATTTGTATTTTCATAGTAACCAAGATTAAAGTATAACAATGTCTGTTTAACTGTCACTGAAGGTGAAAAGTTTGATCTTCATTATGTAAATCTTATTTAGTTAATATTTATATCAATCTGTATATACACTAGTATAGGTATAGATAATGAGATTGCGAAAAACAATTCAGTATAATGCAAAAAAAAAAGAACTGAAAAGAGACAATCTTTACAGAAAGTATTAAAATCATTTCTATTACTATCTACATTCAAAGAAAAAAAAATTTTCAATGACATGTTTATATTTGACAATATGAATGCTAAGAATTTGAATAAACAATTTCTCATAGACAAGTGTATATTGTAAATGTAAAGGTATGTAAGTATGTGCTTGTGTATAGGAACAAGTATCTCATTATGGAATAGACCTTTCTCTTTCTTTCTTTCTTTCTTGATTATTTACTTTAGGTAACTTGTATATTGGAGAGTTTGCATTAGCGGTGCAGTGAGATGAAGGAATGTAAGTAGAGTTAGTCGTAGAGATAAGAGAGATATTATGAGGTGTAGAAAGGCTTTGATTTTGACCAATTTGGACTCTCGTGCTTTTGCGGGTATCAGGGCGGTTGTCACTTCCCGGCTGCCCACACCGTGGAAGGGTGTTTCTTGAGGAACCTGAAAAAGAAGGCAGATTAGTGTCGGTCTCAGAGACCTGAGAGCGTGACCGCAGAGCCCAAGGGACAACTGCTTGAGGCTTGTCACGCACGGCCTTTTTATGAAAAGTTTTTTGAGTATTAGCTCCGCACTTAAAAGCCCTTAGTAGGCACCCTTACCGCCGGAGACGGAAATTCGTGAGGTAGGGTGAGGTGTGACATTTTTAGGGTCGACCTTTTCTAACCCCTCCTTCCTTGTGAGAAGGCAGCATCGCTGCAGATGCTGGTTGTCCGAGGGAAACACCTTACTGCTGTCACACCCCTTTGCAGTCAGCAGTACGACTTCGCTCTCAGACCTTGAGTAGCTGCTTTGAGTCTCATCGTTCTCCAATCGACCTGCCTAGCATGGTAGAACCTACAGGAACATATGTTCCAGCCAGTATAGCTCGGTTGGGTCATCACGATAGGCAAGCCCGACCACCACGACAAGGTAGTAGCTACGGTCGGGATATTGGAGAGTAGTTTCAAGAAATAAGTTATATCAAAAAAAATAATAAAAATGAAGCTAACGAATGATGTCGTACAGTGCTAACCTGTTATGTACCCAGCTGTAATGATTTTATAGGTTGATTGATCAGTAAATAAAACATGAGGTTAATGTTAACTAGTCAATAATAACGATCAAGGATTATTTATTATTTTAGCTCATTCGTTTATATTATCAATAAATTCACAGTGATTTGAGTTTTAACAAAGTTGGCATTTGTAAATAAACTTTATAAGTATTAACATGAATGATTCGTAATGCCAATTTAAATAGAAAATCATATTAGATATAATTAATTGTTATAGAATTTATCTCGGAGTAATGTTTCCATTTAAATGAATACACTGGCTTAGATTGAAATATTCAGCTATGCTATTCAAGAGTTTAACACAACACAAAATAAATCAATTCATAGTTCTACGTTAATTTGATATCACGAATTGATCTGAATTAGACAACGATTGATTACCAGGAAGCATTGGATAATTGTTTCGTCAACAATCTTTATAACATCAAATTATAATCAATATCAACTGACTAGCGACTAACTTCTCGAGGTAAATCCCGGAGTTTTAATGTAAAGATGTGATTAGTGGGGTTTAACAATCTTAGGTATTAGGTTGTTACTCACTAATATCACTAGATATGGACGCGTAGATATTAATCGTCGGGAATTGGATCAGTGGTCAAATGGTTAGGTTGTTCTACGTGAAGCCTGAAGGTTCTGGACTCTGTTCTTAGTGGGGTCTTGCTTAGTAGTTTTGAGGTGTTCAATATACTGTGATAGCTGTATGTCTTAAGTTAGATTTTGTGAGGGAGGATTGCGAATATGTACTGTTCATTAGATGCAAACGAACACGAAAGTTACACAGTATCATTTCGGATTTCAACAATTTTTCAGTTTATTAGTCACTAAAGATAACTATCTTTGAATTTAACTAATTTCTGCAAATTTTTCCAATTATCGATTATTTAAAATTAGACTAACCTAAACATGTTAACTGAATTGTTAATGTCACCTCAGTTCTGATATCAAAGTGTAGTTAAGACCTATCATCTTTAGTTCAAAATATATCAAAACCTACTGATTAATATTAACAACTTTTCTTGGTCCTATGGTAGGTTAATTGTGTCTCGTCGAACTAACTAGTAAAGTCACAGGATGTGTAACTGAATGATTATTGTTTTAATTTCACAGACAGAATCATTCCTCGCATGATAACGAGTACACTTTAATGATAAAACTCGATTTAAACTAAGCCTAGTCTAAATAAAACTTCTTATCAACTACCTATAACTACTTAACACTTGTATTGTTTATTTTTACGTAGGCGACTAATATCTTATTGTTGCTATGATATAAGTGTACATAAGAACAGAATCGACTGTGTTCTACTGTCTAGTGTCCTCTGTCTTCCTTTATAATGTAATCGATTATAATTATGTTATGCACATATTGTAATTTTAAGCACAAAATCCTTTTTTCTTTGTTGGTTCTAACATAACTGAATTAGTAACTAGCTATAATGTGCATACAATCTCAATTAACTATTTAAATTTTTGTCAACTGTTTCATAAATTCTTCTTCAAGATAATTCTGTACACATACTGGGAACTAGTAGATAAATTTTCTTTGTATATGTAACTGGTATTGAGTGTAAGCTGGTAATATTCTGTAATGATTGACAGTACATGGATTTTCTCTTGTTTGTATGTTAATTTCAAGGTTCAGTTGTGTATTGAAATCTGTAGACTTTATTAGTATAATGTACATGAAAATATGTTTTAACTCATTCTAATTGGTTAGTTAAGCAATTGTTTTATTTGATGATTCTTTCTTTTGTTTCACTTTTCATCTACTTACGGTTAACTAATTTCCTTTTCATAGTAACTTAGCAACGATAATTGTTGTGATGACAATCGTTCTCTTATTTATTTATACATATTTAATTGATCGAATATGTTGCAAATTGATGTTAACAGGGTACCATTGAAAACGAGTGAGCACTGAACACCTTTTTCGTTCTAGTATGGAACTCCTCAACAGTGTGCACCCTAGGACTCGGTACTAGGGGCTTCAGGTTGACGGCAAACTATCTGCACCAGTGGGTCGGTATTCAATGGTACAATTCTCAATTTCATCAATTTGTAATATATATCGTCAAGATTATCTATTGTGATTGGTGATAACTGTCTCACTGCCGATAAGTCTGAACTCCACCAGTCACAACTTCTCACTAGAGCTTCAGGAATGTCCTGAAGTTAGTCACTAGTGAGCTGATTATTATAGTTCACTTGGGTTGGTTACTTTTGTGTTAGCATATTCAATCAGCTAAATAACCTATCTCCACAATATATATATAACCATTCCAATTATACATATTTGTTGTGTATAATTAACAGTGAATGAATGTTCACAACACATATTAATAATGCGATTAACATAATTGTCAAAGTTTAAACTAAAACCATTCATTTTTGTTTTATGTATCAGATAATTAGAAGTTAAGCTGTTAATATCTTCATATTCATTCAATTTCATGACCCGTAGGCAACATTAATCTGATAATGACAGTTTAAAGTAAATAATTAGGCCTTCATTTTACATTTATGAAACATGGTTACGAAAAATAAAATGTTGGCTAATTGATTCGTTTAACTCTAAATGTAAGATCTGTAAGTATTTACTATAATAAAGTCGATAAATTTATTAGCTTAATCATGATTTAGAATGTATGTATCTATGAATGAATGAACAACATAGAAGCTGGAACATGTGTATATTGGTTCAAGTTGTCACACATCATCAGTACGTCAAGATTAACACAAATTAATAGAGGTAGATGTTTCTTCAATGACAATAATAATTAAATTGGAAGCAAAAACATGAATGGACATAGAATATCATCCAGAGAAAATGAATTAGTCTGTGGAAAGAAAAGCACAAGTATATGTTGTACGTTTCCCAACTACCTCAGTCGAAAAAGATTAGCAACATCATTAACTGATTTACCATCCTTCCCTAATATCTTGCGTCCAACTTCATTATTACTTACAAAGTGATCTCACAAAACATGTCCAATGGTTCTTAGTAATCTATGTTGGAATGCTTATAACCTACGAATGCCATCTACTTCTAATAGTTACATTTCACACCTATACAGTAAGATGGGACGGACTGTTGTGTCGTATACTCGTCCTTTCTTTGAGAGACAGATATCTCGCCTACATCATAGGTGATGTAAGTTGGTAATAACCAAACGAGCTTTTCGAATCCTCCCATAGATTTCGTCAGATATTAACCCTTGAGGGGTAATCAAACTTCTAAGATAAGTGAAGTACTTACCGCACTCAACTACTTTGGGCCCTATCTTTAGCCCACGTCCTGACTTAGACAAGTCCTAAAGTAGCATAATGCATTCAGTAGGATAGAGAGGATACGTATCACGAACATACTTGTAACGTTGCTTCAAAAACTCTACGTTTCATTAGTTTCTTTGTCAAACTGAATTATATCATCTACATATTCTAAATCAGTATTCATGGAAACATTTAGCAATCTATTTAGCCTAGAATCAGCAATTAAAATTATGTGATAAATAATTTCTAGTCCAACAGTTTACGATAAGTGATCCATTTTAATTGATATCAAACTTGAAATAGAAGTTTTATAACAATTAACATTTTATCAACATAGTTGACATACATTTGAAAATTTATCGAATATACTCTTTGTCTTTTAATTGCTGTAGTGTAGGCTTTCATTAAATGTAAACCTTGTCAACTTATCTGATTCTCTTTTCAGTTATTCAGTTATTCAGTTATTCATTATGCATCAATCCATATTCATTAGTTTATTTAGTTAGAAATATGTAATGATAAGCATTGATAACGTTCAATTACTCATATTGTTTGTTGACAAATTGCCTGATTAAGTATTCAATAATTCACCTTAACAATAATGAATAATGCACATATGCTGATCTTATTTTTATGTAAATCTGACCTAGTTTGTCTGTTCCTAGGTTTTTTCTTCTCTTCTTAATTTGATTACACTGAAATCATTTTGTCACTAATTTATTCATGTCAGTTTGAAATGATGTAGTTTGTTGAGATTGATATTAAGATTTAGTTGATTGAATTTATCACAGATTGATGTTGACAGGGTATTATCGAAAAACAGGAAGTACTGAGCAGTTGTTTCGTCTTCAGCAGTGCACATCCATACATTTCGTCTCAGGAGCTTCAGATTGACAGACACCTAACTCTCTGCACTACTAGGCCGATATCAAATGATAGAATTGTCACTTCTATCAATTTTAATTTTACCTTGCCAACATCAATCTGTATTGAATTCAATCAACTAAAACTTAATAGTAATCTCCATAAACTACCTTAATTCCATTTCATCAATCAGCTCACTAGTGACTAACTTTAGGACGTTCCTCATGCTCTTGTGAGAAGTCGTGATTGATGGAGTTCAGACTTGTCAGAAGTGAGATATCTATCATCAATCACAATGGATGATCAATTTATCTGAATTAATACAAGCCTTATGCAAAAATATTAAATGAATGAATGAATACTTTAATGAAATTCATCACTTTTCAACTTATACACCTGAAATTGATTGAGTGTTTAACAAAATTCTTTCTGTAAGTTGACAATTCATTCATATTTCATGACGGTATATTTTCGTCATCTTAATTCAATTGCTTCTTTTAACATGTTCTAGTTGTTTAATTTATGTCATTCAATTGTTTATTTATGCAAATAAGGTCAGGTCATAAATTGTATATCTTGTTCTTATATACACATATACTTAAACACATTCAACAATCATTCTTAGCAATATCCTGATTGTTTTTTGTAGACATTAAAAGAAGGAAGAAAACAGCTTTAATTTGCTGTCATCAATCATTAAGTGATTGAAAATATTTCTTTCGAAAAACATCAAAATCATGAGTAGTGTATCAACAATATTTTTGCTTACAATCAAATCATGTTTCTAACCAGTATTTGTTACGTGAATCAATCATATGACAGTATTTCTTAAATGAACGTATCATTTAAAGATCGATTTCTGACTTACATTTAAAATTTCTTTCTAATCTCTAAGGTATTTGAGGATAAGTAATCTAGATTAATAAACGAATTGTCGTTAATGTGTTCTTAGTTTGATTATATTACTAAGGAGATTTGCATCTCATATTAGAGTGTTTAATTTGTTTTCTTTTGTTTTTTTCATTTAAGTGTATCAGTCAATTATGGGAATTCTAATAGTAGGGTTTTTAATATCATATGTCTATTCGTAAATACTGTAGTTGTCATATGAAACAACAGTTACTAAGTTCGAATCTAATAGTGAATATCAACACCATGATTCAAGTACATTTAGCTGAGGATCTTCAAATAGAGGATAACACAGATTAATACTAAGAGTAACTGTATAATATATAATTCAATCAAATAACCAAAACATGCATCTTACCACCAATGTACTTCATATCAGTGGCGCAATTAAAAGAGGTACATTGTGAAAACAATGTTAATACAATTCATAAATCCGTCAATCCTCATATTACGAATTGATCGGAATCTGACAACCAATGATCACATGGAAGCACTGGACAACTGTTTCGTCCTAGTATGGGACTCTTCAGTAGTGCGCATCCAAGACCCCCCTAATTGTAACGAAATATCAGCTCACTAGTGATTAGCTCCTTGAGGTAATTCCCGGAGTTCTAGTATGAAGACATGACCGGTGATGTTCAACCTTGTCAGGTGTGAGGCAGTTATCCACTTATGACAATGGATGAGGTCGCGCAAACGTATCACGAATTGATTGAATTAGAAATATCAACCGTTAGGAGCCGACTCAGTGATGCCATGGTAAAACGCTCGTTACGTAGCTAGAGGGTCCTGGGTTTGATCCCTGATGGGGTCGTGGATGCGCACGGCTGAGGAGTCCCATACTAGGACGAAACAGCTGTCCAGTGCTTCTAGGTGATTAATGGTTGTCAGATTCAGATCAATTCGTAATATCAGGATTGACAACTTAACTACCTCCACAACAACCCAGTAACTCAGATTATTTACTCTGCCATGATACAATTAATCAAGTTACATTCATTCAAATAAGAATTATAAGTGGAAAGTATTATCAAACTATACATTGTTTAATTCATCTTTCACTAATATTTATTTCGTTGCATGATTAGTTGCTTCATTAAAGAGTAGTTGTTTGAATTGAATTTGTAATAATTTCACGCCTTATCGATTAGTCATTTGATTTCGGCTGAATTTATTACTTCTCTTTTTCTTTTTCATTTAGTTAATAGGACATTTTAATAACTATCAATAATACTGGACATTCGTAATGATAATAATAGTTAATAGCAGTGGTAGTAGTAGTAGTAGTAGTAGTAGTAGTAGTAGTAGTAGTTGTTGTTGTTGTTGTTGTAGTTGTAGTTGTAGTAGTAGTAGTAGCAGTGGTAGTAGTAGTAGTAGTAGTAGTAGTAGTAGTAGTAGTAGTAGTAGTAGTAGTAGTAGTAGTAGTTGTTGTTGTTGTTGTTGTTGTAGTTGTAGTTGTAGTAGTAGTAGTAGCAGTGGTAGTAGTAGTAGCAGTAGTAGTAGTAGCAGTAGTAGTAGTAGTAGCAGTGGTAGTAGTAGTAGTAGTAGCAGTAGTAGCAGTAGTAGTAGTAATGGTAGTAGTAGTAGTAGTTGTAGTTGTTGTTGTTGTTCTAGTTGTAAAAGAAGCAATAGTAGTAATGGTAAAATGTTAACAATAACTTTGATGCCTTAGTTACTGTCCCATTATTTCATAGTAGGCTTGACTTTATTCTTGTTTTGAAATTTATTTTAAGGTGTGGTACATTTCTCTTTTTGTCTCTATTCAATGCTTCAACACTGGTGAAAGTTACCAGTTTCTAGACAAATAATTTTTTTCTTTTTTTGGGTATCAACATGTTTTTGTTGCTTCTTTTCAATTTATTAATGAAAAAATAAAAGTTAGTTTATTCTTAAATTAACAAATTATATGCAGTAGTTTAATTGAATATTTACATTTGTATAGTTTGTTTTAATTGATAACTTTTGTCAATTGTAATATGTTAGATTGATTTCAATGAAAATGAATATAATGATGAATGTTGATTGATATCATGGAAGTCTGAATAGATTTTGTTGTTTAGGGTTATTGCGTTTATCAGAAGATCTTCTGATATATACGTATATCTTATTCGATGGTTAAATATGGTTAGCAAGAAATCTGATTTAACCTAAGCTACGTGCTAGGTTGATATTCATTAGTAAGATAAACGTATAATTTTAAGGAGACCATTACTGTTCATATGTTTTAAACAAACTAACTTCAACCATTTAACATTAAAAATAAAGTAAGGGATACTGAAATATCTGAATCAATTGTAACTGAGTGTTATGGAGATTGTGGAATGTTAATTTGACATCATAGACTGATATTAGTTAGACACCCATTGGATTCTAGGATGTACTGGACAGCTATTTCGTCCTAGTATGGGACTATTCAGTAGCATGTATCAACGACCTCACCGTTCATAGCAAGTTGACTGAGTTAAAAATACCAACCGTTCTAAGCCGACCAGCTCAGTGCTGTAATGGTTAAGCATTCACCGTAAAGTATGAAGGTTCTGAGCTCCAGTCCGTGAAAGTAGTGTTGTGGATGTGCACTATCGATGAGTCCCATACCTGTTCATGACCTGTTCCTGGTTTTCAATGGCTGTCTAACTCAGATCAGTTCGTGATATTAAATTAACACCTTGAATAATGACTACATTGCATCTTTCTAGATAGAACTCATTTCTCATCATGACCTAAACAAAGAAGCCATTAGTCACTTTCAAGCCAGTGATCAATCAATATAAGTTCAACAGATTTTCATAGAATGATTCAACACTCGACCAACTACCTGCTCACAGTTAAGTCGATTTCGAATTTTTACCAACCCTAATATTCTAATTTTTAAATCACTACACTTTAATTAACAAACTTTACATTACCTTTACAATTACTGTAATTAGGCTTGGACAAGATTTGGTTCTAGCTTTCATTTTGATTTGTTCATGTATTTACAGCAGTTTTTTTTGATAAGTTTCCCGTTATTTTCTTTTATTTCCCACAGCCTTTAATCATAGGTACTAATAATGGAATTGGATGTTGTTATTCAACATCTAATCGTCGAATTCCAAATGGAAATATTCATTGTGAACTTGATGTTGAGTCAGCTGATTCTGGACGTGGTGCCAGTGAGGATGATCCAAGTCAGTTAACTGGACAATTCATGCATTTTTATCCAACTTGTCATTTAGCCAATATCCCTCATGCATCACTTATTCATCGAAATAATTCACCATCAATTAACAATGTAAATGGAATAACAACTTCAACATGTGTACAAAATATTAAACTACAAGCGAATTCAACAAACAATCCTTCTGGTATTGTTGTACTAACCGGTGAAGTAACTGAAAGTGAAGGTTGTACAGGTGGTGAACAAACAGAATCGAATTGGAATGATACTTCAGCTGTTCGTAGACTAAAATTATAGTCATATGAATTCAAAGTATATACAAACAATTATCTATAAATTTATTTAGGTTAAAACTAAAATTTTACTTAAACCTATTTCTATGTATCATATTATCTTTCACTTTTTTTCTATCTATCGTCTTCGTTCTTTCTCTGTCACTCGGTAACCACCTATTTTATTTTGTTGATTTTTGTTTTCCATTCAATATGAAAATGTTTCTGTTTTCAGTGTTCTCTATGATTGTTTTGTTATGTATTATTAGGTGATCGATCAAAATTTATGACAATCACTTTAAGATATAGAGTTTAGTTTAAGAAAGAGTATAGTTTACTTGTTTACTTCATCTTACAAATGTAAAGTTATGTCGAACAGTTACAAGTGACATTGTTAATCTCACAGGTTAATACATAAAACTGTATGTAGATTCTTAAATAAGTATTTAATTCATATGAGATGATTAAAACAGAAACATCTAAGCATCAATTCATTAATGATAGTCAATATTTTAAATGAAACAATTGAATCCTCTAGTTAGAATTCATCATCTAATGATGTGAATCACAGCGCATTTTTTTGTTACATTAATAAGATAGTGTTTTACAGTTTGAGTTGGATTGTTACTGCCGAGCTGTATCCAGTACACGCGTTTCGTCCTATTCGGGACGGTTTGAACATCAACAATCGGATGTTGGTACATCTACCCAACGTGTCCTGGATTCCACTTGCCAGTCACAATTCAACTCAAACAATACTTGTGTACTACCACTATATCGAGGCATTACGCTCAGGAAGCACATATGGCAATAGAGACTTACCAGTTTCAGTCCATAACAAAACAATTGGAAGATCCAAATACATTCGAATTATAGGGTATTATAGTATTTCAGAATGCTTACTGTGTAGTACTGTTAGAACAACTGAAAAAGAAACCCCAGTGTTTATGTAACAAGCAAAGATTGGGAAGTCTAAGCAAACAGTACAAATCAATGCAATTCGAAATTTACCTAACGATAGTGAGTGTAAACCAAGCATCGCGGTGCTTGTACAACAAGTGATAAGTTTTGTACTCAAAAGCTTATACATCAGTTTATTAACCGTTTTCTCTTGAACCTTTAGTAGGAAATAGGTTGAAAGTAAAGCAGAAACCTAAGATCGACGGTCTATTTGAGTAGAAAATAAGAATAAATACAGTATTGTACGTGACCTGAGATTATATACACTTTTGAAATACATGTTCACATCGGTAATAAATTCCTATTCAATCAGGAAAATGGAATCGAAACAACTTTCATGATTTATCTTGGAAGTCATCAAAGAGTGATGATTGGTCGAAGTACTTACGGGAATTTCCAGACTTCCGAAAATCTGTCCATGGAATTATTGAGATCTAACAAAAGGTTACTCGAATACACTTGTGAAAACTCTCATGTTCACAATATTCTTAGATTAAAATGCGTCTAAAAAATTCAATGAGACAGAACAATTCAGTTATTCTCAAATAGTAAATTATGCAATACGAGACCTGCCTTCTAATAAATTACACAATATCTAGACACTTTCCTTAGATAAATCTGATTAATGCTTCAACACATGCATATATCATTTAACATAGACTACTTATGGCATTTACTCTAGGAAATTAGCTAAACTCCACTTGAAGTTTGGATTCCATAATGAGATAAGTACCTTTGTTAGTAGGTTTTTATACACATTTTAGTGTAATTTAACATCGGAAAATGATAGTTTTTTTTTAGCTATCTTCATTAACAATACTTAACTCCCGAACCAAAAATATTGACCAGCCTTTGTGTCATACATGAGATTCTTTCGAAAGATGCATCTGCGAACTCCAACTCAAACAAGCTAAGCTTCATAACTCTTATTGTAAACCATATTTTTGTGATAACTGAATGGTTACTAATGCCATCTTTATTATAGTCCTTAATATTAGTAGAATTCTATTGAACCAGTAGCAGTATGATACCTAATCTGCAATTCAACATTCTGTCCAGTATATTTTGAATAGTTTCAAATACATTACACTGAGTGGGCTGTTAAATTACATAGACTAGTAGTTGCATTTTGACTAGATCAAAAGCGTTAGATCAATACTGAACTAAACAAGCAAGATATTGACCACCACTCAATAATCAGTCAATGTAAATATCTCACTCCCATTAAAAATTAGTCACTATTCGAATAGCTCATTGGCAACATCTACATTCATGAACCATCTATGCATAGAAGATTACAAGTGCACTTCATCGATGAGTGCCAACCACAACGAAACCTAAATTCAAGATTTCTTACTGACTACTTTAAAACAATTAATGTTACTTAGACGTATGTATCTTATTTCTTTAATGTGAATATTACCTTTTCATTACTATAAAATGAAGTTTTCATTACATCTTAACACTCATTCAATGCTTTGTTAAATCCTAAATACAGCTGATTAGTTAGTTGATAAGTTATTCATGCAAATGATGATTACATTTAGATATTCACTAACTAAATAGCCTGTCTTAATTAGTAACTATGTGGTAAAACTGAAAAAAAAAGTTACTTGACACATTTGTCCTTAATATATATTCTTGGGTCAGAATATGAGATATATAAGGATAAATATTTTCGAAATTCTAGTCAATTTGACAATGACATTGACATTCACAAATATCACTGTATATTTAGTGTGTGAGTGTATGTGTGTCTAGTTCTTAAATCAAAGCATACTACTTATATTTTATTAGAATATAAGCATACTTACCAACGTTCGACAATAGTAAGTATTCCTTGACTTGAATGCAGCAGTTTCTGACTTCATAGATCGATCAGCCTCGTGACAGTGTTTGTCATTAAACGGTGTACCTGAAGTATACAGTAAACTTTACATAAGCTCTGTACTCGAGTTAGAGCTTATGATAAATTGTCACGAGAATTGTCAACCGCAAGTGGTGTTCGTCAGATTTGCCATCAATTCCCCTATTTTCTTTAACTTTTGCGTAGATGTCCTCTCAGAGACCTCACTTTCGCTGACTAATTTTCAGAAAGTGATGTTCTTCCAGAAAGCCCAGATGCCGACTTAGAATATACTGATGATATGCAGAGTTTCTTGAACACCTTGAGTAACGATGCAAGTATATTCGGGATGCTTTTTTCTGCATAGAAATTCAAAGTGTTACTCCATCATCACTTAGATTAATCACATTTAGTGAAATAGTTGAGGACGTTGATCACTTCACTTATCTCAGAATTCTCACTAATTCTGGTGAGTTGGCGTCTGACGAAGTCTCAACCTGGATTCAGTAAGCTCACTTTGCTTTTAAAAACCTGTACCACTTGTGACGTAGGCAAGATATCTGTATCTTAACGAAAGGCGGAGTGTACTACGCATCTGTTTTCTCTGTTATAATATATGGATGCGGAAACATGAACCGTAAAAATAAAAGATATGTGTAGGCTACAGGTCTTTTATCATAGAAATTGTCGCTGTAACACTTCGTTTATCATGGAGTGGGAGAATGATTAATATTGATGCTAGACAAGAGTACTAGGAAAACATGGCAAACCAGTTGAAGAGGTCGTAACCTTTAATAGATTGAGGTGGTTTGATATGTGTTATGTATGGGTGATCACTGCCTACTTCGTCGCTGTTGTTAGCTTGGGTAGATGTGCCCAGACCAAGACATGGAATCACTTGATGAAGTCTCTGATTGTTGATCGAAGCTATAGTTGGTAGATAAAGGCTACCTGGTTGGAGTACGTGTGACAGTCGTGATCAGTGGCTAGCAGACAGTGAGTGAAATGACTCGGAGTAGGTCGCCGTGGTGGAAGTGTACTTTCTCTATCTTCATCTGAATTTAAATTCTATTATTCTTTAATATATACTTTTACTTTATCCTTCCTTTTTGTATTCCGTTGTCGTGTTATTCTCACGAATTTGATCGCGTTGCGCTAACATTGTATGTCAACTTGAACCTATGGGCATATATGCCAGGTTCTACGTTGTTAATAGCTGACTAACTGACATTTACTACAAGACAAACCTACTTACATAATATCAATATTTAACAAACTACACTTTAGCAACAAATGAATTCATTCGTAACTTTCCCCGAATGCTTTGCGTCTAGTACTTTCAGTTCCTTCAATAGACGAATACTACATACTAGAGTGTAATTCCCAGTAAACATTTCATTCTAAGAGTGTAGAGTTTTTACTAGTGACATCTATGAACATATTACTGTAGTACAGCTTCACAAACCAGATTGAACTAAACTAAAAAATATGACCTAATTTAGAGCTGATTCGTTGGCCAGATACCATCAGCAACAAATTTCTGTGGCAGCGAACTAAATCAACTTTCGACCCGAAGGAAGAAGTTAAGAAAAGACGCTGGTAGGTGGATAGAACTCACAATCAGAAAGTCACTAAACTGTGTCACAAGACAAGTACTAAGTTGGAATCCTGAGGGTCGAGTAAAAAGCAGAAGACCAAATAACACATTGCGAAGAGAATTGGAGGCAGACATGAATGGCAGAATGGAACAGTGCTTAGGAAGAACTGGAAAGGAAAGCCCAGGACAGAGTTGGTTGGAGAATGCTCAATGGCTACTTATGCTTTACACGGCGTAACAGGCGTTCATTCATTGAGTGCTTGAATTGAAAATTATAAAGGAAATTCCACATTATTATTTCAGTACTCACATACTAAATGAAAAGGACAAATAATCAAAAAAGTGAACATTGATGACAATACGATTAACCTTATCCTATAGATATTATTTAAGTTGAATTGTAACTGATAATCGGAATCTAGAACATGCTGTTTTTTCCTATTTGGGACTCATCGGCTGAATGTACCTGTATCGCAATATTGATGTTTACAGTGGGATTCGAACTCATTCCGTTTCGTGCCAAATGCCATCGCGTTCATCACTAGATTATTGAGTACAGACAGTAACACTTGTGCAACGGGCACATAGGTAATCAGGATGAACTTGTATCTTCCCGTTGATTGACTGACCAGCTTTAGTACATAACAAATCAACATGAAGATACAAATTCATCCTAATCATCCACAGATAATTTAATGTTTTCCAATTGTGTCCAAATCAACAATATGCTGATGAATTGAAGTATGCATAAGAACGTATCTGCAGTTTTAGTTCATTTGAATAAACAACTTGAATCAGTGAAATAGGGAATAACTCTGGTGCAATTAAAATGTTGCGTATTAAAATTTCCTAAATTTCATATACTTTCAGTCTAAATACTAAAATATCTTGTAGAATTAACTTAACTTGAAGAGAATTGTAATTATGTAATAGGTAGTTCCAATATACTCCTATATTTCAACAAATACTTCAGTTTACCTTTAGTTTAAGAATATATTCATTAGCATTTTTTCATGCAGCATGCATTGTAATTGCCTTTAACAAGTGATAACTCTAATTAAGCAGGTTACATTCATCAACCATTGATGTTTATATCCTTGTAAAACTAGTCAGTAACTGGTTACATTTCAGATTAATGCGATGAACTGAAATTCTTGAAAGATAAACAAAGGAAGAATATTACAACAGACAACCATATAATCTTCTAAAGAACGGTATTTATTGATTTATAGCTCTTGTATATATAAGACAAAATGTATAGAGATCGAATTCAGCTTTAATTAACCATGATTGTGTTCAGGAATTCAGTATCGAACTTGTCCAGTTATGCACTTGATAAAAAATAGCCCAACATGAGCGATGATAATGGTAAATTTAGATAAAGGAGATGAATCTAAATTACCGAATTTTATTTTTAAATAATCGGGTAGAATGACTGCGTAAGCAGGAGTGCAAAACACAAATGAACTTAATTCTAAATATAGACAGTTAAAAGAAATTTTTAGTTGAGAGCTTCTGTAAAGACTAGATGAATCTAAAGGTGACTTTTGTCACAAAATTACATCTAGTGAAGACCAGTACTTACTAGATAGAGACTTAAACTAAGACCTTTAGGTCTGACAAATTACAGATTTACCCTTGGATCACTAAGCTAAAATCCAATAATCTGATTCTTTTTAATATTGTTATTCAAACTGATATCAATCAGTGACAAAGCCACCAACACAGTTTATGTTCATAAATTGACCTATTCATCACTGGTTATCATTTTGATAAATTATTCATGAATTGATACGTTTAGTAACGAAATCACTAGTCTAATTTGATTACGTCATTATTTGTGAGACCTACAAATTAATGTGGAAACGTGATAAACAATCAAATGAGAATGTCTCTTTCTTCTGGACAATCGAGTATGTTTGAATTAAGCAAGAACAACAGTGATTGTGGAATACGTTGAATTCGATGCATTTGGTTCTATTCTTATTAGTTACGTGTAAGTAAAAAAACCATTGATAATTTAAAATATAGGCATACATTTACAATAAAAATCAAGATATTCATAATGTAACGTTAAACTACTTGAAAGATGAAGTTATGAAGAAGCCGAATTTTGAGTGTTGAATAATAACTCCAAGAAAACTGTATACGTAATAGGATAGTGATTCATTATGAATATAATAAAATGTAGTCAATATCCTGTTGTTTTGGAGAATAGTGGAAAAGTTTTGATCATGTAATGACAAACACGAATTTATGAAGATATATAACAAAACAAGAATATAAGAATAAACTTGATATGTGGTTATCAAAAAATGAGGAAAGGAAGACAAGATTATATACACATTTTGAGGGGTGACCATTAACTCCTGTTGAATACAAGAGTTAGGTTTCAGTCCTATGATCGTGATGACGTTAGCGAATTGTAATGACATCGATTTGTGTTGATAACTGATAGTTTCAAACGTATTCATTTTGTCTATTCCATATCTTTTATTTAATTTATAGCGTGTAGTGAAACTTTCAAAAGTGTTACTCGCTTTCAGATGTAGGTTCTGTAAGATATATTTAATAATTCGTCAAAAGGTTTGTGATTCTGTCATTCTAATATACATGTACATTGATGCATACAATAAAATGATGTTGCACCTGCTTTATTCACATTTTTGTAGTTATAATATTGTTTGAAATATATGGTATATGACTAACTGCAAAATATAAGACAGATTCTATCATATTTTATAGGTATCTTCGTCCAAAAAAGAACGAAAATATTTACAAAACTTGGGCGCCGAGTTTATGTAAGACATATGAATAGAATATATTTGTTAATAATTTCATCTGCTGAGATTATTAACAAATATATTCTATTCAGATTCTATCATACTTTGAAATCCCCATCTGAATGTATCTATACTTCATTGTTAGTGTTTACATGAACTCGAACTGATGGTGTTAGGTCGGACCACAAAGAAACGTAACAAACTTTCAGAATTGTGTTTGCGAACATTATTTCATTCATTCGAACTGTCTGTAATGTAAACATTTTGTTTCTATTGTTGTTACGCTCCGCTTGCCCTATCCTCCCGTTTAGCATAATTGCTGTTATTATATTGTCTGTTATTATGGACTACAGTCAATTAGTTGTGTACAAGTTGTTCCTATTCACTACCACTATTTCTTTAGTTCTGTATTAATGTTAATTTTCTAATTGATCTGTTGTGTGGTCTGACTTTATGTATATATAAAAGAATGCTTGAAATATAGATTTGATTCTGTCTGGCTGATCTATTGGCTCGCGTTCTTCTTATTTCGGCTTGGGACTAAGTGGGCAGAGGGCAAGCGCGCATTAACCAACTAGGCACTAGCAATTGGCACTCGGCCATCCAATCACCCAATTTCTTGCGTCATAACAGTTGGCGACGGGGATGGGTAACAACATTATGTTACTGATCAAATTGAATTATAACTAATAAGCGAAATCCAAGATACACGTTTCATCTTATTTATGACTTATTAATTAAATGTATCTGTATGTCAATGTTAATATTCACTCTATGATAAATCAATTGGAAAACTTCAATACATCTTCATTATATTATGTTACTGAATTTCATCAACCATAAATTATACTCTTCATTATACAATTGTTATTTTTGCAAATTTTTTTTATAATTTAAATAGATCTTTAAAGGAAACATCATATATTCATAATTGTGAGCTTCTTGTCACGTGATATAAACAGCGTATATTACATTTTCATTTATTATTATTATTATTATTTGTTTTAACAAAGTAATCTAGTTTATGATTTCAAACAGTTACATAGCAACTATTATAAACATTCATAGAAACAATTTAAACATTTTTTTTGTTTCATTTAACATAATTTACATTTTTATCACTTAAACAATAAATTCTGATTGAAATCTACTTAATATAAAATGTAACAATAAAAAAGAAATTCAATTAAACAGAATAGAATAGAATATTCTATTCATTAGTAACATTTTGATAAGAAAAATAGAGGAGGCTGATGAAGAAATACATGAAAGTAAGAAGGAAAAAAACAAAAAGAAAACAAAAAAAGAAAATAACACTGACGAACTATTGAATTAAACCTCAGTTTTACAGTATCATTTAAACTTCTACAATATAAGAATATGAAAACAAACAAACAAGCATAATGGATACATTGAATGGTAATAAATTTGTTACTCTGTTTTTGCGTATAGTGATTATGTAAATAGTGTGTAAAGAGATCACATTTTATTGATGCTTAAAATCTACTAAAACATGTTGCCTTGAAAATAGTTTATTACTTTTATTGAAGAAAAATCAGATGATATGAGTTTTCTTAAGATGATGTTAAACAATTGAATAGAAACTAAATTAAAAATTTACACGATTTAATAAACTACTTAAATAATGATTGTTAGTAGCTTGTTAAGTAGATACACTGTCATTCTTATTGGATTAATATTTATATTGCTAAGATTTAATTCTAAATTATTATGAATAATATTATGGAGCTGTGATACAAATACTATGCTTATTCAAAGAGCAATAGTTGTTAATAAAATGTGAAGTTTTTAACTCTCTTTTTACTGAGTCTTCTATAACTCTCTCTCTTACGCCTGTTACCCCTCTCAGAGGAGCATAGGCCGCTCACCAGTATTATCCATTCAACTCTGTCCTCACCAATCCTTTCCAGCTGTCTCCAGTTACTGTTCATCCTTTTTATGTCTGCTTCCAGTTCTCAAAGCAGGGTGTTCGTTGGCCTTCCTCGTTTTCGTTTTCCAACAGGGTTCCAAGTTAGTGCTTGTCTCGTGATACTGTCTGGTGATTCCCGCAATGTATGTCCTATCCATTTCCAACGTCGTTTCCTGATTTCCTCTTCAGCTGGAATTTGGTTTGTTCTCTTCCAAAGTAGGCTGTTTCTGATGGTTTCCGGTCAACAGACATTCAATATTCTACGTAGACAATTGTTAATAAATACCTGTACTCTCCTGAGGTCGTTTGAGGTAGTTCCCACGTCTCAGTTTCATACACCAGATCTGTCTTGACGTTCGAATTGAAGAGTCTAACAGTGAAGTTGGTAGACAGTTGTTTGGAGTCCCAAATATTTTTCAACTGTAGAAATGCTGCCCTTGCTTTGCCGATCCTTGCCCTTACATCTGCATCGGATCCTCCTTGTTCAGAGTCTTCTATAAACCAACAGATAATTGAATTAACTAAATACTAAATGTGTAGTATCATTTAATTTGGATTGTGACTGGCAAGTTCAATCGAGGACGCGCGTTTCTTCCTACTTGGGACTCATCGGCTGGATGTACCTGCATCCCAATGTTGATGTTAACAGCTGATGGGTCCCGAATAGGACGAAACGCGCCTCCTGGATTCCACTTGCCAGTCACAATCCAAATTAAATGATACTTATGAATATTCACTATATCGAGGCAATCCGTTCAGGATACACATAAAGCAACAGTGACTGACCAGCTTCAGTCAATGGGAATATACAAATTCATTCTACTAAATGTCTAGTATTCGTTTGAGAACTTAACCGTCTCAACATTCATGATTAGACTGATTCAAAATATTCGTTAAGATAAAATCAAGTGATCCATAATTCTTGTTTCAAAAACTTTACAATATAGAATGATTACAGTTTGACGTCACATATAAGTAGGTAGATTCTGTCAACTATCTTCCAATCATGATTACAATGATCATTAATGATAAAACTAAGATTTGACTGAATGACAGAAACTCAGAGTATTATTTACATAATAATAAGTATTTATCCAGTGCAAAGTTTCAACATCTTCGTAAGGTATATGTAGCTACAACGTTATTAATTCTGAGTTGTAATATGATGATACGAGACCATTCAATTAACTGGAACTAAAGTTTGAAATAATCATTGAGACAAATACGTCACATGATTTATTTTGATTGTTTATCGATGATAATCTAACGCTTCTAAAATTTACCTTCAGAATTACATGTTTATGCATAACCATATAATAGAGAAGAACGTTTAGCCACGAAATTTAGATTATACCTCTTATTTCAATAAATATAGAATAATGACTAATGATAAGTACCTTGTGGAACAAAACATGGTGAATTATTGCATATAATTTACTGATATGCAGGATATGAACTAATCAAATGTTTAGTTATAAGGTGTGAAAGTTGAAATTGGTATAGTGTCTACACCTAAGTAAACAGTACTTATAAATAATAATGGTAAACTAGGATTAAGCATTACAGAACGATACATAATATTGCACTTGTCTTTTTACTTATTAAATGCTAAGTAGAAATATGTATACGGAAGGCACATTAGAATAGATTGCCTTTTTTTTATTAAAAAATGTTCATACCTGATAAATCCATCATATACTGAAGGAGAAGGGAGGGGAAGGGATAAATCTGACGGCTTAGTAGTTGATTAATGACATGAAATCAACCACACAGGTAATGTAGTTTTTAATTAAGTTCATTTCTAACTTGTTGATAGAATGACATACTGTTTCAAAATAAGTGATTTTTATTCAAGGTAGTTTCTGTATCAGTGAGGAAATGTTTTTTGGCACTTGTGTGATCCACTTCACTTAAAGTAATGTATATATTCTGATGAGCTTATCAATAACTAGTTGTTTACTATATACTTTATACTTCTGTCAGTATTTCATCAAATAATGTCATCAAGAAAATAAAGAAAGAAAGAAAGTAAATAAAGAATTTCGAGACCAACAGGCTGGTTTCCGTAAAGATCGGTCATGCACAGACCAAATCGCAACACTACGCATCATCGTTGAACAATCAATTGAATGGAACTCGTCACTGTATATCAACTTCATTGACTATGAGAAGGCGTTTGACAGTGTAAACAGGAGATGGCTATAGAAAATTCTTGGACACCACGGTGTACCAGAGAAACTCGTCAACATCATCCAGAATTAGTACGACACACTAGAGTGCAAAATCGTGCATGGAGGACAGCTGATAGATGCATTCTCAGTAAGAACCGGTGCCAGACAAGGCTGTTTGCTCTCGCCTTTCCTCTTCCTCCTAGTGGTTGATTGGATCATGAAAACCTCTACATCTGGAGAGAAGCACGGAATTCAGTGGACAAGTAGGATGCAACTCGATGATCTGGACTTCGCGGATGACCTTGCTCTTCTATCCCATACACAACAGCAAATGCAAGTGAAGACAACCAACGTAGCAGCAACCTCAGCATCAATAAGCCTGAACATACATAAGGGAAAGAGCAAGATCCTCAAATTCAACACCGAGAGCACCGACCCAATTGAACTTGATGGTGAAACTCTGGAAGAAGTGGATACATTAACATACCTGGGGAGCATCATCGATGAACAAGGAGGATCCGATGCAGATATAAGGGCAAGGATCGGCAAAGCAACGGCAGCATTCCTACCGTTGAAAAGTATATGGGACTCCAAACAACTGTCTACCAACCTCACAGTTAGACTCTTCAATTCGAACGTCAAGACAATTTTTCTATATGGAGTTAAAACGTGGTGAATTACTTCAAACATCCTCAGGAGGGTACAGGCATTTATAAACAACTGTCTACGCAAGATACTAAATGTCTGTTGGCCGGAAACCATCAGCAACAGCCTACTTTGTAAGAGAACAAACAAACTTCCAGCTGAAGAGGAAATCAGGAAACAACGTTGGAAATGAATAGGACATACATTGCGGAAATCACCAGACAGTATCACTGAGACAAGCACTAACTTGAAATCCTGTTGGAAAAGGGAATAGAGGAAGGTCAACGAACACACTGCGTCGAGAGCTGGAAGCAGACATTAAAAGGATGAACAGTAACTGGAGGCAGCTGGAAAGGATTGGTGAGAACAGAGTTGAATGTAGAATACTGGTGAGCGGCCTATGCTCTTTTGTGAGGGGTAACAGGCGTAAGTAAGTAAGTAAGTAAATAAATAATTTCTCCTTCCCTGAAGAATAATGGTACATTGTCATTACTTTACTACTGTTCAAGATTTAAGTAAACATATATTTAATAAATCATACACCTGAACTGAGGTTAACTGTTCAGAAGCATTTACAATTAAAATGAAATGTTATCATGAATAGAAACAGCTAACGTTTTCTACCTAGTTAAATCACTGCCTCACTGTTTCTTGATTTATGGACCTGTTATCATTGTAATTTCTCATACTGTTTAAGAAGAGTGAAAAATTGAAACAATATGAGACGTAGAAAATGTGATTCCATTGTATATATATCTATTGCATAAAATAAGATGCCTTTATTCTTCCTTTTATTACGTAATCATCATGTGAATAAAAGTTAACAAAGATCTAGTTTATATCAATGGATATTTGTCACGTAACTTAACCATTGATGTTCAGTCACTCATTAATGATACGTTTAATAAAATATTCTGTGTATTTGCTAAACCATAAGGAAGAAAAGATCCAACAATTTTCTTGATTAATTGTGATACGATCGATTAAAGTAATTAATCAGTAGGTCCTAAGTTTGAGCTCCGCTTCGGTTAATTTGGTTTAACTAGGTGTTTTAGGGATTGTTGAATTTTAGTTTGATATTACAAATCGATCAGAGTTTGACAACCGCTAAATACCAGGAAGTACTGGACAGATGTCTCGCCCCAGCCTTGGACTCTTCAGAAGTGTCTACTGAAAGGAATAGAGCTAACTAATTTCTAGATTTGCAATGAACAGTTAAGCATTACAGTCAGTATCAGCTAACTAATGACTAGCTGAAGGCAATTCCTCGATTCCTAATATGAGGACGTGACCAGAGAATTTCAACCATATTAGGTGTAAGACAATGAATGACGTTACATAAATATATCATAAATTGATCAAGTTAAAAATATCAACTGCTGGCAACCGGCTCAGTGGTTTAATGGCTAACTGTCCTCCCCGAAGCCAAAAGTTGTTAGGCTTAATCCCACTAAATACACACTTCTAAACAGTCCAAAGCTAAAGTAAATAATCTATACAGCACTTCCCGGTAATCAACAGTTGTTAAACTCACATCAAATCCTAATATTAAATTACAATTAGATTCAGGCAATCTGTTAGCATTCATTTAGCATTATCATTCACTTAACTGAACCAACATATAGTTATTATGATTATGTAATGAAATAATTTCATTAATGATATTAACATATTATGAATCACATGGGAATCATCATATATCAACAGTAAGTTATAATTTCAACCATTAGTATAATGAATAGTTACTGTGACTATTAAATAAATAAATTTTCAGTATTGTCTAGAAATATTCTATTAGATCAATTATAATGAATGCCAACAATAACCAAAAGGAATGAAGAATAGATAACAACTAAGTAAAGTAGTTATTCTACTCAATTTATCCCTTATAGAAACTTCATTATAATAAAATAACAATTGAAGTAGAATAAAATTAGTTTATTTTTATATTGTAGGTCTCATCAATTAGTGACAGCATTATGTTTAGTGTTACGTAATCAAAACATTTTAACGATGAATTGCAACAACAACAAAAAGTTGACAGAGTGTTATCAATGAGTTTATAATGGTAAGTATTATATGAATAAATGAATAATGAAATATAAACAGAAAGGTGAGATAATAGCTAACTAGGATCGGAAAATTGATAGCATAAGTTACGTAATAACTATGAATAAAAACTGACAGAATTAGATACTTTTTTATAAAACGAACTAGATAGGAAAGGTGTAGTAAGACACAGGGGTGTTTTCAAGCGAACAAGGTAACATTAAATATAAATAGAAGGACGATTTATTTATCTTTATGGGAAAGTGATAATCATCATGAATTGGTCAAGAGGCAATTCATGCCCCCCCCCCGCCCTGAACACCAACCTAGTTATAGTAACGATTAGGTAATCTACATAAGATCTAAAGGTCCTGGATTTGATCCATAGATGAATCTTAATAAATCGAGATGATAAAATAACATTTATCTATTTTTGAAAGCATTAATTAAATCTGAGTCTTTTACCAAGCATGAATTTGCTGAAACCTAATGAATTTGTATTCAGTTACTTGCCAAAATACTGTCAACTACATATCTAATGCTACTAAATCACATTGTGTTGTATCAAAAAGTAAAACTGTCTATTTCTAAAAGTGAAAAGTATCAGATCTTTCCAAACTGACAACAAAATCTTGTCAACAAGAGAACAAAATCTAGATCCTTATTCCTCTTTCATAGTTTTCTATCTAGTTAACATTAAAAAAAAACACACTTTTCACATAATATTGAATCATTTTGGACATGATGGAAGAGTTGATTTCTGTTTTATCAATACAGTTTAATCAACTCCAGTAAGTAGATATATACGATATTGACTACTTATCAGTGAACAATCAGTTTGATTTCAGTATTATGCTCTTAATTCATAAAAAAAACTTACTCACTTCATTATCAAATAAATTGAAAAAAAAACAAGCAACCAAATAAAAGCTCTATTGAATTCATGAAAGTAAGTAGTATCGTACTTCATCAATCAAATATATCCTTAAATAATTCTATTCTAATACATTGACTTTATCATAAGCTATCTCATTCATATATAGGTAACATGTAATAGACAGAAGTGAAATGTGTTATACTCAAGAAATACATTTCACATTTTTCTATAGTTTTCTTATTATTTAAGTTGGATTGTGACTGGCAAATGGAATGCATGAGGCACGTTTCGTCCTATTCGGGACTCGTCGACTGGATGTATCTGCATCCCAATGTTGATGTTCACAGTGGAATTCGAATTGAGTCGGCTTCATGCCAAACGCCACCGCGTTCACTAGATTACTGAGTCCAAACAGTTAAACTGACTAGTTTAGATTGATATTTACCTATAAAAAGATAAAAAAAGGAAGGGGATGTGTTGTCAAGTAGTGAATCACTAGTGATGCCTATGCGTGTATAATTACACCTAAATCTACTAAATTTTCCCTCATGAACTGTTAGTCACATAAATAAATAAATTGAAAATAAACTTTAGTTCAATTGATATTTCAATGATAACTGGTTGATATATAATTTTTAATTAAAATGATTGAAAGCTTTTACGAAAAATTAAGCGATTCACGTCTAGCTAGAAGGTACTTTGAATTCCAAGAGGTGTAGAGTCATGTAAGTTGGAACATTTAAAAGGAAGAAGATTTAAAGAAGTGGATGAGCTAACGACCCACTGATCATATCTGGTGAAATTACATTTAATAATGTAATCATTCGATCAAAATAAGGAATGACTCAGGTGTGAAACAATAACAATCTAGTAACTGAAACCGGAAATCAAAAGAGACTTCAAATCCGTCACATAGAATTCTTTCTTACTTAATTTAAAATCGTTTCAACAAATAAGAGGGTTAATACCCAGATGTATAATGAATGTTTGTTACGTAAATTATGTATACTTGCCCATGACTAAGGTTAGCTGACTAAAATCAGTAGTTTAGAGGTGAGTGAGGTGAAATTTGACACGAATGATGTGTGTACGAGTCCCGGACTGAATACCGACTCGATTACAGGTGAATTCAGCTGATGCATGCTAAACAGGAGGAAGGCTTATCTTGAATCTCACTTATCGGCTACGTTGCAACATCAATCATACGTTTTGACCGCCACTTTATCAAGACAATCGATTCAGGATGTATCCTACGACTACACTGTCCTAATTTAATTCCATATCAGCATCATCATGTAGATATAAATGCTCTCAAATTACATTGGTAATTGTCATTTTATAACCTGACACACTACCACTTGATCGATGTCAATTTTACAATATATATATGTATGCAAGTATATAGAAAGCTTTGATGAAAGACGAAATAAAATGTAATTTCTTTCTTTCACTGTCAATTTATGAAAATTGTTTCCATTTCCGACCGACAGAAAGTTAGTGATTACTGTGAGTTGACTCATTAGAAAAGTGAGACATAGATCATGAATGCCGTTAAATGTCTAAAATAAACGTGAAATCAATAATGTGAACTACTGGATTTTGACTGGACGGTCGGAAATCATTTCATTGCCCTCAATGTATAAAATACTTGGTGCTGCAATTTCGACTTAGCTTCTTAACTAAACAGGTATGTAAACTACAAGCAAACTATAAATATTCTTTATAAACACCTTGAATTTTCAGTATTAGACAAAACTTCTATTGATGAATGAGCAGCCACCAGCTTCATGTTTCTATAACACTTGTGAGATTTAGTTTCTGACAAAAACACTGTGGTAAACGACAGTACATAATCAACACAATTGAAAAAGGATTGAGGACAAAGTAAACATAACATTGGTTAATACTACGCGATTAATCAATGCCAAAATGCAAGAAATTATTACAATAATGACTTCTCATTTTAGCGCATTCATCACCTTGAAGCTACGCGATCTCCAATATAGACATTATGCACGATGATAATCAATAATACTTGTTAACGACAATAAGTAAATATAGCAATAATAAAAGAAACGTTGTTCATAAGAACCTGGTAATGTAGTTAAGTATTAATTGAAACCTTATAGAATTTAGATAAGGATTAATATTTGTAACGAAGTTACGCAATACGTTAAAACATAATTTTTCATGAAATAAAAATAAAATGAAAATAAGTCGGTTCAGTGTAAAAGGCTTGTAAGGAAGTAGGGAGCAGTAGTAGTCGTTTGTGGAAAAAACATTTTAAAAGTAGGCGTTCGATAGGTTTTTTCTGATAAATAATTCTGGCTTAAGTACCTGTACAGTCAACACTTTAACAATTGTAAGCAAACAAAAGTCTATTGTTCTTGGTAGATGTTTGTAGACTTTATAGATAACTTTAAGCAATGATTCTGTTTTGAACGAGTGACATACTTTTACAAGATATTCAGCAATTAGGCTTCTTAATGACTCATTGATAACGCTTCTCAACCATGTATAATGATAGTAGGATGAATTTATATGTTCCCATTTATTTGTTATAGACTGAATCTGGTCAGTCACCGTTGCTATATGTGCATCCTGAGCGGATTGCTGGCCGACGAGTCCCAGATAGCACGAAAGGCGTCCTGGATTCCACTTGCCAGTCACAATCCAAATTAAATGATAAATGTATAATGATGTTTTTGAACCTTCTTTAATAGTACTATCATTTAACAACCTTTATAACGAGCTCAATTGGAGCAAGTAAATCAATAAACTCACGTCGAGGTGGTCAGATGCTGGAGTTTATCCTTCAGGTTGTTGATGAACAAGAGGTAACTAGATAACAGTAATCGATTTTATGATACAATCAACATTTTTCATTTAACGCTAAAATCTCAGTCATACGGGAAATCAACCAATGATAACGTTCATAACTTCGACAGTGAATAGTACAAGTTCGAATTTCACTGGAAGGGATGGGGGTGGGTGGAAGAACAGTGATTTCTGTCATAACTACAAGTACACCTTTCTAGCAATAATCAATTTGCATAAATCTAAATTCATGGTTTCCAATTGTTTACTTTCAATCATTTAACAGTATTATGTAATACTAAAGTATATATCCTCTCTTAGTAACTATTCAAACAATTTCTATAAAATAGAAATATTTGTATTTTACTTAGGAAAAAAATATTTTCACTGCAATTTGTACACATAAAAAAAGATACAGACAAAAATATAAGTGAAAAACAAAACACTAAAAAAACAAGAGGGAAATTAAACTTTTACAAAGTAACTATAGGTGAACGTGGATTGATGCCTATACACATACACACCATATATATATGGGATATATATATATATATATATATATATATATATATCCCTGCATGAAATAAAAGTTTTCATAACTTTTCTTTCATTCAAATATATGATGTATATGATATTTGATTTGTAATGGATTTGTAAAGTTGATCCCTATTTGCTGCCATATGTTGTCCTGGAGCGGATTGTCACAATACAGTAGTAGTTCACAAGTATAAATTAAATTGGATCATAGTTAATAATTTAATCCAGAATATGTGTTTTGTCTTATATTGATACTTTCCAGATAAATGTACCTTGTATCTCACTGTTGATGTCTATCCCAGTGAATTACCCCTGTAGTGATACAATCTGCTCAAAATGCATATATAGCAGAAGAGGCTAACAAACTTCAGTTCATAACAAATTAAAGATAAAATACAAACATTTTTAAATTTTATGAACTTACCTGTCTCACAACTGAAACTGTCTAGACTTAGTAGCCTAGTGATGAATGAGTAAAGGTTTGAAATAAAACTAGCTGAGTTCTAATCCTGATGTTCACATCAACACTAGGAAGTAGGCACATCCACTTGATGAGTCCTAAATAAAGTGAAATGCATGTTCTGAATTCCACTTGTTAACCACAATCCAGTCTATTTCATGTTATTATTATTGTTATCATTGTTTTCGGTTTACATTTGAATTTACATCAATAAATAAACAATCAAATAAATGTATTTGTTTATAATAAATGATTGACAGTTGATATCTACATTAATTTTTTATGTTAAAATGATCTTCTACTACTTAAATTACAAAATAATCCTCATTATCATTTAATGAACTTGTTACTTTCTTCAAAATACTAAACATTATTACTTAAATGAATTAAATGGATTGTTTGAGTTGAATTGTGACTGGCAAGTGGAATCCTAGAATGCACTATTCGTCCTAATCGATACTTTCCAGCTGGATGTAACTTCATCCCAATATTAATGTTCACATCGGGACTCGAACTCAAGTTTTTCTATGTATAAAAGCCACCGTATTCAGTTCAATTCATGATAAATCAAATGGGAGCATCTAAATACATTTTAATTATGCATTAAATGGATGTTTCTATTTTCAATGAAGTGGAATTTGTTTAAATTGGATAAAATAATAATGCCACAGAAAAATTCATCATAAATTAATCTGAAGTACAAAATATGTTCTTGAATTCAAGAAACAGCAACATGATAACATGATGGATTGTCCAATTTAAAGTATCATTGATTGACAACTGTCTCATACTTTGATAAATGTTAATTAGTGATTTAAAAAAACTTGTGCTCACTTCTCTCTACGACAACATTTGTAATGTCATTAATAGGGACTAGCTTATAGACGGATTCAAGAAGTTTCTGAGATAATCATTGTGAGTTGGTTGTGGTTTATTATAAGATAACCATCAGGAATGGTGTTAACTGAAGATTAAGTAATATTGTAAATGAATGGAAGTTGAAAATGTAAACTATCAGATTTCCGTTTAGTATTAGAATAAAATTTTATTCAATATAAGGTTTGAAAGTTCTTGGTTTAATAGGGAATCTGTGCTGATTACTGACGAGTCTAATAAGTCGTTACTGTAATAATGTGAAAAATAGGTTTAATCATTGAAATGCTACTGTTTGACTGTGATTTTATGAATTGGTTTTTGTACTATAGATTCTTTGTATCGAAACTTCTATGCAACGACGAAAGTAATTGATTGTACATACATATAATATATACTGTCAGGTATTCCATGGATGTTCTTGACTTCTACTGTTTCTAATATCTACAAAGTATACCAAAATATAGTTCTAATATGTAAACTAGACTGGATCCTAAGTACTTGAAATTTTGCTTTCAGTAATTCAATTACAAATATTAAGTTACTAATAGTAAAAATTCATTCAACTTAATGGAAATTATGAAAGTTTTGGTTGATTTTCAAAATGCATTGAATTACATGTCCTTGAACAACTGCTTAATCCATTTTACTCCTTTAATAAACCTGCAGAGAGAAGTAACAAGCATTCGAATACAATAATATGACAATCCATTTCATCTCGTTCGGTTCTCATCAGCTGCATTTAACATGAATTATATTTTAAAATCAAAATTACAAAATAGAATAATCATCTTCAGAAATGAATTGATTGTTAGGTTTTGTCTATTAATCTCATTATTTTGGCTAAGTATTAATATGTGATTCATATACGCAATAATTTTATAAGAATGTAATGCTTTTCAAGTGTAATATAATCAGATATATCAATTCAATAATTCAGTTTACTAGTAAAGGTTAACATTTATATGTATACTTTCTAAAGTTATAAAAGTTCAAAGTACATAAGAGTTGAATTATGTAGGCTGACAGTTCATGATGTAATCAGTTACGAAGATCTCTAAAATACATGGGGATACTTTAATATATTGATTTTTAAAGCTTTTCTGACATTTTCGTTTATGAGCTCGGCTAGCTCCATATCGTCGAAGGCCGCCTTAGAGCTTCCCTGCAGCAGAGCCCGAGGACTGTCACCTTCGCCTTCTGCACGCGGACTCCAACCAGCTCCGTGGTGGCATCCAGTTGTCGTAGGTACGCCCCGACGTCATAACCCTCAAACGGCTGTGGCTTTGGCACCTTCATGTTGTCTAGAAGCAGCGACACCAATTGTGAAAAGCCAAGTAGGACAAGCAAATTCTATATTAGATGAAAACAGAGAATGTCATAGAATATACTATACATTACTTTTAAACATCAATTTGCAAACATATTATACTAACCTACCTTTATTATTATTTAGTGATGATTTTTTTTGCATAGTCAATGAACATTTGACCTACCTACATACATCCTTCTTTATGCTTATGCATAGGCCTGATGATAATAAAACTCTCAAGAATAACACAAATGCCACTAATGAATGACTTGTTTAAAAAAAATAATTATAAGAACAACATACGAATAGACTAAATTTATTAAACAATCTTTAATGTTAGAAAGTTCACTTTAGGGAAAACATATTTAAGGATTTAAGGATAACAGGAAGTCATGTTGAACTATTCTTTATGTTTATTAACTTCTGACTTCATTCAACTTTATTACAGAAAAATTGAACATGAAGGAATCAAGTAAAAACGATTGGAGGATTAATATGAATTCCTGATGCTTCTTATCTTCTGTGAACAGTAAATAACATGGTTACAAGAAAAATGATTTAACATACCTTGTTTAGAGGAGTTGAAATGGATATTTGAAACGGAAATGAAATTAATAATGAAAATAATGATTCTAGTCCACCAATGTAGTTTTTCCTGCATTATTCAAAGCAGTTAAAGCTGTATACAGGTGTTGAAGTAATTGAGTTACTTGTTTTTGAATCCAGTAGAATAAAATTGATCTGAACTAGATAATCAGTGGAAAGTACTAAGTACTATTCCGGTGTTTTATTTGAGCATGAAACTCCTTAACAAAAGTTATCAACGATCCTATGGAGGGAACATAGCCTAACATATATATATATATATATATATATATATATATATATATATATAAAGCAGAGTATACGATTAGTCAGATACTGAATAAAAACTTTTATAGTTTAAATCAATGATGAAACTGAGAGGAGATCTAATGAGATTTCGACTACTAATAAACTCTAAGTAGTATATATATTTATTGTTGTTGTAAATTAACAAAATGAAACATTAGTCTGTAATGTATGTTGTGTAATATAGATTCTGAAAATTGTCTATACAGTTTAAGGTAGCTCACAAACATTGTCATAATGTTATGAAAATAAACCGGGATACACAAGAATCTTGGAGAAATAAGTACTAAACTATGTTTACAACTGCATATGAGAGAGTGTCGGGTTATATGAGAGTAGCTCATTTTGTTTCAGAACATATTAACAATAATAATATTAATAATAATAATAATAGTCATTATTATTGGTTGTTGCTGCTGCTAAACCTGGAGAACTTAGGCTCTTTTCCGCTCATAGGATCGTTGATAACTTTTGTTAAGGAGTTTCATGCTCAAATAAAACACCGGAATAGTACTTAGTACTTTCCACTGATTATCTAGTTCAGATCAATTTTATTCTACTGGATTCAAAAACAAGTAACTCAATTACTTCAACACCTGTATACAGCTTTAACTGCTTTGAATAATGCAGGAAAAACTACATTGGTGGACTAGAATCATTATTTTCATTATTAATTTCATTTCCGTTTCAAATATCCATTTCAACTCCTCTAAACAAGGTATGTTAAATCATTTTTCTTGTAACCATGTTATTTACTGTTCACAGAAGATAAGAAGCATCAGGAATTCATATTAATCCTCCAATCGTTTTTACTTGATTCCTTCATGTTCATTATATATATATATATATATATATATATATATATATATATGGCTTATAGCTGGAACCAGTGTGGTGTGCATCCATCTGTGGATAAATCTTTGTCTTTTAGTGAAAATTTTCGTAAGATATGTATATAAAAATGAGTCAGCTTCGAATTCTTTGAAAAATCACCTGTGAGTTTTTCAGTCACACAGATGTATTCCATTATTTTGGTCAATATAGCTTAACAGCCTAAATGCCACTTCAAAAAGTTTTAATTCATTTATTTACTATGCATAATATTTAAATCTCCTGTAATATAACCGTCTTTTCTCCAATTAACTATTTAGCCTTACATTCCGCCTTCTCATTGGCTCAAAGTGATTGATGACTCGAATCAATAATTGGCTCATTCTCAAACTGATCATGGGCATTTTGAGTATCACCTTCACTCGTTCCTATACTTTGTTTTAGCTTAGTTAACTTTAGAAATAGAAGTAAACAAATGTAATTTTTACCAGACAGGCTTCATTCTTTTAGTTTACCTTTTAATTAACTCTAACTGATTGAGTGCGCCACAGATTGATGTTGGCAAGTTACTATTAAAAACCATAGAGCACTGGGCAGGTGTTTCATCCTAGTATGAGACTACCTTAGTAGTGCACACCTTAAATTCCACCCCAGAGGCTTCATATCTGCGAAGACCATCTCACTTCGACCTTAATTAATCAACTGATTTTCCACATCATGTCCATCAAAGTATAAACAGTATATTGACTACTAAGCATAAAGATATATTTCGAAGGGAAAAAAGCAGTGTGGCGGCCGCGGAACACTACCGAGTCAATAACGCCTTACAAACAGTCAGATCAGAATAAATACTATATTAACAGTTAATGCAAGTACATATAATAAGTTCAATGTCTATCAGAATTAGTTTACTTGGATCAACTGCACTGTTTGAGGCGATCGATGGGTTCTCCAAATGACCACCACACGATATATATAAACCCGAGTGTCCAATGTAGCTTTTGTTCCAGTCAGTTCAGCGGCGAGGATCGGACAGAGACGTTGAGTGTCTAGTTCTGATGCTGTAAAACGGGATCAATTATTAATCCAAGCAATCAGTGAGTAAGACTCAATTCAGAACGAAGAATGTTGCCGCGATAGTGTAATTGCAACTCGTACAGCAGAAAGTACCAGGCGCCAAGGGCGAAGTATGTAGTAGTGTACAATTGTGATAATGATACATTTAAACAATATTAGTACAGTATGTATTGATAACGTTTAATGCAAAAACTTATTACATACATAACACCAATGAACTTTAACAAAATATAAGGTCATTAAGTTGATCAGCACAACAGTTTTTTTTTCCATTCTACAACAAAACAATCAGTATGTTTCTACTTGATTAATAATGTATAAAGTAACTAAATAGTAATAATAAGTACAGTTGTACAATTGAATGCAGTTGATAAGATTGTAATGTTGTAAAATACTTAATAAGTAGTGTAATCTATTTTTACCCTAAATACATTTCTCTTTTGAATATTCATGACTAAAATCAAAATAAACTAGTCAGTATAGTGGAGTTGAATGATACTATCCTATTGAAATTATGTAAAAAGGTATATACAATTTAAGTGTATTGTAACAGGATAAAGAATTGAATAGCACAAACTATGAATCTTATTTTCAATGATATCGTAACATGTACTGTTACTGTTGTATTTGCTTACCATTCAGTATGTATTGTATTTGTATTCTTTAAGTTATTAGCTTTCTAGTGATGCACTATTATCGTATTTATTTCCGTTCTCGGTATCAGAGTCCATATTTATGAGTGTATTCTTAAAATCTTATGATTAAGTAGCCTGCACGCTTCCAGCAGTACAATTTGCTAAACACCCTTAATAAACAAATGAGTTCTTAATTTCACTATGTTTTGTAAAAACCTCTTCAAATAAACCTTATTGCATGCAAAATACACTTTTAGCAGTTCTGTTATACCTTGACTCACTTTCTTTCCAATGACCATAATGAAATCACAGATTCGTTTTCTTACATGAACTTTGATCAGCTAGTGAATTATTCCACACGACGTTCTCTGTTTATCTTCAGTGAGTTTACTTATCTACAGTTTTATCAATTTCCCTTTATAGAACTTCTGTATATTTCAATCCATCGCCATTATCTTCCATTATTCAACATATAAGTCAACTTTAAAACCTTCTTGATATGATTTGCGTCTACCGTTTTGCTTTTGATTGGTTAATATAATTGTTTCTAAGTAATAAAGCAGCTGGACAGAATCCGTAAAACAGATAGATTCATCTTATTCAGCCACCCAGTCGTTGGTCTTTATTAAAATTTACAAATATGAATAATTTCATTAAAATTCCAGGATTCAATAGACAGTGTACAGTGTTGTCACATGACAATTTTCCTTAAATTTCTCATTTCTTCATTGCGATTCGATTCAACTATAACGCAATGAATCAGCTTAAGAAGGAAATAAATCAAAGTAAATGTGCATAAAACGGCAGAACAAATATCAGTAGTGACCAGTAGCGACGTCCAGCAATATGTACTTTTGATTTCACAGGAGAAGAGAAACAGGACCTTCAGGTTTTGAGGCGAAATCAAAGTGAGTATTCTACCGTTAGATACCGGACAGGTAGTGTAACAGTCAATCATTCTCCATGAGACCTGGAGAATCTAGGTTTGATCCCCTACTGGAATCGAGATGATTCACTTCTGCCCAGTGGTCCTTAGTTTTCATTGGCACCCACCCAGTATCGATAGAAACAATAAATCACGCTATGATCAAATTCTTGACATTGATTCATTTGAAGACAAAATATAACGAACATTATTTCAGCCACCAGCAAATCAAAGCATATAAAACATGGAGACATACATTTTTCTTGTGGTTTGTTACATTTAAACGACTAGTAGAATGGTATATAGAAAGGTTTTTTCAAGTATTATTGCTTCTAGAAAGACAAAATCACCATAGATTTATAGTATAACTTCTATGCTTCAAATAAAACTAAACGGAAATGAGTAATACAAATGAAATAATATAAACACATTGTTAGTTTCATTGATAGTCAATGTAGGTTTTAGAAATCACTTTTATGTAAACTAACGAATGAATTAGTTAATCACTAAGTGATAACAATTTATCTTAAACATCCGTTATCATTAGTATCCGGTATCATTATAATTTATGTTATTAACAAGTTTATTCAATCATAATCATTTTTTCATTATATTACATGATAGGAAGTTAAGCTTAGTTAACAAGAGTTTCTATTGCTTAAGTATACAATGAGTCAGTAGTGTATAAGAAAGATTTTATGAATTCAATTAAAATAGAACTAATTTTTATCCACTGATTATTTCCTATCAAAAAAAAATGTAGTTAAACATTGAATTAGATGTTACTTTATGAAAGAAAAAAAAAGGTTCTATAACTAAAACTCTATTCGTTGGATGACTGAATATTTCATAATTGGAAGTGGATTCGACGCATAACTGTAAAATTAGCATTTAAATACACAATAGTTAACGTAGTTTTTATGCATCTATCAACAAAAACTGCTGATTTATACTCCATCTAGTTCTCATCAAACTAAGTGATCGTTGATGCATGAAATAACTAAACAGTTAATCATTTTAATTGTGAGTATTCCTGTAAATATTGTCTTACTCATTGATTAGAATAGGCAGAATTTACAGCAAACAATATTATCGGTTATTCCGTCTCCCAGTTATCCCCACTTTGTTGCTAACCATTCTTTTAGGGTGTGATTATTGCGTTGTGTTAGTGCGTTTGTCTGTGGATATGGTGTTGTTCTGATCCTTTTGATACCCAACTGCCTCAGGCAGGATGTGAACTTTTCGCTCTCGAAACATGGACTTTGATTGGTTAATATCATCCTCAGGACGCCGTGGTTGGCCACGGTGTGCTGCATCATTGGATCAATCACCGTCTTTCCTCGTTGATCAGGAATCGCCACGACCTCTACCCAATGCGTAGCGTGTTCGATCATCACCAACGCGTGTTGGTTACCGCTCAATGTCTGAGGAAATGGACCCATTACATCCACTGACTATAGATTGCTAACTGTTGTTACGGGGATGGGTTGTAACGAAGTGCGTATACACTTATCACCTTTCATCAACTGGTATTGTGGGCAGGCGAAAACATTGCAATAAGATAACCCTTTGGTCCCGTCCTAGATGAATGCTTTATGGTGAGTTTAAAGAACACTATACTTCTACCTATAATTGAGAGCTTTCATGTATATAAGAGATATACGGATGATACATTCATAATTTTTGACGAGAATCTGAATCTGAACACTATCTTTTAAAAGTTCAGTAGTTGCCGTCGTTCAATCAACCACACACTTCTATCAGAAGTGAATTCAGAATTTCATTTCCTTTATGTATTGCTGAAAAGAAGACCTGATGGTTCATTGCAAAGATCGATCAGAAAATCAACATCAAACGCACATTATACGAATTTTTATAATCGGGTCTCATTGAGTAGAAAGAGAAATTTAATCGGCTCACTTTCATCAAGGACCAGATGAATTTGCAGCAACGATACGATTAATGAGAAACTTTTTAAACTTTAACAAATACTCATCAAAAACAGTTATCCGACGAGGTTCATTGGGAACAACATTAAACCTAAATTTCAACTTAGAAAGTTTTCGTCAGTACCAAAGAAAATTTTCTTTCTGAATATCAAATTTAAAGGCGATATAACGACTTAAAATTTGAGAAACTGGATTACAAAGTCTTTGAATAAAACAATTTATGCTGCAAAGCTTTGTATTTCTTTCTCCTGTCGACACATGATTCGAGGATGTGTTAAGGACAAACTTCTGCTTTAGGCCACATCAATGTGTATCTACAAATTTACTTGTTCCCATGGAGCTTGTTTTATTAGCCGCACAATGCAAACATTCTCCAAACACATTTTAGAACATTCCCAGACATAGATCCAGAAGGAAGAATGAAAGTCGACCGAAGTTCAGTATGAGAACACTTGATCGATTCAGGCCACGTTGCTGCTCCAGAATCATCCTTAACCAACATTTATGTTGCTAAATGATTGACATCAAAGGGGGCATGAATGAACATCCTATGCACAACTGAAGCCTCGGCGATCCAGAAGTTCAAGCATAATCTCTGAGTTCAAAAACAGTACATTCAATCCTTAAATTTACCCTGACCCTAGTTCTTCTACATTTATTTAATTATCTGTTATTACTGTGGATCTACTTTCAAGTCTTCTTTAATTTCTAATTTTTTATGACCAATTCGATTAACCTCTTCTATCTTTTCACAATTACTACTGTTATCTATGGTACGTGTTTCAAGTGGACACTTACTGTTCATTCTTCTCAATTGTAAGTTAATCCCAATTTAGAAGAGTTCATCTTCATCACTAAGAAAGTTAAGTAATACACTTGTGATTATTTTATTACTTGAAGTTTCCAAATAACTTATTATGTAATCGCTTTCTATTTTTTAATAGACAAATATGTTTGTAGAAATGACTAAACATAGGATTGTACAGCTATAATAAATGATCACTTCATAGTAAAGAAAATTCTCCTCACTGAATCGTCTTTATATTCCATACATTCGATGGAATAGTGATTTTAAAAAGAAATTCCTTTAATATTGTATAATTTATAGGGATTTTTATCGAAAGAAGAACGAATAAATCAACAAAACATGAAAGCCAAGTATACGACACATGAATAGTATATATATACGTAAATAATCTCAGAGAGTGAAATTAAAGAAATTCTAACATTTCGCTTGACATGCTAATCCGAGTTTCCTCAGACAATTAACCAAAATCGAATATTGTCCAATATAAATGCAAATAAGAGGTTCAATGTCACTACAAATATCTAATCCTAAGCTGAGTATGAATCCAATTTTGCATGAATCATTCAAAGTGAACTATGGTGGAAATGTTGTGAATGAACGAAAATGTGCATTACGTGCGTAGTTACATGTTGAAATCATATGTAACACTGATCTACGTTCACAGAAAGGGAAAGACAATCTGAAGATTGACAAGTCAATTCATATAAATCTGAGTAAGAGTAAATGGATGTGGTGATAATAATGGGTCAAAAGATGGATGTATAGTTGTAACTGGTAACACATTGGATTGTGTAATTATACTAAATAATGCTAAACAGAATCAATCAATAAATAATCGTGATGTGTCTGAATGTTGAAGTAGTAGATAATGTCTGAATTCAATGTTTAATCATGAGTTGTCATGGTATAGCTAATCGTGTTCTGTGTCGTTGGTTTATATTATTGGGATTTTCCAACATATATGTAGGGCTTCAAATATTAGTCTTTCTTAATAAGAATGAAAACCTTTCTGGAGTGTTTTGATTCTGTCAAAATTGATGCTGTGCCTTGTTTCTATTGAATGGAATGCTATCACCAACTTATTCTCGAGTTTTCTTAGACCTCCGAAAGATTAAAGATGTTTTAAATAAAGTATGCGTTTCTTCACCCATCCATTCAATTGTCGTGATGTTTCTCCTACTTATAGGGTATTACATTCATTATATTTGATGTTGTAGATACAGTTTGTTTGTTCTGCCTTTGGTACTGCATCTTTGATGTTTGGAAGTTCTGAGTCCGGTGTATTGTTTGTTTGGTGAAACACACGTATACCATGTTTGTTTAAAATTCTCCGAACTTTTTCTGACGATCTATTTTGGTATGACACAACCGTAGTGTCAATCCCCTCTTTCAGTTGAACTTTCAGTATTTCTTTCTCATTACGCTTTTCGTTAAGTATCTTTTTAACAAAGTTTTTATGGTAGTTTTTCACCATCAATGTGGACATCACTGAATTCAATACAATTTCCTGGTTCTTCATATCTGGATTGTGTTTTTCAGATTTCTAACAACTATCACTTTCTTTGATTTAGCATAAGCATAGATATTATCCAGAATATATTAACTTCTGTAAAATGTTTATCCTAAGACAATTCTATTGTTACTCCTCAATTAGACAGTTAAGAAAGAATAATTTATGGTCGATAGTCTCGATCATCTTGGTAAATTTACTATATAATCCACACCAAGATTCATTTTATTTTTAACTATTATGTAATAATGCATTAACCTACTATTAGCATAATTAACTTTTAACAGTTATGTAATATTTTGTTACATATTTAAACAGAATTTTATTACAATTTAGGGTTGTGGAGATAGTTAGTTGTCAATCCTGATATCACGAATTGATCTAAATCAACCAACTAATGATCACCTAGAAGCATTGGAGAGCTATTTCGTCCTAGTATGGGACTCTTCAGCAGTACGTATCCACGACCCCGTTGGGGATCGAACCCAGGACCCTCTGGCTCCGCGACGAGTGCCTTTCCCATTGGACCACTGAGCTGGCTTCTAATGGTTGATATTTCTAATTTATTATCTAAACAGTTTATAAAATAATAATAGTATAAAAATATTTTGAAAAAAACTCATAAAAATGGAATATACTACTTATCTAAACTACTGTCTGTACATAATTTTGAACTTCAAAATAGTCTTGAAAAAACAAAATATTAGAGTATTAAGCATTTTTGATTGAAATAATCAATAAGTTGGGTGATAAAACAGATAACAGTATGGCGCCATAGTTTAATAGATACACTTTTTTGAATAGTCTCTAAATAGGGTTTTTTTCTTTCACCTTGACGATGACGTGACAGTTGAATTGAAACTTTGTTCTCTTTGAATATCGTTTTTTTCTCTCGATATTTTATATTTTTCGGCAAAAGTTTTAGATGTTTCATATTTCATTTGAATGAATATCTTCATAGATGATCATTATCACAGGTTTAATTCAATAATAAGTGTAGATATTAACATCATGATTAAAACAGAGAAAAGAAATGGGTATAGTGAAGATTGTTGACTATCAATCTTAATATCACGAATTGGTTTGAATTAGATAACCATTGACCACCTGGAAGCATTAAACAGTCGTTTCGTTATAGTATGAGACCCCTCAGCAGAGCACATCCACGACTTCATCTAGGATCAAGCCAAGGATCCTCTGGCACCAGCGACAAACGTCTTATCATTAGACCACTGAGTAGTCAACTAACAATCGATATTTCTAATTTCAGTCACATAAACGTATCACGAATTGACAAAATTAGAAATATAAGTCGTTCGGAGACAACTCGGCGGTCTAGTGGTAAAGCGTTTGTTGCGGAAGCAGTGGGTCTTGGGTTCGATCACCGACGCGGTCGGTGGGTATGCACTGTTGAAGTATTCTACCTCGGGACGAAACAACTATCTAGTCCTTCCGGATGATCAGTGGTCGCCTAGTTCAAACCGATTCGTGATATCAAAGGTGATAGAAGAAAAATGTTTGAATAAAATCGCACTAAATTAATTACTACACTTTGATTATCGTTGAAATGTTAAAGGAAGGTTTTCCTATTCTATTCAAAAATTATCATGTGAATGTACTTATATCTTACTATTGATATATTCATTAGGACTCCCATTCAATACTTTGGGGTTTGTAGCTTGACTAATGTCTTGAATAAAATCAAGTACAAATTATAGATTCTTATGAAATACTTGATTGATTGATCTTTGTTAGATGACGTAAGCATTTTTAAGGAATGATTTTGTACGGGATTTATATTAAAGCTAAGTGAATCAAAGTATTTTCAATGGATTGTTTCCAAGTGAATAACTAAAATTTAGATAGTGATCGAATGCAGTAAAGTGTCAAATGTAACTGTTAGTATTAAACTTAAAGAATTATCAATTATTGAAAACAATATCTTCAGTTGAAGGATTCTTTTTTAATGAATATATTTTCATACTTGTACAATTACTATATATCAGAATAGGTATGAAAGTCACCTGATATAAGACCAAGTTACATTTGTCGTATAACCATAGCAACTTCTTAAAATTGAATCCACTCGTATGAATGAAAATAAATCAGAAGGCAATGGAGGATGGAGGGTGAGTTATATTCGATCGTGAGTAGAGCGCTAATAGGATAGCAATGTCTAGGCTGATTAATTAGTAGAGCGAAGATGCTTTCCACGGTTCGTCGTGTTGTGATCTAGTGTTGATGCATGTACCGAGAGCCTTCAACTAATAGTGTCCGCTGAAAACAAACATGGTAAGCATCAATGTCTAAAGCCTTAGCGACTACTTATTTTAGGGTTTATTTACCACTCCAGATACATATTCGATGAAATATTTCGGTTAATTAATAATTCTATACTTGTTAAAATGTTACTTAGACACTGTAATGTGAAATTCAATTACATATTTATAAAATGCACAAGAAGTTAGTGATTGAAGAGAATGGATTACAAATATGTGATCATTATAGAGAGTAACTAAGTAAATGTAAGTGTTATTAAGTTAAAATGAGACGAGATGAAAGATCAATTATAATAAATAATTTGAAGTATGGAGAACGTTTGAAGTAATACTACTACTAATAATAATCAGGAGAAGTAAAACACTGACTAAACTATTGCTATGATAAAGAAAAGGATATAGCAAATTGGTTTTGTACACATAGATCGGGTTTGAAACTATGGACAACTAAGGCTTCTGCTATATAAAGTAAACTGTACACCTATTTTATATCATTAGGTGAATTTTGTGCATGGTATCAAATGATAAATGTTATGACGTTAGAATAAAAAGGGGCGGGGTAATATTATCGATTCTTATAACCAAGTGGATGATGCGACCTTGTGCGCAGAGAGACATAATAACGAGCACCAGGGAGAGTTTCTAGCTGGTCACTGCACGTCTACCCGATGCCTAATTAGTCCCTAAGCCGGAAATGTTAGAACACAAGATGTAATGAGGCAACTACATAGGAATAATATTGTATTTCAAACACTCTTTTATATATACATACAATCAGACCAAACATTGAACCAATTAGGAATTTTAAATTAATTCAAAACAATTGGAGATTGTGGCAGTGAATAGGGGTAATTTGTCCACAACCAATTAACTGTAGTTCATAATAAAAGACAATATACTAACCTTACGCATACTAAACGGGAGGAATAGGCTATGAGGAACGTAACCATGATAGAAATGAAATGTCTACATTACCCACAGATAAAATAATTAAAATAGTATTCTAAAATACAGTTCTGAGAGTTCATTACTCTTCCTTAATCTCCCGATATAACAATAAACATAAGGCTAGAATCTCCTGGGTCTATTACGTATTGACTGATCAATCGGTAACCCTTACAAAGTCATAGTGGACAAGTGTTCTCGAATGCCATGGATAAGTGACCTCAATGAACGACCTATGTACTTGGCTCCACAGGATCGAGTAAATTAGTATAGTGCACATTGAGCTGATCAGTCTCGGCAACTTATCTTGTCACCTAGATACATATAAAGGAATGGCTAGAGTAGTATATGATGAAACATACTGCACTGAACGTCAGTTCTTATCGATCTCTAAACGGCTTTTTCAGTACGTCACTAGCAATATCACCCGTGAAATGAAGGTTTATATGCAATGTCTACTTGAGAACTATGCATTTAGTCTAAGAGTACTGTTTCTCCTTCATTATTTCTCCTGATAAGTTTCAATGAGTATCTCTTCTTTATTAAGATCGACTTCAAAAAGGGATAGTTTATCCTTTAACCAGTCTGGTGAATAGATTTTCCTATAGAATCATCTTAGAAAATGAACGAGATTACGTTTCCTTATTATTGAAATCCTAACTATGAACAATTTATCAATTTACCGTTCCACATGAATTTTCTATATTCAGATATTAGTACTGAACTATCAATCGAACAGAAATTCTCATAATCTTAAAATATGAGAGTTTCATTTACACACATCAACAGCAGTCTCTCATTAAACAATAATTTTCTCCTTTGTATGACAGTAACCAGATACAGAGTAGCGATCAGGAGGTTCTGAGCGAATATTTTGTCTAAGATTTTGGGATCTCTTCCAAAATCTTCAGGATTAGTAGTGAGAACAGTATCTATTGACAACTTGATCTAAGTTTTATAATCTTCATATTTCCGCCTGATATCAACTCATCGTAATGACGTAATCATCATGTAGTCCTTGATGTCTGTCAAACAGTTAACATGGTTGAACTTCACTAGCGCACAATAATGGAAATTCAGTATACTTTATATAAGAGTTTGAAATACATCAACTATAAATATTCTTTGTATGTTTTTTGAAGGTAGCAGCGTAACTATGTAGTACATTCAGTCAAAATTACCCACCTATTAGTTCCTAAATTTTACTTTATTATGTAATTTATGATAATAAGTTTGTAGTTTTACTTTATTAAGTATTATATCATGCCATATTATGTCATTCAGTCCTACTGTTATGGAAGACAATTAATCTGACAGGTAAAAACGTTGAAAGCTATTTTATGAAGGTTCTATATCTGTACACGGTAAGTAGGATTATTTAAAATGTTATCATTATTGTCATTGTATTGCCTTAGTTTCCAGCTTTTATTTAAACCATAAATTGTTGTGATAGCGTTTGTCATGCATGAATTAGGACCAGTTATTTATGGACCATTTACTCCATTTTCTTGTTCTAAATGTCATCGTTGTGTATTAATATTATTATTCTAATTGGTCTGTTATGTGGTCTGGTCATGCATATATATAAAGAGTGTTTGAAAGATACTTGAAAAAAAGTCTTTAGGCTGGTTAACCAAGGTTTTGTGTTCTTACTCTATCCGTTCAAACTAGCTGGTATCAAACAGACTGTAGGATAAAAGTCGAGTGCAAAATGTTCGTATACATTGGTCTTAGCAAGGTTATTACTTTCCTTCCTTGCGTCGTGACTGATCAAATCTTAGAATAGAACACCTACCGATTTCAAACAATTATCTCGTCAACACTAATAGGACGACCACTTACTTACTTACTTACTTACTTACTTACTTACTTACTTACTTACTTACTTACTTACGCCTGTTACCCCTCTCGGAGGAACATAGGCCGCTCACCAGTATTCTTCATTCAACTCTATCCTGAGCAATCCTTTCCAGCTGTCTCCAGTTACTGTTCATCCTTTTTATGTCTGCTTCCAGTTCTCGACGCAGGGTGTTCTTTGGCCTTCCTCTTTTCCGTTTTCCAACAGGATTCCAAGTTAGTGCTTGTCTCGTGATACTGTCTGATGATTTCCGCAAAGTATGTCCTATCCATTTCCAACGTCGTTCCCTGATTTACTCTTCAGCTGGAAGTTGATTTGTTCTCTTCCAAAGTAGGCTGTTGCTGATGGTTTCCGGCCAACAGACATTCAGTATCTTGCGAAGACAGTTGTTTATAAATGCTTGTACCCTCCTAAGAATGTTTGCAGTAATTCTCCACATTTTTGCTCCATTGAGAAGAACTGTCTTGACGTTCGAATTGAAGAGTCTGACTTTGAGGTTGATAGACACTTGTTTGGAGTCCCATATATTTTTCAACTGTAGGAATGCTGTCCTTGCTTTGCCGATCCTTGCCCTTACATCTGCATCGGATCCTCCTTGTTCATCGACGATACTCCCCAGGTATGTGAAGGTATCCACTTCTTCCAGAGTTTCACCATCAAGTTCAATTGGGTCGGTGCTCTCTATGTTGAATTTGAGGATCTTGCTCTTTCCCTTATGTATTTTCAGGCCTACTGATGCTGAGGTTGCTGCTACAGTTGGTTGTTTTCACTTGCATTTGCTGGTGTGTATGGGATAGAAGTGTTAGATCCGCCTGCAGCTCTTCTAGGGTTGCTGCCGGTCCCAAGCCCGGGTAAAGGAGGAGGGTTGGGCATAGAGCTAGCACCCCTATCCCGTAAAAACACAAGCTTGCTAAAAAAACGCTGACAAGATTGAACAAAAAATAGTACGACCAGAAAAATAAAAACTTAGTATTGTATGTCTACATACCTGTTCCAGTATTAACTAATTTCAAGCCGGAATAGGAAGAATATCTGAACGCTTATCCAATCTGTTAAATTCTGAATTCCGTATTATTATCATTCATACGCTTGTTTAAATAGATACATACAACACCCCAAACAGAAAAACAACTCAACACAAATAATTAACCATAGTTTATGAATGGAAAACTATTTAGGAGTGTCAACAGATTTAATAGGAGGTTACGATGAATGGAATACAAAAAATGAAAAAATATAATGTACACTATACTAGTAATCAAAACGCATAGGATAATTTCCCCAAAAAATAGTCCTTGAAATTTAATCCCATTTCATATCAAGACCTTATTGCAGTCAGCTAAACAGTATTATTATTCATTAACTCCTGGGATATCACTTATGTTCTGGACTAATTTCCTTTCAGGGTTATTTATGTCATTGAACAGTATCCACTGTAAAACTACTGAAAATGATTAAGTTTAACTGAGGTAGCTCTACAACACAACCCGTTTTGTTTGATGTGAGGTGACTGTAGACGAAACATGACACTGGTCACTAATAAGTCATTTATTAATGTTTAAGCATCTAAGTAACACTTCCTCTTACAAATCAGAATTTTATCAAGAATATCAGTTTTCTCAAGATTGTAAATACTTCTGGCTAGTGAATGCCAACTAACACAGTGCTTTGATTCAGGAAATTCCGCCAAACGACACGAGGGATACCTAAAATGTGCTATAAATCAACGTTGCATCTGGATTGTTTTCTTATCTTAAAAGCAGTGATTGAAGAATCCACACCGGTAGATAAATTCGTATTAAACATGAATTATAAAACGTTCCAGGTAACATAAAGATAGATCCAAATAAAAATAAAAAATACCTTACATTTGTCACGCTGATGGGTAAAATTCATATGGAACAACAAAATGTCTCACTTAGGTGTTATTATATTTAGGTGTTGTGGAGATTGTTGAGTTCGAATTTGATATTACGGTTTATCTGGATTAGAAAACCATCGAAAATAGCAAAGCAGAAGAGAGCTATTTAACCTTAGCATGATACTACTCAGTAGTTTGCGTCCACGACCACACAAGAAAATGAAGCTTATGACGTTCTGGTTAATCGGACGGATTCTTATCCGTTAAACTACTGACCTACCATCCAACGGTTGACATTTTTTTAAACTGAAGTTAATATCTTCCTAAACTCATCAATTACCATTAGTGAATAACTAAGTTACACTCAACATAGATGAACTTCATTACTCACATCTAACTAGATCATCAAAAATCATCCTCTGAAGTTAATCACCAAGGTGTTGATATTAGTTATAACTAGATGTTGGAAAGATAGTTAAATATGAGTTCACAAATTAATCTCTCCAGCGTTTCCTGGTTATTAACGGTTTTCTAACCTAAGTCAAGTGGTGATATCACATTTTAAGTGTTATTAGGTTAAATGATACATTCTGAAGAAGAATCATTATAGTCATAGGACAATTATAAGTTAACTAGTACCTATATCATATATTTTGTATTGTAGAATTTGGATGAACTTTATACACATCAACTAATTGAAGTCTTTTAGTCCTATGATAAATTCAATCGAATTAGATCAGTCTAAAACAAACATTTCGCTAAAATCTTTATTTAAATAAAATAACTATTGAATCATTAAATATTGAATACACTAACTCAGAATAATTACTATAATTTCTTATACAGATTTTTTCAATACAAATGTGAAGACAGTTCTGTTGTATGGACCTGAAACTTTTGAGGAGAACTATGAAATGCAATCATTCAAAATATATAAGTAATTATAAACAACTGTCTGCGTAGGATACTTCGTATGAGTTGACTGGATACCATTAACAACAACTTTCTATGGCATGAGAACAAATCAACTTCCAGCAGAGGAAGAAATTAAGAAGAGACGCTGGAGGTGGATAGGATACACAGTTGAGGAAATCATCAAACTGTGTCCCAAGACAAGCACTAACATGGAATCCTGAAGGCCAAAGGACACATTGCGTCAGAGAATCGGAGATAGACATGAAGAGAATGAAGAGCTCTTGGGAAGGTTTGGAAAGGAAAGCCCAGGATAGAGCCGGTTGGAGAATACTGGTCGGCAGCCTATCCTCCACATGGGTAACAGGCATCGATTGATTAATCTTATACAGATTGAATGATTCCTTACATAATATAGGCAATGTAATCACTTCGAATCGAGTTTAACTTCTTAATCAACTTATAATAAATTTTTAATTTATTTCAGATATTGAATTATCGTGAAAAATGTATGATATATTAGATGGTATGAATAAAGAGCTAATCATTCTGAGATTCATCCTTTAAGAAAATGGATACCATTTACGCTTTAACGAAAAGAATGGAAAAGAGAAACCGATTTTACAGATAAAACTCACTGTCCATAAGAAAGCTTTATATACTACCTTTGAATTTAAGGGAGATATTGTAAGTTAAATAGCTAAAAATCATTTGAAGTGATCATTAAAGAAAACATTTCTTGCAGAGAATCTTCGTATGACGTTCAGAAGCTGCTCAGTTACATACATCCTGTTAAAATATCAGTTGGCTTAACTGGTTAATTACATGTGCACTTACCAGTTAACCTGTTCATTTAGTGCTAGGTATGTAGGTTGTTCGTCTAGACCACTACTCCACTGTGTCCGAGTGCATCCTTTGACATGAACAGAAAGAGGACAGAGATGATCAGTAATGTCTTATATTTTACAGCATATAAGAGATTCAACACATTCAACTACAGATTAATTGTTTCACATAATCTATACACTTCAATCAAATGTACCAAGAGATTCATGTCTGAATTTACTTCACATTCCAGAAGCTTTGGCTATCCACACTTTATAACCTGAGTTGTAGATATAAAACAAATTTGTGAGATCACTTTGTTTATTATAACTATAGTGGATAGTTTACTTTATCTCATTTATTAATAATAAATTTCCTTCAGTAAAACATTTAGAAATTGTGATTTATTTCTTTGGAAAGTTAGTCATAAAAAGTGAAGTGAATTAATTTCTACAATTAAAAGATAGAATAAAGCTATAATCTATAGCTTAGAAGTATTTTTATCTTTCTATTGTTATTAGAATCTGCAACTGATGAGTTTCTGTTACAACATGTACATTATTGGAGGACCGCTTTGGAACAGTGATAGTTTACAAGTATGACAATCATAGTTACAGTGTTACTGGTAAGTGAAATTTGGGAAGAGAGATTAGTCTTATTGGTGACTTGTCAGCTAAATGTACTTTCATCCCAGAGACGATTTACATACGTCTACACAAGGACAGTTGTCTGACCTTAGTAGTTATGAAGTAAAGGTGATGGCACTTAACTCGAAACAAACTGAGATTTAGTCTGTGTAAATATCAACACTAGAATCAAGGTAAATCCAACTGACGAGTCCTAGATAATCCAAAATTAGAGTTATAAATTCCCCTTCCCAACTACACTCCAATTCTCATCATTTGCGCCATAACCCGTTTAATAACTTATCCGTTAGGCAATGTTAACAGACATAATACATACGATCGAACTTTGGCAATTTAAAAAGGTGACCTTTAGATGTTTTGTTTCATATACATCAATCATAATACAACAAAATCAATATGGATTATTCTTAGAATTTTTGTCAATTTCCAAGAAATATTGAGTAATTATCATTACATGTTTCGGTCATGGAAACTATTATTAAAAGGCAAGGATGTATCCGCAGGTGGACAATCAACACAGCAGTTCATACCCTAAATCTTGTATGGTTCACACAATAAATTATGCTTTATCGAAAGTTCTTATGGAGGCATTACGTAATGATTTTGTTTATTTGAAAATGTAGTAACCTATACATAAACTAAATTTAATGCTAATTCCCAATCCTAATTACAACTATTATATGAATTGGGTTAGAAACAATATTCAACTTTAAATCAAAACCTTGCTGAAAATTGTTTGAGTTGGATTGTGACCGGCAAGGGGAATCTACGACATACGTTTCTTCCCACTTGGAACTCACTGTCTGAATGTAACTGCATTCTAATGTTAGTGTTCACACCGGGATTCGAATTGAGCTGGTTTCGTGTTAAACACTATGGCGTTTACTACTTGGTTACTCTGCCAGGGCAACAAATTCTTAGTGCCAAATACTAGTCTACAACTATATTCCTAGTTCTAACTGTTCTAGACCATATTTCCGATCTTTATCTTCATACTTTAAATGCTGTTTCTAACCTAAGAACCCAAGTGAATTGCCGAATTTAGTTCTAATCTTAACTTTTTAATCCTATTTCTAACCTTAAATCCTAACTTGAGATAATATTCGTAACACCAAATCCTAATTTCTAACTAAGATTCTCAGTCTTTAACCGAAATACTAATCCTAGCTATAATGCTTATGGTATTGACATTTAAATCCCACAAAGTAGTTAGCTATCTCTATCTTTGTTCTAATTGGCTCGGCCGTATATCATGTCCATCAGCAATGTTAACAGTGGAATTACTGAAATCAATCCATCTTTAAGGGGCAACAGCGTACGGAAAAGGTTAATGTGACGAATTAATTTCCTGTAGACTAAACTCATTAAAGTTTTAGTGAAATATCTAAGTCTTTACTCTGTTTTGGACATCTGGACGAATTCAATTATAAAAGGTTACTTGTCAGACTTTGCTAAATATTGATGTTCTTACTTGATTATTGTTGTCACTAAGTTTTCATTTTTTTTAAAACAGATCCTATGTTACAGAGTCATAAGTTCAGGGTTGAAGAGTATAATCTGTCTCCATAGTCTTCAAATGAATATAACTAACGAATAATATGATCACTAATGATGTAGGAATGAAATACATATTTGACAGACAACTTCAGCCAGACACAGGTTTTTTATAACATAACATCATCACACTATTTTATCTAACCAGGAAACTTTCAAAATGAATTACAGTAATATCAAACAAAGTTTTATCTCTTCCTAGAATTCCTCCTTTCCCACCCCCCCCCCTTTTTCATGCATAAAGTTAATCCATTATTCTCATATTTTTGGTTCTTCCTGTACTATTTACTTTGTCTGCCTTGTTACTAAGACTATGTTGATAGACGCTTTTTTCCGAAAGTGGTGGGTAATTAAATTGCTACAGTTCACCATGAAAGGAATACATAAGTTACTTCTATACTATTCACTTATTTGATACGTGTGTTTTCTCTCAAACTTCGTTATTAACACTAGAATAACCATATCAAACCTTGACTTGAGATAATGTAACTCCTATAGTTACACCGATTTATAGGATTGGCTTCAAATGAATAACCACTAAGTGGCATAAAAAGACTTTGGTAGTGGTCGAAAGAGGAACTTTTCTTATCATTAAATTTGCTTATGATACGCCTTATTGAATATAAATATAAGATGAGAATGTGTTGTTAAATATTATATACCAATGGAATCATTTTAAAGATTAATTAGTCGAAACAAATTGTTTAGTTTGCTTAGTATGCAACTAATTATTTGCCAGTCGCTCGTATACATAACATTAGTTAATGAGTGTTAGACAAGAATTACAGCTCAGGTGGTTGGTTAAATTGCGGAGCTTCCATTTTCTTTCTGGATGAATTCATCAGCAGAAACCTCCGACTCCTATGCTCATCTACTATTCCGTCAAAGTGGCTAGTGGGTTTTTTCTTTAAGTGAAATACAAAGAGAAATATAGTATAGGGAGTGAAAATTACCCGTATATTGTTTCTGAATGGTTATCAATAATACAAGAAATTAAACTACTTAAATCAGATTAACAGTAGTCTAAATAACAGTGAAGAAATAAAATTAATGCCAGGAACTTCAAGTAAGTTGGCTTTGCAAATGTTTTTAAGAATCACGATGGGTTACTATAATTACAACAGAATGTAGCTCTACGTTATTATACGATTGACTATTAAAGGATACATTCACTTAATCACCAAGGATACTAAGTGATACAAGGTTCAATAGAAAGTGATTCGTAGATGCATATCAGTTTAATGCAAAATAACTTCACTGTTCAATTACAAAACATCATTAATTTTTTTCAGAGAATTCAAAATAACAAAGTTAGTGATAACCATTATCAGGGTAGCATACAATTTCAAACCTTCAGGAATATAACAATAAACTGTTTGATCTTATTAAACTATTGGATTGATATTTTGTCTTACGTTGATAAGTATATACGTATTTTGTATAATCTAACTTACTTATTTCAAAGGTATGCTACATCATTTTCATTTCTCTGTACATGATTCTATGGGGTAGTAATCAGTACTAACCAGCAGGATGACTTGATATTTTATCCAAATTATTTGTATGTTATAGATTTACGGCGAAACGAACTCAAAGTAGAATCGGTTAAAAATTGTTAGTAATAAATATTTCTTAATTTAAACCTCACTTTTTTCCAGTTAGACTTAAATATATAATTATCCATACGAAAATATAATCATGTACTTACTAGTGACTTTAATTACGAAAAACGATTCCTCGAGTTCTAATGGAACACCGTGATTGATGGAATTCAATTATATTGAGCCTACTATAAATAACACTAATAACAAGAAATGATGATCGCACAAGATCGTATCTTCTGGATTTAAAAAAAAGGCAAACGATTGGATGTAAACTCAAAGATCTACAGAATAAGGTATCACCGCAAAGTCTTAAGATTATGTGGATTCAATTCACATTGTCTCGGTAAATGTCCTACTGCTCAAGTGTCCTATACCATGAATAATGTATGTTCAATTTCATAGTAAAGTATCCTATCCATTTAGTTTGTGAATACACCTTATAGATGAACACTATGAATCACGAAAATTAATCTATTGAAAGCAGAAACTCATTTTTACGATCATATAATGCATGAAAAAGAGTTTCTTAACATAGATTAGAAAAAAAAAACTTACTAATTGTAAAAATTCCAAGTATTGAACCATGATCACCTTATGTGAAGATTTTACTATGAAAATGAGACGATAGTATTTTTACAGTAACCTTACATTCAACTATTTTGATTTTATATAAGCGTATAGCATAACCTCTTTATGTATGCCATTAAGAATTATAATTCATTTATATTCTTTTAACTTAAAAATTAATCTTATTAGATTTTCACATAAGATAAACCAATATAAGTAGTATGTTTTCACATATTACTACTGAAAATATTTCTACCTATTCATATACGTAAATGACCGTATAGTTTAGTATACTTATTAATAAGCAGAATAAATTGACTAAATCAATATTAGTCTTTTGGATATGATAATATTCTGTGAAGTTGATACAACACAATTCATTACTAATTAACATACAAATTTATTTAATATCTATGGTATATATATATATATATATATATATATATATATATATATATAATATTCTTAGGTTATAGTACTAATTACTTAGTTTGTTGGATAGATAATCTAACAATAATTTAGAAAACTAGGGAGCACTGTATAGTTGTTTCATTCTAGTGTGGAATTCCTCAACAGTGCGCACCCCAGATTCCGCACCAGGGGCTTCAGGTTGACAGTGAACCCCTAATTGTCTGCATTACCGGGTCCGCATTCAATTGTAGAATTCTCAATTCCATCAATTTGTGATATATAGCGCGACAATCACCTATTGTGATTTGTGATAACTGTTCTCACCCCCGATATGTCTCAACTTCACCACTCACGACTTCTCACTAGAGCTTCAAGAAAATCCTGAAGTTAGTCACTAGTGAGCTGATTATTATAGTTCAGTTGGAATGGTTATTTTTGTGGAGATTGGTTAGTTAGTTGATTGAATATGTCACATCAATCAATATACCAACATCAATCTGTGACATATTCAATCAACCAAATAACCAATCTCCACAAAAGTAACCAACCCAATTTAACAATAATTTTGAAGTAAATCTAGTATATGCTTATCGGTTTCCATGAGTTCATTCAAATTTCCATACATTTAACAAGCCTAAGAAAAGTCATAACAGTATTAAAGAGTAGAAATCTAAGTAATCAAAATTTTAACTGTTTCATATTACATTTATGCCATAATCAACTAACTTAATATGGTGCATAACGAGACCTATTTGTAAATGTATCCAAAATCACGGTATTCGGTTTAACATTTCATCTGTTAGTACTAAGATGTGGAATTCTTTAGAACTCAGTGTTAATTATGAATGTTAATCACGAATTAATCTGAGTTAGGAAAACCATGAAACACTGAACAGATGTTTTGTCCTAGTATGAATTCTTCATCAGTGTACATCCATGACCCCACCAAGGACCGAGCCCATGACATTCAGGCTCCAGGGAGAAGGCTTAACCATCGAACCACAGACGGCTCCCAACTGTTGATACTGCACAATAGCACTTTTTATTGTAACTGACATTACAACAATAAATGCAAACATTTTGTACTTAGGTGCGATACTATGTTATGCAAAACGACTCATACATGCTAGCAAGTCACTCTATCTTCTGGTATCAGTTCATTTGGGAGGGGTGAAGGGCATTAGTTAGTAAGATTTATGAATACTTTTCACTCAGTCGGTCAACAATTCACAATGTGGCACTACTACTGGATTGCAGTTAAGTTGAGGTGGTCCCACACTAGGACGAAACGGCTATCTACTTTTCTCCTCCCCCTGGTTTTCAATGGTGCTTACCAAGTTCAGTTAGCAAGTTGTTTACAACGTAGCAACCTGGCACATGCGCGCATAAATCCAAGTTACTAAACCCAATTAGCAGGGTGAGATCGGATTAGTGAGATTGATACGGCAATAAAATCTAGTAAGAAGAAATGAAACAAATGTGTGTACGAAAGGATAATAAGACCTAAGATCAGGAAGATAAACAGCGACTACACTGCACCATCGCGACCGATTCTAAGCTATATCATCCAATAAAGCCAACCACCGTTCCAAGTGGCCACTTGGAACCCGACGAAGGAGTCCTTACCTACCACCACAGCTTAGGTTATGCGTCGGTGACCTCATGGATTGATGCTTAGTTTGTTTTTGCTGTTCATAACTTTTATCATCCTAGACCTACGCCTGTCAACAGTGTACGAGTCAAGCGGCAGTTACTGGCTCATTTCATGATATGCAAGCAATGCTTCGAAGACATCCTATAATTACTGACCATTAGCTTGTTTTCTCTTAGGTTAGTAGCGAGTAGACTGCTGTTCAGTACCCTAACCGAGATTAGTTGCAATTTATTTCAACAAACAATAAACCATTCTCGAATATAAATCATCAGAGCCACATCTCCTATTACTTTAAGAAACATATTAGCGACTCATCACTAGAGCCTGTTCTTTTTATACTACTAGAGATATTATTTGAACACAAGTCAGATCTCGTTCAAACCTTAATTAATTGCGTGTATATATAGCTACCTTATTTTAGCTTGTGGTGGAAACCACCATTGATTAGTTAAGTTTGATGTTACGATACTGACACCATGGTTATATAGAGTTTACCAGGTGATAGTACGAACTGAACAGACAAGGTTCCCAAACATGACTTCCCTTCAGATAAGGAATTAGACTGGTTAGACGTCTAAACCAGTAGCTTAAGTAAATATCAGACGTCTAATTACTAGTGAACCACAAATCAGAGAAAACCAGGCTAGTCTCAGACCTGATAGCGGATGCATAAACCGGAGATCCACCACTCGTCAGGATTTGGAATATAAGCATATCCCAAACTAACCTTCATTAAGGCTGCCCACTATCCCCGATTTCGTTTAATTTCATAATAACATACCAACTGCTGAGAACTGTCACTTTGAATTTAGAGGGGTTTTAACTGATTGACTTAGAATACACAGATGTCATAGTCCTGCTTGGTGAAGATGATGAAATGCAACCTTTTGGAAACAATACGCAATTATGTTTGGGGTGGGTATTATTCTAAGTGCGGATTGTCACCTGGAAACTGATATGTCCAGAACCCTCACTGGTCTATCAACAAGGCGCTTAGAACGGACACACCTAAACCATGACCCTTGGGAAGATAAAAAGACTATCGAAACTCACCTGAGTCCATACCTATTTAGGCTCCAATAGGAAGCAAGAATATCGGCTGTACATGCCCACCTTTGTGCGCAGAGGGTATTTCCGCTACGTTCCTTTACTAACGAAATACACGTATATCTCGAAGTTCTGTCTAACTTACTGCATATTTGTCGTAGCTGCTTGATCGAAGTCCCGCATAACACATCATAATTCCCCTTTACTTCCATACTGCGCAACTATCATAAGGATGACACTAGCTAGACTTCAAATGTAATGTGGAGCTCCGTACAAACACAATCTCAAGCGAATAATGAACCAAAAGTTTATTGTCAAATCCGATTTATAACATAATACTTAGCGCAACTATAATAGACCTGTTTAAGATTGTGACTGGCATTTCTATAGACCTAGACAATGAGAAACATGATCTTAGTTTGACGCGGTAATGGTTAATTTGCACCTGCATTATTTGAGTAGTATTAGTAACTGACCAAGTAAAGGTACTAAGCCAGGAGGTGAAAGTTACCCACAGTCGAACTCAGTGACAGTTCCTAATACCATTTAACCTGAAAACAAATAAGAAAACAACTTATTACGAACATAGATTGACAAATGCAGTGGTCAATAAACATTTAAGATATTTACAATAACTTTAACTTGAAGGATGTAATAGTGTTTTTGCAGTTACTGAATCTGGAAAGAGTTGATGATAATTAATCAAAGGAACATAGGCTGCGGTGATTAGCCGTCCGGAAAAATACCGACCATGTAACATGTTCACGCACTGAGTGGCAACTGCTATACTGGGACACTTGACGTAAACATTACCTTGGGCACTAGTACGATCTACAAAAATGTGGAGACATCCACCAGCTTTCGTGCATTCCTCAATAACGTCATCACGTATTTCTTCAAAAACGGAATGGGTAGCGACGTGAGGATCAAACATATTGGACAGCATGAAGCATTGAGTGCAGACAGGAGGGGCGATCGCAGATGACGAACTGACGCTCCCAGCTGAACCTAATATAGGGTTGTTTTGTCCGATGTGTAATTGCGCGAGAGCAGCCTTGGGAATCTCCAATCCAGTGCCTTCAGCAAGTTTTGCCATTAGGGCTAATCGACCAGTGGTGCCTAGGTCGACACCTGAACGATCTGCCTCATCGTTGTCGAGAGCGCTAAGACAGGCATACTCACTGCGTTCGGTAACATGATTCACCTGAAAATGAAGTTTTAGAAATTACAACATACTTTCATCGGTCGGCCAGCCAACTCAAATCCGTTTAACTGATCCAGTGCTTTTTTAGCATCATCGCTGTTAACGTAAGTTACGAAGCCATAGCCTTGAGAACGATTAGTAGCAGGATCCTTAATTAACTTAATATCCTCTATTTTCCCAAACGGCTCAAATATACCCTTTAACATTTCTTCCGTGATGTTATAATGCAAAGAACCTATATATAGCTTCATTGGACCTTTGTTTTGTTGGGATGGCCTGGGCAAGGAGGGGGTAGCACTTACTCGGTTTTTTTCGGCGTGGCTTTGCTGGATTTGAATCGGGACTCCTAACAAGCGAGTACCAGTAAGCCCAAGAGCCAGCTGGGCTGACTCTACTTCACGAAACTCAACGTAAGCTATACCTTTGGATCTTTTGGTCTTATTATCCATGATTAGACGAACATCTCTAATTTTACCAACAGAAGTGAAGAAATCTTCTAAATCTCGCTGCCGGATACGAGCTGAGAGTTGCCAAACAAACACCGTCCTTGCATCCCTTTCTTCTGGGCTAAGTTCAGGGCTGTAAATCAGAATAAACTAAGTCACCAGAGACTTACGATTTCTGACGCCTTTCGGTTCGGGAGGATTTATGGTCATCCCTACTGGACCGATGTCGATCGCGATCACGTGAACTATGGCGACGGACATGTCTTCCGCGATCAGATTCATAATTTTTATCGCGTCGGCGCTCTTTGCTTCTGCTGCGCGATCTGTGTCTACACAAAGCAACATATAAAAAACATAAAGACTTACCTTCTACTGCGATCCCTGGAACGAGAACGACCACGTCTTCGATGACCATTGGACTTGGAGTATCCCTATTGAGCGACAACATTAGCAGATTCAGGAGGTGGAAAGGAATAGAAAACAGGCACAAAAATAAATACTTTCGTAAAACATACCGAAATAATCAATTGATAACTACAGCTGAGATGGGAAAGGGCCAGACGTCCACAACGACGTCAACGAGGATCGTAGACCCAGAGTATCCTAACAAAACATAAAGAATTGCTGTCAAAATTAGTTAACATTATCGTGTGCTAGCCAAGGGACCCTAAACTAAGTACGAGTAAAACGAGACATACCTCACGAGCGTAGTGGTCTTCAAGCATAGCCTCGACGTCTATATCGTCAGTCATTGTTTTGTAGATGATTGTCGAAAAGTAGTATTAGCCAAAACAGTAGGATAAGCCAGAACACTAGACCAGACAAGGACTACTTTCTTTGGTAGCAAGTTACGCGCCAACCTGACGAACGCTAAGTGTGTACCATTCGGAAAAACAATTCTCATAATTTTAGAATAGCTATCAAATATTTGTGAGTGTATTAAAAGGCAGTCATTTGAATAAGTATTTAAATCCATGTATCAGGTGTGTACCTGCAAATATGACAGCATCCAGGGCTCTTTTGTGTATTTCATGAAACTGTAAAATAACATATTGTATTTAGTTGGAGATGTCCATAGGAAAACTGTAGCGAAATTCGGAATAAAAATTAGATATTAAAATAAGTAAGCTATTCTCTTTGACTAAGATACTGTCATTCAAATTTAAGGAAACTTAAGTATTATTTGTTTCAGCAACACTTAACACGTATGGATTCATTTACTTGCAACTCAATAAAGGATCGGAACCATCTGATAAGTAGAGTTAGTTTATCTATGCGAAAGCATCCAGAGCTCATCTCACATACGTGATACACGTGTATCATATTTTCACTAATGAGGAATCTCCGGTTTATTGTAGTAATTTAGAAACCGTCAGACTCTGACGTAAAGCTGATTAACCTTATGTATATACTATATTTTCATTAACATGGTTGTTCCTACACGCCTCATCACTGTTCGTCTTGACGCATCAGTTTATATATTTTTGGATGTTTTTACTGTGGTTGAGCAGTTGAATTGCTCACAAATAAATTATGTATCTACATTGAATATCACTTTCCTCTTGTAATGCTGACAAATTAGTAAATTACTGTGTCATATCATTGCAAATTGTAAATGTCCTCCATTTAGCTTTCATTGATCCCTTTTACTGGTCATTTCGGATCTCGAACTTTTCCACACTATCTGTAACCAATTAATGTGATGGTTTTTGCAAACGCGATAATGAACGCTAAATTCAACTGCTTATCAAACAAATTGATGACATAACAACCAGTACATTTGCATAATCGCATAAACTGACATGGTGTACTTGACATTTATTGTGCCTGTATTCACTTGTACGTTGAGTTTGAGTCGTACAGGATGATATGGAAATGTTAGTTTTAGTAGAGAAACTTATTAACATTATCACAGTGTCAGACTTTCAGTAATATGTTTTTTCAATATATATATTGCCTGTATCGTTTTAATATATACAAATAAATACCATTGTGCCCTTGCACAATTTCTGTTTTTCGCTTTACATTGTCTGCCAGATCCCAAGGTGTAAGCTGCCCACTACACTTTTTATTCTGGGTCGTGTCCTTGCCATTAATCTTTCGGATGAATAGCCAACATTCCTGTTATAGTTTCACCGACCAAATAATGTTATATCATTATCATAGCAGTGTATGAAATTTTATACTGTATTGTTCGTTACTTTATCGTATTACTTGTATTAAACAATTTATCTAATGTATACTGTATGTGGAGGACAATTTGATTAGGAGTCAGGTTGTTGGTGCTAGTAACCTGTATTCTTATATACTTTAGACCAATGTAACGTACCCTTATTAGCAGTTAATATTTACATCTGTTTCAGGACTCCTTAAAAGTGTATTAACGTAGGTTTCCCACACAGCCCCCATAGAGTATTACGCCTCATCACATTTCTGGTGATCCCTGTATTATGCACTTATGTCAAGTGTTTCTAATAACCCCAAACAATTTTAGCGTACCACGTCATACGTATAGACAATAACTAGACGGCCTTTTCCCTTTTCAGATATATTGATGTGAAATTCTATTTGCGTTTATACATACGCATTTACATATGCTCTATAGACTGCATTTATTTCCACTGTTTTATTGATATCTAAATTCTTTTTCATCTCTCATTTAAACACATAAACCACATTTTACATATTCCTGTTTTTGGCACAATTTTTACCGTGTACAAATCTCTCCTTTAATCCTCATAGACTCTAAATAAAACCTAGTTTCACCTCTTGTGACAATACAACTGCTTCTACAGCCTGGACTTCAGTTGACGCTCTTTCTGACCTTCGGTTTACAACATAAAGTAACTATAACCTTTGGATGTGAATGCTCCATGTCCAGTAACGTTCAAAACGGTAGGGATGAAAGCGGAGATTAGCGACTTAACTGATCAGGTGTCGGAGACCAGCAGTGACTCACTGAAATGGTGTACTTGCAGCATCTACTAACTGCATGTTTAATAGGTGGTGGTAACCACCAAACCTTTCAGAGTAACAGCCAGAAAAGTGGAGCATATACATTTGGTTACAGCTACGCTGGTTGGCTTCACTTGCATTTATTACTGTGTATGGGATAAAGGAGCCAGATACTCCGTGAAGTCCAAGTCATTGAGTCTCATCCTACTTGTCCATTGAATTCCGTGCTTCTCTCAGATGTGGAGGTTTCCATGACCCAGTCAACCACTAGAAGGAAGAGAAGAGGCAAGAGTAAGCAACCTTGTTTGACACCGCTCCTCACTGGAAATGCATCTGTCAGCTGTCCTGCCATGAACGATTTTGCACTGTAATCCATCGTAAGAATTCCTGGATGATGTTGACGAGTTTCTCAGGTACGCCGTAGTGTCAAAGAAGCTTCCATAGTGTTCTCCTATCTACACTGTCAAACGCCTTCACGTAGTCAGTGAAGTTGATGTACAGTGACGAGTTCCATTCAATTGATTGTTCAACGATGATCCTTAGTGTTGCGATTTGGTCTGTGCACGACCGATCCTTACGGAAACCAGCCTGCTGAAAGCTTTACCTCACTTCATTTGGAAGTGACCCGGTAATTGTCTACAACAGCATCAGTAACCCAGAACACCCCGACAAGTCTTGTCTTTTCCTTAGTCAAATTTTCTAACCCAAGAAGCGACCACTAAACAATTCACTACCATAAAGGCGAGAATGTATTTCTTCTTACTTAGGGTTTGATAGGCCTGGGATGCACTACTGGATAATGAGTCTCAGTCTACCACTGTCGAGTGCTTTAAAAAGGGATCAAACAACTACGTACACCTTTACAAATTACCATCCCCTTCCCTAGAACGACAGTTAACCTAATAATCACCCAAATGTATGTCCATACAGTTCATATACTTCCTTCTCTTTCTTCACTGTTTGTAGTCTATTATCATTGCTTCTCTTTCTTATCCTTAGTTGTAACTTGTTTTTCTTTTTTGTTTCATTCAGCTTTCTCTTCCCGTTTCCCTATTCTGTTTCCCTGTTTTTTTCCTTTTCTATTATCAACTCTATCTCCCTTCTTAGTTTCTAACAATCTGGAACCGGAACTGATCGTATCTGATGGCATATACTTACCTATTGTAAGATCTTTTTTTTGGTTTTGTTGAAAATCCCTCCAAATAACCTTTTTCTTTAATTGTAATTCGTTGTGTTTCGTTCAAAATACGTTTGTCACCCTTTTTAATCTGTTTAGTTGTACATTCTAATAATCTTTAATTTCTAAATGAGATAGTTGCTATTTATTGTAATATCTGTATTTTCTTGCGTTCGTGCTGGATTTCTGTTATTCTTATGAACTTTATACACTTTGTTTTACTGGACGTTTTGGCTTGGGCGGAAGCCATATTGGTCTGTTTCTCTTTTGATTGTATTACTTGCCTTGACTGGATTTGTGCATTTCCAGATTGTGGGTGGACGCATATTTTCAGAAATTGTTCTGTAACAAGTAACTTTCGATGCGTTGTTGTTGATATTTCTATAGATTTAGATAGATAGACAACACGCAATCTATCCTAAAGGGATAGAGTAACATTTTTGCATATTATTTGGAACTTAATTGATTATCCCCATTTTTGGGATAAACTTTGGTTGAGTAACTGGTGGTGACATTTGTTTAGGTAATAATGTACATTTGTATAACTAATTTTATATAGAACCGTTCCTCACCCAACCATTTGTTTTGAATTTCGACTGGGCAAGAGTACGCGTATCTAAACCAACCTCGACAGTTACTCTTCAGTCCAAACTGCTTCAGTTTGGATTCTACACCTATATAGAGGTGAAAAATAACAACAATAATTACAGGAATATATCTTAAAAAAGACAGTATAAAACAATGCTAAAAGTAAAAACTATTCATAATAGTGTGAAAAAGAGGAATGCGCACACAATTTAAATAGTCGGAAGAGAGTACGTGGTTTCAATCAGATGTCACAGATAAGCAAGCTTGCTTAAAGATTATTTTGCCATTAAATGGGCCAGAGAGTATGCCAGAGGGTGCGAGGTGTAAATATGTATATCACTAATAAACTCGGCGCTACCACTTGATACCTCCCACTTTCTTTTCGTTATCTCAGAGTTCGTTAGGTGCCGCTTCCTATCAAACGTCATGAAATATCTAATCGGGGGGAGGCATGAAGTGGTTACCCATGAGATACCTCCCTAAAATAAGGACTAAGTCTTCCAGTTACTACAACATTTTCAGTACGACAGGGACTTCGTCGTAAGCGATTTCAATAGACTATCAGTGGGGGGGGGTCGTAACACCAAAGAGATGGTATGATGAACCATTCGTTGCAACCCTAAGCATCTGAGATCTGTTCAGACACACACAAGATGATGTTATGACAGGATACTATCAATGTAGGACCAGTCAATAACGAACGACAGGCTTCTAATCAAAAAGTGTTCAAATGCAAGCCATAATAGAAGACAGCGGCTACAGATCAGTCAATTTCAACATCATCACCGTCTAGCAACCACCTTGAGACGTAAGGCTCCTCTGTCTATGTTAGAGAATGGTGATTTATGCAGCCATTAGAGTGAGTCGGGTTGGCAAAGTATTTAACCCTACCACATCTACAGTCCTAAATCTTAAATAGTCAATTAACGTCAAGTTGAGAAACATTAGCGTTTAGGTACGTTCCGTTTTATTTAACAGAAGAAACAATAATCTTTGGTTATAGGTCTTTATTTTGTATTGTGGGCAGGAGACAGTGAGGCGGGATGCTAGTCATTCAAACACAACAGACAAATAAACAGACAGGCACAAACAAACAGACAAAAATAGATCGATATGGATAATCGCGCATTAATCAATCTGTTTCGCTGGACACGCTATAAAGCAGAGCTTGTTGATATGTTTTTTACTATTTCCTCTTAAGCACAGCTTGCCTTAAAGTTACCTTTTCATCAATCAAGAAGCCTAGACACGAAGGTTGAGGTAGGCAGGTTAATAGGCTAATATACTACTTTACGCAAGTTAGACAGTTAAACCATGCTATTTATTATGTATTAGAAATTAGGCTAAGTAAACGATCATTTAAATAAGGTGATCTAGTTGATAATAGGAATCGTGGAGCCTACTTTTAGAAGAACAACTATAATATGCTCCGTGGTTGTAGGAGTGGCTGCACCAGTCTACAAACAGTCACAAGGAGGCAACTAAAAGCCCATCTTAAAGGCAATAACTGATAACGTCCCCACCTTGATGTCCTCACCTTGTTGTCGAGAACAGCCACAGTACGGCTACTTCAGGTGCAGGAAAGCCTTGAGGCAAACAGAAGATCGGCTTATAACACAATTCAAGCAATGGACCAGGGAAGATTTTGAATCAGCGAACTCGGAAGAGAAAATTCTACCAACGGAAAGTTGCAAGAGATCTTTACAGAACACTTCATAAAGTATTTTCACCAAGATCACACTGACTTAACCTATAAGCGCAACCTAAAGTCATATCTGTTTAATTTTACGGTTGCTCTTGTAAAGACTGAAGGCACTTGGTCAGGGTAAGCCCCTAGGTTGTGACAACATTCGCCCTACTGTGTTAAGGTAACGCTTAGAGATAAAATTGTAGTACTAAAGACAACTTATACCATTACACGAATATCCATAAGCAAAAAATAGAGTGCATATACTTACATACGGTTATATACATTATACGCTCGTATAAAAGTCTGTAGTAGTAAAATCAGTTGACTCTGGAGGCTGCAGTAATGACGCCCAAATATCTACCACCACAATACAATATTCTAGTCAGTCTGATTTCCTGTCAGGTGGCGAAACTTCGAAACATGCCGAAGGTCAAGGGTTGATGAACTACCAGAAATTAAGTGTGCAATGGCGCAATTAGTGGAATATGATGACATACATATATGACTTGTAATATTTAGTACCCAGATAATGAGATGACCAAATACATTAAAAAATATTTCCGCCCGTCCGTAACCTGTTTCAGCATTTGGTGCTACTGAGGTGTGATTGTTGTGTGAAGTCACTAACGCTCTTAAAACTCTGGTTACCTGCCTCAGAAATAAATCACTATTATTATTACATTCCTTTACGTGATTGTTCTGTTGTATATAATTGTTGTTGTAACTACAATTTTATGTTTAATCTCTTACCAAAATAAGTACATGTTCGTCTCACTTTGGATTTTTATCTGTTAAAATTTCTTGGATATTACTATTCAGTGCTTTTTGTATCAAATTGATCACGTTTTAAACACTAGCCAGTGCCTGTCTTTATGAATCAATTATCATTATTATATTTAGTGAAATCAAGAATCGAGAGAAGAAATTTCTTCTCAGTTAGTTTTCATGAAGGCTTTGTATTGATATATATTATTTTTCATTAAAAATGAAATCGGTGTCAGCCAGGTGATAATATTAATAACAATGTTTGTTAGCAGAGGAGAGGGGTCTATCAGTACATACTTATGATCGAGTCAGAAAAGTATTTTATTAAAAGTAGTGTAAGAATAGAGGTATGCTGATTAAGACAACTTAAGTACATAACAATAAAATTTGGAAAAAATTAGGAAAATTCAATAAAAAATATTAAAAATGTACGTCAGGTAGATTACTATTTTAACATTATCTTTGTGGTGATCTCCAGTATCCGGTTCAAGTGAATCCAAACAATCACATGATTCTGTGTACTTTTATTCCTGGCACTTTTATGAATAATAATAATACGTTACTACATATTGCAGCTGATATATTCTCCCTTGTGTGTCTGCTTGCTCATTCCTATGTTATGTTGTTTGGTGACGTATATTAGTCTGACCTTCTCACTCCCTACTTATCACCGGTTGTCTAGTTCTCCCACCTTGGTGGCTATCTATATTTGGGATATTGCTATTCCTGCGTGCATACATATATTACCGGTTACAGTGATTATTGTTTGTATTATTGCATTAATGGATAGCGTGATTAGTCTCTTGATAGCTTAAGTACTAACTGCCGATTGCTCGGGATTTCTATTACTGGTAGTTGCGATACGATTCTACTACAACAACTACTTTTGAGTTCTTGCTGTGTTACTACGTGACTGCAATTCGTAATTCTAAGTGCTAACAAAAACTTCATGGTTTTCCAATAGGCTATTTCAGGGGCTAAAGTAGAGCGAATGGCTGTGCAAACATTTTTGAATACACAGGTATGTAATATCTTGAGTTTGTCTTTAACTATCAGATTTGCTATTTTTTACAAACTGAAACGACTATTTCATGCTATGGTATACTACTTTGTTATGGAGTGGGCTTAGTATTTCTGTTAGACATTTTGTTGCAGCATGGTAAGGCAATTTGTTTATATCCACGACTGGTCTAAGAGGTATTTGTGAATCTTTGGAAAACCATATAGTCTTGGTGCTATAGTATCAAGAGGTTTTAACATAGTGAAAAATTTACCCGAAATTAAATCTTATTACCTAATCACTCTCACAGTGTCGATTATTTGTCTTCTGATCAAATTTGATACATCATTTGTGACTAAAAGCTTTTGGAATTTCTTATCATCTTCGATTAGAGTGTTTATTTCCAATATATAATCAATTTTGTCTATAAGAGCATTTTGTATGCTTTTATTTCGATTCAGTGACGCTTTTATCAAGCCATCATTGAATTCGAGTGCCGTCAATTAGTTTGAGTATCTTAGAAATTGGTATAGACAGCCCATATTATGAGTGTAGATACATAATTTTATAATGGGTTCTGTAGGTATAGACTTTTAATCCGAGTGAAACATCAAAATATTGTTAAATAAACCGGAAGGTAGTGGGAAGTTTATCTCTGTGTCCTGCAAATGTCGCTCTTAAGCTCCTTTCATTCAATTACATACCGCTATTATCTTCCCAAATAATTATTCTTATTCATTACCAACTGCTTATTCGAAATGTCTTTTATGGTAGACCTTAGAACATTTGAGCTACTTCACGTATTTTTCAAATATAACATTTAGACAGAAGGTATGTTTGTGATTTGGATTCGCTCCAGTAGCTGTATTTGATTCAAGTTAACAAAAAGGGGGAGCAAAGTTGACAACAAGGTAAAAGAAAATTTGCGATGGACCACAGAATTTTCCTTCTTGGTGACTTTTCTCTTCATTGCAGACGGATTCCCCATTACCCTATTTATTGCAGGCTAACTTCCCCACTTCTGCCTCTTATTGCAAATTTGCCTTCATTATCTTACTCTTCATCCTGAGTTTATTTAGCCTTTTTCCTGAAAAAGTTAGCGTTGTATATTATGACAATATTGTACACGTTTTTAACTCATTCACAGTTGAACCGTAACAATTTACTTACAACAGTAAGTAAAGATTTAACTGTGACAACGCAATTTTTAGAAAGTAATGTATAAGAATAAAGTTTATTTTAAAGTTGAACAAATGTACACAGTAACACAATGAAGTTCATTCATTTTATTACCAAATGTCTACAGGTTTTAGTTGTTCGGTTGTGAATTCTGATAAAGTAAAGATCACAATTATATCACTGAAACTGATTTAGGCAAAACTATTTACGAATTAAATGTATAAGAATTCACAGTTGTTTAGTTAGCGTCTGACAACTGCTTAGCGGCTACTTGCAGTTAATATCAGAAGCATTAGCACTTATAGTTAGTCATGATGATGAATTAAGAGTATTTTAAAATTGTGGGATACGTCAACATACAGTTAATTTGTTCTTATATTTACATTTGTTTATCCTATCACGAAAATCGTGACTGTATAATTTCGTAGGTAAAAAATGTCATTAATATCTCCAAAATAAAACGATGAAAATGAATTTGATTGCCCATAGTGTTTAACGTCTCCCATTAGCTAGACGGAATGAATGTCGTAAATAAGATGTTCAGTGCCATAAAAATTGCAAGTCACATGCCAAAATTTTTCAAGTTGATCCTCACACTTGGTACATTATGCCTGGGATACTTTAGATATAGCAATATGTAAACGGCCAGTGACAGCAGCGGTAATCAAGGTGCGGCAACAGACACAGCAATTCTTTTAAGATGATTTAGTCTAATCAAAGCAGAAATAATCTGCACTCAACAGATTTCCATCATCTTGAAAGTCACAGCACCTCCTCTGTAACCTAACTGGTGTTCTGCTCTGACATGCCAACAGTTTGTCTTTGCTAGCTTCTGGGCTTAGTGCATCGTTACCTGGTTGCAGGCTGATAATCTTTTTACAACACCCATATGTGCTTATTACATGGGGTATAGTGGAAAGTCGTTTACCAGGTTCAATGATAAACATTCAAATAAAGATGTCGAACAGTGGTGAATAACCTACAAACCTCTTCAAAAAACCGGTATCATTATCTACTTTTTCTCATATCAAATTACACGAAACTGTTCCCTTGTTAACACAAAATTCAACCACATAGCATTTATCACAAGCTGCTGTACTGTCGTCTTTTTAACATACTCTTTAGCCGGATTATCAAATGTAAAAACTGAAACTCCGATGACGTTCGAATGGTAACGACATTTCTGTGTAGGGCCAACTGGTTCTTGAGTTACGCACTAATTCACAATAGGATATCCAGTAACATAATTTATTGGTGCGAAACGCGGTACTGTATATTTTATAATAAACACAACTTGAGCAAACAAATCTCAATAGTTCTCTTTCCTTATACAGCCAAAGGGATTCAAGTAATCTGTACAATTAATCTATGATACAACAAATAGGTAGTAAAGAGACATCAAATTGGTTACTTATCCCAAGGAGAAGTATTCCTGACGAATAAAAAAACCCCGATTATATTTGCAACCAGCCAACTTAATCAGATCACTCAGGTATATACAGGCAAAATATCAACCCAATAAAGCTTACAACCAGACCTTGAAATTCAGTTTAAACAAAACTAAAGACATCAATGCCAAGTAACATATACCAACAAAAGAGACATGTAAGAACCTGACTTGTGAGTAAAATCCAATAAATATTGTAATAGAGGAGCGAACGAACGAAAACAAGATCAATTACGGAATCAGATCACAACAAAGTGACAAAATACAAGTTAAAAAATAAACTGCATAATACAGTAAAACATAGGGGGCATTTTCGCCCAAGCAAACTAAATGTTACATCACGTATGGTTGATATTAAAATGGTTGACACGTATATACACACTTTATCAATGTAAACACTGTTGACATACACATTTCATAACTTGGTAGCTAACTCTCGGATAATCTATTCCGTAGCACAGAGCTTTTAGTACCAACATATATGCCAACAGTAAAAATGTCAATTAAAGAGAACGGCATATACGTTCTAATACGGGCGACAATTGTTGGAATAAGCTTCCGAAACAGATAATCCATCATAGTTTATCTGATAGTACACATTTTCGCTTAGTACTATAGTCTAACCAGCATTCCAAAGACAAGAGGGCATTCACAGTTAACCCCATGTGATAATAGATGCCTCTGACAAGTGATTTACTACTACAACTGACAGTATTCTTGAAGACCTTTTCAAACACTTATTGGTAAGTGCGAAACATCAATTAAGTAATAGGCAGATAATTTCGTTGATATCAGTAGCTGTCGAGTCTGTTTTCAACACCATCTCCATTATTATCTCGGTGTGCTGATGACACATAGTCTCCAGCTGTTCCAGACCTATATGAGTGTACTTGTTTTCATCTATAAGAGATACCTAATTATTTCAAAAATAATGCTACTACCAGCAGATATTTGAGGCTCGCAGGTGACGGCTTGTATGATAGGAGTGATTTCAACAATATTTGGTGCATCTGTACCACCTGAACCCAAAGTGCTGTTAAACTTTATTATTTCTTTACTGTTAGTGAAAGACTGTGTGCTCCTCGGGCTTATTCGGATGATATTGTTCGAAGACGAAAGTAAGTGGGTCAACTTTTTACTTCATCTATAGACGGTATATCGGTGACAACTGATGTTTGAAATTATCCAAGATGTTTTTACTGCTCTTCGATTAGATATTGAAAGCAAAGTCATTGATATAAAAACAGAACTGTAGTAAACATTACCGAAAGCCCATTTCCATGGTGCACGCACGTCCAGCAGTAAAATAACGCTGAAGGCGTGTTTATGAGAAACACTCAAACAAGTGTGCTGCTAAAGTGAAAGAAAGTCATAAATCCATGATTTGTGATTATTTTCTATATTGTCCGTTTGGATAGACTAAGAGCAGTCAGTAATAAATAATATACGTTGTAGGTCTCGTTGTGTAAAGGACAATCTCATTACTAAGGTAATAACATCTACCATAACGCAAGTTGAGATGTTGTCTTCTCTTCGTACTTATAATAATAATAGCTTTGTTCTAAAGTAGCATTTTGCGCATAAGAGCAAGCCAGTATACAGGCTTGTTCAAAATAATATGGGTTTATCTGTTCACAAGAATTTTAATAGTCGCTGATAAAGGACTCACACTTTATGAAGGTACCAATTAAAAACAAGACCAATGACATCACAGTTTACAATACTTGGGTGCCAGAGGTAGTTGTTATATCATAGTGCACTCTGATAAACAACTGCGCACTTTTCATCTTCCCCTTATTTTTTCTTCCAATTCTGCTTTTTTTTCTATTTTCCCACTTATTTTTCCTTTCCTCTCTTTACTTTCCACTTCATCCTATTATTTCACCCATTGTGTTAGCTCAGGGAAGCGTGCTTATTGAGTAGATTTATTGGAGAATTTTAAGTAAGCACTCATTGAAGTACACCTCCCCTCTACGAAAATCCTCGGTAAAAGACGAAGTATACATCCGTTTAAAAACATACAAGTAATATCAAGGCTTAGTCATATTTCGAAATGTAATGAGAAATAAATAGTCCCTAATAAATTATTTAGAACTAAACCCAAAACGTTATACAGGGTAAACTGAGTTTATCTCATCGAAAGTATATTTGCGTCATTTGTTTAATCTAATTTCGTGACGCATTTTATACAAACATTCATCTGGATGACACTATTGTAACTTTCTCTGAGACCAAAAGTACGGTCCCAAATGACACCTCACTCGATCTCATTAATTCATTATTATTCGTATGGTGCCTAGTTGGTGGATTAACGAGTTATTTTCAATGCATTCTGACTCAGTATACATACTCCACTGCCTAAAAGTAATTTATGTAGCTCCTAGCTGTGATTGTATATTATTGTTTCAAGTGAGGCGTATTTTTATACTACCCAATCAGGGCAGTACTGACATGTCATGAAACCTTCCACAGTGTCGTTTGTTTTATACTCTATCACATATAGCTATTTCTAATCTGTTGACCAGATACAATCAGCAGCAACCAACTGTAGCAAATAACAAACTGACTAAAATCCAGCTGAGGAAGAAATTAAGAAATGACGCTGGAGACGCACGGGACCTTATATTGAGAAAATTACAAAATAGCATCACAAGACAAGCACTGACTTGGAATCCTGAGAGCCAAAGAAAAAGAGGAAGACCAATAAACACATTGCGCTAAGAATTAGGGGCAGATATGAAAATAATGAACAGCACTTGGGAAAAACCATAAAGTAGGACCCAGGATAGAGTTTGATAGGAGAATGTTAGTTGACAGCCCATATAGGATATGCTTCAACATATAGGTAATCTTTAAACAAGTACCACGAAACTGTCGACTCAGAATCTGGGTTAAACTACAGTCAAGACTGGAAGAACTTGGAATTAACTTATATCCATTTCTGAAACATGAACTAACACAACTAGTATAATGACATAATCAATATAGCCAGTGAAAAATAGAGTAAGAGAACACATACTGAACAGTAATGAGAAATGCATCAAATTGAATTATTGTTATTATTAGTCATGTTCATAAAAATTAATGCAGTTCTGTAATTAGTTACTAAACGAAAACAGTTTATACAATCAGATTGAATCCAAGTAGTGGGTACTTTAATGGATATGATTGATCGAGTTGAATTATGAACATAATTAACAGCATGTGCTTCATGAAAGGTGATAAGCATTGATTGATTGGCTACAAATATTATTAAAAGGAGCCACTACTCAGTTTTCTTTAACCTGTCGATCTAAATTCTACTTTCGTCAACGAATCATTGTTTCATCGATTTTGACAATTCTTTTGGTTCCACCACATTGTATTTGTGGTGAAACCAATATTCCAGAACACATTTCAGTGCAGCATTGAAGCCATATAATTGTAGTCATTTCAGAAGCAGCTGTAAGTAAAACAACCATCGTTACGTTGGTCCAAATGAACAGTTCAATGTTTAATATAAGAATATGATTCATTCCTAATTTGGAAAGAGCGAAATAGGAATCTGTCCTGATGGTCGTCTTACACAAATAATCAGAACAATGAAAGCAACACTCATCTCGGACTCATTGGGTTTTAGAAACTGTTATTTCCTTCTCCATATTCACAACTCAATGCTTTTCTTAACAGTCCTACAGTTAGTACACGAATTATGAAGATTCTGTCACTAATCAGACTTAAAAGGTCTAATACCCTTAATATTATATTTTCAGGCGCCTAACTGGGGCCTTGATACATTTTCGTCGTATAAGTCAATCCCAATATTGCCCTTATTAAATCACTATTCCTATTTTCATCAAATATGTTTTGCATTTTGTAGTTACAATTATATTATTTTTCCAATTTTACAAGCCTCTCACAAATCATAGTACACGCATGCTGAATAAAATAAGGTTGCACACAAGCGTGTTTTGTCAAGCACTAGCGAAAGTACCTGTGAAGTACACAGTCACCGGCTCGAAATTATAATCCTGGTAAAGTTTAGTCATTTCATCATTAGTAAAAGCGGTTTTCGAAACAAACCTGTAACAACCACGCAGGACATAAATTTGTCCTGTCTGGCAGGTTGTACAAGGTCATCCAGTGAGTCCGATTTCTGCTTGACTGAAATTTGAATATTCGTAGAACATACGTTCATTGAACCGTTTTTCCATATTTCTTATGTCACCATACATAATAAATTTACTCAATTGTTCGATGAATTCGTGGAGACCTGTGTTTTGTTCAACGAACGGTTGAATTCGCGTGCCTTTCCTCATCAGATAATCTGCGTTTAGAGCAGTCTGTGGCCATTAAACGGGCAGCGTATGGATTATTTCGCACGCTATCGAAAGAATCTTCCTGACAGCATAATTCTCTCGAAATCTCGCGAACATCGCTTGATTAATTATGCAAATTACTAAAACTTGTACTTGGCAAGCTGCTAATAGGAAAAATTTATGTACTAATACAATAAAATATCGTGACAAAAACTCAAAACACCACTTACGATTATAATAATATTGTGATTTATCATCACTCAGTTGAATTCGTACTTTGGTGAGAGGATGAATTGTTCGATACCCTAAGTACTGATTGATTGACGATGCATAATTTGGTTGCATTAACGTTTTGACATCATCATTACTGGGCTCATCATGACTAACTGCAGTTAGCCAAAATTAAATAATATTTTTTTCTGCACACATGATTGCACAGTTCAGATCCAAATATATGTACATGCATATGAAGTGTACCCGGATATATGACCAAGTTGCGCTTGTCGTATAACCAAAGCCACTTCTATCGAATGGACCCCACCCTTACGAATGAGAAGTCAGAAGGCAATAAAGGATGGAAGCGAAATTATATTTTATCGTATACAGAGCATAATGGGAAAGCAACATCTAGGCTGGCAAACTAGAGAGAGATTCTACCCACGGTGGTTCGATTCGTGATCTGGTGAAGATGCGTGACCGCGCGCCTTCAACTAGTAGTGTCCGCTAAAACAAACATGGTCAGCATCAATGTCGAGAGCTAATGTAACTATTTATTTTGGGGATTATTTACCGCTACACATATGCACGGTCAGGGAGACTTAAAATTAGTTGACATCCTATATGCACTGTGACGCCTGAACTCAATTTCTATTTAACAAACTGAAAAATACGAAACACTGCATTGTAAACTATTATTCGCATAGCCGCCTTTGAAAAGATGCATCAACCAATCGGGACGCAATCTTAAATTTGGCGCAATTTTCAACTGGCAACTGACCTAGCTAAGTGCATTTGGGCACAACTTTACTTGATATTGGATCGTCGCGTGTATATTCATACCTATCTTTTGAATTACTGTTCGATTATGGGTACATAAGCTACATTTTACTCGTTTTTTCCGAATTTCGTTAGTAATAACGAAGTCAGTTAGCTTCAGTAAACAAATGCTTCGTTCTTGTTAACAATTGTAGTTTGGATGTCACTCGTTTATGTTACATAATAAGAAGACGCTTTCGTTCAGGAATGTAAAGTTGATAAAAGAAATCAGGACATGGAATCGTCTTTTGTAAAGTGCTTCTCGAGCGTTGCCTCTATCTTTGTAACCCTACCACTATTGGACAGGCTTATTCAGTTTCTCTGAAGTTATGCCGACTTCCCTTCAAAAAGCAACTCTCACGAGAAGTAATCAAGCTACTTTCACTTCGGAACTATGTCCTAACATCGATTCTTGCAAGATGCGGTCACAAAGAAATCTGTTGTTTTATGCTTGCTTGTATTCTGTTTGAACTCACCATAAATATAGAGAGTAGGACGCAGTTTAACCTATTTTATTAAACTTGTAATAGATAAGAGAGTTTTTTATATGAATAATATACCAGTACAATTTTGCTAGTATTACTGGAAATTGTGAAGATCAGTTTACTCGTTTTGCAGTAAGCTTTCAGAGTATCCGAGTCGTTTATATAGTCTCCTACGCTTACTAGGCCGCGTATATGTCCAGAAACACTTCAGTTACTAATTAATGAAACAGGTTCGACAACGAAAAATACATCAATAGTATCGGGCGAAATATTAGATGACTACGTTGACTTAGTCAATAGGTGGTAATAGTTAATAGTCCACTTTATGATCATCGTGCAAGGAATCAGGAGCAAATAGTGAGTGACAAATGCTAGTTCGTACATTTTTTCACCTATAACAAGTTTTGGTGCAATGGATTAAATACCATTCCTGCTCTTCACAAGTGTGTCACAAAGGTATTAGATTGAAATGCGAATGAGCAGCCTCTCAGACAAGTGGTTTTTAGGATAGATCCGAACTTCATTTGAAAACGTTCGGTCTCATAGTCTCATTTGCTATACTAAGGCCCTTTGTGTCAAAGTGGGGTTTGGATTCAAGACAATATATTTAATCACGAAGTCCATATCTTCCTGAATCTCGATACGTACAATCAAGAATAGTTACACTGTATAACGTATACTAGTTTAGATTCAATCACTAATTATGCTTCATAGTACTACTAGTGACTGATATCAATATATCAACTGTGTGCGAACCAGAGCTTATATTAGTACCATCGAAGATAGAAATATATCTTTAGTCAAACAACAGTCGTCATTCCTTAAATATCTTGATAAATTTGTTTTAGGTGAAGTTATGAATTCACGATCTCTTGACAGTAACGAAATTTCTTTTGATGCATCACGCCTAAATGATGACATTATTAAACTTAAGCGTCAACGTTCAGATAAGATTTCGAACCTTATGGGTCACTATCTTTTAAAGGGATGGAGAATGTTAAATGAGTCTTGTCCTAAATGTGAGGTTAGTGTTCGAATATTTTCCTCACGTTTCTATTTTTCAGACCATTCTTTTCCAACAGCCAAGTGGCCTGTATTACTGTATAGCTTGCTCAGAAATTGATGAAGACAAATCCAGTCCTACGAAAAACTCACTAGATAACCAACACTTAGTGAATAAATCACCGAATCTTTCCTCCGAATCACCTCCATTTCGTAATGATGCTGACATCTCTACCCATTCCCTTAGAAAGATAGTTTCAGGGTGTGTAGCTATTGAGTATTAAAATGTACATGGTTGTATTTTTGCAAGTCATTGACATAACGTCAGTTTAGTGATGATAATTCAATGTAATTAGTTGTGCCTACTTAAACAATTATGGGTTTATGTACGTAAACTTTCGTCACTAAATATCGTACCTAGCTACGAGACAGATTTTAAACCGAATGAAAACCAAGTTCTTAAACCGGTAGACTACAGTTTTATTGTTTAGCTAATGACCAAAATAATGCTCATTCCTTATTGTACAATAATGCCTACCTAAAAACTAACTATATGTCATCTTAGTTTGGCTAATGTACACATGTTAATTAGCAGCATTACTCAGCATTCCATTCAATAGTAAATGGAATATTTACGCAATAAAGTTATGCATGTTAGTTCTTTTTAAGTTGTTGTTTGAAATGAAGATTTCGTATAAACTACTATATAATAGCAATCTAAAAGTGGTAGTTACCCCCCACTTTATATTCAACGTGCCCCTATTCCCGGTCATCTTGTTATTATGTAGTTGTTCGTAAAAGTCAGTTGTAGGGCACAAATCTGTTTAGTGAATCAAATGGTGGCTTAATTTGAAGAAAGTGCATTAATCTCTCTATACTCGACCTCTCAATGTCTACAATATTTGTGGTAGCTTGCTTTTCAATTCCTAATATAACTGTAAACTGCTGATTATGGAAGGAAAGGGGGGGCATTTGCCGGCCACTAGTTCTATGTATTTAAGTTAAGAATGTTATTTAGCGATTGTGATTTATCGAATCACACTAAGTTGATATTCTCTAATCCTGAAAGACAAATACTATCAGTGGACTTCACATAGTTGGTATTTGGCTCATGATCCTTTTTATCGTAGATTGCGTTATAAGCGAACTGTTTGTTTTTATTCATTACTATAGTTGCATGTCTTGTAATTCTTCTGATGGGTTGTTATACAAGCTTGTGCATATATAAGTATTCGGGTTATTAGAATATCAAAAACTTATAAGCACTCATTTATCTTTATTATAATGCTTTCTTAAAATATTTGTATATTTTTATAGTCTACCAAAGAAGTCTACTGACCCTCAGAGGAGGCCACTTTCTAGCACTAAACAAATCCTGACGAATGAACACAACGAGATCAGTATACTAACAGAACTACGTGAGAAAATTAATTGGTGTATGTTACAATTAATAGAGACTACTTCACCAATAGAAATTCAACACTGGGTTGATACACTAAAGTCTTTATTAGATCTATGGGATAAATTGTTAAAATGTAACTTTATCAAATGTTATCATGAAGAAAAATATTCACATTCTTAATTACATGTATACAAACTGGCCATATTTTTATAAATCTAATTTCATTAAAACTTTCCAAAAGACAAAATGCTTCTGAATCTTATGATTACATTTTTTACCTTCGTGCAATTGCTGATAAACTTTGTTATGCAAAAGATTGTTGCTTACCTGTATTTTAAGAATACAATCAGCGTTACCTATATAAACCTATAATTCTACCTAATCTGCATTCAATTAGCTAAGGAAGTACACTTTTATGATAGATGCTGGACACTAGTAGTTTATCATATTCAACGATGTTATTCAACTTTTACATGTTTGTAGGGTCTGTTTAGATTGTTCGTCGACAACTAGATTTGGGTTTATCATTTCTTAATTGTATCAAGCGTATTACTTTCGATAAAATTATCTATTCTGGACTTTAACCTTGTCTTTTTAATCTTGTTTTCCGAAGTTCATTGTTGTATTTAGCTCATCTTTGTTAACACTTTATACATGTAGTTTTCTGGGTTTATTTGTTTACTGATATCCGTTTTGTATGAGTACCATGTTTTTAAGTATTCCCGGCTGCTCTGAAAATTTCACCGCGTTATTACAATCAACGTGAAACCTGTCGATGTCCCCATCGTATTATGAGACGACTAGATTATTCAGTGTCACATTGCTCGATCATATTAGTTGATTCTGGGACTAATAATTTCTCTAAAAATTTGTTCGTTTAGTTTTACTGTTTTTTTTTTATACTTTAATTAGTATGAACAGTCTGTTATGATCGCGACGACGTTTAATTAGTTATTCATTTGATGATATAAGCAAAATACAAGACTACTAGTAAGTTTTTAATACGAAGTTAGATAATTGTTGCTTATGTCCGGTAAAAGATAGAAACTGTTAGTAAGTAGTGAATCGCTTTATATTTTAGTGCTACAAAACAACTGATTTCGGTAAATGCTCATTAGAAAGGTATGTCAACTAGTTTGACAAAAAGTAACTCCCCATATATCATATTTTTCACTTCCATACTGAAATAATATGAACATACTCTCAATCTGTATTAAGTAATTTTAATATAATACAGTTCAATTAGATATTAAGAACTTAGTGAAACTACAAATACTGTAGTTATAGAGTGATTCCAGTCTAATTTGTTGTTTAAAGACTTGAGAGAATTGCAGAAGTAGTAGTGATTTCAAGTTCGACTACACTCAATAGAATTACTGGAAGGCAATGTAGCAGGTAGATCGTTCTCTTCATATCTACTAATCATTGTAATTGTTTGTGGGCCGAAATGTCGTTAGAACCTAAGCGTGGAATTCTTTTAGGGAGCCTTTTATCCTAAGGTCAATCCACAAGAAAACAGCATGGTAACCAATGACCAGAATTGGTTTATACGCCTTTCGTTTCACCAACTTCCGTTTAGTGAACTCTCAATATTCACCAAATCAGTTTAACCACTGGTGGCCATAGCTGAATCCGTTAATTTCTGGGCGGACTTCAGACCCAGCTGAGCCACTGGCAGCAAGAAATGTCAGTGAAACAATCTGTGAACCCGATAGTACGTTAGTCATTAGCATTTAAAGTCGTCTTAGACTGTGGCCAGCGTTTTCCGACGGCCAGTTTAACTGATGTATCACTCCATAAAACTTCAGTCGAATTGTCTTGCTATCTGAATGGTGAAGACTGATTCACCCACCGAAGAGATCTACGGAAGACTCCAACTTCTGAATCACAATAAGTCGTCAGACCCAGACGACTTGGCCCCCCTCCCTACTTTCTTTTAAGGATAGTGGCGAACTCCTGATCAGAGAACTGACATGGCTGTTTGTAAAAGTACTGGAAGCTGAGTGCTCTACCACGTTAACATGGAGCGATTGTCGACCCAATCTCTAAAAAAGACGTAACCAGTGTAACACAAGTCTACTCGCGATTTATTGTAAACTATTGGCCTGTATCATACTTTGTACAAAACATGTAGAAGACTTATTTGCGAGAAGCTAGTTTCTGATCAAGTTGTGGATGCAGTGATAACATAACCGCCAAGTGTTGGGACGCCGCCACACGTATTACAGGCTGACAATCGTTGTTTCGTGACGTCGGGGCCCCCTTCGATTCGTCAGATAGAACTTTGCTATGGAATTGTATGTTGGAGAAGGATATGCTTGAGAAGTTCATTAGCATCTTGAAGGCTCTGTACACGAACAACTCAGGTAGAGTAGATATACAACCACCTTTCTCTACTGTTCCCATCCAGAAGTGGGGTTAGGCCTTGTCTCACCATTCCTCAAAATTATCACGAACAACATTGTTGGGACGCCTCTGCAGGAAGTGTGTACGATTCTACTACTCAGAGAAAGACTCTCCAACCTCAAGTATGTTGATGATGTCTTACTGCGCAACAACACAAGCCATCTAAATCTCACTGTCAGCCAGTAATTAGTATCTGTAAATATGGCATGTACTTTAACCCTTCCGAATGCAAAGTACTTTCAAAGACTGTTAAGTGTGTATCCGCTCTTACTTTTTATAGTGAGCAGTTGAAAATAATCAAAAGGCTTGTGCGTTTAGGTTATTGTATGTGCTGTTGTTAGATGAAGTCAATCTATGTATGCTGGAAGTCAGCTCGGCTTATTTCGAACGAAGTTGTTTTTGGTACGGACGTGATGTGTCTGGCTGTGGAAGGCTGGGTTTACAACGCATCGATGAGAGCGATTGTACTTTATACTTGCAATACCTGGTCTCTATAAACTAAGGATGTTCGGTATATGTGCTGAATCACTGTTGTTTCTGAAGGATCGGCACTCGGCTGGAGCATCACGCCAGTATTCTTGGCGTTCAGTATCGTGTGTTCAGGCGGACTGTTAACAACTCAATTGGAGTTGCCATCTTGAAGCAATGCCTTTAACAACATGATCATGTTTTACGAATGTTATTATAGCCACACCCGTACCATGTATTGCTTGCTGATGCTAGGACTGGTTAGTAAAAGTGGTGGTCATTTTATGACACGGCGCTGTGGAGTGAAAAAAACTGTGTGGGACTCCCTCAGTCCATTCCGACTTCTTGGCTGGGGTCTTAGATATGGTGCAACTCAGTGGCTCTAGATTTTATCAGACACGGCCCGGAATAAGAGCCAGTAGCGATTCCGCTGCGATTTTCTGTCAAACCTCACAAAAGTGGGATCGCTGTACTGAATGAAACGAGATCATTCTTGATTATATTTCTGTTTAAACTATATTTCCTACCTAGTAATTTTCTTGTGTTTTTCTATGATCACCTTCCCTCATTCACTCACCATATTACCTTTGTAATTGTATGGCACCACATGAAACTAACTTTTCAAGCCATTTTGTGCTTTGCACTTAAATCTAGTGTTTACATCAATCCAGAATCACAATCACTAGGCAATTTGTTGACCAAGTGGACATGTATTGATAGATAGGCAGATGTTCTGATGAATGTGAGTGAATGTTCTTATCGACTATCTGAAGGATACTGAAAATACAGTAACGTTACTGGTGAGAAATATACACCCATAAATAACCTGTATTTGGTTCGTGACTTTTGAACGTTAAACTGAATAGGGCAGCTTTAATCCGTGAATTGTACACTTAAGTAAGGAAAAGATAATTGGAACTAAATCTAAACTTCAGTTGTAGTCGGGCTTAAAACAGTAGATGATCTAACGATACAAGCACACAAACAACTGTTTAGCTTAGTTTTCATGTTTCCTGGCTTCAACTCAAACGTCTCTCGGAGAACTGAAGTCCCGTGTTGCATACTTTTCATTGAAATCACTATATAAGAATGTATTTTGGAAAGCAAAATAAAAGCAATGAGTATAAATATGAAAATGGTTCAGACAATTTGCTATGTACAATATTGTATTTCATAAAAAGTTGCGATCGTCAGTGATAGCGTGGGTATGAAGCCCCTGGATGTCCCATATGACCAGATGGCGGATTCCCCAATGGCTGTTGTTGTTGCTGTTGGAGTAAGGAGATAACAATAAAACAAAAGAAAATGTAAACTTGGTAAAAGTATACGAAAATAGTTTTCGCGGGTTGAAAATAAGGAGTTATTAAGAAACAGCTTTATGTTTCTGGTGCTCTGACCTACAACAATGTTAATGACTAGACAATGCATAACCTATTGTTCGATCATACACATTCCCACAGAAATGTTAGTATCTAGTAAAACAACTGGATCCGAAACGTAATGCTGATTTTGAAGCAACTAAATTCTATAACAAATAGTAAGCGGTGGGTTAATTGTCCCAGCGTTCAATATCTAGCTATAAAACGAAGGTTCAGACGCAGCTCAACCTACTTCGAATAGGATAACCGGGTATGGTCACTAAATTCCATAGCTCCAACTTGTTGTGATTGAGCTACATTCAAGCGCGATTTTGCGTCTGATGAAATTACTCCGATAAGTTTGATCATCAGCTAATAACTTCGACGCAACTAAAATAAGCATAATACGAACTGTCAACAAACATGCACTTCAACCATGAAATTAACGTACAGCCATAACTAGGATAACATACTCTTCAAACAGACTTTCTGCTCATATTCAATATAATAAAAAAAAACAAATTGTTCAAGCACTCAGTTAAATGTTCAAAATATATAAAATGAGACTAACTGGTTTAGTCGATGTTAAATAATTTACAGGAGTTATTGAGTGTGAGTGGCTTAAAGAATACTCAAGATCACATAAAACAAAGTTGCTACACGCACGGGATCAAGCACTCAAATGTGCATCGAGTTAATGAGTTTGCAAATTAAAATAAACATCTCTTAAATGGGAAAGACACTAGATAAAGTTGTAAGTATGTGCCGAATGAAGCGAAAGCGCCGTGTTTCACTTGTAAGTAACTGCATGCTCCTAAATGTGTTTTTCAATGTGACATCCTGTTTTTGGACTTTGTAGATTAATACACGAATTCTGGCATAAATTTTTAAGTGATCAGAAACCAGTGATTTAAAGTGGAATGACTGACAGCCGATTAAATTGATGCGGCTGGATTTAAGATGTCAGTTAAGAAACAGAATATTTCAAACAATAATAAAACAAAAACAGACAACTCTGCTAGTTACCAAATTAGGATAACCTGAAGTAGAAGTATTAGATAAATGTTGAGATTGTCCAGTCAGGCTGGATTTATTTGCATTTGGATGTAAAAGTTCACTATTATTGACAGCTGTTGATGATAACGTCGACGAGGAGGGTAGTGGTGGTGCAATCGTTGTATCATTATTCCCTTGAGGTAATCGTATACGTTTATTAGCTGGTATGTCATCACTATTCTGTGAAAGGAAAATATACACTTGTATAATGAAAATACTTTCATTGTATTGGCGGATATAAATAAAACATAAGAAAAGCGAACTGATGGACTGTATTGCACAATGAATATACAGTTGAACAATGACTTAGTAATTGAAGTACTCGCCTTCCGATCAGTTAATTCCAGATTCAAACCCCACTCCATCTATTTCGGTATGGGTAACCGATTAGTATTACTTTCCTCTTATACAGTACAATTAAAAATAATATAATTAGCTTATACATGGTCAATGAGTTGCTTCAACATTTGCACATGAAATAATAATTCAGAATTCTAGTTAATCAAGTATGACCTGAAATAACAGTTTACACTTTATATACGAGATGAATAAGTATTTCTACTGTTTGTAATGAAGCTTACTATTAGAAAAAGACTTATACCTATTTTTAAATTGGTAGCTTATAACTATCAACACATTTCATGTAATCAAATCATTTCATTAGTTGGGGTGATCGACTTTCAATCACTAGGTTACGGAATCAAATCTCGCTCCAGTTGTTCATTTTTGGTCAGTATCACTAGTCCTCAAACTTAGTGTGTATCGAAGTCAGGTGGACGAATCCATACCTGCGAAATAAGCAGATTTCTTACAAATTTAAACAAAGAGAGAACGATGATACACAATACGATGAATTTCTATATTTTGTTGTTTCCACTCCAGCTACATACAATAAATTACATCTTTTGAAACATTCCTGTGAAATCAAGATTTTTAAAAGAATATTTATAAATAATTAGAATAGTTTTAGAATATTAGGGGCGAGTTGGTTACGTAATATTACGAAGACTTATTAAGAATATTGAAAGATAAGAAATGTAAAACATTCCCAATTCGACTCACTGGGTTGTAATCATAACTAAATGGTTAGAAAAATAAAAAATGTCGAAAATAAAAGTTGATAATACTTTGATTCTATCACTAAGGTAACTGAGGGTTAAACCTAGGACTCATTTCGGATACAAAGGTTAGGTTTTCATCTCCTAATTGCTATGGTACTCTGAAAATACTGTTGGACTGTATTGTTTATTAATTATTTTGAGTGGTATCAATTTATCCGCCCATTTAATGTGTCTAGCAGATGACATGCAATCACACCACAAAGATTCGTTTATCCTCTAAAGTGTGGGCTCTTCAGAATATGTTTGGCGAAAACGTGAAAGAAGAAAGACACCTGCCATACGGTAGACTCTTACACGTATGGAAATTAACAAAATTCATGCAAACAAATCGATGCATATAAATTTGTAATAGCTAATGCTGACCTGCTGATGAAGTAATTGCCTTGTATTCAGATTAGATTGACCAGTGTTCATATGTTGCTGTTGTTGCACAGTTGATGACGGCGGTGGTTGTCCTCCACTTGTCCTCTGTTGTTGTTGAGGCAGTGCTAACTGAGGTTGTGGACCACTATTTCCACGCTGTTGTTGGTGCTGAGACTGTTGCTGAGGATGAGGATGCATTGGACCACCGGTAGGATGTGTTGTAGTTTGTCTTCCAACACCAGCACCACCGCCTGCTCCAGTAGCATTTTGCTGTTGTTGTGTAGCTTGAGTTGTATTTTTATCGGCACCAGTTTGTTTGTCATCTGCATCATCATCAGAGATAAATTCACGTTTCGGATAAGGGATAGGTAAATTTCCGAAAACACTAAAATGATCATCAAGTGTAATAACGAAAAGATGATGAAATATATTAGAATAGTCATTCAAAAAGGCATAATTAAATAAATCACTTGGAATACTATTGACCATCAACGAGCATTGGATAGCCGTTTTGTCCTAGTGTCGAACTCCTCAGCAGTGAACAATCACAACTCCCTCCCCCCACATGGATTGAATCCAATACCCTTAGGTAAAGCACCAGACGTTTAACTATTAAAACTACTGAGTAATGGTATACTTCCAACATCAGTCAATTAGTGATTACAAACTATAAATCCAATCTAATTCCACAAAAACCCTCCAAAATGTATGCTTTTCTAATTATTCATTTAAAATCAAGTTACTGACTAGGTAGTTTACAGACATCTACTGAATTTCAAATGAAGTACAGTTACAAAATGTGACACGGCTGTGTAAGTAGTTCAATGGAAGTAATAAATATTTGAGGGAGTACGACTTTCATTCAGATTTACTTACAATCTCCTAACTTAAAGTGTAATCTAACATATTGTCCAGTTATGTCAGGATTTGGAAAACTCATGACCCCTAGGCTAGTCAGTATAACATAAAGTTGCTATTAACAGACTGATTAATGTACATATCCATATTATTTGAATAGCCTTCGGTGAATAATCAACATTTTATGGAATAGTGTCAAAAATAAACAACGTAGAGCTTGACATGTATATGCGTTAGCTTAATTTGTCATATTACACTAACACGACGAGATCAAATTAAACAAGATTAATAACAGGAAGGAAAAAAACGCGGAGAAATATTGATATGTTTAATTATGAACGTGGTAATTTCGAGTCCTGTTAGGAGTGGTTATCACTTCCAGGCTGAATATGCAGCGGAAAGATTCTTTTCTAGAGGTAACTGAAAAGGAAACTCAATTAGCGATAGGTTTGATGGGCTGGGAGTTTTTGATAGCAGCGACAAGAAGATAACTTATTGAGGGATGACACAAACGGCAGTTTTGTGAGTTGTTTTAGGTGTTAGCTCCGAGCTTGGAAAGGACTTACCACCGGATAACCAGCAGTACAATTTTTTGCTCGGATCTTAGGTTTGCTGCCTTTTACTTTTACCGCTTTTTAACCGACCTGCTTGGTACAGTAGAACCTAAGGGAACAAGTATTCCAACCAATATATCTTGATTGGTCTAGCACAATCGACAAACCCGACCACCGAATCAAGGAAGTAGCTAGCGTCAGGGATATTAGTATCTAAATGTTAAACTGGGAACTTATCAACATATGCATATCACGAACACGATATTACAGCAGTTGCTACCTTGATGTGGTGGTCGAGCTTGTCAATCGTGATGAGCGAACCGAGCTATATTGACTGGAACGCATGATCCTCTAGGTTCTACCATGCTAAACATGTCGGTTGGAGAGCGACAGGAACAAAGGTGGCAACCTAAGAACTGGGGGCAGAATCGTACTGTTGACTGAAATGAGGTGTGACACCAGTAAGGTGTTTCCATCAGATAACCAGCGTCTCCAGCGATGATGCATTAGGATTGGCTTACTTCGGAACCGAAATTAGTGACACAGTGAAAAAGTTGAATGTGCTGACCGCTTTACTTATCCTGGAAGTCTCGTTAGTCCTGGTGGTCTAGTATCTGATGAAATCTCGGCTAGTATAAAGAAGGCTCGATTGCCGATTTGCGTCACTTGTGAAATAGGCGTGACATCCGTCTTTCGACCAAAAAAACACGTTTACTGCGCAGCAGTCTGTTCAGTTCTACTTCATGGATGTGAAACATGGCCATTAAGGATGAAGGGTATTCGTAGGTTTCTAGTATTCAATTATAGGTGTCTTCAAAGCATTGCTCGCATTTGCTGAGACCACCGAGTAAGCAATACGTGGACTAGGAATAGAGTACTAGGTAAATATGGTAAATCTACTGATGAAGTAGTAAATCTTCATCAGCTGGGGTGGTTAGGATGTGTTGCGGATTCCTGGCCACCACCTACCTCGACGAGCAATGCTGTCTGGTGCAGGTATATGCTAGAAGGATAGGGCAACCAAACTAAAACATGGCACCAGTCCATGAAGTCATTGACAATCGGGCTGAGACATGTTAATAGGTGCAGACTACCTGGTTGGGGTCTGCGTGATGATCGTAACCAATGGTTAAAGACTTTGGGTGATATCGCTCAAAACCGTTTGTAATGGCGTAGGTGCACTCATTTCTTGTTTAACTTTTTGTATTCATCATGAGTTTTTTGTACCGAATTATGTTTTCTTAAATCTTGTCATCGATCTCTAACTCTCTCCATTAATACTAACTCTGTTACTACCTCCACTACTCTGGGATTTGGTCCTCCAATTTAATCTCTATCTGCTAATTGGGACATGGCAATGTGAACTGATGTACGCATGTAATGAGTTCTATGCTGTAACTGACTGGCTGATACTAATCTTACCACTATTTGCTTATTTTAGGTAGATCACTTACCTAGAAGCTTGGAATACAGAAATAATGGAAAATGTCAGAGGCTTACCATATTATTTTATCGTGGTTAAATTACAAAACAGAACAACTGTTCTACTTAATATGATGTGACTATGTATATATAGTAATTTTTGTTGTTAAGTATGTGATGAATTGGAAAATACAACAAGATGGGATGCCACATAGAAAGTCTAGAAACTATGAACAAATTTATAGCGGAATCAACAGTAATGATACACTGTAATATATGACGTTTACTTACTCAATATTCGGTTTTTCACCTTCTTTGAAGTAGGAATCTGCCATAGCTTCAGCAGCAGACAAACGTTTGACAGGATCCATAGTTAGCAAACGTCTGAGCTTAGAGAATACATTATGAAAAATAGATTTTAAGAAATAAGGTAATCATATTTTTCGATTATTCTCCACAACAAAAAGTGTAAACATTTTTCCATAGATTTATATGGTGCTGCTATTCAACTTATTCAGTTTGAGATAGAGTTGAATAATGCATTATGGAGATCATGAAGATGTTTTATACATAGCATCAACAGAAACTAATTCTACTTGTTTTCAGTCTAAAGTTCGTTCTGCGAAAATTCAAAATTTACTAATTTTCATGATCAGAAGCAATTGTAAAGTGACGAACCTAGGTATCATGCTAGTTGGTACTAGTCTAAGAGGAGTATGTGACATACTAACGAATAGGAGTTCACCGTATTTAAATTATTTGGACAGAACGGTAACGGTGTATAATTAGAAATGAGTTGTTAAATGTGATGCATCTAAATTTTTTCATCTTACCTTACATTTAGGACCGTAGTTAAATCAATCGTAAAACCACATCCAGTAAATGTTGGCATTTTTAAGGCTGATGTGCCAAGTGGTGTCAGGAAGATAAAGGACTGCATATACATCGAAAATATGGGATGCATTCAATCCTTTCAGAGTATAATGAAGGTATCTGAATTTCCTTAGAAAGCTTTAGTTCATGTCAGGATAACAATCATAAAAGTTAACCACGCCGATGAATGGATACAAATTGTGTATGCCATTTAACACCACGAAGGCACATCATCCAACTCTAACAAGGGTAAATGACTGATGAAGGGGCAGGGTAAACTTTTCAACACAACAAATGTGCCAATTAAGTGTTCTGGTCAACATAGAAGGATGAGAGTAAGGCTCTACTTATTACTCTAGATAAACTATTTGTAAGCCATTATTTACTGTAAAAATGTTAAGTACATTACAGTCCTCACATAGTACAATTATTCAGTTTTTAAAACTATCCGGATAATGATACACACAATAATAAGCTATAATAAATATTATTGTAAATAGTAATTACCAGAGTCAATTCTTTATCATCCACCTTGAATTTTTTCTCTTCAAGATAACCTTCCAGTGAGTACTTTCCATAAGTTTTCTTGCTAATAGAATCACGTAATAATTGGTGGTAATCTGGCATTTTCTTCATATCGACCCAAGCATCGTCTGAGTTGGCAAAAAGCAAAACAAAGAGATACCTCGGCCTTATTGAAAATTTTATTAAATAAAATCTAAGGATATGTAATATAAAACTTATTACGAAAAAAAGCAAACTGTAAGTGACAACCATCAAGGATTGATTTTAGCTGAGGCACCAGTGAAAAACAGTGTCCACTAGTAAACTTGCTACGGATTGAAGGTAAAAACTTCACTTCTTGTGACGGACACAAAACAACAAGGTTGGCTTTCAGTGGCGCGCATTTCTGAATTTAATCCGCGATATAGCGCGAAGGTCATCCGATGCCAACGATGACTGAGGTTTTAAGCTTCCTATATTTAAACTTCATCAATCACAACCCCTCCACCAACTAAAACTTCTAGAATATCTCGAAGTAAGCTGAGCAAGGTTGTGGATTCACACAACTGAGGAGTCCAAAACAAAATGCTCATCCAATATTTCCTCGTTTAAGATGTTACACAAAGTGATACCAGTTAGTCAGTCAGTTACAACGTAGAACTTGGTACATGCGTACATCAGTTTAAGTTCCCATGTCTCAATAAGCAGATATAGATTAAATTGTCGGACCAAATCCCAGAGTAGGGAAGGTAGTAACAGAGTAAGTACTAATAAAATGGCATAGAGATCAGAGATGAGATCTGAAACAAAAAGTGATTCACTAAAGAGAAAATTATGATAAGCTCAAAAACTAGAATTTGGAGGAAGACAAGGAGTGGATGCACCTGCGCCACTGCGAACGATTTTGAGCCATATCACCTACAGTCTCTAACCATTGGTTACGATCATCACGCAGACCCCAACCAGGTAGTCTGCATCTATTAACATGGCTCAGCCCAATTGTCAATGACTTCATGGATTAGGTGCCATGTTTTCGTTCGGCCATCCCTAGCTTTCTTCCAGCCTACTCCTACAACAGACAACATTGCTCGTCGAAGTAGACGGTGGTCAGGCATACGTAACACATGTCCTAACCACCTCAGCTGGTGACAAAGTGATATCGATTCGTGACGAGTACCTTCTTCAGATTAGAATATACGTTTAATGAAATAACGAAAAAATTAATAATACAACTCAATAAGTCACTGTTATGGTACCTGGTGGATAACCCATGACTCGGAAAATCCGTTCCAATTGTTCTTTATGATATGGTGTACTTGTTTTAATATCTTCTTGACGGCAATGAAATATAGGTTCGTAGGTGAGTAATTCTGCAAAGATACATCCAATAGCCCATATATCGATAGCTTTTGTATAATGTCTAGCTCCTAGTAGTAATTCCGGTGCACGATACCAAAATGTCACAACAACTGGATCTAAATCTGCTAACGGCTTCAACGGTTGATAAAATAGACGAGCGAAACCCAAATCAGCTATTTTGACTAGACCGCGATCAGGACCTTCACCCATAACGAGAATATTTGCGGGTTTCTAAACAAAGGTCGAAACCCGAATTATATCGTAGAACATAGAGTATAAAAACATTATCACTTATCTTTAAAATAAATTGTAATCGGTAGTGATAAGATGATTATGATTTATTCAGTGATATACAAATCACATATATGTACTTAGCTTTGGGGCACACTTTAGTTGTACAAGGACTATCAACAACACCCGACTGATCAAACTGAAGTAGGTGGATCTTGGTTCAAACAAGTAAATTACCAGTTGGGACCGCGGGATTTGACCAACATACCACAGCTCTTGACGCGAAACAATTTCACAACAGCTAATCACGTTTTCGGCGTCATTAGATGAAGCCTCGAGTAGTTATTAATTTTAATGATGGATGAAATGGTGTTTTCCAACTACACTTATATAACTTTAAGTAAAATTTATTACGTAAGTGTTAACGGTTATACTGAAACCAATAAAACTAAACACTAGAAGTAAAATAAAGTTAAGAATAGTTCCAACAACTAAAATTTAGACAATTTTAACACTTAATCTGAGAATACCATCTTGAATAAGTAACGTCGTTTAGTCTTCAGGAACGTAGTTGAATAGAATACTCCAGAATATTTCGTCTCATGAACAGGTACCGCTATACTCCACTGTATCATTTCGCATTACCAATCGATTAGCATTTCATTCGGATAATCATTTATAACAGTATGCTAATTCACATCTAGCCTATAGTGGACATGACTCAATCACTTAAGTTGGGGAAGACCTACAAACTAAATGACTGACGCAATATCCAATACTAACAACTTGGTAAATTCGCAACACTCAAACAGTATAACAAAGACATTGTTAGTCATGAAAAAATATATAGTGACAAATGATATCTAAGTGGATACCTACAACTTTAACATAGCCTCACTTAAGTGCAGACTACCTTTATTTAATGATTAATTGTAGAGTTGCACTCTATAAACATGACTTATTCTTACAATGAGTCATTTTAATTAATTTTTTACCACTGTTCAAAAAAGATAATTTATGCTAAGTTCTTCCTGCCTTTACTAGAGTTAAGCCTAAACTATAAATAGCCAGTTTTAAGGGAATCGTTTGGAAGATTATAATAAGGCGAAATAGAAACTACATATATATGTGACATAATGCATGTGTCCTGTAAATTCAGTCTACTCTTAACGGTTATCTCCCGATGGCGAAGTAAATGAGTAGGGACTGATGAGCCATCTGATGAGAAGTTAGATATTCAGACGGTGTCACTTGTAGCATCAAAAAAGAAAATGTATTTACAAAATATATGTGATTCAATGAGTCTTTTTTAAATGGTTAAAATAAAGGTCGCTAAAACATACCAAATCTCTATGTAGAATCCAATTGTCATGTAAATAATGAATTCCGTCTAAAATTTGATACATTAAACTCTTGACCATATTCCCATAAACTTGAACTGTACTCTTATTTGCCTTGGTAGTTCTATGAAATTTAATAATATGCCAAAGGTCATGTTCTGCAAAGTCAAATAGAAGCCATACTCGTCTAGTCGTATGATTTAAGAAAACTCGTTGTAATGTAATGACATTTGGATGCTTTAACTCACGAAGAAGCTAAATAAGATATGCACACATTATCAATGTATAACAATAAAACTTACAGCTATTTCTCTGCATGCAGACATTGATAGACCAGTACCTTCAATTTGTTTCAATGCATATTCTCTATTGTCGGTACCATCTTTACGTTTAGCTTTGTAAACACTTCCGTATGTTCCACGACCAACTTTACATCCTTCAAAATCAAAATGATCTTCTACTTTCTCACGAATTTCATTTAATTTTCGTTTGAATTCTGCGTCCACCATGTTATATTTTTATTTAGAAAAGATAAGGCTACAAGAAATAAAAAAACACCTTAAATATTATAACTGGTTACAAATATATGTGCATATAAAGAAAATAATGCCCTTTAATAATTCAAACAGAAGCAGGGCTTCGAATAAATATACATTAACCTTATTCGTCGTACTAAACGAGCTCAATAAAATGAGATTTACAAAACAGTTAGCAAAAATACTAGGAACAGCAATGACAGTGAAAAAGACTGTTAGCACGAAAAAACGAGCCTGATTAAAGCATGGTCAAAACATGCTCACGAAGCTGTGCTGTGATTGGTTCATTCATAGCCAACTAGAGCCAACGACCAGTCGGAAAGTTTCTAGAATACTCTATACCATTGTTTATATAAACCCTAGCGTAATTATTTGCTTTGCTTTTGCCACCTGCTGTTATTTTCTCAAAACATCTTGGTACCTGCTCTACTCTTGTTCTGATTTGGGATTAAGTCGCTGTCGAACCGTAGAATACTAAGCGGGATTAATAGATAATATTACCGGGACTAATAGAGATAACACAACATAACAGTAGGACAAATGAACAAAGATTGAACATTGAAAGAACGATTAGGAAAAAGTAGAAAGTTTGATATAACGTAAATCAAAACTCAAGACCCTGGAGAAGATTAATGATAAATGCATCTGTGACCCCTAATACTGGTTCCTAAAAATATTCATGAAGGCTTAACTAGTTATTCTTATAAATAAGACGCTTCAAAATAATATCTAGTCGAAATCCTAATGAAACTTTAGGGTTAAAAATAGTTTTAGGTGCTGTAAAAGTTTATTCAGTGCCTGAATTTCGATATTCACTGATAAGATTCAGTTAGAACCAAGATGCAATAAACTAATGTACTGACTAATGTTTTCAGAAATCACTGCAGTTTAAACAACACACTGCTGAACAAGGTACAGTTGAATTTCAGAAAGGCAATTAGTTACAATAAGCGAAAGACATGAAACTTATGAGTATAAATAGGCGCAGAATATGGGTATTGATGCTCAATAAAATTCCCCCTGAAATTACGTTAGAAACGTTGTAATACTTATTCGTTACAATGAGTTAAGTGATTTATATCTCCTCGTCGTTAGACGAATTCGTTTTCACCGGCTAGATAAGGTTAGGCAATTCGATCAAACTTGCTGGGGAAACACACCAGCTGAACTGACTTTCGAAAAATCCTGCTCATCGTCCAAGACGATTTTAGATGTTAACGACTGACGTACCATTATCAAAAGTTGCCTTACTGGCACTTCTTGCTGACAGTAGCAGTAATGAGTTGGAAGAGATTACGGTAATTATTAGATGCAGCTGCTGCTTCCAATTTCATGCCACACCCCTAACATTAGGTCTTTCAGTTGCAATACAATCTCGCTGCTTTGCCTCGGTTAAGAATCTACATATACTGCCAACCCAAGAGTAATCGACGTAGACTGACGTGTCTCATTGAGTTGCAAGGAACCTAGTCTTTAGGCACAGGGCATTATGTAAGGTCGCAAAAAACGTGGCCGCAATTTTTATGTAAATAAGGCCAATAATAATCTAAGCTTTCCAGTGAACTAACAGCTAGTCTAGGACCTAAATCGGATAACTGGTTATAACAAAAGCTGTAGCCGATTTGCTAATTTCAATCCATTTAGGAAGAGACGTTTGTTGGCCACTGAAACGCGAAATAAAAGCGGCCCGAAATAAACCGCGATTGGAATCCAGATAAGTGTTCCGAAAGCAAAGGCAGTCTTGGATGCAACCTAAAGAGATAGGAAATTATTTATAAAAAGTTAAATATCCAGAGAATCTGAAAAGATTAAAAGCGATTTATTTGGCCAATCGGAAGCAAGAAAGTGACAAGTCTATCAAAAGTAACAAATATGGTGAGAAGGCTAATTTTACACATAATAAGAACACTTAAAACGTAAAGGCGCGATACAGTAAGCTATTGTATACCTCCCACTTTTTGGGAGTGAAATGGAGGAAAGCTAGAAGCATTAAAGCCCCAACGTTGCATCGATCTTTAAAGTCGATCCGAATTAGCAGGTTGGGGTCCGCGAGACCATCATAACACAAAGTGGTACGGCTTAGGATTGGCAGGGTCACGGACCAAAACATGTGAGGACCAACTTCTACGATGCTTGTGGTTAACTGAGCTAAGTTTTAGAATTCATTACTAGCTGAGGTCCAAACAACTTTTCTTAAGTCTATAAGAGGAAACAAAACACATTACCAAGAAAGAAAATTGCATCAACTCATGTATCTTTTATTACCTATTTTATATACCTAGGTCATTACTTGTAACGTATACGTTACGCGTAAATCAGTACAGGCTTATTTGAGCTACAACCAGTGATAAAATTATTGATGAGGCAACAAGTATTTCTAGTTATTAATAAAAAAATACCTTAGTACATATACATTGAAATATATTACACTGTATATATATAGCACATATTCTTGCAAATATGGTATATGTCACATTAATTGTTGATTTCACTTCATAATTTTAAAAATGCATATTTTTTACGAGGACACTGTTTTATTGTATGCCTCGACAGTTTATACGTAGACAAATAGCGAGATCCAAAACAGATGCTTACCGACCTTGAGTAACGCAGTATTCAAAATTAAAAAACATATACAGGTCCAATATCTTGTGGGCTACTTTGACCTGCCGAAATAATTTGATTGTTTTTCAGGAGGCGGAATTGTAACTACAATCCAACACACTGCACTTTGTAATATATGTGCTTGAACTTGCCTTAATAAGATGAGCTAGTAGGTGCCCATGGACATAACTTATTAATTTTTTTGCGCTTTGTTGTAAATGGTTTTGTTCAAAATATTTAGTATCGTCCAGCGAAGGTTGCTTTTAGTAGGTAAAGTTAGAAGGTAAAATGGCCATTATTCTTTTTTTAAAATACAATGATGATCTGATATTGCTCTAAACGTATATATATATATATATATATATATATATATATATATAATGTCAAAAAACTATAATAAAGGCAATATGTGCTTATGTAGAAAATTTAGATCACGGTGACACAAGAAACACAGAGCCTTTGCATTACACAGTAATTCGTATTTTAAGAGCACAGATTTCTAATTAGATTGGCTTTAACAAGTTTTTCATCACATAGAACATGGAATGACGTAGTGTTAATTATAGAACCTCCCATTTTACAAATATAGTCCCAATACTCAAGATCTAGGTATTTTCATGTTTAAAGCTTAAATTAACTGTTTGGCATTTAGAAGGGATTAAACTGATTGTCCTGTTGGCTAACTTAACAGCGGCAAGGTAAGACTGGAAGGTATTTATATGTAACGGAGTGGCTGTGGATGTTATTCGATTAAGTGTCTTACAGCGGTTTTTAAGAAAGCTATCAGACTGCATGAAGATCAAGGCCGATTGTACTTTGATGTGAACAAAAATGAACAGGACTTGTTGATGAAAAATTATATGAATGGTACCGTGTATACAAGAAAAAAACATTTATCTTAAAGCAATGTCTAAGGTCTCTTCACATTTCTTCTCAGTGTTCAGAAGCTTCCACAACGGTGGAAAGTTAGACATTAATTGAAGTAACTGTGCACCAGTGTGAATCATTTGCAGTATTATACACCGATAAACAACATATAATGCACCACCTCTAAATGTGGAACAATTTCCAAGGCAAACATAGCGCAGTAGTAATAAAGAAGTTTCGAGTATTATAGTCAATCTGCTAAACACTCGAAAGTTTCGGCACTAATATGTTTTAAATTTTACATTACACGTTTGTGAAACCTCGTCATTAACAGCGTGTCGAAAAAGCAAGCTATAATGTTATTAGGAGGCCAAATATCTAGAGTAGGCTCACACAATCAGTCGGCCAGTCAGTTACACCATAGAACTCAGTACATGCGTACACAAGTTAATATTGCCATGTCCCAATCAACAGATAGAGATTAAATTAGTGGACTGAATCCCAGAGTAGTGGAGGTAGTAACAGAGTTAGTATTAATAAAGATAGTTAGAGACCGATGACAAAATTTAAGAAAACATAATTCGGTACAAAAAATTATGATGAATACAAAAATTTAGAATTTGAAGAAAGACAAGGAATGGGTGAACCTACGCCATTACAAACGGTTTTGAGCGATATCACCCAAAGTCCTTAACCATTGGTTACGATCATCACACAGACCCCAACCAGGTAGTCTGCATCTATTAACATGTCTCAGCCTGATTGTCAATGACTTCATGGACTGGTGCCATGTTTTAGTTTGGTTGCCCTATCCTTCTAGCATATACCTGCACCAGACAGCACTGCTCGTCGAGGTAGGTGGTGGCCAGGAATCCGCAACACATCCTAACCACCCCAGCTGATGAAGATTTACTACTTCATCAGTAGATTTACCATATTTACCTAGTACTCTATTCCTAGTCCACGTATTGCTTACTCGGTGGTCTCAGCAAATGCGAGCAATGCTTCGAAGACACCTATAATTGAATACTAGAAACCTACGAATACCCTTCATCCTTAATGGCCATGTTTCACATCCATGAAGTAGAACTGAACAGACTGCTGCGCAGTAAACGTGTTTTTTTGGTCGAAAGACGGATGTCACGCCTATTTCACAAGTGACGCGAATCGGCAATCGAGCCTTCTTTATACGAGTCGAGATTTCATCAGATACTAGACCACCAGGACTAACGAGACTTCCAGGATAAGTAAAGCGGTCAGCACATTAAACATTTTCACTCTCTGTCACTAATTTCGGTTCCGAAGCAAACCAGCATCCTCACCTAATGTCATCTACATATTCTAACTCAACAAATTTATGTTCTAAAAGGATTTTAACCCCGGTGAATTCAGTTAACAAAAATTTTAATTTTAAAGCGATGTCAGCGACAAAATTAAGTAAAATTGAGGAAAGCAGACAACCTTGGTTAACACCACTTAAAGTAATAATTTCCGACGATAGTTCTCCATTACCTTTGACTCAACTAATAGTGTTATAGTAGTGACTCTGTGCAATGTAAATGTACTTCATTTTTATCTCTTTAACTTTGGCTACCCACCACTGCTCACGATCATTACGCAAGATGTTAACCAGATTATGTTTAATTCGCCTTGGCTCTTTATCGTGTTCAGAGCCAAACAGGATGTGTTGCCGTGCATCTATCAGTTCAGTAGATGCAGCGGAAATTCACTGACTTTTCCTAACCTTTTGGTTTAGTTTACTAGTAGATATCACGGCTGCTTCAACAGCTTTTTTGGTTACCATTCCAAACTGACTCAGGATGGGCATCGCTTGCGTAGTTTACTAATTGATTTTCAAGTTGTTTCTGAAATATATTATTGAACTCTGAAGGGGGTCCTTACTGTGGATCTTTTACGTCCAGTGAGACGCAGACTAGTGCGCTCTCGTACTAAGGCATGGTTTGAGTTTTAACATGTACTCCAGAACAAGTGGCAGTCTTCAAATGACCCTCGCTAACGATGACTGACGGCAATATGGTCTATTCGAGTTCAGCGCTGAGTTGATTAAGGAGGTCACCATGTCAATCGATGTCTTTCCTCGTGTTTAAAGTTGGTGCTTGGTAGAAATAGACGGTTATCTAAACATAGTTGCAACAAACGGCCGCCAATATCTGTTCGTTGAGCCGCAATACCATAGGATCCACCTAGGTACATTTCGATTTGGTTTAGTCTTACTACTTTGGGATTAAAATCACCAGCCACTATTACTATATCGGTGCATTTGGTTTTACGAAGAAGTTTGGAAAGCCTTATTTAAAACTCATTTTTTACTCCATCTGAGCTGCAATCAGTCGAAGCATAAGCAGAGACAACTAGGAGGGAACGGCGTGTATCCCCTATCTTTTTGAGTTCTTACTGTCCAGTTTAGACGGTCAGAGTACAAGCGACCGTCTATTGGAATCCAGTCAAGAAGAACCTGACCAACTTTTGGACTTAGTGCTATACCTATGCCAGCAAGGCCTCGAGTGGTAGCGATGGGGTCTCTAGAATCACTAAGGGTGGACTAAGCCGGTTCTTTAATTTCACAAGGTGAGGTCAAGCGAATGATTGAATATGGATCCTGTATATGCGTTTCAGAAACACAGTAGATATCGATGGAGCGGGATTCTAGTGTCATAGCTAAGGAGGCTTGTTGTCCTATTCGGGATAAGGTTCGAATATTTAAAGCTCTGACATCTAGTTTAGCACGAGGTTTCAGGAGACAAGGAATAACGTTTCGTGAACTCTAACCATTAGTATTAGAGGCACGAGGTGATAAAGTTATGTAAGAAGGATTAATCTCGCGGAGAGAGGAGTTATTAAGAGTTGAGGGTGGGATTTGACCTCGAACAAGATGATCTCGCATCCTGTTAATGGTAGATGGGCGGTCTTCACTTCGTGGATCCCCACACCACGGAGGTACATCACTTCATGAGGTACCTGATAAGGAAGCTGGACTAATGTTGGTCATAGTGACCTAGGAACATAATCTGAGAGCTCAAGAAACAGCTGGTTGAGGTCGATCATACACTACCTTGCTATGAAGAGTTCTTGAAGTGTTAGCTCCGTTCTTTAAGAGGCCTTCATGCCGGAGAAGAAAATTCGTAGAGTGAGGGACGGTGAAGATTGATTATTTTCGCTATCATGCAGCATATAGTAGATTCAGGTCATTTAGTCACGGACTGAACATTGGGCCTAATCTTTAAAATTCAGTAAACTAAACCAAGTGTACTGAATATACTTCCTATTGCAGAAGCTCATGTTATCCGCAATTTGAAGCCTGAGTTGTGCATATAATTTTAGAAATTGCTTCTTTACTATGTCTTTCGTTCAGAGTTTCACATTATTTGTTTTGTTTATTGGTATTTTTCTGTCTCTTCAAATCACATTCCTATCTCCATTCACTTATACCAATGCTATAACAACAATTATTATTATCATCTAAATATTATCACAAGTCTGCCTCCAATTCAATTTCTCGATTACCATTCACGAATCTTCACCTTAATTTAATGATAATCTTCCTACTGATTACACAATTTTCATGTTACACTAACCCATTCCTTCAATTAGTAAGTGATTAAAACACTACTGTAATTAAAAATTTCACACGGCAATTAATCGAAATTCATACAATTACTCACTCACCTATATCTTATATATATATATATATATAATTTTACAGTTTGGTAATAAATTCGTTGGAAAGAGATCCCTTCTTTGAATAAACTTGTTCTGATTTAATGGGCATATTTAAACTAATATAGATATACAAAATGATACAAAATTCGCACAATAAAATAAAATACAAGACTTCTGAATTTTTCTAAAACTAAACTGTACGAACTTAAAACTGGATGAAAATGAGGAATTCCGTACGTAGATGAAACAACTTTACAGTGCTCCCTAATTTTCAGTGGTACCCTGCCAACATCAGTCAGCTAAAAAAATAGAAAACTTCCATTTGAATAAGCGTAGTACGTATTTCGATGCTCCGTAGTCACCATAGTTCTAAAAGAACGTGTAACTTTTGACTTGTTTACGAGGTCTGTCTTCATGAAGACTATGATTGACTTAGAGTACTATCAGAGTATGGTGTTTTTCTTTATCTACGTTTCAGTAGTTGATACGTATTGGTTAGTTGATAACAGAATCTGGTTTCCTTGTTTGACAGGAACATAAATTATCATAAACAAATAACTGTCTTCATACATTTTCTATCTAATTAATGTATTATAGATCAATTGTACTGATTTGTCTAAGTCACCTCAGCTATATTTTCACGTAGTCAAGATATACTGAAGTACAACAACTGAACAACGTCTAATATTCAAACAACCTATAATTGTTTACATTTAGAATATAATTTTTTATTATAGATAACATGCTATCAAATAATATTTACAGAAAATGATTTATTACCAATCCATTATTTCAAATCAGGGTGTAAACAACAATCAATATACAAAAAGAAAAGAAACAATACAACTAAAGTTGATTCTTATTAATAAAATAACAATGATCTCCATTGTTTTGTTATAATCTAAACTGTCAGTCAGCCCTGAATAAGAACAAGTTCATCATGTGATTTAAATTTATGAAAACAGCTTGGAAAATTACTTTATATGCATCAATTTCAACTAAACCAATATATGGCGTTGAAAGCGTTCTTAATCTAATTGAGCTTTAAATTGAATCTGGAGTATTTCTAAATGATTTTATCTGTTTTCAGCTTGTACTGCTTTAGTTCTGTTTTACACCTTGTAGAATGCTAACCTTCAGCCACAGAATCATTTACTTTATTGGATAACTAAAATCCTATCAGTTATGCAGAACCTGATCACCTTGTTAAATTCTACATCGTTGAAATAATGAAACTTTTGGTTGTGCTTCCTAATGTGTCAGATACTCAGACAATGCTTAGAATCTATCTGACTCCTTAAGTGAAGTACACTCGCATAATTCAGTAACTATATATCCAACTAACGCTTGGGTACTCTACAAAGTTCCTTGCATAATATAAAAGATGAAGGATTAAGTTATAAGAAATAATTTATTTCAACCAGCTAAAACCAAGACAACCAAAACCAGAAGGCACGGGTAATATAAGGTTTGTTGTCCAGCCATATTGTAACATGCATACCAAATAAGAATGTATAATAAGTGAAATATTATGTCCAGGATTATCAATGGCTACTACAACTTAAAAGCAACGAACTACGGTGATAATAATTAAGTACAAATAAATTACTACAATTCATTCATGAAAACAAAATATACATCATGTATCAAAAATGCTAAACATTCAAGAGTAAAATGTATATCCAGTATCAAATTGGGAGGAAAAAAACGCTTCTAGGTACTGTTTGCTATAAAATAATATTAGTTGTAAGCTTCTTAAAATCTAAAGAGACATTGACAAGCTCTTCTAATCAAATTTACGATTATTTAAGAGCATGCACCAATATTTTACAAAAGATTTAAACATTTTATACTGACATGATTGAAGGTGACTAGTAAAGGATTTTTTAGTCTTCTAGAATTCTTCTCCCTTAAACCTCTAACGGATAACAAAATATATTGATAGTTAGTTTCTATAGAAATTATTCAGCAGAGATATTCAACATCTAGAAAACCATAATTATTTAATCGACATACAACACATTGATTATTTAGAAGTTTCCAGTGAATCCTAATCCTAGCTTCATATTATCAATGGAGTTAATTGGATTAAACCTAGCACATTCAGATCTCATGACATGGATACTACATTTAGATCGCTTATCAGCAATCTACTGTCATATTTTCAGTCTGATTGACTCTAAAGCTCACAATTTCCAACTAACTGCATTGAACTCTTTCTTATGTGTTAGTCAGTGTTGAATATACTTAGTGGAGGAATTTGAGATTGAATATTATTACCATAAATCATGAATATTTACTATTAATTCTTTAGAATGAATAAATCTTTCAGTTATATTTCGTCTCAACGATATTTGTATGCACTATTTATGTTGTTAAAATGTATATTCTACTTGACCTGATTTCATTAGATCAATGGATTTTGTTTTCTTAAAATATATTTCAGTTAAAGTAATGCTATACTAAATATGCATTTCATTAAATAATCACTGTCCTATCATGATGTGAAACTATATACCATATAATGAATAAGGTATAAACTTAAAATAAATATCAAAGTATAGAAAATTAGTACTGGTTTATTCTGAAATCCTGAATAAAGTAAAATATTTCTTAACATATAAGATCTTTGTAATATAGAATTACTTGAAATGTTAATGCTAAAATGTACATATAAGTATAATATCATAATCAATTTGTCAGGAAGACAAACCAGTGAGACAGTTGGACAGATGAATTTCTAAAAAATTTTGTAGAATGCTTGAAATAGAGAAGACAGAGCTAATGACAATTGTATTGTAACAATTGTAAAGTATTCTAGAAAGAACTTTATGCTCACTTGAGTCTATGAATAAGTATACAGCTACAATATTACGTCCCAATGAAACATCAGTGTATTACTGCATGTGTTAGATCGGGTAAATGAAGGCGAACAACCAACTTATAGAGAAATATTTTATTTATTTTAGATGTGTGCAAATCGAACATGTTATTTCTGACATTATTACGTTCCACTTGTCCTAATCTCCTATTAGACACATGAACTGATGTTATATCATTTTCCATTCTCTTCTTCTTTCCATTATCTTGTGTTATCCAATCAGGTTTGGGGACTAAAATTATCGGGGCAGACGTACGGACATAAAGCCAAGTCTTTGTGTCAGGTCGCGGTACTTGATCATAGTGAAACTATCGTTTGTCGTATAATGTGACTAGAAGCTCAAGATTTAACAATTTTTGAAGGATCTTGAAAACTAACTCAAAGAGATCAGATTTACTTCATAACAGGACTAGTGAGAATCTCATAGTCATTCTACTTTACTTTCAGCTAAATCTATTATTCATGTATATTAATTAACATTTGTTTCTCTGAACAGATTATTGTATAATCTAAACACATTAGAAATGAACAATGTTAGAATAAAGCTTTATAAGTCGAAAGTTGCATTGAAAATGTAACATTTCAGAGGATTAACTATTGAGTAAGTGTTATGTTTAACAAAAAATAAACGCTCACTATTCAGGATGCTGTATACGTTCAAATTTATTATGCTTATGAGATCAGTTTTATTGGGAGACAGTTTCCTATAAATAAAATGCAACCTACTAAATAAGTATTGTAATCAACATACTGAAACGTGAATTGATTTTCCATTACAATTTTCGAAAAAACCTAAAATTTCAACATTACTTTATACCACTAGAAGGAATTTGTTAATAAGATGTTAAGAAATTTTATCAATGAAAACTTAAGTTATCATGAATCTTCTGTAGACAAGAGTCTAAAAGTAACACATCCATGCGTAATAATTTCAAAAGAATGGAATAATCGGAAGATTATCGATGTTCACGATCAACGTTATACTTTATAATTTTAAATGAGCTGAGAACTGAGTAAGTTGTTTATAGAAATAAGTAATGTATCTAGAATATTCCAGTGCGTGGAAATAGAAACCTATGTGTGATGTATTTGAAAATACACAGTGCCCTTGATAACTGCTAATAACTGTACGGACACGTCTGCCCCGTGACTACCAGTCCCCAAGCCGGACTAGAGAAAACAACGATTGATGAGACAAACAGACAGAATTGGATTGAATTATATTTCGATCATGCCCTTACATATACACAAAATCAGACCACACAGTGAACCAATTAGGAAACTAACATTAATACAGAACTAAGGAAATAGTAGTAGTTAATGGGGATAACTTGTACACAACTAATTAACTGTAATTCATAATGAGACAATATAATACCAGCAAATATGCTAAATGGGAGGATAGAGTAAGAGGAACGTAACAATAATAGGAAATGTAATGTTTACACTACTCACGACCAGAATAAATGGATTAATTCTCTAAAACACAGTTCTGGAAGTTTCACACTCTTCTTTAGTGGTCTGATATAACACTATGGTTACTCGTGAACTTAGTATAGATTGTTTCTTCAAAGAATAAATAATCATTGAATCACCATAATCTAAACAGACATACTTTATTACGACTAAACTTGTTTATCGATCATACTGAATAGTTTGGTTAGTTTCTATATATTACTTAGATTTGTGATAGTTTCAGTAATGTTCTTAATAATATTTAGGATTCTGGATTGTAATCACGTAATAATGCGATAAGGATTTCAAAATAGTAGTAGTTATACTATATTGTACTAACCGGCAATAGAATCATAAGTAGTCGGCAGTCAGCACTCATAAATCAAGTTGCTAGCAGTCCAGGGATCATAAACTTAGTAATCAAGTAATTAAAGGAAACCAGTATTCAAAGGAATAGGGAATCTAACGAAGAATATATATATATATATATATATATATATATATATATATGTATATATATATATATATATATATATATATATATATGCATAAACAGTACCTATGTCCGAAACATAGATACAAAGTGGTGAGAATTGGACAATCAATGACGAGTAAGGAATAAATAAGGTCAGCCTAACTTATACTCCACCAAAACAATGTGACAAGGAAAATGAGTAGACAGACGAACACACGGGAGAATATATAAATGGTAACAAGTCTATAAAAACATTAGAAATAAAAGTATGCATAAAGCCATATGATTGTCTAGATTCACCTGAATTAGGTAATGGAGATTATCCCGGTTTCATACAATTATTCGGAAGCAGTGATTTACAATAAACCACATAATTTCCAAGTCCTACTCACTGAAATATTATGAATACATTACTTATTAGGTGGATTGTATATAATAAAACAGTAGTATATTTGTAATATCTCAATAAGTAGAAAAGTAAATTTTGGATGTTACACAGTATCCGTTGACATGATTCGATTATTTAGTTTCTGAAGAAGTGGCTTAAGCTAAACAGCGATAAATTAAAAGTACAATTTATACTCACTGAAATAATATGAAAATAGAATTATTTCCCATAAAAAAATTTTCAAAACATTTAGCATTCAAGAATGAAATCACTAAGGTGATAAAATGCGACCTCATTTATTAACAGAATAAAATGTCCTATATCTCATTGATAGAAAATGAAATTTTAGCAAACTCGTGATGTAGACATGAGGCACCAACATTAATAATCAATACGACAATAGAAAATTATCGTTGTATAATAATGTGACTAACGGTGACAAATGGAAAAAGGAAAATAAATCTTATGCATAGAAGGTTGTGAAGATTATTGCATTTTACAGTTTTACATCAATGATTGAGATTGGTTAGACAGTTTTTAAAATATTCAAGTTCAAACTATTCCGGCATGAAAAAAAAATACTACAAATAGTAGTCGATGAGGATCGCTGATTCTCATGAATTGACTGAGGTTATGTTGAAATCTGACTCAGAAGCCTGAATGTCAAACATACGTTAAAGTACCTGGATGAGATTTTACATAATTGAATAGTTTCATAAAAGTATTTGTCTAGAAATGTAAAGAACAGGGATATTGTTATATTTTGATATGGTCGGGCCTATTACGATCGTATGGTAAATATAGTGTGTGACCTTGGTAATTGTCAATCAGTGACTGCACGCATCTGACTCGTAAATACCAGTCCCCAAGCCGGAATGAAGAACACAAGATGGATGAGGTAACCACATAGAAATAACATTGTATTTCAAACACTCTTTTATACATACACAAAATCAGACCACACATCGAACCAATTAGGAATTTTACATTAATACAAAACAAAGAAGATTGTGGCAGTGAATAGCGGTAATTTGTACACAACCAATTAACTGAAGTTCATAATAAGGGACAATCCACTAACACCAAATATACTAAATGGGAGGATAGGGTAAGAGGAACGTAACGATGATAGAAATGAAATGTCTACCTTACTGACAGTTAAAACAATTGCAAAAATATTCTAAAATACAGTTCTGAGAGTTCGTTACTTATCTTTAGCCTCTCGATATAACAAATATACATACATATTTCCATAGTAACGATTTTATTACATCCACATTCTTGGACCTTTATAGATAAATAAATAGACTCTTAGGCATCTGAAATTGTTTCTAAATGGAGTTTGGTGTTACAATGAGGATAAGAGCTAGGGTTAGTATTAGCTTTGATATTATAATTTAAGCTAAGAATAGGAGTGATTTGTGTACTGCATAGAAGTTACTTAGCGATACCTCAATATTTGAAATCATTAAACACTAGTTTTCTATTATATGTTTTGGTGTTTTTGAGAAACATACAAATGTCTTAGAATAATTGATTTCTAATCGGCTAGTTTTAAATTTTATACCTTAGCACTAATTGGATAATCAAGAAATTCATCGGGGACATTGTAAAAGTCGCTAAATCTTGTGAATAAATTGCACTTTTATTTGATTGAATTCGTCACAGACTGATGCTGATAGAGTACCACTATAAACCAGGCAGTACTAGATAACTGTTCCGTCCTAGTATGGGACTCCTCAGTAGCGTACAGTCTCGATCCAGCTAGGAACTCAAACTCAGAGCCTTCAGGTCTCATAGCGAACGTTTAACCATCTAAACTAAGAGGCTGAATGGCGTTCAATGATAGAATTCCTGCTTCCATCAATTTGTAATATGGCTCGATGATTATCCATTGTTATTGGTGATAACTGTCTTAGTTTGGACAGGTCTGAATTCCACTAGTCACAACTTCTCACTAGAACTTCCGAAACATCCAGAATTTAGTCACCAGGAAGATAATTGATGTTCAGACTTGTCCAGACTAAGACAGTTATCACAAATTACAATGGATGATCGTTGAGCCATAACAAAAATTGCTGGAAGTAAGAATTCTATCATTGAACGTCATATGATTCAGTAGTTCAGATGGTTCACCATAAAACCTAAAAGCTCTGAGTTTGAGTCCCTAGCTGGATTAAGGTTACGCTCTGCTAAGAAGTCTCATACTAGGATAAAATAGCTGTCCAACGCTCCTTAATTCTCACTAGTATTCAAGCATTACCAATCCGTGATGAACAAGCAAACAAACAGTACTTTTACCAGTATATAAATTCATACTCAATACATGAATAAAAGTCTAATAAAGATCTAATTGAAAAGTAAAAAACAAAGAAGAAGAAGAAGATATTCATTTAACTTAATATATTGTTCTAAAATATTTATTTAATCATTAAAAATTGATAACAACACATAAGCACAAATAAAAGAAACTGTAGGCATAATGAATATGAACTATTTTAAAAGAAAGAAATATAATCAAGTCTCATTTTTGTACACATTTTTAATTAGTTGAAAACAACAACAACAACAACAACACCAACAACAACATTAAAAGAAAAAAAAAGGCAAAAGGCGAAAGAAAGAATGTAAAATGTAGTAGTCTAGAAAAACATACACATTGAAAGGTAACATTAGCATTGAATTGATTGTTTTGAAAATAGAGAGAGAAAGAAAACAAAATACAATTGTAGCATAAATTGCATTTTGTACAATAATATACAATAACTTTGAGAAAACAAAAAAGAAATTAAAGTAAAACAATCCATCACAGATTAATTTAATATAAATAAAACAAACAAACAAACAAAAGAAGCTAGTGAAAAACAAAGAATGAAACAAAGAAAAATGAGACATTGAATTCAAATATCAACTATGTAATGCATGATATTCTGCAGTTGGAAACAAGATGAAAATATATTTTTTTTTAAAAAAAATTGTTAAATATGTGACAAACAAAATTCTGGTAGTTTATATTTTGAGAACAATTAAAATTGCTATGACTTATTTTTTTAAAAAAAAAAGGAGTTATACTACTTACTGAATTTGCTGTTATATTCGATGTATCAAGTGTCGAAGTATGCGTATCTGTTTCATTAGTGCCCAAAGAAGGAGATGCATGGCAGAGATGATGATGATGATCAGTAGAACGTGATAAAACAACTTCAGAATAAGAAGGTGGGAGATTTCTAGTCATCGTAGTAAGTGATGGTTCACGTTGTGACTGATCGTCTTCTGTTATATTTCCTGTAGTGTTAGTATCAGTAGGAGGAGGAGGAGGAGGAGGGGGAGAATTTGTTGAAGGTGTACTAACACATTGTTTAGCTAGGTCAGACGACTGAATTTCTGAATAAGCTGGTGGTGGTTGGATGATATGTTTTAAGCTGGAATAAGCAGGAGGTGGTGGTGTACTACGAAATCCATCTGAGTATAAGCCAGTAGGTCGTCCAAAATCTAAAAACAGAAATAATGATGAAGAGAGCTTCGAGTAGAAAAATCAATATGTATGCGATACTGAACGCTTACATAATGTCTTCTGTAACCATTTCATAGTTTCTGAAAATCTCCTAATGTTGACCGTCGAACAGAAGGTGGGAAAGTAGAAAACAAGTACATTTAAAGAAATATATGCGATCTTAGAGTCCTAGGAGCTTAGAAAAATCGATAAGACTTAGTAACAAAAAAATCTGTAATTGTCCAACTGGACAATGAGTAGGAGCTCATTACCGAGGAATCCCATACTAAGATGAAATAACTATCTAGTGGTAACCGATCAAGATAGATTTGTAGGCGAATGCAAACAACACATGTGTATTATATTAAAAAAGTAACTTTTTTCCATGCAGTATTCGACGCATTCTTAACGAAATAAGTGACAAATGTGATCGAATGATTTATGGTTCCGCTACAGTTTGATTACTAAGTAGAATAATACAGTGTAAAATAGTTTAGTAAATTACAGTTAGGAAAATTAAAGTGGCCTATATAACTTATACCATAATTTAGTAAAAGATAACTGATTGGTATCAGATATTGATCCAATAACTATGATTTCTTTATACTTTTTGCTACTAACAGGTAAAGTGAGTTTTCAGTTGCCTCTTAGTCAACAGAAATATCTCATTTTCTAATTACAAAGTAGAACAGAAGGTAAAAACAATTAGAAGTTGTATATATCTATAAGACTGCAGGTAACTAGGAGAATCTCAATCATCTAGTCAGTATGGTAATGAATGAATAATCACTACAACTAACAAAACACTATTCCTGACCACTGGTTGCTTAGTGCATGTGTAATCCATATCATAGTTACTCATCAGATGGGGGGGGGGAGAGTTATAAACACAAGACCGACGTATTACCGTTGCATTAACCTTACTTATTCGCTATACACCTTATTAATTTACATTTCAGTATGTGTATGTAATATGGTAACTGGAACACATGAACACCTGCTGTTAGATCATAGGTTGTTTGGTACATAAGTACTGATTAAAAGATATTTTTAATTAAACAGGTGAAGATCCCATGTTTTGACTTTTTCAACTACATAGTAAACGAACATCGACATACTAAGCAAGAAAAATGAGTTACGTAGGTTCGGATGTCATAGAGAGAGTAACAGCTCTCACAACATTGCAAGGTATGCTTTACTAACGAATATCAAGTAACATGAAACATATGTCAGACAAAGTTTCCAAACAGCTTCCTGCAGCTACTTAAACAGAATAAACTAAAAATTGAAACTAGTGACCAAATTGATTAGTAAGTAGTTAGTTAGAAATCAAACATTTTTAACAAAGTCATTTCTTACAATCAGATAAATGTGTAGCGAGTTAATTTTGTTCAAATTAACTGATATGCTATGTTTTGTCAGCTTTAATCATAATCCTAATGACCTTGAGTATTCACTGTTGAATAAATGTACAAACAAAAAGCAACGATTAATCTTGTAAGAGAAGTACATATAAATGGATGTTGTAGAGATTGTCGATACCACGAATGGATCCTAATTAAACAACCATTGACCACCATGAAGCACTGGACAGCTGTCTCGTCCTAGCATTGGACTCTTCAGCAAAGGAACCACCGACCCCATCATGGATAGAACCCATAATCTTCTGGCTCCGCGACGGACGTATAACCTATACCTTTTTGGATGCGTTAGGTATCTCTTGATAATTCATATGGTGTAATTTTTAAGTTATTTAGTCAGTTAACTAATAATTACAGTTACAGCTGTGATTCATATTGAATTTATTTTGTCCTCACTTAAGTCGTGAGCTCAAAATTATTTTTTTTTACTTGTTTTCTATGAACTAGTTCCATTTCCCCATATCATATTCTATAGGTCCACACTTTTTTCTTAGTACCGTTGACGTGATTACAAACTCTACTAACTTGGTATTCATTTTGCTGCACTGCTGAGGTGTAACAACTTTGACCGATGTAAATATGTGCCAGGTTTTATGTTATGTATACATACCATGTTAAATTACGACACGAATGAAGTAAACTGAAAACGCCCATTTAAATATAAAAAGATGATAATATAGTTTAGCGAAGAGATCTCTTTGGCGATTTCATATTTACAGCTGTACAATGTTATATTGAGATAAACATGATTTCAATCAAATAATTACAATTTGGTAACAAACGAAGGTGAACATAAAATTACTATTAATCAATAAAATCTTAAACGCAGTTGAAGAATGAATGTCATGGAAACTAGATAGAAAATATACAATTATACTGGATTCATTGATAAGATGATATTTGTAGGATAAAGTGTAATAAGTGTGATAAGACGCATTAATGAAAAATAACTAAGTTTAGATGAATATGGAAACAAATTAAATCAATTAGGGTAACTAATGTTGGGAAATTTTACAGCTTTGAAAATGAAATCGTCGAAAACAGATCTCTTCACTGAACTTTATTATCGTCGTTTTATGAAATAAATAGTCAATCTATGTTAAAAGTGACTACCTTAGAACTCGAACGTAATCTGTACATTTAAAAAGGACCATACTATGATCACTTGAATTTGCTGTATCATCACTTTTGGTCTTACTATGTGCATTTTAATTATCCATTTCATTAAACCTATTTCTAAGTTTTTCTGCCATGTAGCATCAATATTGAGAACAGTTGAAACCAAGAAGTTTAATCTTCGAAAGTTGATAGTATAGCAATTTAACGCGTAAATTTTAACACATTATCTGATGTTATATATTTGGTATGAAATTCAGTGACTAATTTGAAATATGATAGATATTAATGAGTTAGTTAAGTAGTGGAATAGTAACAGGTTACAATAAGTTAAGGAATCATAATATAAGAGGTGTTTATCCGATGATTTCTGGTTATGGTAAAAAAGTTTAGTTCTACTTAAGTTCGACTGCAGCTGCAACTTTGACGTAGTAGTCAATTATATCTATTTTAATGACCAAAATGAATTATGTCGACTAGAATACAAGTTTCTACAGGTAACGGAAGGTCACGTGAAAGTGGAAACAGTATACAAGGTGAATTGTGTGGTGATAAGGAGTAAAGCCTGATCACAATACGTAAGAAAAATGAAGATAACTAAGGGAAGTAGGCCTACAACCAACATTGATTAATTAACGCAGAGGATAATTGAAAGTAACGTATATATTACTTATGACGTTCCCTATTTTCACAAATTCCCTTGGTCAAGTCGACTTTTCGCAGTATGATAATAGTAAGGCTTCACCCCCCCCCCCCCAAAAAATAAAATGTTTAGTGATCTTATCATACCATAGAGTGTTGACCTTGGAATTAGCACACTTTAGTTTGCGTAGCCAGCGCTAATGTCTGAAAAGTAGGATGCTAACGTATCAAAACTATTTCAGAAAGGACTGTATGTGAATATTGGTCTCACCTGAGCTCTGTGGTTATGCTGTCAGGTTGTCGAGAACGCTCCTAGTTTAATATTCTTTCGTGAGTAATAGGGAAGTTACAACCGCCTTCATACCACTAACACACCCCCAATATAGTAAAATTATTTAAACAAGATAAATTATGTAGAAATTTTAGAACGAAAATAGCAAAGTGAATATATAACTTACATGAAGAAAGGTTACACCAATTCGTATTTGATGGATTATTCATACTTTCTATACCACGTAAACTATTCGAACGATATGATCTTGTTTCCCACAAATTAAAAGGTGACATCCCGTTACGAAGACGTGAAGAACGAGATGAACGTAAATGATGCTGATGTCTATTTGTCGTTGAATACGTGAGATCAGATAATGAACAATATGGTCGTGTATTCAAATTATTACGATGCAAATAAGCTCTGCGACCAACTAGACTTAACCACGTTAATAAACAGAAACATGCTAAAAGCATAGCTGGTATTTTAAACCACGAATAAGCTGTTTTACACGGTCGGCACAAACATGGATCGAGAAAATATTCACTGAAATTCATAAAATAGTGAAATTATACATATGTATTTATTCAAAAGCTAAATTAATTAGGAATAAACTCCTAGTCATAGAAAAGTAGATGTGGTTTTGCGGAAGCCTTGTTTTAATTAATTATTTGTATTCATTATAAGTTGATCTCGACGAGCCACATTGTCACAGTTAGATAGAAGTTAGAATCCTACTAGAGGAAGCCATTTAGCTTAGCGGTCTTGATGGTTGGGCATTCATCCCAAGACCAGAAATTCCTGGACGTGCAATGTCACTGGAATGTCATATTCTACGACGAAACAGATGTTCAGTGCTTGTTATTCTCCAACTGTTTCTAATCGAGACAAGTCTGTGTCGAATCATTATCTCAAAATTTCACCTAATCATAAAGTATGTGTCAAAAGTGTTCTGTTATACTAGCTGTAAAACGGTTTAAAGAGTAGCTGAAAATTTCATTATTAACAACGTATCAACTAGTTAAGACAGGTGTAAGCAGCCTATGAACTTGCTGCAAGTGTTGTCGTTGTAGTAATTATATCAGACAATAAAAAAGAATAACTTGTAAAATTCATTTGAAGCTGAGTTTATTCAAGTTAACGTAGATCCTGCGAAAAATCTGTGTTAGACTAACTTACACGACTACATTAGCACAAAACGATTGACAAATAATTTAGTAACAATGATGAAAATGACTAAGTATTGAGAATATGATTTGTAAAGAAGTGAAAATGTAGATATGCAACAAAATCGCAATTAAGAATCAGACAATGAAGTCACTGACTGCTGGTCTGAGACGTGATAAAAGACTACGTGGTATGGGTCAGCGCCATTGTCGGGATCAACGGTTGGAGACTATAGGGGTTTACTTATCATGAAAACACAGTTGGATTATACTGCTTGGAACGATTGCCCCTTAAAGTTCTACTAAAACAGGTAAGTTGGTTGAAGAGTGAGTGATAAAAATAAAAGCAGCAAACTCGAAATCCGAGGGTGAAATCGTACTGCCGACTATTATGAGGTGACAACAGTAAGGTCTAATCCAGACAACCAGAATAATAATGATGTTGCCTTTCTAAAAAAGGATGGGGTTAAGAAATGTAGAGCCTAGAAATGCATACCTCACCCTATTCCACGGATTTCCGTCTTTGGCGGTAGGGTTTCGGCAAACACAACACAAACTACTCACAAACAAACCATGCGTGACCAGCCTAAAAGAGTTGTGTCTCTAGAACTCCAATCACAATCCTAGGTCACTAAGACTAACCTTAACGTCCCGTTTATCTGGAGATGTGATCGCGAATTCTCGTGCGTTCGCTAGTGCAAGTATGGGAGCAGGACAAGAACGCCTTGAATGGATTCCCGTTGACAGTCATATATGTGCTGTTTCAATAAGTGGTTCTGTAAGAACTCGGGTAAATATGGACACACATTGTTGCCTTTCCGTAATTTATACTTACGATCCCAATGACTGCAATCTCAACGAAGTGGAGGTGGATATTTTATGTTTTAAATGGGACAAACGCGTGGGTTCTTTTTCAAATACTACGGTTCGAGATACGATAGAAGATCACGAACGGCCCAAGTAGATACCTAATTCTCTCCACAGTCGATATCGTTAATGCGAACGTTATGTCTCATACTTCTACTTCACATCGGATACCACGACTTCTTCATTCCCAATCCACAGCTATTTCAATAAACTACACCTTTAGGAAGATTGTATTGTGGAGAAAACTGAGACGAGATGAGTGAACATCACTTATGTCAATGCATTCATTTTTATATCAATTAATTTATAGTGATCATTCATCAAAGTGAAATCATCAACCAATATAACAGGTATACAAAATACAACACTATTTATACAATTAAATGTCATGGCAGCTACTCTGGAGTATGAATCCCAATGGATTAAATTAATGTGATGTAAATTTACAAAAAGTCACTACAACTTTTTTCGGATGGTTTAATGAAAGATTGCATTTTTGGGGAATTTGAATTCCCAACAATTTTACAGATTTTCTGAATTTGTTCATAAAGCTAAACACTCAGATTTAGTACTCAAAGCGGGCGATTTTAATGCCCAACCAAGTAGCTTGAACAAGACCAAACGGTATTTAGAGGACATTATGGAGTTCCAGCCCAAGAAACAGCAACTATAGATATAAAGAGAAACATAAACTAACATAGTGACCCGCCTACACCAACTCAACGATGCACTCAAATATACCTTGTTGCCATCAGTTACCGTTGGCGAATCTTTACAGAGGAGTACTAATAGTGTTGACGTACACGTTAAGATTTTATTCATGCTCTTGTATGAGTACGCGTTTATTTGTCTTACTGGAAGAATAAAAACCATAATAAGAAGACTCATTAGGGCTGAGTACAGCGATAAAAGAAATCAAAAGTAAATTCCAAGAACAACTAACTGCACACTTAGGCAACTATGAAAACGAGGCTCATCCAAACGTAGCATATCAAGGTAACCAAACAGCTGTGGAAACGGTGGTGCCATTTAATAGTGACTTGAACCAGATGGTTAAGTAGAGTCGGTAGATTTTAGCGACGTCTGCTGAATTATTGGAATTTCGTATGCATACCACGTCAGGCTCCAACCACAATGAGAAGCGAAGGTAAATCAAACCTAGACTGACAAAACATCTGTGAAACGATTATGGGCAGTGGTGGGCAATGGAAGCAAACAGGATGGAAAAGAAAGAGATGGATAACACTAGACAGGTTTTAAGACTAAGACGAGAAACTAGGATCAGAAAGTCAAGAATTGCAAGACAATCTCTGAAAATGGTAGAACTCTTATCTGCTAATAGCTTAGACGTTTAGAACGATGGCTGGAACACTTTAAAGAATTGTTCAATTGGCCTACAGCTACTTTGCACACACTATTTCAAGACATCCCAAGTCGAAAACATGGATAGGCTCTTGCTCAAGTTGAAAGGACTGTAGCTAATCTAGAACTAGGAGGAGCAGCAGGTGCAGGTAAATTAACTTCAGAGGTTTCTAAGAATAGTAGTTCAGTTTCAGCGATTGGGTTGATTGATGCTTTAGCTGAAGTATAGAAGCTGAACGCGATCCCATCTGGCTGATTTAAATCGCTGAATGTCCCAGTATACAGGAATAGTTCCGAATTCTCTTGTAATAATCATAGAGTTAGGTTGTCAAATATTGTTTGAAATACTAATTTCAATAGCTATCAAACCCTTAACAAAAACTCGTGAATTGGAAATGTGAGAAAACAAGTCTGGCTCCGGACCTAGTTATGACTATATCAACTAAATAAATCCGCCATCCGTCAGATTTTACTACACAGATATACCTATCAATATCCGATAGTGATGACTTTTTCTTGACTTGAAAGTAGCATTTGACTCTATAGACCAAGGTTCTATGGTAGAGTCAATCATTGAAAGGAGTACCTTAGAAGTACATAAACCTTATAGGGTTCCTTACTTAAACATCACTAGTCAAGCAAGAGCTTATGGCGAACCGTTATCTGAACTTGCAGCCTCAAGTGGTATTCGTCAAGGCTGTCCACCAACGTCAATTTCATCATAAACTTACTGCTGTAAATAACGCTCGCATCGTCTGCATTTTCAAGGACTGATGTACTACCAGAATGTCATCTATTGACCAAGAATACGGCAAAAACAGTTCTGTTTGATGAAGAATGCCGTTAAATGCAATCTTGGTAGCTCTAAGTATATTGGGAATGTGTTTCACACTCTATAAATGCTAACTACTGCCTCAAGACTAATCTTTGTCAATACCTGAACTAAAGATAAGGAGTGAAGTAGTTGAGAGCGTCGATCACTTCACTTAAATCGCAAGTCTGATTAGCCCTGATGGATTGATGGTTGACATAATTTTGGAACGAAATCAAAGTGCATGTTTGGACTTTTGTCTACTTACGTTACCTATGGCGCAGGTGAGATATCAGTTTTCAATTATATTGCGTAGCAGTGCATCATGTTTTACTGTATGGATCTAAAACGTAGTTAATGCCAATCGTGAGTTATTGGTATTTGTTCATCGGTATCTTCGAAATATCGCTTACGTTTCCTGGGATCATCGGGTTAGTAATATTGAAGTATGATGCCAGGTATTAGGGAAAGGGTGGGAAAATCAGTTAATATTGCAAATCTTAATCGACTGAGGTGGTTGGGGCATTTGTTATTCATGTCCTAACTACCACCTATCTAGGTGTGCAATGCTGACTGATATTCGAATAGGAAAGAAAGAAGGCTAGGTGCGGCCAAACCAAAACATGGTATCAATCCTATCTAGTCACTAACTGCTGATCGGGACTGTGCAGCTAGATGCAAACTACTTGGTTGGGTTCCGCACGAATGTCATAACGAAATGGCTGGGGACACTGAATGACATGGTTCAAAATCAGGTCAAAGTAGAGCTCTTACTCTGACTTAAATCCTGAGTTTAAAATTTTTTGATACCTTAATTTCAAAGAAATAATTCTTTCTCATTGTATCATATTCCATATATTCACACATTTTTCTTAATATAACTGATGTAACTACTGCTTGTGCTAATTTGATGTTGCTCGTGTTAATGAGGTCTGACAACTTCGAGTGATACACAAATGTACCTAAATCTACGTTGTACATGACTGATTGACTGACTCAACACCTAGAGGAAGTAATTATGTCACTGTGATCGATTGATTCATGCTACACCATATTATTCAATAATTGATTAATTATTACGGGAACCGAAAACAGTACTACTCTGCACATGTCACAGATTAAAAACAGCCAATAACCTCATCAACTAATGTAATATCTGGATTTAATGATTCCCATGAGAATAAATGTAATCTTCATGTCTAAGAAAGTTTAATTATTCAATAACTAAAAGAATAATGTCTCCAACCATATTGAGGATAATAACCAAAACGCTTCGACTTACTGATACAGCTTAGTACAAAAGTCAATTAATTCATAGACTCATATTATGTCTTAGTTTAAATGGTTTTAGATATATTACTACGTGAAAATTAGTGATATTATCCATGGGTTCAAACTAATATAGATAGAATTATGTCACAACTTAAGATTGAATGATTGAAATGTAACTGCTTATGATTATTGTGTCATTGTACTAACTTACATTCATTAAGTATACTAATTTTATAAATACTACCTGTAAAACTTAAAAGTAAGTTATTGAATATACATTTAGTAATAATAGAACTATTTATTTATTATGCCAAATATAATAAAAATTAATAAAGATATTCATTAATTCAATTATGCATAATAAAAAACAGAATACTTAAAATTCAGATCTTATTTTAGTTAATGCAAAAGAATTTTGAATATGTACTTTTATATTCTTAAATAAAACAAATAAAAGTTAGTTTGAAAAGAATAAGAGAACTAAAATGAGATAAATCAAGTTAAGACAATGAAATAATACCATGATGATTAATATTACATTTTATAAAACTAACTGAAAGTAATTGATTAGGAACTAGTTAGAAGAAGACTCTGAACCTAAGTTTCATGCTAAATAACTTTCATCCACTACAAAATGTACAGATAATTTTTAGATGACTCAGTGAAATTAGAATCCATATAACCGTGGTCTCACAGTTTAAGATGTCACTAATGTACTATTTAGGCTGAGACTGAAGTGTATAATGTGAACCAATGAAATTATAATCAATGGGAAATTGTTTACTATGAAGTACTACTAGAAAGAATAAGCTTTTCTAATTATCTAGGTTAATTATTTTTCATGTGTCCATGAAGCACAGAATCTACGTATTCTTCTAATTTTTCGAAAACAACCAATAATAACAATTAACCATATTACGTTTACTATAGTGTTAAAATCTGAGAACATAATACAAGTGAGGCTTTAAATCAAGTACAGAAACTTGCACTTGGAAAATGAGCTAACTTTTAATATATCATTAGCATAGAAATTAAAATCATAATTAGCCATGTTCTAGTTAGATGTCGAGTAAACTGTGAACTTAGAGCTTTTTATAATTATATGTAGCCAAAACAACCATAGTACTATGTGGCTGACGGTATTCACAAATATTTTTTCTAGATGTGAAAGGGAGTAACGCGAATTCGATTCTTGTAGGAAGTAATACTTGCTTCCAAGATTATAAGTACGTTATAAAGACGAGTACCAACTACGTACGAGATTTACGTCCAACCACTTAGCATCAAAGTTAGCTAATGTATAAACAATTATTTAAAAGTAGTTTTGTAGAGTTCGGTTGTTATTTGTATTCTTTACAAATAAATCACAACTAGGTACCGATCAATATCAAGGCACACTGGACAACTGTTTTGTTTTACTACCAAATTTTTAGCAGTGAATACACACAACCCCAATACGCATCGAATGCAGGACCTTCAGGTTTTTCGATGGGCGCTTAACAAACAGAATAATTGATCCAACTGATGTTCAATGACAGGATTTTTACCTTAACTAATTTACTATATACCGTGATAACTACCTAGACAGGCCGGTAGGAAAGTTATAGTCAATGCGACTGGATGATCGCAACGACATATCACAAATGACAAACAAACCGATGGGCGTTAGTCGGATTAGCGGCACGAGTTCGACCTGTTGTGAGGTTATCTAAAGCAGCCGTCCAGAGCCCCCTAGTTTTCAATAGTATTCAATTGAAATTTATTTGTGACGAATATAAACAAAAAAATATTGATCCGATTAGGTTGGAGACGGGCAACAAAGTTCAGAAGTGATTGAAATAATGCAGATGAATTCATTCCTAGATTCTATCATTATCTTCATTTTGTAAATTAACTCTTTCTTCTCTGATCATATTCACTGTGTCTAGTTTTATTTCACTGCAACTGATACTAATACTACTCTCGCTATTTTGCTAAATATACACATTCTTACCGTAGAACAAATGCTGTTTGACGAATATTTGTAGTGATTTCTTTACTCGGATCAAAACGACTAACTAAGCGTCGTGTACATTCTGAGTTCAAAGCGCGTGCTATTAACGATCCATAAGAAATATGTAACTAAATTGAAAAAAAAACACAAAAAATTATCAATAAGAATACATATATATATCATCATTTGATTGCGTAACACTTATAACATGTGAAAAATTACTTCAGATAAAGTAATACTAGTTGTTTATTTAAACATGATTACGAAAACTTATTAATTTGGATAATGATTATCAGAAGAATTCATGAAGCATAATTTGATTTATCTAAGGCTTCTTTGGTTTAACCTACTTGCATCCTAGTGTTCATGTTCACAGTGAGGCTTTTAGTGATAAGACGTATACTTGAGCAAAAGGAGTAACGTCTGCTAATCTGTAAATCTCTAGAACTTCTCAAGTCACAAATAAAAATACAAGACAGTAAGAAAACTTTACTCTAATAAGTGTCTAAAATGTATAATAAATCATTTGCATTTACAGTTTCGAGTTAACTAGAAATTACTGCTATAATTCATCTAATTCAAGAGCAAGAAGTTGAACAATCGGTTAACGGAGAAATGCTATATCAAAGTACTATAAATCATACTGAATTGTGATTAGATGTTCTCGGCTACTTCGGTATTACTGCGAGTCATTTTTAGTGCATTCACTCTTTTGAGTTTTCCGAGTACGGTTGTCTATTAGGATCCACCTGAAACTTTATCACTAGGACTTCGTCGACGTCTCATTACACATGGTTGGATAATTCTAGTTGTGCTCCTTTCAACTTTGCTTCAGAATGACTCAAAGAGTATCTCTAGTGGAAGTGGTGAAGACAGGTTATGTGTAAGCACTACGCTTTCATCTTAGAGGATATATGCACCAAGGATTTCTCTACACAAGATACAGTACTTATTCTAGCACGTAATTTGTACAATCTCTGATTTGTATCGGCTGTCAACTCGATGAAATACAAAAAACATTATTTTATCTGCTTTCAGGATTTCTGAGCAAAATCATTACTGAATTCTGAGTAACACCAATTTGACCACTTGTAAAGATACACATACATTTAGCCGAATTTTAGCTAAAAAAACAACAGTGAGTGATTATTACTTTCGATACGCCTTGTTCATGATGAGTAGAGAATTAGATTGAGGTTGAACAGACAAAGATAACACTAATGAATAACTAGATTTTTGTAGCTGACCTGAAAATGAGTAGGAAAGTGAACATCAACTGATTCAAATGTACAAAATAATGATAACCAATTGCTAAAAACTCGATACATTTTTCGGGATTGAATACAATGGCTTTGATACAACTGATAGATCCTGCATAATCTGTGTTCAATCGTTTATACTACCACTTCTACTACTTTGGTATTCATTTTCGTTATGCTAATAGGGTGACAACTTCAACCGAGACATTTATATACTAGGAAATACGAAGTACTTTATTTGTCGTTGTACTCTTTAGTCATTCGGGGATATTTCTTCTCCTTTGTTTATCAAATCGCTCAATGAAATTAAACATGTCCATTTCTTCTAAACTCATTTTAATTTACAATGTTTGCCTAAATTATAGCGAAAATCATCTTCGTTAATGATGCCCCATTAGACACGATATACCTCAGTTGTACAAATTGAGTAATGATTCAATTCATAAAAGAGTGGTACACAATATATTACTGATTACAGGTAATATTAGTAATATATCAAACATTCCGATATAGACAATATAAACAAATGATGGGGAGAAGTGTTGCAAATAATACTGAAAAAACACGCATGTTTGAAACACGGTTACGAACTAAGTGAAGAAAGCGAAATCAGATAAAGATAACAAAAAATAAATGAGTCTCTAAGCGAAGTTGTGATTGTTTATCTAAACACAGAAAATTCGGTACAGTGGAAATCAAGAAATATGTACCACACAAGTACAAAAGTAATAATGTGAAGAAAGTATAGATAAAAGACGATCAAGGGAAAACGGTTCAATTCATTAAGACATGAGAATCACAAGGTAGGAGATACAGCTCACACAGAAATACAAACAAGAGGATTTCATTCTAATTACCAACTCACCACAGCAGCAAGATCACTACTAGCTTCGATTCTGGGTCATATCTGGGATTTTCAAGCCACTAAGTTGTTCCATCTCTAAGACCCTAACCAGATAGGCTGACAGAGGCCAGTTCTATACAGCTTTCTTCCACTCCACGACGCCATGTCATAAATTAGCAACCCCTCCACTTTTACCAACCAGTCCTAAAATCTGAAAGTAATGCACAGTACGGGTGCAACTATAATGACATTCTTAAAACACAATCAAGCTACCAAAGACGGTATTTCGAGATGGTGACACCAATGGAGTTGTCATCAGCGCGTTCAAAAACACGATGCTGAACCTGAGCATTACTAACACGATATTCTCACCGGATGTCGTCAATTCTTCAAAGACAACGATGATCAAACACAGATATATCGATATCCTCAGCTCAGAGACCAGGTTTGGTAAACATAGAGCAGAACCGCTTTCACCGAACGTTGTAAACCTGACCTTTTACAACCAGATTCATCACGATAGTACCAAAGATGATCCAGTTCGACATAAGTTGACAAAACTTTTATAATGTGTAGATCGACCTCATCTGATACACCAGCACTCATACAACTAACCAGATGCACAAACTTTTCAACTAATTCCAACAGTTCACTCTGAAGAGTGAGGGCTAGGTACACACTGTTGATAGTCTTCAGAAGGTGTAAAATACATGTCATACTTAAGGACACTAATTCCCAACTAAGTGCGGTTTGGATAGCTTATGTATTATCCCATAGTAAGACAATATCACCCTCATACTAAAAGTCAAAAAGTTCTTCTCTAAGTAACAACTCCACATTACCAGCACGTACTTCTTTCGGAGCTGTCTTTAGAATGTCACCAATGACAAAGTTGAGATTAGGCAACCCTGTTTAACCCCACTACTGGATTAGGACAATGGAGAAAGGTTGTTGTATATCTTCACCTTGCCTTAGTTGATCATGTACAGAGTCTTTACAATGTTGACGAACTTCCCAGATACACCATTCTCCAACATACAATTCCAGGGCAAAGTCCTGTCCAATAAATCGAAGGTGACTCTGATATCAAGAAACGCAACGAGTGTTGGCCTGCAATACATGTAACAGTGTTCACACAAATTGTGGCACACGTGACTTCAAAAAGGCTGCGTCAAATTTAGATACCGGTGACTAAAAACAAAGAGTCTACCATTCAGTGACTTTAGACCAATCTGATAGCACATAATTTTCACTGTGAATGAGCAGTTAGGTGAATTGAATAAGAAATGAAGAAAAACGAAAAAACAAATGGAATGCTTTTGACTATAAGATCAATCCACAAGACAGTGGATACATCGTCATGAGATGTAGTTTCATGGTAGCTAGTGGTCAAAGTTGGTTCATACACCTTTTGTTCCTTTGGGATCACGGAGTACATGTGCATCAGTGCTTTGAGATCACAGTTTCCCGACTCCCTTGAATAGACGCTTTATGTTTAAGCTTCGGATGTTTGCCCTCATCCTTCCATTTTAGTAAACAACACCTTCATTACAAGAAGGCATTGGATGAAACCTCCCTGGCAGAGATTAAACGCATGGCCATATGAGAGCATTTCGAGAGGAAGAGCGGACACTATCCACCCTCGTACGTACCAGAGCATTTCGGGAGCCTCTGTTACGTTACCACTTCTAACAACGTTTTCATAGTTATCTCTCTCTCGCTCAGTACGAATGATGAATATACATGAGTAGCATTTAATATTTGGATAAAAAAACATGAAAGAAAACTAACTAAACAGATTCACCAAACAAACATAAGTACAAAGTGAATCTAATAACACAAATGACAGACAGACAGATACAACGCAGAACCTCGTACGTGCGTACATCAGTTCAGGTTGCCATACCACATCAGCACAGAGACACAACTGTCAGTTCAAATCCAAGAGTGGTAGCGATAGTAGAAGTATTAGCAGTAATGCAGAAAATTAGGGAGCGAAGATATGATTCGAAAAGTATAATTCAGTGAGATAAATTTGAAAGGAGAAAGATAGAGAATTCGGAAGGTTAGATTTTGAGAGAACACAAAGAGTGGATGCACCTGCGCCAGTCGCAAACGATTCTGAGCCATGTCGTTCAAGGTCTCTAACCATTGGTGACTTTCGTCTCGCGGACCCCAACCACGCAGCCTACATCTACCAACATGACTTAGTCCACTTGTCAGTGACTTCATCGATTTCTGCCATGTTTTGGTTTGGCCGCCCCTAGCTTTCTTCCAACCTATTCCTACGCCGCAAAACATAGCTCGTCGAGGCAGACGGTAGTTAGACATGCGTAACACATGTCCCATCCACCTCAACTGATGAAGTTTCAATACCTCATATATTGATTTGCCCTCCTTTCCTAGAACCCGTTTCCTAACGACAGCATTGCTCACTCGGTTGTCCCACGATACTCGAGCAATGTTTCGGAGACACCTATGGTTGAAGACCAGTAATCTACTGAATGTCCTCTACTCTTAACGGCCATGTTTCGCTCCCGCATAGTAGGACAGAGCGAACTGCTGCACAGTACACTCGTCCTTTCGTTAGCAAGCGGATATCTCGTCTGCGCCATAAGTGACGCAACTTGGCAAAAGCCAATCGAGCTTTCTTTATCCGTGCTGAGATAACACAAATGACAATATCAATGTTGCTAATGAACAGTAACTAGTGTATATTGGCTAAGTTGTTATTATCCAGAGCAATAAATAATACATAGTACAGGGGAAGTAACTGTTGGGACGGCTCCCAGAAACCTCAACGAAGCCTCCAGAACCCTTGAAAGATACGGAAAACATCCATCCAATCACTGGTCGATAGGACCTTCCAGAATCTCGACGTGGCGTGTTCTGACTAGGTAATAGCTGAAACTTCTTAGTTCGGATTGGATGTATTACAACGATGATTGTGTTGCTTCAGAAAACTATAAATATACGAATATTTTGTACATTTTGACTCTCTATCTGGGAATAAAGCGTTCATCTCGTATTCGCGTCTTTTCTCTGTGTCCCAGTAGCCGTGGAGATTCGAGCTTTGGGTTATCCGAAGCAGATAAGAATCGGATCTTGCGTCTAGTTAGCAGCCATATCAGTAACAAACTTGTGAGTAATATAAAAACAGAAATATGGTTACGTTATTTTCATTATCTTCAAGGCGATTTTCACCATCTGCTGTTATCAGTTGGATAACCAATGAAAATCGAAAGAAAAAGTGGATTAATTAATATTTCATTCTCATTTGAGACCTTCTAAGGTGTGAATAACAACAAGTATACTAGAAGTCAAGCTCGAGACATGTAGATCTTATGAGTAGCATGATATAACTAAACAAATAAGTTAATGGTCTAAATTTTAGACTTCAGAAAATGCACAATATAACATCATCATCGTCCTATATTATTAATGAGTCACTATTTCACTTCCACGTTGTATGAGCCACAGTTTCACATAACTATTATCTGCCCAAAATTATTATCTTATATATTCACAAGTTTTTTAAATAAATAGGAACGGTTGAACAGACAAGAAAATTAATATGCAGCCGTACAGAAAAATCAGTCAATCAAACCAACTCCTGTTGCCCCTCGTGGAGCAGCAGTTTGTTGTCGAGGTATCCTACTTTCATGACAGGTGATCGGATATAATCAATAGGAAATCACGTACCAACACTTGGTATTTCGGAACACGTAAGTAACGAGTATCTGGAATTTTGAGGGAAGTGAGATATAGTGTATTACCCAGCTTCGTGATCTGAGACGCTATCACTGAGCCATTACAGACGTGACTAATGTCGTACAGGATTACGATATTTATGCTGACTGACCACTGCATAGTGCTTAGTGCTGGTAGAACATAATTGACAACATAACATATAGGAAAAGATAATTTAAAATCTGCAGTTGTGTATAATGTAGAGTGCCGGTTTAGTGAACACAGTGATATGAAAGAAACCGTATTAGCAACACAGCTAACACCTTCCGGTTTCAATGAAAAATTGTATTCTTAGAAGGTATAATGCATAGTACAAATGTATGCAGTTTTGGAATTACATCTAATGCATCTGAGAAAAACATACGGAAATATGGAATACTTTGGATATAAAGATGGTCTGCGGGGGGGGGGGAATTCACAGTTTGGTGTCATTATTCTAAACGAAAGATCAATGAAAACATATGGCTTTAAAATTATTGCATTCAACTTTTTATCCGGAAGTTTTTAACAAATTTAGAAATCTGAAAGTAGGTAAGTAAAAATGAGACATGACGTTAATGAATGTCTACGCAATATCCTGATCAATTTTAACTTGCTTAAACTGGTATTATTGTTTTCGGTGTAGTGTGTGTTAGCGTGCGTCATGCTAACTAGCAAGTTGTATAGTGAATGGATTTTTCAACGCTAGGACCACAAGTTGGAAGTAATTCTACAATAAGAATCATAATTCTGGGATACTGTTGGAAATTGTATCAACAGAAATAGATGACATAATGCGTGGATTACGAGACTCGGTATTAAGTTTCTCGGTTAGAGTGTCGATTAAATTCATTTTCGAGCCCAGCTGCGTCTACAGTTTTTGAAGAATTCGGATAAGCTAATTATTTGGTATAGGTATAGTGAGTTCGTCTCTTTTTTTTCTGTTGTCACTGTTAAGCCTCCATTTTGTCTAGTATTCTAATGATATAGTAACTTTACTGACTTGATCGAAAATCAAAACGAGAAGTAAGACACGAATAAAATATATTCCAATAATAAAAGTAGTAGAACAGAGTAACGAAGATCGCAAGCTCATGTAAAGTGCACATGAATATTTTTTTCTATCAAAAGTTCACTAGCGCTGATTGGTTGAAAATGTATCAATCAGAGTACAACGATGATTTAAATACGGATTTGTCAGCCTTGTATGCTGCTAATTGTACATGCCCCCAAATTCGTTATATTCACACAACCTGACTTATAGTCATAATATAGCTTTCAAGATAAAAGTCTCTAAAACACATATCATAGTGCAATAATATACGATCATCGTGATAAAATTACAGCAAGAAAACGATAAAATCAATCACATGAACTAAACTATATGTTGTTGATAGGCCGTTATAATGAACCAGTCACTTAGTTCTATATAATATTGATCAATTAAACATATACACTAATCACATTTATAAATAAACAGAGCACAAATGTATTGAAGTTTCTACAACAAAATTCATATACAAACAGATTTTCTCCAGTTTTAGTAATTGGAAGTTTCAGATAATCACAGCTACGTAATTATCAACGGAGAAATAGAGTGCATAGTCATCAAGTTTGTTAATCAATTCATTTGAAAATTGTATTGGCTCCGACTATATAGTGACTCAAGAAATCTCATTATAGAAAAAGAAAGTTTGTCACCTATGGTGTTGGCTGGATATCAAATTACTTGATAAAAAATACGTATACATACTAGAAGTTAATCATGCCCTACTTTAACCATGTTTGGTACTAGATGAAGTGGATATAATCAGTTGTAGATGTTTTAGGTCCTCGAATAAGTATGTATGACTCTAAATGGTCACATTCTGCATTAGCAGAGAAAACGGATATTAATCAAATGTAAAGAAAACAACAGTATCAATGATAGTTAAAAAAAAGGAGGAAAACTGGAGAATATGAATACGAAGTATGAAATAATACTAAAATTCATGGTTTAGTAGATAAGAGGAGATTTTAATCTGCATAACCTACGATGTCTGTCTCATCATAGATTATAGTAATTAGGCTTAACAGAATCACGAAGTCTCCAAATTCCAACTCAGAGTAGAGTGCAACTATTTTGTAAAACGCTAAGAGTCACAAGAGTCTAGGACACAACACCGACCTACGAAGTCACTGACAGTTGATTTAACTTTTATAAATGGATATGAACCTTTAGGACAAGAAGTGTAAATAATATGACTTCAAATCAAGCACAATACGCCGCAAATACAACCATTATTTATCGGGTTCCAAAAATCGTGAATTTTGTCTGTTTATTTATTCGACCCTATCGGGACAGATCCTTCATGTGTACAAAAAGTGCCCCAGTTTTGCGTTGATTGGTCAATCTGTTCGACTTTTCCAATTTATTCGAGGACAGTGATTAAATAGGACAAGTCCTTTTTTCGTAATTGCAGACTTTCTATGTGTTTCTATATTGTGAAAAATTTAGAGTTCGCTAACGTATATGCTGATCATTTGCGCTCCTAGTATTTTCATGTAGAACTCGTAATTTTTAACAGCACCTTAAATTAACGTATTACAATGCACAATGTATTATTTTACTTAAACGAAATGATTTAATGTGCAGATTAAGTGACCATCTTAACCGCATAAATGACAATGTCTCATCTACATTAATGAATGAAAAGAGAACATACATCAGCTGGACAGGTAAGCTATGTACAGAAAGAAACTGTTTTAAAACGACAACATGAGAACAAAAGTGTATAGGAATCGAAAGGAAATAAAGGTATACATATATCTTTCTTTAATTTGAAATATTAAAGTATGAGCGATTCATCAATTTAGTGACTACATAATGCTCAAAGAAAACCTCAGTATGAAATAAGTCGGTAGATCCAAGAGAATAAATAAAATCAAATTGAAAATTAAGGTTTTGAAAGCAATAAGAAACGATCAAAGAAGTGATTTAATGATTGAAACTTTCTACTTTTAACCACTAAAGTCACAAGTAAAAACTAAGAACCTGACTACTTCGGCTTGAACAGTAGGGTAGCATATTTAGCCTTGATACCAAAGAAAACAATCAGGGTCGACTTGAATTCTGTCAGGAGTATGAGAGTGGCTATCACTACCAACTTCCTACACTGTAGAAAATTATTTTTTTCTTAAGGTACCTTAGAAGGAAGCTGCGACAGGGGTGACCTTGGAGATTCGTAAGTCTGGCTGCAGTATCGTAGGGATAACTGCTTGTGGTCGACCACATGTGACATTTGTATGAGTAGCGTTTTCGCTGAAATTGAATAAGACTTAACATCAGAGACGAAAATCAACAGAGTGAGGCATGCGATTGTAAGGCTGACATTTTTAAACCCTGTCTTTCATCGGAGAAATGTTGGGAAAACACCTTACTCCTGTCACACCCTTGTACGATCGATAGTATAACCATAGCCTCTGGCCTTGAGTTCGCTGCTTTTAATCATGCTACTTTTCAACAGACATGAAAAGATCTAAAAGAACGAGTGTTCCAACTGATATAGCCAGATTAGGTCATCATGATACCCAAATCCAATCATCACAATAAAGTATAAGCTACAATCAGGACACCATTAAAGTGTGGCTCAAAAACAACTATTCGAATTTAAAACGATGCATTGACTACATCATTATAAGCTCTCATATACTGGATATAGGTTCCAGTAATAGAATTTGAACCAGATTTATAAGTGTAAAAATTAGAGCTAATACACATTATTCAAAGCAAAACAGGTGAAATAATGCTAATCAGATAATATGGTAATTGAATTGAGGTGGTTTGTGGAGACTGGTACTAAGTTTTAGTTGATTGGATTCGTTATAGACTGATGTTGGTAGGGTATCACTGTAAACTAGGGAGCACTGAACAGCTGTTTCGTCCTAGTACGGGATACCTCAACAATACGTACCCAAAATTCCCACTACCCCCCAGGAGGTTCAGGTTAGCTAATGTCCAACCTTCTACACCAATGGATTAACTGATATCCAATAGTAGAACTTCTAATTCCATCAATTTTTGATATAGCTAGACGACTACTCATTGTTATCAGTGATAATTCTGCCTCACTCCCGGACAAGTTTGAACTCTACCAGTCACTACTTATCACTAGACCTTTCGGTATATGGTAGATGAAATTCAAACATTTCAACTACTGAGACTTTATTGTATCAGAAACAATAAAATATACTTTACACAAGTAGATCATAAATAAATAACGAAAAATATATAGATGAAATTCATCCAATTAACTAATCAACCTACACTTTTTTCTGTAATTACAATTAAAACATCATTGCCATTGCATGCTCCAATTTTCCACTTATTTCGAACATTATTTGCATATTGTGCGATTGAAACATTTTTGCTAATAATTATGAAAAAAAAATAAATAGAATCAACTGACTGACTAGAATGAATACATGATAAAAGGAAAAACAAAAGACTGAAAAGTGTCGACAATTAAATAATATTTCTCATAAATTAAGTGAATTCTTTTGAGATCAATTTTTTTAACTCTGAATTGACAATGGACAAATAACCATTGAAAATTAAGGAGGTATTTAGTCTTCTAATCTTGAATCTTCAACAACCCAAACATACACGAACATATATGAAATAGAAATTAACACCAATACATATAACATAAGCACTACAATATTCAACTATGTTAGCATGAAACCAGCCTGATTAAGGCATGCTCAAAACATACTCACGAAGCTGTGTTGTGGGTTGGTGCAACCTTAGCCAACCAGAGCCAACGAACAATAGGAAAGTTTCTGGAATACTCTATACTGATGTTTATATAAACTCTAGTGTTATTATTTGCTTTACGTTTGCCCTTTGCCTTCTGTTGTTATTTTCTCAATACATCTTGCTACCTGCTCTACACTTATTCTGATTTGAGATTAAGTCGCTGTCGTTGTCGAACCGTAGAATACTAAGGCGGGATCGATACATAATATCACCGGGACTAATAGAGATGACACAAGTTAACAAAATGATTCAATGAAATTAGATAAGATTACAATTTATATATTTAGTGAACTTTTCTTCAATATAGAGAAATTATCATTCAGGGTTATCAGTGTGACTGCCTCGTGCTTAAGTTGTTTGACTAAAAATAATTACGGTTTAGTCTACATTCACATTTACATGCAAAGAATGAAGAACATCCATGTGATGAAACATCGTCTGGTTTAAGATAATATTATTTAACCAATAAAGTGACAAAGTTTAGCAAACTGAACCAATTCGCCACAAGAAATACATACCATCGTACCTGACTAATGATTACAACCTTAACTATTGGAAAAATCTAATTAACAAGGTTACAAAACAAGTTATACAATTTGAACGAGTTCACACCTTATAGTGGGTAATTATTGATGGAACACTAAAGTTCATAATATAATTTATTTACGAAGCACAGACTTTATATGTTTAATTTAAAAGCCAAAGATTTATGGTGTGGCAGCTAATCGTCTTATATGGCTAACTAAGAATAGGTAGAGCAATATTTAAATCTACGATCTAAAAGTCGAAATCCGAGTGCATTCACACACCATATCACCACTTGAATCTGAAGTAATAAAAAGGCTACAAAAAATAAAAATACATGGCAAAAAGAACCTCATTTTAATTTTCGGAAAGATTGATAATATGTCTGCTAATACCTAATTACCAATGCATCTATACATACAATAGAAAGTTGAATGAGCAAGAAAAAGTAGAATTTGAAGCAAACAGTTGGAACAAATATCATTCATACAAAAACCACAATAATTTACCTTGAAAATGGTTTTGAAACTAGAAATGTTACAACAAGTCTAGCATTTTGATTAGCTTCATTTCTGAAACACGGATGACGACATAGACATGGTGTTTCTCGAGGATACTGTAATAACAGTTCATTTATTAACTGTCCTATAGAGGCAATTTTTTAAAAATTAGACAAAAATTATTTTGGCTAAAAACATGAAATAAGAATACCATAATTATAAGTCAATCACTTAATCGAATACTGAATCTTTTCGTAGCCAATTAAACTGTGAAGCATTAGGTGTGGATGACAATAAGTTCTTATTTATCATATGACAATAAAAGCTATCAATCAAAGTAAAATGATAAGTGTATGGGAAATAAGCAACCATAGGACCATAATACGTTAAGTTTAAAAGAATGTAACAAATGAACATAGTGTTGTTGAGTTATACTCAGCATTATCATTCATGATAAAATTATCTATATTAAGTAAGTACTGATGATGTCGTCCAGAATGACTATGAAAGCCTAAGGATTAAACCATTTAGCTCAAAGAGTTCAATGACAGAAATAGCATTCAGCTGATCAAATCATTTCAAAGTAAATGTTTTAGTAAGCGAGGTGTCTGTTTAAAAACGACCAGTGTAGGCATCCGCTGTTTACTATATGGATATGAGATGAGACCTTCAAGAGTAGAAAAAATTCGTAAGTTACTAGCATTTGATAACAGATTTCTTCAAAGCATTGCTCATGTAGGAAGGCGATTTTGAGCATAGGCACAGAGTACTGAGAAATGATGGAAAATCAGTCGGTGGGGTTATGAACATTTATCGACTAAGGTGATTAGGACACACATTACGTATGCCCAATCAACGTTCTGAATTTGGACTCATGTGTGGATATTTGAATAAGCAGTCCCTAAGTGACTCATACTAGAATGAAGCAGACAAGTTCAGTATGAATTACTGTATATTTAACTATTCTTTATTAAAATATGAGTATAACTACGTAGTAAAAATAATGTTCTTGAAGCATTTTTCTAAACAAACAACTCAGTTGTCAATTGTACTATGAAATGATCTGAGTTAGATGATCGTTGAAAATCAGGAACCACTAAACAGCTGTTTCGCTCTTGTACAATACTTTTAAACAGTGTGAACAACTTAGTTCCACAAAGAATTGAGATTAAAGCGCTCAGACATCGTGAGAAAAGCTTGAGCCAAATACCATTAAGCCGTCAACCAATGACTGATACTTCTAACGTTAATTTGTAAAGCTGCCAGAACTAAAAGAACCATTATAAAGTTTGACTAAACTTTCTAACTAATAAACAGTCTATTCCATACAGATCGCGCGAAACCATACTATGCAGTGTTCATTTACACACACTGAAATCTAGTATTTAAAAATTATGAGCTTTAACCAGTAAATTACTATGCCATAAACGGTATAAGACTACTATATACTACTACTACCACTACTATATATATATATATATATATATATATATATATATATATATATAGGCTTAAAGTTATGTATAAAAGCATAAGGATTGAAGGTCACAATACTACAAACGAAAACTTAAATCATAAAGAGTGAATCACAGATTATAAATAATAATAAAATCAAAATATTGAGGTGTTTCGTTGAAGTACGTACTAAGTTTGCTTGTTGGTTTTCAGTCACAGATTGGTGATTGTTAGGTATCATTGAAAACCAGGAAGCACTGGACAATCGTTTCATCCTAGTAGGGAACTCCTCAGCAGTGTACTCGCGCGATTTCTTTAGGGAATCTAACCCAAGGCTTTTAGACTTGATAGTGAACAAATAAACATCTTCACCACTGAGACAGTATGCAATGATAGAATTCTCAGTTACACCACTTTGTGATATAGTGAGATTATCAGTCAACTGTTTTTGCCAATAACTGAGTAGGATAGTTACCACCAATGGGATTGGTTGATCGTTGCGGTATACCACAAATTGATGAAACTGAGGATTCTGTTGTTGCACAGTGTCTTAGTGGTGCAGATGTTTAAGTGTTCGCTGTGAGGTCTGAAAGCTCTGGATTAAATTCCCTAAAGAAATCGAGTGTGTGCAGTGTCGAGGAGTTCTCTACTAGGATGAAACTACAGTCCAGTGCTTGCTGGATTTTCAGTCATACTCAACAGTCATTGACCCGTATGGAATACAAACAATATTCTTATTGACTGACCTACATTTCTCTTCAAATAACTAAGCAGAGTAATATTAGAGTATATGTTTGGCAGGTTTAGGGTTATACGATCTAAATAACCTGATCTACAAAAGCAACTAAATTGATAAATTTACATTGATGTGACCTTATCCATGACATTTCCTGTGTACATTTTAACGCTGTATTTGATTTCAGTTAATAATTAATGATAATATCCAATCATATTTGGATATTCATTCTTAATTAGAAACAGCCTGAAATATACACCACATGACCTTAACTATAATTTATTGACTGAATAAGTGAATATTTATAAATACAGAATAGCAAACATTTACACTGTTTAATTACTTTCCAAAATCTAACTTCTACCTAGATTTCTTTAATTTCATGGCATACTAGAGAAGCGACAGTATTCAACACTAAACAATGGAGTTGTAGGTTCAACGCATACCTCCATCCCGGCAACTAAGTTGAAACACAAATACACATTTAAACGAGAGTGACCGAGAACTGAGTACATTTACGTGTACACAGTAATATCTAAGAGTTACTAATACTGAAGATAATTCTTAATAAAATACAAGTTACCTAGAACTAACACAAAGTAAGGCACATTATAGTTCTTAGTCTACATCTATAAACCTTTTAATGATCTTTCTTTATAAATTTGGACAAAATAAATAAATATCCTTATCAAATTATTATCTATAGTAAAAGTGATAGCAATAATACATGTCAGTACATTACACTGTATATATGAAATGCTTTTCATGAATCAAGTAAAATCAATAGCATTCTTAAAAACATGTTTTACTTTATATATATACATATATAATACCACGATCGCCTGACAGATGACTAAACCATGTGATTGTAACACATAAGAATATGATAAGGAATGAAGTTGAAAACCCGTAATAAACTAACTAATTAGTTTAAGGCATGCAACCAGAATTATGCCGCGTTTTGAATGAACATTAACTTTAATTTAGAAAATAGCTTATGAATGACTTCTTCAAAGTTTATAACATGAGAAAAGTAGAACATAGATTACAAATATCAATCAAAATTATTGTTATTATTATCTTGAAATAATGATCAGGAAGCTAATCACTCATACACATCAAGTAATTCAGACTATGCTATTAAGAATGGTGATTTAAGCTTGACCACATCAAATAACATGATTATGGAATTTAGGATGTATTTTGAAAGTGGAAGTAGAAATTACGTAATTGTTTGTATATGTAATGCAATAAATTTTAGTTCCTCTAAAATATCTAGCCTTTTGATGTTTCGGAAGAAGGCTTAAATTTGAGATGAACCTTTAAATACTGTTAACTCTGATTAATCGTACAACTTCCCCTTGGTCAATCTAAGTAGTGTTGGTTAGGGTTACTCCTTATACAACTTTCAATTAAATTTTTATCTAGAACATAACATTTAACTTAACTTTTCAGAAATAGATCTCATATCATGAGGTCAACTTATCGATTTACAATATGCAGCTAATATAGCCCCATTCAGTAGACGGTGACAGAATTTCGTGAATACGGTGAATAACAAACCAAGCATTTCTGAGATATCTGTCCTTTTAAATGCAAAATGATTCTTCAGAAATGGTCTGCATGGCTCCCTAGATTGATCATAGGAAGTGAAGCAATTGAGCGTATTGACCACTACACTTATTTTTGAAGTGTTGTCAGCCCTGATGAATCGATGTTTGATAAAATCTCCGCTCAAATTCAGAAATCTTGTTTAGCTTTCGTCAACTTAGGTCACTCGTCGCCTAGGAGAGACATACTGCTCCAAACCAGAGAACGAGTATACTGTGCGGTAGTCCGTTTCGCATAAACATCGATTATGAAAATAGGAGATAGATGCCTTCGAAGTATTACACGTTTATCGTGAGATGACTGAGTAAGTAACGCTGAGGTTAGGCTTAGAGTACTAACCAAAAATGCAAATCAGTAGAGGTTCTAAACATTCGTCGACTGAAGTGGTTGGGATATATATTACGTATTCCCAGCCACTGCCTTTCTCGTCGCATGTTGACTGATGCAAGGGTAGGATGGAAAAAAAGAGATGGTCAAGCTAAAAAATGGAATCAGTCCATTCAGTTATTAACTGTTCGTCGAAAAGGTGTTGGTATATACAAAACTATCTGATTGGAGTCCGCATGATAATCATGAACAACGGTTGAAGATACTGTTTGACATAGTTCAGAACCGTAACAGTGGAACCGGCGCACTCACTCCTTATCTTCTTCTAGATCTTAAATCCCATTATTTTATTTAAATATAGCTTGTTTTATTCTTTATTGTTGAACTGTATTGCAGCACTAACCTTACCCACGTGATCATGTCGTTTGGGAGTTCATGTAGTTCTGCTAACACTGAAACAATATATACAGGTAAAAACTACATTCACAAATCTGATTATGTAATTCACGTACTAAGTATGTGTTTATTTTTCTAAGCCTTGAAGTATAATATTTATGATACTAGGTTGTTTAAACAGAAATGGATGGAAAGAAGTTCGAATGTGAGATCTACTAATTGAAACCCGAGTGTTGTAATCACTGATTCATCGTTCCACTAAGCCATGCATAATCAACCATTCCCGAAACCTTCACGAAGTGTTTGCGAATTTTAAAATAATTATAGCCTACAGCTGAGATACTCACAGTAGAATTAAAAATTATTATTATTACTATTATTATTATTGTTACTGATTTAGTACGGTTCGCGATAAAATACGGCTGATAAATCAAGATTCGATATCGTTAGTGCAAATGTTATCTCTCATACTTCTACTTCACATCGGATACCACGACTTCTTCATTCCCAATCCACAGCTATTTCAATAAACTACACCTTTAGGAAGATTGTATTGTGGAGAAAACTGAGACGACATGAGTGAACAACACTTATATCAATGTATTCATTTTTATATCAATTGACTCATAGTGGTTATTCATCAAAGTGAAATCATCAACCAATATAACAGGTATACAAAATACAACACTTTATTCATACAATTGAATGTCATGGCAACTGCTCTGGAGTAGGACTCACAATGAATTAAATTAGTGTGACGCAAGTTTACAAAAAGTCACTACAACTTCTTTCGCTTGATTTAATGAACAATTGTATTTTTGAAGATTATAAATCCCATCCCCAATAATTATATCCAAAGTATTGGTACGAAAAGAGATCAGCTTGACAGATATCAACACAAAACGTTTTCGAAACGTCTTACTAATTTATAAAACCTACTCTACAAATATGTCCATATATATAACCTGCACTAATATGTAAACCTAGTCTAAAATATACTAAATAATAAACACTTAAGAGTAACACATACTTTTGTTTTCATCGTTTGCACGAATATAAAGTTACATTGATAAACAAATTCATATAATCCTGATATCACGAACTGATTTGAATCAGACAACCATTAATCACCTGGAAGCACTGGACAGCTGTTTCGTCCTAGTATGGGACTCTTCGGCAGTTTACATCTACGATCCCCTCGTGGATCGAACCCAGGACCCTCTGGCTCCACGGCGAACGCTTTACCATTGGACCACTGAGTCGGCTCCTTCCGATGGGGTCGTGGATGCGTACTGAAGAAAAGTCCCATATTAGGATGAAACAGCTATCCAGTGCTACCTGGTGATCAATGGTTGTCTGATTCAGATCAATTCGTGATACCAGGATGGACAGTTAACCATCTACACAACCCCCCCCCAATTGTAAATTCATATAACAAAACTTGTTCATAAGTTGGAGTACTAAAGGAGAGTGATTTTACGTTATACCTACATGAAAACATAGTGCTATTTGTAATGTATGAGAATTAACAAAACTTGTGTAATGGGTATGAAGTCTTGCACAGTAATGATAGAATTCATTTAACATCATTTGCTTTACACCACAAATAGTAAAAAATTTAATCAAATCAAAAAATTCTCCATTCTAAACAGAGAACAAAGCTGAAAACCATTACATAGAACAAAAGTTTTCTTCGTTTCAAAGTTAACTTTAATTCAATTAAATGAAAAGTCAGTTTACATAAAATTAATACTAGTTAATAAAGTTGTAATCAAAGTTGGAGAATAAATGTCATAGAAACTACATACGAAATATGTGAATAAGTCGGGTTAATTGATAAGATAATACTCGTAAGATGAATTGTAATCAGTGTGGTTAAAAGAATTACGGGAAATGAACCAAGTTCAGGAGGACAAGGAAACAAGATCAAATCAATTCGGATAAATAATGTTGAATGAGGACAGAGAAGAGAAAATATTAAAATTAAGTGATAATATAAAATAGAGACTTGCTAATAAATATGGCCATGATAAATTAAGTGGTTGAACAATTTTTCCTTGTATACATAGTACCAATTTCTCTACGTGTATAGAGATGGCCTCAGCAATGCATAGGGGTCGGAAACATATTGCTTTGATTTGGATGTGTTTGAATTGCCTCGATACAGTGACGATTCACAAGTATGATTTGAATTGGACTGTGGATTCCAAGTGGAATATAAAACTCGAGTTTTGTCTTATTTTGAACTCGTCAGGTGGATGTGCCTGCAATCCAGTGTCGATACTCACACTGGGACTCAGACTCAATTCGTTTTATGTCCAGCGTCACTGAGTTCACCACTAGGTTACTAAGTCAAGATAGGGACATTTGCGCAGCAGGTATGTACACATAATAGGGATGTGCTTGGAATCATACTTGTGAACTATCGCCGTATCGAGGTAATCCATTCAGAATGTACAAATGGCAACAAAGACCGATCACTTCAATCCGTATCAATTCAACGAGAAGATTCAAACACATCTATATTACCTACACATACTTGTTTCTCAAAAAGATATTGTGTTTTCTAGTTGACTGCTAGTTACAAACAACTCTAAGGACAAACTGTTACGTTTTACCTCTTCAATGAGTATCTATAAGTCCACTTACTCCTGTGGGACAACGTACATCGGTCGTTCAGTGCGTATTCTCTTCGAAAGAGTTCAAGAATAACTTTCCACCTAGTTAAGAAAAGGCAATAGTTGGTGTATTAGAAGCGCAATAATAGAACATTTAGTTAACACCAACTACCAAGCTAGTAAGGATGTACCATTCAAAGTAATATAGTGAACGGAAGCCTTCCTAGAGCACTGTTTCGACTACTATGCAACGGTGAGATCGTCACTATGCCCACAGAGAAACCGGAACTGTGTACAAAGGAAAATTATTTATCCACTCACTTTAACATGCACCTAGCTGGTGAGTTCTTATTCTCATGCTCTTCACACTTACCATCCAATCTTACAAATTTACATAATTCTCTTCCCCCCTAGCCAGTTTAGCCCATCATGAATGACGCAGAATCTGGCATAAATCCTCATAAGTTCAAGTTGCCATACCACATTAGCGCGACAGGATCAAATTTACAAGAATAACACGACAATAGAATACAAAAATGAAGGGTAAAGTAAAGGTGTGTATGAAAAAATAAACGGACTTAAAATCAGACGAAGACTAAGAGTGAATACACTTGACCCACTGTAACCGATTTTGAACCATGTCACTCAATGTTTCTAACCACTGATCATGATTATAACTCAGACCCCAACCAGGTACTTCGAATCTACTAACATGGCTTCGATCATCAATCAGAGACCTCATCGACTGATGCAATATCTTGGTATGGCCGCCCATCGGTCCAATCTTCTAGACTGAAAGTGGACCACAGACTCCTTTTTCGAAAATAATATCATTAACAGTCGATTTCCTAATAGCGGTGTTCTTGATGAGTCGGAATAGTTGTCTAGGATTGCCTATCGACTCAGCCCTAACATCATTTATCTGAAATGATTTATTTTTATTTCCATATCTTTCTGAACTAAGTTTTGACAATCCAGTTAATCACACTGATTACAATCCATCATATGAATGTTATTTTATAAATTAACCCGACTCATTCGCATTTTTTCTTTCTAGTTTCTATGACATTTACTCTCCAACTTTGATTAAAGCTTTATTGATTAGTAATAATTTTACAGAAAATTACTTTTGTTACCATTATTTAGCCAATTGTAATGATTTTAATGCACCTGACTTCATAAATATGCAATTGTACAGCTTTGACAATGAAATCTCCGAAAAGAGATTTCTTCACTGAACCACTTTATAATTTTGTACATTTCAATGGGCCTTTTAATTTACTAAGTAAAAAGTATTATCAATCTTAGGAACGAGAAAAAAAAAATCTTGTAAATTAGTATAAGGGTCTAATGAAATTTCTTTTAAAAACCTGGAACTATTTTAATACTAGATACAAACACATAACATAAAGTTAAAATTCATATTTAACTACTAAATAATTTAACATGTACTATCAAACTTTTAGAGTGCTGTTTGAGCCAAGATTCGCTTACTTGTAAATTTAAATAGATGGACACATTGACATGTTCATTTTCAAAGTATTAGTTATATTAAATGGAAAATAAGATGATAGGATTAATCGGAAATATATTCACTAATTCCTTATTCTAAGCAGTAATTATGACTGGTTGACATAATAATCCAATTAGAGATAAAGTATTTGAGAATGAAGGAAATAGATCAGTGGTTATTGTCCGTTACTTTGCAAAATCGCCTCTAATACAGTTATGCAGATAGACTACTAATAACTTAGCTTTTATACAAATTAGCCGATTTTCGGAAAACTAACCCTCAGCGTGATTATCAGATGAAAACTTGTTATTATATATATAAACATGTAAATGATTTCTAAAAACTGGATAATATCACTTTGGGTTATTAATTGGATAACAGAATACATATGACAGATACTATCCAAATACGTCACATATAAACACCAAAAAATCGCTGACAAGAAAGATTGGGGAAATAATTCTATCAACACAGTGTCTGTCAAGCTTCCATCTTTTTTTTTACTAAGAATACTGGATTTTTAGTGTAAATACAAATATGCTGAGGAAACTCACTGGCAGCATGGTCGAGAATTTCATCAGGATCACATATGTATCCTTTCCTATCGACTCCACACACTTTGAAATCTGATGAATAAGGACTGGGAGGGTATTCAAACTCTATATCAGAACCACTTGTGTTATCAATTAGTAGAATTAGACTGAAGTGCCAAGCAAGCAGGCTTTTAGAAAGCATTTCATTTAAAATAGGATCAAAATCTGCAAGAGGTGTAAAAACAATCGAATTAAATTTATTATAATCAAAGTGAATAAGTCAGTCAGTCACGAGCAACGTAGAATGCGGCAAGCATACACATATATTCAAGTTGCCATACCACGATAAGATTTAATTTACAAGAATAGTACAAAAATGAAGAAAGCACGATAAGATATAATTTGCAGGGATAACACAAGAGAATAAAACAAATAGAAACAAGGCAAATGTGTGTGAGAGAATAGTGGAACGTAAGATTTAGAAGATAAAGTTTGAATACACTTGATCTGCTGTGACTGATTTTGAGTCATGTCACCCACTGTTTACAGCTATTGATTACGGTCATCACGCGGACAGTCTGAATCTATCAACATGGCTTTGGTTAACAGAGGCTTCATTGACTGATACTATGTCGGTTTGGACCCGCCTACTCTTCCTCCGTCCTAATCCTACCCCAGCTAGCATAGAGCGACGAAGTAGGCGATGGTTAGCGATACGCAACACATATTTCAATCGTCTCAGTTGACGCGGGTTCACGACCTCTTCGACTGATTTTCCATATTTTCTTAGTAAACTGTGTCTACTACTCATTCGCCCATTCCATGTGTTATGTTGGGAAATTAAAGAATGACTAACTCTCACAACTATGTCTTAGAAGACTATCTTAATTATTTTAGTTGTGTGTAATGTAAGCACTTTATTCTTAACATCACTATATCACTCATGTTTATCTTCCAATTTAGCATATTTACAGTCATTAATATTATCTCTTATTTATGAACTACAGTTAATTAGTTGTGTAGACGTTACCTTTACTTACTATCACTATCCCCCTTGTTTGTATTAATGTTAAATTCCTAATTGGATGACTGTGTGGTCTGGTCTTTATATAAAGGAATGCGTGAAATACAATATGATTCTGTTTGGTTGATTCATCGGCTTGTTTTTTTGTAACTATTTCTTGATTGAAATTGAGTGACCATTAGACAGACGTTCAGGGACCAGCTAGGCATTCTCATTTGCGTGTAACTGTAACCTTGTGAGCACAAGGATACGTCAACCAATCGGTCATACGCATCACATATAGCAGTTTTGATGTGATAATACAATGAAATACGAGCAACACTACGAAAATTTCTGTGGTCAAAGCCCTGGAGCCAACACATATATTCTGTTCTTATGGCCGCTGCGCAGTACACTCTGCCTTTCGTCGAGAAATAGGTATCTTGCCTATTCCATAAGTGGTGCAAGCTGGTAAAAGTCAAGCAAGCTTTCGAATTCCGGCAAAGATCTCGCCAGACAACAATCCAATACAAGTGATGAGACTTCTGAAATAAACAAAGTGGTCAACGCCCTCAACTATTTCACTCCCTATGACCATCCCGACCGTAGCTGCTACCTTGTCGTGGTGGTCGGGCTTGCCTATCGTGATGACCCAACCGAGCTATACTGGCTGGAACATATGTTCCTGTAGGTTCTACCATGCTAGGTAGGTCGATTGGAGAACGATGAGACTAAAAGCAGCTACTCAAGGTCTGAGGGCGAAGTCGTACTGCTGACTGCAGAGGGGTGTGACAGCAGTAAGGTGTTTCCCTCGGACAACCAGCATCTGCAGCGATGCTGCCTTCTCACAAGGAAGGAGGGGTTAGAAAAAACGTCGACCCTAAAAATGTCACACCTCACCCTACCTCACGGATTTCCGTCTCCGGCGGTAAGGGTGCCCACTAAGGGCTTTTAAGTGCGGAGCTAATACTCAGAAAACTTTTCATAAAAAGGCCGTGCGTGACAGGCCTCAAGCAGTTGTCCCTTGGGCTCTGCGGTCACGCTCTCAGGTCTCTGAGACCGACACTAATCTGCCTTCTTTTTCAGGTTCCTCAAGAAACACCCTTCCACGGTGTGGGCGGCCGGGAAGTGACAACTGCCCTCATACCCGCAAAAGCACGAGAGTCCAAATTGGTCAAAATCAAATCCTTTCTACACCCCATAATATCTCTCTTATCTCTACGACTAACTCTACTCACATTCCTTCATCTCACTGCACCGCTAATGCAAACGATGCGAGCTCACGAAAAATCATTCCTGGTCTCTTGAAACCCCGTTCTAGACTATATGTTGGAGCTTTTAACGTACGGACATTAAGTCAAATAGGGCAACAGGCTTCCTTAGCTAAGACTTTAGAATCTCACTCAATCGATGTATGCTGCGTCTCGGAAACGCGCATACAGGATCCTAGTAAAATCATTAACCTGATCTCACCGTATCAAAACAAAGAAGCAGCCCGATTTACTCTTCGTGTATCCGGTAGCCCGGATGCTGCTTCCCGGGGTCTCGCTGGTGTAGGTATAGCATTGAGTCGTAGGGCAGAACTAGCTCTCCTAGACTGGATCCCTGTAGATAGTCAGTTGTGCGCTGTCCGACTGAACGGGACAGTAAGGACTCGGAAAGATAGGGACACTCGTCGTTGCCTCTTTGTCGTATCTGCCTATGCCCCCACTGACTGCAGTTCAGACGAGGTGAAAGATGAGTTTTACAGCAAGCTTACGGACCTCCTCCGAAAAGCTAGGCGCTCTGATATAATTATAATGGCTGGTGACCTTAATGCTCAAGTAGGTAAACTAAGTGAAAATGAGAGACACTTGGGTGGATGTTATAGTGTCACGGCTCAAAGAACAGATAATGGCGATCGTCTGTTGCAACTATGCTCAGATAACCGCCTGTTTCTAGCGAATACTAACTTTAGGCATAAGGAAAAGCATCTTTTGACCTGGCGACCCCCAAAATCGTCTCAACGTTGGACCCAACTAGATCACATCGCCATCAGCCACCGATGGAGGGGTTCGATAGAGGACTGTCGCTCGTTCTGGGGCACATGTTTAGATTCAGACCATGCTTTAGTGCGAGCGCGTATTTGTTTGAGGCTTACTGGACGTAGGAAAGACATTGCAATGAAGCCTCTTAGGGATTTACTTAATGATAATAAACCTAAGAATATATTTCAGGAACAACTAGAAAAGTAGTTAGGCGACCGTGTAAGCGATTGCCATCCGGAAGCAGGTTGGAATGATATCAAAAATGCTGTGGAAACAGCAATGATATCTGCTAGTGAGGTAAATCATAAGGCTAGGATGAAGCCGTGGATTTCAGTAGCATCCACCGAACTGATGGATGCTCGTAAACTCATCCCACCTGGCTCTGAACATAATAAAGAGCGAAGTGAGCTTAAGCGCAGGCTGATAAAAAGCTTACGCAACGACCGTGAACAGTGGTGGGTGGCGAAAGCAAAAACGATGGAAAAGGCAGCGGCGATAGGCAACAGTAGGCAACTTTTTCGACTTATTAAGGAAACTGGTATTAGGGATCCGAATGTCAGTGAGACTATCTCGGAAAGGGATGGGATTACAATTCATTCTCAGTCCAGGAGATTGGACCGATGGGCGGAACATTTTAGGGATCAGTTCAACTGGCCTTCAGCCACACTTCGGTTGCCCACGATCCCCAGTCATCCTGAATGGCAAATCGACTTAACTCCTCCTAGTCTTTATGAAATTGAGAAGGCTATAGGAAATCTGAAACGAGGTAAAGCAGCAGGTCCTGATAGGCTTACCCCTGAAATCTTTAAGGATGGTGGTCCAGTTTTAGCAGCTAGATTGACTGAAATCTTAGGTAGAATCTGGGAACTGGGCGTAATACCATCTGACTGGTCTGAATCCCTGATTGTCCTAATTTGTAAGAAAGGACAAAAGTCTTCATGTGACAATCACAGGGGAATCAGTCTGACTAATATAGTTTCTAAGCTGTTAGCATCGATTATACTTAGACGCTTAACTAGAGCTCGTGAAGAGCAGACTAGAGAAAACCAGGCTGGATTCAGACCTGGACGTGGCTGTATAGACCACATCTTCACACTGCGACAGGTCCTGGAACACAGACACACATTTAGGCGTCCTACAATAGTTGTCTTCCTGGACCTAAAGGCGGCATTCGACTCTGTTGATCGTGAGGTTCTGTGGCAGTGTCTGTCATTGAAAGGTGTACCGAAGAAGTACATTAACCTTATACAAGCTCTCTACTCTAAAACTACAGGTCGAGTGAGAGCTTATGGCGAACTGTCATCGGAATTCCTCACTTCAAGTAGTGTCCGTCAAGGATGTCCACTTTCCCCATTCTTGTTTAATTTTGTCATAGACATGCTCCTAGATATAACCATGTCTTCGTCTGACTTTTCAGGAGTTGACTTACTACCAGGAGCCTCGCTTACTGACTTAGAGTATGCTGATGACATAGTCCTATTTGGCGAAGACGCTGACAAAATGCAGAGTCTTCTGACTACCCTGAGCAACAATGCAAGCATGTTCGGGATGCGGTTTTCCTCCTCGAAATGCGAAGTGTTGCTTCAGGATTGGGTTGCATCGGCACCTGAACTAGTGATAGGGAGTGAAGTGGTCGAGCGTGTAGACCGCTTCACGTATCTGGGGAGTCTCATCAGTGCTGATGGCCTGGTGACTGACGAAATCTCAGCACGGATACAGAAAGCTCGATTGGCTTTTGCCAAGTTGCGTCACTTATGGCGCAGGCGAGATATCCGCTTGCTAACCAAAGGACGAGTGTACCGTGCAGTAGTTCGCTCTGTCCTACTATACGGTAGCGAAACATGGCCGTTAAGAGTAGAGGACATTCGTAGGTTACTGGTCTTCGATCATAGGTGTCTCCGAAGCATTGCTCGTGTATCATGGGACAACCGAGTGAGCAATGCAGTCGTTAGGAAACGGGTTCTAGGAAAGGAGGGCAAATCAATAGATGAGGTATTGAAACTTCATCAGTTGAGGTGGTTGGGACATGTGTTACGCATGTCTAACTACCGACTGCCTCGACGAGCTATGTTTTGTGGCGTGGGAATAGGTTGGAAGAAAGCTAGAGGCGGCCAAACCAAAACATGGCAGAAATCGATGAAGTCATTGACAAGTGGACTAAGTCATGTTGGTAGATGTAGGCTGCGTGGTTGGGGTCCGCGAGACGAAAGTCACCAATGGTTAGAGACCTTGAACGACATGGCTCAGAATCGTTCGCAATGGCGCAGGTGCATCCACTCTTTGTGTTCTATCAAAATCTAACCTTCCGAATTCTCTATCTTTCTCCTTTCAAATTTATCTCACTGAATTATACTTTCCGAATCATATCTTCGCTCCCTAATTTTCTGCATTACTGCTAATACTTCTATTATCGTTATCACTTATGGATTTGAACTGACAGTTGCGTCTCTGTGCTGATGTGGTATGGCGACCTGAACTGATGTACGTACGTACGAAGTTCTGCGTTGTATATGTCTGTCTGTCCCTATGACCATTCTAGGTGATAATGTAGACTAGTTGTCAAGCAACACTTTACATTTAAAGGGGGAAAAACGCATCTCAAATATGAATTCATCTCTTATTCAAAGTGTTCAGGGGACTCTGCACGTTGTCAGCGTCTTAACCGAGGAGGACTATATCATCTGTGTATTCTAGGTTGACAAGTAAGCTTCCTGGAATGAGATCGATTCTTGAAAGGTTAAGTGGAATAAGTGTGACTTATTGGAGAGGAGATGAGGCAACCCTGACAGACACCACTTGAGGCTAAAAATTCTCGTGACGGTTCGCCACAATCTCTAACTCGACCAGTGGTGTTCAAGTGGAAAGCCTTCATAAGATTTTTGTACTTTGAGGTGCACATTTTATTAACAAACACTGCCACAGAACCTGTCGATCTACTGAGTCAAAAGCTGCTTTCAAGTCAAGGAATACTATTACTGCCAAGCGGTGGTAGCTATGCCCATGTTTTAGGATCTGACAGTAAATATCTGGTCAACACATTCCAGTTTAGATCTGGAACCAAATAGGTTTCCCTGAGTCAAATGATTATAGAGGCCAATAGTGTAGAAACTATGATAGTGAACCTAATTTCTCTGTGATTGTTATAAAATTTCTATTCCTTTTTGTAAACTGGAACAATGAGTGATCGAGACTAGTCAGATGGAATGACATCCACTACACAGACTGGTCAGTATATCACTCAACATACCTACCAAAACTGGACCACCATCCTTAAAGACAGCTGGGGTCAACTTATCAACTCCTGTAACGTTTTCTTGCTTTAAATTACGTATACCCTTTGCGAACCCACTAAGATCCGTAGGAAATGTGTTAGTTTCTCACTTAGATAGTTTAGGGGTAGTCGGTAATCGGAAAATAGCTGTGGGTCAGTTGAAATGTTCCCGAAAGCGCTCCGCCCATCGGTTCAATCTTCTGGACTGAGAGTGAATAGACCCATCTTTTCAGAAATAGTGACAGCCGATTTTTTTAATACGTGTCCATGATATATCAGAACCGTTATCAAGTATTACCTACCATCACTGTCCCACTGCTTTTGCTTTTGTTGTCCACCACTGCTCACAATCCTTGAGCAAACTCTTTCTAGTCTACGTTTCAGCTGTTTCTGCCCTTCATAATCCCCAGAGCCTGTTGGAACGAGTTTTCGAGCGCTTATCAGTTTACTAGGAGCCACAGAGGTCTATTAGTCTTTTGTAATATTAGAATTTAGGCTAGATGCAGATATTACTGCTGAATTTACAGCTGCTCCAAAATTGTTCCACGCTTCTTCGAGACGAATTGGCAATGAACAGCTAATTTCTTAGCTAAACCTCTCTGAATGCATTCTTGGCCTTTTCAGTCTCGAGTTGACATCTAAGGGGTTTTCCTATTGTGATCTTTCTTTGTCAAGTAAAATGCATGAGAATAAGTGCTTTCACTAGAAAGCGGTCAGAATCCCAAGAATGAGTAGCAGTTCTATACAGAGCCTCTCCAAAGATAGCTGATGCTGATAAAGTTTATTTGTTTACATTGCTGTGTTGATTTTAGAGATCGTCAGGCTAAAAATGTCTTTCCATATGCTTAAGTTTTTAGTAGCTAAAAAATAAGCGGTAGTCTAAACATAATTACACCAGACTATCTATATCATTCGTTAGATGGGCTGCGATGCTGAGCGGGTCAAATAAGTGTTTTTAGACTGACTAAGCCTACCATCTTGGGTACTAAGATCCCCTGCCATGATAACTATGTCTAAGTGCTCAGCTTTCTGAAGGAAGCTAAAGAAATCCATGTAGGGTTCGTCTTTTAATTCACCTGAACTGTAGTCAGAAAACCAAGTTTAAGGTTATATAAGTTTCAGATACTCATTACTTCCTTAGCAGAAGATAAGGGTAATCACTACTAATCGGTAATGTGTTAATGAGCAAATGGTTCTAAATTACTACTCGATGTAATTTCAGTTAGACTACTTGCAGTCTCCAACTAATCTGTAGTGTTTATGTTGAAACTTGTCTCCTAACTTTAAACCATAAACCACTGTGTAGACAAACACTGAAATAATAAAGCAGCAAGTGTTAATATGGTATATTGCAAAGAATAAAATGCGTAATATCAGGATTAATTAGTCCATACGTGGAAAGTAGTTGAGGATACTGAATAAAACGTAATAATTTGAATAAGGGAGATACACTGAGTCGTGATAATAGTAAAACTGCTTATTTTCTAATTTTAACGACATACTAAGTTTACTCGGAGGAAGAAATCAATCTTTCCTCTAAATGAACTTGTTCATCAGTAAACGAAACTTAGGGGATAATTTTCACATAATAGGTTAGGGGGGAAACATAACTTTTACGGCCGAACTTGAACGACTACAAAATGATCTTGGAATCCTTAACCGTATTAAGCCAGTCACGACCTTTTTAATCAGAACCAACGATTTTTCCCCGAATTCTAGTAATTTACTGGAGAATTCTCCAATTCTCCCTACAGTATGCCTCTCCCATGTAAATATTTGGTAAACGACGGAAAATTTATTCATCAAATGATATGCAGATAATGTTAAGGCTTAATCATAGTCCGAAACTCAATGAGAAATCCTCGATCTCCAGTAAATTATTTATAACTGAAATTGAGAAGTTATACAGGATACATTGTTTTAATATAATCAGAAAAACTTTTGTAAGTTATTCTAGAATTCTGCAGACTTGATGTCACGACGCATTTTATATAAATATTTATTTAGGTTACTCAATAACATTTTTCCTTGCGATCCAAAGTACAGTCGCAAATGATACAAATCGGCTCCACATTGATTCGATATTGTTGGTATGAACTCCTGTTGATGGATTAACGAAGTGTTTCTTATGCACTACGACTCTGTTTACGAACCCCGTGTTTGAAAGTGATTCATTGGGTTTCTGATTGTCACTACATATTATTGTCCCATGTAAGAAGTATTTTTCTACCAGACCAAGAAGTGTAGTAGCCGATCTGTTACGAATACCCCTTTGTTCAATACTCTGTCCCATATACTAAACAGCCATTTCGTATCACTTCCTTGCCACACTGACAATTTATTTTTCTTATCGAACGAATAACAAGATTTTTATCACTAATAAGACCTAAAATACGCTCTATCATCAACATGCTTCTGTCAGGTGTCCGCCGTGACGTTGAAACACTTCATTCGTTCCTCATTAGTTCGGCCGTAAAAGTCATGTCCACCGGTTAAGGTTTCATATTACAACGAGATCAGATAGTGTCGACTAGCGAAGTGCATGATTAACCGTGTAGATATACGTAGACACTCCATTACATCATGATACAACCGCTAGTGACATATAAATAAACGCTGACGTCCTAATAGCTGCAATTTTAATCAAGATTGATATGCAACGAAAAATAGTCCCAACTCTCAGAATAACGTTAATTACACCAAAATGAAAATATAGTATGAACATAAACTTCAAATTCAGTGTGCTTACACTTTCTTCAACTATTTCGTTAAGCACGGAATGCTACATCCTACAGTAACTACGGTGTAGTGTACTATTGTCGTAACTGTAATTGTGAACAGGTGAAAAAGCTGCAGAAATTCTGACACAATGACAGTAGCCAATAAACAGTAGAGCTACCCCTTATTATCTCAGCGGGGGACGATCTAGGTAAAAACATAAACATTTAAGAACACGAGGACACAAATTTTCAATATTAAAACAGTGGATCTTTGTAGTGAAAATGTTTTACCAAGTTCGAATTGAAAATAAACACCAGGTAAAAGCATCTTTATGAGGATTTTGTGTTTCAATAGGAAATTAGTAAAATATCCTAGGTTTTCAACAGAACGCCTAGAAATCAGAACCAACCCTCTCGAACATAGCGCGTTGCTCTTAAGAGAGTATTACCATTTCGTTTCCTCAGCAAAACAGTGTTAAAAATTCAAACACGTGTGATGGATTTAAGGAACTATTATTTTATAAGATCTGCATCAACGTGATACTATTGTTTTCGGTTATACAAACTACGTTTTTTGTTGTTGTTTTTATGAAACCGAAAAAAATAAGATATTTAATGTAATGTAAAGCTTCATCCATAATATTGTCACTCATTACCTTCATGGATTAAGTCAGCATAAAGCCTTTTTCTAAGGGCCTTGTTTAAAGGTGTTAACACTATCTCTTTAGGTGAAAAATCCCAACTTTTAATTTTCTTAGAAAAAAAATATTAACTCTGATTTCTGTGTAGCCTCTATCGTGATCTATTTTATAAAAGTTTTCCTATGAGATTCAGTCCCAGAAATAAATCTTACGAATAGTCTACTTGGGTGAAGATGGTTATAAGCTGTAAAGCGCATCAAGGTTATATCTTTTCTAATCTTTCGAATCCCTACTGAATGCATGTCTGAGTCCAGCTGAATAGTGTTTATTAATTAATCGACTTACCATCTACGTTGTTGTTCTTTGAACACATACCGAAATAATAGCAAATCATTGGGACTAAACAGATCAGACTTTTGCCGCTAGTGATCTGGCACTCAGTTAGCCACCTTATTTAATCCACTAGACACCTACTATATAGACAAATCAGTTTTACTATGCTCAAACATTTCAATTATTTTATGCTGCCAACAGGTAATATTGAAGGGTATGCCTTGAAGAAAGCCGTACTGATATAAATAAAACAGGGAATCGTCATGATCATAGTTAGGTAGAGATTTGCTGATGATTCTTTTTATGCATTTCGCTAATACAATGAGCAGTTAAATCAGGCAGTATTCAGAAATTCCTACCTTTATGCCCACTGTATTCGCAAGCATAACAACACCGTTTGCCACCAAATGGTATCAAGGATGGAAAACAGATCACATCTGCTAGTCACTTAAGAAATTTTGAGCGGATAGAATCTAGGCCAAAAGATTTATGTCTGTTTTAACACTTCGGTATTCCTTTCATCACTGGTGGATTGTGCTTTGTATTGTTGGGTGGTAAGAATAGGCTTAATTGTTTCTCCAGTAGGTCTAATGATTAACCTAGTTTCCATCTCACAGCAAATGGTGTGGTCCAACTAACCTTGATTTACAAAAGGTTATTCTCTCTGGTGTCTCTGTTTATCTGGCTTACTCTAATCCTGGTGGCTAGGCTTCATGATTGGTTCGAAGCTAGATATGAGTTAAGTTGTAATTAAGAAAGAAGAGTACACAAAAGACACATCCTCGTTCCGGTAGGCCTTGTCCTATGACGCAGGTTAATAAGTAGATTAACATCGCCGTCATCTTTGTCTGATCGATAATAAATAATATGATATTTATGGGCATCCATCATGAATGATTTAACACGTAGTAAGGCTAGGTACTCGAATGACCATTCAAGTTCACTTGGGGTAACTGACAGTTTGATAATGAGTGTTAGTTCGTAAGATGTTGGAAGAGAATTACTTGACTAGTAGTTCATCGACTTTGAAACGTGAGCTGTGTACCTTCACTTATTTCCGATACAACAAATTTAGGGTGTTTATTATTTTTCACCATGTGGATAAATATCAGCTTATCGTAGCACTCTGTATATGGCATGATGACTAAATTGATATTTTATTTGATCCCATTTTACCTTAAGCGTGAATTTTATGCATCCCGGTCCCCTTAAATTTGTAAAAACCATCATTTGTTTAACTTAGTACGCTTACTGTCGATGATTATTCTAGTTCTGGACTTTGGACAGTTGATGGGCCTAAGATAGTCTATTACGAGATTGATAAATACCGTTTTTTGTCGACCAGTAATCAGGAAGCGAATGTCCTCAATCAAGTACAGCAGTTTATCCACTTAAACACAGTCGTACTCACTCATTCAGAACATAACCTTTAGGTCTGCTCCGATCCTACCATAATCGGCATTGTATAAATCCTTACTTACTTCATTTTCACAAGGAGAGTAAAGCGAGAATCTTTAAACTGTAGTAAGATGTGATCACTATTATTTCAAAGAGTTAAGTATTTCTAGGTTCGAGACATGAGTTTGTAGTTTAATCTAAAACAATTTTCATTAGGACCCGGTGGGTTGATTGGACTAGACGATAGCGTAGCCTACGGTCTTTTAACAGGTGTCTAAATCCAGTTATTAACTTGAAGTTGTTGTCCGATTAGAAAGAGTTATATATGAAGGAAGCAGCATTTTATATGTAAAATTCAGATCACTAGCCACACTATTTGCCAGCATAGAAAACATCCTTGGAAGACTGTTTTAGGGGGTAAGCAAAATACCCCGAACAAATAGGATCTATGATTATGAGTACCAGTAGTCTAAAAAACATGTTCAAACTAAAATTCCTGCCCTAAAATTTTTATTTATTTTCTTTTAGTGTCACTTATTTACTTATACACACATTTTATTCAGAATTTTCTACCATAACTTTCGTTACACTTAAATAACAGTAATAACAATAATACTCTATTTCCCGCATATTGGCATCTTATTCTGAAGTTAATATTGTTATGCAAACCTATTTTGACCACTGTATACGTATGCTTTTTAGATGGAACCCAAATCCGCTTTCTCAAAATACTTATCTTCAAATAAGTTATTGGTTACCACGATAAAAAATTGGAAAACACACTGTTACGATACGACTATAATTGCACCAATCTCAACAGGATCATACGATGTCTAAAGTAGCACAGCGAACTACATGTTCTACAAATAGAGTTATGCTTCTAGATGATATTGACTCCGAGCGGCAGCACAAGCACTTACGCCCAGTCAATTCCAAGACCAATTACTACTAGTAATGAATTTCAGTCTCACTAAATAACGTTTAGTAATACGAATATTCTATCTTCAATGAAAGTAGCAATGCATTAAGTACCACTATGTACTGTAACTATAATGTCGCGTCACAGTGATAGCTCAAAAAGATGTTCTTTTTAAGATTCAGTCAAAATGGTTTTTAATACAAATATAGCTTAATAAGTGTCGGATGATGTTTAGCGATTTTTAAAATTCATTGATAGCTGACGATGATCAAATAATTGATTGCATCTAGCCGATATAAGAAGACTTTTGTCATAACCCGTCAGCACTATATTATCTATGTTTTGAATCTTATTTGCTACACTGTTCCTCATGCCGTCTCAGAAAATGAAGAATTCAGTGTGTTGATTAAACTTTAACACGTGGCGTTAATTAAATAACAGAACTCTACCACATTTACTATTCTTTTTTTCCACTTTCTGTGTACGTCACGTTATTGAAGGACAATAAGTGTTGGACGGCGATATTATTGACTAGGGTATAACTGTACTGTTGAATAGATTCCTAGAGAGGAACACTAGTCATTCATCTGCATATTTCTTTACGACTATCATGTCACATACAACTCGGCAACTGATGAGGTCTGTCCTCGCTACAACACCTGGTCGCTATGATCAGGATGAACAAACCTACAACAGTCATTGGATGGTGTATCGTCAACGTGACATTATGTAAGTCGATCAGTTGCACCATTTCACTTATTATGCTATAAGAAATCCGCTGAAAGATGCTTGACGGAAGTAGGTTAACCAAGTACATTATCTTAACACACAATCACATTACTTCGCACACCTGTTACATGGATAGGTAATCGTGCTCAAACAAATAAAACATTTATTAGTCATTCAGTCGGACTCAAAAAGTAAAATATTGCCCTTAGGAAACAACAAGGTAAATAACTCCTGTTTTATCCTCAGATGTTTTTTTCTTAACATTGGGTCACACTGCTTGATTCATTCTGCTGACAGTCTCTTGGTGGCTGCTACATGTTCACTCCCTCAAATAAACACTTCTCTTTTCGTCACACTAAGAGCACTGAAAACTATTTAATATATCCTGATTATCTATGGTTGCGACCAAGTAATTCCGGTCAAACACGATAATATACTGAAAACTAATTACACATTGCTTCAATATAACGGCAACTAGTATTTTGTTTGCAGTCAAGCGAAACTTATACCAGAAGTGCTGTTATCCAACTACGTTCTGCTCATTTATGTTGACGATAAAACAGTAAAGTCTATACGCGTAGTTTTGAAGTTCATATTGCGAAGATCCAAAATACCATTTAAATAAATATGCTTATAAACAAAAACTTAGATTAATTTTCATATAGCTGCCTGCGTAAAAACTCTGATAGAGCTAACTCTTTACTCCAGTGTTCTATTTTCAGTTTCGTTGATAATTTCGAGAGCTCACTTGTCGACTTAACGATCTTCACAGTTTTTTTAGAAATTTCAGTAACAAAGCATGACTGTGAGCGAATAAACTTAATGTGGAGAAGAAGTTAATCTCTCGACCTTGTTTTTCTGCAAGGCAGACAAACCATCCAAACTCTGCAACAACCACCATATAGGAGCGGTTTGACTCGATCCCATCAAATTAACATCAAAAGAAATTTCCACATACTTAAACATTTATTGTTATACTATAAACCATACTATAAACATCATATTTTCATCGTAACTACTATAACCTCGCAAAACCTGCTTCCTATAAACATCACCTTACTCATAATTCCTCTGTGAACTACAGTGAAAGTCGACTTGTCAAAGGCAAATTAACTTTACCTAACTTAAGTGTAATAGCTGAGGCTTCACCAAATTAACTGCATACATGGTCAAGAAAGTACAAATGTCATAACACTGCTCTCCCTTTCTGATGTTTGTTTTCTTTCTTTTCAGTCATCTATAAGGCTTCAAACTAGACAGAACAATGAACACCTACTCCTTCTGTTACAATCTGATCCCTTAATATAGCAACTGGGATCTTCCTTGCTATCACACTTTATTACTACCATTAAAATAACTACCTCAACCAATTTGATGTTTATTTCCTTGTTCTACTGAGTCATGGTGACTTAAAGCGACGAACACATGACAGGTCCTACATACACACGTACACCCTAAGGAACGTGAGTACAGTTACCTCTAATGATTATTAAGATGAGGGAAAACAAATTCAAGAGCGCAATGGATCTTCTGCTGAGTAGGTTAGGTTAAGTATGTTAAGCCTCAGTAATTAAGACAAACACTTCTAATAGTTATTAGTTTAGCAAACATTTTACATTACTTGAACAGGGTATAATTTTACTGAATATACAATTCAAAAATTTTGCTGTGAAATCTGAATAGTTATTAATAGACGCAATACAAAAGTACGTGTAAATTTCTGAAATTTTTAACGCGATTAAATACCTTTAATCGAATATTATTTCTGAAAAAAAAAAGACCAAAAAAGCACATTTTCCTTACAAAAATATGCTTGTAACAAAGTAAGACTAAACAATGGTCTAAACTAATCTTTTTCACCCTCTTCCAGATTTTGTACACAATTCCAAAGTTTACATATCAAATGTGGAATATTATCTCCTCGTTTAGCTGAAATGAGTATTACTTGGTCCAAACTCTCTGGTGTATCATTGATAACACCTACTGAACAGGCAGCTTTATATAATATGCGATGAAGTGTTTGCAAAAGTTCAACATCTTTTGGATTATTACTGTTAACATTTGCATTATCGGCATCTACTTTATTGTACGGGAAAATTAAATCCAATTTACTGCCTAATACAATACATTTATCTCGATTACCAAGATTTGCATCATACGTTGTTACTTCATAATAAAGCATCGATAATTGGTTAACAAGTTCACTTTCAATATCATCTAATCTATTTACACCATAATTATACCATAATGTTCCATAATCAACAACGTAAGCCAGTGTGGAACAATCAGCAATTAGACTTAAAAATTCAATTCCCAAACCTTTATTATGTTCAGCTGCACCATCGATAAGACCTGGAAGATCAGCAACTAGAAATTATCAAAGAAATTAAAATCATTTAATGCTTGAAACCAAATAACCAAAAAAATATCTTATACATTAGATTATCATAAAAGAACTGAAAATGGTACTTAGAGCACACAAAAAATCTCTGAAATCTTGAGATGGAGATTTGCAGCTTATTAGGATGGTTTCGGTTAGATTACGTTCTCATCGCTGGATTGTTTTATTGCTTTCATAGGCGCATTCTTCCGAAAAAGTTTGCATAGCTCACTCCTATCAAAAGTTTACGCCAATGAAAGTAACAACATTAAGTCATCCAGCTAGGAAAATGCAGTCCAATCAAAACTCTGAAATCACCTAAATGAACAAATTAGTACGTTCATTAAGAAATAATCACAAGTCGGATTTCAGGAAGTTCTGTTCAGAAGCCGATGAATGTGAAGTTGACAAAAAGATAAAAACATTGAACATAAAACTGAGGTTCACAGAAGTCGATGGCATCTTACATGCTGTGGGGCATAAAAATTCTGAATTCAACCACGCGTATGGTGGTCAATGCACATTAGTGGGTAGTCATCTGAAACCGATAAAAAGCAGCTGTTTAGTTTTATCTATGGTTCGTTCACAAATGGTTTATACGTTGATGTCGGCTCGTGTAGAAATAGGATAAGCGGATGGAGAAAACAAACATAGCGTCACCACATGCAGTGACTGACTGCTGATCCGTGCCACAGTGGTGGGCAAAAACAGAGTATTAGGGTTCACGCCATTATCGTGACCAATGTTACCCACATCCCACAAAGAAGTAGGTGAACAATTAACTTGCCAAACACTGCCATTTTTCACTATAATGACAAGAATACTCTTCGATAATTTTAAACATTAAGAGCAATAAACAAAGACATTTATAGTGGGATTCTAACAATATGCAAAACAAGTTATTACTTTTCGAAATTCACATGAAAAGTGAAGCCTTTTGAAATAAGAAAGTAGATAACTTACTAGCTATTGAATGAGTTCGACCTGTTACTTTTGATGCACTTGACGAATTAACATGATTCTCCGGAAGATTTAGGATTCCAATATGCGGTTGTAGAGTAGTGAATGGATATGGTGCAACTTTAGGTCTTGCTCTTGTTAAACTTCTCAGTAGTGTAGATTTTCCTGCATTAGGACAGCCGACAAAGCCCAAATCTGCTAGTTTCGACATTCGCAGAATGTATTCACACAACTGACCTTCACCACCATGTTCAGCAATACGTAGAGGAGTATTTTTACGACTAGGTAACCTCAATGAATCCGTTGCTAAAGTTGCATGTGTCATGAAAGCATTGCCTTTACCACCAGCACCACCGCGTGCAGCTAAAAAGATATCACCTTCCTTACGCAATGTTCTGACTAAATTAGTGGATGAATTATTATTACTATTATCCTTTGACACTTGATTTCCAACAGACTTTTTACCAACAGAATATATCTGTGTTCCTACTGGGACCTGTTATAATGAACAGAAAACGAAACATTGTCTTAATTCAAATTATACGGAATATCTGGAGAATATGAATTCTAGAGTGTATTGAATGTCTTAAAGTCACCTCTTAGAGTACATTTGATCAGCCACTTTATTAAGTGCGTATTAATAAATAAAAAAGACAATTCCATGTAGCAAGTTCCCTTTATTAACTTGAAAAAAGCCAAAATAAACATTTGAGCAGGCTAGGAAGAATTTATTCTATTTTGTCTGGTTTTCTTCAGCTGCTTACAGCATATAATAATTTAAAACCGAAATCATAAAGAGGTTTGAACATGCTTATAGAAGATTTGGTCAGAAATTGTTGTTGACACTTGATATTAGCACGATGTAACAGAGAAATGAATAAAGTTATGTGATAGAACAAAACATTGCAATTTTATGTCTATATTCCAAAGAACGTTCTGGAATATTGTTACCAACAAAAGACTAGGAGCCAACCATTACATAATGAACAAACGTTAATCATGAGAAAGAATTGGAATAGATTAGCATAGTTCGATTAATTAATAATCAAAATTGATTAAGTCAAGTAAAAATGACGTAATGACATGAAGTTGGATGCACAATTCAGGTTCCAGATATTTGACGGCAGGAGCTCCAGAAATATGGAGTCGATGACAATACTGTATTCAAAATTTAATAACACTAAAAGATCACAATTAAACAGCCACTGAAAACCACTGAACTCTGAAAAACTTTCGCACCCTAGTACGAGACTCATCAGCAGTGTGTATCCAGGACGGTTGCTCAATGCTTATTGATTTTCAATGAGTGTCTAACTAAGAACAGTCCGTGATGTAGAACTTCAAAGTCAACCATCTCGACAACACATAATCGTAATAATAATAATATATGTGATCAGTTCGAACACTTTTAAAGTAGTATAGCAACAACAGATCCAAAGCGAAGAAGTGGTAATAAAGGAAAACATGAAGATACACGAACACAGCAATAGATTTTCAAAGTTTAGCGCCATTATGTTAACAATCCCGATGATCGTCAGTGATCTAGATTGCATTACAATTATTGATTTATTTTTCCCCAAAAGAAGTTGTACTAAACAATACGTATGGTTAACCAAAAATATACATATTTACGAATCTATCTGTTGTTCAATTATATTATGTATTTCACTTTAACTCATTTAACGAGTACAGATTCATGAACATGGCTTTTTAAAACACCAATTACGAGGGATAGTTATAATATCCGGGTGCCGAAATCGAGGATGGAGCAGGGTCGGAACTTGTAACTTAACGACTAAAAGTACGGCTAGAGTATATACCATGTAGTTCTGATAAACATCACCTTTCTATCACGTCGTCTAAAATTACTGAGCCGGTTACTTGTTTTAAATATAACATAAAAACACTCAAAAAAAGACTGATAACATACACGCTTACATGTAGATAAAGATGATCAGCATTTGCTCCATGACAGTTATCCATTAAACCATTCAAACCATTATCACCGTTTACAATGGTAGTTATATTTGATAAGTCACATACATTTTTGTCAGCTGAAATACGAATAAAAGAAAAGTTACGACTTAAATCAGAATATTGACAGTCGAATCCACATACATGTCTAATAATACCAATCAGGAATGAGAAACAAATTACAAAAAGTGATTCTACGGTTGACCATTCATTAATTAGACAGCTACGTAAGAGTTTAATGGAGATCACTGTTATTGTTTAGATTCGAACAACGGTAGGATGTTTAACTAGCGTAAACAGTAAAATACTGGCTATACAGATTGCTACGCTAATAGCATTGATATGTCTAGAAGAATGGTGAATGGTCAATATCGTGTGAGAGATATATAAAATAAAGACTAGATCATATATATATATATATATATATATATATATATATATATATATATATAGAGAGAGAGAGAGAGAGAGAGAGAGTACATTATTGGTTTATGTCAATATAATAATACATGTATGTGAGTTATCGATCGGCTTCTTGATAAATCAGTCTGATCATCATGTCTGTGTAATAGATAAAGGCAAGGCTGGGTGCTAGTTGTAAGGCATAGCGTTGCGGATAATCAGGACCAATAATATCGGCCATCCCTACGTCAGATATAACAAGCATTCGCAGTATAATCGCAATGAAATAATCAAAAGTAATGTATAACAAAAGTGAAGATCATTTTTAAGAGTACTTAATAACATAAAATTAGGCCTATAAATAAGATGGGATAATGACCACTTATTAAAACCATTATTAAACTTACCCGTCCCATAATATTATTAGTATCAACTATGAGCTAAAACTACTTTCAGTCTGACAGATGATACCAACCTCCAAAAACGTAGAGAATAGTAGTTAGTTAAGGAAGGCCAATTCAAAAATGGTTATTCACAACATTAACACTTCGTTACACGATAAGTCTTTATATATATATATATATATATATATATATATATATATATATATATATATATATTTGATGCAATGTTAATTAATATTTTATTTTCTGTAGTCATAAAAATCTAAAATTTGTCACTATTCCTCACCTTTGAAAATTACGTGAGCTCCATTTCCACCATCACCACCACTAGGGCCACCATGCGGATTACAAAAAACACGCCGAAATGCAATACATCCATTGCCGCCATTACCAGCTTTCACAACAACTCGTTTACTGCATACAAACGGATGAAGCTATAAATTGGATACTTTGACTTATGTTTACAACTTAATTTATTTGGCGATTAGTAGTTTTTATCAACAATACTACCAATGATACATGAAGTTTGAAAACGAAATTAAACCACATGTATTAAGTATCCCTATTGTGAGGTCAACCATATTAGGAGTCACAAACAGTAACGTAAATTTGATGCGCAATATCACAAATTGACTGAAGTTGCGAACCACCTGGTCACCAATTGAGTGATCTGAAAGATGAGAGCTCGCTAAGAGTCCTAAATTGGATTGCTGGTGAAGCTGTGAATATACAATGCTGAGAAATCCCGAACTAGATAGGATGTTTCTCAATGCTTCCCGGTTTATAACAGGGCGTTTAGCCAAAATCAATCTACGACGCAAGACAATAAATTAAACAACCTTTGCTGTCTCCTATGCTAACATTTGTAACATAAATCCAGTGTTTATAACAAGTAGGTAATATTCACTACACACAACTAAGGTGTGCCCGTAGAAATATTAGGTTGATGGCGTCTTTGACTAGATTCAAATGGTCGATACTTTGTACTACGAGGCACACCTATGCTAAAACGCATAGTACATTTACTCCTAATGGTTACTACTGAGTAAAAATTTCGGTTACATTATTCTAAAGAAAATGTTTGCTAAGCTGATCCCAGTGATAATTCCAAGACAATTTCTATTATTTTGCAGAAGCTCGTATGATTAACAACTAACCAATTTGTAGCATTTGTAGCAACCCTAACCAATGCCTTGCAGCTTTCTTAGACGAAATGGTTAGCTTCGAGGGAATTACAGAGTAACTATAAACTAGTTTAATTATTCGTCTTAGATTTTCACACTTTATTTAGATCAATCCCAAATATCAGTTATATTTTTAAGGTGATTTGTCCGATAATTACTAGTTAATGTTAATCAGCAGCAAAACGCCACCCTAGCATTAATAATAATTCAAATAACACAATACAATATCAATTTCTTGATTTCTAGACTTTTTTGTAATGCGGGACCACAAAGAGAAAGCCTATTTGCTACTTTAATGTAGCAGACGTCAGTGTGTTGGACAGAAAAATGAAAGTATGGTTGAGTGAGAAATATACCTAGACTTCTCAAATAGTGAATTGTGGTCAAGTACTTTCAAGAACTGAACTTTAGAAAAAAGGTATTAAAAAATTTGCATTACAGCCACTTGTTGTAGAAAAATTACGGAGAAGCGTAAGGTAGTTTATCTACTTCCCGTAAGTGGAAATAAAGGACTAAGATCCCAGACGATATCTCATATTTGTGAATTTCTTATACAAACAAACGGTGACTTACTTTAAAGAAAATGACGTGGCCCAATAACGAAATAACAATTGTTTTAAGAATATTAAGCAAGAAAATACTTTCTTTGGGGTAAACACAAAATTCAGATTCTAAAAGTACCATCGGTTTTAAACGTCTAGTGGACGTAAATAAGTTACAATTTTGCGCTCGAGAACGATAGTTAGATAGAAATTTCAAGCAGCTAAGTTGAGAAGTGTAGCTACCCTACTGTATGACTATACACACTTGATAGTGGCATTCCAATTCAATAAAAATTTTCTTACCGTATGTCTAGGTGCTCTTTTTTTCACATTTGTGGAGGCATATGAATTACTACAATTCAACCAAGTGAAAATTTGTGGAGTTAACTGGTGACGGCGTAACAAAAAACTAATGACCATAGTTGCACATAGATTCATTAGAACGCATTGTCTAACATTAATGCTAAAAGAAAACAGAAATTTTCCTTCAGGAGAAAAAAATGGAAAGTGAGTCTATCTCCAAACAAACATGGAGTTCTTTAATTCGAATGCTAAAAAGAAAGAAGCTTCTTGGTGCTAACATTAACATAACTGGTACACGTATCGGGACTGAATATCTTTAGAGGTGAATACTTGATTAGTGCGTAAAGTTAAAAAAGAAAAACAAGTACACAGCTATCCTTGCAACCAAAACAGTAATATTGCGATTTATAAGTCATTCAAGGATAATCCACTGACGTTACAAAAATGAGCCCAACAGGCATTGCAGTTTTCAAACAGAAAACGGTAGTTTGAACACTACCCACATTAAATTAAGAATCCAAGGTGAGGTTAAAAGCAAGATTCACTTAAGGTGACCTAAATATTCTACAGCAATCTGCACCATATTTAGATGGAATATATACTAATCTGCTCTGCATCAAATACTTTCTATCTCATCTAATTTATCGATGAACTCCTATATAACTAAGAGAAATGACTGACAAAGAAGGCTTTCTGAATGCACACCAAAAGGGTAATTACAACGCTCATTATCCAAAATAAATTAGAAACAATGTGATTTTCTGAAAGACTAAAAGTTGCTGCGAACTCACTGTTTGCAAAAGACCTATTTCGGCACAATACTAATTTCTGCTTATGTTAAGCTTTACTTCATATCCACAAGCGTATTCAATCAAAAAGCATACATACCAAATATTCTATCATGCAGAGATATATAATTGTCAATAAAACACTGACAAAAAGTGATTACTGAAGAATATATATTCAAAATTTCTTTACATCTAATGGCTCATTAAAGCGTACCAACTGTTTATATATCTCAATATCTTTAAAGTGCTCTTCCGAAATAAATAATGGCACACCTTTGGCCATAATGCTTGCCATAGTGAAAGTTGGCTCAATATATTTGACATCTTCAGCGGTAAACTCCAGCTTTTTGGTGTTCAAAAATAGACCCTTTAAATAAGCAGTAAATGTTTTCTTTTCCTTGTCATAATATATTTCGGTGACATGACTACAAGTTAAAAGATGCAACAAAAGAGGAGTAGAAAGAGAAAAAATCAAGCCACCAAAAAGAGAGACGCAGAAAACCCGTGGGTCAGCAATTTTGAGGAATATAAAAGGTTGCAACAAAAGAACAACTGAGCTAGACAACAGTGAAAAAGTCTTAGCTCCCAAAACAAGTCTACGATGTGGACTCTGATAAACTAAATACTGTTTTTTCGTTTCAACTACCGTGGGATCGCTTTTAGTGGTAACTGCTCCTCTCCATGTTATAGAATAATGAGGTCTGTTAACCCATCTAACGCCTGAGAAACCACAATATCTGTTGAAACTGCAAAACCCATGAAAATAGAAGCGCAACATTCAGAAGTTCGCCGTTGTTATCTCAGCATTCAATATATTTGTGACGAATTATCTAATATCTATATGACGAGCTATGGTAAATTAAATGATTTCCTTGCACTAGCGTCTTAGGAGTCTTTGTTTTGGTTTTTTGTCTTCAGTTTCTTTTGATTATTGGCTGACTGCACTACCATTTTGGTTCTGCTAGTTTCAGCTGGGATTTTATTTTATTTTACTTACCGTTTTGGCTTTTTGACCTTTCAGATTTATGCATTATTCTCCGTTCCTTTGTCTCGTTCTAGGTAGTCTTATCCGAGTAATATTTAGCAGATCACTGTAGAATATATTTATTTTGGGGTGGGGGTTGCTGGTGTTCAAGATTAGAAACTAATATCAAGTTTTCGGCCTATGTTCGAGGAATCTTTAAGTATGCCGTGGTAGCACACATAGTCGTTCAGCTATTTCTAAACCTACTAAGGAGAGAGCTGCTGTTGCTGAATCAGGGAGTGCGTTCCAGGTAGAACAAAACCTTAGTGATATATCGGTAAATAATCCCCTAAACAAATAGGTGCATATAATAATAATGATAGACATGCTTTCGACATTGATGCTGACCATGTTTATTTTAACGGGGACGAATTTTGGAGGGCGCTGGATCACGCATCACCACGGGATCACAACACGACAAGGCATGGGTGACAATTCGCTCTCTAGTTTGCTAGCCTAGACGTTACTATCATCTTAGCGCTCCTACACTCCCGATTAAATATAACTTCTCCATCCTTCATGATCTTCTGATTTATTATTATTGGTACAATTGGGTTACATCGTTAGAAGTTACCTTGGTTATACGACAAAGTTAACTTGGTCACATACCAGGTGCACTTCATTGGTGAGTACGAAGTGATCTGGTTCAATCATAACCTCGAGTTCCTTACTGTTTATAGTTTGAACAGCATATTTTGTATAATTATTTTTTTCGCACATTTTTATGGTACTTTGTATTCGCATATATCGTTACCTTAATGATGTCTGACCAGAATCTTAAGCTAAGTAGGACTAAAACACCCCATGCCTTCAAACTTTCAGCTCATCCCCTTTTGAACAGAAAACATAGAAGTTCGGTTATGCAACGCAGAAGCCGAGTTTTGAGACCATGGCGTGACAGATCCACGCGTTCAATTCCTGGCTGTCGTAAGGTCTCTTCCGCATGAATTTAACAGGTACGTCACCCCTTTATTTTCCAATCCCGACTGACTAGAACCTTATGACCAGCTCAAACGCGAAGACCTGTCAGACAGACAACGTATATTTTGTAAAGTGCACTTCCAACAAACGACTGCGCGCTTTTCTTCTGTGGCGCTGCAATTCCAGGAAATGGCTGTTAGTAAGCAGATTAAACTATAGAGACCATTCAGGTACAGAATAAGGTTGGGAGTATTTGAAATTTGATAAAAGAGCCAATCTATAGGGGTTGATTTTGAGCGGTAAGTTATCGATGCATTGATGTCGTTGCTAAATGGCGTTAGGAGTAAACAGTTCAAGTTTTTTAAAGAATACCGATTCCTTACGAGAGCAGATCACAAACTCGGCGAGGCAGTAACATAGAAGAATATATGAAATAGAAAAAATAAAGGAATTTAATTAGTGGTAGCGAAATAACCCATTTTAAACCAGAATCCTCTTTTTCCACTTTTTTTACTTTTATCTACATGATTGTTGTGTTTACAGTTTTAAAACCCTAATAAGCTATTGCTGATTGATTCGAGGTTAAATGGTAAGTCGTCGAAGGTTTGATACAAATCTTCAGATTCAGGTTATGTAGTGATTAGTCGTTTGAACCTTAGGATAGAATTAGCAGTACAAATATTCCCGGTAATTTATTCCAGAGTTTGCTGTAGAATACGATAAAGACCTTACAGTGATATTGTCTTTGGTACATATTGAACAGTAATGTTGCCTTGTTGTCCCGGAGATCTAGGCGTTTGGTTTCACGGAGGGGGGTGGGAGATATAGCCGAGAATGATATTCTGTTGATTATTTTATAGAAGAATATATTAGAATATGTCATAGTCACCGACAACACAGGGGTTCTAAAGAGTGTTTTGAATCTGTTCGTGTAGTTCATGTTACTACTAGTTACCAGAATTCGACGAGTGAAACGTCTTTGTACACTTTCCACACGCATCCTATCTGTGCTATTCGTGCTCGAAATGATAAATGGACAGTACTTGAGTGTAGATTTCACACATATCTTAAACAAAGTTAGTAGTTATCCTGCGAAGCCCACTACTAATGTCTAATGGATTGAAAGTTATGGGGTACGATTTTGAAAGTTTATGCGAGATCCATAAATGCTGAATGAACCTGTATGTTGGTGTCCCAGCAGACCTCCAAGTCATTTCTGGCTAGAAGGATGTTTTTGTTGCAGGACTCGTTTCTCAGAAAGCTGTGTTGTGCTTCGGGCAGGAGGGTGGTAGGCCCAATCAATTATGTATCTATTACTGTCAATGCTAAAGCGGCCCCAGATGGATTCTGATAGGTTCGAAAACGCGGTATTATTGACAGGTATTGTTTTGAATAGGTTACTAACGTAAATTACATCTCCGCCTCCTACTCTGTATTCATCGTTTTTTTCTTGGAAGATCTATGGTCTGGATGTTCACTTTATTTTCTGGGATTTCAGGTGAGAGCCACGTTTTAGCGAGCATTACCATCCTTGATTTTAGGCGTGTGCACAAATTTTGGAGTTTCATTATCCTGCTTCCCAGACCTTGTACCAAATCGGCATATGACTACTTTCTATTCAACGTATTATCCTTTGGCTGGCTTATTTCTTGGGTTCCGTTTTATTAGTCTAGTTCGTACAGAATTGATGGCCAGTCCCCTTGGAACTGGCTGGGAAGAGCTTACGTTGGGGAGGTGGCATATATAGTAGGCGCTTCCCCAGGAAAAGTACTATGTACCAAGGGTTGTTTTACCATGGTCACTGAGATAAATATGAAGATCGTATTTGTGGATGACCCCTGCCGCATCAACCTGGACCTCTATACAGAGCATCTAAAGTGTTCATTTAAGGCATGCTTGACTTTGTACTAAGCCTGCAGGACTTCAGTTAGGTCCTCACGGTTTGTAAATTGTGTACTCATCAGATAGAGGGTGCTTAGTGTCTCCAGATGGGCGGGGTGAGGTAACCTATAAATGATCACTATATCAGCCTCCCCGTAGAAACGACTTCCACCGGAATGTCTGCTCCACCTAGTATCAAATAGAAGAAGTTTTCAGGACGCTGCAGTTGGTAAAATCATTTTCCCATACTTCATAGGAAGTTACATGAGTTCATAAAAGGCAATGCAAAATCGATCAAATACGGAAAGAAACCAAATCGTTCAGCATGACGTGGACAACATATCCAAATTGTGTGATTAAGGCAGTCACTAATGATATCTAGTTTTTCAGCCAGCAACTAAGAGGAGAATATCTAATAATGGAATTCAGAGTTTCCCCCTTACTCATCTTTTGTAGACAATATACTCTTTATTCATTGATGTTGAATGATGAAAGCTGTTTTGTTTGTTTGGCTCAAGAAAAACGGCACTCTACTGGTTACTGCGTGTGGGGTACCACATTCTAGCAGTTCGTTCTCTATCATTAATAACAGTTGAGTATAAGGAAACAAGGAGACTAAGATTCCGCAATTAATGGGTTCAAACGAATTCTTGTTTTCATTTTCAACTTTTTTGAACACCTGATGATTAGAGCATTTTTTTGTAGGGCCACTGGTCTCTTTTTCCTTAACCTTTAATCCTACCAGTAATTTATTTTGTAGGATGTCAGACTCAAAGTAGAATGACATACATGGATTAAAATATAATTTGGATAACGTGATTTATGTTCTGGATTACCTTTCGTCAATTTCAAAAGAGGTCAGTGACATAATTTATGTACTTTTGCGCCCAATCTTCATATAATACTTTGATACAAAATAATACGTGGCTTGTCATTGTCAAACACTCAGCGAACACAAAGGTTGTTTTAAGGTAAAACTCAAGATAATAAATCACCATCGCGATTTCTTCATCATCTGCAAATTTGCGTTAGTGGCAACACAGTAGTAGAGGCAGTCCTGAAACAAAGAATACTAGCCCTTTAAAGTTATGTCTAACACTTTTGGACGCGCAAGACTCAGACGTCTCCCTGCTACAGTCAGTCAGAATAGCGGATCAAATCATGGAGAGAGGGCTGCCGAAAAAATTATACATCACCCACCATAAAAAACAGTGGGACACCTAACATCCTCACTATGGTACATCTCATAGCTGGAATGAAGAAGTCCAGCAGAAACTTTTGCGAGTGCAACTAAAAAATAGACAATGAAATAAGTCACCTTATAGATCGAGATCAAACAGAAGGTCACTGGCAACCAAGTAAATTTCGCTAGTAAAAGTGGAGGTTCGGTGATCAATCAGTCAGGTACATTCAACCATGAGGCTAGTCTGATAAGATGTCCAAGAATATGAAAAGCAGATAATCCCTCCACAGGTCAGGACAATCGAAGGGGACTGCCTAAGGAGTTACCTATATCTGGGATAAGAATTATAGGATAAGCTTTCTAGTGGATACGGATACGATCCCATTATTATACTCTGAAATAAAACCATGCTTATATGTCAGATATCTCAAGTTGCTCATAAGGCTGTCAATAAATTGAAAATCGCCACTTTTGGCAGGAGACGTTAATTTTGGATTTAGGATTTAAAAGACAATTTTTCTAAGGGTTGGACAACGCAGTACTTGGAACTGACCGTCTAGAAAGAAGCGAGTTTTTAGCTTATGCAAATGAGCTACGGTTAACACTTAAGGAAACATCGAGTTATACTATAGGTCGATAAAGTAAAGTTTATTCCTCCCAGTTTAGTAAAACTTCTCAGCATCAACTGATAGGTTCCATAATATACTCGAAGAGCTTCTAAAATTAACTATAACTAGCTCTCATTTTTTTTAAAGACAAACATAAAATATCCCACACAGTAAAAACAGATGGAACTTCAGTGTTTGCATGACTGAGAACGTTAGCTCCTGACAAGCCTGAAATCGCCAGAGCAGGATTTGATTACATATTACAGCTGAGAATTATTCTTTCTTTTGACAGCCGGTAGGCCTTATCGTTGAATATGGTTCCAAAGAAAAACGAAGGTGATTGGCTACCGTGAGGAGTGTATAGACCAAGCTACTGATAACGTTGAAGATTAACGTCGTTCTGTATAGGGCCTATCGGCTATTGAGTAACGCACGAATCCGCGATAAGGAAGCCAATAACACAATTTATTGGTGCAAAACGTGGTACTATATTTAACAATAAACAAAATTTAATACACAAACCTCAACAGTTCCCTTTCCCTATACAGCCCAAAGGATTCAAGCAATTGTACAATTAATCTATAATATAACAAATAGATAGTGAAGAGACAGTAAATTTAGTTACTTGTCCAAAGAAAGTGTTCCTAACAAATAAAGGAACCAAACGTGGGAAATCAACCAACTGAGCCAATTCACTCAGACAGACAGGAAATATTAAGCCAATATGGCGTACAACAAAACCTCGAACCCCAACAAAACAAACTGAAGGTCAACGGGATGTAATATATACTACCAAAAGGACATGTAATAACCTAATTGTGGGTAAAATTCCATAACTGTTATAAAAAATAAAGAGCAAACAGATAGAAACATGAACTGTTACGGAGACAGAGCACAACAAAGAGATAAATTCAAGTTAAGGAACTGTCTAATACAAAAGAAACATGGAGGGATTTTTATACAAGCAAAAATCGATTTTACAAGGAGACTACAGATCTTTTAACAATAATGTAATTCTAGTTAGGTACTAAATGCCTCACATACGGGATTTCCTAAAATATTTTAATAGTACAAAAATATTTGTTAAGATTGATTTGGTCAGAGCATACCTATCATATCAGAAAAAACCGCGGTACGTTCAACTTCTGTGGTAACTAGTTGAGTGTTTCCTAAAAATGCTAATAATTATCACACTTGTCTGTTTGGATCGACGCTAATACCTTTGCTAGCTTACATTTACTACAATTATTAACTTATGGGTCGTCTCTCTAAAAAAAGAGCTCGTCAAAGCCCTCAGTGCTCAGTTAATGACAACTCTATAGCAGAACAAACTTCCAATCTAGTGACTACGTGTTTGACAGACCCAGTAATGCTCGATTTCCCACCAGTGATCCAACTACCTAAAATATTTGATAGGGATCACACTTCTATGCCACAGAACAGTAGCATTGAAAAGGTTAATTGTGAGTTGCAGCATCTAACTCAGCAACTAGCAGAAATGCGTTTCCAAATGGAGTCATTCTCAATCATGGTGTGTGGCGTCAAACAAGAACTCAACGCACTGTCGCCCCTTAAATTGCTACTGACAAAGGATACAGGTTCACCTGTACTGGAAGATGTTACGAAAATAGAAACCGTAATCGACTTCATTGCTACAGAAGTAACTAAGCGTTTGATATCCCGTCAGAACGTAAGTGTCTACAATATACCGGATAAGGCACCACTAAGAACCGTTAGGTATTCTTTACTAAAGGCTGCTAATCTTTTAGACTGTTCTTGTCAATGCCTCCGTCTTACTAAGAAACATCAGAAGTACTCATGCCCTATTCTCTTCCGATTTGATTCTCAATCGGCAGCACTTCAGTTAAAACAAGCTGAACAATTAATAAGTTCATCTACTAAGTATAAGAAGGTCCGTATAGTGGAGGATAAGACAGCAATCCAAAGACATAGGAGACTAGAAGATTCACACTTAGGTAAAGTAGAGCAGGATACTAATGTAAAGTGCCTAAATACACCACCTGGTGCTGCTACAGAATCCTATGATGCTATTATTAATCAACAAGCGGGTGTTATGCTACGAGACACACCAATAACAGGACAAGCCTCTGACAACTTCCTAAGTGATGTAGATTTAGACCACACAACCTCCAATGCCAAGCCTTCTAGTTCTTCATTGGGATGAAAAGATACGAACTCCCAAAGCTCAGGTAAAAGCCATGGTTAGCCCATTAAACAACTTAAGGGAGACAAAAAGACCGTCGGAACTAAAAGTAAGCTCAAAACAAGGTTTTGTGACCTCATCTACACTACAAGGGCAGAATACCACTGTGCCTGCCACATCATTATATAGCAAGGCTGGTTACAAGACCTCATTTTCTAAAGGTAATCGACTCGATAGTAATCAAGGTCGTAAGCACTCACAGGCGGTACGTGAACCAGTCGAAACATAGCTCATTTAATTACCAGCGTAAGCCAAGTGGGGAACAAGTACACAACACTTTTTACCACTCTGACGCAAATAACTTTGCAATAAATTCTAGGTCGCCGAATACACAGCAGTATGCTCTAAGCCCTGGTAATCCTACACCATACACGACTTACTCAGATCGTATAAGTGGTTTAACTTTCCCTCCTTACTTTCATAATTATACTCCTAATGGGCTACTAGGATATCCTCCGTCTTTTGCTTATAGCCAACGTGCTGCCATGTCGCCTAACTTAAGCTACTCAGAACATCCTATCTCTGACAACTTTAATAATTTTTTTGGGATCAGGCAGTCACTAGTCCCATTAGCAATACAGCTTGCTCAGACATTAGCTCAAGCAGTCAGACTGACGTATTAAACCACCATCGAGTTACGTCAAACACAAACGATTTAGACGAAGATCTTATTCGATTCTTCACAATTCACTCTTCGTTTCTAAACTTTTTAGTAATTAACGCCTGCTCACTTCTTAATAAAATATCAACTCTAAAAACTATAGCCTTATTAGCTAAACCTTCATTAATATTTGTCACAGAAACATGGTGTTCCTCCTCAGTAACTGACTCAGAATTAGCCATTCAGGACTATATGTTATATCGCGGCGATAGAGAATATAGACGGGGTGGCGGCTGTCTAATATACGTAAGCTGTTTGTTTTTCGTCTAGTAGAATCAATGACGAAATACTAGATAAGGTACCAGAGTCGGTCTGGATTTCAGTTAATACTCAGAACTACAGTTTACTTTTCGGATGCATATATAGAACCCCCACCACATCGACTACTGTAGATAACACCATTAATAATGCTTTTGTACATACCTCTGCCCTAAATTATAATGCGAAAGTCATCGCAGGTGACTTTAAGTCTTCCTAGGATAGACTGGAATGTTGGTAGAGGACTGTCATATGATGAAGAAAATCTTCTTAGTACATTAGAAATACACTGTTGGACACAATGTGTACACAGTCCCACGAGATATAATAACATTCTTGACTTAGTTTTATGTCATGATGTCACTCCTCTGTCACTTCAAGTTAGTAAAGAGCTTGAAACTAGTGACCACAAAATGATTCTACTGTGCTCTTCCTCTTAATATTAATCTTAGTCACCCCGATAATCGTAAATTACGTAAAACTAGACAATATCGAGACTATAAAAATGTAGATTGGAATCTTCTACACGCCCTTCTAAGTTGCTCTGACTGGGACAATTTTTTCTTAACTAATAATCTTACAGAAGCACTAGATACATTTTATCAAATTAATGACTCGTGTTTAGATTCGATTGCACCTATTAAGATAAGCAATATAATTAAGTCAATTGATTTGTACATACCACTTCATTACCGTAAAAAGCTAAGACGCTTACAGAAGTGTTATGTCAGACGACTTTTCTGCATTCGTGGAAATTACCATGACCTATAATCAACTAAAAGAAGTCCACAGGTTAAATGCGATTAAAGAAGAGGTGTCAGCAATGGACAGTAGCTCCAAGATACAAAACTTGGTGCGACTGTTCAATAAACGCCTCAAACCTTCTTGGAATAGTGACATTCCCTGCATTTTACGAGATGGAATACTGATTAATGGCCATAATACTATAGTGAACCTGTTCAGCGATTTCTTTGCTAACAGAGGTAAGCCGCTGGATGATATTGAGGTAGAAATGATCAATTCGGCTACTAACTATATGGAGTTCGTTACTTTCACTTATGATAATATTTGTAAATCCATCAAATTACTTAGAACGTTAAGTAGTTGTGGAGTAGATGGGTTGGCATCCATTTATTTCAAACTCGGGGGACCTAATATGCCATTAATCCTATTAAGACTGTTCGACCTTTCATTGACAGCAGGTACATACCCTAGCAGATGGAAAACCTCTTACATCTGCCCTCGCTTTAAATCAGGTGACAGAACAAACTTGCATAACTATAGGCCCATAAATATCACCCCAGTCATCTCTAGAATAATGGAAAAAATAGTATGTGACAAAATATCTGATCATTTACTCTCTGAGAAACTTATCTCTAATTTCCAACATGGTTTCCTCAAAACTAGGTCTTGTATGACTTGTCACTTTGAATTCTTTAATTTAATTTTTACTGAACGAAGCCTTGGGCACTTGTTGACACATGCAAATGCACAATGGCATCATGTGCCAATGATCCAGAAGGATGACTCAGGGCGGAAAAGCCTTCTTCCTCTCCCCGTATTGTTGCTATCCCAAACAGATACTGGGAAGAATAATTTTAACTTAGGAAATTACCCGCTTCATCAATATAATAGCTCTCTCAGACATGATAACTTACGATCTAAATACTTTCCTATAATGAATGGCTCTAACTACAACTACTTGGCTGCACCCCATAGCTCATTGCCAAACTACTATGATCCCTGTGTCTCGTTTGCACACCCGAATCCTTTTTTAGAGTATCCTCACACGACAATTCACAACCCTTCCCATCTATACTCATTGCCCCTGCAGCCGTTACTAAGTCAACAACTAGTAACGAGACCAAACACCCCCAATCTCCAGCTCTGCCACTACTAAGTAAACAGTTTATTAGCACCCTGTCTTTTCTTACCTCAAGCACTTTGTGCATGAAGAACAACGATCGCAGTGACGACCGAAACATTAATCTTGCAAAGCAGTCACCCAATATCTACCCTTTAGTGTCTGAACAATGTGAAGCTCGACAATTAACCCCAAATCAAAATCTCATCCTAAATTCTAAGCCTGACCTCTTCATCCTTGATGCTATAAACTACTCCAACCTTATTGGCCACTCGCTCAATCTTTGCCTACTAAACGCACGATCAGTATGCAACAAAATGATCGACAGCCCTGCTTACATCAATCTGCCAACCCTCAATTATCATGGTAACTGAGGCATGGACTACGCCTTATGTCTCTGATCTAAGTATATCTCTAGATGATTATAAACTGTATCGTAGTGACAGGCTACATGGACTTGGAGGAGGTTGTCTTATATATGTTAACTCGAAATTAAACTCACTTCTGTTTGATACAGCAGGCCTAAATAAATTACAAGACTCGGTATGGATTGTTTTAAGACCTACTGTCTCAGATTCTTACTTATTCGGCTGTGTATACCACCACCCTAACCCATCAACAGAAGATATCACCTTACTGTCAGACATTTTTACACTGGCCTCTACCCTACCCTTAACAGGTAAGGTTATTTGTGGAGACTTTAATATGCCTGATATCTCATGGTTTCCCGCCAAGGCACCGAAGCGCTATGACTTACTTATGGAAAGTCTAGAGCTTGGTGGCTGGTCGCAGTATGTTCGTAGCCCTACCAGATACAAAAACACTTCAGATTTAGTTCTTACACATGAACTCACCCCATGTACCGTCCATACAGGGAAACAATTCCCAGGTAGTGACCACAATATCGTCTTGTGCAACTTCTCCTTAGGAACTACAATGTATAAATATCCGGTTACAATACCCAGCAGACCCCTCCACAAGACTAACTGGACGAGCTTTATGGCTTACTTTAGACGCCTTGACTGGAACAACTATTTTATGGAAGATGATTCTGATTAGCTGACTGATATACTCTACTACAACACTTACAATACGCTTGACATAGTTGCACCTATAAGATATACTAAACCCAAAATTCCAAAATGCATGCTTATCACCACTACTGCACTAAGAAGCCTACGTAGACATGCATCTAAATTCTACAAGTTTAAAGATTTTTCCTCTCTTATAACTATGAAAGAAATATATATTAAGGCTGAGGCGGATCGTATACAGATGGAAATCGCACTAGAAAAACAGGACTACTATACAAAATAACCCTACAATACTTCTTAAGACCCTCCGGAACAGAATCAGTAGCACCAAGATAAAGGGTGGAAATCTGTTTATCTGTGGCAATAAAATATATGATGACCCTCACCATATAGCTGATTTATTCAATGAGCACTTTACCACTACACATACCGTTGAAAACCACATAAATGGGAACGAACCTATTACGCCACTACCATGCGAAATAAAGGAGATAACTTTCACTATAGAAAATATTACGAAGGCCATCACTACGCTAATGCACTCAAACGCCTTGGGCCCTGATGGTATACCAGCCAATGTACTCAAATATGGTGGTGCTGACTTCCACCTGGCACTTCCTAAACTATTTACAATATCACTTTCACTGCATGTTACCCTACCCTGTGGAAAACTACATGTGTCATTCCTAAGTTTAAATCCGGACCTGTAGGAAATATAGAGAACTACCGACCTATCAACCTAACCTCTGTTGTATCAAGAGTAGTGGAAAAAATAATCAAGGTGGAATTACTCCGTCATCTACTTAAGAACGAACTGTTCTCCCCCTCCCAACATGAATTCTTAAAAACTAGGTCTTGTGACACATGCATGCTAGACTATCTAGATGACATAACTACGCATCGAGACAAAAGATTTCTAGTATCCGCTTTATTTCTCGACTTCAGTAAAGCCTTCGACAAAGTCCCACATAAACGGCTACTCATTAAGCTAAAGTCATACGGGATCAAAGACTCACTTCACTCATGGTTTGCATCTTTCCTAGAAGGAAGACAGCAAATAGTAAAGTATAATAATAGTCTCTCATTACTTAAACCAATTACTAGCGGCGTAATACAAGGAAGTGTACTGGGTCCTTTATTGTTCATCATTTACATAAATGACATAATTAACGTTACAAAACATGGTCGACCGTATTTATATGCGGATGATCTCAAGATAGTATATAGCTATACACCGGATGTTTTAGAAGACATGACTCTAATTCAAAAGGACCTTGATAGACTAACTGCCTGGAGCCAAAAATGGCAACTACCACTTAACCATAGTAAATGTGGAATTATGCACATAGGCAACCATAACCCCCAGTTCACGTTTTATCTAAATGAGTCTAAAGTCCAAATACTCCAATCAGCAAGCGACTTGGGCATCAAATACTAAGGTAACTTGAAGTTCACAGAGCACGCCTCCTCTATAGTCTCGAAAACTAGAAAATTAACAGGCTTCCTTCTTAAAAACTTCTTCACAAGAGAGGCTAAACTTACTTTGTTTAAGATATGTGTAAGACCTACACTCGAGTACTGCTCATTTATCTTCTCGAGCATGAATAGCATAGACAGAACACGTGTAGAAAGTGAAGCGTTCCCCGGATATATGACCAAGTTGCGCTTGTCGTATAACCAAAGACACTTCTATCGAATGGACCCCACTCTTACGAATGAGAAATCAGAAGGCAATAAAGGATGGAAGCGAAATTATATTTGAGCGTAAAGAGAGCTTTAATGGGATAGCAAACTAGAGAGAGATGCTACCCACGGTGGTTCGAGTCGTGATCTGGTGAAGATGCGTGACCGCGCGCCTTCAACTAGTAGTGTCCGCTAAAACAAACATGGTCAGCATCAATGTCGAGAGCCTATGCAACTATTTATTTTGGGGATTATTTACCGCTACAGCTCATTCCCCCCCTAATGGGTTCGTGAGGACCCTAAGACGTGCCAGCCATAGGATAAAACCCAATGCGTCAGACATTGGTAAACGTTCCTTCGATAGCTTGCAATGTTGTGCAGCTTCTGGACGTCAGTCCTTACACTATGGTGTCGTTGCATAAAATAATTGTACATAAAGTAAAATTCTTGTTCCTTCCACGTTCTTCTCTTTGTTTCCAGACGGCCTGGAAGTCAAAGAGAAAAAAGAAAATTTAAATCTGTGCATTTTGTGTACAAAAAAAATAATTGGTAACTCGATACGTCTATAAAAAACGTGTTGAACACCGACAACAATTAATGAAAAGTTTTTTTTGACACGAAAATTTATAAAATGCACACAGTAAAATTATTATTATTACTTTTTTAGAAAAAAAATACATAAATAATAATAATGGGTTTATCGATTTTTATTTTTTTCATTATTTATTTTCAGACAACAAGAAAAATGTTATACGTACGTAGGTAGTGGGAGGAAATTAGTAGACATAGTATTCGTTTAGGTGTTCTGGAAATCGTACTTTTCTACCAGAACGCGTAGCTTTCGGCGTTACAGGGCTCTTTGATGCTTCTACTTGCATGTTAGTCATTGCTTGCGGCGTAATGTCTTCGTTCGTGCTACGTTTTGCAGGTGTTGCAGCGAATTCGACACTAAAAGGTGTACCTTCTAGGTAAGCTGCTTTGAGGCGGTCAATGCTGATGTTATCCTCGTGGCCATTTTTGTCAATCGTATAGTACTTTGTTTCACGTTTCAGGACCTTGTATGGCCCTTCGTAGGTTGCGTCGAGAGGTCGGCGTATGGCATCACGACGTACGAAAACGTGTGTACTATATTTTAAGGCAGGTTGAATAAAGATGTTTGTCGATTGTTGTCGAGTTTGAACTGGCTTAACTGAATGCATAGCATTTGTAAGCCGGTTCACGTAAGAATTCATATCCAGGTTTGCCGAAGTGGAAGCGGTTTCCACAAACTCACCTGGTAGTCGAAGAGTCGTTCCGTAGACTAATTCGGCGACACTACATCCAACAACTTCCTTCACTGTGCTGCGAATCCCGAGTAAAACTAGTGGTAAGGCGTCGGTCCACTGAGGGATGTATGTTGCTGAAAGTGATGCTTTCAGTTGTCGATGAAATCTTTCTACCAAACCATTAGATTGTGGGTGGTAGGCGGTCGTCCTGAAACGCGTTGTTCCAAGAAGTTTGGTCAGAGCGTGGAACAATCCAGATTCAAACTGACGTCCACGGTCTGTCGTTATTATAGATGGACAACCAAAGTTGGCTACCCATCGTTCGACGAAAGCGCGAGCAATCGTTTCCCTAGTGATGTCTTTAAGTGGAATCGCTTCTGGCCAGCGTGTAAATCGGTCCACGCATGTCAGAAGATAAGAAAATCCATTTGATTCTGGTAGAAGTCCTACCAAATCAAGGTGGACGTGGTCGAATCGAGCGTCAGGGGTTGAGAAAGTGCCTAGGGGGCATTTATTATGTTGGATTACCTTGTTCTTCTGGCAGGCTATGCAGGTGCGTGCCCATTCTTTAATATCCTTATTCATCTTTGGCCAGCAGAATCTATCAGTAATCAGTTTACGTGTAGCACGAATTCCAGGATGAGAAAGGTTGTGCAATGTGTCGAAGATGACTCTTCGATAACTCCTGGGGACGACTGGACGGGCTATACCTGTAGAAGAATCACAAATTAAAGTGTTCTTACCTTTTCCAATAGTTTTGGTTTGAAGTTGGAGCGTTGTTGCAAGCTAACTCGTGATGAAAATCGATATCTTCACTTTGAAGTTGAGCTAGTTTAACAAGGTCGATTCCTTGGATACGATTCAAGGAATGTATTCTCGATAAGGCATCAGCAACTACATTGTTAGCTCCCGATATATGTCGTATGTCCGTAGAGAATTGGGAGATATAGTCAAGATGACGCGACTCTCGTGGAGAGTACTTATCCGAAGATGACTTCATCGAAAACGTCAGTGGTTTATGGTCGGTGAATATTGCGAATTCCCGGCCTTTGATGGAATGTTGAAAATGACGTACAGCACAGTACATAGCTAGAAGTTCACGTCCAAAAGTGCTGTATCTCGATTCGGTGTCGTTTAATCGTCTTGAGAAAAATGCTAAAGGCATCCAAGCTTGGCCAGTCCATTGTTGCAGAACTGCGCCAATCGCTGAGTCAGAAGCGTCGACCGCAATGCTGACGGGAGCCTCAGTATTGTAGTGTGCCAGCAAAGTTACCTTGGCTTTTGCCTTTTTAATTGCAGCGAAGGCTTTCTTTGATTCTGAATCCATTGTGACCACCTTTTTATTCCCACGAAGTTGATCTGTTAGTGGTTTCATAATAGATGCACAGTTGGGGATAAATCGTCTGTAGAAACTTACCAACCCGTTGAAAGCTCGTAACTGTTTAATGTTTGTTGGTTCCGGATACTCCAGAATTGCCGCCACCTTGTGTTCTTGAGGCTGTATACCATTAGCATCAATGGTATGCCCCAGGAAGTCCAACGAAGTTGTTCCGATTTGACATTTTTGTATATTAATAGTAATTCCGTATTGCTGCAGTATTTTAAAAGCTGTGTCCAAATGTTTCATGTGTGTTTCCTCGTCTGGGCTTGCTATCAAGCAGTCGTCGACATATGCATGGACATAGTCGAGCCCGCGAAACACGTCGTCAATGAAACGTTGAAACGTTTGTGCTGCATTCCTCAAGCCGAAGGGCATTTGAAGGAATTCGTAAAGATCGAACGGGGTTACAATAGCCGTTTTTGGGATGTCATTTTCGGCCATCGGTATTTGATTGTAGGCTTTTACTAGATCAATTTTTGAGAATACTTTCATTCCCTTAACGTGGCCGTTAGGTCGTGTATGTGAGGTAAAGGGTAGCGATCTGGCGTAGTTTGTGCGTTAAGACGTCGATAATCACCGGTAGGATGTCAATCATTGCTGTCTTTCTTCGGGACCATATGTAATGGAGACGACCATGGGCTGCTGGATGGGCGGATTATTCCTAGGTCAATCATATGGTCGAATTCGTTCTTAGCAATCCTTAATTTTTCGGGTGCTAATCGGCGTGCTTTGGAGAATACAGGTTGACCTGTAGTCGTGATGTGCTGTGTAACATTGCTGGTTACACATGATAACTTCGATGTCGCCTTATTCAGGTCCGGATACTTGTCAAGTATTGGCTGAATATAAGGGTTACTTAAATGCTTAAAGCGAAGAGGACATAGGCTACAACCTGAAGCAGTGGTTCCACGTACGTACAGCTTTGTGTTGCTGTCGACTAGCCTCTTTTTGCTAGCGTCCACAAGCAAGTTGTGATGGCTTAGTAAGTCTATGCCTATGATAGGTATTTTCACATCGGCAATCGTGAAAATCCAGTGTATGGGTTTTCGCAACCCCCCGTTTAAGTAGACATATTTCTTACCATACGTGGCTATTTGTTTTCCGTCAGCTGCCTGTAGATCGAATGCAGCTTCATGTTGGCGATCAGATGAAGTTGCAGGAAGGACGCTGACTTCTGCGCCAGTATCGACGAGGTAGCGAACCTTCGTTATCACATCAGAGATGAATAACAGGTGGCTGTTTCCACCGGCTACGGTTGCCGCTAACGCGTGCCGGCGGGATAGTTTCCCGACGCAGTGGGTTCGAGGCTAGGGAAACAACAGGGGTTTCTACATTTCTTCGATTCCTTGCCATAGGTGTTGTGGTACCAACACCAATGTGGATTATCCGTTCGTCGAGGTCGAGATAAGGATCTTTTACGCGATGAACTTCGTCGTCGGGGATTGTTTGGTCGGTGTTGCTCGTGTAGATCGAGGAAACGGGAAAGAGTATGGCACAATTTAGTTATTTCGTTTTCGGTTTCTAGAGGTTTTTCTGTAACAGAATAAACCTCATTGTGGCGAGTTCTGGTGATCTCCAGAATTCGATCGGCAGATGAAGCTAGTTCATCTACTGGATTGTTGTTAAAAGTTACCAATACTGCTTGCACTTGTTGTGGCAGTTTTGATAAGAATAGTTGACGGAAGAGACCTTCGTCAAAAGTAAGTTGACCTATTACCTCTTTCATGCGCAATAACATTTTGGTTGCAGAACCGTTACCAAGATCAATGGTGTGAAACAACTCATCAAGACGTTGTCGGTCGGACAAATCTACTCGTTTAAGAATCGATCTTTTGAGTTGTTCGTACGGTTCTAGGCAGTCAGGACTAAAAAAGAAGGGGGTGACGTACCTGTTCAATTCACGCGGAAGTGACCTTACAACCGCCAGAAATTGAACGCGTGGATCAGTCACACATTGGCTTTGGAATTCTGTTTCTGCGTAGCAGAACCAGGCTTCGACATTATCTGCCCAGAAAGGAATGAGCTGAAAGTTTGGAGGCGTAGGGGTCTTAATCCTAATTAGCTTAGGAGTCTGGTCTGACATCATAAAAATAGTAATGAATACAAATACGAAATTACTGTGAAAAATATGCGTGAAAAAGAAAAAAATTAAACCACCAAAAATACTCTGTTTAAAACTATAAAAAGGAACGGACTCACAGTAAATTATCGTGTCCAGATCACGTCGGGCTCACCAATGAAGCGTTCCCCGGATATATGACCAAGTTGCGCTTGTCGTATAACCAAAGACACTTCTATCGAATGGACCCCACTCTTACGAATGAGAAATCAGAAGGCAATAAAGGATGGAAGCGAAATTATATTTGAGCGTAAAGAGAGCTTTAATGGGATAGCAAACTAGAGAGAGATGCTACCCACGGTGGTTCGAGTCGTGATCTGGTGAAGATGCGTGACCGCGCGCCTTCAACTAGTAGTGTCCGCTAAAACAAACATGGTCAGCATCAATGTCGAGAGCCTATGCAACTATTTATTTTGGGGATTATTCACCGCTACAAAAGAGTACAAAGAAGTTTTACACGTCGAATTCTAGGAACTAACAGCAACATGAACTACACGGCTAGATGTAAAGCACTCTCCTTAGAACCTCTGAGTCATCGCCGACTACGACATAACTTAATATTTTTCTATAAAATTGTCACCGGAATATGATTCTCAGCCTTCTTTCCCCAATGGAACCAATCGCCTAGATACGATCTTCGAAACTACGAGGTAACATTACTTATCAATAAGTACCAAGCACAACAACGCTGTAAGTTTTTTATCGTACTCTACAGCAAACTCTGGAATAAGCTACCACAAAATATTCGCATTACTGACTCTATTCTTAGGTTCAAACGACTGATCACCACATACCTAGAATCTATAGACTTATACAAATTCGTTGACGACCTACCACTTAACGTTGATTCAACCTGCAATGGCTTATTAAGGCTCTAAAACTACAAACACTACATAGTGACTAAACAAAAAAAAGCGATAGTAAAAAAAATTCTGGTTTAATACTGATTATTTTGCTCTCACTAATTAAAAATTCGTTTACATTCTTTCTATTTCATATATTCCTCTATATCACTGTCGACGCGAAGTTTGTGGTCTGCTCTCCTATGGAATTGGTCTTCTTTATGCAACTTACTCCAAACAATGGTTAAGAACGAAATTAACGCATCAATAACTCACCGTTCTAGACCAACCCACATAAATTGGTTCTTTTAACCTAATATCAAATACTCAGTCTTTTCCCGTTTCTGGATAGTCTCTATGATCCATTCTGCTTACCCACAGCCATTTTCTGCGATTACAGCACCACAGTCGAAAAACGCGCGAACGCATGCTGGAAGTGTTCTACAATACATGACACATCTCTAATTCTTTAGCACTGCAAACTCTGGACCTTGTTATAGTTGACTTTGTAAATAATAATTAATGTCTCCATATAGCATGATTTTCATAAAAATGACTCTATATATTCCCTGTTAAAAAACAATCTATATCATTCTGATCATGCCTGTAAACTGGTATGCTCTCATGTACAAAATGCTACCTGAGAATAAACTATTATTATTATTATATTTCAAACATTGTAAAGGCACGTGAACCACCCTAAATGCAAACTATTTCTTCATAGTTTCTGCAAATAGATATATTGTAAGTTATCTTGAAACTTCAGCGTAATTCCGCCGTAAAGTAAGATATATGTAATCGACACAAAGTGATCTCAATGTAAACATCCCTCAACTCGGCATAGATATATACCACAATGAGCTAAACTGAAAATTCAAAGATTCGAGTAACCCATTTAGAGTATTTTCGTTTTAAGGAAATCTTACTTTGCTAATAATCTTCTAAAAGCATTTCAGACGCATAGTTTGTTAACTTCCCCAACAGTTGCATTAGATTATCTGGCGTTGCAAAGCTCATAATTAAACCAGAAATAAGTCTCACAAATACACTTGACTAATATGAAACGTCTGCGAAATTCCTGCACCATTTGCATACTCCAACTTTAAACTCGGTTGCTTGCGGTATTACCCAGCGTCGGCACATCGTTCTTGAATATAACAGTTCAAAAATGTCCCTTGGCTTTCTCAATAAACGCCGACATTTTTATCAAGACTGTTAATCATTTGGTGCGACTTGTTCAGTTTTACAATAGACTGCGCTACACCCATTCTTCACATATAACATTCATATTTCCTCGATATTACCTTGACCACATCTCGTCAAATAGTGTATCAATCGTCATTGATTTTAACATACATCACCAGACTCATGCTGGAAGTAAGAACTCAAAGAATAAAAATTAATCATTCTTGAAAAAAACGATTTTTACAATGTTATTGTAACTAATCACATATGAAATGATAAAATCTGAGTCAATAATCCGTACTTAGATATTCTGTAAGTTATCTTGAAACTTCAGCGTAATTCCGCCGTAAAGTAAGACATATGTAATTGACACAAAGTGATCTCAATGTAAACATCCCTCAACTCGGCATAGATATATAACACAATGAGCTAAACTGAGAATTCAAAGATTCAATTAACTCAAGAAATTAAGAAGGATGCGAATAATTCAGCATAGATAAACCTTAAAATAATGTACTCATTCCCTCCTCACGAATTTACAAACATACACACTCAATGTCGTCATTGCTGAACTAAATAAGGCCGCCGTATGCTGCTTGAAATGGAAGTTAGATCCTAATACTTTTAAATGTGGTTGGATATGTTTTAGAGATAGACGCCTCAATTTCGTTCTCTCTATAAACGGTAGTAAGTTGTCTAGTCTTCAGTCAGTAACTGATTTAGGACTAAGTTACTCTTATAATCTGTTTCCTACAGAATATGATAGGGACTCTGAACGTGTGAGCACCATTCACTTGTCTTAGTCATATGCCAATGTTCTTCCCTTTTAATCCATTTATAAGCAGAATTGGTGTGTCATCTCTTTCAATGCCCGTGTAAACGCTAATTTTCACCCATTCGTTTCAGGATACCAGTACTGTTGATTTGTTTTCTCTGTTTTCGTCTTTTCTCTAGTTGTAAATGATAATTTATAGGGCAAGTATGTAATCTACTGACACAATAATATTTACGTGTCTTCTACGCATCCGGGCGTGTTAACCACCTTCGAGTCGATTTAAACTGCATCTCACGCATTACCATTCAAGCGAAAATTCTCCTGATGATATATCGCTGCAACCCCAACAAATACAACCACTCACTCACATGATATTATTGGCTGATCTCATTAGGAATTAATTTCTTCTAAGCAAGTTAATTCTAACGCTGATTAACAACATACTTAATGCATCAGTAAACCCACTAGTTACAATAAATGCACTTGAAATCCACTACTATGGCAGAATATCCCCATATATATGTTTAGATGGTGCCTCTGTCCAAGTCCTAAATATTATTGGTCTATTCTCGCATTTGGATATGCTCCACGATCCATTCTGCCGATCTCTGTAATCGTAACACCCGGGTCGAAAAGTGCGCAGTTTTTGGTCATATATGCATTATGATACAATAAATATATTTAGTGTCCTAGCATTGTAAATTTCGATGCCTAAGTTTGGTTATCACTTCATATATTCAGATGTTATGAATGTCTTGACAAAGAAACTTTATTGTAATCGTTGTATGTATGTAAATCCATATCCTTTAGATCATGCCTGTAAACTGGTATTGTCTCAAGCACAAAATGATACTTGAAAATTAAAGCTATTTATTAGAGCGCACATTAGACTCTAATTGCCAACTCAAATTATCCTAGCTCCACCCACTTTAATAATGAATACCGACCATCTAAAAGGGGTACAGATCTAGGTAATAGTGTGGGTTATTGGATTCGGGAACGAATCATACGCTAACCGGCAACGCTAGTTGGGGTTGTTTACATTGAGTTGCAGTAGGCTGCTTATCGTTTCAATGACGGTCTACAACATACTGAACACTACCGGTTATCCGAACACGGGCATACTGGTCGCTTCGTGTTCTATTACCTTTCGGAGAAACTCCCAGACTGTTTCTTATCGAAAGGCGTATACACATTTGAGGACCAGCCTCTTGACATTAAAGAGTGCTCCACCTGGAGCTTATTACCAGTGGTAGTAACTGCAGCCCCACTCTAGAAGGTTTCGGAAGTGAATTTGATGATTGCATGTACCACCACAGAGTGCCACAAGCCTACTAGAGAAGAGGCTTAACTCTTGTTGTCAGTTCTTCTGACTTACTCCACATCTGAATCTCACATCACTTTACTAACCTTTACACCTTATTCACCACTTACCCTTATCCATACTATGATGATCTTTTCAGTTTTATTTATGGGCCGGATTTCCTAATACCACACACGAAGAAACAAACATAGGTCTGACTTAATTCGTTAATAAAAGTAAAAAAGCTATGGAAAAAGTAAATAAAATAATGACAAAAAACAATAACAGCCAAACCACCAAAACTAGAGTCATTGTGCAGCCATTCTATTACTGGATAAAACTAAGGAACTAGAAGCAAAGCCAAGATACTCAGGAGGCAAGAGCGAAAATTCAATAAGTTTCTGTATCAGCTCATCACACAGATATTGAATTAAGCAAACGTCTCGGTTTTTGCATTTTTGTGGGTCACGGTCGCCGCTTGGTTTGAAAATTGTCGTATTCACTGTAAGCTATAAATGTCTGATACGTGTCACCAAGAGCTGCTGTTTTGAAGCCTCCCCAATAACCACGGCCATTATTATATTGAATTCCTGTGGTGATTATGGCCTCATTGATACTAATTCTAATCATTATATGGATTGAAAGTTAGCGTCTCGCTAATCGTAATTAACAGTCAAATAGTACGGTATTGCCATCCAGTAATATGGAATAAATATGTTCATCTGGTCTGTTTTATCAAAAGCTTTAACTAAAGTCGTCAGTGTTTTACGTTCACAGTGCCTTTAAATATCCGACGAGTGATTTATGAAAGTTAAACTTTATGGAGTAAGACTTCGATAAGTTAGTTGATAGCTAATACTTCTATATCATTTATGATAAGTAAGGTGTCTGGAGACAAGGTCACAGTTATTTGTATAGTAGCCTACCAAATAGTAAAAACCCATCGTACGATATCTTCCCTATCTATGAAGCGAATATCTTATTTTTACTAATAACAGTGAAAGTACTTTTATAACTCAATGTTCTGTGTCATATAGTTTTTTTCAAGTGAGTGTTGTCATACTTTGGTACAGCTGTAGACTATTAGCTGACCCCCTCGTTTTATAGTTGTTCGTCTCCGTAATATATGCATAAATGTAGTTAAATGACGTGTTAAGCAATCAGTCACAATCGGGATTCATTATGAAATACTTAGATGTGCGAAATGTTTTTTGAACCAAGTAGAAAAGGATGTTAGGTGATACAGGACTTTACTGTTTAGTCTTATTTAAGAACCTTTTTTCATCTATGTACCATTTATAAATATTTCATGTACAGAAATTTCGTATTACCTACCTATTTATTTTATTCAATAGGCTCTCGGGTTATCGAAATAGCCTCATAAAATTCGAACATTATCTACAGAAACAATTCACTCGGGGCAGAACTCACCAGTAACCTTAAAATATGCAGAATTTTTCCCATACAATATGGATGGGTGATGTACGTTTCGTGTAGTTTTTCTTCATCTTCTTGCCTTTAGCTGGAACCTTATATGGATGAAATGTTTATTAAGCGAGCCTTCGAAACATCAGGTGAAAACATAGTCAGTGTAAAGGTTATTAGAAACAAGGCTACTGGCCAAACTCTTGGTTATGGCTTCATCGAGTTCGCTAATTCGACATCCGCAAGAGATGCAATGCTTAAGTTGAATGGTAAACTCATTCCTGGAGCTCCGGTAGGTTTTGTCAAACATGTAGTTTGCTTAATCGTATTTAATTTACATTTCAGTGAAGATTTCTACCTGTGTTCGCAAAGCGTTTTAGGTTTTAGTCAATTGCATGTACCGCATATTTTACGAAGTTTGTCTGCGTTTTAGCATATTGTTGTAAATAGATCGTAGCATTCAAACAGCTAAAATAACGCTTTATTATGATCATTATTGTAATTGTCGAAATCTGGGTTTTTCGACATTCGACACAATTTGGAAACTATGATGTATGCACAGCAGCCAAAAATATTTCTCAATTATGTGAGTTTTCATAGGAAGTCACCAATTTTTCAAGCCTAATTAAGGAAAACATAGTATTCTTTTCGTCAACTGTGTTCTCTATTTTATGTACACAGAAAAACTTTTGATAGACTTTATGCAAGGTTTAGTTTCCTTGTAGTAACCAATCATGTACATTGGGTACACACTAGGTATATCGTTTTGTGACTGAATTTCCTATTTAACACCTATTATTATTATTATTCAGTATGATTTTATAAAATCGTTATGATATTAAACATAATTCAGTGAATCAAATTACTCAGCATTGATTTTTAACGGAATCAAAGAACAGTCGTAGGCTGTAGTAATAAACTAATGAAACCCTGCTACAAATAAAGTATAGGTTGCTATCCGTTTATGGTATTGCAAGCGTCCCGTTGAAAGTCCATGCGGAATCCAAAGCTAAGTCGGTATTGCTATCGAGTACTTCCTCATTTTCAATGCTACTCCAGTTAAAACTAACATCATTTTATATTCTACTTTTTTCCTAGAAATATTTACGATTTCTTCAAGTACTTTTCCTTTTTGTTGTAGACAAGAAGATTCAAGCTTAATCATGCTAGTTATGGAAAAGATAGCACTTCTAGGTAGGATTTACTTAGTGATGTTTATTTCTTAGTAATGAGTGTTCGTTATTTGTTGGTGAGCTAACAGAAGATGTTGATGACCTTGCTTTATTCAATGCTTTTAAAAAATATCCTACATGTCGTTCAGCTAAAGGTAATTATCATTAAGGATGTGCTTAAACTAATTATCGTTATTAATAGTTGTCATGACAAACGGGAAATCTCGTGGGTACGGTTTTGTTCGCTTTCTTACGGAATCCGATATGGATAAAGCACTGATTGAAATGCAGAATTATTGTGGTCTAGGTTATAAACCTATCCGAGTGAGTCTCGCCATACCAAAACGTTATAATGCAGATGGAAGTTTGGTTGTTACTACATCAGCATCTGAAACAAGTTCAGTTGTTCCAAGTGGTAAGTGTATTAAGATAACTAAATTCAGTGTTTCATTAGAGTTAGTGAGTATTTCAGTACAATAACATACTAGTCTAGACTCAACTTTTCTCATATGTAATCGGTCTATGTTTTAATCCTTACTGTGTGCCAATTAAACTTTTTATTCGGATCAGGTCTCAATTTCGAAAATTCAAATTATCCCCTAAAATACGGTTATCATGTCTAGAATTATAAAATTAACGGTTTAAATATGTCCTTTACTATCTTTCCGAAAATTTAACTAAAACATGATGAATAAAACCATTATAAGATTATTTTTCACAATTTAAGTTTGCTTTGTGGTTTTATTTCTCAATTAACTTTTGGTTTTATAAGCAAAGGTTTCCGTTTTAATGCAAAACTAAGAAAAACGGTGTCCATGAAAATAGTCCCGAAAGTTAACCAAGCTAAAACTTGATTCATCTTCGTTTTCAAGTACCCTACGGTGGTCATTTTATTTGTAACGAACTCTGAGGAAATATATAGAAATTCACTTTAATTCTTCCAAATTTTTTCTACCTGTTTTTCTTTTTCACCAACGTTATTTACAACAGCTTCAGAGATTCTTCAATTTCGCTTTTCACTAATTGCTCCTGAACCCCTTCCTTCTTGTTTAGGGGTCAGTCAGTCAGTCACTTACAACGTAGAACTTTGTACATGCGTTCATCAGTTCAAGTTGCCATGCCTCCATTAGCAGATAAAGATTAAATTATCGGACCAAATCCCAGAGTAGGGGAGGTAGTAACAGAGTAAGTACTAATGGAAAGGCATAGAGATCAGAGATGAGATTTGAGATAAAAAGTGATTCAGCAAAGAGAAAATTATAATAAGCTCAAAAATTAGAATTTGGAGGAAGATAAGGAGTGGATGCACCTGCGCCATTGCAATCGATTTTAAGCCATATCACCTACAGTCTCTAACCATTTGTTACGATCATCGTGTGGGCCGCAACCAGACAGACAGATACAACGCAGAACTTCGTACGTACGTACATCAGTTCAGGTCGCCATACCACATCAGCACAGAGACGCAACTGTCAGTTCAAATCCAAGAGTGATAACGATAATAGAAGTATTAGCAGTAATGCAGAAAATTAGGGAGCGAAGATATGATTCGAAAAGTATAATTCAGTGAGATAAATTTGAAAGGAGAAAGATAGAGAATTCGGAAGGTTAGATTTTGATAGAACACAAAGAGTGGATGCACCTGCGCCATTGCGAACGATTCTGAGCCATGTCGTTCAAGGTCTCTAACCATTGGTGACTTTCGTCTCGCGGACCCCAACCACGCAGCCTACATCTACCAACATGACTTAGTCCACTTGTCAGTGACTTCATCGATTTCTGCCATGTTTTGGTTTGGCCGCCCCTAGCTTTCTTCCAACCTATTCCTACACCGCCACAAACATAGCATCGTCGAGGCAGTCGGTAGTTAGACATGCGTAACACATGTCCCAATCCACCTCAACTGATGAAGTTTCAATACCTCATCTATTGATTTGCCCTCCTTTCCTAGAACCCGTTTCCTAACGACAGCATTGCTCACTCGGTTGTCCCATGATACACGAGCAATGCTTCGGAGACACCTATGATCGAAGACCAGTAACCTACGAATGTCCTCTACTCTTAACGGCCATGTTTCGCTACCGTATAGTAGGACAGAGCGAACTACTGCACGGTACACTCGTCCTTTGGTTAGCAAGCGGATATCTCGCCTGCGCCATAAGTGACGCAACTTGGCAAAAGCCAATCGAGCTTTCTGTATCCGTGCTGAGATTTCGTCAGTCACCAGGCCATCAGCACTGATGAGACTCCCCAGATACGTGAAGCGGTCTACACGCTCGACTACCGTGCTTCTCGTGCTTTTGCGGGTATGGGGGCAGTTGTCACTTCCCGGCTGCCCACACCGTGGAAGGGTATTTCTTGAGGAACCTGAAAAAGAAGGCAGATTAGTGTCGGTCTCAGAGACCTGAGAGCGTGACCGCAGAGCCCAAGGGACAACTGCTTGAGGCCTGTCACGCACGGCCTTTTTATGAAAAGTTTTCTGAGTATTAGCTCTGCACTTAAAAGCCCTTAGTGGGCACCCTTACCGCCGGAGACGGAAATCCGTGAGGTAGGGTGAGGTGTGACATTTTTAGGGCCGACCTTTTCTAACCCCTCCTTCCTTGTGAGAAGGCAGCATCGCTGCAGATGCTGGTTGTCCGAGGGAAACACCTTACTGCTGTCACACCCCTCTGCAGTCAGCAGTACGACTTCGCCCTCAGACCTTGAGTAGCTGCTTTTAGTCTCATCGTTCTCCAATCGACCTACCTAGCATGGTAGAACCTACAGGAACATATGTTCCAGCCAGTATAGCTCGGTTGGGTCATCACGATAGGCAAGCCCGACCACCACGACAAGGTAGCAGCTACGGTCGGGGCCCCAACCAGGTAGCCTACATCTATTAACATGGCTCAGTCCAATTGTCAATGACTTCATGGATTGGTGCCATGTTTTTGTTTGGCCACCCCTAGCTTTCTTCCAGCCTACTCCCACACCAGACAACATTGCTCGTCGAGGTAGACGGTGGTCAGGCATACGCAACACATGTCCTAACCACCTCAGTCGGTGAAGATTCACTACTTCATCAATAGGCTTACCGTATTTACCTAGTACTCTATTCCTAACCCATGCATTGCTTACTCGGTTGTCCCAGCAAACACGAGCAATGTTTCGGAGACATCTATGGTCGAATACTAGGAGCCTACGAATATCCTCTATCCTTAAAGGCCATGTTTCACATCCATAAAGTAAAACGGATCTGACTGCTGCACAGTAAACGCGTCCTTTTGTCATTAAACGAATGTCTCGCCTACGCCACAAGTGACGCAAGTTGGCAAAAGCCGATCGGGCCTTATGTATACGAGCCGAGATTTCATCGGACACTAGACCGTTAGGACTGATGAGGCTCCCGAGATAAGTAAAATGGTTAACGCATTCAATAGTTTAACCCCCTATCACTAACTTTGGTGCCGAATTAAGCCAGTCCTGAAGTAACATTTTTACATGTGAATGGGGAGAATCGCATCCCAAATATGCTTACGTTCAAGTTTAAGGTAGTCGAAAAATTCTGCATTTTATCAGCATCTTCACTCAGTAGAATTATATCATCTGGATATTCTAAGTCAGTAAGTTTATCTCCTGGAAAGAGGTCAACCCCAGAGAAATCAGACGATGACAATGTTAACTCTAAAAGTATGTCCATGATAAAATTAAATAAAAATGGAGATAGCGGACAACCTTGACGAACACCACTAGAAGTGGTCAATTCCGAAGACAATCTGCCATAAGCTCTAACACGACATGTGGTGTTCGAGTAGAGAGCTTGTATAAGGTTAATGTACTTCTCCGGTACGCCTTTCAATGACAGACATTGTTTAGGGGTAAAAATACAAATTGATGTACGTCCTAACATCATAGGAATTCATTAATATACCAAGCGTCTTACATAAATTCAGAAATTCTAAGATATTTCCATGAAGCACAAATGACTTCAGTATGAACCAAAGTGATTCAGTATTAAAACTTTTAGATCAGTTCGATGAATGGTAATCAACAAACTACTATTTTGGTTGTGTTGAAATTCACAGCTGTGAGTGCATTTCATTTAATTTACTGGGTTGGGTTGGCGGATAGTATGCAGTTTCTTAGACCACTGTGCCTTATGTATGTGTAATTTTAGCGCATGTTGTGTTTGTAAAATTGTTATATATGTGTTGCTCAGTGATCAACAAATATAAATATCGCTTCCCCAATAGCTCAAACACAAAATTCCAGAATATAAGGTTGGGTGGTGCGAGTTCAAGCTTCACATGTAGCACTCCCAAGAGTTCAGATATACCGTGCCGATGATCACGAATCCTATATCAGTGGTTTCTGCCGACTGCCTCTAATTACCTTACATCTCTAAGATGCTCATATAATTACAAAATATCTGTCGACAGTTAGTGTTAAAATCATTGAACCACATAGAAATTTGTAGGCTATATAGAGCCGATTTTGAAGTTTATTTTTTTATTACATGGGATGGGTTTTCATATCATATTTTTAAAGTTCAACATTGTAATAAAGTCTTTCTACTGCTTCTCAGGTATGCCTGACCCATTTACCGCTGCAGTTGCGGCTGCGGTAACTGGGAATTCCGCGGCTCAAGCAGAATACTATCAAGCTTATCAACAATATTATCAACAGTATTATGCTTCTCAGTATGCAGCCCATTTTTATTCAAGTGAATCATCCACCAATGGTGACATAGCTAATTCCGGAATAACGTCGATTGCCGGCGGCGGTACACTTGTAGGTGATGCTACAGTTCAGCAGCATGCATTCGTCGATGCTGCTGCTTCCCACTTATATGCTAGAGCACTTCAGCAGGGCACTGGATCACAAGAATATGCTCCAGGTATTATAATGTTATCAAATAAAGTAATTTGTGTGAAACTATCACCTAGTAAATTGTAATTCAATGATTACTACTATTTATCTTTAGTTTAGTAGGGGGTATTGATTAATACCATCTTTAGGTGATCAAAACGACTACCTTTATTCCACTCAATAAGCGAGTGCCATTGTATAGTCATTTAGTTAAAGACTACTTCACCCACACCATTTGTCTTTACATGGTATATTTTTATTGCAGTTCCATAACTCGAAAGATTGTTGTTTCTTATTCAAGCTTCGAAGCATGTCTTTTAATAAGCACCCAGTCATTATTCAACTGGGCCATCTGTTGCAAATAGATGCAAGTAAATTTCCTTATCCCTTCCTGGACGTATTGGTGCCAAATCCTAATTTCTCACCATCAGTACACCAGCACTTCAAGTTCTCAAAAGACAAATGACTCATTGACTTATTTTGATTTTCAGTTATTATGTGAAATCTACTTTATGGCATCGTTTCACTTTATGTACGTATCGGGATTTTAGATTTAATAATCTTTGTGTTTGTTTCTTAAGAAAAGCAGAATCTTTCATTTAGGGACTAAGAAATTTCAGCCAGTCGTGTGCAATTCAACCAGACACATTTACACCACTCCAAGTTGCCGCACACCATTAGCACAGCATAATGAATATCTAAGTAGTAGATGTAATAGTAATATCAGTGGTGATAAAAAGATTGGACATTAAGAATATGATTCTAAAAGAAAGAAGTAATTCTTGGGAACAGAGGTATATGCAAATTTTAAACGTCACTTTACGGGAAAATAGATAGTGGTTGATAGAATATCATAATATGAAGTGATTGAGCCGTAACTACTTATGACTGCTTAGTAAGACGTTTGCTTTTATATACAAAGTAACTATGACAACGTGATGATTTTTTTTCATTCAAAATGATTTTCACATTTGTTAATATTAGCCAATTGATTAAACATTTTACTTATTAAGTTTACTTTTGATCCCCTTGGCACCACGACGATGAATAAATTAAGGAATTCTGCTTTGAAGTAATCTATTAAAATTAGATGTGTGAATATATTTACTTGGTTGGATATAACTTCCCTCGAGAAGTTCAGGCCAGATTGATGGGTGGAACTTTGATGTTTATCTGTGTAAATTTCCAATCCCAATTTACGTCAGCCTACGCACTTAAACTATGACAAGTATTCAAATAAGTAGCTATAATCAGTTTTTACTTTCAATTGATAAAAGGCAATAATGATGCTTAGATCTGTATTTCAGCATTCGCATACGTTTTGGACTCCTCAGTTATGTGCACTTATTACCCCACAAGTACCTTTACCCCTCTCGGCAAACACTCAACTATCAGCATCACTGGTAGTGCATCTAATGATAAGACTCCCACTTTAACTAATTCATGATAACGTGCTGAAGATCCAATCCCACAAGTGTACTGCATAGTTATCATATTACAACGAGACGACTGTTCAATGCTCCTTAGTTATCAATGGGGTACCGCCGTGGATCGATCTGTGAGGGATAAGAACAACAGATTTAAACCAATCTCCACAAAACCACCTCAGTTCGAAAAAATTTTGTAATTAATTATTCAATTCATCACACATGCACGCAGTCGTGTTTGTTTTAATTCATTTGTTTCTTTAACGAACAATAAGGACTTAGTTCGCATTCTAAACGATATGGCTAACTGACACATTCTTGTGTGTTTACAGCATACTAAGATTTCGTTCCATTTACTTGTGATTAACAGTCTTCGCTTTTAAGTTTTCTATCTTTCACATTTTTTTTGCTTCATAGAACCGCATGTTTTATCATCAGCTTGTGATCGTCCAAGACATGTAGATGATTTAGATGAAGTTTTCAATTTTCTCGAAGCATCACGATGGAATGTCACTGACCCGTCACTTGGATTGTATATTAAAATTAGACCATGAATATTTATTACTGCTTTCGTTGTTACTGTTTGCTGATAGTGTATTATACTTTCATAAATTTAGTCGAAGGATATTTGAATTTTCTACATATTATTTTAATTATTTAATGTAAGTGTACTTTAACTTTAAATGTGTGTACTTATTTCATTTCGTGTAAGTAGGTGTAATAGTTAGTTTGGATAAAACGATGAGGGATTAATTGGCTAAGTAATTCCAAGTTTTTAGTATATGCTTGTAACACCAGTTAAATAATACTGAACAATCCCTACTGTTTACCTCAACGTGGTCCCCGTACTGAAAATGACTAAACATGTTGAGAAGTTTGTAGTAATTCCACGTTGTCGACGATGGATAACACTGGATAACTAGTTTATTACAGGAACTTGAAGGAAATTATCTACCGTCGAAGCGCCGGCAAACTATCTCACGAGCACGTGTTAAAGGCAACTTTAGCTAGTGGAAATAGTCACTTGATATTCATGAGTGATGTAACGACGAAAGCTCGCTACCTCATCGATTCTGAAACAGAAAGTTGTGCCCTACTTTAAACTTGAATCAATACGAAACGATATCCCGATTTGAATGAGGCAAAGACAGGATCGACGTGTGTAACCAGTTGTGTCACATCACCATTACAAGTCCACCTATATTCTCGGAAGCACATCAACTTGCGCCAGAGAAACAAACTAGCTAGGAATTAGTTCGATCACGTGATAGACCTGGGAATGGACTTTCCATCCAGCAGTCCCATGGCTATCTCTATTACATATCGTCCTCGGGGAGACAATCATCGTTCCACCAGTAATTAGCTGTAACCCATCGCCTAAGCCACTCCAGATCATTAAGCCTTATCGCACATCCGTGACTCAATGGTCGACTTGGACTGTAAGGCCGTATTTTTAAAACGACTTGGTAGAGGAGTATAATTCAATGCCTATAACCAAAGGCAGCTCTCCTAGAACGAGTATTATGACCCCATTAGGCCTCTACGAATTTTTTGAGTATCCCTTAAAATTAGAAATGCAGCTCAAGTATTACAGGGTTTCAAAGATGAAGTGTTCCTGGGCCTTGACTTTGTCCAAGCATATGTTGTGACTGCTTGACTTCAAGCATGGATGAACACATGGAGTATAACTTCTCCTCTATCCTTCACTGCCTTCTGATTTACTCTTATTCGCACGTGTGGGTTCAATCGTTAGAAGTTGCTCTGGTTATACGGCAAACGTAACTCGGTCACATACGGAGTGCTCTTCAAGTCACTGACGTTCGCTATGAACTCATCCTCAGGTAAGTACCCTCCATGGGAATATCATCATCTAGATCACACTACCTGGTTCACTACAGATACACAACATGCATTTGAACATAACAATGTAGTCGCCGACACTTTATTGATACTTCATCCCTTGAGTTCTATCCAAATAACTGGCCTTGTTGAACTGTTCAACTTCGTAGGGAAGACAATGATGTCTATCACGAGCTATCTACTCGGTTGTGCCTAGAGTTTCACTCACGTTAGAACCACTGTTTTGTAAGCATATCTGCGCCCGTAGTATGTACAAGCCTTATATACCTCTCCTAAGTACAGTAATTTCATTATTGTACATTTTTGCCTTAATGTATATGTTCAGGTATAATTGGACTTAGCTGCCACCCGGAACAAGTATTAGCCAGCATAACGAACTCTAAATATTTAGTACCGACTTATAGGGTGTCCTTGTTTTGAGTTTGTATCATTCTCTATTTTGGTTAGTTATCAGTAAGAAATGTCTGTAAGTAGGAGTGAGTTTAGTTGTCTACGACAATGACTTCAAACCTTATTTGTAATGTCATTCTTGTTGCATTAATATTTAAGCGATGCAAATGCTAACTTAAGTAATGTCTTATGTAAGTCATGTTATCTGTGGCTTCCTTTAACCTCTCTCACTCTAACCACAGTGATCAAGCTCTGACAAATACAAAACTGGTTAGTGGTTAAGAAGTATTTAACATGTTAGTTACTTGAAAGAGTACAGGGAGAATACACTCTTACTCAGCATACTTTTGGTCCGTGGTACAAATTTGCTGTTGAGTCATCGTTTTCCTTAACCTTGATTTGTCTACTTGTCAAGCATGATAAATTTTCTTATAGCACTTTCCCAATTTCAATTGCTAGGTTCGATCACTTCCAGTTCAATCTGGTAGGACCTCTACCATAGTCAAATTGATTTTCTTGTCCCCGATTCATGCGCTAGTCGGGAGCGGTACCACTCAAAGACAACGACTGAAATGGTTGTCTGCGCTCTCGTCAAACCCCAAATAGAATACCTCGACTGCCTGTCTGCAATTGCATCGAACCACTGGTGCCATTTACAATCTATCCTAAATCCTTGACACTGTGTTTCCGGAGAGCAACATATCACCCACAATTCAATGGTTTGGTGGAAAGGTTTCATCGACATCTAAAAGCACCAATTTTGGCTACGAGCGTTCATCAGTGGACTGACTGTCCAACTAGTCTTATTGGGTATTTGTAGCACTGTAACAGCAGATGCTGGGTGCAGTATTGCAGATTCTGTGTATGAAACCACACTTCAGGTAAATTCTTTAGGACCATTCCCACGTCAATAAGCCTAGATCTCAACTTAAATGTAAAACGGCTCGCAGCTGCTATGCGTTAAGTTAAACCAGTCCAAACTTCACTACAACTGACAGAGATCTTTATAAAATCTTTCCCTAAAATATGGTACACACACCTTCGTAAGTCGTGGTTATCTAATCCGATCTTTCGACGCGACTAACGAAGGACAGTGCGTAGTTTTCAGGAGAGAATGAGAGTACGATGCAATCGATAGGAAAAACAATGAAGGAAACGCCAGCATCGACTGCCTCAAAGCAAAGTGTTTGGTGAACAACTATATCAACGTCGTCTTTAGCACGATACTCCTAAACTTTGCTTAGTCGAAGCCACTACGCCTAAATCAACGACCAACAAGCAAGAAAAGACCTCAGAGTTCCTCTTTCGTATAGCCAAACGCTACACGCCTTCCTGGGACTGTGCAGTTTTTAAAAACACCAAAACTTTTATTTCACTTTTCAGCAAATAACTTTTGTTACTTGTAGTTAGTTTTCCCCGTTGTACCACTTTCTATTTGTCGAGGGGGGGGGTATTTTCGAAAAATCCCTAACTATTGGCCAATACTCTGTCATGTATATCCGCTGGTTTAATGAAAAGATAAACATGATTTGCTTAGCAGAGGGCTCCCTAATAAAAACGACATCTCTAATCCAATGTAGGTTTGTTCGTTCTCGCATATTCAAATACTCAGTTTCCACTAATTGACTTTTCATTTCATACATACCTTCCACTCACCTCCTTGTAATCCTTGGACCTCTTACAGCACCACTAATATTCTATTATTCCAGTAGCTATCTATTTTATCGCATTATTATTGTTATCGCATCATTACAAATTCCCTTAAATAATTAAATATACGAGCCTGACACCATTAAAGAAGGAAGGGTAGAGTTTCCAGCCAGTAGATATGATGGTGTGGATACAGTTTCAAACTCCCCTTGTCTTCAGGGCTTAAGCTGTTCCATGTTGACAGCTACATACAATGGTTTTGTTTAAAGCGATCAAGCAAAAAGAATATAACTCTCTTATACATAAACCACTCTGATTTGCGCACATACTATCTATAGCTACTCTATCTATCAAGACATTTTTCTACAACCACTTCCATATAAACGTGATTGATAGTATTGAACTACAGGTAATAAGTCAAACGTAGGAAGACTTAACAACGAGACAACTTGTTAGCTATCTATAGAGCAACCTACGGGGAGCGAAAGGCAAAAAACCGAACTCAGACACTTATACACCCACCTAAAACCGATAATAGTTATACTAACCGAAAAGTTGCCTACCTGAAATCCCAGGATGATGAGATGAACATCCAACGTATGACCCTGCTACTAAAAAACAGGGACTACAGAATGAGAGGCGCAGTTGCAACTTACGCAGGTTACTTACTTACGCCTGTTACCCCTCTCGGAGGAGCATAGGCCGCTCACCAGTATTCTCCATTCAACTCTGTCCTCAGCCAATCCTTTCCAGCTGTCTCCAGTTACTGTTCATCCTTTTAATGTCTGCTTCCAGTTCTCGACGCAGGGTGTTCTTTGGCCTTCTTCTTTTCCGTTTTCCAACAGGATTCCAAGTTAGTGCTTGCTCGTGATACAGTCGGATGATTTCTGCAATGTATGTCCTATCCATTTCCAACGTCGTTTCCTGATTTCCTCTTCAGCTGGTAGTTGGTTTGTTCTCTTCCAAAGTAGGCTGTTGCTGATGGTTTCCGGCCAACGTACATTCAATATTTGACGTAGACAGTTGTTGATAAATACCTGTACTCTCCTGAGGATGTTTGCAGTAGTTCTCCACGTTTCAGCTCCATACAGATGAACTGACTTGACGTTCGAGTTGAAGCGTCTAACTTTGAGGTTAGTTGACAGTTGTTTCGAGTCCCATATATTTTTCAACTGTAGGAATGCTGCCCTTGCTTTGCCGATCATTGCCCTTACATCTGCATCGGATCCTCCTTGTTCATCGATGATGCTCCCCAGGTATGTAAAAGTATCCACTTCTTCCAGAGTTTCACCATCAAGTTCAATGAGGTCGGTGCTCTCGGTGTTGAATTTGAGGATCTTGCTCTTTCCCTTATGTATGTTCAGGCCTATTGATGCTGAGATTGCTGCTACTTTGATTGTCTTCACTTGCATTCGCTGTTGTGTATAGGATAGAAGTGCTAGATCATCCGCGAAGTCCAGATCATCAAGTTGCATCCTACTTGTCCATTGTATCCCGTGCTTCTCCTCAGATGTAGAGGTTTTCATGATCCAATCGACCACTAGGAGGAAGAGGAAGGGCGAGAGCAGACAGCCCTGTCTGACACCGGTTCTTACTGAGAATGCATTTGTCAGCTGTCCTCCATGCACAATTTTGCACTGTAGTGCGTCGTAAGAATTCTGGATGATGTTGACGAGTTTCTCTGGTATACCGTAGTGTCGAAGAAGTTTCCATAGTGATCTCCTGTCTACGCTGTCAAACTGCCTTCTCATAGTCGATGAAGTTGATGTACAGTGACGAGTTCCATTCAATTGATTGTTCAACGATGATGCGTAGTGTTGCGATTTGGTCTGTGCATGACCGATCCTTACGGAAACCAGCCTGTTGGTCTCGAAGTTGAGCATCCACTGAATCTTTCATTCTGTTCAACAACACTCTGTTGAAGACTTTCCCTGGTACTGACAATAGTGTGATTCCTCTGTAGTTCTCGCATTTGCTCAAATCTCCTTTCTTTGGTATCTTGATAAGGTATCCTTCTTTCCAGTCTGCCGGCACCTGTTCTTCCTCCCAGATCCTCTTGAATAAAACGTGGAGCACCCTCGCCGTTATGTCTATGTCTGACTTGAGTGCTTCGGCTGGTATATTGTCAGGTCCTGCTGCTTTCCCACTTTTGATCTGTCTGATGGCTATCTTGATTTCTTCCATCGTTGGTGGATTGGCATCTATCGGGAGGTCTGTAGGTGCTGCTTCGATGTCTGGTGGGTTCGGTGGAGCTGGTCTATTCAAGAGTTCCTCGAAATGTTCTACCTATCTGTCTCTTTGTTCTTGAATCTCGGTGATTGGCTTGCCTTCTTTGTTCCTGACCGGTCGCTCTGGTTTACTATATTTCCCTGCCAGTTTCTTCGTTGTGTCGTATAGCTGTTTCATATTTCCTTCTCTTGCAGCTTTTTCTGCTGTCGTTGCAAGGCCTTTGATATACTTCCGTTTGTTGGCTCGAATGCTCTTCTTTACTTGTTTATTTGCTTCTGTGTATTCATTTTGTGCCTTGATTTTCTCTGCTCTAGTTCGGCTGTTGTTTATTTCTGCCTTCTTGTTCCTCCTTTGTTGAATTTTGCTCAGGGTCTCTGTGGAAATCCATTCCTTATGATGGTAGTTCTTGCAGCCCAGAGCCTCTTGACACGTTGAAGTTAGTGCCTCTTTGATTCCTTTCCAGTTGTCCTCCACAGTGGTTTCTTCCTCGTTCAGCAGATCTTGGTAAGGCTTGAACCTGTTGTTGAGAGTTATTTTAAATTCCTTGAGTTTGTCAGTATCCCGAAGAGAGGCTGTATTGAACCGTTTTAATGCTGTTGCTCCAGTTATCCATTGCTTCTTTAGCTTCAGCTTCATTTTGGCAACCACTAGGTGGTGGTCTGAAGCTACATCAGCTCTTCTCCTGGTTCTCACATCTTCCATTGATCTTCTGAATTTTTTATTGATGCATATATGATCAATTTGATTCTCTGTAGTATGATCCAGTGAGATCCATGTAGCCTTGTGTATGCGTTTGTGGGGGAATATTGTACCACCTATGACCATTTTGTTGAAAGCGCATAGATTTGTAAATCTTTCACCATTTTCATTTCTTTCTCCCGGTCCTTGTCGTCCCATGATGTCTTCATAACCGGTGTTGTCCATTCCGACTTTAGCATTTAGGTCCCCGATTAGGATTGTCAGATCCTTTCCTGGACACTTCGCTATAATTGACTGCAGTCTATCATAAAACTGATCTTTGTCCTCGTCGTTGCCGTCGTTGGTGGTTGCATAACACTGGATGATGTTCATTGTAATCCCCTTCTTCATTGTCTTGAAAGATGCTTTGATGATCCTGGGTCCATGTGGTTCCCATCCTACAAGTGAATTGCGCGCTTTCTTAGACAGCATCAGAGCAACTCCTTGGGTGTGTGGGGCATTTTCCTCTTCGTACCCGGAATATAATAGCACTTCTCCCGTGGCTAATGTTTTCTGTCCAGTTTCAGTCCAATGCGTTTCGCTGGTCCCGAGCACAGTTAAATTGTATCTCTTCATTTCTGCTGCTATCTGGCTGATCTTCCCTGTCTCCCACATTGTCCGAACATTCCATGTACCTATAAAAATTTTTGCTCTGGTCGTTAGAAGGGGTGGCATCGGCCTCATGTCTTCCGAAGAATCTCGGCTTTCATCACGAAGCGTCATATAGATTCCTTCCACTTCCAGGGCAGAGTTTAAATGGTTAAGTTTGTTTAATCTGGTTAGCGTTTTTTTTGGCAAACTTGTGTTTTACGGGATAGGGGTGCTAGCCCTATGCCCAACCCTCCTCCTTTACCCGGGCTTGGGACGGGCAACAACCCTAGAAGAGCTACGGGCGGAGTTAACTTACGCAAGTAGCCTCATCAAAATAACACTCGTAAATAATACCGCGTTGACAAGTTTACCAAAATCTCTCTAGTGCCGCTTCAGTGTTACCGGGAATAAGTACCTAATTGACGGGATATACCGCTCTTCCACAAACGCCCAAGTACACAATGAGAGCCCACTCCGAGCGGGAGGGCAGATAATGTGATGGTCGCGGGGGACTTCAGTCTGTGTCGCCAAACACAACCGAGGGGCTGTCGTTAAAGGGACACTAAGTAGGCTTTTGGTTCTCACCAAAGAGGTAGGACCCAGAACGGTTGCGACACTAGATGAGGAACGAAGGGTAATCTTTCAAAGTCAGATTACATATTTTGCAATGCCGGACTCTGTAAGATCTTTTTTGATAGTTCTGTGTGAAAATCACTCCAAGTGACATTTTTCTACAGTAGTTCGATGTTTTGAGTTTAAAAGTACATCTATTCCCCTTATTACGTTTAACTGTCCATTCTAATAAACTCTTTGGATCTTTTTCATTACTGTTTTAAGATAACGTTAGAATTTTAATGGTAATACACAAGGATATAGACAGACTGCAGCTTCAAAGTGATCTAGATGATTTGGCTAAATGATCTGAAAGCTGGAGTTTGTAAATAATTTGTACTAAAAGTAAATTAATACAAATCGGACAAGACGATAACAATCATAACAATATTGGTTAAATACCCTTGAAACACTGAGAACAAAACTTTTAGGCTTAACCATAATCAGTAATCTCAAACATCAGCACATTGAGATGCAAGTAGAGCCAAGAGATTCTGTGTGTAATAGTCACTTTGTTAGAGCTTTCGAATATCTTGACGATATTACGTTTAGAATTCTCAACTCTACGTAAGACCTTATTTGAAACATTGGGGATTTCGATTCTGACAAGCCTTAGTATTTGATCATTCATCATAAAAATATAGATATGTGCAAACACAAAAGCACAGCGTAAACATGTTGAAAGAATATAGGTATACACAAACACTTTGAAAACTATAACAGGCAACGAACCTATTGGTTTGATGGTGCCTAGATCACGCCCTGTTCACCACTGAAGTGTAACATATGTATAAACAAGATACACTTATGGTATAACCACAATAGCTTCTAGCGAGGTAGAAGTCAGTTGGTAGGGCTCAATGGAGACGTAGGTGTATATGATCGTACGTACAGCTTAAACGGGATCGCAACAACCATCATGGCCGACTGAAGGGAAAGTTGCTTTCCACGATGCTTTGTGTCGTGACATATTGGTGGTGCTTGGCCAAGTACCCTCAGCTATTCGTGTTTGCTAGAACAAATATGAATAGCACCAATGAAGAGTGCTTATACATCTATATACTTAAGAAATCCATTGTTCTATCTACGTAAGGCCTCATTTAGAACAATGTATTTAAGTAGCCTGCCCATATTTTTTAAGGATGCATACACCCTTGAACGTTTCCGACGAGTAGTCACTAAACAGCAACACTCTCCAGCCTTCTACACCAAAAGAGACCAAAACTTCACTTAATTTTCCTGTCATACTGTAGAATACGAGGATATCCCATGCTAGCATTGTGTTTTAAATGATATTTTGGGTACTAACTTCTCCTGTTCTTTTACTACTTTAAGAGTCAATTACTACCTAGACAATTACAGAAACAGTCTTAATACCACAACCGAATAAACCTAAGTTGATATCCCACTTCTCCCACTGAGTAATCAACGTTTGGAACGCCCAACTGAAATAAATAGTATTAGCACCACCGGTGAACACCTCTGATAAGGAACCAGACCTTCACTGGAAAACACACTGCAAGGATTAACATAGGTCACTCGAACTACTATTTTTATTACAAAAACTGGTGAAAATTGAATAAGACTGTACTCGTATCTTCAAGGTCGTTTCCCTATCATTATACTATTTACTTCAAATGAGTAATGTGCTAACTCGTGGTCGACTCTCTCACTCATTTTCAAACTCCGACCAGGATGCTTTCGAAAGTAATGTTTTTTTTCCGTTCCATGTGAATATAGATCCCATTATGTGATAACGTGTGTAACGCAGTCGGGACATGTGAACAACCGATAGATGAGTCGTTCTGGTCATTGGCCGGTCGACAGGAAACATAATTAACAACTTGCGTTAAATTAATGGTTGTCTTTAAACTTCTGTGGTCATGACGCCGATTACTATTTGTTGGAAAAAATGTGGTACTAACATCTTAATTATTATACTAAAAATTAGATAAATATCAACTAGGATTTTAAAGAACAATTAAACAGGTTTGAATGTTCACTATGAAATTACTTGGATATTCTTGTGTACTACGAATTACTTGTACTTTTTAACACTTTGTCCTCAGTAATAAGGACGGTAGGTCTGATAACCCATGTTTATCCTAGCAGGTGTTTTTAGTTCTAGAGGGAGCAAAAAGACAAGACATACTAACACCTAAATCGTTGTTTTGCATGCGGAATGCCAATATAAAGGTCACTTCATGTTGTACGATAAGATGAAGGGAAAAGGTCCAAACGCTTTAAACGCTCATCCTCTGAAAAGTTTGAAAGGCTGGCTAGCTTGATACCCTTTAAGTGTCTTGACATCCTTAATCAGATAGGGACTTGCCGCTTGGAGGCAATATTCAAAATAAAGTATTACTTACGTAAAACATGAAATTCAGAACATATCTTCAAAACATTTGAGTGATCTGCGGAGTAACCAGAGCACTCGTAACCCTTTAGCTACTACTGCGTTTCAGTGTACAGTCGTTCTCAATTCGTGACTTACGATTACTCCTATGTTCTTAAATTCTACCTTTAGAAGTAGTGCATTGCTTTGTCAGCTTTCGATTCGGCAACGTCCTAGTTATCACTCTGACGTAGAGAGGTATTTTTTTTTTATTATCTCGTTTGGTCCTTCTCTTGATATAAGAGAATAGTCGCTTTAAGCATGAGTGGCTGTCATGTGCTGATTGCCTTTCATAGCTTGTGCAAGACCTGGATATGGTTGTCTCACATCAGTTCCTGACATTGTCATACTCTGACTTGAATGCCTCATGATCTGTTAAGAGGAACAAGTTCCTTAGATGTTTTCTGCGTCATTGTAACTTGATAATGTACTGTCAATCCAGAAAGAACGATGACTAAGTCCTAACTCTTTACTTTCTGTTCTGTATAATTTGTTTTCTCAAATCTACTTTCACAAATTAGTGATGTGAAAAGCAATGACTACCGAGTTTGGTTAGCTGTAATCAATTACTATTTGAGTGTGGTTTATTTGTGTGCTTATGAAATGAACTGCGAGTGTTCAGGGGATGAGGGCTTAATTCTATTTTAATCACAGCGTACTGTACATATCGCCTATACAATTATGTCAGAGCAGATACTGATTGATTGCATATTTAGCTGATATCCAATTTGTCTTTACACTGCACTTTTCTAGACATAACACTCATGATTAAATTATCATGCTTGTGTATCCTAAATTTTTAATTAGTAATTCCTAATACCTAAGTATATCCGAAAATCTACGCCATCAATAGATTTCCCAATTCAACTACATGCATTCTTCGATTATCTTATAGGCTAATTAATGATAACCAAAGGCTCCTAATTTTCAAGCATTTCTCTACTGTCAACTTAAAGTTTGTCACCCAAATCTCGGGGACTGATTACTTCATTTTCTAGTTTAGCAAACTGGTTCTAAGCTATATTAAGAGACTAAGGTTACAAAAGTGACAATGTAGGAGTTAACGCTAGACACAAAAATAAACGAATTTCCGTATTTTAATATCCATCTCGCCACTCTAATTTTTTTGTTTGACATTTTCTTTCTGTGAACTTAATGATGCTAAATGAATGGGGCTTTTATGGGTCGTTGTCGACGTAAGTCAGTACTACGAACATCAACTATTTATCAGGCCATATTATTTTTAGAAATATTTTTATTATAGCTGTGCCTTGAAGTACCTGTTTCTGTTAGCTACTATGACGAGCTTTATGTATACATGTCTCCATGATGTTTTAGCATCTTCAGTGTCTATCACTTTAGCTGTTTCTGTCTGGACAATTAGAAAGCTATGTGAGCAGGGTGATGTGGAGAAAAGACAACCTTTCATAAGCAAGAAACAACCAAAAGCTCATTACCAAGCATCTGATACCATCAGACTCATGGAACACACTGTTTTCAAATTTTTGGCCTTTCCTTAGTTAATGCTTTACTTTTTAACCATTTCAGGTGTTTGGTAGTCTTATTTATGAATATCCGAATATTCATACGAACTAATCATAATTAATACAGATTTTTTGATAGATACGTCATTTTTCTCTAAGTATGTTCATCTTCCTCGTGTTCTACACATTTGTCGTGAAATTTCTCTCCTTGCTGTCCTGTAGGATTGCAAAGCGCAGCAATCTAAATTATAGCATTACTGTCTACACTTACTAATTGAATTGCAATTTATTTGTTATCTGAGTTTTTCTTGGCCTAGCTAACCATCACATGTAAGACACGGTTATAATTAAATCTTCATTTACTTGCAAGCATCCGTGTCTTACTTTCTTATTGGCTTAGACTATGAATTCATAAAGATCCCACATACGTGTAAAATCCTCAGCTAAAATAAAAACAGTCGAATTTGCTTCACACTTACACCAGCTATGGTTCTTTATTTGTTTTGTAGATGCGATAATTCGAGTGGGCACAGATTTCCAAGTTGATCTCCCTCCTTTCAAAGGCGAAACACCTATATGCCTTTTGGATCAACCAGATCGTGGAGTGGCGTTATGGCGTCCAATACCTGAATATTTTCATAATCAGTTGGAGGAATTTCTTAGTACAGCTACTAAAAAATATGAGTAAATTCCAAGCTTTAACATATTTATTGTGCAGTGATAATATATTCGATCGTTTATGTAATTCAATTTGATTGGATTTTAATTTGCCTGTGCTACACTGACGTTTAGTGGCTACATGCACTTATCTTACTTAGCAAGTCGACAATTTATTGACTTGTTTCACAGTAACCTTGTGAATTCGAGTGGTCAACACGTTCTCTCATTTAATACATCTTAATTACTTTGCCAATTAAATTATCTGTTTTGCGCAGAACTACGCCTGAAACTAATATTGATCATTCGATGATTTATTTGGACGCTAATTACTCAGTTTAAACAACTGGTTAATATATCTATTCCTAATACTATACGTATAGTTTACATTCGAGTACAGTAATCTGTGAATGGTTGCCTAAATGCACTAATAAACTCTAAGAAGCTTTCTTTCCAGAAAAAGATGTGATTAAATAAAGATGTGTACATATTTTATGTGCAAATTGTGGTGTGGTTAGTAGCTGTATGGCTAAGCTTAATTTGTAGTTAACTTTAGATATTAGTAGTTTGTGTCTGATTGCGATTTAGCATGTTTCGGAATTTCGGTAACCATTATAGAAATACGAAGCGGATTCTTAAGTCCCTTGCAGTTCAGTTATTTTTTCGAAACCAATTATATCCTTAAGTTAATGAGAACTATGTTTGAACACTTTTTATGCCATATATCCTAGCTATGCATGCTTTTACTGGCCCCTCCCTAAAATCTACACGAAGCTATTTTCCAGTGTCCTGTTTAATGTTTTTTCCCAATAGTGTTGGCGTTCAATGAAAGCTATCTTTCTAATTAGTGCTTCTAGATTACGTATGGTGAAGCTTGTTGGATGTTTTTAAAATAACAAATCTGTTAACTGAACGTGATGGCATTTCAGTTAACACCCCCTGCAGATCTACATCAATTGACAAATCTGAGACATATGTTACTTATGCCCGACCTCTGCTTTCCATGGTTTGCAACGGTTACTGGAGTGGTGGCAAGCTGAAAAAATGCTTAGAGCTGCAAAACTAACACATAGCTCCAGTCTATGAATCCATCACTGGTTCATCTAAGTTGCATCGGTAAGTGCAGGCTACCTTGTTAAGGTTCGCGCAATAATCACGATCTGCAGTTGGCGACGTCATGCGACGTGGCTGAATATCATTCACAGTGGCGCAGCTGAAATAATTATATTTTTCTCTAGACCATAAATTATTGTATTCCTTTACACATACTGACTTCCAGGAAAATAAAGTATTCAGTGATGTAATAATATACCTGTATATATGATAATATACGTTTAATAGTAATCTGATGCATTATAACTCATTAGTGCGATTCGCTTGCGACACTGTATCCGTGATAGGTATTTACAGCAGATACGATGTTCTACACAATAACCAACATTATGATCGGTATATCATATTAACACAATTACTGAGCAGTCACGAGTGGAAAATCCATCATGGAAAAAATGTTCCTACTTGTATTTGAATAGCGTTTTCACCTTAATGTTAGCAAATATCTATCTGTGTATACACGTTGGTTGGAACATCTCATACCTTTTCTTTCCACCTTCTGAAACCATATTATCAATGCTTGGACATTCTCACTATAATTACTCAATCAACCAATGCCTATTACCTCTCGTGGAGAATGAACTGCCGACCAGCATTCTCCAATCTACTCTGTCCTTGTCTCTTTTCAAATCTTTTCAAGTGCTGTTCATTCTATTCATGTCTGCCTTCAATTCTCGGTGAAATGTGTTCTTTGGTCTTCTTTTCCTATAATCTTAGGGATTTCATGTTAGGGCTTGTCTTGTATCAGCAGTTTGATAATTTCCTCAATGTGTGTTCTATCTATCCCCCCCCGGCGTCTCGTACCTATCCCTCTTATGGCTAATGTAGGCTGTTGCCGATGTTATCTGGCCAACGGATCCGAAGTATATTACACAAACAACTGTTTATAAATACTTGTATCTCTCGATGGATGTTTTTCGTAGTTCTTCAAGTTTCAGCTGCATAAAATAAGACAGCCTTGACGTTTGTATTGAAAATCCTGATTTTGTTGTTGGTTGACAGGTGGTTTGAGTTAAAGATGATTTTCAATTGTAGAAATGCTGCATTTGCTTTGCCGATCCGTGTCTTCGCATCTGCATCAGATCCCCCTTGTTTACAGATGATTCCACCTACGTATGTAAAAGTTTCCGCATCTTTCAGAGACTCTCCGTCAAGTGTGGTTTGGTTGGTGCTCACTGTGTTGTATCTATTGAGCATGCTTAAATCAGGCTCGTTTCGTGCTAACATTCTTTCCGTGCCTCATTTCGCAGCACTAATGCTACTTCTTGTTTGTGTGAGACATTTTCTTCATGAGTGGAGTACAGCGGTACCTCTCCCGATCCTAATCTTTGCTATCCAGCTGGTAACCAATAAGTTTCCACTTATCCTAAGTATCTCCAGGTCGTCTCTTTTCATTTCCTCAGCTATCTGGATGCTTTTTCCGGTTTCCCACATCGTACAGCTATTCCATGTACCTATATTAATTACTGCTCTGGTTATCATAAGGGGCATTGGCCTCGTGACTTCTGAAGAAACCCGGTTTTCACTATGAGGCGTGACAACTGTTTGGAATGAAGATCTTCCTACTCTTAGTACAGAGTTCAAATGGTTTTTTTCTGGTTAGTGTTGTTTTAGCAGGGTTACTCTTTACAGAAGGGGGAGGTGCTAACCCCATGCTCAACCCTCCTCCTTTGCTTGGGCCTGGGATCAGCAGTAACTCTAGGGAGATTCCAGATGAAGTTCACCATAATTACTACTACGTTGTTTTTGACTGTGCCATTTATCTTGTTCATTCGATCTTTTGTTAAGGTAGTATGGCAACGTGGCCTAAAGCACTTTTTTGCCAGATTCTATGTTGATGATGAGTTATTAACCTGTACGAGATTAGGTTTAATTCTTTGCTAAAAATTATAAAGCCATCTTCGTTTATTTACACATTTATACACATTTCTCTTTTTTGAAGTTATTCAGAAGAACAAGCTCTTGCTTTACTTACGTGGCATAAAACTGATTTTGATCGTGCCTTAACAGATCTATGCAATTTTAGTCCTATTAAATATGAATGGACAGTATCTGAACGGCGAATATTTTTTATATCTGTTGACTATTATAATAAACAATTTCATCAAATTAAAAAGCTTGTAAGTGTCTGTTTTATTTGAGTTTAAATACAGGTTTTATTGTTACTTATAACAGTAATACGTCCAATAATACTTTAACATATGAGGATAGCCACAAAAAACCAATGATATTTCACTTGTATTCACCGTATCAAACCTGAATCTGTAGTAGTAATGATTCATTGAAGTATATGGGCAAAATCAAGTGATTTCCTAAAGTAAACATTAAGAATTAATTGGTTTATTTAAAAAAAGTTTCGGTGCTGTTGCTTATCTTACATAACTTCATACTTATTCTCCTTTTAACCGTATAGGAATTTCTTTTTCAAGCTAAATAAGTGGAGATTCGAACGATTTGTACCCTACAAATTAGTGTTTATGAAATTACAGTTTAGATGGTTAAAAGTGTCAAGTCACCTGTAGAATGATGATATAGCGATCGCGGTACTCAACTTCAACTAGTAGATCAAATATTCGAATCTCGCTCATTTTACTTTGCTTTATATATCAATATATCTCAAGTATCACTAGCCAGCTGTCAATTAGTTTAGCTAGATGCTAAATGCATAAATCTCTACATCGTGTATGATTTGAATTAATTTAAATTGAAGAGAACATTATCTATCATTAAATGCTTGAGAGTAGTTAGGAGTAGCCCCCACTGTGCCGCAAGTTTTATGCATATTACCACTCGTTAGTAATGAATTACCTATAAAATGTGGGAAGTTTGTGATATTTAACACACGAACCTTCATTAACGTCGAAGATGATTCCATATAACTATCCGACTAAGTACATAGACGTATACTTGATTAGAGTTACATCAGTCTTACACCCTACATAGTTGTATGCTAGTGTCCTAATTTTCTCATAGCATCGCCTACGTTATCGTTCATAGCGAATACATTATCATATTATTTTTATTACAAAATTGTCACTTAGTGACTTAATTAATCAACCGCTTTTTTTGTTTTGAAATAAACTCCTACCTACGTCAACCAGTCTAATATGATAGGTAGGTTATTCCACCGTTCAAACTCTCTGCTTAACTCATAGTAAGATTCATATTTATGTTGGTGGTTAATGAGTTAAGTTGATTATTTCGGTTGTTATTCTTGCCGTTTCATAATATTCAATTAATGATACTTTTCTTAATATCTCCACTATTGTTTATTCTGCTTTTAAAGTTTCCTAATCGTACTGTCAATGAATTAATTCTATTTTACTATCTTAATAAACGTAATCTACAAACATTATATGAAATGAGTTTATACGGACCTAAATGGTCTAGTCTGTATAAACGTGGTTATTTACTCCCTGGAATCCCACCACTACCTGATGTTATTCCTGCAAAAACATCAACTACTAGTCAAGTCAGTTTTGCTGTTTTGAAAATTATTTTATACATGCATGTTGCTTATTTGTTATTACTGTTGTTGTTTGAAAAAAGCATTATTTTGGTTAATAAACAATGCATTGTTTAATACGTTAAGATACTGTAGATTTTTGATCATACATGTTTTCGGAGCAGTACTTGCGTATTGTGAAATGAACGAGTGAGCAATTCTGAGGTTAGGCATCAGGTACTAACGTAAAACGAGAATCTGCTGATGAGTCTTCGTCGATCAGTATCTTCGACATTTTGCGTACGCCACTGCTTACCTAGACTTGTAACAATGATTAGTGTACACTTAAGTAAGAAAGCAACTAGAGTTGGCCAAGCCAAGATGTATCATCTATCCATTCAGTCATTAACTTCTGATTTGTGCCGCGTAGGTGGGTGCAAACTAGTTGATTAGGGTTTATTCGACAACTGTGATCAGTGATTGGAGGTAATGTTTGATATGGGCCAGAATCAGTCACAGCGGAGCTGATGGATTCGCTCTTCATTTTCCTCGAAATCTCAAGTTTCTGTACTTTTTCTTATACACTTTTTCATTTCGTTTTCCTGAACCATATTCTCAATGTTAGTCATCCTTATTATTGCTGTTACAATTATTCGACTCGATTAATCCTGTCAACTACCTCTCGTCTTGCGAATGGGGCATAGTAACTTGAGTAAACCTTACTTCTGTCATACTGTATGTTGGTTATGACTGACTGGTTGACTTAGTTAAACATTCAAAACAAGGAGTATTTGGGCGGAGACTTCTGGGCTATTCACAAAAATGATCTTGAAGTACGTACGTATACCTTACAGTTATACTTTATTAGTAGAGATCGATTTATAAAACTAATCGATGGTGATCTGTCGGTCAAAGCTTCCAATCCTTAACCATAAGGTCTCATGTCCAAACCGTGTTCCACGTATTTTACTTTCTATGGCAAGTTGATTTTAGTTCTTTTTTGGAATCGACGATACTGGATTAATAGTGCATTTGGTTGCAATTCCTAATGAGCAGATTGCTCAGATAATGCTTGGTATCTATCTGTTTCTTTAAATGAAATACACCCCTATAACTCAGTAACTATCTTCAACCAACGCTTGTGTACTCTACGAGGTTTCACACAATATCAAAGGCGAAAGATTGGTTAATGCAATATTATTTATTTCAACGAGGCAAAACTTAGCTAGCCAAAACCGGAAAGCACGCGCAAGGTGAGATCCGTTATTCGACCACACTGTAACATCCATACCAAGATAAGGATGTACAATAAGTGAAATATTATGTCCAAGGTCATCAGCGGCTGCTACAATTTAATATTTGCAAATTAACTAGTTACCTACTTTCAGTGTTTCATCATCGTAGGACTACTAAAAAGAATTCATCTAATTTCTTTTTTGTATTCCTTTTTTTATAGAAATTCTCTGTTGATTTAGATACGAATGATCCAGTTGATGCAGAAATCAAACGTTATCTTGACACTTTGCATGGTCTGGTTCTGGATTCTGAAGAATCGAATCAAGATATAGAACCTGGTGCATCAAGTATGCATTCAGACTCGGAGGCAGAAGTGTGTACACCATCGTCAGCTGTAAATATTGAAGGCATTGAACAGTTGGATGATGAACAAAATAAATTAAGAAAAGATTCTACTGGACCATCCGGTCGTAAACGTCGAAGACAATGTGGTAGTAGTGGTGGTAAAAACCGGCCTACAACTACTGCATTTGTTTTATCTCAGTCATCATTAAATTTATTACCGGATGATTTTAATCCGACAAATCGTCTGTCTGTGCGTAAACATGCACGTTTTGAGGAGGAGATTGCAGCTGCTGCAGCGGCGGCTACCGCTGTAGCGTCTAGTAGTGGTCAGTCAAGTGAGAACAACAAATCGGATAAAACACATGCTTTTGTTAATCCTGGTGTACGTAGTTCTCGAAGAGGTATTTTGTCTGCTACAACACCTCATACATTAAGGTATTATGGATTTATCTGTATGGTGAAGAATATTTATAACCTAGGTAGATGTTTTTTGATTGTATTGTATACACTGGTTAGCCTAACTTCAAAACTTTCATTTTTTGTTCTTGGCAACGTCATCGTCGCTTACTTTACGCACAAATAAGTAGAATTCATCACTGATTATGTTGTTGTCTAGGGCGACAACGATAGCTTTACAATGAAACAAATTAACTCAGTTAATACAACGTGACCCCAAATTTATGTCTACAAAGCTACAAAATTTTGAAGTTTTCGATTTGAAACTTGTTTTTTGTTAAGTTAATGATCTCCACTTATTTATTTAGCATATAAATTTCCAGCGGTGAAAAGCCCACCACAAAAAAGTTGTTGAACACACAAAAGTGCTTGTAAAGACATTGGGAAATCACGTTTTTAGTTAACGGTTTCAGGCTGAATTTACAAGTTTTTATGATGATATATGGAAACTATGAACTTGGATCTTCAAGTGGTATCTGTCGAAGCTATTAAGTATCCCCTTTTTCGTTTCATTTCATCATAGAATTAGTGCTTGAAATCAGTCCTTCGTGTGAATTTTTAAGGGTTAATCTTCTACCATGAGGCACACTTATCGGCTTAGAGTACGCAGATGAGAGTCATGTTCAATGAACGTAAATACATAAACTTCCCACTTTCATTTTCTCAAATAATATCACTTACTTGGTAACCTCTCATTACGTAAATGAGAATCTGTTTTATCGTAACATTTAAAATTTTCGTGAAAGATATTTATTTAGTAAATTAATCTTTCTTGCTTCATATATCATTGAGTGTTTTTCATTTACAGAAGATTACCTCATGATTCAGACAAATTATAAGGTAGTATATACCCCTCTGAATACACCGACCTAGTCTCTGAGATCAGAATTCATGCATCTGCTTTAATACAGACCATCAGAATCCTTGAGGACGTATATTGCTATAGCCATTCAAGTTTCGTAATAATTGGGCAGACCTCAAGCAGGTAGTTCGAATTTACTAACATGGCTTAGACCAATGATTAATGGCCACATGTATTAGTGCTACCTTGTGGTCTGACCTTCCGAACTACTGAACCAGTTAGTATTTACATCGAAACCTGTTGTTTATGCTAGCCTCTCTGAACTATCAAACGACGTATTACTTTATATGCTTACTGTTTACTTGTCTGCGCTAAATATTTATATTACTTTATTTGCTCCTCTTTGAGTATTCTTCACAATTCTGTTTTTCGAAAATAAATAAACAACCTATTCACAGGCCAACATTACCCTCTGGCGTCTATCATTCACATAAACAATTTCTTCGAGTATGTCATTCTACGCCTGATCAGTATAATCAAGAAATAAATGAATTGAAAAGTACATTACAGATATTATATAAACAAGTCAATGAAAGTGATAAAGTAAGTGTTAAAATTGTTTTAATATAAATGCCATGAATTTGTTACATGTTGGAGGATAAAGTACGCGTTGATCTGCGTTGTCACTCTGTAAGCCACGTTGGAGGGAATGCTGTCGAATACAGTGATGAAGTTACTCCTGTAAATGACCTATTTTTCTAATATAACTAACTTAACATATCTAACTTACTTACCTGGTGCAGTTTCCTGTACCTCGATTCGAGCAATATCTTAAACAAGAGAGTTAGTTGTACTACCCAGTAATTTCAGCTGAAGTAAGTGGAGTAAGGTCCTAATTGACATTAACAACACTGAGCTGCCGCTTCTATCCATTGCCATGTTTTGTATTCAGCTATGAATACATACTATACTTGTATAGTCATCCTTAATCACGTCAGTGTGTATATTTCACTAGTAATCAATAGGCATTGAATAATACACTCATCTAGGTTAGTGAAGCTGTTCCGTATTCGCGGCCTCCTCAAATTGCTTATGCAACTTTATCCTACATATTTTATGAGTGGAATAGTGTATCCAGTGTACTAATATTTTCCTTCTTCATAGATCCCATAATTTCCTTTTGATGTTTGTTTTATCCATTTTATTCACTCAATTTTGTATGTATATCTTTGCTAAAACGTCTTACTTTGAGTTTGGTTTGTTTGAAAGCTTGCCCAGAGAGAAGCTCAACTGCTGAATGGTATTACCTCATTACGACCTCCTTCGCTCCCTATTGTAAGTAAAAGTTGTAATTGATCCGGTACAATCTTATTGTCACTTTTTCATTATAGTTTGCTTTATGAACATACAGACAATATAATTAGACTTTACTATTACCTTAACAGTTTAAGAGTTTCGACTTTAAGTGCTTCAGTTTGTTATGCATATGTGCGTCCATAGAAAGACTGTTTTGAATACGCACAATACTATCAGAATTAAACCCGTTTTGAGAATTCCGATTATTCGAGTGAATAGTGCCTAACCTCCGAGATTTGTCTTCAAAAGATAGTAACATTAATCTAAGAACCTAAACTGTATGATTTATAAACCTCAAACATAACATAAGCTATTGAATCTTAGTAAGTGGTATATTGTATGAAGGAGAAAATTGGAAAGTGTACAAAGAATTAACAAGTTTATTTGAATCAGGTTAGTTGACGTTAGATCCATATTAGTGCATATTTAAACAGTTAAAGCATTATTCTATAGTTAGTATTTAGTTTTTTTTTTAATTCTTACTTCGTGGTAATTGCTTTGACATTTGTCAATGTTTCGTCCTCATGACTGCTAGCTCCATCAGTTGTGAATTCATCAGAAGATTGTGTCTATTGACAGATTTACTCGTACACAAACATTAGCTGACAGTTCGTAAAAATAGTCATTATTTATAGAGGGAATTTACAGACGGCGTACGTCATATTATTTTATAAAATAATACAATGCATCGATTGTTGCTATGAAAATGACGCGTAATAGGAAACCGTATTATCTATTGAACAAATAATTTCTTCAACACCTGTAAGCTTGAATAGTTAGGTATTTGTTATTCGACACCTAAGTTCTCCACACACAGCATATCTTTTTCTAGTTAAATCAGCTGGTCATGTATGCATTGGTAGATGAGTTTAAATAAATCCTATCATAAAACCAGGAAAATCATTTTGTTGGTAGATACATTATTTTCTCATTTGCATTGGCCTAAAGGGAGTTTTTTTGAAGCCACACGCATAATATCGGATCAGATGTCATAAAACCCTCATCATGAGTGCTTAATTCTCAGTGACACGCGCGTCTGCGTACTTTCCTATATATCTTCCTCTACGGCTAGAAATAAACCATTAACTTTCTTTTATCTTTTTAATAATTGGTAGCTGAGTTCAAAGCTATTGGGTAAGCATTGTACAAACTTTGTTGAGTAGCATTTGAATTGTTGCGTTGATATTTCTGTTTGCCTATCTATAGTCAAATAATAACACATCTGAAACCGAGCTATTTGGTGCACACTCAAATATTTCAATCTACGTTACGTTATTCAGTAATCCTACCGAATAAATTACGATTGACAGTCTCACCACCAATTTTCTGCTTATCATCAAACAAACAATTCAGCGTGAAACAAAGTCTATCAGAGTGTCAAATCGTACTGTCTGCATAAGATTACCTTACTAATAGAATTTACCAAACAATAAGGACAGTGCAAATCATTAATTTTTACGGATTATTATTAATTTAAGGTTTCTTCGTCATCGTTACCTATTTTTTAACTCTATCCATATATATATATATATATATATATATATATATATATACCTTTCCAATTTTTCGCTAGGATCCTTATTGGAGTCCAGTGGACATACAACTTGCTTGTCATGCTATTGGTAAGTTGGGTCGAGATTATGAAGGCATCGCTGATTATTTAATCAACAAAACTCCAAGTATGGTTGCTACATTAATAGAAATGCATGGACAGCAACTTAATTTAAGTCAGTTGGCATCAATGGCACCAATTATAATGCTTTAATATTGTTTTCGTGTATGTAAATAGTTAAATGCTAATCCAGTTTTGTAGTGTTATTCATGTTGATTGTGATGTTCATTGCAGATATTCCCTTTTGAATAATACGGCAATTATTTGATGCTTTCCCGTTATATTGCATTTCTTGATGATAACATTCTTCTGTGAATATAATTTTCTCGTTCTCTCTCGTTCTGACTATACGATCGCAGAAAGAGGCAACAATTGTTGGATACTATTTATACTACTTATTAGTAAGCAAAATAATAAATGAGTAGTTTCTGCTGAACTCAGATAAATAAAGGTATTACTACTTTTTCTCACCTTATAAATTAATCTTCATCTATTCAGAAATTTGCCATCATATTTTTCCTTCCTATATCTAAAAATACAAAAAAATGCTCGAAATTCTTTTCACTAATAAGTAGTATAAAATAACATTCAAAATTTTTCGTTTTTACGATTGTGTCATCATTACAATTTAGCCATAAACTTAGACTACAAACTTTTCTATTCTTTTAATTGACTGATTGATTATTATTATTGTTATTATTATTATTATACCTTCTACATATACAAATGCATATTTATCATCATGTTCATGTGTACATTTATGGTTTTACGTTTACAATCGTTTACTTCTTTCTTTGTTTTCCTGTGAAATGTTGAAAGAAGGTTTTTAATAAAATAATAATTTTTTCTTTCAGGTTTTTCTCTAAAACAAAGTTGCTGCTCATATTTCATAATTCCTGATTGTAAATGAATATTTAATTATCTTTCTTCTAAGTAAATCACAAATCCTAATAAAGTAAATGAGGAGTGTTATAATAAATAAATAATTAAACAGGAGTAATCCGGAATAGGTGCTGGTATTTGGTTAGAAATATAGTTAAGAAAGATTTCTAACAGTTAAAGAGGCTTGTTTTGCCTCTATGTTTCACTATTTTGTAAAGGGTAACAACATTACTACTAACTGAACTAAATCTAGTTTGATTCATGATGCAAGTCAGCTTTCTACGGTTTCATTACAATCTTTGAATTATAATCACCATTCTTTCTGTTTCCACGTAAATTTTGTGAAATTCTCTACTTTACGAGCCTACATTTATCATCAAACTTGCTATTCACAGTAGAAGTTCTGTAGTCTTATATTACTTTCGTGCAAGTATAGTATTTTCTGTATTACCATTTTCATAGCCCCGTTTGGATGCATCCAATCCTCATTTACACATTTTGTTGCAACAACAGCTAGCGTAAGCTTAACTGAGTTTGACAGTCGATTGAACTAGAAGGTGCTAATTCGCTCATATCAATTCGTTTGGGATTACACTTTAGCTGACCAGATAAATTTGGTGCAAGCCGGGACACAATCAGAACTCAGATTGGTATTCAAGATTTAGCGACAATTATATCCATTTATATCGAAATATCCAGCTGGCTTAAGACACGTTATTGAGATAATTCATTTGTTTACAAAACTCAGTTTCATTCAGGTTTAAAGGCGTCGGTATGTAGGCACTTCCACACTATTTTTTCTTGATTTGGTGGGGCCTAAATATTTACATATGAACTAACTAATAATATGAGTCCGGTCGATTAGTAGTCTTTTCGCTCTAACGCCCACTGACGCCATAAAAATCGGTCATCATGTAGGCGCAGGTAAAGCGGATTTTTTGAACGAATTTGCAGTACTTGAATACGACTTTTACATATGCAACATAAGTTTATATCGATTTTTCTAAGATGTAACAAAAGTGACAAATTTACGATCTCAATCAAATTGTGAACATTAGAGGAGAATCGTTATTTCAGATAAATTATGTCAGTTTTCATATTCTGTCACATCACTTATAAAATCGAGCACTCAACAATCTGAGACTCTTTAGATAGGAAGTAACTTTCAACTGTGATGAGCTATTAAATAGATTGGATAATAGCGGTATACACACTAGAAACAGGAGTAGTAAGTTGGAGAAAAGCAAAATAAATTAATTTGTAATAAAGCAGCAACAAATATCATTTGGGCGGGTAATATGATAAAACGAGTAGTTTGGACTTGTCAGGTCATAAAGTTGTCATGCAGTAACCGATTAGTCTCAACGACGTTGAGAAAAATTATGCGAAAGGGAGTGATAGATTCACTTCGTGCTAACATTCATTGATAATGTGAGTCGACAAAAGTCGTGTTTATGATCGCAGCATGTTAGTTAAACGTCCCCGTGAACGTTGAATAGCGATATGATGGTTTTAACTTTGCTGAAATTCACAAATAGTTAGTTACTACTTTCTCGATTTCAATATTGTCTCATTTATCTAAGTACAAATGTATTTACACTTTCTTTTCTCATGGTCGCTAATATTTTTATAGAGAACTTATCACGGCCTACAAAGCTAACAGGATGGAGTTATAAAGGAACACTGGGAAAGATATACAGTGAAGTTGTCACCTGATTGTCATTCAAACGCTCGTGCATTCCGGGCATGATATAAGAGTATTTCTGTTGTGCTATGTTTATGTAATTTTTTGCGCTTCAAAAAATGATGTGTACTTTTTGACATATTTTCCAACTTGATTTTCATTTACCACCTATTGTTTATTATTATTCAATAGTAATTAAAGGAATTTATTTAAGATAGTTTATAGAGATTGATATTAAGTTCTGGTTGATTAGGATCGTCACAGATTAATGTCGGTAGGTACCACTGAAAACCAGAGAACACTGGACAATTGTTTTGTCCTAGTATTGGGCTCTTCAACAGTGCTTACCCTATATTCTTCTTCAAAGACTTCAGGTTGACTAACGTCTAACCCTTTGAACTTCTAGGTCGAAATCCAATGGTAGAACTCTCACTCCCATCGATTTGTGATATAGCGCGACGACCGTTTAGGCTGCAAATACTTATACATACATTATATATATACATTTCCATTCCTCAAGTGTGACTGTCTAGACTAGTAACTGAATAGTGGACGAGATAACGTTTGACACGAACGAATTGTATTTGAAATCTGTCAACACTAAGATCTAGGTATCTTCAGCTAACTAGTCTCAATTAGAATAAAACATTGCTAATAAGAGAAGAAACTAGTTAATTTTCATGTGATTTTGCTATTTTTTATTTAATTGTAAAGTGAGCGGTAACCAGTACTGCTTTTCATTTCCTCCGCTGGACCTTGTTAACTGTGATTGGTTGTAATGTCATTTTAGTATGCTAACTACTCGGTTTTTCCCAAGGTCGTTTTGTAACTATATATACAGACTTGAATTATAATAGAATCGAATCTTCTAAGTGCTGCGTTGGTGTCTTCTTGATTTTGTCTTGGGGTGAGTAATCAGTCGTTGGTCACGGTTGCAAGTATCAGTTGGCGCAGATTAGTTTCCGATTAGAGTTGCGGTTAATTCGTGCATAGCAGTAGGCGTTATTTATTTATTATTATAATTCCGACATATCAAACATTCATCATAGATTTCACTTTTTTTTACTACAATTATTATTTCGTAGAAATTATTAAAGACGGCTTATCATTGATTCTATCTGACACGTCCCCTGTTAATTGTACATTTATGATATATATAAATGATTGAATGCATTACTGAAATACTTCTTTATTAATTAATGAAAGAACAATAATCAAGACGAATATATAATAATTAATGTAAAGATAAGCTCACTTATAAGCAAAACCCATTTTAGTACACATTACATTGATGATAAATAAAACTAAACAGAATTTTCTTTTTTTTTTTTTTTTTCAATATTAAAATTGTATAAAGTAATTGAATGTGAATTAAAACAATGTCAATTAACACATTTATCAAGTTAACATTTAGCTCTCTCTTCAAATTGAGTATACTGTTTGTTGTATAGCGAAATTGTTAAATTAAAATGCAATAAAAGGGAATATAGATTAATATGTAAAGATGTAATTCATGTATTAGGAAAGAGAGAGAAGTAGGTAGGATCATCAATTCATACACACACACACAGAGATTCGAACTAACAGACTGAAGCAGATAAATGATCATACTATGATAAGTAATTAGAAAGGGCAGTAACTAGTACATATATAATAGTTGTATACAATAAATTCTTAAGAGGTAAAATAAAACAAACGAAAGTTGTTTTAACACATCAAGTTTTATAATTCTTAACAGAAATGAGTATATGTATAGACAAACAAAGTTAGTAGTATGCCTATAGTTTGCTAGCTACAGGATCTTCATGTAGTTGAATACAAATGAATACGAAAGTTTCGAAAATCTGAAGATTACCTATTGCTTAATGTTTGTCAATGTTTGTTGGTTTTTTTTCTATTTAAGAAATTAAATCTAGAAGCAGTTGAATGTGTAGCATATAAGCTGTTGTTGATTAAATATACAGATAAGTATCTCCTATAGAGAAATGTGGTCATTATAATGTGTTCTTTAATATTTCGAAGATTTATTACTCTTGATCTTATGGCTCTCTAGAATCTCAACCAGTTGTTATACTTGTTGCTCGAGAATTAGTACGAGATGATCCACGAGAACCTACGTCATAACTATGGTGAAATGTGAAAAAGAAAATGGAATATGAGTAAATATATTCGTGAATGAAATTATACACTAAAACATCAAATGCAAACAGATTGTTAGATATCTAGTTAGTGTTATTGTTAATCTCAGTTAAGGGGTTGAAAAAGTTAATGGAATCTCTTAGGTAATGTGTCTCTTGAGAACTAAGGGACATTTGGGAAAAGACCTTTTAGGATCTTGTGATCTGTTTATACACTAAGGCTAAGTTTCGCAGGTGGTTAGCTATTGCTTAAGCTAGTTAACTCAATCATTTCTTCAAGACTACGAGTCTTCCCCTTTAGTTGCATACCGCCAAACGTACTTACACTAAACAAATGAATGATGATAATTCTTAGAATCCTCTAGATTATGTATTTGTACTGATTTTGATCTTTCATAACAATGGACCTACTATAGTGAAGGAACTGGGAGTCTCCATGTCATGTGGACACGTGTCACTCAATAATCATCGAATTACATCGATCGTCAGTTGCCTCAAGATTGAAAGTACACCTTACTGATAAATCTCAACTAGCACCAAACTTTGTTCAGACTTTATTCACAATTGTCTTATAGCTATTTAACATTCATCTGTAGTCCATGCGATGTCTAGTTACTGAGAATAATGACACAATTTTAATTTAGTTGATAAAATCCAACTGGCTTTGTGAATTACACTAGTATGGAGTCAATTATTACTCAGTGATCAGTTATTGCATACAGAAGATGAATGTGTTACTTCATAAAGTTCTTTACTACTAAAATTATGATATTAATAAACAAAATGTCTATTTACAGACGTTAAGAACTAATGGCTTCAAACTGAATAGTTTCCTTCATGTCTAGGATCTAAAGGAAAAAAAAGCTTATTAATTCGTTATTAACTGATTCGAAGCCTGAGAAGTCATAGCATCTGAAGTAACTAATCAGTTTACTATTGCTGATAGATGCTTGTTGAAATGACACATAGAATTTAAATAAACTTAACTTACCGTGATTTTTGCTTTGATTTAACTTCAACACGAGTAGAAAGTACAATTGGTTCTAAATTTTTTGGTGCATTAGCATCAGAAGCTTCTAATGTAAGTGTATAGCATCCTTCATCGTTAGACATTACTTGATCAATAGCTAATGTAAGCTCACCGTCTTTACTACGTGTTATTCTTCTACGGCCATCATATGTTAAAGTTCGACCTGATTTACTCCATGTTGCTTAATGAAAAAAGACAAAAGATATTTTGAAAATTTCGTTCTACTTCATATATAACATCTAATTATTCAGTTGAATAATTAATAAGAATTAGTCCACTGGAGTTCAACTAAATGAAGAAGAGGCATTTCTTCGTTAACGGTGTTGGATAGTGTTACGTCTATATTGTAAATTGAATGACGTTAGAAACGTGAACCACTGATTAAATATTGATTTAGTGGTCCAAGCGTTAAGTGACCATCGCAAGTCATCTAGGTTCTGCCTATAGTGCTGGCCATGAAAACACACTAGGAAGGGGTTCTATATTAGGATGAAACAACTGTCAAGTGCTATCTAGTTTCCAATATTTGTCAAGTCTGAATCAGTCCGGGATGTTAACTACAGTGAAGCATTTCAGTGAACTTCAAATCTAGCAATTATTCAATATAGTATATTTGTAATCTCATGTAATAATGGTATATAGCATACACGTTGAACAAACTGATGCCTGTATTGACTGGATATTGCCCTAAAGTTTGAAGTAGTGGTTACTAGAATATACTAACCTCAGTATAATATCAACATAAGGCTAGACAAGTGTACTATTCCGGTTGATATGTACCAAACAAACTGAAAGTAGGAGTTCTGAATTCCACTTCAAGATATTTCATAAAACATGATCCTATTAGTGAATACAGATAACAGTGAGATATTTGCTCAACTAGCCAATATGCAAGAAAAAGCTGATCGAATCCGATGGTAAATATAATTAAATAATGACTCTTTAACAATTTTAGTTTGCTTAAAACCTGTAGGTCAGTTGGGAATGGATTTTATATAATCTAGTAGAAGAATTAATGTTTTTGGTACATACTTTTTTAAAGAACCGTCTATTTAAGTGGAAATAATCCTTCAAGTGTTCTAGTTGTTCTTTCTAAACTTTTGACGCTGTAGACGCCTATTTTATTTAAAGTTCCTATTGAAAGTTTTGATGAGGAGTGTTTTTAAACTATACACAATGGCTAATGTTAAATTACCGGTAGTTTACAGGTAAAATAAAGATTTTATGAAAATAGCATTCATTACATAATAAACACAACACTTACGAATGTAATGTAAGTTTGTATTAACACGACATGTCAATTCCATAGGATCACCTTCTTCAATATCGACAGTCTTAGGTAATGGACGTAACACATCAATATATCCAGTTAGTTTAGGTGAGTCTGAATGTTCACGTGGTGATGCTTTGATGCCATTCTCAGAAGATAACAACATTAATGATGAATCTGTAGATTGATTATAGAATGAATTAATTGATCCATTCATCATATCTGATCGTCGTGTCCCTTTTTCTTTAGTTGATTCAACATATACAATACCGGTTGTTTTCTCACGACCAAACCGATTATATGCGGTACAACGGTATAGTCCTGCATCTGAACTGCGAACATTGTGAATACGTAAATAGGCTGAACCATTACCATTGGTACCAGGTGTAATATGCGGTAGACCATATTCATCAGGAAGAATTTCGAAACCATCTTTTTCCCTTTTTTCATAATATAAATTAGAAAAAATATTGAAAAGTCGAAGAATTAAAGCATTCATATTCCTAATAACTCATTAGTGATGTCTAAATTTTTGAAATACAGTAACATGAGTTTAAATCATACAGTAAACATCAATACTGGTATGCCTTCCTGACTAGTGTCAACCATCAAGAGGTCTTTGTCCATGGTTTCCCTTCAATTTTCTTCAACTACATAACATGCAGACAGTGGATAGGATATAGAATAATGTAAACTACTGATCACATTCCAATTTTTTTGGAAGGATTCGAACAGAGGTTAATGGTCATTGCTTAGTAACTAATCAGTGTAAATGTTTTCCCTTAAGTTTAAATATATTTAATCGGTTTGGTTTTCTTTCTCTTTTCAAATTTAAATGAATTTGACAATGAAACAGCTACAATTTGATGATGAAAAGACTTTTAAATAATCATAGGATAAACTACTCCAAAGAGAATTCGTACTAACAAAAATTTTAAAATAACAAATAATTATAATTTGGTGTTGTGGATATTGTTGAATGTTAATTTGACATCATGAATTGATCAGAATTAGATAACCATTGACAACCAAGAAGCACTGAACTGCAGTTTCGTGCTTATATAAGATGTAATCAGTGGAGTTTAACTGTGTTCAGTGTGTGGCAGTTGTCTACTGATGGCAATAGATGAGGTTGCGAAAATATATCGCGAAACTAACTGAGTTATAAATATCAACCTTTGGGAGCCGGCTCAGTGGTTTAAGCGTTCACCATGGAGTCGAAGGTCCTGGGTTTGATCATTGATAAGATCAGAGATACATACTGTTGATGAGTCCCATTCTAGGATAAGACAATTGTCCAGTGCTTCCTGGTGATCAATGGTTGTCTAACTCAGACCAATTCATGATATAAAATTAAAAAGAAATAATTAATCTGACTATAACTGAATTGTAGCTGAACGTGAAATTCGATCTGATTTGGAACTTGTTAGCTGAATGCATATGTTGATGTTCATATAGGGACTTAAATTCAGTACATTTATGTCAAACGCTACTGCGTTATCTACTGAGCTACTGATTTCAGACAGCCACACCTCCTGTTGATGACCAAATATAAATAACAGCACAAGAGGAGACTTATATTTTAAATTCTACTTGACATTCACAAAACAACTTTATTAATATTTGTAAATTGACGTTGCTACATGGATTGATTAATAATTTCAGTCTTTGATAATTTCAACGGAAAGACATAAACACTTTCATTCTAAACAATTATTTATATTTCAGTTTAGATGGTTATTTTAGTAGGGATTGGTTATTTAACTGATTGAATATGTCAGAGATTGATGATCATCGCGCTTCATATCACAAACTGATGGAAGTGGGAATTCTACCACTGGATTCCAACACAATGGTGCAGATGGTTATGCGTTCGCCGTCAACCTGAAGCCCTTGGTGCAGAATCTGGGGTGCGCACTGCCGAGGAGTTCCACACAAGAACGAAACAGCTGTCTAGTGCTCCCCGGTTCTCAATGTTACCCTACCAATCTATTAAACACACTTGATTCGCATAATAAAGTTAAATAATATAAGAACAAAATTCTACATATTTCAATCTATTTATTAAAAGTTGAACAACTGATCACATTCAATTATGCATATTCATAATCGGATACACTTCAAATAATTTTTTTTAAATAGTATGGAATGAAATTGGTTAGTTCTTTAAAAGTTTCGTACTAATATATGAGAGTATTATGTTGGTGATATTCATTGTTAACTATCTCCACAACACCTAAATATAACTAATATCAGCTTAGTAGTGACTAATTCCGTGAGGTAATTCCTGAAGTTCTAGTTTGAAGACGTGATCGGTGGAGTTCATATGTATCGGGTATGAGGCAATTGCCCATTGATATCAAAGATGAGGTCGCGTAAATGTATCACGAATAGACTGAATAAGAAGTATCAACCGTTAGGAGCCTGACTCAGTGGTCTATTGGCATGGCGATAGCCGAGGAGCCAGAGGGTCCTCAGTTCGATCTCTGATGGGGTCATGGATGTGCACCACTGAAGAGTCCAATACTAGGACTAAACAGGTGTTCAGTGCTTCCAGGTGATCAGTGGTTGCGTAATTCATACCAATTCCTGATATCAAAATTGACAGTCAGCTATCTTCACAAGACCCAAATATTTATTGTCGTCAAGGTGATTGTATGTAGTTGAAATACTGACGCATTATAATCACTAGATCTTTTGATTAAATACATAATGGATGCCTCGTCAATAAATCAAGTATTATATTTGCTTGACTTTACTTTATTTCAATATGTTATTTAAATTAGCTTAAGAGGAATTATATGATTAGATTAAACTGTGACTTAGGTTCATGTCCGAACACCGGTTACCACGTCGCTCAATGATGACTAGTATTGGGGTGGGTTGGAAAAGGGTTAAGGGCGGCCAAACCAAAACGTGGCATCAGTCGTTGAAGTCACTAACTTCTGGTCTGAGCCACATTGGTAGATGTCGACTACCTGGTTGGGGTCCGCGTGACTGCCGTACCCAGTGGTTGGAGACTCTTGGTGACATGGCTCAGAATCGATCACAATGGCGTAGGTGTATACATTCTCTGTCTTCACGTACACCTTGAGACTAAAATTAATCTACCTTTCTTTCTACAAACTAGTTTTTTTTTTCTCTACATATTATATCCTTATATGCAATCTTCCTTTTATATATTACTACCATTAAAGTAACTGATTCTATGAATTCGGTGATCATCTTGCTATGCTGTTGAGGTGTGGCAACTTGGACCGATGCACTTATGTGCCTGGTCCTACGTTGTATCTGTCTGTCTGTCTAGGTTCATAAAGCTGTGAACTGATGACTTCATCAGTGTGATTGAATAAGGCAATAATGAAAATCGATTTCTAGTCTTCTTTTTGATTCTTTTTAACTTAGTTTATCCGCTGAAATTTACAGACATTTTGGAGTTTGTGAATATTTTGAAGACTTTTCCCAATACAGAACTACTTTAATGAATACTGAGAAATTAAATAATTCTTTAAATATTCAATATTCAATTTATACTTACCATTTAAATTCAGGTATTGGTTCACCAATTGCTGTTACTTCTAAACATAAATTAGTACCTTCTAGTATTGTATAATCTCGAAGTTCTTTTAGAAATCTAGGCACTTGAATTTCCATTTTAGTAGCACCTTGAAGAATGCATGAACAACGTGCTTCACCAGCAGCATTATATGCAATAACTGTATATTGACCTAAGTCTTCTTTACATACATTTTCAATGCGTAATTCTAAATGACCGCTATGATTCTATAAATTGATGGTTACAAGTTACAAAAAAAGGATTCTTAATTGTGATGATAAATATAGTTAAATAAAAAGGTTGAATTAGTTGATAATAAGCAATTATCTCATTAATTTGATTAACACAAAAGGTAGTACATACTATCACTATGATTAAAAATACCCGAGCAAAACAGACCACACATTCAAAGTGCGATAATTGTGACAATAAACAAGACAGTAGATAAGGAGTATCAATGAATTTTCGCATTTCATACACATAGAATTATTACCTTCTTACAAACACGAAGACGAAGATTTTGGAATCTGTGACCGATGGGGTCAAGCACGTTGCTACTGAAGCAGTTAGCCACCGATAGTATTGCATGATGTTCATGTGATTTCATGTATTGACGTGAGTTTTTAAAGTTGAAACCAGTAAATTTCGAATCAGTGATCTAAAGATAGTGTATTCATTACAGTGTGCAAACACGATGGGATTCAATCATGTAATAGGTTATGGGTGCTGATTTTTGTGTGATCAGCTTTACTGTGTAATCTAGCTTCCAGTGATCTTGTCAGTTTGTTTGTGTGATAAAAAAGGTAAATAGAATTTCGAAATAATGACATCGAGAATGTGTTACAAATACTCAGTAGTCCTTGATCTTTATTAACATTATCAAGTGATACCTATTTACTATTCATTTTGTCGTAAACAAGATACAATGGTGACTACTGACAACATTACTCTGAAGTAATTAACCATTGTGTTGTTTAAAATAAACATATTAAGATACAATACAAAATACTATTACTGACTTTAGCAGTAATTCTGGGATCATCAGGGGGTTCTGTAAGAATTTCAACACCATCTTTTGCCAAACTACTGTAGCCGATGGTTGAGCTAATACTGATGCAGCCAACCGTATAGTGCTGCCTAAATCAACTTGTTGATTACGTAAACGACGAGTGAATTCTGGATGACGATGTCGAATTACACCACTAATTAAATCTGAACCCATATGACCTCCACGACCAAATAAACCTGAATAAAAAAAGTATAAAGTTGAAAATGTTTGACAGAATTTATTCAATATACTAAGTGTAATACATGATATTTGATAGCCATTTTGAGTTACTATGCTTAACACTTTGGGGAGATTTAGTTTTAAGTTACTAATAATACATACATGGAAATTATTTCTAAACAAACATGCCAACATAACATCGAAACTTATATTCTCTTTATCTAATTCATAATTTTGCAAAATATTGACGATGAAGTTTATACGGCAATAACGGCTAAAACTTAAGTTGTACATTATTTTTCTCAGTAATGTCACATTTCAGACGTATTTTCTGTACTCATTTGTCGTGGATAAGTTAGGAAGAAAAGAATTCTATCGTTGTAATTTGCCTATACTAAGTCCTTTCAAAAGATGACGAGATACAGTTCTACTGATGAAGCAGTGAGTATACTACACAGTATTTGGTTCTGTATTCTTCCGCGGTAGTCGAACAAGAGGTATGGAAGTAGAAGACATCCGTTAGTTGCAGGATTTCGGCCGTAAGTGTCTTCAAAGCGACTTCGGCGTATCATGGGGAGACCAAGCGAGTAGTGCCGAGATTAGGCACAAGGTACTAAATGAGAATGAATAATTACTCCATTAAGCAGTTAGTTTCATTGACTGACGATACTAAGGTATACGTCTAACCGCTGACCGCTGTTCTGGGCTGTATCAGTTGGCAGTCTACTTCGATGGTATCCGCGCAGTTACCATAATAAGCGATTGAAGGCGTCGGATGACATGAGTCATAATCGGTCACAGTGGTACAGATGTGCTGATTCTTTATCCTCCTCTAGGTGTCGAGTTTCAATTTTTTGTCAAAAACACTATTTTATTTTATCTTCTCATGCCTAATTCATAATATATCATCACTCTAACTACTATCACTACAACGATTGTTTCTACTTCTTTATAATTTATCTTCTTAATTTTCATTTACTGTGTTCATACACTAATGAGTAAAGTTAACGTAGATTTGCAACAGGCTCTGTCTTGGTAGTCTCTAGCTGAAGTACCGCATAAAACGACTACATAAACTTTGTGTTACTGAGATAAATGCATCAATGTCAACATTCCAGTCATCTAGTTTAACTTATTGCATAATGAGATGTGGGTCAATTAAAATCATACTTTTGAGCGGGAAGTTTACTTCTTGTTTTACAATTCATTGAATTGCTTGTTGAACACTTAACGTCTTACAAAATGCATCAACCGATCAATGCCTATTACCCCAAGTAGAGCTTAGGCCATCGAACAGTATTCTCCAATCAACTCTGTCCTGGGCTTTCCTTCCTAGTTTTTCCCAAGTGCTGTTCATTCTTTTCATGTCTGCGTCCAATTCCCGTCACAATGCGTATTTTTGTCTTCCACTTTTTACATAATCTTGAAGTTTTCTATGTTAGGGTTTGTCTTTTGGCGCAGTTTGGTGATTTCCTCAATGTGTGACCTATCCACCTCGAGCGTCTTTTACCAGTTTTAGATTAATTTTGGTTGATTTTTCTTTGATTCAAAAGATTATGGCCAATGGTGTCTGGCCAACGGATCTGAAGTATCTTGCACAAACAACTGTTTATAAATACTTGTATCTTTTGATGAACTTTTTCGTAGTTCTCCAAGTTTCAGCTGCATACAATAAGACTGTCTTAATGTTTGTATTGAAAATTTTGATTTTGATGTTGGTTGATAGCTGGTTTGAGTTGAAGATGATTTTCATTTGTAGAAATCCTGCTCTTGCCTTTCCAATCTATGTTTTCCCATATGTATCAGATTCCCTTGTTTATTGATGATGCTGCCCAGGTTTGCCAAAGTATCTACATCTTCCAGATTTTCTCCGTCAAATGTGATTTGGTTGGTGCTCACTGTGTTGTATCTACTGATTTTTTTTCTTTGTGTATGTTGAGACCTACTGCTGGCTGAGGAGAGCACTGATACCTTGTTTGTCTTCATCTGCATTTGTTGCTGTGTCTGGAATGGAAGAGTTAGATCATTTTTAAAGTCTAAGTTCTTTAGTCGCATCCATGTTGTCCACTGTATTTTGTGCTTATCGTGAAATGTTTAGGTTTTCATAATCCAGTCAACTACTAGTAGAAAGAGAAAGAACGAAGGCATGCAGCCCTGCCTCACACTAGTATTTACTTCAAATGAATCTGTGAGCTCCCCTATAAAATATAAGTACTAGTAAAATTCATCTGTTGTACATAAATGAAAAAGAATATTACTGATATCTCATCATTATTGAAGATGATTATACACTCAACTGTTTAACAGGGACAATCTTGAAAGAAATACTTACCACGAACATGTAATGCTGCTTCTGTGATGGCAGTTCCTGACGAACTTGTTGCAATACATGTATACGTTCCACTATCACGTGGTATAGCTTCTTTAACCAAAAGTGTATGACTAGATGTATTAGTACCAGATCTTTCAGTTGATGTTTGTGAAACACTTATACGTATCCCATCTGTTAATAGCGGTTTTCCATCTTTAAGCCAACGTACAGTTGGTGTAGGTTGGCCACGTGCGCATGTTTCAAAACGAGCAGCACTACCCTCAACAACAGTAATACTTGTTAATTCTTTCAGGAAATGTGGTGCTTCTGACCCCTCATCAAGAGAAGCTACATAATAAAAAATAAATTACATGAAAAATATTCACTTATACTGGATTGAGAGGACGGTTGTTATGCAACAACATTATGATAAGAGTATGTTTGAAACGAGAAATATTACACTATACAATCAAGAAAACATTTGAGTACTTTACAAGCAAACAATCTTGAAAAAAGTGAACACTTACCGAATACTTCAATAACAGATGAACATGTTTGTGATCCGTATTTATTAGTAGCTACTAAAGAATAAAGTCCAGCATCTCCTGTAGTAACGTCAGATATTTCAAGCCTTAACATTAATTCTGAAGATGGTGGACCATTTAAATCTTCTTGATAGAAACGTCTGCGTGAAGAAGCTGTTAACGGGACACCATTATGTAACCATGTGCATCGAGGAACTGGTACTCCGCCAACTAAGGAAAAGTAATTGCATTAAGATATAAGTGATAGGATTAGCAAAATAAATATGATGTCTATAAGACTGTGTTAATAGCTTAGTATGATGTAACTGTACACAATTATTAGTCGAAAAATTAACTAGAATAGTTTTTGAAATACTAGTCAAGCCACCTTAACAACTCCGTCTGGAGCCCCTCTAGTGTTGCTGTTGATCCTAAGCCCGGATAAAAGAGGAGGGTTGGGCATGGGGTAAGCAACCTCATCCTATAAAACAACAACCTTGCTAAAAACATGCTAACCAGTAAAAACCATTTAAACCATTTTGACTCTGCCCTGGGAGTTGGAAGATCTGTTATGACGCCTCATGGTGAAAGCCGAGGTTTTTCGGAAGCCACGAGTCCGATGTCGCTTCTGACAACTAGAGCAACCACTAATATAGGTACATGGAACGTCCGCATGATGTGGGAGTCAGAGAGAAGCATGTGAATTGCTGAAGAAATGAAAAAATACAACCTGAAGATACTTGGAACAAGTGAAACCTATTGGCTACAAGCTGGACAGCAAAGATTATCCTCAGAAGAAGTGCTTTTATACTCCGGTCAGGAGGAAGAAAACGCCTTACACACACAAGGAGTGGCACTGATGTTGTTACAAGGAGCATGGGAGGCTCTTATAGAATGGGTACCTCATAGACCTAGGATCATCAAAATATCCTTCATGACGAAGAAGGAGGGAATTACAATAAATGCCATACAGTGCTATGCACCCACCAACAACAGCCACGAAGACGACATAGACCAGTTCTATGCGAGGCTGCAGACAGTCATCGATAAATGCTCATCCAAAGACATGAGCATTCTGATGGGAGATTTAAACGCCAAGGTTAGAATGGAAAAAACACCGGATATCAAGACATAATGGGACAAGACGGATTGGGAGAAAGGAACAAAAACGATGAGAAGTTTGCAAACCTATGTGCCTTTGACAAAATTATTATAGGTGGCACCGTATCCTCCTACAAACGTATACACAAAACTACAAGGGCTTCACCGGACCACATTACAGAGAACCAAATCGACCACATCTGCATCAATAAGGAATTTAGAAAGACCATGAAAGACGTAAGAGCAAGGAGAGGTGCCGACATAGCTTTGGATAATCATCTGGCGGTGGCTAAAATGAAACTGAAGATGAAAAAGCACTGGACAACTGGAGCAGCAGTATTACAAAAGTTTAACACAGCCCTTCTCCAAAATACTAACAAACACAATGAATTCAACATAACTCACAACAAAAAGTTCCAAGCATTTCATGATCTGTTAGAAAAAGGTGGGACTAATATGAAGAACCATTGGAAAGAGATTAAAGAAGCAAGGAGATTTTGGGTTTCAAGAAACAAAACCGTAAAGAATGGATTTTTGTCGATACTCTGGACAAGATTCGAGAAAGGAGAAGTAAAATGTTAGTAACTAATAACAGCCGGACATGAACAGAGAAAGACAAAGCACAGGCCGAATACACACAAGTCAACAAGCAAGTGAAGAGGAGCATGAGGTTGGATGAACGGAAATATTTGGAGGACTTAGCAATGACGGCGGAAAAAGTTGCAAGAGAAGGAAACATGATGCAACTATACGATACAACGAAGAAGTTAGCATGGAAATTCAATAAACAAGAACGGCCAATCAAGAGCAAGGTTGGCAAATCAATCACTGAAGTGAGTGAACAACGAAACAGGTAGGTAGAACACTTTAAAGAGCTGTTAAATAGACCAGCCCCACTGAACCCACCAGTCATCAAAGCAGCTAAACATGGCTCTTCTCATAAACACCTACCCACCAACAGTCGAAGAAATCATAAATGGCCATCTGACAAATCAAGAGTGGCAAGTTATCAGGGTCAGACAACATACCAGCTGTGTGAGGCACTGAAGACAGATATAGAAGCAACTGCAAAGATACTCCACATTCTCTTCAGAAATATTTGGAAGGATGAAACGAGTGCCAGCAGACTGGGAAAGAAGGATACCTCATCAAGATACCGAAGAAAGGTGATCTTAACAATTGCGAAAACTACAGAGGCATCACTCTTCTTTCGATACCAGAAAAAGTCTTCAACAGAGTGTTATTGAACCGAATAAAAGACCCAGTCGACGCCCAACTTCGAGATCAACAGGCCGGATTCCGTAAGGATCAATCATGTATCAACCAAATCGCCACTCTACGGTTCATTGCTGAACAACCAATCAAATAGAATTCACCACTTTACATCAACTTTATCGACTACGAAAAAGCATTCGACAGCGTAGATAAGAGAACACTATGGAGCCTTCTACGACATTATGGTGTACCCGAAAAGATAATCAACATCATAGGCAATTCTTACAACTGACTATATTGTAAAATCGTGCATGGAGGTCAGATCACAGATTCATTCGAAGTGAAGACCGGTGTCAGACAAGGCTGTTTACTCTTGCCCTCATCCTGGTTGACTGGATCATGAAGACCGCAACATCTCAAGGCAATCTCGGAATACAGTGGACAACATCGATTGAACTAGATGACTTAACCTTTGTAGGTGATTTAGCTCTCCTATCCCACATTCAGCAACAAATGCAGATGAAGACAAACAATGTAGCAGTACTCTCCGCAGCCAGTAGTAGGCCTCAACATACACAAAGGGAAAAGCAAGATCCTCTGATACAAAACAACCAACGCTAACATAATTTCACTTGACGGAGAAATTCTGGAAGATGTGGATACTTTGGCAAACCTGGGCAGCATCATCAATAAACAAGGGAATCTGATACATATGTGGAAACATAGATTGGAAAGGCAATAACAGGATTTCTACAAATGAAAATCATCTTCAACTCAAACCACCTATCAACCAACATCAAAGTCAGAATTTTCAATACAAACATTAAGACAGTCTTATTGTATGCAGCTGAAACCTGGAGAACTACGAAAAACGTTCATCAAAAGATACAAGTATTTATAAACAGTTGTTTGTGCAAGATACTTCAGATCCGTTGGCCAGACACCATCGGCCATAATCTTTTGTATCAAAGAAAAATCAACCAAAATTTATTCGAGTAAAATATTGGTAAAAGACGCTCGAGGTGGATAGGTCACACATTGAGGAAATCATCAAACTGTATCACAAGACAAGCATAAACATGGAACCCTGAAGGCCAAATATAAAAGAGAACGACTCAATAACACATTGCTTCGGGAATCGGAGACAGATAGAAAGGGTATGAAGAGCTCTTAGGAAGAGCTGTAATAGAAAGCTCAAGACTGAATTGGTCGGAGAAAACTGGTCGACGTCCTATGCTTCACATGGGGTAACAGGCATTCATTGATTGAATTCACCTTTCCCCCCGCCCCCTGTTTAAGCAAGAAAATACAATCAACAACATCTGAGGATGAGAAAAAATAATAATATAGTTTAGCGATAAGATCCTTTTTTAGTGTCTTTATTTCTATGTATATTCGGGTTAAATAAAATAATTACAATTGTTTTAACATAACAACAAATAAAAGTATAAGTAAAAGACAATAGCGAGTGCATTAAAAGCGCAATAATAAAGGATTTAGTCATACACCAATCACCAGATTAGCAAAGACTGCATCTTTCAAATTAATATATTGAAGTGAACAGAAACCTTCCTAGAACCGTCACGTTTCCGACTTTTAACACATTCTTGAGGCCATTGCTATGTATGTAAAGAAACTCGAACTGTGTCCAAGAGAGAATTGTTCAACCGCTCATTTTACCATAGACTTAGCTAGTAAGCTTGCAAATTATATTATAATATAGTTGTCATTCTCATGCTCTCAGCAATTACTCCTTAATCTTACAAGTTTTCATAGTTAATTCCCGCCTCTCTCCCGCTTCCCTTGACGTTATTTACCCAAATTGATTTAATCTTAATTCCCTGTCTTCTTGAACTTGGTTCATTTTTCATACTGATTACAATTCATCCTGTGAATATTATCTTATCAATAAACCAATATTAATTGCATATTTTTTTGTCTAGTTTCTATCATGCTCATTCTCCTTAACTTCTGAATGGTTAGGCATTCACCGTCAATTTTAAGCCCCTGGTGCGGAATCTGGGGTGCGCATTACTAAGGAGTTCCACACTAGAACGAAACAGCTGTTCAGTGCTCTTTGGTTCTCAATGGTACCCTGTCAACGTCAATCTGTGACATATTCAATCAACCACTTGTATATCAACTAAATCATTGAATAATAGCATGGTCATCGCAATACTTGAAGCTCTGAGATACGAATGAATTTGATACCGAATATACGTAATGCAAATGTCACAAACTAGGATAGGACATTTATTTATTGTTTATAAAAGTCAGAATATATTCAGTCAGTATTTGAGAACAGCAAACGAATCCTGAAAACATTAAACGAAACGTTAAACAACACAATATAAACTAACTTACCTTTAGCTTTCATTTGAATTTTACCACCAGTAGTACATGTCATATCCACTAAAGGTAATAGAATACGTGCACCTAATTCACTTGTAACATATAAATCAGATTTAGTATTTGAACGTTGAGTTGATTCTATGCAGAGTAAATAAAAAAAAATAAGATACGGTTGAATGTTGAATAGTATCAACAGGTATATTTTGTCAAAGAGAATATTACTAATAGAAATGTAAATTTATTCATTAACTTAAGTATACTAAATCCTAATCCCAGCTCTACAAACTTACTTTAACCCTAGTTCAAGTATTGAACATTCTACTATCGGAATCCTCAGCAGTGTACATTTAGGATCTCAGTAAAGATCGAATCTATGATCTTTAGTTCTAATGGCAGTTAAGTGGATAAGATGTATTTGAACTATCTAGACCTCAATTTTCTTTTTGTAATATGAAACAAATTTTATGAAATGAAATTCATCAGCACTAATTAAGTTCTACCAAATAAAAATTAGAAAATACTTTATGCATTACTACGTACCATAAACTTTCAAATTCGCTGAATCAGATACTTGACCATATCGTCCAATAACAGTGACTTCATATGTTCCAGCATCATACACCGTAACATTATTGATATGAAGTTTAATATCACCTGTTTCAGTATCATAAGTACATACATAATGCTGTGTAGAAGGAGTTTTCAATGATGGCAATGGACGACCAACATTTAATTCACGACCATTTAATGACCAACGAATTTGTAAATCACTCATTTGATCTGTAGGATGAGATGGTTTTCTTGTTTTTGGTAAATAAACAGCACAACGTAACATTGTTGTGCTACCTTCTGCAGCACTTACTGAACCCATAGGTGTAAATATTTCTGGTGCTTGACCACGTGGAGCAATTCTTGCATGTACAACAATCTCTTCGGATTCTTTAGATGATGATGTTTGATAATCATAATAAGAACGGTGATATGATTCGTGCATAGATTCTCCTCTTGATAATTTACGAATAGTCGATGTATCAGTATCAACGTCATTGCTATCATGTACATAACTAGCGTCTAACCAACGTAACAATCTTGTATATGCACGTTTATTTATTCTTTCAGCAATATCATCTTCGATAATTTCATCATATATTTGTGATTCATAATTCTTCGATAAATTTGACGAAATAGGCCTGATGTAATTATCTTTTCCTTCCTGATCATCCTTTTTATCAGTCATACTTTTTATCCATGGATGTTCCAATGCTTGATGAACTGTCATTCGTTGTTTTGGATCAGAATGTAATAAACGTTTGGTAAAATCAACCATTTTTGAAGAATAATGTAATTTTTCAAGCTTCTGTGGTTCAGGTGATCCTTCTGTGTCACCAGTAGCCCTAAATGGAAAAAAGAATAGTAGCATACTAATCAGGATAACAGCAAATGACTAATTACTGCTGAAATAGATTCTTTTTTGACATTGAGCTAAATGACATGAATTAGAGAAATAAACAGCCTTTCTTTTTAAATTTTACAGTAATAAGAGCTTCAATTCTACAGAATAGCTAGATCAACAGATTTTTAATCTCTATAACTCGAAAGTTAGTCTCAAAAACACAGAACTGAATTTGATTGATTTGTATTTTCCTGACGATTTGGAGCTCTACTTCAATTACTGTCACTTCTGATTTAATGATTGTTTTCTAAAATACTACTTAATTAAAATATTAATTTCTTTTTTCATTAAACTATTATCATGAATTACATAATCATTTAGTGTTAGTACTTACATTTGATAAAGTAAAAGACCCAATGACCACATATCAGCAGATTGACCAACTCGTGCTGATTTACTAATTGGTATAGAACTAGTTAATTCTGGTGGAATATATACCATAGATCGAAATGATAAACGAACAGGTTTATCAATAGTTGATGTATACGTTTGTCCTAAATCAGCTAGTGCAATACGTTGTCTAGATTGATCAGTGAAGAAGATATTTTCTGGCTATAATAAGTAAAAGTAAAACAACATAAGTTCATTTGACATAAATAATTATGAATAATAAAGTAATAAATTTAATTTTTAAGTTTATTGTTTGATTTCTGAACCTTTTCTAGAAAAGAAATTAATTAGATGGAAGAAGAAGAAGCTTTAATCAACACATTCATAGACTAGAATCATCAGAAGTTAAATCTACAGAAAGAGATGATTAATAAAATTTTAGTCTTAGGATTCCCAGTGTGAACATCAACATTGAGATGCAGGTACATCCAGCCGATGAGTCCCAAATAAGGACGAAACGCGCGTCCTGGATTCCACTTGCCAGTCACAATCCAACTTAAATATTTCAGAACAATATTTCAGAATACTATTTCAGTTATTTTAATTGTGGGTCCTGTAAACATTTCATTTATATTTTATAGAAATTTTTCCCAAATAAGAACGAAAGGATTCAGAAAACTTGGGAGCCAAGTGTATCCACGACATATGAATAGAATATATTTCATTTCTATCATTGTTGCATTCCTTTTACCCTATCCTCCCGTACAGTATATTTACCATTAATATATTATCTCTTTTATTGTGAATTACAGTTAATTGGTGGTATACAAGTTACTCATATTCACTGATAGTATCTCCTTTGTTTTGTATTAATATCAAGTTCCTAATTGGTTTACTGTGCGATGCGGTTTTGTGCATACATTAAGGAATCTTTGAAATATAATTCGATTTTGTCTGGTTGATTCATCGGCTTGTATTGTTTCTATTCTGGCCTGGAATCGAGTAGGCATCGGGCAGATAAACAGGGACTAGCTAGGCACTCATTCATCATCATCATCAACGTAGAACCTGGCAAATACGCCCATAGGTTCAAGTTGTCATACCACATTAGCACTACAAGATAACAGAAGTAACATAATAACAGAATACAAGAGTGGAGAGTGAAGTAAAGGTGTGCAGAAACTAATAATAAGATTCAAGATTTAGATGAATTTAAAGAGTGAATACACTTGCACCACTGTGACCGATTCTGAGCCATGTCTTCAGCCATTTATTGCGACTATCAGGGCGACCCCAAACAGGTAATCTGCATCTACCAACATGGCTTAGACCAACAGCCAAAGATTTCATGGACTGATGCTATGTTTTAGTTTGGCCGCCCCTACGCTTCTTCTATTCTACTTCAATCCTAGCCAACATCGCGCGATGAGGCAGGCAGTAGTCTGGCATACTTAACACGTGTCCTAGCCATCTCAGTCGATGAAAGTTAACGACCTCTTCGACTGATTTACCATATTTCCCAAGAACCTTTTGTCTAACCTCCATATTACTTATTCTACTGTTCTATGATATACGAGAGATGCTACGAAGATTTCTATAGTCAAACACTTTAAGTTTACGCATATCTTGTGCTTTCATGGCTCACATTTCGCAGCCAAATGTTAGGACGGCGCAGACTGCTGCGCAGTACACCCGACCTTTAGTTGAAAGACGGATATTTCGCCTGTCCCACAAGTGGGGTAAATTGGCAAATGCAAATCGGGCTTTCTGAATCTATGCTAAAATTTCGTTCGACGCTGTTATTGTGATCACGCACCCATAAGGCTATACTTATCAATTAATCTCACACATTTAACCAGTAGAGTACATATTTTTTTTACATCATAACATCATTATAGCAACATTTTGCAAAGTTTCTAAGAAAAAATTGCAAATAAATTTAAAATAATAATTAAAAAAAACTTTTCTTTCATTAAGTGCATACTTGTAAGCCGAGATGTACACCACCACTTTTGTGTATTTGTGCAGTTAAATCTAATAACTGACGTAATATATCAGCTGCTTTATTCTCACTTATTGTAATACGTCTACCTAATTGATGCCATAATGTATCACCGGCTGTAACACTAGAAAAATATTAATAAAAAAAGGAAATTTACATATATATTGATTATATTTCAACATTTCAACATGGAAAAATAAATTACTCGATAGCAACATGTTACTAATCATCGTAGATATTAGTTACTAAGTATTGACTTGATAGTTTCAAATTAATTAAGTAAATAATAAAATTGTGAATTGCCAATTTATAGTAACGTTTAATTACGGACAGTTTGTGGCTTCGATTTAAATCACTAATACAGAGTTAAATAAGAGAGAGAACCCCCCCTCTTCCCTCCACCAAAAAGAATGAAAAAGACTCTCATTGGTGTCATTCTATGGTTTAATTCATATCTAAAATCATGCATACTAACACGTTTCTATGATTCCCTTAAAATTTGTAAATCTGAAATCTCACTAAGAAATATTGTGGACTTTACAAACATACAGAAGATACTTCAAGAAAATGATACTTATGACTTAGAGTCAACAATATCAGGATTAACTATCGATGAAAATGAAATAATAACAAGTTATGATAGTGCTTCCTGATAGACTAGTATTCTTATTGATAATAGTCTAGAGTCTATTAATAGTTTATTAATAAATGATCATACTCTGTCTAGAAGATATCTAGTAACCTCAAATCTTATTCATTCGAATTATGCATGAATTCTACTTTGCTTACATTCAGAAGTACCTAATGTAAAATAATATACTGGTGTCACACATATAACCTTAATTCAGTTAGATTGTGACTGGTAAGTGCAACGGATGCATAGGTACATTTCACAAGTGTGACTGTCCGGACTCAGTAGTCTAGTGGTGAACGCAGTGGCATTTGACACGAAACGCACTGAGTTTAAATTCCACTGTGTATATCAACATTGGGATCCAGGTACATTCAATCAACGAATCCCAAATAAAAAGAAACTCACGTCCTGGATTCCACTTGCCAGTCACAATCCAACTTAAATAATACTTGTGAATATTCACTACATCGAGGCAATCCACTCAGGATGCATACATAGCAACAGAGACTGATTAGCTTCAGTTCATAGCAAATTAGTAGGAATATACAAGTTCATCCTAATAGAACCTTTACGTTTTCATCGAAACAGTCTGACCACGTATCTCACTATATACTATGAGCCAACATATTCCAGTTAGTTTATAAACTTTAATTCCATACATTCTTTCAATGTGAAGATATCTCTCACTGTCGATTTGTTAAAAAGATCAACCAGAATTATTACATTAAATGACAATAAAAAAACATAATAAAGAATATTAAAAAATATCTTCAAAGCTAATAAATTTCCCACTAACATTGTTAAGAATTCTAATCTTCTGACAGACAAAGTTTTCAAATGATACTTTATGGATTAGTGTAACGATTCTACCTTATTGTTGTAGAATAACCGAAGTACTATAACAAGTTCTTGAACTACACAAGATAGAAATCTATAAACTAATGAACATTTTATATTATGCTGTAATCAAAAAAACAAGATTCTTTTTACCTCTACACAGAACTGTCTACAGACTAAGTTGTGTTGATTGTGATGCTTTCTATATTGAAAAGGCATCTCATGAAATTTCAATTACACAAGAAGTATACCTAATAATTCTGTAGAACTTGAAAGACTACAAATAAAATCAGCAATAGTAGTAAATGCTCTTTCCAACACCTATTAAATCGATATTTAAAATAACAAAATCATTCAGAAAAATCTCTCTTACTATAGAGAAATGTAAGTATCTGAGGCTTTTCATACAAATTGCTAAACCTAATTGTATCAAACACAAAAGAAAGTTATATGATCTATCCAAGTTAAACAGTTTTTCTAAACAATCCTACATTTAATAACCCATAGTGAGAAACCTCATACGAGTAACACATTAACAAATTAACTCCTGCTTCACACTATAAAAAGAATTAATATTGTTAACAAAATATGTGATTCAGAACTAAGTGAACTTACTCTTCCATTACACATATAGTTCGTTTAGCTTCTGTATAAGTCTCATGTAGACGTGCAAAACTATCTTGTTGAATACGTGAAATAAGCTTCAGTTCACGTTCAGCCTTCTCTTGTTCCCAGTCAGTAATATCATGTCTTGAAGTATACTTCGAAATATCATATGAAGCACGTCTATGAACAGGACGTTCAGTTTCCATAACACTAACTGGACGTGGAGGTAATTGTGGAAAACTTATGTCACGTTTACCTAAAGCACTAGCTGGACGTTTGGTCAATGCAGATGGGCTTGTATCTATAATAGTGGCTAACCAATTACGACCGGTTGAGCGTTCTGCAAGTCTATAAAGGCGAGAACTTTTAGTTCTAAAAGAGAAAGGAAAAACCTTTCAGTCAATGATAGTGATAACTAGAGAGTACTTTCAAAAGTTACAGTAAACTAAGTGATAAGTTATTGAAACAATAGACAATGTGAAGAAACAAACGTTATGCTGTTTTGATAGATCAGATTACTAGAAAAGAATGATTAATCTTTAGAACAGTATTTCAGAAGACTATTTTCATTTATCTTGGTTGTATGTACATTTGACAGTTTATTTCTATTATTATTATGTTTTCACCTTAACTTTCGATTAAACTCATTAAGTGTTAACATACCATTTTGATTCATGAACTACAACTAATTAACTGTGTACCTGTTCCTCAGTTTTATTAATGTCCTTGTTTTGTATTGTGTTATAACGGGGGAGAGGAATCAGAATTGCAAAATATTGATTCTATTCACCGTGATATTCAAAAACCCCTACTGTTGCACTGCCTTTGTTGAATATTTAGTGACTATGCTATTTAGGTTGTTTAAATTGCAAGCTTTTCATAGACTCATTAATTATGGTCATATCTATTTTTTTTCCCTGATTTATTGTAATTTTACTATGAACCTATTGTCCCGTTTTCTGTATGAAACTCCTCTCTCCTCCAAATTCCGTCTTTAGTGTATATTGTATTTCATATTACTGGTTGACCTGAAATGTATTATACAAAAAGCCATGGTTCATACTGAATAAACGACTTAGTACTATCTCTTATTTACTGGTATTTTATTCTCTCACTCTCTGCTTCTGAACGACCTTGGTCGCACTGGCTTCGGTGTAACCAATTAACGTCCAAGTAGTTTAATCGTACAGATTATTACAACAGATCTAATTGCTCCGTCTTAGAGCAAGGTCAATGTTATACTTATCTCGGCAGTCTTGTACCTTGTCTTCACACCAGCAGCCTCCAAGACCATTTCGCTGGCAACAGTCTTACAAAAATTTTCAACCTACGCACTGAAACCCGAAGGTCATAATATATTAATGCTATTTCCCCAAATGGTAAACTGTATGGTTAGACTTCTTTTGTATATAAACGAATGCATAAAATATAAATTGGCTCTGCTTATTAGATTAGTTGTCTTATGTTCTTCAATCCTGCTTGAAACTGACATAATCAGGGTAATCTTAACGGCATTGACCAGTCAGTAATACTGTTGCTGTCACCTTATTGATATGGGCTAGTTCGCATCACTAATTCGGTCAACTGTCATCTGTATTGGTCAGAATTCATGACATATCAGGTGTTTAGCGTTTGCACTAAAATCATACATAAACTAGGGAGCCATAACAAACCAGTGAGCACTGGACAGTCACATCATCCTAGTTTCGGACTCTTCATCAACGTCCCATCTAAACAACTATTCAGGGTATTATTTGAGAGTAGAAGCTTTCAGAACTGTTTAAGGTGTCAAATGTCCAAGAATATAGTTATTCAAAGACCCGGTGAAGGATTTTGCATTGATTTATTTTGTAAGCTTAATTTGTCAAATTTTAGTTGATTGAAATCGTCACAGATTGTTGTTGGTAGTGTATCATTGAGAACCATCGAGTACTGGATAGCTGTTTTATTCTAGTATGGGACTTCTCAGTAAAGCTCACCTTAGATTCCGCTCTAAGGGCTTCAGGTTAATAATCCCCTAACCGTCTGCCGCGATGGGCAGACAGAAATCCAATGGTAGAATTCCCACTTCCATCAATTTGTGATATATAGCGAGATGATCATACATTGTCATCGCTGATAAGTGTCTCACTCCCGACAAGTCTGAACTCCACCAGTCACAACTTAACTAATTGTATTAATTAATTCAATGCGATTTTATATTCAATTTGTGAAATAGTTGCTCACATTAACTCTTGTTAAGTTTATTCATAGTTGATGATTTCCCTTTAACTAATTATCACTGTAATTTATTTGATACATAGGCGAATGAGCTAAAATAAAAATATGATCAGTGATCCTTATCATTGACTACTTGGCATCATCCTAATGCTTTGTCTATAGACTGGTCATCTTAAAAAATTATTACGGTGGAGGACATACTAAGTGTTATGTCGTGGAGAAAGATGGGGGAGTGATTGGATAGGTGGCCGAGTGCCGATCGCTTGTGCCCAGTTGGTAATTGCGCGTCTGCCCTGTTCCCACTTAGTCCCAAGCCGAAATAAAAAGAACGCGAACCAATAGGTCAGCCAGACAGAATCGAATCGAATCTATATTTCAAGCATTCTTTTATATATACATAAAATCAGACCACACAGCAAACCAATTAGAAAATTAGTATGAATACAAAACGAGGGGAATAGTGGTAGTGAATAGGAACAACTTGTACACAACTAATTGACTGTAGTCCATAACAAGAGACAATATAATAACAGTAATTATGCTAAACGGGAGGATAGGGCAAGCGGAGCGTAACAACAATAGAAACAAAATGTTTACATTACAGACAGCTCGAATGAATGAAATAATGTTCCCAAACACAGTTCTGAAAGTTTGTTACGTTTCTTTGTGGTCCGACCTAACACTACGAACTACTTTTTGTAGATAATTATAAATACTTTGATCGAGTAAATACCTAGTTATTATTGTTATTTCGATTATTATATTCTCCTCTTCTTAGGCATTTATGTGAGTCGCTAACTGTAACAATATCATTTAAGGCCAATGAAGTAGGTAAGTGATCTGGGATTATATATATATATATATATATATATATATATATATATATATATATATATATATATAGAGAGAGAGAGAGAGAGAGAGAGAGAGAATTGTTTACAATGAATGCCTTTGGACTGCTTGACAGATCAATTTCGCGTGTTCTTATTTACAAATTGGAATTAAACAATAACGGGGAAAACTTTCAAGGGAACGAGAGTGTCAGGTATTTCTTAAAAGTCCTTGTAATACCCGGTAACCTTTAGTATTCAGATCATTGATTAACCGAAATCCATTTTGAATGCATCAAACAAAATATAGTGGCATCTGGTTTTTGGTAATTCCGGAGTCAACGTTAGTTAGTAACGAAAACTTTTTTCTTATGTCATTAATATTCATAACTCATCTAGTTAAATATCTTAACATTGACACTATATCATAACTATTATTATTATTATTTTGAAAGTTGGTTAAAAGAGAACTATGAATCTTCTTACTGTACATTCAAATATTCCTTGAAGAAGATAATCAGTAATTTCAGTATACTCTAAAAGTCATGACCATTTAAAAACAAATAGTTTATTAAACAAAATAATTAATCAGTTCAAAATAATCAGATAATACTTAGATTTAAAAAATAAGTAATCATTAACTCACCTAGCCAATTCTTCTATGATATCATATCGTGATTCGAATGAACCATCTGTATAATGACGGTATTCCATATCATTGAAATTCAAAACTAAAATGAATATAAAAGTAGATAAATCTTTCAAGTTCATATCCTTCATTATGTGATGGATAAAAGAATCTGTAAAGAATTATTAGTTGTTTTGTAATAATTTACACATTATATCAATTTAACTTTATACTTCTATTTCAATTCAGCTTATCGTAGACAGTTATTACAGTAAAATATGTTGAAACTGTAATTCTAAGAATCGTAAGTCTAAGTATCCGAAGTAAATTTAAAACCGCACACTTTTAATCAATATGTATTTATGTGTATTTAATATGCTTGTTACTCTTTATAAAATCAGCTAGTAATTAGAGCTCGATCACTTCCAGTAAGATTATGAATGATACAATTTCTGAGCATGAATATACTGTGGATTAAGTCTATGGTAATTTTTTTAACATATACGATAGGTTTAGTGTTTTAAATTATGAAATATGCGGCTCATTACTTAAATGATGCACGACTCACGTCTTTATGGAACAAGGTGATGTGAAGATGAGTTTCTTTTAATCTAGCTATGATGGACGTCACTTAGGATCAATATGAAGTGAACAGACGGTAAAATAAAAACTTACGGTAGATATCACATCAAGCCCTCATTCTATTAAAAACCATGATCGAATAAATGAGGGAATGAAAAAGCCATAGATCAACACATAACAAATACACAGGAGACTGGGTTAGCAAACTTTTACATTATCTTAAAGACGGAAATATTTTTCGAGCTTTAATTATACCTCATTCAAGTGATATCAAGTAGGAACGATTTGTTTGTATTTAAATAATCAATCAACCAATCCCTACTAACCCTCGTGAGGTATAGGCCAACCAAATTTGTCCTGGATTCTCCTTTCCAGTTCTTCACAAGTAGCATCTATTCTTTTCATGTCTACATCCGATTCCTGACATAATGTGTTCTTTGGTCTCCCTCTTTTCCTATGGTATGTGGATTCCAAGTTAGGGCTTACCTTGTGATGAACTTTGGTGGTTATCGTAATGTGCGCCCTATCCAACCTAAGCGTTTTTTCTAATTTCCTCCTCTGCCGAATTTCGAATGGTTCATTCTTTGCCACAGTAGGTTGTTGTTGATGGCGTCTCATGAACTGATTTGAGGTATCTCGCGTAGACAATCGTTTATAAATACCTGTATCCCCAGAATAATGGCTTTCTTAGCTCTCCAAGTCTTAGCCCCATACATTAGAACTGTCTTAACGTGTGCATTAAAAATTCTGACTTTGGTGTAGGCGAGCAGTTGTTTTGAGTTGTAGATGCCTTTCAATTGTAGAAACTCTGCACTTGCCTTATCTTGTCAATCTGTGTCTTCGCATTTGTACCTAATCAGAACCTCCATGTTTATCAACGGTGCTGTCCAGATATGTGAAAGTTTCCACATCTTACAGAGCTACTCTATCAAGTGTGATTTGGTTAATGCTCACAGAGCTACATCTAAGGATCTCAGTGTGTCTGTTGAGGCCTAATGCTAAAGGGGCTGCTGATACACTGGTCGGTTTTCATCTGCATTTTTTATGTGTGTGGAATAGAAGGTCTAGGTCACCTGCGAAGTAAAGATCGTCTAGCTGCATCCAAGTTGTCCACTCTATTCCAAATTTTCCCTTAAGGCGTTTAGGTTTTCATAATCCAATCAACATACCATCGCCCCTGACCCCCAAAGCAGGCACGATTTGGCAATGTAGTCTATAATAAGAATCCTGTATGATATTGACTATCTTCTCAGGTGCACCATAGTGCGATGAAGACTCCATAAAGTTCTATTGACCCCACTTGTCAAAGGCTATTTCATAGTCAAGAAGTTTAATATAAAGCAACGAGTTCCATTCAGTTTATTGCTCAGTAATGATCCGTGGTGTCACGATTTAGTCGGTACACGATTGATCCATACGGAATCCGGTCTGCTGATCCCAAAGTTGGGCGTCGATTAGATCTTTCGATCAGTTTAACAACACTCAGTTGCAGACATTTCCTGGTATTCAAAGTAGAGTTGTGCCCCTGTAGTTCTTAAACTTACTAAGATCTTCTTTCCTCGGTATCTTGATGAGGTACCCTATTTCCAGTCTGTTGCTACTTGTTATTCGATCCAAATCTTTCTGAAGAGAATATGAAGCATCGTCGCAGTTACTTCTATATCTGCCTTCAATGCCTCGCTCAGCTGGTATGTTGTCTGACCCTATTAATTTGCCATTCTTGATTTGTTGGATGGTCATGTTCATTTGTTTGACTGTTGGTGAGTCGACAATTGTAGCGAGGTTCGTAGATGCTGCTGCGGTGAGGCTTGGTCAATTCAAGAGTTCTTTGAAGTGCTCCACTCATTTGTTTTCTGTACTTGGGTTTTAGCGATTGGTTTGCCACCTATTGTTCTTGAATAATTGTTCTGGTTTACCTATATTTTCCAGCTAACTTGTTCTCTGTATCATATGGGTATTTCATGCTCCTTCCTCTGGCAGCTTTTACGCTGCTTCTGCCGAATCATTCCACATATAACCACTTATTTGCTTTAATGCTTCTTTTCACTTACATCGTTTTTCTTCTGTGCATTCAGCCTGTACCTTGGCTTTTTCTGTTCTCGTTCGGCTGTTACTGATTTCTGTCTTCTTGCTCCTCTTTTTCTTCTATCCTATCCAGGGTATCAACAAAGTAACATTCCCTTTAATGGTGCTTCTTGCGGCTTAAACCTCTTGACATGTTGAGGTTATCACTCCTTTAATCCCTTTACAGTTGCCCTTCGCATAGTAGTTTCTTTTTCTTCTAGTAGATTGTAAAAAGCCAAAGTTGTCTTGAATTCATCGAGTTTGTTAGTATCTTAAAGAAGGGTTGCATTAAACCTTTGTAATACTGTTGCTTCAGTTGTATAGTGCTTTTCTAGCTTCGGTTTTATTTTGGCCAATACCGGGTGGCAATCTAAAATTATAGCAGTCCCTCCCTTTGCTCTTATGTGTTTCATGGTCCTCCTAAACGTTATATTGTTGCAGACGTGGTCAATTCGGCTCACAGTAGTATGGTCCGGTGAAACCTATATCGCTTTGTGTGTGCGTTTGTATAGAGGAATATGGTGTCACCTACATTCACTTTGTTGAAGACACATAAGTTTGCGAATTTCTCACTGTTTTCGTTGTTCTTGCTATGTCCATATCGTCCCATGATATCTTCATTCCACTCCAACCTTAGCTTTTAGGTCCTTCCCTCTGATGGACATTATACTATGATTGACTGCAGTCTCATAAATCTGATCTTTATCATCTTTCTTTATGGCTCTGCTTGGTGTATAGCACTGGTTGACATTCATTGTGATCCTCCCCTTCTTAGTTTTGAAAGATGCTTTGATGATCCTAGGTTCATATTTACATAAAAAAAGATACATTAATAAGTACCATAGATATATATAAATATATACCTTCTGTAAACCGATGCTGTTGGTAATTGTACTGGTTCTGACGCATCACTAGCTGGACCTAATCCATGCCAATTCTCTAATCGTACTCTGAAACGATAATTTACACCTTTTCTTAGTTGACTGCCTGCAGTAAAATAAGTTTGATCAGCAGCTGTAGAGCCAAGTAGGCACCAATCTTCTCCAGACTTATCACAACGATACTCCACACGATAGCCGGTAAATTTGATTAATGATTCTAAACGATCCCTAATCACAGGTGGACTCCATTCAATAAGTAAAGTTCCAGGACCATGTGGTTTCACTCGAGGCTTTTGTAGTTGAGTATATGGCTTATCTAAATAAAGTAAATATGAGTTAGATTAAAATCTCCTTGATATATTTTAGTGAAATATACAATTAAGTATTCTAATTACAATACCATTACTTTAGAAATAATGGATATAACTGTATTTATATCTATTTGCATACAGCCTAATACTATAATCAGTAAATTAACATTTCCTATGACACCTTTGAGATATCACTTATGGTCAACAATGCAAACTTTAAACATAATTTCCAATCTACATTGACAAATTTCTAGTATATTCATTCACATGAATTCTGATGGTATGTATTGAAGCAGAGGTAAGACTTCTGATCTTCATATTCAATTGTACTAATAATAAATTATGTGATCATCTAAAACGATGTATTCAGAGGAATATCTACAACATTATAATTGGTCGGTAGTATGAGGCAATTTTATGTACACCGAAAACATTCACCGAGATATAAAGCAGGAAAGATTAATTCACTAAATGAATATTTTTCAATTAGATTTCTGATGTTACGACAATACAGCTTTTCATTTATTTAATATTAGATTGCAAAAACAACAAGGAAATAATATTATTAAATAAAACTTAAAGTAAGAAGTCTGGATATTTATGTTAATCTCTATGACTACCTGGTCCATGGATATTTCAACTATGCCATAGATGACGTAAATTGACACAATCCAAATAAACTTTCTGCGACTGTAGCTGCTACCCTGACGTGGTGGTCAGCCATGCTTATCGTGATGACCCAACTGAGCTATATTGGTTGGAACGAATGTTCCACTAGGTACTACCATACCAAGCAGGTCTGTTGGAGAGTGATAAGGCTAAAAGTAGTAGTAGTAGTAGTAGAAAACGTCGACCCTAAAAATGTCACACCTCACCTTACTCCACGGATTCCCGTCTCCAGCAGTAAGGCTTTTTAAAGAATGGAGCTAACACTTCAAACACTTCCCATAACAATGTCGTGCGTGATCGGCCTCGAACAGTTGTCCCTTGGGCTCTGCAATGGCGCTTCCAGGTCACTATGACCAATACTAACCCAGTTGTATTTTCAGATATCCCAAGAAGTAATATTCTTTCCATGATTTGGGCAACCAGGAAGTGACAATTCGCCCTCATACCTCTAACAGCACACGAGATCATCTTGTTCGAGGTCAAATCCCACCATCAACTCCTAACAACTCTCTTACCCCCATGCCTAATCCTTCTAGAATAACTCTATCATCCTTGCGTATCTAATGCTAATGGTTTGAGTTCACGAAACGTTATTCCTGGTCTCCTGAAACCTCTCGCTAAACTCGCAGGTGCATCCACTCCTTGTCTTACTTCAAATTCTAAGCTCTTAAGCTTATCATAATTTTATCTGTACTGAATCATATTTTCTCAAATCTTATCTCCTATCTCAGTCCCTTTCCACTAGTACTTACTCTCTTACTACCTCCCCTATTATGGGATTTGGTCCGACAATTTAATCTCTATCTGCTAATTGGGGCATGGCAACTTGAACAGATGTACAAATGTACCAAGTTCTACGTTATAACTGACTGACTGATTGAAACAAACTTTCTGAGTCTGTGGCAAGATTTCATCAAACACTAACTCATTTGCGATGATCAAACTTCTGAATCAGGCTTTAAGTAAATATTTAGTAAGATGCTGAAAGGATTATGGTTTAAAAATACAAATCATAAGTTAACTAACGAAAATGTTAGTTGACAAAAAATCTTGTTTTTCACTTTACGGTGATCTTAGTTAGGAATTAACAAGTAAGCAGCACTAAAAGATAGCTCACAGTATATAAGAAGCAAAAACTCACCGGCAATACTCAAACGCAAATCTATATAGTCTCTACCAGCTTGATTCTGTATCCATAAACGATATAATCCACTATCAGCCAGGTTTAATTTATCAACAACAACTTCAACCCAACGGCAACCACATGATAGATTTAGTCGAACACGATTTTCTAACGGTTCAATTGAAAGACCAGGTGTTGGATGACTTAAACGTTCAAACCAAACTTTTGTAATCCATTCCTGATCTTGTATATAATCAAAACCTTCTAACGGTACACGTAGATACCAACTATCTCCATGCCTTAATTCATATTCATGAGGTTGTGCAGTCCATCCAAGTCGACAGAATCGTGGCACGGCTAAAGTAAAACAATAAAAATTAACAGTACTCATTGTTGTGTAAAAACCTGATTCTGTCTTTAATATCAATCTTTAACGTAACCTACATAGTTTGATAAAGCAAGTCCTATTAAATATTGATTACTAAGATAAGAAATCATAAGTTATACAGTTTATCATAGTAACTAAACTATTAAAATCATCCAGTACTTGACTATCTGACTTTTTTGTGAACAACTGTCTTACAAGTATTCACTTTGGACATTATGTATGATTAATAAGCTTACACTTGCAAAGATTTAAAAATAACAATGCTTCATTTCGTTTAGAATATCAGGAATGTTTAGAATGGTATGAGTGTACATAAGTTAAGTACTTAATACCCTTCTAGTAAAATAAAGTTGTCAGCTTAATACAAAAAGTTTCTTTTAAAATAGATTGTAACTAAATCGAAACTTCATACCATTCAGAACAAACTAAGTAGATCTGTTTATTATAGTGTATATTATGCTTACGCAAAGTAGTATGTTTATTATTTAGATTAAATGGATACCTGAAACGATTAATTCCCATGTCTCGGATATTGACTCATAAATATTCCAAGCACGACATTCTAAGAAACCTGCATGACTTTTTTGTATTCGTTCAATTGTTAATTCATAAATACCAACTCCAACTTGAGCTACACGACAACCAGGTAAAATTTTATCATCTATTTGTATATGATTCAGATACCTAAGTAAAAAGAAAATAAATAAGTAGTTTTTAATACTAAGAGTATTTAAAATCAAAATACATATTCACTTAAGTTTAGTTGTTTGTATTCATCATAGACTGATGTTTATTTGAGTATCACTAAGAACCATAGAGCAATTGATATCTGTTTCGTCCTAATAGGGGACTCCTCAGCTGTGCGCACTCTCGATTTCCTAGGAAATCCAACCCATAGTTTACAGGATTCATCAATGATTCATTGGGTCGACGTTCAGTGGTAGAATTCTCAATACCATCAATTTATGATATGGTGCTATGAATAGTCAATCTCATTGGTATTAATTGCTGCACTCTCGATATGACACGAACCGAAGTCACGATGCCAGCCCAGTAGTGCATATGTTTAAGAGTTCGCTGTTAGACATAAAGGACCTTGAGTTGAAATTGATGGAGTTCTACTGTCGAGAAGTTCCATGATAAGATGAAACCGTTTTCCAGTGCTTCTGTATTTTAGTGGTACCTAACTGAAACCAATCTGTGACGATTACAATCAACTAAACCGAATATCTGTCTTTACCAGACCACCTCAATAAAACTACATATTCAACTAGATTATAAATCAATGGTGTAAAGATTCTATGGGTTAGGCTTTTGATTCTTTTTTCCACTTATTTCGCTTTCGAAGACCAAATCGTAAACTTTTCACTTCATAATTAGTCACAAACACATAGCCTAGTGCATTTGAGCGGGTCTTAAATTCATCTAATTAACGTTGATGAAAACTTAGTTGTCACTACGAAGTTAAGTGGAACAATAAGAAAGTATGTGAGTATAAATGTCTACATTATTTTAAAATGGATGGAGTGAAAGCCTTTTTAAACTTAAAAAATGGATTCTTGAATACTAATATCTTAATATTCATGAGAGACAGCATCGTTTATTACAAAGATTCTTGCTTTTTCATCTATAACGGTTTTTGGTAGCTTGATTGACGATGAGTATACTTTGTTTGAACTACTAGTGACTGGTTGCAAAACAGTTCAGATACCAATTTCTCGTTATTAATCTGGCTACCAAAGGTTGTTTTAAAATGAGTGAGTGAAAAGTTGCGTAATCACTTGTGCCTAATTAAATCGAATAAATGCTAAAAATAATTATTATTTCTTTTAAGATCTCAATGTACCATTATATGTTCATTAAGTAAAGTGTTCCTTATGATGTTTTGAATCAGTAGTGAAAACAAATTCAACTTATATTTGTATAAACCACTATTGGTAGTGAAATGGTTGTTGTAAGTAGTACTGATTAACAGTCATACTGTTTCGAAAATTAAATATTTAGATCCAGTAGTCTGAATATCTTGTAGATGTTAATATTTATAGGTTCCGGGTTAAATCATGTGTGATATCAGGTAACTACTGCTGAGGAGGTTCAATTTAGAACGAAACAGATATTCCGTACACATTAATTTCCTATGGTTGTTTCATCTAAAGTCACTTCGTGATTTTAACCATAAGCTTGTAAAAGTTTCTCATAAAGTAACTTTATACTAACTTCAATACTACTGATTCATTTGCTATCATAAAAGTATTATATTCTATAGCTTTACAAGCCACTAAAAATTAAGCAATAATTCTAATGTTTCAGGTTTATCAGGTAACTAGAAGTAACCTAAAATAGCTTTACAAACAACTGAAAGCAGGTGTTGGGTAGAACCAGAAAACACCTTGAAACATGCTCGAAAAGGCGTAGAAATCAAAAAGAAACATTGTGTCCGATCAGCACGCAGATAGCTTTTTATCAGAAACTTCTAGAGAATGAGAAGTCATATGATATGTCTCTGATTGGACAGTTATCTTACTACAACTGTGTTTAGTAGGATATAGAAATTGCTAGAAGCCCGAAGAACATTTATGATACTATAAATACTCCAGTTTTCAGTACATAACTGAACCCTGTAGCCGAATTCTTTCTGCCGTATTTTCTGCCTTCTCTCTCGTATTCACGTTGAAGTGAAGTATTATCCTGGAGGTCGTATCAAAGCCTAAGAGTCGAATCAAGTGATCAACCTAGACGAGATAATAATTAACGACAGAGATTTCGCGGTCGATAAACAAAACCGAAATCACGCGTCACAACAGCAGGGAAATTATGTTCAGTAGTTTCTATGTTCCTGAAAATTTGACAGTCGCATTTAAGTCAGTAAACCAAAGAAATTGGAATAAGATAATCAGTAGCAACCACAGATGATATACATTATCAGAACTGGGCATTCAAAGAAAGACCTTTAATCATTTTTATAAAAAGAAATGAAATAAGCTAAATGTAAAATTATAGCATGAAATCTATACGTGAAACATACTGTTTCTAGGCATCGGAATAGACAATGAATGTAAAGATATATAATTCAGAAAATTATTGCATCATTGCATCAACTCTTTGAAATCTATATAACAAACACTCTTACGGGATCTTTAGATAATCGCAAACAGAAGTTTGTTTATGTTTTCACGTGAGAACCTACAAAACGACAAGAAAACCCACTGTTGATTAAAGTCTAGCAACAGGGGAGTGTTGGTCCACTGAGAGATAGTAGGTACGCCTTGCTGATGAGTTTTAAACAGTATGAAACCCATGTCCAGAGTCTTCTGTTGACTACCCACTTTAGATCATCTTCCATCTCTGTATAGTGCTAGTGGAGCTGAGTCGCTTAGTCTGGTGGCCACATTATAATTAGGTCGGTGGGATTTGATTAGCACTATAAAAGACTTTATGGATATCAAATTAGTCACCACACAATGATAAGCTAATGTACACATCTCAGCCCTTCATGACTCGGTCTAAGTCCAAACAGCTTAGTGCTGACGGTTTTAGACTGTGAAACTAGGTGATTCGATATCGAATCTATGGAATAGTATAAGTTTTCTCAAAGATTACAGGCACACATTGCTGAAGAGCACCAAACAACACAAAACATATATTGAGCGTTTCCTACCGACAATACCAAACCACTTGTTGTAGCAATAATTTCATTTGTAATTCTCCTCACCAGCATAACATGATTCAATCGTTTTGAATGTAGACTAGACTTGACCTTACAACTTTTAATATGCTTACCGCAATGAATAATGCATAATTTGTAATTATAAGAATTGCAGCTTTTAAGAAGCCACCAAGATTACATTGAAGTGTTCAAATTATAGATTGTTAGTAAATTCAGGAGTAGCTTATAAATAACCAACGGGAGATAACAAAGTAAAAGCTTTTAGTGGAAAGATCTTTCATAATATTTGCCAAAATATTTTATGGATTAATAACAATTACTTATTGAAAGTTATTTCACCCTCAATTATGTCCCATCTAAACAGTGTACTACTTGCTTTTTGTTAGTAGTATAGTAAATTGTGAGAATAAGACTTCAACAATGAAATATTTAAATACAAATCATATCAAATCAAAATAAATCACTTACCAAAAAACATTTGGTTTCGGATCGCCTTCAACTTCAACAGATAAAACTAATTTTTGTCCATGAACAGCATAAATAATGCGATCATCTCTCAAGTTTATGAAACGTAATGGACTTCGTTCTATTTAGTAATAAATATAGAAAGTTATTAGATAACATTTGAAATAAAATGAATACCATGTATTTATGCATATAAAGTCAGCTATTATTATGTTAAAGGGGTAAATACTGTCGAGAACTAATAAATTTATTTCTTTATTCATCTGTAAACAATCACTTGAACATATTACGACTTAAGGAAGACTGATGAAGATCAAATCAGTTGGATCCATTTTAGATCAGATAAAATAACTGGTGTATTTAAACGAGCAAATAATACAAATAAGTTTAAGGATAAATGAACTTAGATGAAATGAATTTATATGTGATATCCACCTCATATTTAAGTGCTATTATAGTTAATCTGTTAATTAATGATACTATTTATCATTATTATATCATCTATTATAATGAATTTAATTTAAACTTAAAGTAGCTTAAATGAATCAGACAGACAGACTAACACAACGTAGAACTTCGTACGTATGTACATCAGTTCACGTTGCCATACCACATCAGCACAGAGACACAACTGTCAGTTCAAATCCAAGAGTGATAGCGATAGTAGAAGTATTAGCAGTAATGCAGAAAATTAGGGAGCGAAGATATGATTCGAAAAGTATAATTCAGTGAGATAAATTTGAAAGGAGAAAGATAGAGAATTCAGAAGGTTAGATTTTGAGAGAACACAAAGAGTGGATGCACATGCGCCATCGCAAACGATTCTGAGCCATGTCGTTCAAGGTCTCTAACCATTGGTGACTTTCGTCTCGTGGACCCCAACCACGTAGCCTACATCTACCAACATGACTTAGTCCAGTTGTCAGTGACTTCATCGATTTCTGCCATGTTTTAGGTTTGGCCGCCTCTAGCTTTCTTCCAACCTCTTCCTACACCGCTAAACATAGCTCGTCGAGGCAGTCGGTAGTTAGACATGCGTAACACATGTCCCAACCACCTCAACTGATGAAGTTTCAATACTTCATCTATTGATTTGCCCTCCTTTCCTAGAACCCGTTTCGTAACGACAGCATTGCTCACTAGGTTGTCCCACGATACTCGAGCAATGCTTCGGAGACACCTATGGTCGAAGACCAGTAACCTACGAATGTCCTCTACTCTTAACGGCCATGTTTCGCTACCGTATAGTAGGACAGAGCGAACTGCTGCACGGTACACTCGTCCTTTGGTTAGCAAGCGGATATCTCGCCTGCGCCATAAGTGACGCAACTTGGCAAAAGTCAATCGAGCTTTCTGTATCCGTGCCGAGATTTCGTCTGTCACCAGGCCATCAGCACTGATGAGAATCCCCAGATACGTGAAGCGGTCTACACGCTCGACTACTTCACTCCCTATCACTAGTTCAGGTGCCTGATAAGGAGTGAAGTAGTCGAGCGTGAATCAGAGGTATAACGTTAATATACAGTCAAAAACAAACTGAATAGAACCTTTGTTTAAGAGACGCCCAAGCTCAGTAAATTATGTACCTTAACTAAATTAAGTGGTTTATAAAGCTTCCGATTGTTTAAATGAATCAAATGTCGATTACCAATTACATTGGACAATAGTACGTTCTTCAGATTTAATGAAAACTGAGGATAATGCTTATTTGAAAAAGAAACATTATGAAAATCTAAACTTGAGACTTATGAAAGACTATAGGAAGAGGTCTAACTAAGTAAACAATATGACTGAGTATATTAAACATATAAATACACTTACTGGTTTGAGGAATTAACGTGATTGGTGTAATTGTAACAGCTGGTAAACTTTGTTTATCATCCAATTCAGCGAAAACGCGAAATTGCCATTGTTGTTGTTCTAAATCGATTGATCTTATATGTCTTCTTCTAGTTGTTGACTGTATACCAGTTTGATAACTCGGTGATTGACTAAATAGATTATCTAATTTATTATAACTAATAAAGTATTGTGTCGATTTCAATTCTGAGATAACTTTAGTCCAATCAGTAATTGGTTCACCAGAAAAATTGAAACCTCTAACTTCAATTCTATACAGTAATTTCTCATCTAAATGATTAGGCATTTCAGGCTGATTTCCATGTCAACATAATACCTTCTTGAGTTCCATCGACTTTACTACTGGCATTAAATAATCTTGGTTGGTCGATCCATGATATTTTCATATCTTCAAGTGAATCACGTCGTCCAAGTGTTGTAAATGGTTTCGGAAGCTGACAATATTTTGTACTTCGAGTTTTAGTTGATTCTTCAATTCCAACTAAACGAAAATCATATGTTGTACCAGAGGATAATCCATGTACTTCGTAAGTAGTATCAGAAGTACGAATTCTCGCTATAGGTTCCCAAATACTTGGTTTATATTTACTAATAATACGTCGTTCTAAAATGAGATAATATGGATATACCGCTTCTTCGTTTACTTTAAGAGGATTCCATTCTAATAAAGCAGATGTTGGACCAATATGAACGACGCGTAGTCCATCTGGAACAATTCTACCAATGTCAAATACTGTAGCATCAGATAATAGCCTCTTCGGACTTCCGACTCGAGGTATATCCTCATACTGTACATTGTCATCTACGGTGTGTATCCAATCGGAGAGGAGACCATCGTATGAAAGTGAGTAGTCAGTTCGTTTGTCGATATTTGACGAAATATCAGCTAATCCTGTACGTATACGAAATCTGACAGCAGCATTATTAATCGGTAATACATAATCAGTAAGACAAGTTCGGCCAACTTCTAACCAAAATCTTCGATTGGGTGTTTGTTGTTCAATAATATATTCAATTTCGTTGTCTAATTTACTTCTATTCATAATATCTGTTAAACTTCTTAGTTGTGCTGGTAACCAGCTTAAACGATAAATACTACCGCCAACTGATTCTACGCGTAATGGACCTCTAGGCGGAGGAATAACTAAAGATTCATAATCAATATCTTCATATCCTAATGCCTTTGGAACAGTATAAGGTTTCAATGTTTCCAAAGGTCGACCAAACAAATCATCTTTATATGGTATAACACGAAATCGATATGAGTGATCTGGAATTAAACCTGTTACCGTTACACCATGGAATGGATGATGTATTTCTGTGGTATTAATTCGTGTAATTGTTTTCCATCCTGTTGGTTCCTTTAAATCATATAAGTCTAATATATATCCAGTTAACGGTTCATCTATTGGCTGCCAATGTAAAGAAACAGATGGTGAAAACGGTAGATACACCGGTTATCGGTTTCACTGTTAAATCACCAGTTAGTTTTGGTACAGTAACTGAAAAAGAAAAAAATTCAACAATGAAAATAAATTAAAAGAGTAATTGTTGTTTTGTAAATCATAAAATCGGTTTTGAATTCAATAATCGGAAAAATATTTATTCATCTCACTTAAATGACAGGATTTTACATACTCTGAAGAATGTTGAATTTGAAGATTACAAATCTTTGAATGCATGATATAAGCAAAGGTTTGAATAGTCCTGTTATATTAATATTACAAACTACATATGATCAGCATCTGTCTGTATATATACATCCTATTTGGATTACCTTGAAATTATTATTTAGTTGCAAGCTTTTAGTAAAGTTGAATTGAGGGACTAATAATGCAATCCAGGATGCGCATTCTGTCTTATTTGAGACTCTTCAGATGAATGGACCTAGTGCTGGTTTTCATACTAGATCTGAAACCCAGTTTCTGTAGTTTAGTGAATAACTCGATTAGTGTATGAAGCGCAGAGTACTAGATTCAAATATTAGGGCCACGTATAAAGAAGCAGATGTATTTGAATGACGAGTCTCAAAATACGATGAAACACATATCCTAGGTTTTGCTATCAGTCACATTTGAACTTTAAGAAAAACTGAACTAGTTAGTTTACAACAATATTTTTACATCATGGGTTGATATCATTTGGAAAAAGGCCATGAGCTACTAGAAAATCTATTTGTCATCAATTCGAAGTGTCTTCATTGCTTAGGTCCATATTCATAACCTTTATTTGAAATTGAACGTAAGATATTTAAGGCAATAAACTTACATTAAATCATTGAGTTGAAACCTAAGAATTCATTTTCTTTCAACTTCACTCGATACGTTTTATGTCAATGATAGAAGAGTCATTTATAATTCTAAAGTAATTAGTCTAAAACCTTTCCCAGTGGTTCATGTCAGTCTTTAATGTTTTCAGTCATTCAACAAATAAATTATTATAACTGAATTATTGATACAAATATCAAACTACTGAGAAATATCAAAGTAATAATGAATTTAGTTAATTGAAAACCTCATATATTGATGTAGGTAAGGTATCAGTGAAGACCAGGGAGCACTGGACAGCTGTTTCGTTCTATTGTAGCAACTCCATAAATATTTGATTATGAACACATTATTGTGAATATGTTTTACAATGCTTAATATAAATCAAGCTAATTATCCTGAATATGATCTCATGCATTCGTTTACTAGATTTCAGTTCTTAGCATAGACTGTTCATCATATGAAAAATATAACCGTCATTCTAAGCTTTAAATGTATTTCTAGGACTACTCCCTTGTAAATTTTCTCATAAACTTTTTTTTAAGTTATAGTGATGAAATTTGTCTTCAATTCATCCAATTCTCGTTATAGGTGTTTTTGTACATTATCTTCTCTGAATGACTCTTCATAAATTTTCAGCTGATTACTCTATTCGAAAGTATTAATAATCGCTATATTCCACATACTTCTATATACTTTTGTCCATCATAACACACAACAGTGGTAGTGGATACCACTAACATGATTCAGATGAGGTTCAAAACTAAATAGCATCTAATACAAAAGGTGAACTTACTTATTTTTCTTGGCATTTCGAATATTTCAGAATGAGCTGCTTCACTAACAATACCTAAATCAACCGAAGTACGACTAATTCTCCCATGTTTCGATGGTGTGACAGAACGTAATGAATCACTGATTTTTCCTCGAGACATTATACGGAATAGATATTTAGTACCAGGTTCCAAATCAGTTGCTTGATAAGATGTTTCCCAAGCATCTAATACTGCTAAACGCTTCCACTTAGTTGGTTCCTCTCCTGCAGATGATAATGTACAATATTCTAGAATATATCCAGTTGGAGGACAACGTAACGACAAACTGCTGCGTCTACCTGATAATGCTACATTTGATGGTGGAAGCCAAGTTAATAAAACACCTTTGGAGCTACCAGTTAGTGATGACACTCTAAGATGAGAAGGTGGAGCTGGTATTGCTGTGTATATAATAGAAAAGTTCATCATGAAAAGTAATTAAAAAGATGCAGGTGCAAGGGTATAAGAATAAACTAAGGCGAAAAGTAGTTAATATTGAATAAATATATCATCTTAATTAAAAGTTCATTCGAAATTCTAATAAAAGTCATGGTCGATAAAGTACGGACAATCCGGTAGAGAGACAATTATCGCCAATACCGTTAGATGATTAACTGAAGTAGAGATTTTGTCAATTAACACTGATTCAAAGGTGCTGAAATTTGGTCGTCCGCCAGGAGACCTGAAAAGCCTTGAGTTCGATCCCTCGTTGGGGAGTCACTGGTGTGTACTACTGAGGAGGCACCTATTGTGATGAAATAATTGTTCACTGTTCTCTGGTTTCCAGTTGTACCCAACCGAGGTCAATCTGTGAAGCATACAAACAAAAAGACGCATGATGACTTCAAAAGAAAACATTTTACGTGCAAATTTTTCCAAATTATGTAATTTCATTACCATCGACGATTAATCGAATTCAAATAATTTTATATGGTTGAAGTAATTCTTAAAGGCTGTTACTATCATAAAGGTAACATTAATTATACTGCATTATATCACAAATAGATGGAAGTGAGGAAGTATACGACCGGATACCCGTCCAGTGATGTAGATAATTAACCGTTATGCATGAGACCTAAAGGTTCTGGATTCAATTCTTTGATGAAACCTATTAATGCACACTGCAGAGGAATCCAATACTAGGGCAAAATAGTTGCTCAGCGTTCCTTGGTTTTCAGTGGTACCCAATTAACATCAATCTGTAACGAATATAAACGATTAAATCACAGTGTTTTATCGTGTAAATAAATACAAGTCTCTTAGATTAATGTACTTGGTTATTTGGATGTACTGTATGCTAATGTATTAGTGATGATAAACAGGATAAACAACCCTATTTCAACATTTCAGTTACCCTGTTCTAATGGATATCACTACAATCGCCAATTTATTCAAGGATAAGTAAACTTATCAACGTGATTTAAAGTGTTTGCATTGAATCAGATAATAAAGATGGTTTTTTACAATTCATAAGTACCGATTCAAATTAGAAAGAATATATGATGAACAAAATGCTCAATAGATTTGATAATGTAGTAGCTGGTTTGAAATAAGCTTCTTATATGATAGTCATATTACGTTACTAATTACAATCGAATTTAGTGAAACCCAGTTATTTATACAACATTTTTTGGCTGCACAAATGTGATAGTTGACTGATAAAATTTGATGTGAAGCGCGCTACTTAAGAGTAATAATTAACGTAACTTGAGTATTATGATGTCTGTTAGGGATGTCAGACCCCATTCAATATCCCAGGAAAACAAAATTATTCACAAAGTAAAGAGAACTGACTTTTCGCTCTGATTTTCTCTCGATTTTTTCAGATAATTCCATTTTTAAGTGTAATTGGTAGGTAGTAGTGACGTGGTAGAGAAAAAAAAGATCATTTAAAGTAATATAGCATATACCATCAAAGTTTCCTAATGGGGTTCATATTCATTTGTTGCATATAGTAGAAACCACTGGAATTAGAACCAACAACCCTATTCTATGTGTATACAGATGTAACTTACATTACCCCCTATTTCTTCCATGATCAAATATCAATATTTTCTTTACCGCTTTCGTATATTTTATTCACCACATATGAGCTGGAACTTTTATTCACACACTTCCTATTACGCAATATTCTCCATCGATTATTATTTTAAGAAGTTTATGGTAATCAGCTTATTCTCACAAGTTTTAACTTACTTCCTGTATTTAAATATTTATTTTTATCATTACTGCTAGTACACCTGTCTTCTCACTATTAATTTACCCTTTCCATTGACTATGATCAAGAATTATGTAATCTGTCTACCTCATTGTCACAATTGATTCACAAATTACCTTGATTGGTTAAACATTTCTCATATTTGCATGTTAGAATAGTCTGATGAAGATCTAATCGAAAGTAATATTGTTCGCTTACGTGTTATTTTAATTTACATCGACTTAATAGTCGTCTGTTTATCTGTTTGGTAACTATTACTAATATATTTTTCTAACTCTATTATCATTATCCTCTACCCCTCCCCTCTACCGACAATATCCTTTTAGCATTTCGGTGTATTGGTAACCTGTCTATTTCAGTTTGTGTACGAAATCTCATAATTAAGCATTCATATTCGATTCCCTATCATTAAGTTTTATCATTTACCCTTGTTTTATGTTACGCAATCAGTCAGTTTTTAATCGATATGCTTCTAAGTTATTTATCTATGATTTATGAAAAACTTTTTTGTTGTTTGAAAACTTGATTTTTGATAAACATTTATTACAATTAATAGAATGTATTTGGATCTTCTCGTTGATTTGTTATGAACTGAAGTTGATCAGTCTCTGTTGTCCATATATGCATTCTTAGAGGATTACAATTAATTTAATCCAATGTCAGCATTCAATTGTATTCATTGTATTAATTCAATACCATTTTTGCATAAAAAGCATTCAAGTTAACTTAGTTATAAAGTCTACTCAGTTAATGATATACTTTAATTAATCATAATTGTAAATTCATTTTGTCAATTAGTATGAATGATTTTATTCATTCAAGTGTTCTTTCTTTCTTTGGCTAACGTTTAAGAATTGTGGCAGACTAACAACAGACTAAATACAAATAATCGTATTAAACATTGTCGATTATTCGATCACCTAACACATCGTCTTATAAATATTTTAGTAATATATATAACATTTAATTGTAAAATGGCTTACCTTTCTGTTCTGTATCTAAGTGTGGCATGAAAACAGGTTGCGGAAGTATGACTGGTTCACTTCGAGCATCTCTTGTCTCTGTTAGAACTCGGAAATGATAGGTTTGTCCTAATGGTAGGCCATCTACACGAATTTCATATCTACCCGGTACAGATTCGGCACTGATAGCAGCTGGTCTTCTAGCTATTGGCCACCATTCTTGCTTGTCTGATCGCCATGATTCCACAACAAAATCAGATGTCGAGCGTAAATTAGAAGGCATACCCGTTGGAGGATGCCAGGATAGTGTTACGCTGCCTAGTTTGCTTTGAATACGTTCACCAGCTGACTCAGTAGACACATCAATCAAATGAAAACGCTCAGGAGGTGGTATTATCGGCTGATGAACAGATGGGACCAAAAGTTCCATTGACATAGGCCCTGGTAAGCTTACCGTTCTATAATCACCAGCTTGTAGACGGGACGGACACCAGCTGACTACATCTGATTCTAGGAATCTCCCCATTCCGAGATGACTTCTTGGCGCTACGCGAAACTGGTAGCCTTCAAACATCGGCTTTTCTTCCAGTTTGTGAACTGACCCTAAACTAGATCGTGGTCTGTGAGGTGTCTTTTCTACTTTAGGGTAATACGTAAATGTTTCCTGACCAAAAGGTAAGCTGGCTATCGTCTGCCACCCTATATCTTCAGCCTTTCTAACCTGGACAAGGTAACTTACATCTGATGTCATTGGGGTGGTTATTATATGGCGGTCAGTAGATGGTAAACTTTGTCGCCTGTATTCTGGAGCAATAGATGGCCAACGTAATTCAATTCGAGGTGGCTGAGATTCTGATAACGTCGGGATTAAGTGAGTTTCAAGATGACCAGGGCTTAATCGTGGGTATTCGAACCCAGGTTTAGACCCATATAAGAATAGACCAGGTGGCTCAATTCTTGTGACAAGGGGCGCGCTTACACCAAATTCGTTTTCTCCTTTTATCCGATACAAAAGAGTGGGAGGTACTGGGTATGAGTTTGGAGTGTACGTACTCTCCGTTGACCCGCTTCTATATAGTGGTGGTAAAAGTCGAACATCTGCTGATACTGCGGTACCAGGAACACGGCCCACTTCGATCCAAGGTGCATCTGGTCTACTAGCTTCAGTAGCTTCGATTACGTATGTGGATGGCATAGATGGTGATTCATCTAGCTTATAATAATCTTTTTGTGGATGTTGCCATTCGAGATGAAGACCTGCATCAAAAGGGAGAAATTCTGATCGTAATGGTCCACTTGGTGGAGCGGGTGGCAATGGTCGATAACTAGCACGGGAAGAAGGTCTACTAGTTCGGTCCAACATTACTGCATCGAGGTCTAATGGTCTTGAAGTTTCTAATGGACTACTTGCACCCATACGATTGACTGCTCGGACACGGAAAGAATATGGATAAACACCTGTTAGAGTACTTGGAAGTGGGACCATAGCTGATGTTGCCTCGCCCGAAACAGAAAGTACTGGAATCCATTCATTTGAAGCACTTTTTACTGGACCTCCCCGACGTTCTATCACATATTCTGTGACAGGCAAACCACCAGTATCAAGAGGTGCATGCCATTTAAGCTGAATACCTTTTGAGTCTAGAAATGGAGTTGTATGTGCTGAAAATGACAATGGAGTTTCAACTCTTTCTAAACTAGATGATGGTCTTCTTGAATAGGTTGGATAATAGGTAGGGAGCATATCAACCATTAAAGGTCCTCTAGGTTTTGAAGGTACATCTGTTAACAAAGAAAAAAAATGTATATGAAATTTTATTCAAAGAAGTTAAGTTTCATTCATCATACTCAAAGAAATTTCAAATGTCAACAAGTTAACGTGTTATTTTTCTTCAGAATATTTGAGGTTGAGCTGTAATATCAAAAACCCGTTGCATCACATAACTACATATTCATTAAAGATATAGGGTATTCAGTAAAATATATTATAGTCTGCGGATTAGCAAAAATTGTAGAGTTTTGTAGTTCATGTAATGAGGTGACTTTAATTTGACAACCATAGAAAACCAAGAATTACTGAATAGATGTATCATCTCAGGTATAAGACTCCATATCAAAGATAATCATGGATCAAAACGATAACGTTCACATTTCTTAGTAGGTAATTAATAATCAGATTAATTAGTAGACGCCTAATAGCTTGCATTTCTGACTTCAGTCAACTTATGATATTTCTCAATCAGTATCCATTGACTTGACTTCAATTCATCTATAGCCCAAATTGATGAACACTATCGGATATGATTTGTTGTTAATCTTTTAAAGGAAATAAGTAATTCTTTTTATTACTTGTTTCGCTTATCTTTTGACTGTAGCTTCTACTAAACGAACTAATTCTTGTCAATTGTTAAACGTATTACAAACAGTCTTAAACTTCAATCAATTTCTGTAAAATCTGAGAGAAAATGTTTAATTTGCTTTCAATCATTTTCGATTGATTAAAATACACAATGACATTTGAGTTAATTTTCATTGTGAATCTATTTCATAGTGTTATCGAAAGTGTTATGTCGTAAGAAATTAGGGGATTGGATGGCTGAGTGCCAATCGCTAGTGCCTAGTTGGTTATTGCGCGTCTGCCCTGTGCCCACTTAGTCCCAAGCCGGAATAAGAAGAACGCGAACCAATAGGTCAGCCAGACAGAATCGAATCGAATCTATATTTCAAGCATTCTTTTATATATACATAAAATCAGACCACACAGCAAACCAACTAGAAAATTAACATGAATACAGAACGAGGGAAATAGTGGTAGTGAATAGGAACAACTTGTACACAACTAATTGACTGTAGTCCATAACAAGAGACAATATAATAACAGTAATTATGCTAAACGGGAGGATAGGGCAAGCGGAGCGTAGCAATAATAGAAACAAAATGATTACATTACAGACAGTTAGAATAAATGAAATAGTGTTCTCAAACACAGTTCTGAAAGTTTGTTACACTTCTTTGTGGTCCGACCTAACAGAAAGACTTTGAATGACACGAAGTAGTATTATATATTGATAGTGTCATATTCACTTTGTTATAACGGGCAATTAAAGAAGATTGATTATCTTCTAGAACTGTTCTTCATGTAAACGATTCATTAGTTTTAGGTTGTATACGAAGTAAGCATTTTATTGTTATTATTGTTACGTTGCCTCTTATCCTATACTCCTGTTTAAGGCATTAACTGATGTTATTTCGTTCCACATTTATGAACTACAGTTAATTGACTGCAAATACGTTACTCCAGTTCACACTCACTATTACTCTTATTTTGTATTAATGTCAGTTTTCTAACTGGTTGACGATGCGGTCTGATTTTGTGTATATATAAAAGCAGGATTGAAATACAATTCGATTCGATTCTGTCTGTTTGGCTCATCAATCGTTGTTTTTCCTCTATTTCGGTTTGGAGACTGGTAGGTCGCGGGGCAGACGTGTCTTTACATCGATTAGCAATCATCAAGGGCACTGTATATTTCACAATACATAACACATTTACAGTTAATCAAAAGCAGACTTTGATATAATGTAATTAAGATGAACTTGCATCCTTTCGTTGATTTGTTGTGGACTGAAGCAACAGGAGACTGACTAGCTTCAGTCCACAACAAATAAGCGGAAAGATGCAAGTTCATCATGATTACTTATGTGTCCGTTGTATAAACATGACTGACTGGACTCAGTACTCTACTGATGATCGCAGTTACGTTTGGCACGAAAGGAACTTGAATTAGAACCACGATTTTAACATTAACATTTAGATGCAGGCACAGCTAACCGACGAGTCCCAAATATGAAGAAACACGCATCCAGGATTCCACTTGCAAGTCACTAATCCAACTTAAAGAGTGTTTGATATGATGATTGCTTGTGTCATCTAAACTTTAAATATTCCAAACAGTTTAATTGTAATGTTATATGTAGCTTTTTACAGACGGTAAGTGGTATCTTAGATACTTTTCGTAATCTGGAAGTAATTTCTTTCATGAATTGACAACAATAGAATAAATTTACTGGGTTTCGTAGAACACTCAGTCCAGAAATCCCTGGTTGTACTCAACCACAACTCTATATCCAAATGAAACAAGGAGCTTTAAACCATGTGCAAGAATATCAACATTAATCTTATGAGTCAATCTAATTACTTATACATTAACTCCTTTTCTATTATACAAAATTTTTACAAGACAGTTTGAATAAACAAGTGTATGCTTATTAAGAACTATGTTCTTAACAGATTATCTAAAGCTCTAGTAATAAACCTTAAGTTGATTGTGAAGTAATGAAATATAATTAATGGGAATCAGGTTGCAACATTTAACTGAATTGCATTGTGGCAGCTTACGTACTAACTTTGAAATTAATAACAATCAATTAGAAACGTGAATTGAAAAGTGATCTGATGTATGTTACTTTGATTAAGAAATGTGTAAAAATGATATCATTAAGAAATTTCTAGTGTCAGAGTGAAAAGTTTGTCTAATGTTTTGAATGACCCTGATATACTATAGATAACATTCTTCATATTACTTTAAATAGAATTCATTCAGTAATACAACTCTACAAACTAGTTTGTGCAAAAAAGGAAAAAAGAAATATTTAACATTTAGAAATTACAAATCTTACCATAAGGAGGAATGAATTGATAAAATAAAGTGTCGGTGACAGGAATCGATGGAGCTGTACGACTTGGTCGAGTAGCGACACGTAATTCAATACGTTCACCTGGCTTTAAATTGTCAAGTTTATATTCTACTGGACTTGAAATAGGTAGTGTTCCATCCATCAAGTCTAAATATTTCGGAATCCCAATAGGTTTCCAGTCCATTTCATGAGGGCGTCTCATTTCTAAACGATAGTCAGCAATTCCTTTATAAGGTAATTTACCAAGTAATGCTTTTGTTGGCTTCCATTGAACTCGTATTGCATCGGGGCCCTCAGGTAAAGTAGTCAATGGTTCACCGAATATAAACGGCAAAGAACTTTTTGAAGTGAGTCTTCCTGGACTTGTAGGTTCTGATAATTTTATTGTATCTAACGTAGACATAATTGGTCCTATCTGAATGCCACGAACAGGTGCCACTCCAATATATATATCTCGACCTTCTGGTAGTAAGGATGATCGAATATGGGTATTGGTAATATTACTAGGGATGGTTTGAACTTCTTTCCAATCAGAGTGACCTAACTCCCTAGCTAAAATTAAGTACGAATCAGGCATGCTGTCTAAACCATGTTTATCTACTGACTTTATGCTAGGTGGGCGCCATGCCACTGCGACTTCCTCAGGACTATCTTTTTCAGAGGTATATTTGAAAACACTGGCACGAACTTCTGAAGGAGCCCGTAGACTGAATGCGCCTTTCGTTGTTTTATAAGGTTTGGGTAGGTAGGATGGTGATGTGAACACACTTTGAGGAACGGACAAAACTTCTTCAATAGTTTCGGAGTAAGGACGTCCAATAGTTCCTGGGAAATAATCCCCAACAGAACGCACACCAACATGAACTGTTTGTGGAAGGTCACTTAAAGTGAACTCGGTATTATTAAACTTGTGTCACATAAATCTGTTCTTCCTATAGGTTGCCATTTCGTATCATATGGGGTACGATAAATCACTTCGTAGCCAGAAATATTAGTTGTATCGTAAGGCAGCTTCCAACGTAAAATCAAATCTTCCGATGTAGCAACATCGTCGTCTCTTTGAATTTTATTATGGTATAAAGGAGCTTTCGGTACAGTTTCTATTCGAAGTGGTCCTCTTGGAGGTGATAAATGCGTTGGTAACTCGTAATATTCGAGTGCTGAGTCTGTATCATACCGTGGTTTGGAAATTTCATAAGGGCTTTTAAGTTTCGGTCGTAAATAAATTGGCTCACTTAATCCGAATTCATTTTCAGAATATAAACGAAACTCATAGTCTTTTGGCTCTCCAGGTAACATAGACGTAGATGGATAAGCTTTTGATATGATATGTGGTAAGCTAACTTCCCATTTGTCAGTATAGTCGCTAAGAGTTGAGGGTGGACGAGAAAGAGGTAAATTTGGAGTTCTAGTATAACCGCTTGTCTGAGGACCAAATACAATATTCCAATGTCTATCTCGTGTAGCAGGTAGCCGGCCAAGTAGTGCCCAGTTATCTTGACCTTTTCGTCTCGCTTCAACTACATAGCCCCGAATTGGGCCTACTTCATCTGTTAAGAAGGTAGGTTGACTCCAGCATAATTCCATCACTCGATTAGCCACATCCGTTGCTGTTTTTAACTTTGATACACTTTGTTTAGTTTGAAGCTCTATCAATTCTAACGGAGTTCCAGGAGCTGGTGGAGGTAATGCTTTTGTATCTTTTTCTTTAACTAAATTCGGTCGAATATGAGTGTTTAGGCATAATGGCTCACTTAATCCGGTGACGTTTTGTGATCTTATTCTAAAACCATAATCTACGTCATCAATCAAGTGGGTGATTTCTATTTCAAATACATCAAACGGAACTTTCTTAAATGGTATCCATTGTTTAGATTGTGAGCTCCATTTCTCAATAACATAAAAGTCTACAGGTGACGATGAAACTGACGATGGAGGCTTCCACGATAAGATACAATTAGAGTATTCTTTATCAAAATGATCAGTTAAAATAGCTCGAAAATCACTAGGTGGTAGAGGTAAGGGTGGTAGACCAGGTGTCTCGGGATGTAAGGGTACTGTTGAAGTAACTGGTATAGAATCTCCAATACGGTTAAACGCAGTAATTGTAATTCTGCAAACATGAAAAGCTTCTAAAGAGTCTATTTTAGCGCATAAAGATTTTGGAGAAACAATTAATTCCTGATCTTCGCCAGTATCAGCATCATATATTAATAAACGATAACCAAGTATGTCAGAACCACCATCGTTGCTAGGTTTCATCCAATTAACTTGAATTGTACGCTGATTCATATTACTCAAACCCGGAGCAGCAGAGATTTCTACACCCCAAACCGAAGAAGGAACTGTAGCATTTTTCGATCTAGGATAGATAGGTTTAGCCATCTGATATGGTGCCCCAGAAGTTTCAGCATCACGACCTAAAGGCACTACTCGGAACCACCATCCACTTTCGTCAGTAGATCTAAGACCAGTTACAGTGTAGTCTGTAACTTTAGAAGGAGCCTTAGCGACTGAAACCCATTTTGAATAGGCAGGTTCCCACTTCTGAATATCGTAAGAAGCTATTTTATCAAGAACTAATGAGCCACTTGGTTCTGGCCAAACAAGATGAACAGATGTTGGACTTACTACATCTGCTCTTAGTTGATCTGAAATATACAGGCCTACTGGAGTTGAAATATTTGAGTGGGCAGTCATTCTTCCTGTTGAATATAATGAACTTTCAGGGCGATCTAAGTCCAATCTATTCTTTTCAAAGGAACTGAACTTTCCTAATGATGACGGTGTAATCATGCGCTGTGTCATATCTTGAACCATTTGACGCCTAGAACGAATGAATGCATCTACATCATCAGAAATAGGCTCAAATCCTGTAATCATAGCAAGTTCTAAATCAAAATCATCGTCAATATCTGCTCTTGGTTGAGTTCTATCATGAGATATCATAGAAAGTGGATGACCTGATGTACTTGGTAATGTTGTCCATGATCTGGATGGAGGCTTAGATGATATAGACTGACTTGGGCTCTGGTAAAGTCCAAATTCTGTTGGAATAGATTTTCCAGTCTTACCATGGCTGATAATTCTCAATTTGTAATCCTTATCAGGTGTATACGGCGCAACCAGAGATAATTGACGAGGAGCACTCACTGGGATTTCTGCTAATGGTGCCCACCCCTGTTTCTTTGAGTCCCAACCTTCCAATGTGTATCCACGAATGTCTTCTGCACCTTGACCTTCTGGAGCTGCCCATTCAAGCTCATAGCCAAGTCTACTGTCGGATTTGAGCAAGACGGATGAAACCGGAGGTATGTAGTTACTTGGTGTTGCCGAATCTGGTCGCCTTATTGTTGGTGGATTAACCAATATAACACCAGTTTCAACTGGCTGGCTAGCACCTTCATTGTATACAGAGGACACTCTAAACTTATAACTGCCGTCACAACTTGGTGAAACTGATTGGTGAATATAATTTGTTTGTTCACGGTCACTGACAGGGATAAAATCAATTGGTTCCCATTTTACCTTTTGAGATGACATGTTAAGTCGTTCGACCTGAAAACCAGTTGGTTGTGGTTCATGTGTCATCAATGGAGACCATTCCCAAGAAACTTGTAGTATTGGTTTCACGTGACTTTGATATTCAGCTTCTTCTGGGGCAATACGACGACCCATTACAAGCTTTGGTGGAGCAAGATTAATATTTTTGACATAACTATCATCAGCAGTAAGTGGTAGACTTATACCTTCTTTATTGACAGCTGATACACGGAAAAAGTATTCTTTATTTGGTTGTATGTCAGTAATGATATGTGATGGTTGAAATTTATATTCAGGCCCACAAGCGACAAGTTCATTTGATGGAGTATATGATTTCCAATTAAATGAACGACCTTGACGTATTTCTAGTTGATAACCAAGAATAGGTAACCCTCCTAATTCATATGGTGGTGACCAAGACAATTCAAGTGTTCCAATACTACCAGGAACTTCGCGTACACGTAATGGTCCTCTCGGTGGTCCCGGAACACCTGCAAAATAAAAGAGTAAAAAAATCAGATTAATAACTTTTGGACAGTAACATTAGTGTCATGCATATCTAGCTATTAGATTTCTATGGTTCTCTACCTACTGAATTCAAACCACTTAAGCTCATAAATGGTGCACATGATAATGAGTCATGTAGATTAGTGGTTACATTGTAACTTAACGGCTAGAATTTAATCAGCACTTCTTCATCTCGATTCAATCTTCTATAATCAGCTCATTAGTGACTTACTTCAGGATTTTCCTGAAGCTTTGATGAGAAGTCATGACTGGTAGATTTCAGATTTGTCAGGAGTGAAAAAGTTATCGCCAGTCATAATGCATGATCGTCGCACTACATCACAAATTGATGAAAGTGGGAATTCTGCCGTTGGGCGTAGGCCCAGTGATTCAAAGGATTAGGCGTTCGCCAACTTGAAACTTTTGCCTAGTTTTCACTGATACCTTGCCAACATCAATCTATGATGAATTCGATCAACTAAACTTAACAACAGTCTCTACAAACCGTCTCAATTCAACTCCCGTATTAAACTATTTTTGTCCATTTTAATATAATACTTACTAGAATTCAATAGCCTTTAGAAAATACAGGGTATATTGTCGAAATTTTAATTCTTGGTTTTCTTATTTATCTACAAGTATTATTGACTCTCAGTCTATTTTCTTCTCATGAATATATTTCCTTGCTATTTATAGTAATTCTTCTCATTGAAAATCAGTTTATTCTTAACAGCTTCCATAAGTGATATTGTATAACATCAATTTCCATCTACTGACTACCTTTACCGAATAGATACAACTTGAAAATATTACTTAATTATTCATAGGAGGTGTGCTTAATGAATGAACTTTTCTTTATAATCATTACCATGAAGCTTTGTTGAAACCTAAAGTACTTCATGTTTTTTTTTGATTTGTAAACTTCACACAAAAGTGTAAAAACCAATCATCATGTTAATTTTTTACAAAATTCATGCCTACGATAGCATAGTGATTTGATTATTTAAGTTTGTTTTTATTCATTAATAATGGAACAAGTTTAAAGTACATTAGAAGTCATGCATTTATAGTAAAGCATAAATGCTTTATAATAATTAATCTACCTATTTAGAGTATACAGTGACAGAAGTTGTAATCATGAAGTTATTTTGTAATGACAAATTTCTTTTATCTACTCAATTAAAAATATAATTTAATTTACAATTAGGTTGGGCAAATTTGGATAAATATTGTTATAAGGCTATATGATATGAGAGGCTTAAGTGAATGAGCAATCTATCCAAATTGATCACATATGTGGTCTTGTCAACCAAACAACTTTAAATAACAACCATGAGCTTAAAACAATCGTTATCAGCTTCTAAAAATAACAATTTGAGCACAATTTTAGTTGTTTTTTTTCGACAGAATAGCTCTAATGTTCAATACACATTTCTATAACAAGTAATTTTACAATATAACTGTTTGACTATTTGTACTAATTATTTGAAAATAATGTACTCAGTAGGAGATGATTAGAAAGAAATTGATCCTATGAATCAGATGAAAAGAAAAGGAGATTAAAATAAATATTTGAAAAATGACAGATTAAGTATTAACCAGTCAAACTGCAAGTTACTTGATGAGATATCCTCATATTTTAATTTAATCAGAAGTGTACGTTGATAAATTTATCCAGATGTAAGCTACCCAATTAAACCATTCAACTCAGATTAAGCAGCTTAATCAAAGCTATCCTCTTAGGCTACAATTCTTCTCCACAAAGTCAAAATTAGAATCTTAGATGATATTAAATAAGCTGTTCATCTTCCACAGACTTACTTTTAATTGCTTCGAACATAAAACATGATGTATATTGGTCAGTTATATGAGATATAAAAGAGTTAATTACAATTTATTATAAATGAAGCAAAAGTAAATGACTTCTGCTTCTAAATACTCTAGTGTAACTTATGGTTACGTTTAATGATTTGAATAACAAGGAGTAGTTCTTTTGATAACATAGTACTAGTTAGCTGATAGAGGTAATGGTATGCTTGAAAATCAGTTACATAATAGGTTTGAGTTAAAATTCTTTCAATGTATTTATATTATTAAACACTTACTGGTTTCTTTAGCTGGATGCACTTGTGCTTGTGTATCTAGTGGTTCAGATAGGCCATTTTTATTTTCAGCTACAACACGAAATTCATAAGCATGTACCAGTGCATTAAATATTGTACTTGGAATTGTAATTGTCTTGAACTAGTTAATCCAGACAGTTCAGTTATACGTCCAATCTCTTGCCAACTACGTCGATACATTTCACGTTTATATATTCTATAGCCTAATACTGGACTACCACCATCGCTTGCAGGACTTAACCATGATAGTTGACAACTATTATCTGTTATATTAGTTACTTGTAATGGTCCTATCGGTTGACTTGGTACAGCTATAAAAATGAATTATAACGGATCAATACATGAGAATTGGGTTATGTAACAATCAAGTGATACAAACATAGTAATTCTATTACCCTAAATAAATAGGTTGCATTTTATGTGTTTAATACGAATAATCTGATGCAATAATACGATTTGAATACTAGATAATATGACAATAAATCAGATGCTTAACCTTGTGTTGTGAACATGGACACACATTCAGACTGATTTGTAGAGAAGTGAAGGCTTAACAATAGCAATAGTACAAGCAATCACATATTAGTGGTATAGTGGAAAATCAACATCAGGTAGAGTGTTAGAATATGAATAAACTCTTATCATGAGCGTATTTCTGCCTAAACTAATTAGCCAATCATGGCTTACTTAGACAGGTGATCCATAGTAATTAAGAACCAAAGGACAATCATGAGACACCGGAGGCTATCAATCAGTAGAGTAGAATTTAGTAATTAATATAGTTAATTCACGACTTAAGAACTTATATCGAAAACTGAGGTTACTGGGATGCTATTTATCCCTCTTGTTAATCTTTAGTATTTACATTGTTGTTAAGTCTAACAATTCGAAATAATGCACCAGGTTCCCTAGGTAGTCATTCAACTACTATACATTTTGATTGTTCGGTAGAGGTGAAAACCATTCAAAATCTGTTAACAAGTCGTCAGTGTTATCGTTTCTGTAATAGACTTCTATGACATTTAAAAAGCTACTAAATAAGTATTTGATTGTAGTTCTTACGGTGCTTAAGTAGAATGCTTATCCTTAAATCATTATACTGTGGTATGAGTCCGTAATGTCATACTAATCCATGTGATATTATAAATAGAGGTTATAATAATCCACTGATATGATTATAGGAATCACCTCATATTTTAGTTCAATTTCTATCAATACGTATCTTTCACTGCTCATCTTAGCTAATCTAATCGGAAATATCTGTCTTCATAGCAATTTATTTTCTTAAAAGTATTAATAAAGAAGTCCATAACTCATAAAATGGAAAATTACTTGACGATTGAACAAAATGTATACTATTACTTCACAGTTTTACTTGAAATTTTCCAGAATGATTTGATGCCAGATACTGCTTATTGCTCAGCTACGGGCAACGTATTATACGCTTACAAATAATCATTTAAACGCAGCCCCACCAAACAGCAAGCCGATTAGTAACTCATAGTGATCCTGATGAGACCATATCTCAACACGCTATCGGTCTCAAACTTTCGCTAGCTAGGTTACAATAAGTTGGCTAAGACTGCGGTAATGTTATAAGCCTCCAGAACACAAAACTGATGACCAGTATGAGTGGATAGGGACAGTCCAATGGTCGTTCTTTACCAGTTACAGGAAAAATGTAACAAGCTAACTTATCATAGAACAGAAGTCTCCCCCAAATCCAAGTGTCAAAGAAAACATTTGACTCCCCACTTCGTGGGTAAGCTTAGCTCAGAGTTCCAGAAAGTCACCATCAACTCCACTACCGATGTGAACCAGTGAGTTCTGTTGGGACACTTCCAGCAAATGCAAGGGCCGGATAGGGCCAGTGTTCTAGGGCACTCCACATACACACACACGAGTGCAGATGGTCCCTAACAGGTTGCGTATTAAAAGTCTTGAAAATCGGTTATCACACAAGTCTGCTGTTATTACAGCCCCTGAGAAGAACACTAGAATGAGCATTGGAAGGAAAAGAATCAGAATATTGCCTGATAATGGGGTTGGACTCATTGGACTAAACCTTTAATAAAAAACGTAAGCAGCACACCTGCTACACAGGTTACCTCTAGTTAGGGGCGAGATCAGGTTCCACAATAAACGCAAGCTTACACCGAATTTCCAAAGTCATGAAAATTTCGCTCAAGGTACATGCCCGGGTTTTAGAGTCCCAAAGCTTAGGCAGCCCCTGATAGATATCAGCGTCACCTAGTCACTACTCCTGAGATCAACGAGTTCAGCAGGAATCACATAAAGGTGGGCGCTATATAATACAACTTACATACAACTTCATCCCAAGATTTTGGCAGGGGATCGTCTTAGAAGTGTAATAGTTACTTGTATGAAATCACTTTAAACATGATTATAGCATACTGACATTCTTTTAATAGATAGATAAATGACGAAAAAGCATGAAATAACACTATTTACTACTAATTAGTATAGTCAGAGTTTTACAATGGAATGTATACCGTGCATAATAATGAATACCCACTTGTAATAGCTTCTGGACAAACAGGTTCTTTAGTGGAAATGATTTCGCCTTGGCCTGACTGGTTTACAGCAGCCACACCAAAATAATAAAATTGGTTTGGTTTTAAGTTTCCCACTACCAGACGATTAAGATAGTGATCTAATTCAGCAACTTGTTGCCATTGAGAAGTATCACTTGGTTGAGGTGTTGTTGCTGGTCGAACGAAAACACGAAAACCATCTATAGCTAAATGATGTGCTCGATTTCGGTCCATGATCATGACGACAATCATGTGGGACAAGCCATTCGACAGGTTACACTGTCAGCTGATTTTCCAGCAATACGAACCCAGTCTGCTTTAGGTTTACAACCTGTGAAGTTAATGGTTGATAAGAAAACAAAATATCAAATAGATTAAACACTACCTTAATATGTATTCAGAAGTAATAGTATAGTTCATTTATCCACAAATTGTAAATAACACTAAGAAAATTCGAAAATTATCGGTTGATTACTGTAGTTTAAACAAAACTGATGAATATGCAGTAATTGGTGGACGTGTATAAGCAAAATAACACCTAGTAGAAGTGCATATCTGTTGGAATTATAATATATCATTTTAACAGGAAAGAAGGACTTACGAAACTAAAAGAATAGAGAATGATATTTATGGAAAAATATCAAAACGAAGCAAATCATTTGTAAAATACAAAATTACACTACATTTCAGAAGTGATGAAATGAGTAATCATCATCATACACGCAACAAATCGCTGCCTGCAACTCAAAGGTTATCTCATAAACCCGAAGACTGATAGTAATTACCTACTAAAACTGTTTAAACCGTGTATCAATGAATTAGCAGACTGTTACCAAGTAATATTTCTTTAACTTTCTCTTAAATTAAACGTTATAGAGTATCAAGATAAATGATACATGCAAATGGTTATCCAGAATCATAATCCTATTAGCTGACAAGATTCTACATCCTCACCCACTGACTTATCGGTCCTCATAAAGTGCAGGATAACAATCATGCTCACTCTCCAGTTACATTGATTTGGAGTTACGTTGTTAAAATGGTGGCGACTAATATATGTTTCCTACTTTTGAAAGTTACGATTCGCATCAGTAGGTCATTACAATTCAGTGTAGTAAACTTTCAATGGGTAAACGGTAGCTATAAAAAATGAAGTGAAGACATTAACTGTAGTAATATCAGAATCAGTACAAGAGATTGTTCAGACCAAAGTGAGATATCGTTAAATCGCGAAGTTTAAAGATACTAAATAACAATGATAATAACAATTAAACTATTGTTTACGATGCTTGTACAGTTACTGTGCACATTCATATTTAAAAATTCAGTAAACCAATCTAACTTACTATCATCTTCAGGCATTTCAAACGTTTCAGATTCTAAAAATGCACCTGTCCCAACTTCATTAACTGCTGCAACTCGGAAAATATAGCGTTGACCTTGCATCAAACCATGTTACAAGTGATGTAGTAGCCAAATCTGTCCCTTCTGTATCTAATTTATCACTTATTTCATCTGTACTAATTGTTCGTTGCAATCCCGTTACTCTATGCCAACCTGGAGTATTAGCGTAACGCATTTGTAGGATGTAACGAATAAGAGGTAAACCACCTGTATCTATTGGAGGTCGCCAAGAAATACGAGCTGAACAGTCTGCTCGACTAGCTCCTGTCTGGACTTCTGAAATATTTATCGGACCTTCAGGTGGACTCGGTGGATTAAATGGACTAATGATCGTAATTGGACGATCGGACTCGAGGAAAAGGGCCGGAGCCTGATCTGTTCTCAGCCCGAACACGAAATTGGCATTCGGAACCAGGTTGCAAGTTGGAGACCTACAAAAGATTTATGATTAGATTAATATCTGGTCCAAAACTTCTGAGTGTGTACGTATGAATATTAAAATTGAGCTATTACTCACCACTACACTTGTCCCGGCTGAGGCACTGTGACGAGCAGCATATGCCCATCTTGCTTTCTTTTGTTCGTAGCGTTCAATTAAATATTCATCAGGAACTCCGCAACCAGTTTGACCACCAACTATAGGAGGCTTCCATTCTAATTTCACTTGCCCAATCCCTATGCAGGTTGCTTTCAATGGACCAACCGGTTGCCCAGGTGGAGTCATGGGTGCTCCTGGTTTGTATATTTCTGAGTAAAGAGGTGGACCAACTTTGTCTCCTTCATTACGTGCACTGACACGAAAACTATATATGCCATCTGGAATGAGGTTCTCAATCCTCTTGTTTAAACCTCGCACTTCACCAACAGGTTGCCAGTGTTCACCTGATCTGTCAGAGGCAAACTTCAACGATAAAATCTTTAATTGGAGATCCACCATCATCTAATGGAGCATTCCAAGTTAAGCGGACAGCTCTATCTCCATCTGGTAGCATCCGTAAAGGTCCTTCAGGTTGAGATGGTTTTGTAATAGGGCGGCGGAATGATATAGATTTGTCTGTTTCCAACCAATCCCCTGACCCCTCATCGTTAGCAGCTCGCACGCGAAATCGATAGGCATATCCTTGTTGTAAACCGCTTACCAGAAAAGAAGTGGAATCGCCTGACACAGTACCTAAAGGTAACCATCCAGCAGGATTGCCGACATCTTTCATCTCGACGTAATATCTCTTTACAGGTAGACCACCATTATCTTCAGGTGGTAGCCAATTAAGCTTCAACGAAGAGTCTGTAAGATCAGAGCAGGTCAAAGGTCCTTCGGGGGCATCAGGAACACCTTAAGTGAAAAATGTAAAATAGAATATAACTTTTTAACCGACTGGAACATTTGTCAATAACTGAAAAAAATGTTGCCTATAACGTAACTCACAAAATACAGAAAATCGTTTCAAGTTAATGAGTATACTCATCAGGTGGTCACTCTATAAGCAGTGTTACATTAGTGACATAATTCTATTATATGAATTCTCCTGTTTAAGACTTCAAGATCACCATATTTTTAACATGGATACAATTTCAAACAAACTAACGATGATGGTGATAACTTTAATTAGATGGTAAGGAATTTCAATTAAAACAATCGAAGAAGTCAGTAATAGTTAGGGAATTAAGAAATTATAACTTACAGAATATTTTTAGTTACTTTCAAGTTACTAGATTGTTAATTTATACATCTGAAAATGTACACAATTCAACTCAGACAGTCATTATGTTTCAGTGGGTTTTTATCATCTATGAGTGTATTCCTTGTCAGTTGATTAACGTTTATTAGTCGCTTAAATGAACACCTACGTCGTAGATGGTTTTATTGGAAGTCCTTATTCTATTTCATCTTATTTGGAAGAAAATTCATATTTATCTTTGCGCACATTCAACCAATATTCTGAATATATATTTTGTGTAACCAAATTATAGATACCGCACTAACTATGTTGTGTAAAGATGAGGTAATATGTTAATAACTTCGAAGTATTGGTATAATAATATACAGTGCAACGATCATCCGTTGTCATTGGTAATAATTGTCTCACTCTCTACAAGTTTAAACTCTACCAGTTGCGACTTCAAACTTTAGAATGTTCTTGGAGCTCTAATGAGAAGTCGTGACTGGTAGAGTTCAGACCTGTCGCGAGTGAGACAGTTATCACCAATCAAAATGCATGACCGTCACACTATATATCACAAACTGGTGGAGGTGGGAATTCTATCATTGGATGTACGCCGGCTCAGCGATATAGAGGGCTTGGTGTTCGCCGTCAACCTGAGGCTCTTGGGGTGGGATCTGTAGTACACACTACTGAGGAGTTCTACATCAAAACGAAACAGCTGTCTTATGCCCCCTGGTTTTCAGTGTTACTCAACAAATATCAATCTGTGAGGTACTAAATCAATTAAAAGTACCAATCTCCGCAAAATGCATCTCAAAATATAATCATTTAAGTAGATTTTTTCTTCACATTACAAATTTTATGCTACTTCGAAAATGAAAACAAACCAACAATATATTTCAGCATGAAGTTTTCTTTTCAGAGAAAATTCATATTCAAAGCTGTACAGTTTCAAATATATATATGTGATCATAGTAACAGTAATCAAATATCATTCATAAGAATCTGAAAATATAATTGAGTATTCACAAAAATACCATAGAAGAAAAAAGAAAAAACAGAGTTTAAGGACCAAAGTAAAAGATGAATTTGAATGAGTTATAAAGGTTATGATTAGGTCGTCTGATGTAGGCTCTATCCAAGAGGGTCAAAGAAAGTGATGCAGTATGGTTAAGAAGAGGATCAATGGATCAACCAAGTTTAATTAGTGAACATCATATGAACATGGGCCACTCGATAACAACAAATTCTTCATTAAAAGTCATTTCTAAAATCAACGGAAGCTTATCACAAACAGTAAGCTTCCGTTCGTTCACAATTGATAAAACCTTGGATATGCATTTATTGAATTCAGAATTATGTATGAAAAAGAAGCATATCCAACCCCCCTCCCTCATTTACATCCATTTTTAATTCCGTTGTCTTGTTTTTCCTTTCTTATTGACCTTTCACTCTAAACCAATTTATTTTCATTTTCTTATACATTTCAATACAATTTTATAAAAAAATTTCATCTTCATATATTATACAACCTCTGTCATATTTACTAATCTTTATCTAACTTTTATGGTGCTTTTATGAATACTCAACTATATTTCCAGATTCATATGAACGACCTCTTCATTACTGTTACTATGATTATACATCGCCATTCATAAATGATGTATATATATATATATATATATATATATATATATATATATATATATATATATATATATATATATAATCCGACTGATTTATAAAGAGGCCAATTAGTCACTCACACGCATTTATTACAACAACGATAAACCAATAATATACAAGAAATATATACAAGGTTTAGCCTATGACTCATATGTCTGTCATACTATATTAACCAATCATATGTCTTCTTCCAGATATGTCAAATATATTTCATCATCTATACATATATATATATATATAGAGAGAGAGAGAGACTATAGCTTTGAATAGGGATTTTCTCTGAAAGGTGAACCTCATGCTGAAATATATTTGACATATCCGGAAGAAGACATGTGATTGGTTAATATTGTGTGACAGACATATGAGTCAAAGGCTAAAACTTGTATATATATCTTGTATATTATTGGTTTATCGTTGTTGTAATACGTGCGTGTGAGTGACTAGTCGGCTTCTTTATAAATCAGTCGGATTATTGTGCCTGAGCAGTATATTAAGGCAAGGTTGGGTGCTAGCTGTAGGACACAGTGCTGCAGATAACAGGTTTGATAATATCGGCCATCGCTGCTTAGATACGACAATATTCTTGATTGGTTTTCATTTTCGAAGTAGCATAAAATTTGTAATCTAAAGAAGAAATCTACTTAAATGATTATATTTTGAGATGCATTTTGCGGAGATTAGTACTTTTAATTGATTTAGTACCTGACAGATTGATGTTTGTAGAGTAACACCGAAAACCAGGGAGCAGTAGACAGCTGTTTCGTTCTAGTGTGAAACTCCTCAGAAGTATGTACCATAGATCCCACCCCAAGACTGTACAGCTTTGAATATGAATTTTCACTTGAATCAGAACTTCAAGCTGAAATATATTCTTGCTTTCTCATAACATCATGAGTATTTCTTATTAATTCGAAAATGTTGGTCTGTTTATGAATAGTACACCAAGAAATGTACTTTGACAACAGTACAAATATATGGTAAGTGAAAAATAATATTAATTGGACTTTTCAAAATAATAATACTTACTATATGGTGATTTGATGACAAGTGGTTCTGAATAAGTTGGTTCACTAGAACCTACATCATTAAATGAACTGACACGAAATATGTATTCAATGCCTGGTTTCAAATCTGGTATTCTTACAGATAATTTATCTGCACCAATTAAACGAATTGGATAATTGAATTGTTGTCTACGTTGACCTTCACGTCGTTCGACATAATATCCTAATATTGGAGATTCACCATCACGTAATGGGGAAGATCCCCATGTTAATTCAATTGTTGCACCATCAGAGTGTTCTTTAGGACTTTCGATAACTTTGGCTAATACTGGAGATTTTGGTGGGAGTGGTTCAGTAAGAACAATTAAATGAATTAATTGACTACTTTCGCCTGCTGCATTTGTTGCTTTTATACAATAAGTACCTGAATCAGAAAGATTGACATTTCTTAAATTCACATAGAAATCATCACCAAATTGTTCTATACGAGTTCTTCCAAGTGCATTACCAAGTAGTGGTTGTCCACTTGCTGTTAAAAGTTCTACATTAGCTTTAGAACCAGAATCAACACGTACACCAACACGTAAATTATGTCCTGGTTTTAAACGATAAGTGTCTTCACTAATAAGTTGTAGCTGTGGTGCATCTAAAATATGATACAAAAAGAAAAATATGAAATAATTTACTTTTAAATATCAGTCATTTGTAAATGCTCCCGAAATCGAATATATCCCTATATAATAAGACATATAATACAGTGTATACTGTTGAACAAAGCTGATAAAATATGAACAGAAACGATAACTAAAGCCAAACTCTACCAGGAATTCTACCACTGGATACCGGTCAGGTGGTGCAGAGGATTAGATGTTCGATAACTTGAGATCCCTGAGGAGGGAGGAATCTAGAGTGAGGACTGCTGAGAAGTCCCATACTAAAACGAAACAACTGTCTAGCGTCCCCCTTGGTTTCAATAGTACCTTACTAACTTTAATCTGTGAATAATTCAATTAACTAAAACTTAATACCATTCACCATAAACTGTCTCAATTCAACTGAAGTAAAATATAGACCAATATCGAATGACAAATACTATTAAATCATACAGTTGAGACACTCAAGAGTTTTTTCTAGATATTTTCGTCCAAAATTGAACGAAAATATTTACAAAACTTGGGCGTTGAGTGTATGTAAGACATATGAATAGAATATATTTGTAAATAATCTCAGCGGATGAAATTAAAGAAAAATTCCAACGTTTCGCTCGGCAAGCTAGTCCGTGCTTCTTCAGGGAAATAACCAAAATCAGAAATTATCAAATATAAGTGTAAATAAGAGGTCAAATTGATTACGAATATCCAATTGCATACAGGGTATGAAATTGTTATATAAGTCATTGTAAGTGAACTAATATTGGGATTGTTGTGGATGAAGGAAGGTGTGCACTTTGTGTGTAGTTTCATGTTACAACAATTTGTACACATATACTGTTCACGGTAAGGGATAGACAATCTGAAGATGAGCTTGCTATCGAATCATAGTTGGAGTAAATCAATGTAATGATGATTATGGATCAAAGGAAGGGTGTATATTTGCAAATAGCTACACGTTGAACTGTATAATTAGAATAGAGAATTCTAAACAAAATTAACCATTCAGTAAATAAATGGAATGCATTGGAAATTGGAGTAGTAGAAGTCTGAATCCATTTTTCAATCACTAGTTGACATGATGCAGCTAACAGTACTCCATCTCGTCGGTTTATATTATTCGGATTAGCCCATATGTGTAGGGCTTCAGATGTTAGCCTTTCTTTGTAGGAATTAAAACCTTTTTGAAGGATTTTAAATCCATCAAAATCAATACTGTGCCCTGATTCTATTGAATTTAGTGCTATTGCCGATTTCTTTTCAAGTTTTCGTATACCATTAGAGGATTTGGGAATGTGCTTTGAGCAAAGTATATGTTCCATCATCCTTACATCCAATTGTCGTGATGTTTCTCCTACGTATTTAGCATTGCAATCATTACATTTGATCTCATAGACACAGTTCGTTTGTTCTTCTTTTGGTACTCTGTCCTTGATATTTACAAGTGCAGAACCCAATGTATTGTTTGTTCGGAAGAAAACACGTATGGCATGTTTATCTAAAATTCTTCTGATCTCTTCAAAAAGTTCCTTTCCTGTAAGGCACAACCACAGTGTCAATCCACTCTTCCGGTTGTCCTTCGGCTTGGCTTTCCCATCGCGTTTCTCTTTAAGTATCTTTTTGATAAAGTTCTTTAGGTGGTTGTTCATCATTAGTGTATACATCACTAAGTTTAATTCAGTTTCTTTGTCTTTATTATCTGTGACTACTTGATGGATTCTGTTTATCAGGTTCCCAACAACTGTCACTTTTGTTGATTTAGCATGAGCTGATTTATAGTCTATGTGTTTTCCAGAACACGTCGGTTTCCGAAAAATGTTAATTTTACGATAGTTATCATGTTTCCTTTTGATCAGACAGTCGAGGAAGGATAATTTATAATCGACAGTTTCGAATTCCTTAGTGAAATTGATTTTGTTGGAAATACTGTTGACATTTTCAAAAAGTTCATCTCATGCATCTCGTTTCGTAATAATGAAAGTGTCATCTATGTACCTTAGCCAGAGTTTGGGCGGAGAGACACATTTCGATAGTGCATTTGTTTCCTGTGAATGTCTCAGGTTGACAGCGGACGCCTAACCATCTGCACCACTATGCAGTCAACCTGAGGCCCTGGTGCGGAACCGGGAGGTGCGCACTGCTGAGGAGTTTCACACTAGAACAACACAGCTGTCTGATGCTCCCTAGTTTTTAATGGCACACTTCCAACATCAATCTGTGACGTATTCATGACATATCTAGAAGAAGACATGTGATTGGTTAATATTGTGTGACAGACATATGAGTCGAAGGCTAAAACTTGTATATATATCTTGTATATTATTGGTTTATCGTTGTTGCAATAAATGCGTGTGAGTGACTAGTCGGCTTCTTTATAAATCAGTCGGATTATTGTGCCTGAGCAGTATATTAAGGCAAGGTTGGGTGCTAGCTGTAGGACACAGTGCTGCAGATAACAGGTTTGATAATATCGGCCATCCCTGCTCAGATACAACAATTCAATCAACTAAAACATCAAAATTATCAAATTTATGTATAAAGGTCAATCAACCAATCTACTCGTTCTCATGTGTATTGATACAATGCGCAAATATGTGTGTACACAAACTAATCACTACGATAATCCTTTGGTACACAACAAATTGTTTGTATGAATACAATTTTTTTCTCACCCCCCTCCACCACCACCATATAATTTTTTTGTCAATCCCCTATCTCAATTCGACCAATTAGAAATTAACAATATCTAGAATCAAGGTAGATGAACTATTCATTCCTGATACCATGAACATTAAGAATTGTGAAGGTAATTTTATGAACATCCGTTCACATATAGCTACATACAAAGTTAATTAACGTTAGTTGTGTAGTAATCGAAGTTATTGACTTCTAGTGACAAATAGCTTAGGGTTGTATTAGCGATTTATGAGTAAATAAAATGTCGTATTTTAATGAGAAAACTTCCTTCGGCCGATAGTCAGATTACGTCATATAAACCTAACACATTTGGGAATATTAATAGATATTGGTGATTGATTTTGTGATAAAGAGAACAATGAACAATTCATGAGGTTTAAGATGAAATCGAATCGTGTTTTAACAAATAATCGAAGCAGTTTTTCTGTTTCACAAGATAGTGTAACATTTTTTTTACAAACTTTCTTACAGTGTATATTGTATAATCGTAATGTGTCATCGTTACATTTCATAGTCATTGAAGCTGACAATTTTATATAGACTTGCTAGTAGTCTATATGACTAAGTAATTTGTCTTTATTGTTATCTGAAGACGATATCAGATAGATTAGTGAAATGATACAGTACAAATTGCATAAATGTACATTATCAGAATGAAAATTATTCATTATTTTAATTGTAATTCTATAAATCAGGTATTCAAGGTAATATGAAATAGTCTTATCAACATAACTATATTCAACTTAAGCATGTAAAAATCGAACTTAATTGTTAACTCTATTGAGTGACAGAGTATAAGGCGGAGATCGTTTATAAAGACTAACAGTCTGACTTTAGGTTGGTTACTGAGAAAACAACTATTGTGTGCTATGGTAACTTTAATATATCTATGGGTCAGTTGAAATGTTACGTATAATTATCCTAATAGATGAACCTAGTTTAATATCATTAATTAGTCTGAATTAGGCAACCATAGATCACTTGGAAGTACTGGGAAGCTGTTTTGTCACAGCTTTTTGTCTCCACAATACCCAATTACAACCAATATCAGCTCACTAGTGACTAACTCGTTGAGGTAAATCCTGGAGTTCTAGTAAGAAGACGTGACCAGTGGAGTTCAGCCGTGTCGGGTGTGATCTAATTACCCACCGATGACAATGGATGAGGTCGGGCAAACCTATCATGGATTGACTAAATTAGAAATATCAACCATTGAGAGCCGACTCAATAGCATTCGCTTCGTAGTCAGAGGGTCATGGGTTTCATTCCCGATCGGGTCGTGGATGGGCACTGCTGAAGAGTCACATAGTAGGACGAGACAGTTGTCCAGTGCTTCCTGAAGATCAGTAATTGTCTAATTCAGACTAATTTGTGGTATCGCATTGACAGTCAATAATCTCCACGACACCCAATTGAAAATAAATCTAAGCTGAATACAAGCTTACACAAATGTCTGGTTAAAGATGTTATATATTAATGTGCAATATTTTCAACAAATCAAATCTTAGCAATCAGTTTTTAAACAGCTAAGAAAATCTCCACCCATCAACGAAATTCACTTACACATCAACCAGTCACTAAATTTAAAAAATTGATATGTCAACCATCAACTAGTGACATACATCTGCATATTGCTGTGTTTATCCACATTTAATTGTTATTGAGTAAAATGACGAGTTAAACCTTAGGCTAGGGGTAGTAGGGACAGTATAGCTACATCATATGTGTAAATTAAGTATGCCGACGATTGTGATGATTGACATTAGTTAAACAGTGCGTAACACTTTTAAACAAAATAATTGGAGATAAAGTCAATACGATAATTCGAAATTGATATTGTCGTTGTTGTCGACGTAATTGGCAACATCGACGTGGTAGATGTTAATGACTCAACAGTTGACATGGTGTAGTCTTTAATCGCTTCTTTTAAGCTGTTTCAAATTATGTAAACATAAATAGAGCGACAAATAGGGTTAGAATGAATTTTTACTAACCTTTAACAATCGTTTTCTTCGGGCGAACCGCTTCTTTAAGTGCGATCACTTCTTGTACAATGTCCAAAACAGGTTTGACATCTTTAGGTAACTTAGTAATGTCACCTTCTTTACGAATTTTTTCATCTACACTGTCGTATGACTCTATGAAAGTCAAAATTATAATAAAAGATCAAAATATATAGGAAAACACTTGGCTTTGTGGTGATTTGTGTATTAAAGCAAATCATTATATTGTGATCTCGATAAATCAACTAAACATTTTCCCTATTAGCATAGGTTAAGAGAAACACTGATCACTATTGAGCGATCAGTGTCAAGTTTATCCAGTCGTTTATAATGCTGACTGAATTTTATTAATCAAGCTGGAATAAAATTACAAGTCTAAGTTACTCATGATATAGTAAAAAGTAAGCATAATTTATTTGAAAATATAGCATAATAAATGATACGATAATTTACTTTTCACAACAGGCTCAATCCAATCAGAAGGTTCAGATGGTTCACTAAATCCAATTGGATTACGAGCACGTACACGGAATTGTACAAACATATCTGGATGTAAATCATCAACCTTTAAAGTAAGTCCAGATCGTATTAATTTAGGACTAGCTTGTGTCCATTTCGATGTATATTGACCTTTTGGATCTGGTGATTCACGTAATTCGACCATATAACCTTGTATAGAATCACTATCATCACAAACAGGTGAACGCCACTGTATTTTAGCTTCTCTCGGTGACAAACGTTCTGCTGTAACATGTGTCGGAGGTGATAGTAAATCTAAGAAAAAAAATAATAAAGATGTCGTATTTTTGTAAACATTTGACTGTCTATTTGAGATTAATTCATATAATTTATAAATGAACATATCTGAACTGAGAGTTAATACTGCTTTCTTGAATCTATAAATGATAGCTATTACACAAAGTAAGAGTTAAGAGAAACTTGAAATTGAAGGACGATAACAAGTAAAGTGTCTACACAAATAGGAAACGATTTTAAGACATGATAGAACTATCATTGCACTTGAAGCTTTAAACAGTTGTCTTTAATAATTTACCACTCACTGTATACATTTTCGTAGGCTCTTAATAAAGTTTAAAAACGTCGCTCATTAACATTTGTTGTGCCAGTGAACGTGTTTGTTAAAATTACTGTTCATACGAAGCTGTGAAAACATCTGTCTGGTAGTAAACGACTTAATCTTAAAATATGTTAGTAAGGAGACATAATAATTGGAGTTCAATATTGTAGGACGTAAGACATTGAATAAGGTCGAGCAATTAGTAAAGAATTGACTGTAGTTAGATCATATGAGCAGTTAAATGACAACTTAGTGGCCTACAGATTAGGCACTCTGAGTAAAGCTCGAAGGTCGTAGGTCTAATCTCGGCTAGATGGCTTCCTAAGCACCGCGGAGGAGTCTATACTTGGAAGATATATCTGTCCAGTCCACCCTAGTTCTCAACGGTTGTTTAATCAACATTAATTTGTGATGAATAATTGAAGTTATGCATTCTTTACAACACCGTATAATAAAAACAATGCAAGGACAATTGAGTCTTGGTTTCTTGTATCCTAAGAGATATTCACTTTTGTAGTTTGAACTAAATTATTAATTACTGACAAAATATTGTTATTTAATTAAATCAGCTAATGGTTATGCAATTGGATTAATAAATACATTTTTAAGTTGTATAAAAATAGCTTATTGTCTGAGATGTGTGAACTCTACTCTAAAACAATAATTCATGTCAGTGCAGTGCACGATTCAATTTCGCTTGTAACTCCTCGACTGGTCGAGTGTTTGTCAAAACTTTATGTGTTTGTAATTATCATCGACTAATTTTCAATGAAATTTGCGGATTGTGTTATAATAGCAGAATTATTATCAATTCATTATTATTTGATTAATTTGACTGTCTTTAACTTTCAATCATAAATTTGTTCATGGGTCAATAAGGCAACTATGAAATAAAACAACTTATTTTATTCAGCTTTCAGAAAAACGTTCAAGATAGATATCGTCTATTCCTGAAAAGCCTGTGACTACTTATCACGTTGACAAGGTACAATTGTTATGTTGGACCACTAAAGGACAGTGAAAAACTTCCAGAATAGTGTTTTAGAGGATTAATTCATTTATTCTGGCCGTGAGTAATGGTAAGCATTACATTTGTATTATTGTTACGTTTCTTTTAACCTATACTTCCGTTTAGTATATTTCTGTTATTATATTGTCTTTTATTATGGACTACAGTTAATTAGTTGTTTACAAGTTACTCCCATTCACTGCTACAATCTCTTCTGTTCCGTACTAGTGTAAAATCTTCAATTGGTTCGCTGTGTGGTCTGATTTTGTATATGTTTAAAGGCATGATTGAAATACGAAACTGATTCTGTTTGTTTGGCTCATCAATCGTTGTTTTTCTCTATTCCGGCTTGGGGACTAGTAGTTGCGGGGCAAACATGTCCGTACAGTGATTAGCAATTATCAAGGGCATTGCGTATTTTCACAATACATAACAACAGTAATATCTTGAACATTTAAAATTACTAGATAACACATTGTATCAGACACCTGTTGAGCTCCTATTGTTAACTTTTGGTAATATTGCAATCAAAAACAAAGTCAACAGAAATAACTAACTTGACATTTGTGAAATGATTGAAAAGCTTAATTATATGTGAAATGGGTCTTGATAATGTCTCCCAGAACGATACAGAAAGCTCCACAACTCTTACATCAATAAAAAAATACTTAATGTTACCGAAGATTCTCCGTGAGTTGTAGTTTATCACTATCATAATTGATCTTAGGTAACTTCATTTTATTTATGCAAGAAATAAATCCATGTTTTGATTTCTACACATTAAAAGTAATTTCCTTTAAAATACCACATAGTTTTATTTAAGGTGACCAATCTAGGAGTATTATCTCTATGTAATTGAGAATTAGACTTAACAATTATATTTTATACTCAAAGTAAACATTTTATTGATATAAGAGCTTCATATGAATACCTGTATATGATTTCATTTGATAAGGTGATTCAATTTCTGTTGGATCACTCATTCCGATTTCATTTTCTGCGAATATACGGAAAGAATAAACTGTTCCAGGTACACAATTTTTTATTCTTAAACGATCATCATATGGACCTGTTTGACCAACACTGGACCAATTTGTTTCGCGAACTGATGTCGTTTGGCCACCAGCAACAACACGACGTTCAATAACATAATGTGTTAATTTTAAACCACCATCACTAGCTGGTCTTTCCCATTTAACTTCTAACCAATCTTCACCACGATTTTCAGTGACTTCAATTGACATTGGTGGTTGTGGGCGATCGTGTATAATTAGTTTTAAGGCAGCTTGATCATTTCCCACTTCATTTACTGAACTGCATCCATATTCACCAGCATCCGAAAGGTGAAGATTGCTAATAGTTAGTAATGAAACTTTTGGTTTGGGTCCACTTGTAACACGACTTGTATACGCATCATTAATGATTACACGAGACAGTAATTCTGAATCCAAGCTTGAATCAACTTGCTTACCTTTGATAAACCATACTATAGATTCACAATCTGGAACAGCTTCACAAGTAGCCTTCAATACCAAACAACCACCAACTCGACCAGTCAACTGATCTGATTTACTTGAAGTTCCAGTTACATTGCTCGATGTGGATTTGTCTAATTCAAGTTGCAAAACAGGTTTCTGAGCTACAACAACACGACAAGCTGTTTCAGCTTTACCAGATGGATTTTCTGCCACACAACTGAATACACCAGCATCCTCTAACTTCGCACGATTTATTTTCAGGTTGGCTCGACGTTCCCATGCCGAACTTGTTGAATACTTAACTTGACTTCTTATTGGTTTGTCGTCTTTAAACCTAGGAAAAAGTTAAAGTAAATTAAGTATCATGAATAATATTTTCTTCACATTCATTTACTAAAATCCTAATTTTCCAGGACAGTAGCAAAATGGCATCATTCCAGTAATAGTTTCAAATACGAAGTTCATCTCTAAAACGTAGTTACCGCAATGCAATCATTACGAAATGAGGAAATACCTTTATTTGATTATTTATTATTTTAAATATCATCACACGATGACACGTAAAAGTGTATATCTTAATACCTCCGCCATTGCAAAAGTAAACTGGGCTCTATAATTACTCTGAATAGACTATAACAATAAATGTAAGGATCTCTACTCCAGCTTGTCTGTTTCACATAAACCTAGACAGGTCATCACCAAGTGTAATCTTTGTTGTTCTTTCAGTCGATTGTAAATAACAGTCATTCGATCCTTATCAGAACTATGACCACCGAATATGACACAGGAATGTAGCTGGAATGTGCACTGCATAAAATGAACTACAAAATACGGGAATGTGTGACTCAAAAATAAAAAGGAATAAATTTATACTGGACTAAGAGGGTCAGACCTATTCAATACTCGCAGTCCATAAAGTCATTTGCTATCAGTATGAAGTATATTTGAATTTGCCAAAGCTGTTCAGTAATATCATTAATCAGCTGTAACAATATATATGAATTATAATTTAATGCCTATGAACCTACGAATATAATGTATCTAGCTGATGATGAGTGTTGAATGGATACCTTATTAAAAACTTACCAAGTAACATTTCCTTTTGGTTCACCTAATTGAAAATCACAGTACAATTCAACTGACTGGCCAACTAATACTGTCACATTACTTAGAGGATTGACTAATGATGGTTTAGCAGATTCTAAATTTAAATAAATTGATAAAATACACAAATTATAATTAATAACATCAAACGTAACAAAATACTATAATTTAGTTCCCATGCTTTATATATATATATATATATATATATATATATATATATATATTGACGAGCGAAGGTTTCTAGTTATATCAGTTCCTGAAACTTTTCATTACACATTTTATGTCCGAGATATGTGACAGTACATATCTTCTGTACCTTTTTCTTCAGCATATACGTAAGTTTCATTATATCAAAAGATGTATAAGGGTGACTGGATAGTGAGCAGTTTATATATGAATACCACTTTTTAATTTCTTTTTTCTGATCGATTCGTTATTTTACTTGTACTGATGATACGATTTATTAATATTCAACAGTTTACGTTTTTATCACTTTGGGTGTGTTACTGATGATTCCAATTGTTATAAAGGGATGAAGAATCAGAAATCACAGTCTATCAAGTCTATTCTTCGTGATATAGGGGGCGCTTATTGTAAAAACACTTAGTCCCTATAATTATGATGCTTTAATTGCAAGCTATTCATAGACTCGTTAAAGAATGTCACATCAGTCCTCAGTTATTGTAATCTCATTATGATCCTGTTATCCCGATTTCTGTACAAGACTTCCCTAGTTCAGCCTTTATTGTATTTTGTATTTCTAATTACAATTGGTCCAGTATGCGATATATAACGAAATAAAAGAATTTTCATTGACTCTTATTCAGCTGGCTTTGTCCTCTCTCATTCTCTGCCACTAGGAATGTTTTGGTCATTCTGGGGTCATGTCAACCAATAAGAGTTCACATATATCACGTCGTAGATTATAATACAACTAGATTCAATGTAAATTTCACCTATTTCCGTCACCTTGTATCTTGGCCTGCACTTAAGCACACACCCCCCTCCCCCCCCCCAAAATAAAGATAATTTCACATTTCAATCATTTTCAGTACATTTTACTTCTGCAATTTTATACCATTTTTACCCCTAATAGTTTATATTCAACCGTATATGTCCATTAAATATTTATTTATTTTGCATTAAATTCTATTTTACATGTTGACAGTTTTTGTAATGACACTTCTGTTGGGTAGAGCCGAAAAACCCCTTGCAACAAGTTCAGAATGGCGTAGAAATCAATAGAGAAAATTGTGTCCAATCAGCACGCAGATAGTTTTTACCAGAAAATTCTAGACCAATGAGAAGTCACGTGATATATCTCTGATTGGACAGTTATCTTACTACTACTGTGTCTGATAGGATGTAGAAATCTCTTGAAGCCTGAAGGACATTTATAATAATATAAATATCCTAGTTTTTGTACATAATTGACACCTTGCAGTAAAGTGTTATTTTGCCGTATTTCCTGTCTTCTCTCTCGTGTTCAGGTTGAAGTGTAGTTTTAGCCTGGGGGTCGAGTCAAAGCTTAGGAGTCAAATCAAGCGGTCCACTTAGACGAGATTAATAATTGACGACAGAGATTTCGCGGTCGAATAAGAATCCAAACCACGCGTCACAACAACTTCAAAATCTTAATATTGCCTTTCAAATAATAAGCAGACAGAATAATGTCAAACTTCTACATTGTACAGAAACAGCGCCCAATTGTAGTATCTATCCAAACTTATGTGTCAAAATGATTTTTTTTTGTTTTCTTGTTATTATCATTTTGAATGAGCTCATACTATCTTTTCTTTCTATTTCATCTTTGTCCTTCTTTTGCATTAATGTCAAATATCTGCACATTTCGTGGTGATTTTATGTTACGATCACCTATGTAAACATTATTCATCTTAATTACAAATAAATAAACATAATCATGAATGATTTAGAATACAATTAAAACATGAAAATGGATGACTTTAATTATAGTATACGGGAGTGAAAAATGTGATAAATTAATAGGTTTGCACATTGGTGTAGTTATGATGTAAACTCTGATGATCAAGACTGTCATGGAAGAATTAAACGAAAATAATCGTTGTTTAAATATGGAAGGCAACACAAATCTAGGAGTTATGTAAATAAAGCAAAACCGTTACAATAATAGTAATAATAATAATAATAGTAATAATAATAATAATAAAGGAGTGTGTAATGAATCATTTATAAACCATTCAAGTGCTGGTTATTATAATGAGGAAGTAAGGAAAGAAGTTGTACAGATTTCTTATCTATGCATAAGTCTGGTCTGAAAAAGATGAATGCTGATGGCCTCCGCTATATGTAGAAGATGAATGCGTAAATCATACTATAAATTCGGAAAATGATTTCAAAAGCATTTTCAATGTCTACTTCATATTCCACATTAACTGACTGTGCAAGTATATACCTCTTTGCTTGTAATTGACCCTTACTTAGCTATTCTTTATGATGTTCGGAAATTCTGTGACGGGATTGCCGAATCATTGGCCTAACGTTTTTATAATAGCGCCATTATCATGACTACTTCACTTCTGATTTTGGCAAACAATATCGACAATTGACAAAAAATCCGTAAATAATCTCCATAGTGTTAACTTATACCTTAACCGTTGACAGTTGAATCAAAAATAGCCTATGGTAGTGTATATCTAAGTTGGAATATTTGAGACTGTATTCAACAAGTTTATCAATACAAAACATTGCTGGAGACGTAATAATTATAGCTGTTCAATTAAATTATCTGGCACTGTCATAAAAAATGTTGTATAGCGTCTTGAAGTTGTGCGTATATGTAACATGTTCTAAGTTGTAAATGGTTGTAATCATGTAACGGAAGAAATACAAATCAGTTCACTTCAATTATCATTTTATGAGTTAAATGATAGTAAAAACATAATAATCATAATGATAAAGAAGAGTGACAAGGAGGAACTGCATCAAGTGAAATGTAGTGTGATAGTTGTTTAATGCCTTTTTTCATTGGCTACGAAGAAGACTCACAACACAATGTGTATACAGTTTGGTTTGCAAACACAGTTACCGGCTAAACTAAACAAAGTTACATTATTTATGGGATTGTAATGAAACACATTCGCAAGTTCTGTTGTTTGACTTAACGATACACTCATTATCAAATCTTTGTGTGCTTTGTACGATTAAAAACAATTCAAGTCAGATTATAAGGTAATTAATAATTCAAATAATAAGTAGGGACATATTAAAATATGATCTTACCAATAGCTTTAGCTGGATTACATGGGTCAGATGGATCAGACCACGGGCCTTGACCAGCTGAATTAATAGCCGCCACACGAAATTCATATTGCTCATCTGACTGTAAATGAGCTACAGTAAATTCTAGATCAATAGGCATTTCACTAACTGTCTTCCATTCACCTGATGATGTAGTCTAAATAATAATAACAAAATAAGATACAGACATTTGATAAGAAAATGAATGAAAAGGATGTGGTGCATAACAACGACATCACTATGAGATATTTCACAGGTTAAAAAAGGATCATTTTATTATATTAAGTTGATTCTCGAATGAGTTGCAGTAATCCTACATTATTATGTAACAAAAATACCATTTTGTATTTATCTTTACCATGGTTAGAATCGATAGTTCCATATCAATTAAGTATGGGATAAGTTATTTATAAAAATAAGTGACATACATATTTGTAATCTTCTAATAAGTAGAAATTACAATTTCTTGTGCTAATTCAATTCGGTTATTCATTTCTCTGAAGAAGCGACTTACACTAAGCCGCGAAACGTCAGAAATTTTAATTTCTACTCATTGGAATTTTACAAATATATATAACTCATTTTATATACAATTTCTAACGTTTCGTAGCTTAGTACAAGTTGCTTCTTCAAAGAATAAATAAATAACCGTATTGAATCAACACTCGTCGCTCGTCGCAGAGCCAGAGGGTCCTGGGTTCGATCCCCAACAGGGTCGTGGATGCACACTGCTGAGGAGTCCCATACTAAAACAAAACAGCTGTCTAGTGCTTCCAGGTGATCAATGGTTGTCTGGTTCAGATCGATTCGTGATATCAGCATTAACAAATTAACTATCTCCACAACAACCTCCTTAAATCAAAATAAAATAGTACAATCAAAATATAAGTCTAATCATATTAAGTCATTTAGGTCAAGATAATTTAAAGACCCATTTGAATAAGTTAGTGTGATGTGAATGGATATGAAAAATATGTGGAATGAAGATAAAATTGTATGTGTGTTCATCACATGAATGAAATTAACTGCACTTTAATAATTGTCAGTTGAATAGAAAGTCCATGTTGGATGATTAGTAAGGCATTCAATTTTGTTAAGCGCTGTTGAGTTTAACAATATGTCAAGCGTTTCAACTATTCGTTTTTCCTTCTTATAAGAAAATCCCTTCTGGATAATTTGGATATTTTAAATATCTGTTTTATGGTTGTGGTAGATAGCATGTACTGTTATTGCTGATTTGATTTGTAATTTTTCTTGTTCAACAGGATTATTTGAAGGTTGTTTAGTGTGGTTTTCATGTTCGTTGGCACTAGTTTTTATTTCTCGAGAAGACTCTCCAATATAGAAAACATCACCATCAATACAAGCTAACATGTAGACACAATTCTGTGTAGAGGTGAAAAGAACCTTATCTTATATTGATTTAGAATCCCTTTCAATTCTTCTGTTGTCTCATAGAGATAAGGTAGAACGACGGTATCAATCCATGACATTTCAATTGATTTATTATTAGTTAATAAGTTGTTTCGTTTTCGTATATTGTTAATAATATTCATTGGAAAATTATTAATTTGTAAGATGGTAATAATATTTTTGTATTCAGTTTATTTATCATCTTCTGATGTAATGAATTTGTTGGCTCTTTTGAATAAATTTAAAGCTAGAGAAATTTTGTCACTGAACGATGTACTAAATTGAAATCAATATATCGACTTGAACGTGCAGGCTTATGATAAGTATTAAGAATAACAGTTTCATACAAATTTCTTTTGATTAGACAGTCTAAACATGGCAATCCATTGTGTTTATCTTCACTTTCTAAAGTGAATTTGATTTGGTGAGAAATGGGGATTTTTATAAACAAACTAATAGAGTGACAATGGGTCCTCCCGCTCTGTGTCACCAATTGCAGTAAATCTTTTCATGGGCTCACACTGAATCTCATATTTTCACTAATATCATTAGAACACAAGTTTGGCTCGAGTATGTAGATGACACTTTTATGATTGTTAAAAAGATTTTTCTGAAGATTTTTTCTTACTTCAACCAAAAGTTTGCGTTGATGAAATCATCCAGATTGACTATGAAAACTCCACAATTAAATAATCTAACTCGTGAAACGTAATCAAACTAAATTTACTCAGTGTTACCAAATAAATAATATTCATTCAACAATTCAATAATCATGTTTCTTAAAGTTCAAGAAGTAATCCTAAGTAATCGTTTGCTAGTTACTATAAAGAACACTAAAATATGACAATCATTAATGTAGTAACCTAACCTATGCGAATTTCATTTAAATAAACCTGCTGAACAAGCAGCAAAACTTATTATGAATCGAAAAGTATAATACTTTAAATTAGAAAAAAAATTTTTTTCTCCAGTATGTATTATTCAGAAGCTCAAACATAACAGAATAGAGTACGCGGGTGATGGGGAGGGTGAAGAGGTTCAACGGATTCTAGAAACAACCTTGTGAAGTCATCATGTTAGCCAGTCAACACAAATTTGTGCATACAAATAAGCTGATTAAATGCACACATTATTAGCTAATTTTAGCCAATCAGGTGATAGTCATTGTAAATGAATTATTTTATCCTTAAAACAATTTTTGTAATAGTATAGCAATTTATCAATATTCGTATAACTAGTTAAGATTTCTATAAACATTTTTCTGTCTTTAGGTTAAAAGTCTACACCATCTTAACCCATCCATATGATTGTATCATATCAACAATATTCCAGAACCTTTTGTAGGAATGTGAATACTCTTTGATGTAACCTTAAACTGATTATAGTTTGGTTTCTAAGTTAGCGCTATTCTATGGTTTACGGTTAAAGAGAAAGTTTGATCAGAATTCATGTTAGTTTAAGGGTTTTGGTCTAGGTAGATTGTTGATTTAAGTGATTGAATTCGTCAGAGATTAACTGTTGGCAGGGTACCATTGAAAACAATAGAACACTGGGTAGCTGTTTCATCCCAGTATGGGACTCCTCAGCATTATGTACCTTAGATTTTACCCCAATGGCTTCAGAGCGACAGTGAAGACCTAACCCTCTGCACCACTGTGCCTACTGGTATCAAAAAGTAGAATTCCCACTTCCATCAATTTGTGATATTGTTGATTTGTTTGGTATAAGTAATTTGTTTTGCAGTAATTTAGTATTTAATAAGTTTAACATTATAACTTTTAACCTGTGATGTTAAATATGAGTTTTCCTTCATAAGTTTACACTTTTTTGAGTTGACTGGCTTCAAATTTTTAAGTTCGTCACTGATAGGATGGGTTATTCTTCATGAATAGTTTAAGTATTGTTCAAGCTTGTCGCTATACACTATATCGTAGCCAAAATAAATTGTTGGTTACCAATAAGTGAAATTCTACAATTGAATAGTAATATTTGCAATCAAGACACTATACTTGCATGAAGGTTGGAATCAAATTAATAATGATAGCTTTCCTTACGGTTTGAAAATGGCATCTTATTGACGATTCATAAGAAAACAGGCGACCATAATAGAATGCTTGATGAATACTACATTCACACGCCAACACCTGAATTGTATGAAATAGACTGTCACAAGGTATTTTAAAAAGTGACAGGTGGTACTTAGAATTAGTTATGAGTCACTTATACAAGAAATTCAGCGAAGAATACTGAAGTCATGGTTTGAAGTTCTTCACATAATTTGTATGTATTATTGTTGGTTTAAATAAAATCCTCTTCAACTAATTAGAAATGATGGCAATAAAAGATGTTGAATAACAATAGCTAACCGATGGGATAGCACAGAAATTACTGTCGTATTCGTCGGCTATAGTTTACAAGAAGTATCTGGGACGTAAATAGGAAAAGCGTAATAGTTGATTGTCATGTATGATACATTTGTATAACTTACCTTATATTGAACAACATATTTCTTTACTGCATCTCCTCCATCGTCATATGGTGATTTCCATGCCAAACCAACAGTTGTTTCTGTTATATTTTTAATCTCAGGTCTTGATGGTTTACCAGGTACAGCTGAAATAAGTAGGCAGCAACAATGACCAATTTATCTCATTAAATTAATCAGTTAAAACACTTGATAATTTCAAGGAAACAACGTGATTTGAGGCTTACGAAGTGTTCTACTAGTATTTATATTGTCTTTCTAAAATTGTCAGTACATCATAAATTTCTAGCTTAAAGACATTTCTATTTCTTAAATCTTGTAAAGAGGAACGAAATAAGATACTCTCACTTACGACGTATTATGCTACCTAAAATTTCTTGATCTTATTTTAGCGTCACCTAAACGAAACCAATACTGAAACAACTAATCAAACTTCAGTAACTAATGCTGGATTATTTAGTGTGCATACAATTATCATACGTTTGAGGTGGAGTAATTTACACTGTGCGTATTCAGTAGGACTTTTCGCTGCACTATTGTGAATACTTTTCTGATTGGTTTGGAAATGGAGTCTTTATGTCTGCACATATAAAATTAGGCTCACGTGATTGAATAATGAATAGATAGATGTATGGATAGATAGATAGATAGATAAATATGCTGGTTAATCTAACGCAATACTTACGGATCTACAACCATCAAGCCTGAAGACAAAGTTCTTGAATAAAACGATTATTTACTCAAATATTTTTTTATTTTATTCGGAAGTATCTTGGTAATAAAGTAGTTCTTTCAATGCACAACTGGAAATAGTATTTTAACTTTTAGTATAAATTAGATTGAATATGAAGAGGAACGCATAAAGATAGGTTTTTGTAATTCTTTTGAATTACACACGAACTGTAATTATACGAAAGCAATATTGCGTAGTAAAACTCGAGAGTTTCATATTGAATTCATCAGTCGAACAGAAAAAAAGATTGTTTCGTAACATATTTTTAGTATAGTTTATAAAAAGTAAACTAAATATATAAATACTTACAGAATGGTAGCTGTGTTGAAATCCTATGACTTGAATTTGAGTATTCACCAACCATGAAATCAGCATTTTCAGCTGCTACACGAAATTCATAGACGTTATCTGGTACAAGCCCAGTTACTTTTGTCACATAGGTAGATTTAACATCGTTCGCCAAAATAGGTAATTTATCTGCACATGCTCTTACCCAATTCCCTTTAAGATTTGCTCTTTTTTCTAAATAATAAAATGTTAATCGAGCACCACCATCTGAACTAGGCGGTTCCCAGCTGACACGACATGAATCTGTTCCAATATCACTTGCTTCTGGTGTTCCTGGAGCTGATGGAGGTTCTAAATGTAATAAGATTAATCAGGCAGTTTGTACTTTAAGGAGTTGCCATATATCCATTATTAATAGGATTAATGTTTAAATCTACCATAATATACATATAAGAGTTAGTGGATATATATAACTTAATTGAACCACAGTGATCAATGGTATATGCCTTTTTTCTCACAACTGTGCTTTCAGTGATTTCCATCTAATGTATTATTTAACTTTATTACGATGTTAAACTGTTACATTTATCTTTTTGCATTTCGAATGTCATACAGAGATTTTACAGTATTAAACTTTCATCTTATCAATTATCCTAATGTAATCCATAAAATCATATTCTAAGTATCTTTTACCAAACGAATTTGTTATGTGATTACTAATTCAAATGGCATGATGCTGTGTAGCAACGCAATTGACAGAAAACCTCGAAAGATAATTGAACATCCCCTATACACTAGTACATACCAATTTATTTATGGTTGTCATTTTCATTATCTAATTTGTAAATGTCACATAATGTTCCACTGTAAAGATAATATTTATGAATGAATACCCTATCAGTACACTCTTAATATACACTGTGTAAAGAAACAAAATAAGTACTATTTTTTCAATTTGATTTCAGTCAATAAAATAGTTTTCTATTAACATTCATTCTAAACAAGACTATTTACTTAGTGGTACAGTTAATGTATCAAGTTTTATCAATAGACTATTAACTTTTAGTTAACAAATTAAAAACTTACTTGTTAAACATGGTATCACAACTGATACATCTGTTTCTGTTGGTTCTGAACAACCTGAAATATTTTGAGCCATCACTCTGAAGAAATAGCCTGTATTAGCAATCAATCCATCTATTGTACAGCTTAATTCTTTAATTTGTGAGCTAAATGGTGTCCAACTACGTTTATTTGCTTCACGTTTTTCAACAAGATAACCGATAATTGGTGAACCACCGACATCTTTTGGTGCTTGCCATGTTAGTAATACAGTACCAGATGGTTGGTTTTGAACAGTTGCTTTTAACTGACTTACAGGTCCTGGGGTGTCTAAAACTATAACAGTAAGTTCCAAAGTTGCTTTTCCCATTTCATTGCTTATCTACAAGAGAAAATAGATGTTACATTTCGAGATTACGGTCAGTCACAATAAACGAAAAACAGTAATTTCGATATGACCAATCAAAATGCACACATCTGCCCTGTGATTATCAGTTCATAAAGCCGAAATGAAAAGACAAGACAACTGAGTTAATCACTAGACAGCCAGATTACAATTCAACCATCCATTTATATACATATAAAGCTTGAACACGCATCGCACCAATAAGAAGAATAACATTTCTACAAAAACGGAGACAATGATGACTAGGAACTGAGGGCACAGATACATAGTTAATTGATTACAGTTCCTGAATGACAAATGGGTCTAGTGGGAGGTTAGGGTGATGGGAATATGATAATAATAGAAATGAAATAATCGATTTATATATGCTCAAGACAAAATAGTTTTCTGAAAAACAGTTTGGAAAATTAGTTTCTTTTCTTGAATCGTCCCAAATGACATACAACAACAGTCGTATAGTTAAATATATTTCAACCGCCCCCCCCACTATATGTTCGTATTTTAATCAGAAGAAACAAACTAATTGACTTACTAGAAGCTTATAATTTCCACTTGCTTCTCCGGTAACATGACGTAAACGTAAACATGTTAATCCATATACTGTATCTACTGACGCAATCGGACTTTCACGCTTAGCTCCGATCGGTAAAGGTCCATTATTAAATGACCAGTTAACGTCGGGCAGTGGTGCACCTGTATATGGTACTTCAACCACTAAGCTTTTGCCACTAAGTAATTGTATTTCTGATGATCCTTCATAGTTTATTTTTGGTGGGCATTCAATCGTCAGTGCGGCTTCAGTTTTCTTTCCAGTTACTAATCTTGCACTATATATACCTTGTTCATCCGGGCTAACCTTCACAAGTGTTAGCTGGTGAATACAAAAAGCTTTATCCCCTTCTCCAACAACGTCATATATACATCGTGAGGATAAATTTAAATCACGTCCATCTTTAGACCATATTAATGTCAGGCCGGGTCGAGAGAGTTCACATTCAAATACAACATCAGTTGGTAACTCTGTAATAAGTTGATTCTCCAAATGGCGAACAAAATCCACATCAGTAGCTAAAATTTCAAAACGAATAGTAATTAAACAAGAAGTGATCAGAAATGGCTATTTTTAAATTGTATAAAACTAACAAGCTGAAGTTAAATCTTTATTCATAACGGATAACTGAGAGAACAATTAAGAGTGCACCATATCAGCAGTAGGGTTTCCTTGGATTCTCTCAAAATTTATTGACTACTGTCGAGACTAAGATCACTCTACAAGTAAAGCTATTTTTGGCAACTTAATCTGCCAAGTTAAAGACTGTTCAATTAAGCGAAACTTAAAGTTATCAATTGAAAGTAATGATAATGAGAAATGCTAGTTACATTTTTATTTACTAAGCTCACTATCCAATTTAAAATGTCGATAACATTCTGTTTCAGAGGAAGACAAGGTTGCATTACAACATTAGTCTCCCAACATTTAGTTATCGAATGGGATATTGTAAACGGAAGAATGAAAAGTTATAATTGTAGTCACCGGTTTTTGGTTCCAGTATCACAACTGTCTATGAGTACAGTGGGTCTCCGAAATTTATTTACGTAAACACGATAACAGTCTACACAAATTTTAATTAGTTGTTAGTTCGAGGACCAATCACAATCCATAGTTTATGGATAATAGCTACATAAACGACCAGAGCTGCATTTGAGATGAACCAAGCTTGATTAGTTGATCAATGGTTTTCTAGTGTGACCTAATATGATTAACTAAAAACCAGCGTTGTATTTAAGAGTAACTATTTAGTCTACTGCTTTAAGTAATATCGTGTTGCAATAACTTAATTTATAATAACTAAAAGTATGTTCGTTGTGACATTGAAGTACGAGTATGCCTACAAATATTGTATCAATAAACAGATTTTTCTATCTTATTAACTGAAAATAATTAAATTTGCAGAAATCAATGTACTATTCAGTAAATATAACTTACCCGGACGAATTGGTCTGCTAGGTTCAGATGGTATACTTTCCCCAGCATCATTAACGGCAATTACTCTGAATAAATAATCCTGCGTTGAAAGTAATCCAGTTAAACGTGTCTCATTCGCTGAGCATAAATCTGATGAAGTAGGTTTCCATTTAACTGACCCAACTTCACATATTTGTACATCATAACCTTTTATCGGTCCACCAGTACCTTCATTTAGGGGCTGTGCCCAACGTAATTGAACAGCACCATCTGCAATCGCTTCAACAGTTGGTTGACCTGGTTGATCAGGTTTGTCTGTATGCGTTAAAGAAAGTTGTTCAAATAAAAAAAAATTAAATATTTTAGTTGTACCTAAAGTATAACTAATTTCAGTATAACCTTTTATGGTAGCGAGTTGCCAAACCTTATTTTACGAAATGTAAGATGTCACATTTTTACGAACAGTTTCGACTCATACATCAAAGCATATGTTAAGGTTTCAGTTTTTCGTTTGTTTAAATTGGGGACTGTACTAAATGCAGAACAGACTAGCCAAATACATTATATGAGATGGGAAAAATAAAACTTACATATATCTTAGATTATACTCGCAGTACTTAGTAGTCTAATAGATGATATGTTGACGCTTGAAAAGAAAATTACTGTGTCCTAGTTTAAACATCAACATTGGAATACAGTCCTAAATAGTACACAACACACCTTTCAATATTGAATTTTTAATAACAGTTCAACTTAATAAATGGAAAATTAATACTTTATGATTGATATGATTGATGCTCACTGCTGAAGAGTCTCATACTAGGACGAAACAGCTATGCAGTGCTTCCAGGTGATCAAGGGTTGTCTGATTCAAATCAATTCGTGATATTAGAATTGACAGTTAACTATATTCACAACCCGCCAATTGTAGAATTTTGGTTATTGAAGTTAGTGACATGATTTATAACCGTCCGTATTAGTACATTTGTTCAATTTATCATATTTCTGAAGACTAATTAAACTAAGAAACTAGACTTTATATTTCAATGTCAGACATACCAATGGTTGATATAAGCAGTGCTTAATTCTGCACTAAACAACGACAAAAATCAGTTTTATAAGTCAAACACCTACATTTAGAACTTCTTGTAAAACAATAAGTCTAATTGATGCTGTTTTGTGAAGAAAGGGATAAAGTTTGGTGGCTTGTATTCTCCACAGATTAATGTTGGCTGAGTACCACTGAAAGTCATGGAGCACTGTTTCAACCTAGTATGGGACTCTTCAGCGGTTCCGAACCCCGATCCCGCCAAATGATAGCACTCAAAGCTTTCAGGTTTCACAGTAAACGCTCAATCATCTGCATTACTTGTCAGATGTCCAGTGGTAGAGTTTCTAATTTATCAATTTATGATATAGTACCATAATCAGTTGGTGCCATTGGTGATAACTGTCTCACTCGTGACAGAACAAACTTAACCGAGAATTCAATAGTCTAATGTTAAAAATTACTTAGCCAAGTTATGAATCATTAGTAAATATATATTAAAGGGTGAATTACCTTACCTGATTTTGGTCAATACTATTAGATTTTACCCGTATAATTAAGATTTCGTATTTCGATAAGTAGGTCACATTTTGTTATGCCGGACCACAAATAAGTGTAACAAACTTTCAGAACTGTGTTTTGAGAACACTATTTCATTTATTCTAACTGTCTGTAAGGTAAACATTTTGTTTCTATTATTGTTACGTTTCTCTTACCCTATCCTCCCGTTTAGCATAATTACTGTTATTAAACTGTCTCTTATTATGGACTATGGTTAGTTAGTTGTGTACAAGTTGTCCCTATTCACTACCACTATTTCCCTCGTTCTGTATTAATGTTAATTTCCCAATTGGTTTGCTGTAAGGTCTGATTTTATGTATGTATAAAAGAATGCTTGAAATATAATATGATTCGATTCTGTCTGGCTGATCTATTGGCTCGCGTTTTTCTTATTTCGGCTTAGGACTAAGTGGGCACAGGGCAGACGCACAGTTACCGACTAGGCACTAGTAATTTGGCACTCGGTCAACCAACACCCCCGATTTCTCGCGTCATAACACATTTACCTAAATAACGCACTTACCATGAAAAAATAGTCAATACATTAACATCAACATTGTAGAAAAATCTAGTGTAGTTAGAATTGATCATACTATTTACACTAATTAAGTTTTTAATCAAAAACCGGATCAAATTAATTTTATAATTTATAAATCTACTAATGATTTATAAGTTAATTTGAGATTATTTCGAATGTTTTACAGTTTCCTACCTCATAGGTTTCATCAACATCAGTAAAATTCTAAAGATTTTACAAAGTAAATTATTTCACCTAATGTTATGAAAACTTGTAGAATTTTCTTTGTCAATCTTTCCTTGCTATACTTTATGTTTAGAAATATCTTAATATTCCAATCTGAAAACAAACTTTATACCATTTAAGTGGAAGCTAAGTGAATTGTAACATAGTACTTCATTTACTTCAACGATATCATAATCCTCATAAGAAAATTAGTATTTTACACATTATTACTTACCAGAACCTTTTTTAACATCAATATCAATTATATTAGATGGTGAACTTTTCCCAGCATCATTGACAGCTGATACACGGAAGTAACAGATACCATCTATACAAATGAAATAAAAGAATGTAAATAAGATTAAGTAAAAAACAAAATTAGAAGTCAACTCAAAATAAGAAGAACATTTAACAAACATTATTTATCAATACATAATGAGATTAATTTACCTCGAAGCTTTGATATAATCCGTTTAGTATCAGATGATTCAGGGAATTGTATCTCTGACCAATTAGCATCCTTTAACTGATGAACATTTCTCCACAATATAATTTATAATTTTGTCACCACCATCTTGTTGTGGTTGTTTCCATTCTAAATGAACTTGCCCATCTTTATCAACTTTACCATTCAAATCTCTTGGTGGTCCAGGTAAATCTGTAATCAAATGTAATTAAGAAGTGAAGGAAGAAATTTTACGAAATGAATAAATTAACACAGGTATATGGAAAACATCTTAAGGTAATATATATTTTACAATGACAGTAAACTATAATTGGATATCGAAGTGAATTGTTGAATTCGAAGTGGTCCTGAATCAGGATATCTACTGAAGGCAAGCGAGCACTAAATGACTTTATCGCTCAACTATGAAACTCCTTATCAGTGCACATTTGTGCTTCTGTTGTTAATCGAATAACGTGCATATTCTGCATATGTACTTCACATGTTTACCTTATAACATCGTAGCTAACCTTTATAAAAGTAAAAAGCGATTCTTTAAGCTATTGAATTATGATGTGTTAAATGAATTGATCAATCTAGCAATGAAATAACCAAAGTTCTAAAAAGTCATTTGAGTAACTTACTATGAGGTGATGTAACTAAAAGTGGACTCTTAGTAGCTTCAAATTCACCAACTCCTTGTTTATTTTGAGCTGCTACTCTAAAAAGCATATATTTTTCTGGGGCTAAATTAACGATATCATAAACACATCCTGTAGAACCATCAAATGCTTCATGTACTGGTAGATTACGCGTCACTGGTTCCCAGTAACCAACACTAGATGGTGAAGCTACATTACTTCTAACCACGGCTTGTTCTATAACATAATTTATTAGTTGACTACCTCCCGTATCGGTAGGAGGCAACCACTTCAGACGAATTGAGGTTTTCGAAAGATTCGATGCAACGAGATCCAGTGGTGCACTTGGTAAACCTAATGGCAATAAATTAAAAAAAAAACAGTGAGAAGACAATATGTTTTAAGTGTAGTGGTTGTCTGTAAACTTAGAATTTTTCTCTTAGTTAAAGGATGTGTCTCATATTAATGAATTTCTCAGCCTGAGATATTAGATTTGTACTACTGTAGATTCCCTGAATAGAGTATAACACTTTCCTAATATTTAATGACTGCTAGATGAATATTCATTTTTCATCATAAATGATACAAACTATTTAAGCTTTTTGCTATAGTTTTTGACATTTGACATCAATTATATCTAGCTGATATAACGAAAATCTATAGCGATTAGGCATTAGATAAAAAAAAATAGAATGACTTGTTCCTTACCTAACACAACAACACGAAACTTAGCATGAGCCTCACCACCACTAGTTTATAGCTGTCAATATATATGTTCCGTCACATGATCGTGATATTTTTCGGAATTTTAATGCAATTTTATTCACACCATCTTGATCAGGACCAGACGCTTCTGTTTGAACATCACTAGGAATTGAAGATTCTATATTATCTGGTTGACCATCCGGTATAAATTTCCAATCTACTTGTGGTAATGGTTCACCTTCGACGCTAACAGGTATAGCATGCTTTTGTCCAGTGACTACTTTACATGTCTCTAAGGCTGTATCATATTTTAATTTTGGTGGTTCTGTACAAAAGATAATTTTAGAGAGGGAAAGTAGAATAAATGAAATATTCACTGAGTGGAAATAGAAAGTTAGTCTTAGTAACAAATGATATTTTAAAGAGAACAAATAAGTGTTACAACTTAGCAGTATGCATTGTAGGTTAGTGTTGGAAATGTACTGGACTCATAGTAGTTGAATTGAAATTTTATTTACCGTCAACTGATAACAATAAAACCAATTAGTAATGTTACGTGAATGAAGATATTAGGCTTTATTCAAAACTTGAGTTAAGGAGGTTCAGGTTGAGAATTTATGAACCGAAATTGATTAACTTTAACAAAGAAGTTATTGAAAAATAGTATTTTACTTAGAATCGATTTGTGAATTATACTTCAAGTTATCTATGTGTCTAAGCAGTACTTTTACATATACTCAAGCTTTTTGGAAGGATCGTATGTGTATACTGATGAAAAGTTCCAAGCTATAAAAAGTAGTTCTCAAGTTCTCATAGGCATTTTAGTTGAAATCAATTATAATGAAGACCTAGTCACTATCAATATCAAATGTATCGACGAAATTCAGCTATATCAACATTAAACTACATTATCAGTTTGTTTGAAGTAATATCAGATAAGAATTCATATTGTCTATTGTATTTATCATACGCTTGAATGTATCACAAACAAACATTTAAGTGGTGCGCATAAGTATGCATAGAAACAATTGTAAGAACAATATAATTTACTCTTTTAAATTGGTCGGCTACGATTCAAATGCTCTTCTTAATCCGACTTAAAGTTATATAACATCGAAGTAGATTTCCAATCGTTAATGCTATTTGGTGACGTTTCACTCGGTTACATTTTAAAGTCGTAAGTTCTAGAGCCCCTGAACATAGTAACTTTGAATATTATTTTCTATGTGGTATGAATGTACAAAGCTTGATTGAACCACCTTCTTGGCTGCCGGGGTGCTTGAACTTGGATTACTCACTAGATTTAATTGGTTCTAAATATAGCTTTATACAATCTGAGTTACGAATTCTCAACTTACATGTGTCTGATCATTTGAACGCAGGACCCTCTGGCTACGAGACGAACGCTTTACCATTAGACCACTGAGTTGATAATTCGAATTCAACCAATTCGTGTAATTTTCACCAAAGACTCTATTTTATTCCGTAACGTTTACAATATTTATGTTTTTCCTTCAGTATTTTGTGCTACTTTACACTGATATATTCATAGTAGACAGTGTAGAGCAACTCCATAAGCTTGAAATGAGTTCTTTAGTGAAAATTACATCATATGTATTCAATAAATGAACATATGAGCGACTTTAAGTTCTGGTTACAACAAAATTGGCAAACAATGGAAGCATTAAAAAATGACTTAATATAGTTTATGTTACTCTGAATGCATTTATCAGTTAAACATTAACCATTTTCATAACTCACTAGATAGGCATCACTAACATTTTAAACAATTGATGTTATTTGCTGTTGTTAACTTACTTGGTAATGCTGGTGTTTTAACCGCTTTAATCGTTTCAGTTGGTTCACTTTTTCCAACATTATTGACAACAATTACACGAAAGTAATAATCTGTATTTGGTGCTAAACTATAAGCTGTTTCTTTTTCAGTGATTGGTATCTCAAACTTTGATAGATCACCAGGAACTTTAAGTACATCATCAGCATCTGAAGAACTATCTTTAAGTGTTTGCCATGCACGATTCTTTGTATTACGATATTCAATTTCATAATGTGTTATTGGATTATCAATATCTTCACGAGGTGGTTTCCAACTAATTAACATATGAACTCTATCTGTACTTGGTTCAGCAGTTAAATTATCCACCGGTTTTGGTTTGTCTGATTAAAAGAATAAGAATATCGATATTTGGATGAAAAATTAAATGAATATTCATGAAAAGGTTTTGTCATCATTGAGTCTTTCAGATGAAAAAATTGCATAGTAAACCAATAAAAAACACACCTTACAGTGCAATTCAAATGTAGACTATGAAAAAACAAACCAATAAATATTGAGTAGTAGGATGAATTTGTATGTTCCTATTGATTTGTTATAAACTGAATCTGGTCAGTCACTGTTGCTATATGTGCATCCTGAGCGGATTGCCTCGATATAGCGATAGTTCACAAACAATGTTTAAGTTGAATGGTGACTGGAAAGAGGAATTCAGGAAGCGCGTTCCGTCCCATTTGGGACTCATCAGGTGGATGTATTTGCATCCCAATGTTGATGTTCACACTGGACATAGTGGTGAACATTGTGGCGTTTGACACGAAGTGAACTGAGTTCCAATCCCAGTGTAAAAATCAACATCGAAATGCAAGCATATCCAGCCGATGATTCCCTAAATAGGATGAGACGCACGTCGTGGATTCCGCTTGCCAGTCACAATTCAACTTGAAGTCTGTATAACTGAATTTTGCCTTGTAAGTGTAAGCTGAAAGTCAAATACTTAACCATTATTTTACTTAAATACTATCATTACTTTGAGTAGTTACAAATAAGATCAACGTCATTTTAATGATAAAACTAAGGCATTCGCCATACCGATAAACAAATCAGTAATACGACATATCCCATACTAAACTGAACTGGGTAGGGAATATGATCTTATCAGTAAATTCACTGACCTATGATTAATGGTATGAAGGCATCCATCAGTATATTTAAGTTTTTTTCTTGAGAAAACTAACAGGTGAACAACTTATGATTAATTTAGTCTCTCTGTAACTACTGAAAACCAACGGAAACATAATAAATGTATTCCTACTCCATAGAACTTCATGTCATTACAAGTTCCTACCAATTCCTCTATATGAAATCGCACCTGGAAGTTATTAAGTATTTGACCTACAATCATTTCATTGAATTAAACTGAATTCGAAGTAATTTGAATTTGTTTAACTCGTGACATGATTAAGATATCACTTATTGTACTCTTGTGTGTAGGTTCTCTCTTGTAACCTAACTGACGCCATATATATGAGTCGTTAATCTAAAAAAGAACTTCATAAGTTTCTAAGTCATTTAAGTCGATATGTGAAGATTTAAATAAGTTAAAAATTGTGCTATTTGCTAAATTGATATCAAGTTAACAATATTGAACTCTTGTGAATATACTTGCAAGTTCTTTATTCGACCTCGTGTATGATGAGTTCTAAACACTGAATGAAATTTCTTAAGCTGAAGTAAAAATAAAACTTCTTGTTCCTATTAATTCAATAATAGTCGTTATTATGCGATAAAATGTATTTTCAATTGATTGTATTATTAAATCAATAATCAATAATTACCGACTACAATGAGTTCACATTTCCAAGTTAATTTTCCATGTTCATTTTCTATCATAGCAACCAATTGACCACTATCATCTTTCTGTACACGTTGAATGGATAATGACGTTAAACCAGCTACTACGTTGATTTGATAACGTTTAGTTTTATCGTTAACAGGTATACCTTGAGCAAGCCATTTTACTGTAGGTTTTGGATAGGCTTTAAATGGTACTTCAAGTACACAATTTGAACCAACATTAACACGACGTACTTGGTTTTCTTCAGTATCTTCAAGAAGTGTTGGTGGAACTAAAATTTTAACATTAAGAAAGCGTGATCATTAGTGATCTAATGAACAAAAAACATATTATGTACGAATTTACGAAAAATTTTTAACTAACTCACTCTATTGAAATTCTAATTTTGCTAAGTGTGACTAGAGTAGGGAAATGGTAGATTTATTTTTATTTTTAAATCTTAGAGAACCTTAAGAATATGATTTGTACGTCATCATCCGAGTCAAAATATATCTGATTAGTTCTGAGTTCTCTTGCTCTGAAGAGTATGTAATAAATATGGTAACTGTTGGGAAACTACAATAAGAGTTGTTATATCGGACCACTAAAGAAGAGTGAAAAGTTTCCAGAACTGTGTTTTAGAGAACTAATTCATTTATTCTGGTCATGATTAGTGTAAATATTACATTTCTATGGTTGTTACGTTCCTCTTACCTTATCCTCCCGATTAGTATATTTACTATTATTAAATTGTCTCTTATTATGGACTACAGTTAATCACTTGTGTACAAGTTGTCCCTATTCACTACCACTACTTTCCTTAGTTCTGTATTAATGTTAGTTTTCGAATTGGTTCGCTGTGTGGTCTGATTTTGTGTACATATGAATGCAGGATTGAAATACAATTCAATTCAATTCTACCTGTTCGGCTCATCAATCGTTGTTTTTCTCTACTCCGGTTTGGAGACTGGTAGTTGCGAAACAGATGTGTCCGTACACCGATTGGCAATTATCAAGGGCACTGTGTATTTTCACAATACATAACAGAGTTACGAATTTTTATAACTTTTACACCGAGAAAAACTGGAGACTAAAAGTTGTCTAATAAGGACTGAATATGACGAGCAAATATTGCTCACTATTCCTGACAGTTTAACGATAACCAGCCTACTAATGTCTTTCAGTATAAATTAAAATCTTGAATCTGTTGTTAATGAAGAAGCTTCACTTATGTTGTACTTATCTGGTAAGTCAATGAAATTTCAACAGATTGCAGGTAAATAACTATTAAAACTATTCAGTTCAACAATCAAATATAATTGTAAATAGTATATTCAAATTGTCAACTCCACCCGCAGCTCTTCTAGGGTTGCTGCCAGTCCCAAGCCCGGGTAAAGGAGGAGGGTTGGGCATAGGGCTAGCACCCCTATCCCGTAAAACATAAGCTTGCTAAAAAAACGCTAACCTCTGCCCTCCCCTTAATTGTCAGGTCATACAGCCTTCTAATGCATAAAGATTGTTAATAGTTATTTAGTTTACCAAAAATAACTTATCCATTAATGACAAGAATTGTTCCATAGACTAACATTCACTTTGCCTTTTTAAAATAATATAGCTCTTAATATTTAGGCGATAAGTAATAAAAACTACTTAGAATACTACAATCTTTAAACATCTTTTGTATACAAAACGCCAAGTTGACATCATGATATCTTTCAAGTTGATTAATAAACAACCAAGTTTTAGTCTTCTGAAATTTTCTGGAGCTAATAACATTAAACATTGAATACTTCAATTATGTGTCCTAAAATACAGATATATTAACCTTTCACTGCCTTGGTAACATAATCTCTGATTCATTGCGTTGTTACTTCATTCTATTTTTGGAATCTCTGATATTTAAATAAGCTCATTCTTAGATAATTTGACTCTACCTAATTCTAATTATCTTTAGCATTAACTCATTATCTAACTAGAATCTTCTAGTTCTTTAGTCATATGTTACTTTTTAAGAATGTTTTTCATACATATGGTATTTTATTGTCACTTAACGTTATTTACATGAAATTCCAGGCAGTTTATGCACGTATATTCAACCCTACATATAACTTCAGTTTTTTAAGCACTTGAAGAGAAACAAACGAAATAAATCCATTTTGTTAAGCTCTAATGCTTAATATTTTACTCTCTCCCTCTCTCTTTCTTTAAAGTGATAAATAGTTTGAAGAAAAGATCAGTTTAAGCTACCAGTAACCTGGATCAATCTATTCAGATAAAATTGATTATTTTTCAATAAAACTTCATGAAGATACTGTTACAGGAGACAAGTTTCGGTGACTAATCTTCAATAACCATTTTTCAGAACATTATTTTATACGTGCTGATTGCCTATGTAATGAACATTAGATTTCTGTTATTTTTGTATTCATCTCGTCTTAATTGCCAAAATGATCCGTCAACTATTATTTTACCATTTCCGGTTCATTAACTCTGCTGATTGATAACATACTGTGTTACTTAGATTTCTTTTCATCTGTGTTCTTACCTTAAATCCATGTCACTATTCTAATTAGTCTAATGTGTAGTCTGAATATGGACGTCATGTATATACATACAAATAATGGTAATACATAATTTGGGCTTGGCTGTTTGGTCAATAAGTCATGTGTTCAGTCTAAACAAGGATCATAATTTCTTATTCCGTGATTGCCTGAAACTCATGGCGTAACCGAAAATTCTTTCTAGAGTACAGTGACTGTATACGTAGTTACTTCTCTAAAACTCACTTCACATTTTCATATCTTAAAACAAAAAGTCGAGGTACCTACCTAGTGATAGGGTTTATTTGTTAATACAAAGGTATATAAAGATTAGCTAAACTATATAACAGCTTTTAAGTTACCGTACTTCTCATAAACCCTTCTTCAAGTGATGACTGGTAACAATAAGATTCATCTTAAATAGTTAACTTGAAATCTAGAACTATCAATATGAAAATTCTAACTTGATTCGTTTTGAAGTCGACATAAAGTAGATAAATATTTTAAAAAGTAAGGACAATGTTACTGAAATGGATTGGCATAATTTATTTAAAGATCATGACATTTTTAGATGCATAAATGCTTGGACACTGATTTACAAACAGTCTTACAGTAGTAATAACATACTACTTAAATTTTTCAAATTGCTTAAAACAATATCTTGACATTCTATGCTTACTTTTAGCTTCCACTTTGCATTGTGTTCTTAACTTCTTGTAATTCAATTCATAGACTCCCATATCTTCAAGTGTTATATCATTAATAACCAAGTGATAAACATTTCCTTCTGGAGAGAAGTCATACTTTTTGCCTAATGTAATTGGTTTTCCAGTCACGTAACCAAGATACACGACAATTGGGTTCGCTTAATTCACATTCCAAATCGACTATAGTTCCAGGTTTTGGAATCTCATCAAAGCAAACATCATTCAAAGGTCGAATAAGACTGACTTCAATACCTATTATGATTTTAGATGAGAAAAAGATAAATTCTCGTGAGTTTCTCAAATACAAATATAATACAAACAAACATCTGTTAAATAAATGTGGATAATCGTCACTGGTTATTTGACGCTATGTCAAGTAATATAAACATGATTAAGATTTACTTGAACTACATTTTGGACGCTATCAACCTGATACATTCCGATATCTCTGAACATGCCAGATAACCTAAGTATAAATAATTGGCTTTAGATACCCGGTGTATAGCTATGCTGCTTACCTGTGTTGAATCAAGAATATCTGTATTCTAGTTCAAGTAAATTTGTATTGTTTAAATGACTTGATAACATAATAAATAAATAAAGCTAGGAGATGTTAGTTAGTGACACAAACAAAACAGCATAACTTAACGATGTTGCCCACAACTCCTAAAAGCTACGTATTAAAGGATAGAGGTAACTTGAATTGTACAAATCTATTTAGAAATAGTTCCACCGTTCTACATATCAGTTACATCCCAGCTTCTTTAAGGAAATAATCAAAAACTTAAATTAATGAGTATGGATTTGTACATGATATTAAGACATTTGAATGCGAGGGTGATGAAATAACAGTCTACAATCTTCAGAAGTTATCACAAACATTAGAAAAAAAATGAACAGAAACAGCATTCAATTTAGTAGAAATGGGTTACAAAATAATCCTTAGCTGAACGAAAAAAGTTCTTCGTAAAGGTTATGTTTGTTGTAAAGACTGTGCACAGATAAACTCAAAAAAATGAAATGAACAATATAAAGTATTACCATATACACCATAGAAACTGATGACTAATGGAAATAAATACGAGTTAATCTACTACATTTTGTATCTGTTTTCAACTAGTGCACTGTGTGCAACAGTGATATGTATTCAAATGTCCATGTTCCTACATTCCCTTTGACAATAGGTCTATTTAACATAGCAACGCAACACATACATACGTTTATGTATTTGTTCATTTATTTACAATCTTTTCATGTTTGACAAGTTTGATCAATCAGAAGGACTGATTTTATCACCACTTAAACCTAAGGTCTTGTCTGATGAATGATATCCACAGAAAATACACATAAATTTCTTCATGTTTTGCTTCGAATGACTCATAATCATATTTCATAGATCCGTATATCACTTTACAACAACCGTCTTTAATACATATGTTTCGTCCCTCTACTTATATTCAATAACTTCTGTTTATTGACAGTTTCTTTGAAGAAGCTCAGATTCATTTGAATCTTTGAGTCTTTTTATAAACATAATTTCATTTCAATGTTTTCTATACACTCAATACCTAAGTACTGTGAAGATTTTTATTGATATGCAGACGAAATCTGATAAAAAATATTCGTGAAATTCTTCGGAAGATGAACATCTTTGGACTTGAACTTATGAAGAAGTAAGTTGATAAGATAATTAATACAATACTACATAATATGTAGCACCTGATTTACTTTTCGAAGTAGATATTTTAAAGATATCTGACAATCTCTACAACTTTTATGTAGTAAGAGCTCTCATATTCTCTGCTATAGAAAACAGTCAACTGTCAGAGTACTATTTTGATTTTCTTAACATAAGGTCATTCGACTGAGATTTGACCAGGCCCGTGTACACAAGCGAAACAGAACGGTACCTTAACAAGTTTAGTATATTTTAAAAATGTTAAACAATCCTTTAAGCAATGTTAATGTGCAGTTAGCAGAGAATACACGAGGATACTCGTTTTATCCTGAGTGGAACTCGTCAGTTGGGGAATCCAGTGGTTATGTCTATGTCGAGACCACCACCCCTTACCTTTCACTTTAAATGCCAACACAATATTATTCATTAAGCTACTTATTCCGAATATATAATCACCAGAATTTTATGGGTACGGCTTCGAACATTGAAAATAATCAATCTCTATTTTAATATGCCGTTTTTCAGACAGATAATAGCCTTACACCAGATTAAATATTAGAGATGAAACACGATTAAAAACGATAATGTTCCATGTGAACCAGTTAAAAGTAATCGTGGTGAAGTATATTGAGAAAGCACTCAATCTAAGTCGATCTCAAGACAAGATATACATGTTTATAAATAAATAAAAGACAACAATGAATAATTTACCAGGTATAATGGGTTGTGAACTTTTCGATGGTTTTCCTGGTCCTATACTATTGACAGCAATAACACGAAATTTGAAAGATTTGGAGTTATCGAGATTTTTCACAATTAATTCATATGATATTTGTTCATCTGGGGATAACAGATGTTGATCAGCAGAATTTATATTTAAAGCATCAATAGGCTTCCATACTTCAACACCACTTTTTGCATCACATAGCTCTATTTGATACGATATTATTGGACTGTCACCATCAGTTGGTGGAGAAGACCAATTGACTTTAATTGAATTTGTATTGACTGGTGTAACATTATCAAGCTTTGGAGCATCAGGTGGTTCTGAAATAAATATATTTTTGCAATACAAACGTTATACACATATATGTACGAAAATTAAAATAGAGGGATAAAATAGAGTAGTAGTGAACACAAGTAAAATCTTTATTGCCACCTGCTGTTTAGAGCTTAAGAGACGTAGTGTTCACAGTGAAATCATCATGTAACTGTGACAGGCTTTAGTTGTTATTTGGTGTTCGGATCTAATAAGAGATAAACTCTCCGCTTAGGTTGTGTTTAATAATTCATACCAAAAAATTGACTTCTGGAAACACAGTACGATATGTATTTTGTAGTCATATCTTAAGCTGCTATGATAATTTAGAGCAAGAGACTCAACTTATTTTAATATTTGGTGACTGTGTAATGCTTGTATTTAAATATTCAATAACCGAGTGTTTGATTCTCAGAAGTCTTCTTCTCTCGAATTCGAACAGAAGAAAAGCGCACAGTTTGAAAAAAATGTTCGTGATGGGTTGTCTTTTCATTTGATACCTCTAAGTATGCTTTTACTAACCAGCTATTTTGGCTATACTGTTAATCTAGTAACTACCGTTACAAAGTCACCACACGACTGAAAGGTGGTACTTCTGTACAAATTCCGGGATCGTATGCTTGAATGCTAGAACAAGGGTTTCGTTCATATTTAGAAATAATTTGTTGATTGTATTCCTTGAAAAGCCATTTAGTAAGTAAAATATCTTGAAATTCATACTAGTAGTTGGATTCTACTTTATTCCTGTTTCTTCGTAGTGTGGGATTCTTCAACAGTGCAAACCGCTGATTACACCAGTAGATCCAACCCAGAAATATTATGTCTCATGATAAATGTTAAAATACTAGTATTACTTCAACCAAATTATGATATAACGAGGTGACCAGTCGATATCACTGATAATAACTATCTCGCTTATTGTATATCTGAACTCAACCAGCCAGTACTAGGACCTCAGAAGCATCTTTCATTTTATCACTATTGAACTGATTATTAGAATCGAATCGAGGTAGTATTGTTTAGATTGATATTTTTATATTGTATGTATTCGTTGCAGATTGTTTTCGGTTAAGCACCAATGAGAACCAAGAAACACTGGATAGCGGTTTCATTTTAATATGGTTCCTCTCAGCAGAGCACATTCATTACCTCATCAAAAGGATAAAACCCAAGAGCTTCGTGTGTCATGACAAACGCTTAACCATAATCACTCACTAAGCCCACACCCAATCATTTAATAGCATAAATGGTATCCAACCGTGATCATTCTGTGACAAATACAAATAACAACTTAAATAACAATCTCCACAAGAACATCAAAACTCAACTATAATTTAAATGCTTTAAAATCAAAAGTTTAAACTTGAACTCATAATGGTTATGCAATTCACTAAATAGAATATATAATCGACACCAGATATGAAAACGAAATAAAAACACATTGATTTTGCTTACTTGGTAATTGTTTGGTTTTAGCTTTAACAGGATTTGTTTGTTCACTTTTTCCTGCTAAATTAGTACAGTAAACACAAAATTCATATTCAGTATTTGCTTCAAGTTTATCAATTGTTACTGTAGAACATGGTTCAAATGTTTGTGTCTTCCATCTAATGTTAAAACAAAAGAAATAAAAATATTTCAATTCAGATGGCTGATTTTTTTGTGGATTGGTATTTTAATTGATTGAATATGTTACAGATTGATTTTGGCAGGGTACCAGTGAAAACCAGACTGCACTGGCCAATTGCCTCACTGTGGTGTGGAACTTCTCAGCAGTGCTCACCACAGATTCCGCACCAGTGGCTTCAGGTTAGTAAACTCCTAACTGTATGCATCACTGGGTCGGCATTCAATGGTAGAATTCCCACTTACTTAAATTTGTGATATGTAGTGCGACGATTATCTATTGTCATTGGAGTGCGAACTGTTGAGAAGTCTCACAGTAGAACGAAACAGCTGTCCAGTGCTTCCTGGTTTTCAGTGGTACCCTGTTAACATTAATCTATGACATTCAATCAATTAACATAAAAATATGATATAGTTTGAAATAAGTTACTTTAATAAAATTTAAGTAGAATTTTTAACAAAACGAATGTATTATCATATAGTAACTCCAATAAACGTTATCTTCTTACTGCAATACTGAAGTTGAAAAAAATAACTGTAACTTTGTGTTGTGTAATCTTATCTGATTGTTTTTCTTAGAAGTCATTTTGAAAGTATTAATAACTTGATTATGTTCACAGCATAATTTACTGAATTCAAGTTATGTTGGATTGAAGTAAAATACTAATAATGTAATTTTCAGTCGGTAGGGTGTAGCACATTGATCAAATTAGAGTGTAATATCAATATTAGTATATATGAGTTGATGAGATAATACACCTTCTTTCAAAAATCAATTATCTAACAGTTTTGTAGTTTTAATCACAGATTAGTTATAGCTAGATAATCATTGATAACTAGCCCATACTAGTATATGAATCCATAGAAGTGTATACCTACAACACAAGCATCATAAAAGTATTCCAGGGTTACTTATATCTTATATGCTTTTAGCGAATTTTAAATGTAAGCTTGAAGGCGATATTGAATTGTTTAGTTGAAGAAGATGATTATGTATTCAATTGGATAAGGTAGACATATTTCAGTAAGCTTCCAATACATCGATTCACACTGGATACCTACTGAATAATAATAATAATAATAATAATAATAATAATAATAATAATAATAATAATAATAATAATAATCGGCTTCTAATTAAGTAAACATCTGAAAACCTTTATATGAAAGTATTTACCGTGACACATTTTTAGGACGATAGTCAACCATAACACTAGTGATAGGAGCTTCCACATGAGTAATTGGTAATTTAAATTCTAGTTGAATAGTTGAATGATTAATTGGATTGGCAGTAAGGTTTTTCGGTATTTCCGGAACATCTGTGTCAAAAAAAACGAAATATTGCATTATAAAGCTTATATATAAATATATATATACTAATTGTAGCTATGTACAGTGTAGAAGTATTAGGCTACGAACTAATCTTGTCGTATAAAATCTCACAGTGCTATCAAATACTTCAAGTCACCATAAATGAGTACAGTAAGCCGTATTAGATGTCTTTGAAAAATACACTGAGTAGATTGTTGGATCATTTCATAACTTTTATGAATTTAAGCGACAACTAAGCATATTGTAAAGTTTGCTCTATATCACATATGCTATCGTTTGAATGTTAATTATAGTTTAATATCGTGTTTAAGGGAAGATGAATATACATTCTTAGAATCCTTCAAAATATTAAACAGTTTCGCATTGCATAATGATCTTATTATCATTTTGTCCATACAGTTTATACAGTTTTTCTTACAATGTAATTAAAGACTACTGCATGACATATATCTACAATATCTCATTTCTATTTGATCAGTATCCATGATAAAAATCATCTTTTAATTAAAGAAATTTTCATTAACCATCAAGTTATAATCAGCCTAGAGCTTTGAACAAATTTATTTTAGTCTAAGTTCTCATACTACATCACCAGGGTGGATTAAAATTAACAAGTTGAACAACAATCCATGTATAATGTAGTAGAAATGGCAATTATTAAACGTCGACAATATTGATCTAAGAAGAAGAAATAAAAAAAGGCATTCACGAAATAATACTATGATTCATAATCTAGAACGAGATGCTTCTTGGAATACTTGTATTCTGCATTTATCTAGATTATTCTAAGGGCAATAAGTCAGTCAAATAAGTTGTGATTAGTGCGATTACTTAGAATGGACCATTTAAATACAAATTAAGACATTCTATCTATGACTGATTCTCATCTTATGACTGCTCTGTGATTGCGCTGTAATAATAATGTTGGTCTTTATTCAATTTTAGATAGGGCGAATGAAGATGAACGAATAATTCACAGAACTATTTTTTAGAGGACTACCTCATTAATTTTGGGTGTTAGTAAATGGGAATTTTTATTTTCATTATTATATTATTTCCCCCTTCCCCCCAAACCTCCTATTAGACTAATGAACCATTGTCATATCATTTTCCATTCACGAAATACAACCAATTAATTATGTACCCGTTTTCCTGGTTCATAGTCATTAATGTTCTTGTTTTGTATGAATGTTATTTTTCTTAGTGGTTCGTAGTGTGGCCAGGTTTTGTACGTATGCAAATAAAAGAGTAAAATATAATTGGTTGCTAGCTCAATTATATTGTCTTCTTCAATTCGGCTTAAAGACTAGCAATATTGGGGAGGGTGTACAGGTGGTGAATATACAGTCTTTGTGTCTGGTTACAATATTGATTCCATGCTAGGTTATCGCTTTCCACAGAACTTGATTAGCTGAACTTTAAGAAATATCATTTGAGTTCTTGACTGGAATATCGAGTTTATTACAAATATGTATCACTTAACCCAGTACTTGTGAAGTCAAGCTTATTTTTTTCTAATGCAACGATAAAAGCACGGCTTTATGAATTCATTACTCTGTCTTTAAATGACATTTTATTTTGTTTATTCCTTTACTGAGGATAACGACAACGATCAGCTGAAGTTTGACTACAGAATTTTAGATGTTTAATATTAGCCAGATATAATGAAAAGTCACAATTTCACTTAATACTTTAAATAAAATTGATTGTAAAATAAAGTGCTATACGTACGTTTTCCAAATCTAATAAATTCACAATATGACAAGAAGTTATAGAGTCCAATTAGTGGGCTTCCTTACATTTAACACTATTCAGTTAATGTTATCTACTTACATAGTTGCTTTATTGAGGTTTCACATGTTAGTCTGTTTCAAGTTGACTTTTCAACTGGGGAAGAATCTGGGGTGTACACTGATGAAGAGTCCTATACTAGGACGAAACGGTTGTCGAATGCTCCCTGGTTTTCAGTGGTACCCTACCAACATCAATCTGTGACAAACACAATCAACATAATGTAATATACATCTCCACGAAACTACGTAACTTCAAAGACTAGAATTCATTTATGCTACCAAAAGTAAATAATATATTAAATTATTAATTCATGATGAAATCATATATGATATATGTAGGTTATTAGTGTTTGAACACACATGTCTTCGATGCATCTATCGCGCTTGTTGAGTCAACGAAGTTAGTGTTGATAGGATTAGAAACATAGTGCTAAGAAAGGCAGTAAATGGGTTGATACGGATATGAATCTAACTTGACTGAGGTGGTTAGGACATGTACTATCCACACTGAACCACTACCTACCTGGATGTTCAATGTTAATTGATGTTGGAGAAGGATGGAAGGAAGCTAGGAACAGCTAAACCACAAGGTGGCATCAGTTCACGAAGTTAGTGACAACTGGTCTGAACCGTGTTGGAAGGTCCAGACTACTGGATTGGAGTCCGCGCGATTGTGGTAATCAATTTCTGAAGAGTCTGGATTTTATGGCTTAGAATTGGTTACAGTGGGGTAAACGCATTCATTAATTGTCTTTGTTTAAAGTTGTGACCTTAGGACTATTTTCTTTCCATGATCAAATTATTTTACCCTGCATCATGTTCCAGATATCCATAATGCCACCGATGCAACTACTGCTTGTGTTAATCCGTTGTTCATCTTGGTATGTTAATGAGGTGTGGTAACTTGGAGTGATGAACATATACATCTGGTTCTACGTTATACATAGCTGACTGACTGAAACTTATTGTCTTAGATTTGCAATCTATCTAACACAACTGAATACGATTCTTACAAATATTCAATATAAAATTATTTTCCATCATACAAAATAATAGACAGTTAATTATAAACTTCAAATTTTTGCTAACCGTAAGGAGACTTCATTGTCAAACCATCAGATATTTCTTTCCTCGGTCCAGTCCCACAGTCGTTAACTGCAGAAACACCAAACAAATACGTTGCTCCTTCGGTTAATCCTGTAATTCGATGTATAAATGGTTCTTCCTCCTCAGATACTTTTGATTTTGAACTAACACTTGCCAGAGCTTTCCATTCCTTGGCCTGTGAACGTAAAACGCCCCCACGTTCTGCAGCCAACTGACGTTGTTCTATTTTATATCCTGTCACTGGGCTACCACCATCATCTTCAGGTGGTTTCCATAATACTGACACTTCTGTAGGCGACTCTACATGTGCTTCTAATGATGTTACTGGTCCAGGTGTACCAAGAACTTTAAGTGTAATGGTTACTTTAGCCTCTCCATATGAATTAGTTATAACAGCTTCATAAATTCCAGCATCAGAAACTTGTACCGTAGTAAGACGGAGTACTGCTTGACATTTTGAATCGTTATCTGGAACAGTTCTTTTTGTCGGATCAGGTAGAGTACGACTACCATTCCAATACCAAACAATACTAGTAGCAGGTGGACAAGAAGTAAATGGTATTTCTATATTACGACTGCTTCCTTGAGTGAGCACGATTGTATCAGAGAAATCATCTGGTAGACATAATTTTGGTGCTACTAAACACGGAAGAAAAGAAAATTTGCTCGGATGTTAAAATCGTAAAATCCTCTTACAGGGATACAAAGGTCAAACATAATGAATTTTCTTCGATAAGCAGATGCTATTACCAATAATACTGATGAAGTGAGTATAATTTATCAAACAGTTGCTAATTCAACTAAGAACTTTGATTACTAACAACAATTCGTGACTAATACAAATAACGTCAATTAGCTACATAAATGTGCATAAAAACAATCAATTACTTTAGTTGTCACTGTAATAATAAATAGTTCGCTATGGGTCTCACAAACGTTCTTAAACTGACTAATATTAAACTGTTATGTTCTTCACTTTTACAGATAATGACCTTACTGGAAGGAATACACCAGCTGAGAAACAAAGACTTAATATTTTGACAACAGTAGGTTAACGTAGTACAAGAAGAGCATTAAAGTGAGTCAACTAATCCAGAATCCAAAATTGTATTCCATACACTCTCTTTAAATATATTCGAATACAAACCATACAAAAGCCTAAATAGAATGGTAACCATGATACAAAATAAGGGCACTATGATAGAAAAATCGGGTATTAGGTACGTGATTAATCCTAGTTTATTGACAGAGATGGCATATTAATTGTTAGTGGATCAAATAGGAGAATATGACAAAAATGTAAAACAAATTGACCCATTCATCATGAGTTTGCGTTAGACAACCATTGAAAACCAAGAAACACTGGACTGCTGTTTTGTTCAAGCATGTGACACATCGCCATACTAATCTTAAGTAGTAGTTCAACACACGCCAATTTATGATATCCAATTCGAATTCAACAACTCCAGTGTACCCAATTAAAAAATAGGAAAATAATGGAAATATTAAGTATGCTAACAAAATATACAAAATAAACTTCCGGAAACTAGTTCTGCAAGTTCAATCATCCCTTATAACAGAGAATCAGGGTCATTACATATCATTCATTAAATCAACAGATCACTACAAACAGTTTAAAATCATATTCAATATCTTATATCGTACAAATACTGTTTAAGTAATTTTACCTGATTACGCAACTATGAAAACCTGTTTCGTGTTTCGAGTACTGTCTTTAACCATTTTAAAAATTATTAAAAGCTGTGGTATTTTTGTGTAGTCTAATTTTAAAATGGACACACATCTACCCCACTATTAACGAAACATCTTCATACCTTTTCACTTTGAAATGTTAACACTAGTCATTCAATGATACTACTTACAAGTGAATTGAATGCTATTAGTTATTTTAGTTACAAGAGGGTTATAAGTTGGGAACATATTATCGATTCACTAACTTCTCCCTTAAAATTGAATTTTGATAACAATGCAAAAACAATTATAGACTTTGATACAAACGTAGTATTAACCAGTGGAAATTTATTTGATCTAGCTAATTCAGTAAGTAGAAATCCATGCTGTTTCTATGCTTATTTATTTTCTAGGTTACAAACCAATACTGACTACTAACTATAATATGCACAATTTTACTCAACTAATATCTTATGTAGATAAGTTTGTGAGTATATGTGAATTAATGATTATCTCTCATTAGAAAAATCTACTATCAGATGGAAAACTAATTGAAAACCAATTCATCACTAAATGGACAATTATGTATTCTATGAAGTTGTACTACAGCGTTTGTTGATTAATGACGCTTGAGTGAATGGAAAAAAAGTGGATCGATAAATTCCACCTCGGTGATTCAATAGTGTCCTATTAACAAAAAGACTAGAAGATTATAGTTTTGATTCAATACAATCTATTATAATGTGTACTACTAAAAATCCATAAAACAGAATAGAATAACAACTCATTACTATTAATAGTACTTCTAATAGTTCACTAATTACTTCATTTCATAATGAAAATCATCATTATAATGTATAAAAGTTGTCGATTAACACGCTTTACTTCTTTAGATGAACTGTTGTGTACTGGATTCCACTTGCCAGTCACAATACAAATTAAATAATACTTGTGAATAATCGCTATATCGAGGCAATCCGCTCAAGATGCACATAGAGCAACAGTAACTGACCATCTTCAGTCTATAATAAATTAATGGGAATATACAAATTCATCCTAAAATCTTACATTTAATTTCAAATGTAGCTTTTGATTCTAATTTGTCAATTTTAATAGAATATTCACCAACATCATCTAATGTAACTTTTAAGACTTCTAATTTTTGTATTTGTCCATCATCAGTAATACGATATTTACGTAGATTTGTTGTATCCAAACGTTTTCCATTATAAAACCATTGAATTTTTTGTGGTAATTTTGAAAGATGACATTCAAATTGTATCGTTTGTGGAATTTCATCTAAATGAATTGATTCTAGGTGTTTAGTTATAGCTAATGGAGCATCTAAAAGAATCATAAAACATTAGTGATAATTATAGTAAATATGAATATATAGAACGATTTAATTTTCTTCATGAACGTCTTATTTTGTAAGTTCTGAGTATAAATAACTTGTACAGTCATACAGTTGAGTCATTAGAACATACCGAAGATGTTGATTACTTTGGTTTTGAGTATCATCTATGTATTACAACTAAGATTGTAAATCAACTTCCCTATATCTATAACACACTTTATTATTCACTCAGATCATGAAAAGAGGTAACTAATCATTAAATGTTTTTCAGGTCATTGTTATCAGATAATGTTTAATCCTTTTAAAGTAGTATGATTGTAATTGTAACTCTACTATACTGTTAATCTTAAACACTATCTAAAAGATCTTGAAGTGTATTTACTTCATATCAACTGATAAGGATACAAAGAAGCTCAACTGAGAGCTAACAGTTTTACCAGTATTAATAAAAAACTAACTCTATACACTATTCTGTATTGTATGTTAACATTTAAGGTTCATAATTAGTGTTGCATTTTAAAGTTTAAAATAATTTCGACATAAAAATTCATTTATGTAACTGCTGACTTGTTTAATTGTGTAGTCTTTAGAAGGCTATGATTGTAGTTATGTACACGATCCCATAGAACCTCAAATTTCGATGGAATGTAGTTATAGAACAATGATTTGTTTATACACCATAGGTATGAACCTCATCCAGCTAATCACTAGCACCATTATATATAGGAGAGATAAGTTTAAGCAAACTAAAGGCAATGAAGCTAAATAAAGTTATGCAATCAAAATACTTTTAGTCCAAGAGAACCACTTTTGCAACAAATACAGCTAATTACAGATATTAATAAAAAATAACAAAAAAAAGATATTTATTTGTGAATCGATCTCTACTCTCAATAATTACCTTTCTTTAAACAAATATATTCCGATGGTTTTGATGGTTCACCAATACCTTCTTTATTTACTCCACGAACACGAAATTGATAACGTGTTGAACTATCTAGGTTGTTCACGTCCAAACTACAATCATCTGATTTAATTGTTTTTCCAACTGCTTTCCATTCATTACCATCGTTTTCACAAGCTTCAATAATATAATAGTCAGCTGGACCAAAATCATCATTTACAATACCAGGTGTCCAGGTCAAATTAACAGTAGTGGTATCTAAAGGTTTTGCAGTTAAAGGGCCCGGTTTTCCTGGAACTTTAGGAGCTAAATTAATAAAAAGTAACCAATCGAAAAAATCCTTTGAATGGATTATATTTAAGAACTTGGAGGACGGATGTAAACGTCACTTCACTTTACACATACATAAAGTTAGTTTTGACTAGAAAATATAATAACTGACTAATGATGAATGGTTGAATAAGGTGGCTCAGTAGGTGCATACAAGCGAACGAAGCCTCAAATGAAAAAGAATTAAGCTTGATCATTAATAAGTTGGTTGAATTATATCTAACATCATGCTGTAAAGACAAAATAACTTTTATAACAGACAGTCAACCGACAGTAATGGTGCGAATACTTACTGAAATAGAGAACAGCCATTGTTTACTTCTGTCAAGTTTCTACTAAATGTCCAACTGACTCAAACATTCGATGAATATAGGCTCTTTGATTTCTGATTGCAGTATCAATCAGATTTCTGTGAATATTTAATGAAGATAATCCTTAACGATTACATATTTGAAATGACTATTTTTGTGGAGATTGGTATTTTCATTTGTTTGAACACGTCACAGATTGATTTTATGAGGGTACCATTGATATGCAGAGGGTTAAGTGTTCGTCAACCTGAAACCTTTGGAGCAAAATCTGGGGTGCGAACTGTTGAGGAGTTCCACATTAGAATGGAACTGCCGTCCAGTACCCCCTGGTTTTCAGTGGTACTCTACCAACATCAAGCTGTGATGTAATCGATCTGATTACATATTTATGCAACATTTTTACGTGGAAATGCATTTACAAGATGAATCTAAGAGAAAATATAATCGACTCACTATGCTAGATATTATCTATCAATTATTCTACACAATCAATACTAAATTATGTAATTTCATATCTATGTAACAGGGAAATTAACAAACGCGTTATAAACCTTGGTAATATATGTAAACAACCGTAAAAATTTAACGAAAGACTGGCTAAATAAAATGACTTACGTTTTACTAGAGGTGAACATATCTCCGACGGGGAACTAAACGGCCCTTTTCCAGCCTTATTTACTGCACATACACGGAATGTATATTGCATGTCCAAAGATAAACCGGTTACCGTTGCTTTAGGCTGAACATTCGATTCGAATGCAACTCCTGATGTTAATGGATTCCACTGTACACGCGAACCGTAAGCTGATGTACGACGTTGACCTTTCGCAGCTGACCGTTCACTTATACTTTCAATAAGGTACTCAGTTATCGGACTCCCGCCGTCAGATGGTGGAGGTGTCCATTCTAGAGAAACGCGACCACTTTCTAATACTGTAACCTGAGGTGTTCCTGGAGCTTCAGGCGGATCTGTAAGGAATTACATGATAAATGTTTAGGGCGTAGTAATATACACAGTTAAGTTTTCGTTATCAACCTGTACACTATAACTTGTATATTCACCTGACCAAAACCAGTTATCTACATCATTCCTAAGTAGCAAGGAAAGACCCTTAAACAGTTAACTCACCAAATGAATACTTTATTAAGAAAGGCTGACTATCGGCAAAGGCAGAATCACCAACTTCGTTTCTTGCACAAACTGAGAAAATATATTGAGATCCTAATTGTAAACCATCTATAAGCGTTTTCAATTCTTTTGTTACACAAACACTAACTGGTTGACTTGAATATTTGGTAGCATTTCGATAATTGACGACATAATTTAAAGATTCATTCTCACTTACATTAATTGGAGCTTCCCAACTGAAAGTAACAGATTTTTCTGTAGCATCACTTATTGCAAGATTTATTGGTGGTGATGGTTTATCAATGACAGTGACATAAAGTTGTTATAGAAATTTCCCCAAGATCATTTGATATTGTTACTTTATATGCTCCACTATCTTCACGTTTTACCCGACTTAGAGGCAATGTTGTTAAACCAGCAACTATATCCGGTTTAAATCTAGGCAATTGTTCTTGATTTAAATCAGCACTTGGTGCCCATGTCCATTTAACTTTAGGTTTTGGTGAAGATACAAATGGAATTTCTAAAATTTTGGAACTACCCGCTTTCAAAGTGATATGATCTTCAAATTGATCAGATAATCGGAATTATTGGTGGTGCTATAAACATACAAGTAATAAAATAAGATACATTGTAGATAATTATTCAACAAATTTCATGTGCAATTCAAATAGTTATACTGAATAAGAGAATATACAATTTCCAAATGTATTTTTCTTCTTAAATGATCAAAACACTAAGAAAATGGTCACAAATCTACTATCTTTAACATTCGAATCTAGACAAGAAACCTAAAATCCGACAGTGAAATAAACATATCACAGTATGCATACTACTCAAATAAAGTTTAGTTTGTTCTTTCTGATTGTTTGAATAAATTTGGAAGACAGATGTGGTGATTGATGTGATTTATATCAAAGTATATTTAGGAAGAATCAACAAGAATTTAGGAGTTGCTTAAAAGAAAATAATCGACGATGTTCAGTTATTCAAACTCCTTACCTATTTGATGATTAGATAATTAAGTCATTTGATGTTAATAATATGATAGGATATAATGGGGACATGTTTCAGCATATTGATTGACTTTTCGTGTGGGTTATACAGTGGAGGGTAGTTTGTGGGGTAGTCGCAAAGAAACCCTGAACTTAGATTTCGAGCTATTCGGTCCTCATTGACAAGGTGCACCTGGAATCTTTAGGGGGAGCTATGCTACCTCCACTAAATCACTATCTATCCAATCGTAGTGCCAGTGATATCAAATAACTTAAACTAATGATTAAACTATAATTCGATCAACAGAATTTAATTATCACAATATATGACTAGATGAGCATCAAATTGTTTACTACACAGTGATCAATGAATGTGGGTTAGGCAGTGCTGGTAATCGAATACCGATGGTTTTTCTCCGAAAGATACTAATAAATGAATGAGTGTTTAAGGTAAATATCCTTTATCTTTTCGGGTAGGATTCAATCAAGTAACTTAACTGCGAATTCCTATGTAGAATGCCGTTAGATCTCTTTGACGGATAGAAATGTAAATATAGACAAGTACTAATATTTATACGAATGTATTCAGTAGTAGCTCCTAGAATTTTTCCAGTGATACCAGTAAAATGTAACCTAAAGATGTTTATGCTAAACCTATTGAATTGTTCATTTAATAAATTAATTATCCTTAGAAAAATCGTACAACGAAATGTAATCCGATGGAGGCCGTTTGTCACTTCCGATTATTACACATTTTCAACATATAACAGTTTGTCCTATCAAAAGGATATCGGTTAGTAGAAAACAAATTGTTGTTAGGTGGTCTGAAGAAGCTGAAATAATTTTTTTCTAGGAGTCACTTTCAATAAGGTGCATTAGCAGTTTTGAAGAAACTGATAACTCTTTTTAGATTTGAGTCAAAATCACTCAACATCACCTTCTGAGAAGTTACCTATGAGCTATGAACTTTAAGTTATATTTCTAATCAAAAGTTAGGTGTTATGCCGGACCACTAAAGAAGAGTAACAAACTCTCAGTACTGTGTTTTAGAACAGTATTTTAATTATTCTAATTGTGGGTAATATAAACAATTTGTTTCTATGTTTGTTACGTTCCTCTTACCCTATCCTCCCGTGTTGACACGAAACGAGCCTGATTAAAGCACGCTCAAAACATGCTCACGAAGCTGTGCTGTGGTTGGTTCATTCTTAGCCAACTAGAGCCAACGACTAATCGGGAAGTTTCCAGATTACTCGATACCATTGTTTATAAAAACCCTAGTGTAAATCATTTGCTTGACTTTGCCCTTTGCTTCCGGCCGTTATTTTCGCAATACATCTTGCTACATGTTCTACTCATGTTCTGATTTAGAATCCAGTCGCGGTCGTTGTCGAATCGTAGAATACTAAGCGGGTAGGACAATATGAAATCCCGTTTAGCATAATTGCTGTTATTAAACTGTCTCTTATTATGGACTACAGTTCATTGGTTGTGTACAAGTTTTCCTTATTAACTGTCACTGTTTCCTTTGTTATGTATTAATGTTTACTTCCTAATTGGTTTGTTGTGTGGTCTGGTTTTATGTATATATAAAGGAATGCATGAAGTATAATTCGATTCTGTCTAGTTGGTCTATCGACTTGTGTTCCTCTTATTCCGGTTTGGGATTCAGTGGGAATAGGGCAGACGTGCAATTATCGGCTAAGCACACCTAATTTGGAATCTGTTCACGCCACCAAATTTCTCGCGTTGTAAAATGAGGTAACTTCATTGACTAGGAGTTTAACCTTACTGATGTTTTTTTTTCAATGATATCTGAATACTTAATCATCATCATCATCATCATAAAACTTACCTTTAATTTCTAATTTACATTTTGATGAAATATTTTCTACTTGTATTGAATATTCTCCAACATCTGTATCAATTAAACGTGAAAATGTAACTGACTGTATTGTGCCTTGATCAACAAATTTTACACGATTATCATCAGATCGTATAACTAAAGGTTTATTATCTTTAGACCAAGCTATCATTGTTCTAGGTTTACGTGATAATTCACATTCCAATTTATATTCAATAGGTTCAACATTAGTTATGATTAAATCTTCTAATGGACGTATAAATTCAAGTAATACACCTTTAAATAATTGAAAAAAGAAAATTGAAAAATATACTGTTATGCTATACATCAATACAATTGCATTATTTAATCATTATAAAGTGTTTTGATCAAATTCTAAAAGTATCTTATTTCTGGATAAATTTACATTGATTAAGCGACGACTTCATCTTCTTCATCATTACTGGAGACGATACAACGTAATCAACTATCATATCAATCGTTAGACAAATGATATAAAAGTTAACAAAATCTTATCTGAAATTATCTTCATCAATCTACCAAACAATAATGTAATCAAATAGTTCATGTAAAGAAAGAGATTATCATTGTACTAAGTTTTATGGTTTGTATGATGCCTGTATTAAAATTTGTATGAACAAGAATAAATATGAATGTTGTATATGTATTCATATGTAATTATTGTTAGGTTATATACTAGAAGACTTAAATGATTACAGTTCTTCTTTATGGAGCTAAAACGTGGAGAACTACTGCAAACATCCTCAGGAGGGTACATGTATTTATCAACAAGTGTCTACGCAGAATATTGAATGTCTGTTGCCCGGAAACCATCAGCAACAGCCTACTATGGAAGAGAACAAACCAACTTCCAGCTGAAGAGGAAATCAGGAAACGACGTTGGAAATGGATAGGACATACTTTGCGGAAATCACCAGACTGTATCACGAGACAAGCACTAACTTGGAACCTTTTTGGAAAACGGAAAAGAGGAAGGCCAAAGAACACCCTGCTTCGAGAGCTGGAAGCAGACTATAACAAGGATGAACAGTAACTGGAGACAGCTGAAAAGGATTGCTTAGGACAGAGTTGAATGGAGAATACTGGTAAGCGGCCTATGCTCCTCCGAGAGGGGTAACAGGAGTAAGTAAGTAAGTTGTAGGTTTGTGTAAACATTTTAAAAAGTCGAAGGACATACATAATAGAATTTATTCATCTTAATTATGATTTATGAAAAAGATAGTCTCAATAGCTGGAGTGGTAAAAAACTTATATGACTGAAAATCATCGACAGACACTGACTATTATTTACCTCCGATAAAGTATATAAATTAAAAGTATATTTATGTTCCTGTTGATTTTCTCAGGAACCGAAATTGATCAGTCTTTGTTGTCATAGATACATTCTAAACGGATTATCTTTATACATCAGTAGTTCATAAGTATGATAAAAGTTAAATTGTGACTAGAAAGTGGTATGTAAAATTTAAGGCACTCCAGCTCCATCAGTTGGTATCGAACGGCACTGCGTTTAGCACTAAGCTACTGAGTTCAGACAACCACAATTGTGTAACGCGTATAAATATATAATAATTTAAATTTGTTTGCACCTTCACGGCCTGTTGTGAACATCAACATTGGATTATAACAAATAAGTTAAGTTGATAACTTTCAAATAACCCGAACAGACACGTCTTGGATTTCATTTGTTAAGCATAGTTCAACGTTAATAATTTGCGACATATCTAATTTCATGCATATTAAATAAAATGAAAGAAATGTACCTAATCGAATTGAATTCGATGGTTTAGATGGTTCACTTGCACCAGCTTTATTGACAGCAGTCACTCTGAAAGTATATGATTTGTCAGCGCTCATACTTTCTTTAATTGGGGCAAAGTCCAATTTTACACCAGTAACTTCTTTACCACATATTAATTTGTTCCAAGCACGTCCTTCATCCACTTTATACTCCACAATGTAGTGAAGTGGAGTTGACTCACTTATCTTTGTTGTCATTTCAGGTTCAGACCAACTTACTGTTATAATTTGATCTTCAGGTTCAGCTAGTGATGGAGATACCAGTGCCACAACATTAAGAGGAGGCTTTGGGGGTCCTAAAAAATGTAGAGAAATTAAAAAATGCCTATTAACTAGATCTGAAAGTAAACAATTCTAGTTAATGATTGTGAATGATATACGAATTCGATTGACATTAATAAATAGAAAAAAATTCGATTGAGATAATCATTTTCTAAGTAATCATTTACAATTTTAGGGTTTATAAACTTAGCTTAAAGGATGAGACTTGACAGATAGGTGGAGTACGGTTAAAACTAAATGTTTGAAAATCGAACGGTTTAATCATTTGGCAACAGTTTTAACACGTACCATACAAAACTATCGAAAATATCAATCTCATAAGTAAGTAAATTGTAGTTGCCAGGAAATGAAGTATTCGTAATAATGGTTTCATATCTATATACACTTTACCTCTTAACTTCCCAGATAAAGTACACCAATTTCAGAAATTATCTTAAATATTTAAAATAACCAAAGTAATCTCAATAGCATAGTAAATAAAGTGTAAGTTAAATTATGCGGTAATAAAGACAGCCCTAAATTTACAAATTTTGCTTGAGAATGCACCATTTATAAGTCATCGTAAAGGGATATGTTGAAAGAGCAGATAGATAGGAAGACAATCTGAACAAGTAAAACAAAAATTTATATGTACATTTAGAATATAGGGAAGATTAATAATATATTGTGATGCTTCGGCAGATATCAAAAGTTATCAATAAATACATATAACGACAAAGGAACAATGACACTACAATGCATGAAAATAATGCAAGAAAAGACCAAAAAGGTGAAACAGTGATATAAAAAAACTATGAAAATAAACAGCATAAAAATGTAACCTACGTAATAACAATCGAAAACAAACAGAGACAAAAAATTCAAAATGTTGTAACAATCTAGGAATGACTGATATGATACAAATATAAAATGCACACGGAAAAGAATGTGACTTCAAGCGACACACACACACATATACAATGCAAGTATTAACCTACCATATTCCAACTTCGTCGAAACTGGACTCGTTTCTGCAAACTCAGACTGACCAACATCATTCTTTGCTGCAACACTAAACACATACGATTTGTTCACCTGCAACTTGTCTATACGACTAGACAATTCACTCGTCACTGTCACCGACCTACTTGCACGTTGACTTGACTCACGCATCTCGACAACATAACTCAATCCACCACTCACTGCTACATCTGGATGAAGTCCAAGGAATTCTGGCTCTGTCCAACTGAACAAAACACTCTCACCAGTGTTCTCACTCACGAGTAAATTTCGAGGCACTGAGGGCTTGTCCAATACAATCAACTCAATACTCACCGTCACCTCGCCCAACTCATTACTGATTACCACACTGTATTCACCAGCATCCTCACGCTTCACCTTGCTCACTGGCAGTGATGTCAGTCCAGACACCACATCAGCCTTGAATCGTGGACTCTGAGGTGAACCCAAATCAGCGTCAGGACGTGTTCTTGGTCGCCATGACCATGTCACTGTTGGTTTCGGACTGGCAACGAATGGTATCTCGAAGACAGCTGCCTCTCCCGCTTTCATGATCACTTTGTCACGGAACGACTCCGACAGTTTCAATGTTGGCGCAACTGTAAGTTCATAGAAAATTCAATGCATTCTATCAAATATTCAACATTGTTGTTTACACTAATGTTAAGTATAAGTACAAAGCAAACAATCTACACAATAATCATTACTATCTTTCGCCAATTTAATCAGAATATACTCTATAAAATATCACATCTTCATATTCAGTTGAATAGAGAATGTTTCTAGTGAAAATACTCTAATGCAATAGAAAACATTTCATATCAACTCCATTAATAGTACTCAATAACTCACTTTTCATATCTACTCGTGCTTCACTTGACAAATTCTCTACTTTCACTGAATAAACACCTAGATCTTCCTCTGTCAATGGACTGAAAGTAATTCGATGAACTTTCCCATTCTCCAACTCTTCAACTCTCATTCTAGTCGGTAGTCGACTTGCTAATGTCTTGCCATCCTTCAACCATTGAACTTTCTCACGTGGTGTTCGACTGAGTTCACATTCAAGTATGATTGCTTCACTTGTCATTTCACTGACAGTTACATCCGTTAACGGGCGAATGAATTCTAGTGGTATGCCTACAGGAAACAACAATACAACATAATGAAGCCACATTGAAAGGGGATTAAACACACTGTTTCTCATTTGCTACAGTGCTACTGATTACAATTTTACAAATAATCATATTCCATTCAAATAAACAAATTCGATGTAGAGAAGACTTACAAACAAATAAATATGATACTGTTCGACGAGAGTAAGTGTTGGTTGTGTTACTCGATAAGTCAGTTTAATCAGCCTCATTGAATCGAATGTATAGACCTATCATTTGATTAGTTGGCATACACTTTTTAATCAATTTCAATAATAAGTATCGCCATTGCCTACTGTATACTTTCACTGACATTGATTCGGCATCACACAATTGTATCACACCATCGTATCACTTCACATTCATCAATAAGGCGTGTTATTTTTTGAGATATTTCCAAAGCTATGTAAACATTCATTATTTCACTTCAACTAACATGATATGAATACAGGTTCATATGTTCCATTCGGAGCACAACCACATTACAGGACATTAGAAGATGCATCATCACTTAACAAGTATCTAACTCTAAACACATCAATAATTCATTTACAAACATCTATCACTTGACAAATAGTTAGGCATTTTCTGATTAATAAAGGTCACTTGTTGGTATAGTTGTCGTATATACTGAGGTTTGTTGTTGGCTAGTTACTTTGACAATCAAAGTATTACATTGAGAGTTTAGTTTAAGTATGGAGACTCTTCAATTCAACGGATCGGTACTATCACATATTCAATCAACGAAATGTCGATTGTCGATTATTAACATTGAGCTAAATAACAAATTCGAAATAAATGCAATGTCATCTGTTACCGGCTAACACATAACATCAAGCAATTATTTCGATTCGTCCACACAGCTCTTTTAAAATCAATGGCACTATAAAAGGATATGTTCATCTTAGCAAGCGAATTGGTTGAAATTAAAAACAACGTTAATCAGCACATGAACTTTCTTTATATGTATATGAATAACAGGTGAAGCGTCATTTACCTAATTGTATAGAGTTCGATGGTGAAGACGGTTTACTCTTGCCTGCCTTATTCTCTGATGTTACACGGAATTCATAACTCACAAACTCTTGCAATTTATCAGTAGGAAGTGTGAAGTGTGGCTCAGTGATTGTGAAATCCGCACTAACATCTTGCCAACGTGTTGAACCTTCAGGTTTCAATTCGATGTAGAAGTTTGTCACTGGTCCACTGCCCGACACTTGATCAGTTGGTTGTTCCCATGTCAATTCTATTCTTTGATCACTGATTGATGCCTTCTCAGGATTGACAACTGCTGTCACATTGATTGGACTTGGTGGTGGACCTAAGTACAGTGGGATAATCATTACTTATTTCTTATCATACAAATACTTTCTGTAATATATACATGTATATACATATAATTCATTATGATATTTCAACATATAACATAAATTACTTACTATATTAAGAACATAATCATCTTACTTCATAGAGAGGTCACACGAGATGAAAGTTTGCTAGCTATATCATTCTCGACTGAACTCGGTGAATAAATAATGCAAAGATATTGATGAAATGCGACTGTAAAGATAATATCGTCATAAACGTCAACCTCAAGTGGTGTTCGTTAGAGTTGACCTTCATGCCTCATTTTATTCACTTTCAACATACATGCTCCCCTAGAAATTAAGTATTGTTGATCCGATTCTCAGCGGCTCATCTACTCACAGGTGGCTCAATTGTCAACCCACAATACACACATTATATACTACCATTAGATGAAAATAATCATATCATTAGGAATCTTCTGAACGCATTGAGCAACAATCAAAGCATGTTTAGGAAACCATCCTCACATTGTAAATGCAGAATGCCACTTCAAACTTGGCAAGCATTATTCTCGAAATTGATCATAGTCAGTAAAGTATTTATATGCTTTGACCACTTCATTTATCCAGAATAACGCATCAGATATGGTGATGAAGTCACTAAAAGCATTCTAAAAACTAGATTGCTATGTAAAAACAACATGCCAACCTGAGCTTTTAGCTCAGGGTAGATATCCGTCTGTCAACGAAAGCACAAATACACTGCACAACACTCCACTCTCAAGTCAACTTTTACCGTAAAACATCGGGCAGAAAAATGTACACGAAAAAGAATGTGACTTCAAGCGACACACACACACATATACAATGCAAGTATTAACCTACCATATTCCAACTTCGTCGAAACTGGACTCGTTTCTGCAAACTCAGACTGACCAACATCATTCTTTGCTGCAACACTAAACACATACGATTTGTTCACCTGCAACTTGTCTATACGACTAGACAATTCACTCGTCACTGTCACCGACCTACTTGCACGTTGACTTGACTCACGCATCTCGACAACATAACTCAATCCACCACTCACTGCTACATCTGGATGAAGTCCAAGGAATTCTGGCTCTGTCCAACTGAACAAAACACTCTCACCAGTGTTCTCACTCACGAGTAAATTTCGAGGCACTGAGGGCTTGTCCAATACAATCAACTCAATACTCACCGTCACCTCGCCCAACTCATTACTGATTACCACACTGTATTCACCAGCATCCTCACGCTTCACCTTGCTCACTGGCAGTGATGTCAGTCCAGACACCACATCAGCCTTGAATCGTGGACTCTGAGGTGAACCCAAATCAGCGTCAGGACGTGTTCTTGGTCGCCATGACCATGTCACTGTTGGTTTCGGACTGGCAACGAATGGTATCTCGAAGACAGCTGCCTCTCCCGCTTTCATGATCACTTTGTCACGGAACGACTCCGACAGTTTCAATGTTGGCGCAACTGTAAGTTCATAGAAAATTCAATGCATTCTATCAAATATTCAACATTGTTGTTTACACTAATGTTAAGTATAAGTACAAAGCAAACAATCTACACAATAATCATTACTATCTTTCGCCAATTTAATCAGAATATACTCTATAAAATATCACATCTTCATATTCAGTTGAATAGAGAATGTTTCTAGTGAAAATACTCTAATGCAATAGAAAACATTTCATATCAACTCCATTAATAGTACTCAATAACTCACTTTTCATATCTACTCGTGCTTCACTTGACAAATTCTCTACTTTCACTGAATAAACACCTAGATCTTCCTCTGTCAATGGACTGAAAGTAATTCGATGAACTTTCCCATTCTCCAACTCTTCAACTCTCATTCTAGTCGGTAGTCGACTTGCTAATGTCTTGCCATCCTTCAACCATTGAACTTTCTCACGTGGTGTTCGACTGAGTTCACATTCAAGTATGATTGCTTCACTTGTCATTTCACTGACAGTTACATCCGTTAACGGGCGAATGAATTCTAGTGGTATGCCTACAGGAAACAACAATACAACATAATGAAGCCACATTGAAAGGGGATTAAACACACTGTTTCTCATTTGCTACAGTGCTACTGATTACAATTTTACAAATAATCATATTCCATTCAAATAAACAAATTCGATGTAGAGAAGACTTACAAACAAATAAATATGATACTGTTCGACGAGAGTAAGTGTTGGTTGTGTTACTCGATAAGTCAGTTTAATCAGCCTCATTGAATCGAATGTATAGACCTATCATTTGATTAGTTGGCATACACTTTTTAATCAATTTCAATAATAAGTATCGCCATTGCCTACTGTATACTTTCACTGACATTGATTCGGCATCACACAATTGTATCACACCATCGTATCACTTCACATTCATCAATAAGGCGTGTTATTTTTTGAGATATTTCCAAAGCTATGTAAACATTCATTATTTCACTTCAACTAACATGATATGAATACAGGTTCATATGTTCCATTCGGAGCACAACCACATTACAGGACATTAGAAGATGCATCATCACTTAACAAGTATCTAACTCTAAACACATCAATAATTCATTAACTGACAGTCTATATCGTGATTACTATTATGTAAATTTCCACGTTTTGTTTAATTGTTATAGTAAATTTTTTTGTCTTTGTAAATTTTTCGATCTCTTTTTTTCTTTGGTTTTTTTGTTTATTTATGTTTCGTATATTTTTAAGATTTTCTTTATTTCATGTTTTTTTACTTTTTTGTCTGACATTCTTTACTTTCTGTAGATTTTTTCTATCATTTTCATTTTGATATTTATATTTTGGTCTACTTTGGATTATAAATGTTTTAGAAACATCGTTTATTTTCCCCGTTTTTTTGGAATTTTCTCTTTTTTTCAATTACTTACGTCTATTTAATATTCATGACTATGTTCATTGATGTTTTTTTTTGCTATCACCAGTGTTTTTAGCACTTTTATTATGTACATACTGATCATTTTTATTGTTTTTGTTGTTATTGAAAATGTAGTTGTTTATACTTTCTCATTTTTCTGCATTCATATTGTTTTATAACCATACAGTTTTAAGTAAATGTTGTTAGAACGTGTTGAATGCAATGGATCTATTTCATTCGCATAATGGATTATAGACAATATTTTACATTTAAACAGAGTACAAGTTGAAAAAGTTATACTGAGATGTAGTAACGTTAATAAGTGTTTAGTGAGTTTTTCTAAATGCTCTTTATATATGAATAAAGTTGGATTATGGTTAACAAGTTTATTGTTGGATCTGCTTTTTCTCATTTCAGGGATTCATCCGTTGGATACACCTGCATTTAAGTTTTGATATTCATTCAGGTACTCGAGCTCAGTTTGTTTCGTGTGAAGCGGCATCGCATTCACCAGTAGGTCCTAATAGTCATACTTGTGTAATGGGTATGAATATGTATAGTTTGACAGTACTTGCATATTTTCAATGAATTTTATGTAGGTGGTTCCCTGTAGATGCACATTTAGCAACATAGAGTGGCCAACTTTAGTGTACATCAAATCATCGAGAAAAAAAAAGAATATCTACTGATTTTTTTTATTTATGAAGTAAGGAATATCATGTATGACTAGAATTCATCCTTTCAATTAGCTTTATATACCGTTTTCACTCCTACAAATTCGGATTCTACGTAAATTCATTTAAAACACCCTAGATCTTAATGCTACCTAACTGCACTTTCCTACTATATTAAGATCATATGGATTCTCAAAGTAGATATTTTTTTTGCGAATGCGTTTTTATTTCATTTTAAATGAAAGTGCTTAGCAAATGTAGGGATACAGGAAACTAAAAAATGCTCAGTAACGTTTAAATGGAGTTCTGAAACCACGGATATTAGTCTTCATATTTCAGTTTAATCTTCATGAGTAATCATGTATTATGTACAGATGCTTTTATTCTATTAAAATACTTACCTAATTTAATCGGATTTGATGGTAAGGATGGTGCACTTTTCCCTGCTTCATTTTCAGCAGTAATTCGAAATTCATAACTAACAAATTCTTGTAAATTATCTGTTGGTAATATGGCTTGTGGTTCAGTTATAGTGAAATCAGCAGATACATCTTGCCATGATTTATCATCTTCTGGTTTTAACTCAATGTAAAATTGAGTGACTGGAATTTCATCAGGTTGTTGCCAGGTTATATTAAGTTTTGGTTTTGAAGATGAATCCTCTGGTGGAGTTATAATAATTTTAATATTGACTGGAGTTGATGGAGCTACAACACAAAAAAATCGGTAATACTTATTCTTTATATGATAAAATTAAAAACAGTATACCGATTGTTAATGTGTGAATAAGAATCGAATGATGAATATCATATAGTGAAAGCTAAATTTCCGCTTCTCCCTTCCCCCCATCCCCTCACTATGGTAACATTAATGTAATAACTTAACACTTTAAATTGTTGAACGCTTTCAATTAAATGACACATGACTTAAAAAGTATACAAAGTTGAACTAAATTCATCGACATGAAATATTTTTACCTAATACGACATTCAGATGGTTCATCAAGAAGTTTTTACTTTTGATGTTAAGCTACTTAAACATTTTCTCATTTGAAAATTGATCGAATCACATTTGAATTTAGATGGTTATTTTTGTTGAGATTGGTATTTTTCTATGACTAAATATGTCATAGACTGATGTTGGTTGGATACCTTTGGAAACCGGGGTCAATGCAGTTTCGTCCCAGTGCGAAGTTCCTCACTAATGCGCACCGCAGATTCCGCCTAACCCTCTACACCACTGGGTTGGTAGAATTCCTACTTTTATCCCTTTATGATATTCAGGATGGATGAATACCATAGACTACTAAAAAGGGCTTTATGAAGCATCTCGAGTGAATTGAACAATAATTTACAGTTGATAAGAATAATTTAATCTATATAGAAATTATATGGGCTAGAATCACAGCGACCACATAATAAATACACGAATATTTAATAAAAACTTATATTACTGTTGGTCAGAAAAGTTGATCAGAAGTTTGATTAAAGACTACTTTAAGTATTAAATAGTGTTATGCATGAAACATTGGGAAGTAGATCAAACAAATAATAGGTACAGAATAAACACCTATATTTATCAATGTCTGTGCATTATCATGAATTGCATAATCACAAATTTGATTGATTAGTCAGATTATTAAGCTATTTTTTACATGATAGTAAATTATGAACTGACTTAAGTTGGAAATTTAAACTACTGGTCACTGCAAAATTAGAAGGTTCTGAGTTCTACCTATAGGGCGAAGGACTGTTGTGTCTGAACAGGGATATCCGATATTAACGATCTTGTTATCTACAGCGCTATGTCCTACAGCTAGCACCCAGCCTCGCCTTAATCTTTTGCTCAGGCACAATAATCCGACTGATTTATAAAGAAGGCAACTAGTCACTCACACGCATGTATTACAACAACAATAAACCAATAATATACAAGATATATATATATATATAAGGTCTAGCCATTAACTCCGCCATTGACTCATATATCTGTCACACAATATTAACCAATCACATATCTCCTTCAAGATATGTCAAGGACATAAATGTGAGTTTCTTAGTAGATACATAGTCAGATAAAACAATAATCAAGATGTCTTCAGTTTACAGTAAATGTCTACTTATAGTCACCATCAACGTAACTTATAAATTATGAAAAATTGACTTAAACAACGCAAACTATAACTAACCCATTAACTTTGGATGTTCCTTACGTTTAACCTGAAAATATAAAATAAAGTAAAAAAAAAAATTAACAACTCAGAAACTAGATACAAAATAAGTAGATGACAGATTCACATTTAAAACAGGACACCAATAAGTAAAAACAGAGCACAGAAATATGGTTAAGCAGAATGAACAATAATACAACATTAAAATGGCACCTTCATGCTTAGTAAACAACAATGTAGTATTGGTGGCATGAAGAAAAAATATTCAATGCATCTTATGTATGATAAAAAAGTGAATGAGTATTAATTGAACACTGTCTGTATAGCCTTACGAAGAAAAGATAAAAGAAAGTCAAAAATAAAAAAAAAATTATAATAAAAAACAAATGAAATGATGAAAACAAGAAATCACAAAAAAAACAAAAAAATGAAGGAGATAAAAAAAGAATAACAAAAAGTATACATTAAAAAAATAAATAAACAAGTAAAGGACATAAACATTGATTACGAAAAAATACGAAGGTTAAATAAAGAGGAAAAACGAAAACAAACGCTGATAGATTAAACAAAAATGATTAAAGTAATAAAAGAGAGGCTAATTGTGAGAGATCTGGTATTCACCTAATGACTAAATGTCAAGGTGCAGAATTCAGTGAAAGTTGCTAAAATACCAACACAAATACCATTTCAAACAACGATAGCAACAACAACACACTTCAAACACAACATCCAACTATCGTGAGTCAAATAGGCTTGGTCACAAACACATCTTCTCACCAGCACAATGGACAAATCGAGAGATAACAAGACACTAGGTGAACAATTCATAACAAGTGAAATATCGTCTCGCAAACAGACAGTTTCAGATTCACATCTATCTAAACAATGAGACAATGCAAAGGTAAGATGTTTATTAAGACATGAGACTGAAGATGGGTATTAGACAATAGTTAATTCACCGAATAGGCATGCAATAAGAAGCGGAACACCTGACAATTAAATGTTGAAAAATTCACCGGAAATTTCAAAACCAACTGAAGCAGAAGAACTTGCCATGCCACTAAGCCTAAGGCTGTGCACTGTGTTTATGCACATATAAGTAACTCGCCTCAGAAGGGACTTCTTCAACACTGACAACGTCAGACAAAGATGGCATAGTCGAAGTAACAACCCCAGAATCGGCAGCATCATCAGTGGTGGCACGAGTTTCAGCTTTAACCTGCTTCACCTCACCTACATCATACACCGCCTCCTCCAGTCCAACAGCTTCACTAACAACACGCTCTTCAGTCGAGGATGTCACGGATTCCACACGAGACGACACCTCATCTACGGTCACAGTCACCTGCTCGACCTCCATGGGGAAGTCTTCTGTCACTGCAGCCATGCTCCTCTCACTCGCCACCTCTACCTCCCTCTCACTCACAACTGAGACCGAAACTGTCTCCGTTTCCACTGGAGTCTCGTCAACAACCGCCTCTCTCACTGGTATCAACTCAGTCGTCTCCATCTCCACGCGTCTCTCAGGTACCGCAACACCTATTTCACTCGGTTCCTCTACAACACGAGCACTGTCCGGACTGTCAGATTCCTTCAACTCAACCACATCCTCTGAAACCCAATCAATGGTCTCCGGGACAGGCTCCTTCTCCATCTCCTGTACAACTCGCTCGTCTTTCTTAACAGTCGCCATCGTCTTGGATTCTACCAACTGTTCCACAACCAAAGTCTCCTGCTCCGCCACTGTACCAGACTCCTCCGTCACTGCAACCGTACTCTCCACATCCGTCACCTCCACTGCCCCTTCGCTCACTACCGAGACAGGGACTGTCTCCACTTCCACTGGGACCTTGTCGACCACTGCCTCCTTCACTAAGACCTCTTCAAGTGTATTCACTTCTATGGGCCTTCCAGAAACTGCTAAACCTATCTCACTCGGCTGCTCCACAACATAAACATTGTCCGGATGATCGAATCCCTCCAACTCATCCACACCTTCTGAAACCCAATCCATTGTCTGTGACAAAGACTCCTTCCCTTCCTGAACAATGACCTCGTCGGCCTTCTCAGTCACCGTGTCTCCGACTTCAGTTACCTGCTGATATACAAAAGAACGAGATTACGAATATGACGTGTCTTTTCCAAGTACCAGCATTTGGGAAAACATACTCAAGCAGTGAGATCAAACTCAATTCTCAGCGGAGGCGAATGGATGCGGGTTACCACTACATATTATACAACACAGGCGCGCAGGAAATACTGGTTAATCAATATCCCACATTAAAGAGTTTGCATACAATCTACCTGTAACATTTGTTCGTATAAATTACCTACACACATATACCTGTGTACAGTCACACACACACACACACGTCCAAACATTCTTATAAACAATTTGCAAAGTTAAAGCACGCAGTTATTATGAATGAATTCTTGTGTGACAAAATGATTCTTGTATTGTTTTATGACCGATTTCTCTACTCCTCTACACACACTCTCGTCGAGAAACACTTAATTGACTGGAGGATATATCCTTGCAGTCTTCCACCTAAAGATCATTTACTGACAGCATTAAACAGATATTTCCTACATTCGTGTTAAGTCTCTTCACATAGATTGATGCTTGCTTATTCACCACTGTGGAATAACAAGATTCTTTGACGGACAGCCTTGCTAACACTTGAGAACAGTAAACAAACAAACAAGCCAAATAAAATCATTTCTGGCTTAATTTCAGACCACTGGTTGAACGGGAGAATCCATACTGAATAACATACGAATATTCCCCTCTTAAGAAGGTGACAAATTCAAACGAAGACAACGTACCTACTACCAACAACGGCATGCATCAATCACTTTTATATATTCACCTAACGAACCAACTCAGGACAGTATTTTTCATTCATGATTCAGTCAGCTACACAAATTTCACACACAACAGACATCAGTGCACTACTGTCACACACATATTCTTCACCAGTTATCAGCATTTCTAATTAACAGTCATACGTACTGAAATCAGCATCGTGAGAAAAACCATTCAGCATTCAACTGCATAACGCCTAAACACACTCCAACTAACCATCCTCCTTGGCAGTTCCACACACACAACAAGTCGTACACACCTATACCCTTCATTAAATAAGTCATCATTCTTTACACATAGAACAGCATCAGCTAAAATACATACAAATCGCTTGCATTGTCTTCCACAGATAACCCACCAACGCTAGACACTCCAATTCCTCACCAAATAAAAATTGTCCATGTATACCATTACACAAACACAACACGCCAATATCAACCATCGAACATTTATAACCGATCAACATCTTCGCCACTGATGCATATCACAACTACTAAACACATACAATCTTGATCAGAAATCGAATGTCTCGAGATTCAATTTCAGGTGGATTTCGAAGCTAAACACACTCCGACTAATCAAATATACAAATCAAACACCGTTAAATGTGATATTATCCCAAGATTCACAATCAGAAAATCAATCACCATATTACACTCGATAAATGACTGCTAACAATATCGGTTAATCGTGAGAGATCTGGTATTCACCTAATGACTAAATGTCAAGGTGCAGAATTCAGTGAAAGTTGCTAAAATACCAACACAAATACCATTTCAAACAACGATAGCAACAACAACACACTTCAAACACAACATCCAACTATCGTGAGTCAAATAGGCTTGGTCACAAACACATCTTCTCACCAGCACAATGGACAAATCGAGAGATAACAAGACACTAGGTGAACAATTCATAACAAGTGAAATATCGTCTCGCAAACAGACAGTTTCAGATTCACATCTATCTAAACAATGAGACAATGCAAAGGTAAGATGTTTATTAAGACATGAGACTGAAGATGGGTATTAGACAATAGTTAATTCACCGAATAGGCATGCAATAAGAAGCGGAACACCTGACAATTAAATGTTGAAAAATTCACCGGAAATTTCAAAACCAACTGAAGCAGAAGAACTTGCCATGCCACTAAGCCTAAGGCTGTGCACTGTGTTTATGCACATATAAGTAACTCGCCTCAGAAGGGACTTCTTCAACACTGACAACGTCAGACAAAGATGGCATAGTCGAAGTAACAACCCCAGAATCGGCAGCATCATCAGTGGTGGCACGAGTTTCAGCTTTAACCTGCTTCACCTCACCTACATCATACACCGCCTCCTCCAGTCCAACAGCTTCACTAACAACACGCTCTTCAGTCGAGGATGTCACGGATTCCACACGAGACGACACCTCATCTACGGTCACAGTCACCTGCTCGACCTCCATGGGGAAGTCTTCTGTCACTGCAGCCATGCTCCTCTCACTCGCCACCTCTACCTCCCTCTCACTCACAACTGAGACCGAAACTGTCTCCGTTTCCACTGGAGTCTCGTCAACAACCGCCTCTCTCACTGGTATCAACTCAGTCGTCTCCATCTCCACGCGTCTCTCAGGTACCGCAACACCTATTTCACTCGGTTCCTCTACAACACGAGCACTGTCCGGACTGTCAGATTCCTTCAAATCAACCACATCCTCTGAAACCCAATCAATGGTCTCCGGGACAGGCTCCTTCTCCATCTCCTGTACAACTCGCTCGTCTTTCTTAACAGTCGCCATCGTCTTGGATTCTACCAACTGTTCCACAACCAAAGTCTCCTGCTCCGCCACTGTACCAGACTCCTCCGTCACTGCAACCGTACTCTCCACATCCGTCACCTCCACTGCCCCTTCGCTCACTACCGAGACAGGGACTGTCTCCACTTCCACTGGGACCTTGTCGACCACTACCTCCTTCACTAAGACCTCTTCAAGTGTATTCACTTCTATGGGCCTTCCAGAAACTGCTAAACCTATCTCACTCGGCTGCTCCACAACATAAACATTGTCCGGATGATCGAATCCCTCCAACTCATCCACACCTTCTGAAACCCAATCCATTGTCTGTGACAAAGACTCCTTCCCTTCCTGAACAATGACCTCGTCGGCCTTCTCAGTCACCGTGTCTCCGACTTCAGTTACCTGCTGATATACAAAAGAACGAGATTACGAATATGACGTGTCTTTTCCAAGTACCAGCATTTGGGAAAACATACTCAAGCAGTGAGATCAAACTCAATTCTCAGCGGAGGCGAATGGATGCGGGTTACCACTACATATTATACAACACAGGCGCGCAGGAAATACTGGTTAATCAATATCCCACATTAAAGAGTTTGCATACAATCTACCTGTAACATTTGTTCGTATAAATTACCTACACACATATACCTGTGTACAGTCACACACACACACACACACACACACACACACACACACACACACGTCCAAACATTCTTATAAACAATTTGCAAAGTTAAAGCACGCAGTTATTATGAATGAATTCTTGTGTGACAAAATGATTCTTGTATTGTTTTATGACCGATTTCTCTACTCCTCTACACACACTCTCGTCGAGAAACACTTAATTGACTGGAGGATATATCCTTGCAGTCTTCCACCTAAAGATCATTTACTGACAGCATTAAACAGATATTTCCTACATTCGTGTTAAGTCTCTTCACATAGATTGATGCTTGCTTATTCACCACTGTGGAATAACAAGATTCTTTGACGGACAGCCTTGCTAACACTTGAGAACAGTAAACAAACAAACAAGCCAAATAAAATCATTTCTGGCTTAATTTCAGACCACTGGTTGAACGGGAGAATCCATACTGAATAACATACGAATATTCCCCTCTTAAGAAGGTGACAAATTCAAACGAAGACAACGTACCTACTACCAACAACGGCATGCATCAATCACTTTTATATATTCACCTAACGAACCAACTCAGGACAGTATTTTTCATTCATGATTCAGTCAGCTACACAAATTTCACACACAACAGACATCAGTGCACTACTGTCACACACATATTCTTCACCAGTTATCAGCATTTCTAATTAACAGTCATACGTACTGAAATCAGCATCGTGAGAAAAACCATTCAGCATTCAACTGCATAACGCCTAAACACACTCCAACTAACCATCCTCCTTGGCAGTTCCACACACACAACAAGTCGTACACACCTATACCCTTCATTAAATAAGTCATCATTCTTTACACATAGAACAGCATCAGCTAAAATACATACAAATCGCTTGCATTGTCTTCCACAGATAACCCACCAACGCTAGACACTCCAATTCCTCACCAAATAAAAATTGTCCATGTATACCATTACACAAACACAACACGCCAATATCAACCATTGAACATTTATAACCGATCAACATCTTCGCCACTGATGCATATCACAACTACTAAACACATACAATCTTGATCAGAAATCGAATGTCTCGAGGTTCAATTTCAGGTGGATTTCGAAGCTAAACACACTCCGACTAATCAAATATACAAATCAAACACCGTTAAATGTGATATTATCCCAAGATTCACAATCAGAAAATCAATCACCATATTACACTCGATAAATGACTGCTAACAATATCGGTTAATCGTGAGAGATCTGGTATTCACCTAATGACTAAATGTCAAGGTGCAGAATTCAGTGAAAGTTGCTAAAATACCAACACAAATACCATTTCAAACAACGATAGCAACAACAACACACTTCAAACACAACATCCAACTATCGTGAGTCAAATAGGCTTGGTCACAAACACATCTTCTCACCAGCACAATGGACAAATCGAGAGATAACAAGACACTAGGTGAACAATTCATAACAAGTGAAATATCGTCTCGCAAACAGACAGTTTCAGATTCACATCTATCTAAACAATGAGACAATGCAAAGGTAAGATGTTTATTAAGACATGAGACTGAAGATGGGTATTAGACAATAGTTAATTCACCGAATAGGCATGCAATAAGAAGCGGAACACCTGACAATTAAATGTTGAAAAATTCACCGGAAATTTCAAAACCAACTGAAGCAGAAGAACTTGCCATGCCACTAAGCCTAAGGCTGTGCACTGTGTTTATGCACATATAAGTAACTCGCCTCAGAAGGGACTTCTTCAACACTGACAACGTCAGACAAAGATGGCATAGTCGAAGTAACAACCCCAGAATCGGCAGCATCATCAGTGGTGGCACGAGTTTCAGCTTTAACCTGCTTCACCTCACCTACATCATACACCGCCTCCTCCAGTCCAACAGCTTCACTAACAACACGCTCTTCAGTCGAGGATGTCACGGATTCCACACGAGACGACACCTCATCTACGGTCACAGTCACCTGCTCGACCTCCATGGGGAAGTCTTCTGTCACTGCAGCCATGCTCCTCTCACTCGCCACCTCTACCTCCCTCTCACTCACAACTGAGACCGAAACTGTCTCCGTTTCCACTGGAGTCTCGTCAACAACCGCCTCTCTCACTGGTATCAACTCAGTCGTCTCCATCTCCACGCGTCTCTCAGGTAACCGCAACACCTATTTCACTCGGTTCCTCTACAACACGAGCACTGTCCGGACTGTCAGATTCCTTCAACTCAACCACATCCTCTGAAACCCAATCAATGGTCTCCGGGACAGGCTCCTTCTCCATCTCCTGTACAACTCGCTCGTCTTTCTTAACAGTCGCCATCGTCTTGGATTCTACCAACTGTTCCACAACCAAAGTCTCCTGCTCCGCCACTGTACCAGACTCCTCCGTCACTGCAACCGTACTCTCCACATCCGTCACCTCCACTGCCCCTTCGCTCACTACCGAGACAGGGACTGTCTCCACTTCCACTGGGACCTTGTCGACCACTGCCTCCTTCACTAAGACCTCTTCAAGTGTATTCACTTCTATGGGCCTTCCAGAAACTGCTAAACCTATCTCACTCGGCTGCTCCACAACACAAACATTGTCCGGATGATCGAATCCCTCCAACTCATCCACACCTTCTGAAACCCAATCCATTGTCTGTGACAAAGACTCCTTCCCTTCCTGAACAATGACCTCGTCGGCCTTCTCAGTCACCGTGTCTCCGACTTCAGTTACCTGCTGATATACAAAAGAACGAGATTACGAATATGACGTGTCTTTTCCAAGTACCAGCATTTGGGAAAACATACTCAAGCAGTGAGATCAAACTCAATTCTCAGCGGAGGCGAATGGATGCGGGTTACCACTACATATTATACAACACAGGCGCGCAGGAAATACTGGTTAATCAATATCCCACATTATAGAGTTTGCATACAATCTACCTGTAACATTTGTTCGTATAAATTACCTACACACATATACCTGTGTACAGTCACACACACACACACACACACACACACACACACACACGTCCAAACATTCTTATAAACAATTTGCAAAGTTAAAGCACGCAGTTATTATGAATGAATTCTTGTGTGACAAAATGATTCTTGTATTGTTTTATGACCAATTTCTCTACTCCTCTACACACACTCTCGTCGAGAAACACTTAATTGACTGGAGGATATATCCTTGCAGTCTTCCACCTAAAGATCATTTACTGACAGCACTAAACAGATATTTCCTACATTCGTGTTAAGTCTCTTCACATAGATTGATGCTTGCTTATTCACCACTGTGGAATAACAAGATTCTTTGACGGACAGCCTTGCTAACACTTGAGAACAGTAAACAAACAAACAAACAAACAAACAAACAAACAAACAAACAAACAAGCCAAATAAAATCATTTCTGGCTTAATTTCAGACCACTGGTTGAACGGGAGAATCCATACTGAATAACATACGAATATTCCCCTCTTAAGAAGGTGACAAATTCAAACGAAGACAATCGTACCTACTACCAACAACGGCATGCATCAATCACTTTTATATATTCACCTAACGAACCAACTCAGGACAGTATTTTTCATTCATGATTCAGTCAGCTACACAAATTTCACACACAACAGACATCAGTGCACTACTGTCACACACATATTCTTCACCAGTTATCAGCATTTCTAATTAACAGTCATACGTACTGAAATCAGCATCGTGAGAAAAACCATTCAGCATTCAACTGCATAACGCCTAAACACACTCCAACTAACCATCCTCCTTGGCAGTTCCACACACACAACAAGTCGTACACACCTATACCCTTCATTAAATAAGTCATCATTCTTTACACATAGAACAGCATCAGCTAAAATACATACAAATCGCTTGCATTGTCTTCCACAGATAACCCACCAACGCTAGACACTCCAATTCCTCACCAAATAAAAATTGTCCATGTATACCATTACACAAACACAACACGCCAATATCAACCATCGAACATTTATAACCGATCAACATCTTCGCCACTGATGCATATCACAACTACTAAACACATACAATCTTGATCAGAAATCGAATGTCTCGAGGTTCAATTTCAGGTGGATTTCGAAGCTAAACACACTCCGACTAATCAAATATACAAATCAAACACCGTTAAATGTGATATTATCCCAAGATTCACAATCAGAAAATCAATCACCATATTACACTCGATAAATGACTGCTAACAATATCGGTTAATCGTGAGAGATCTGGTATTCACCTAATGACTAAATGTCAAGGTGCAGAATTCAGTGAAAGTTGCTAAAATACCAACACAAATACCATTTCAAACAACGATAGCAACAACAACACACTTCAAACACAACATCCAACTATCGTGAGTCAAATAGGCTTGGTCACAAACACATCTTCTCACCAGCACAATGGACAAATCGAGAGATAACAAGACACTAGGTGAACAATTCATAACAAGTGAAATATCGTCTCGCAAACAGACAGTTTCAGATTCACATCTATCTAAACAATGAGACAATGCAAAGGTAAGATGTTTATTAAGACATGAGACTGAAGATGGGTATTAGACAATAGTTAATTCACCGAATAGGCATGCAATAAGAAGCGGAACACCTGACAATTAAATGTTGAAAAATTCACCGGAAATTTCAAAACCAACTGAAGCAGAAGAACTTGCCATGCCACTAAGCCTAAGGCTGTGCACTGTGTTTATGCACATATAAGTAACTCGCCTCAGAAGGGACTTCTTCAACACTGACAACGTCAGACAAAGATGGCATAGTCGAAGTAACAACCCCAGAATCGGCAGCATCATCAGTGGTGGCACGAGTTTCAGCTTTAACCTGCTTCACCTCACCTACATCATACACCGCCTCCTCCAGTCCAACAGCTTCACTAACAACACGCTCTTCAGTCGAGGATGTCACGGATTCCACACGAGACGACACCTCATCTACGGTCACAGTCACCTGCTCGACCTCCATGGGGAAGTCTTCTGTCACTGCAGCCATGCTCCTCTCACTCGCCACCTCTACCTCCCTCTCACTCACAACTGAGACCGAAACTGTCTCCGTTTCCACTGGAGTCTCGTCAACAACCGCCTCTCTCACTGGTATCAACTCAGTCGTCTCCATCTCCACGCGTCTCTCAGGAACCGCAACACCTATTTCACTCGGTTCCTCTACAACACGAGCACTGTCCGGACTGTCAGATTCCTTCAACTCAACCACATCCTCTGAAACCCAATCAATGGTCTCCGGGACAGGCTCCTTCTCCATCTCCTGTACAACTCGCTCGTCTTTCTTAACAGTCGCCATCGTCTTGGATTCTACCAACTGTTCCACAACCAAAGTCTCCTGCTCCGCCACTGTACCAGACTCCTCCGTCACTGCAACCGTACTCTCCACATCCGTCACCTCCACTGCCCCTTCGCTCACTACCGAGACAGGGACTGTCTCCACTTCCACTGGGACCTTGTCGACCACTGCCTCCTTCACTAAGACCTCTTCAAGTGTATTCACTTCTATGGGCCTTCCAGAAACTGCTAAACCTATCTCACTCGGCTGCTCCACAACACAAACATTGTCCGGATGATCGAATCCCTCCAACTCATCCACACCTTCTGAAACCCAATCCATTGTCTGTGACAAAGACTCCTTCCCTTCCTGAACAATGACCTCGTCGGCCTTCTCAGTCACCGTGTCTCCGACTTCAGTTACCTGCTGATATACAAAAGAACGAGATTACGAATATGACGTGTCTTTTCCAAGTACCAGCATTTGGGAAAACATACTCAAGCAGTGAGATCAAACTCAATTCTCAGCGGAGGCGAATGGATGCGGGTTACCACTACATATTATACAACACAGGCGCGCAGGAAATACTGGTTAATCAATATCCCACATTATAGAGTTTGCATACAATCTACCTGTAACATTTGTTCGTATAAATTACCTACACACATATACCTGTGTACAGTCACACACACACACACACACACACACACACACGTCCAAACATTCTTATAAACAATTTGCAAAGTTAAAGCACGCAGTTATTATGAATGAATTCTTGTGTGACAAAATGATTCTTGTATTGTTTTATGACCAATTTCTCTACTCCTCTACACACACTCTCGTCGAGAAACACTTAATTGACTGGAGGATATATCCTTGCAGTCTTCCACCTAAAGATCATTTACTGACAGCACTAAACAGATATTTCCTACATTCGTGTTAAGTCTCTTCACATAGATTGATGCTTGCTTATTCACCACTGTGGAATAACAAGATTCTTTGACGGACAGCCTTGCTAACACTTGAGAACAGTAAACAAACAAACAAACAAACAAACAAACAAACAAACAAGCCAAATAAAATCATTTCTGGCTTAATTTCAGACCACTGGTTGAACGGGAGAATCCATACTGAATAACATACGAATATTCCCCTCTTAAGAAGGTGACAAATTCAAACGAAGACATCGTACCTACTACCAACAACGGCATGCATCAATCACTTTTATATATTCACCTAACGAACCAACTCAGGACAGTATTTTTCATTCATGATTCAGTCAGCTACACAAATTTCACACACAACAGACATCAGTGCACTACTGTCACACACATATTCTTCACCAGTTATCAGCATTTCTAATTAACAGTCATACGTACTGAAATCAGCATCGTGAGAAAAACCATTCAGCATTCAACTGCATAACGCCTAAACACACTCCAACTAACCATCCTCCTTGGCAGTTCCACACACACAACAAGTCGTACACACCTATACCCTTCATTAAATAAGTCATCATTCTTTACACATAGAACAGCATCAGCTAAAATACATACAAATCGCTTGCATTGTCTTCCACAGATAACCCACCAACGCTAGACACTCCAATTCCTCACCAAATAAAAATTGTCCATGTATACCATTACACAAACACAACACGCCAATATCAACCATCGAACATTTATAACCGATCAACATCTTCGCCACTGATGCATATCACAACTACTAAACACATACAATCTTGATCAGAAATCGAATGTCTCGAGGTTCAATTTCAGGTGGATTTCGAAGCTAAACACACTCCGACTAATCAAATATACAAATCAAACACCGTTAAATGTGATATTATCCCAAGATTCACAATCAGAAAATCAATCACCATATTACACTCGATAAATGACTGCTAACAATATCGGTTAATCGTGAGAGATCTGGTATTCACCTAATGACTAAATGTCAAGGTGCAGAATTCAGTGAAAGTTGCTAAAATACCAACACAAATACCATTTCAAACAACGATAGCAACAACAACACACTTCAAACACAACATCCAACTATCGTGAGTCAAATAGGCTTGGTCACAAACACATCTTCTCACCAGCACAATGGACAAATCGAGAGATAACAAGACACTAGGTGAACAATTCATAACAAGTGAAATATCGTCTCGCAAACAGACAGTTTCAGATTCACATCTATCTAAACAATGAGACAATGCAAAGGTAAGATGTTTATTAAGACATGAGACTGAAGATGGGTATTAGACAATAGTTAATTCACCGAATAGGCATGCAATAAGAAGCGGAACACCTGACAATTAAATGTTGAAAAATTCACCGGAAATTTCAAAACCAACTGAAGCAGAAGAACTTGCCATGCCACTAAGCCTAAGGCTGTGCACTGTGTTTATGCACATATAAGTAACTCGCCTCAGAAGGGACTTCTTCAACACTGACAACGTCAGACAAAGATGGCATAGTCGAAGTAACAACCCCAGAATCGGCAGCATCATCAGTGGTGGCACGAGTTTCAGCTTTAACCTGCTTCACCTCACCTACATCATACACCGCCTCCTCCAGTCCAACAGCTTCACTAACAACACGCTCTTCAGTCGAGGATGTCACGGATTCCACACGAGACGACACCTCATCTACGGTCACAGTCACCTGCTCGACCTCCATGGGGAAGTCTTCTGTCACTGCAGCCATGCTCCTCTCACTCGCCACCTCTACCTCCCTCTCACTCACAACTGAGACCGAAACTGTCTCCGTTTCCACTGGAGTCTCGTCAACAACCGCCTCTCTCACTGGTATCAACTCAGTCGTCTCCATCTCCACGCGTCTCTCAGGAACCGCAACACCTATTTCACTCGGTTCCTCTACAACACGAGCACTGTCCGGACTGTCAGATTCCTTCAACTCAACCACATCCTCTGAAACCCAATCAATGGTCTCCGGGACAGGCTCCTTCTCCATCTCCTGTACAACTCGCTCGTCTTTCTTAACAGTCGCCATCGTCTTGGATTCTACCAACTGTTCCACAACCAAAGTCTCCTGCTCCGCCACTGTACCAGACTCCTCCGTCACTGCAACCGTACTCTCCACATCCGTCACCTCCACTGCCCCTTCGCTCACTACCGAGACAGGGACTGTCTCCACTTCCACTGGGACCTTGTCGACCACTGCCTCCTTCACTAAGACCTCTTCAAGTGTATTCACTTCTATGGGCCTTCCAGAAACTGCTAAACCTATCTCACTCGGCTGCTCCACAACACAAACATTGTCCGGATGATCGAATCCCTCCAACTCATCCACACCTTCTGAAACCCAATCCATTGTCTGTGACAAAGACTCCTTCCCTTCCTGAACAATGACCTCGTCGGCCTTCTCAGTCACCGTGTCTCCGACTTCAGTTACCTGCTGATATACAAAAGAACGAGATTACGAATATGACGTGTCTTTTCCAAGTACCAGCATTTGGGAAAACATACTCAAGCAGTGAGATCAAACTCAATTCTCAGCGGAGGCGAATGGATGCGGGTTACCACTACATATTATACAACACAGGCGCGCAGGAAATACTGGTTAATCAATATCCCACATTATAGAGTTTGCATACAATCTACCTGTAACATTTGTTCGTATAAATTACCTACACACATATACCTGTGTACAGTCACACACACACACACGTCCAAACATTCTTATAAACAATTTGCAAAGTTAAAGCACGCAGTTATTATGAATGAATTCTTGTGTGACAAAATGATTCTTGTATTGTTTTATGACCAATTTCTCTACTCCTCTACACACACTCTCGTCGAGAAACACTTAATTGACTGGAGGATATATCCTTGCAGTCTTCCACCTAAAGATCATTTACTGACAGCACTAAACAGATATTTCCTACATTCGTGTTAAGTCTCTTCACATAGATTGATGCTTGCTTATTCACCACTGTGGAATAACAAGATTCTTTGACGGACAGCCTTGCTAACACTTGAGAACAGTAAACAAACAAACAAACAAACAAACAAACAAACAAACAAACAAACAAGCCAAATAAAATCATTTCTGGCTTAATTTCAGACCACTGGTTGAACGGGAGAATCCATACTGAATAACATACGAATATTCCCCTCTTAAGAAGGTGACAAATTCAAACGAAGACATCGTACCTACTACCAACAACGGCATGCATCAATCACTTTTATATATTCACCTAACGAACCAACTCAGGACAGTATTTTTCATTCATGATTCAGTCAGCTACACAAATTTCACACACAACAGACATCAGTGCACTACTGTCACACACATATTCTTCACCAGTTATCAGCATTTCTAATTAACAGTCATACGTACTGAAATCAGCATCGTGAGAAAAACCATTCAGCATTCAACTGCATAACGCCTAAACACACTCCAACTAACCATCCTCCTTGGCAGTTCCACACACACAACAAGTCGTACACACCTATACCCTTCATTAAATAAGTCATCATTCTTTACACATAGAACAGCATCAGCTAAAATACATACAAATCGCTTGCATTGTCTTCCACAGATAACCCACCAACGCTAGACACTCCAATTCCTCACCAAATAAAAATTGTCCATGTATACCATTACACAAACACAACACGCCAATATCAACCATCGAACATTTATAACCGATCAACATCTTCGCCACTGATGCATATCACAACTACTAAACACATACAATCTTGATCAGAAATCGAATGTCTCGAGGTTCAATTTCAGGTGGATTTCGAAGCTAAACACACTCCGACTAATCAAATATACAAATCAAACACCGTTAAATGTGATATTATCCCAAGATTCACAATCAGAAAATCAATCACCATATTACACTCGATAAATGACTGCTAACAATATCGGTTAATCGTGAGAGATCTGGTATTCACCTAATGACTAAATGTCAAGGTGCAGAATTCAGTGAAAGTTGCTAAAATACCAACACAAATACCATTTCAAACAACGATAGCAACAACAACACACTTCAAACACAACATCCAACTATCGTGAGTCAAATAGGCTTGGTCACAAACACATCTTCTCACCAGCACAATGGACAAATCGAGAGATAACAAGACACTAGGTGAACAATTCATAACAAGTGAAATATCGTCTCGCAAACAGACAGTTTCAGATTCACATCTATCTAAACAATGAGACAATGCAAAGGTAAGATGTTTATTAAGACATGAGACTGAAGATGGGTATTAGACAATAGTTAATTCACCGAATAGGCATGCAATAAGAAGCGGAACACCTGACAATTAAATGTTGAAAAATTCACCGGAAATTTCAAAACCAACTGAAGCAGAAGAACTTGCCATGCCACTAAGCCTAAGGCTGTGCACTGTGTTTATGCACATATAAGTAACTCGCCTCAGAAGGGACTTCTTCAACACTGACAACGTCAGACAAAGATGGCATAGTCGAAGTAACAACCCCAGAATCGGCAGCATCATCAGTGGTGGCACGAGTTTCAGCTTTAACCTGCTTCACCTCACCTACATCATACACCGCCTCCTCCAGTCCAACAGCTTCACTAACAACACGCTCTTCAGTCGAGGATGTCACGGATTCCACACGAGACGACACCTCATCTACGGTCACAGTCACCTGCTCGACCTCCATGGGGAAGTCTTCTGTCACTGCAGCCATGCTCCTCTCACTCGCCACCTCTACCTCCCTCTCACTCACAACTGAGACCGAAACTGTCTCCGTTTCCACTGGAGTCTCGTCAACAACCGCCTCTCTCACTGGTATCAACTCAGTCGTCTCCATCTCCACGCGTCTCTCAGGAACCGCAACACCTATTTCACTCGGTTCCTCTACAACACGAGCACTGTCCGGACTGTCAGATTCCTTCAACTCAACCACATCCTCTGAAACCCAATCAATGGTCTCCGGGACAGGCTCCTTCTCCATCTCCTGTACAACTCGCTCGTCTTTCTTAACAGTCGCCATCGTCTTGGATTCTACCAACTGTTCCACAACCAAAGTCTCCTGCTCCGCCACTGTACCAGACTCCTCCGTCACTGCAACCGTACTCTCCACATCCGTCACCTCCACTGCCCCTTCGCTCACTACCGAGACAGGGACTGTCTCCACTTCCACTGGGACCTTGTCGACCACTGCCTCCTTCACTAAGACCTCTTCAAGTGTATTCACTTCTATGGGCCTTCCAGAAACTGCTAAACCTATCTCACTCGGCTGCTCCACAACACAAACATTGTCCGGATGATCGAATCCCTCCAACTCATCCACACCTTCTGAAACCCAATCCATTGTCTGTGACAAAGACTCCTTCCCTTCCTGAACAATGACCTCGTCGGCCTTCTCAGTCACCGTGTCTCCGACTTCAGTTACCTGCTGATATACAAAAGAACGAGATTACGAATATGACGTGTCTTTTCCAAGTACCAGCATTTGGGAAAACATACTCAAGCAGTGAGATCAAACTCAATTCTCAGCGGAGGCGAATGGATGCGGGTTACCACTACATATTATACAACACAGGCGCGCAGGAAATACTGGTTAATCAATATCCCACATTATAGAGTTTGCATACAATCTACCTGTAACATTTGTTCGTATAAATTACCTACACACATATACCTGTGTACAGTCACACACACACACACACACACACACACACACACACGTCCAAACATTCTTATAAACAATTTGCAAAGTTAAAGCACGCAGTTATTATGAATGAATTCTTGTGTGACAAAATGATTCTTGTATTGTTTTATGACCAATTTCTCTACTCCTCTACACACACTCTCGTCGAGAAACACTTAATTGACTGGAGGATATATCCTTGCAGTCTTCCACCTAAAGATCATTTACTGACAGCACTAAACAGATATTTCCTACATTCGTGTTAAGTCTCTTCACATAGATTGATGCTTGCTTATTCACCACTGTGGAATAACAAGATTCTTTGACGGACAGCCTTGCTAACACTTGAGAACAGTAAACAAACAAACAAACAAACAAACAAACAAACAAACAAACAAACAAGCCAAATAAAATCATTTCTGGCTTAATTTCAGACCACTGGTTGAACGGGAGAATCCATACTGAATAACATACGAATATTCCCCTCTTAAGAAGGTGACAAATTCAAACGAAGACATCGTACCTACTACCAACAACGGCATGCATCAATCACTTTTATATATTCACCTAACGAACCAACTCAGGACAGTATTTTTCATTCATGATTCAGTCAGCTACACAAATTTCACACACAACAGACATCAGTGCACTACTGTCACACACATATTCTTCACCAGTTATCAGCATTTCTAATTAACAGTCATACGTACTGAAATCAGCATCGTGAGAAAAACCATTCAGCATTCAACTGCATAACGCCTAAACACACTCCAACTAACCATCCTCCTTGGCAGTTCCACACACACAACAAGTCGTACACACCTATACCCTTCATTAAATAAGTCATCATTCTTTACACATAGAACAGCATCAGCTAAAATACATACAAATCGCTTGCATTGTCTTCCACAGATAACCCACCAACGCTAGACACTCCAATTCCTCACCAAATAAAAATTGTCCATGTATACCATTACACAAACACAACACGCCAATATCAACCATCGAACATTTATAACCGATCAACATCTTCGCCACTGATGCATATCACAACTACTAAACACATACAATCTTGATCAGAAATCGAATGTCTCGAGGTTCAATTTCAGGTGGATTTCGAAGCTAAACACACTCCGACTAATCAAATATACAAATCAAACACCGTTAAATGTGATATTATCCCAAGATTCACAATCAGAAAATCAATCACCATATTACACTCGATAAATGACTGCTAACAATATCGGTTAATCGTGAGAGATCTGGTATTCACCTAATGACTAAATGTCAAGGTGCAGAATTCAGTGAAAGTTGCTAAAATACCAACACAAATACCATTTCAAACAACGATAGCAACAACAACACACTTCAAACACAACATCCAACTATCGTGAGTCAAATAGGCTTGGTCACAAACACATCTTCTCACCAGCACAATGGACAAATCGAGAGATAACAAGACACTAGGTGAACAATTCATAACAAGTGAAATATCGTCTCGCAAACAGACAGTTTCAGATTCACATCTATCTAAACAATGAGACAATGCAAAGGTAAGATGTTTATTAAGACATGAGACTGAAGATGGGTATTAGACAATAGTTAATTCACCGAATAGGCATGCAATAAGAAGCGGAACACCTGACAATTAAATGTTGAAAAATTCACCGGAAATTTCAAAACCAACTGAAGCAGAAGAACTTGCCATGCCACTAAGCCTAAGGCTGTGCACTGTGTTTATGCACATATAAGTAACTCGCCTCAGAAGGGACTTCTTCAACACTGACAACGTCAGACAAAGATGGCATAGTCGAAGTAACAACCCCAGAATCGGCAGCATCATCAGTGGTGGCACGAGTTTCAGCTTTAACCTGCTTCACCTCACCTACATCATACACCGCCTCCTCCAGTCCAACAGCTTCACTAACAACACGCTCTTCAGTCGAGGATGTCACGGATTCCACACGAGACGACACCTCATCTACGGTCACAGTCACCTGCTCGACCTCCATGGGGAAGTCTTCTGTCACTGCAGCCATGCTCCTCTCACTCGCCACCTCTACCTCCCTCTCACTCACAACTGAGACCGAAACTGTCTCCGTTTCCACTGGAGTCTCGTCAACAACCGCCTCTCTCACTGGTATCAACTCAGTCGTCTCCATCTCCACGCGTCTCTCAGGTACCGCAACACCTATTTCACTCGGTTCCTCTACAACACGAGCACTGTCCGGACTGTCAGATTCCTTCAACTCAACCACATCCTCTGAAACCCAATCAATGGTCTCCGGGACAGGCTCCTTCTCCATCTCCTGTACAACTCGCTCGTCTTTCTTAACAGTCGCCATCGTCTTGGATTCTACCAACTGTTCCACAACCAAAGTCTCCTGCTCCGCCACTGTACCAGACTCCTCCGTCACTGCAACCGTACTCTCCACATCCGTCACCTCCACTGCCCCTTCGCTCACTACCGAGACAGGGACTGTCTTCACTTTCAACTATTATTTTTTCATCTTTTTTCTCTTGAATTTTCATATCCATCATTTCTATTACTTCTGGTTGTGTTTGTTTTATTTCATAAGATTCCTTTGTCTGCTTCTCTTCTTCATGTATGATTTTGTGAATTTCAGTGTGTGGTTTTTCTTTTAGTTTGTTAGCTTCTTCTTCTGTCGTTATCATGTATGACTCGTTTGCTTTAAATTCTGTTATATTCAAATCTGAAATTTCGTCTACAGACACTTCATGTACAGAGACTTTTGTTGTACTTGGAATTGAATGAGCCTTAGTGGCTTCCTCTAAACTTATACTTGTTTCATCGATGCTTAAGGAATCATGAGGTATAAGCACATCTAAAACTACTATGTGATTTGGAGTTATCCCTTCTTCCAATAATAAATCGTCGTCGCTCATTTCTAATGGTTCTTCCAAACTTATTTCGTATTCAGTTTCTTCTACTATATGTTCATAAACCGCCGCTTGTGATAATTCCGGAAGTGTTTCAATCGGTGAATACATTTCTGTTTTTTCAGTTTGCTCTATATTAGTAAAAACTTGCTTTTGTAAATCTAAACCTGCAGCTGGAGATATAACTGCTTTCTCATCTACTATATCAGTAACGTCAGTCAAAACATCCTCAAGAAGAGAAGCAATCTGTTCTTCTGATTTTAAAATATTAGATTCTGTTCTTACCTCTACCAATACTATTACTTCAGTCTGACTAATAGCAATCCCGAGATTGTTCTGCACTTCAACTGTGTAAATTCCTGAATCTTCAGGAAATGCTTCAGATATTGTTAATTCACAAATTCCTGTTTCTGGTGTATAGAATAGTACAGCATCTGTTTTGTCTGGTTGTAGTATATTTCCATTATGTTTCCAAATCACTTCATTCGGTTGAGGATTCGCCTTAACAGTAGCTGTCAAGTAAATCTCTTCACCTTCAGAAATACTTAATGGTGTTAATTCATTAACAAAAATTGGTGAAGTGAAATCGTCTTCTATTTGAACTGCTTCTAATTTAGTTGATAAGTTTGTATCTATGTATGGAGGGTGGGAAAAGGAAATAAAATAAAATTATTAATTAGTGCTATTCGATCATCATTTAATATTACACAATTATACAATATAATATTTTAATTATTCATTGATATAACTTTAATTTTGTTTAAAGAGGTTAGTAAGAAGCAAATTCATTTACTTTTTAATCTTAAAGATCAAGCCATAATATCCAGTTCCTTTATGAAAATATTTTATCTATTCTCTTGTTTCATATTATGTAATCAATCAATTTAATGGTGACATTCTCATTTATTCACTTATGGTTGATGACCTTTGATAAGTAGTCACTTTGATACACCTAACCGTTTGTTAGTATTTTGAAATTCTCATCACGAGTATATTAGTATTTTTAATTGATTGAGTCCGTCACAGATTAATATTAGCAGGGTACCACTGAAAACCAAGGAGCATTGGATAGCTGTGTAGTTCTAGTCTTAAACTCCTTTGCAATGCGCACCCTGGATTCCTCTCCAGAGGGTTCAGGGTAGCAAACACCTAACCCTCTGTACCACACAGCCAGCAACCAATTGGAAAATCTCCACAAAAATCCATTTTAATTCAATTACATTAGTATTTGTTACATTAAAATCTAACACACCACCACTTCATTGTCAAAGACCTCATTTTTATTGTAAAATATAATGAAAATATATTAGTGTAGAGTCTTGATAAAAACTAACATTAAAAAATTCCTTTGTTTAGTTGATATTTACGACAAATTCGTTAATAACTAAGTTCAAATTTGTTGGCGATAAGTTAGTTATCACTGATGACAATCGATGATCGTCGCTCTATCTATCACAAATTAATGAAAGTGGAAATTCTGCCATTAAATGACCACCCGATCGTGGTGGAGATCAAAAGTTCGCCTAACTGAAGCCCTTGAAGTGGGGTAAAATGTAGGGTTCACACTACTGAGTAGTCCTTTACCACGACAAAACAGCTGTTCAGTGCTCTCCAGTTTTCAATGGTACCCTACCAACATTGATCTGTGATGAATTCAATCAACTAAAAAATTTAATACCGATCTCTACCGCAATTCAACTAAGTTACAACTAAAAGAGATATTAATTAGCATTTTCTTTTGCAAAGCAATAAGAAAAGACAATAAAGTTAACAATTTTGTCAGCGATAAGAAGAACAATTTTAAAACATTCTACCGTATCCATAGGAAATTCATAACTAAATACTTCAAGAGTTAAACAAATATATGGAAATTGGAAATGATATGGGTGCATTAAAGTATAGTTGAAAACTATATAAAATCCATTTAAAGTAATCTAGACAACAACCATAAAAGTGATTACATTATTTAACTATACACAGTAATTCTTACGATAATTTCAATTCGCTTAAAATGTATTCGCGCCAAAGTATAAGAAATACATTAAGCAATTATTTAACAGTTTAGAACTTTCCACAACAGATTGAAGTATAATGGGAGCAAAATATACAAAGAGAAATAACGATCACAAGCTATGACGTAATAATGTTAGGAGGAATTGGTTATTAAACTACAAATAGACAAAACAGGTGAAAATCAGCATATAAAGCTTCGAACATAACGTGAAAATAAACAAAAGAATGTAGAGAAGTAGAATAGAGCCAGTAAACAAGTATAAAGAAAATTAAAAGACAAGGTTCAACGCGTATTATAAAACACAGGACAAATAAAAGGAGAAGAATGAAAGGAATATGCAGACAAGTAAGTAAGACAGAAAAGCTTTGTGGGAAAACTAAAACAAAGCGACGCAAAAAAGGAGACAAAAACGAAAAGTCACAATATAAACTGAGGAAAAATATAAGATATACGGGAGAAATAAAAAAACAAAAGAAACAATAAGGAAAATGGGAAAAAAAGTAACAGCAAGTAAGAAGGTAGCGAACAATTAAGAAAAAAATGAATAACTAACCTTCAATTGTAACAATTGAACCTGATGAAATTGTTTTCGTCATTTGTTGCCTCGTCTCAGCTTCAATCACCTCACCTTGAACTCTACACGTGTATTCACCAGAATCCGATGCAGTCACTTGATGCACTATCAGACGAGCTATACCACTATCCTCAAAGTAGATCATCTCATTACGATCCGATTGAGTTAATTCCTTACCATCGAATTCCCACACAACTTCAATTGGCTTCAGATCTGATTGAATTTGACATTCCAATCTACAAATTTACACATTATTTCACAATTACCCAACATTTCAATGGATCATTACGGTTTACAATCATATCACATGACTAATGATATCAGGCCATGTATTCAATGCACTTTCATACTTATCATCACTCTATTCCACAGACACTATATGACAAATGCTTTACCAGACAGTCACTGGTGATCTCTTCACCTTGTACATTCATTGTATGTTGGTACGAACACATTCGGAAATGCAGATGCTCAGTGTGCCAATTAACTATATTTAATTGTTTCAGTATGGCACTAATAACGTTTGATGTTGAAATATATGGCTTATCAGATTATTATGGGATGCAATTCTTAACATAACTAGCAAGAGAGAACACATTTGAAAACATAAACTTATAAATTATTATTGCGAATTTCCTAATTATCACTGTTTCTATCGATTCGATTTCATCCATATTAACCTTAACTCATGACTACCACAAAAAAAAAAATCAAACAAATATACGAGATCATATCCAAACAAAAAATATCGCTATTCACACCATCAACAATATATAATTCATTAGAAATTCACATATAACATATGAGTAGTTATTAACTTCTCTACACACAATCACCACGTTTCAATACCATAGATCATTAAAAACGTCTACAATCTCTCATTTGAACATGTTGAATTACATTTAATAACACAATAGAGGATATAAAACATGTGAATTCACATCACACAAATTAAGAGTGGTGGTCATGTTAGATTAGATTATGGAATAGCCAACAGTTCGCATCTTCACACACTCTCTAACCATCACACACACACACAAAAAAACACACGACACATTTCCTTACATATGAAATGGTAAACATAAAATCAACACATTGACTAATTAAAACGATAACTCACTCAAGATCTCTCTGCTCTTCTACAGTGTGGATATTTGATGTTACTGGTTTCAAGAAGGCGAGAATCTTCTCCGTCACTGTTGGAACAACTTCACTTGTTTCCGGAAATGCTTAATAGTGAACAAAGTAAATTACCATTCAATCACATATTAAAAGGGAGATATCATAAACAGGTTTGTGAAAAGTCACATTTATACACAGTGTCTGTTATGTTACGATGAGAAGACAACATTGTGTTTACCCACCACTGAACATACTGTAAATCTAACTGGCTAACTAACTAACTAACTAACTAACTAACTAACTAACCATCTGTGACTGATTGACTGACTGATGTATTCAATCATTGCTCCACACAATCTATGTATCATGCCAATCAAATGCTCATTCAATTATTCACACCAACACAATCAATTTGAAGAATTCATTCAACATACTGACAATTCAATACTAATTCCTACTAACCAGTGCTTCCACTGCTTCGAATCTATCCCTACAGATTACTGTCATTATCATCTTCGATTTCATTACTTTTACTATTACTCTTCCAATTCAATCAACTTATTCCTCTTCGTAAACAATACACCAGATTACTAAATCTAAACGACACTAGTCGATATTCGGTAATTACACCGTCCATTGCCTCAATGTCCTTTTCTCTAAACCATTAACTCATTCGATATTCACTCATTCGAATTATCTCTTTTCAACTAATTCTCTCATTCCATATTCCAACTTGAAACACTCGTTTCACATACATTTGCATACATTCTCGTTGAGCTGTTTAGTTTGTCGCTGTGTATTTCTCGCTTCCACATTTATTCATTGATTTATGAATGAGTAGTGAAATACATCATATTTAGAAAACACATGTACACTAGAATAATCGAATTTCCACAATTTATCTCCACGATATTCATTATTACACTTCTATACATGTTCGTTGAGTAGTCCATTTGTGTCATTTCTATATGAGACATTCTCAGATCTCATTTAATTCACTAACAGTTGAATAAATCACATTTCAACATCAACATTATTACATCAATCAAAACATCACCATCCTACACAAACTCCATATAACAACAGTTCAATGAGACACCAAACACTCAAATACTTGAACTCCACTCACCTTCAATTGTAACAATTGAACCTGATGAAATTGTTTTCGTCATTTGTTGCCTCGTCTCAGCTTCAATCACCTCACCTTGAACTCTACACGTGTATTCACCAGAATCCGATGCAGTCACTTGATGCACTATCAGACGAGCTATACCACTATCCTCAAAGTAGATCATCTCATTACGATCCGATTGAGTTAATTCCTTACCATCGAATTCCCACACAACTTCAATTGGCTTCAGATCTGATTGAATTTGACATTCCAATCTACAAATTTACACATTATTTCACAATTACACAATATTTCAATGCATCATTACAGTGTGCAATGATATCACAATAAGAATGATATCAGGCCATGTATTCAATGCAATTTCATACATATCATCATTTTATTCCACACACTCCATTACAAATGCTTCACCAGACAGTCACTTGTGACCTCTTCACCGTTTACATTCATTATATGTTGGTATGAAAACATTCGCAACTACAAATTACAAGTGTTCCGAGAAGCTATATTCGACAGTGTTAGTGTGGCAATGTGTATATTATTGTGGAAAAATATGAATTCATTTGACTTCTCGGTTTCTTATTACTTAATTACATCTTAGTATCTCGCATTGTCATTTAAATTGAATCGGTTTTACACACTTTACACTACGACAATATCTGGAATATTTTACCTTGTCATTCATATCTGAATCAATTTATAGAGCACAACACAATTGTTTAAAAACGAAATTCTTCAACATTTTTGTCTATCTACAGGTCATCTACAAGTAAATTCTGTTGAATGAATCTGATGAAGGCATGAATATACAGTTAAGACGATAAGTAACATATCTTACTTTATAACTAATACATCGAATTTTAGTCATTAACTAATCAAGTTCAGATAAGACATATAATTATTTATGCAGAATCGAAACAAAAACGTTCAAATGACGAATGTTCGTTTCGATAAATGCTCATAATCAGGTTCTAAATATAAAAGTTTCAGGTTAGTTCGAAGAAATTGCCAATTCTCTGGTAAATACATCATTAGGTTTTCATGGATAATCGGTTATAACAATTGTTTCCGAGTCATTTGTAGAATGCATTCTAGTGTTGAAGGAATCATCATCATCACCGTGTAAACGACAATCGAAGTAAACAAAATTATTAATCAAATATGTATATTGGTATCTGTGCATATGGGTGAAAAAGGAGATGGGGGTATGACAAGATACCGTTAGAAGAAATTGATTTAGATCAAAAGCTAAATTCTACTTCAAATGAAATCCACTACGTAAAACTTTGTAAACAGAGTGAGTAATAATCAAAATTCGTCACATAGTCACAATAATAACACAAAGAACTGTAATCCGTTCATTCGTAAGGCCTAAAAGGTGATTACGATGTCTATGGAATATGCTACTTCTTTATGTGTATCTTCACTAATAAAATGAGTAATAATGATAATAATGAAAAGAATAAAAAAATGAAGAATGATAATGCGATTTGTCAATGAAGATAGTAGTATTTGGATATTATAAACTGAAATTATAGAAGTGTAAGTAAAATGATAGCTACATACGCATCACTACAATCAAGGCATCGTATGACTGAGGTGGAGATTGGCTTAATGGATCTTGCGTCGTCCACGGCAGGAAAAAGCGTTGAACGGACAACATTTGTATGCACAATTCTGGCATCTCGACCCGTATACCTATCGCCATGACGTTTTAACGATTTTAAGTTTAACTGATCTTCACAGATAACTATTTACACAAAATATTATTCTAAATGATTGATTTATGCCCACCACACAACCTGTTTCAATTAGGTTAAACTGTTAATGCTTCAGATAACACGTTTGGTTAACCATACTAACAGGTACTCAAGAGCAGAGGAGCGATTCTCTTGTGCATCTGTCAATGTAACTTGCTCCACAGTAGCAGTCCAACGGACAACAACAAAATAAAGTGGCAAGCTTAGCTAATGTATCCTTCATTATCCGTGTCACTATATCACTATTAGAAAACACTACATGTAGTTTTCCTGTGTTCAATGTTCTCCGAATGGAAATGCGTAACCTCAACGTTATCATTTCAATAGGTGCCTCCACTCTGAATGCTAGTCACATGCAAAGTGGTTTTATCTACAGTCTGAATCACCATTCTATCTCTTTTCATGATAGGATTTTTATTTTTAAAATTAAGCCTATGAACACAGGCCGCATAAGGTAAATTTAAAGAAGTCGGTTTGGGGGGGGGGGAGAAAGGAACGCAAATTCGCATATTCAATTACTCAATAATTATTTGTAGTGGGCAAATTATCGACATCTGAATATCTTTCTAAATAACCACTAAATAGGCAAATCCAAATATCAAATGTTTCAAAGAAGTAATCCCCGTAGAAACATTGAAACACAATTTATGTATGCAAAACAACTGCTCATAACATTGTTATATCCTGAGACGTTATGTTGAAACAATAAAGAAAAGAAACGATTTCTCAGAAATGCATTTCAGAACACTATTCCAATTATTAAAGATATGGTTAAGTAAACATTTTGTTTCGATGATTGTTACATTCCTCTTACCCTAACCTCCCAATAGGTAAATTTATTAACCACACTCAAAGCATACCACACATTCAATTACATATGAAATTGTCAACATGAAAGCTTCGCACTGACTAATTAAAACGATAACTCACTCAAGATCTCTCTGCTCTTCTACAGTGTGGATATTTGATGTTACTGGTTTCAAGAAGGCGAGAATCTTCTCCGTCACTGTTGGAACAACTTCACTTGTTTCCGGAAATGCTTAATAGTGAACAAAGTAAATTACCATTCAATCACATATTAAATGGGAGATATCATAAACAGATTTGTGAAAAATCACATTGATGCACAGTGTATGTTATGTTACGATGAGAAGACAACATTGTGTTTACCCACCACTGAACATACTGTAAATCTAACTGGCTAACTAACTAACTAACTAACTAACTAACTAACTAGCTAAATAACTAACCTTCTGTGACTGATTGACTGACTGATGTATTCAATCATTGCTCCACACAATCTATGTATCATGCCAATCAAATGCTTATTCAATTATTCACACCAACACAATCAAATTGAAGAATTCATTCAACATACTGACAATTCAATACTAATTCCTACTAACCAGTGCTTCCACTGCTTCGAATCTATCCCTACAGATTACTGTCATTATCATCTTCGATTTTATTACTATTACTATCACTCTTCGAATTCAATCTACTCATTCTTCTTCGTAAACAATACACCAGATTACTAAATCTAAACGACACCAGTTAATATTCGGTAATTACATCGTCTATCGCTTCAATGTCCTCTTCTTTAAACCATTAACTCAATCGATATTCACTCATTCGAATTATCTCTTTTCAACTAATTCTCTCATTCCATATTCCAACTTGAAACACTCGTTTCACATACATTTGCATACATTCTCGTTGAGCTGTTTAGTTTGTCGCTGTGTATTTCTCGCTTCCACATTTATTCATTGACTTATGAATGAGTAGTGAAACACATCATATTCAGAAAACACATGTACACTAGAATAATCGAATTTTCACAATTTATCTCCACGACATTCATTATTACACTTCTATACATGTTCGTTGAGTAGTCCATTTGTGTCGTTTCTATATGAGACATTCACAGATCTCATTTAATTCACTAACAGTTGAATAAATCACATTTCAACATCAACATTATTACATCAATCAAAACATCACCATCCTACACAAACTCCATATAACAACAGTTCAATGAGACACCAAACACTCAAATACTTGAACTCCACTCACCTTCAATTGTAACAATTGAACCTGATGAAATTGTTTTCGTCATTTGTTGCCTCGTCTCAGCTTCAATCACCTCACCTTGAACTCTACACGTGTATTCACCAGAATCCGATGCAGTCACTTGATGCACTATCAGACGAGCTATACCACTATCCTCAAAGTAGATCATCTCATTACGATCCGATTGAGTTAATTCCTTACCATCGAATTCCCACACAACTTCAATTGGCTTCAGATCTGATTGAATTTGACATTCCAATCTACAAATTTACACATTATTTCACAATTACACAATATTTCAATGCATCATTTCAATTTACAATCATATCACATGACTAATGATATCAGGCGATGTATTCAATGCACTTTCATACTTATCATCACTCTATTCCACAGACACTATATTACAAATATCTTACCAGATAGTCTCTGGCGACCTCGACAACATCAAGAAAGCATATTCATATTATTTAATAATGGAGGCTTTCAAAAGATTCCTTTCATACTGTATAGGCATAAAGCTAACGAAGTTTGTATATTGTCCTATCTATGTGGTTTCCGTGTTCATGTTTCTCAATTATAAGTTATCTATTCTCTTCGTCAGCAGAACATCCACAAAACCCAGTTGACTTTCACTTCCTTCTTCACATGTGAATTTAATAGCCGAGGGAACCTTATCGAATTATCTGAGAATTTCAGGTAGACTTGTATCTTGTTTGTAAACAATGATTATGTCATACGAATATCGACAGTGGGAATAGCGATTTTTTTATGATGATCAATCAAATATTTGAACCTACTTCAGAATGTACAAATTAAAGTAAGTAGAAATTTTGAGAAGATCATAATGAATAATGTTGTTAAAGAGTAGTCATCTAAACAACCTCACAAGGATTCTGAAAGCATATATACAACTTGCAATGTTACAGTTAAGTCAACTTGTAAGTGGAGCACTTTCACATGCGTTTACATTTCACATCACAAGAAGATGTATTGCAATAATCAGCAACGGACAACCAGTTAGCTAATGATCATCATGAGACTTTAAAAAGAATATCAATGCATAATGAAAACCTAAACGTTCTTCGACGTGATACATGGTCTGGTGAAGTTATGATGAGCAAAAGAGATTATATTAAAAATATTAGGATCGTTTTGAGTTATTTCCAAGGTTTCTCAGTTTACAGATGGAAAAGAATTCTTCGTGAGCAACGGAAAATCATGTCACTTGAAAATAAGAGGCCTCCTGCCAATTATGCATGAACCTGATTCTCTAGTCAGATCAGCATTATCAACTACCCATTTCACGAACTTGCTCACTTCCTAACAAAACATTATAAACCGATACGTTCGATACCGGTAGTCCATAGTTTCATTGAAACATTCAAATTTGTTCAAGTACTAGAATATTTCGATTTATCTGATAAATTTATGTTTTGTTTGACGTATCATGTGTTTACAACAATCCCCTTAGAAGAATCTATGCAAACTATATGTGAACAGACTGACCTTTCTCAATTATCAAAGGTTGAAATTAAACAACTCTTATTAATGTATACTAATGATGTACAATTTCAATTCGACATCACATTATATCGACAAATCAATGAAATTGCCTTGAGAAACAATTATTTTCATGCCTATCCCGAAAGAGATAAATATGTAATCGATAATTGACGAAGTAGCTTCGTACGTTAGATAGCTTCATGAGACATTTGTGGCCTGCAATATTTACATACACACATCTATTATCTTGAATATCCTTATACAACCACATTCTAATATACAATTTACTATAGAAGATTAACAAAATATCATCATTAATTTCGTTCATCTAGGTATCGAACCTACGGTAAATGGTCCAATTTACAATCCACTCATTGAAAGCAGACATGGAATGGATTATATTCAAATTCCAATAGCTTCTGTCTGATAAGCAACAAACATCTTTGGTTGGAACACTATACAACCGTGTACAGTGATTATACAGAGAGGGCAGAATTGACGGTGGATTAATGATATTGAAAGGCTGTCTGGGTAATCATGGTTATCCACAAAGTTTAGCAGTAACTTTAAGAAGACTCAAAGAAGGAAAGCTAAGGACGACACAGTTCAGAAAAACACTCGACTTCAAGAGGGGATGAAGAAGCTGAATCACTGATCTCACATTGAAGACCATATTGAAACGGACATATCCTGTTACCTAATTGATATCTTTATCAAACTAAATATTCTTCATGACAAATATATTTGGACAAATTACCTACTTTGTTACTCCTCAAATTGTCTTTACTAATTTAAATGTGCATGTCAATGCATAAATATCAGAGGAACGAAATGAGGTTCGGAGACTTAGCTTATGAACACAGATCGCATAAGTTAAATTTTAAAAAATTCAATCGTGGTAGATAGGAAGGAACGCAATTTACAGATAATATTCCTGCTTAATTACTTAATAATTGGCATAAAATCGACATCTAAATATCTTTCTAATTAACCAGAAAAATAGGCAAATCCAAATGTTGGCTACTTCTACGAACTAATCTACGCAGAACAAACAAAGCTCAATTTGTGTGTGCAAAAAAAAACTGCTCATAACATTGTTTAATCCTAAAAAATTGATATGACGAAAAACTAAAGAAAAGTAACGATTTCTTAGGAATGCATTTAGGAACACTATTCCAATTATTAAAGATATGGTTAAGTAAACATTTTGTTTCTATGACTATTACATTCATATTACCCTACCCTCCCAGTTAGTAAATTTACCAACCACACATAAAACATATTACACATTTCATTACATATGAAATGCTAAACATGAAATCAACACATTGACTAATTAAAACGATAACTCACTCAAGATCTCTCTGCTCTTCCACAGTGTGGATATTTGATGTTACTGGTTTCAAGAAGGCGAGAATCTTCTCCGTCACTGTTGGAACAACTTCACTTGTTTCCGGAAATGCTTAATAGTGAACAAAGTAAATTACGATTCAATCACATATTAAAAGGGAGATATCATAAACAGGTTTGTGAAAAGTCACATTGATGCACAGTGTATGTTATGTTACGATGAGAAGACAACATTGTGTTTACCCACCACTGAACATACTGTAAATCTAACTGGCTAACTAACTAACTAACTAACTAACCTTCTGTGACTGATTGACTGACTGATGTATTCAATCATTGCTCCACACAATCTATGTATCATGCCAATCAAATGCTCATTCAATTATTCACACCAACACAATCAATTTGAAGAATTCATTCATCAAACTGACAATTCAATACTAATTCCTACTAACCAGTGCTTCCACTGCTTCGAATCTATCCCTACAGATTACTGTCATTATCATCTTCGATTTCATTACTTTTACTATTACTCTTCCAATTCAATCAACTTATTCCTCTTCGTAAACAATACACCAGATTACTAAATCTAAACGACACTAGTCGATATTCGGTAATTACACCGTCCATTGCCTCAATGTCCTTTTCTCTAAACCATTAACTCATTCGATATTCACTCATTCGAATTATCTCTTTTCAACTAATTCTCTCATTCCATATTCCAACTTGAAACACTCGTTTCACATACATTTGCATACATTCTCGTTGAGCTGTTTAGTTTGTCGCTGTGTATTTCTCGCTTCCACATTTATTCATTGATTTATGAATGAGTAGTGAAATACATCATATTTAGAAAACACATGTACACTAGAATAATCGAATTTCCACAATTTATCTCCACGATATTCATTATTACACTTCTATACATGTTCGTTGAGTAGTCCATTTGTGTCATTTCTATATGAGACATTCTCAGATCTCATTTAATTCACTAACAGTTGAATAAATCACATTTCAACATCAACATTATTACATCAATCAAAACATCACCATCCTACACAAACTCCATATAACAACAGTTCAGTGAGACACCAAACACTCAAATACTTGAACTCCACTCACCTTCAATTGTAACAATTGAACCTGATGAAATTGTTTTCGTCATTTGTTGCCTCGTCTCAGCTTCAATCACCTCACCTTGAACTCTACACGTGTATTCACCAGAATCCGATGCAGTCACTTGATGCACTATCAGACGAGCTATACCACTATCCTCAAAGTAGATCATCTCATTACGATCCGATTGAGTTAATTCCTTACCATCGAATTCCCACACAACTTCAATTGGCTTCAGATCTGATTGAATTTGACATTCCAATCTACAAATTTACACATTATTTCACAATTACCCAACATTTCAATGGATCATTACGGTTTACAATCATATCACATGACAAATGATATCAGGCGATGTATTCAATGCACTTTCATACTTATCATCACTCTATTCCACAGACACTATATTACAAATATCTTACCAGATAGTCTCTGGCGACCTCGACAACATCAAGAAAGCATATTCATATTATTTAATAATGGAGGCTTTCAAAAGATTCCTTTCATACTGTATAGGCATAAAGCTAACGAAGTTTGTATATTGTCCTATCTATGTGGTTTCCGTGTTCATGTTTCTCAATTATAAGTTATCTATTCTCTTCGTCAGCAGAACATCCACAAAACCCAGTTGACTTTCACTTCCTTCTTCACATGTGAATTTAATAGCCGAGGGAACCTTATCGAATTATCTGAGAATTTCAGGTAGACTTGTATCTTGTTTGTAAACAATGATTATGTCATACGAATATCGACAGTGGGAATAGCGATTTTTTTATGATGATCAATCAAATATTTGAACCTACTTCAGAATGTACAAATTAAAGTAAGTAGAAATTTTGAGAAGATCATAATGAATAATGTTGTTAAAGAGTAGTCATCTAAACAACCTCACAAGGATTCTGAAAGCATATATACAACTTGCAATGTTACAGTTAAGTCAACTTGTAAGTGGAGCACTTTCACATGCGTTTACATTTCACATCACAAGAAGATGTATTGCAATAATCAGCAACGGACAACCAGTTAGCTAATGATCATCATGAGACTTTAAAAAGAATATCAATGCATAATGAAAACCTAAACGTTCTTCGACGTGATACATGGTCTGGTGAAGTTATGATGAGCAAAAGAGATTATATTAAAAATATTAGGATCGTTTTGAGTTATTTCCAAGGTTTCTCAGTTTACAGATGGAAAAGAATTCTTCGTGAGCAACGGAAAATCATGTCACTTGAAAATAAGAGGCCTCCTGCCAATTATGCATGAACCTGATTCTCTAGTCAGATCAGCATTATCAACTACCCATTTCACGAACTTGCTCACTTCCTAACAAAACATTATAAACCGATACGTTCGATACCGGTAGTCCATAGTTTCATTGAAACATTCAAATTTGTTCAAGTACTAGAATATCTCGATTTATCTGATAAATTTATGTTTTGTTTGACGTATCATGTGTTTACAACAATCCCCTTAGAAGAATCTATGCAAACTATATGTGAACAGACTGACCTTTCTCAATTATCAAAGGTTGAAATTAAACAACTCTTATTAATGTGTACTAATGATGTACAATTTCAATTCGACATCACATTATATCGACAAATCAATGAAATTGCCTTGAGAAACAATTATTTTCATGCCTATCCCGAAAGAGATAAATATGTAATCGATAATTGACGAAGTAGCTTCGTACGTTAGATAGCTTCATGAGACATTTGTGGCCTGCAATATTTACATACACACATCTATTATCTTGAATATCCTCATACAACCATATCCTAATATACAATTTACTATAGAAGATTAACAAAATATCATCATTAATTTCGTTCATCTAGGTATCGAACCTACGGTAAATGGTCCAATTTACAATCCACTCATTGAAAGCAGACATGGAATGGATTATATTCAAATTCCAATAGCTTCTGTCTGATAAGCAACAAACATCTTTGGTTGGAACACTATACAACCGTGTACAGTGATTATACAGAGAGGGCAGAATTGACGGTGGATTAATGATATTGAAAGGCTGTCTGGGTAATCATGGTTATCCACAAAGTTTAGCAGTAACTTTAAGAAGACTCAAAGAAGGAAAGCTAAGGACGACACAGTTCAGAAAAACACTCGACTTCAAGAGGGGATGAAGAAGCTGAATCACTGATCTCACATTGAAGACCATATTGAAACGGACATATCCTGTTACCTAATTGATATCTTTATCAAACTAAATATTCTTCATGACAAATATATTTGGACAAATTACCTACTTTGTTACTCCTCAAATTGTCTTTACTAATTTAAATGTGCATGTCAATGCATAAATATCAGAGGAACGAAATGAGGTTCGGAGACTTAGCTTATGAACACAGATCGCATAAGTTAAATTTTAAAAAATTCAATCGTGGTAGATAGGAAGGAACGCAATTTACAGATAATATTCCTGCTTAATTACTTAATAATTGGCATAAAATCGACATCTAAATATCTTTCTAATTAACCAGAAAAATAGGCAAATCCAAATGTTGGCTACTTCTACGAACTAATCTACGCAGAACAAACAAAGCTCAATTTGTGTGTGCAAAAAAAAACTGCTCATAACATTGTTTAATCCTAAAAAATTGATATGACGAAAAACTAAAGAAAAGTAACGATTACTTAGGAATGCATTTAGGAACACTATTCCAATTATTAAAGATATGGTTAAGTAAACATTTTGTTTCTATGACTATTACCTTCATATTACCCTACCCTCCCAGTTAGTAAATTTACCAACCACACATAAAACATATTACACATTTCATTACATATGAAATGCTAAACATGAAATCAACACATTAACTTATTGTAAGACAACTCACTCAAGATCTCTCTGCTCTTCTACAGTGTAGATATTTGATGTTACTGGTTTCAAGAAGGCGAGAATCTTCTCCGTCACTGTTGGAACAACTTCACTTGTTTCCGGAAATGCTTAATAGTGAACAAAGTAAATTACGATTCAATCACATATTAAAAGGGAGATATCATAAACAGGTTTGTGAAAAGTCACATTGATGCACAGTGTATGTTATGTTACGATGAGAAGACAACATTGTGTTTACCCACCACTGAACATACTGTAAATCTAACTGGCTAACTAACTAACTAACTAACTAACCTTCTGTGACTGATTGACTGACTGATGTATTCAATCATTGCTCCACACAATCTATGTATCATGCCAATCAAATGCTCATTCAATTATTCACACCAACACAATCAATTTGAAGAATTCATTCATCAAACTGACAATTCAATACTAATTCCTACTAACCAGTGCTTCCACTGCTTCGAATCTATCCCTACAGATTACTGTCATTATCATCTTCGATTTCATTACTTTTACTATTACTCTTCCAATTCAATCTACTTATTCCTCTTCGTAAACAATACACCAGATTACTAAATCTAAACGACACTAGTCGATATTCGGTAATTACACCGTCCATTGCCTCAATGTCCTTTTCTCTAAACCATTAACTCATTCGATATTCACTCATTCGAATTATCTCTTTTCAACTAATTCTCTCATTCCATATTCCAACTTGAAACACTCGTTTCACATACATTTGCATACATTCTCGTTGAGCTGTTTAGTTTGTCGCTGTGTATTTCTCGCTTCCACATTTATTCATTGATTTATGAATGAGTAGTGAAATACATCATATTTAGAAAACACATGTACACTAGAATAATCGAATTTCCACAATTTATCTCCACGATATTCATTATTACACTTCTATACATGTTCGTTGAGTAGTCCATTTGTGTCATTTCTATATGAGACATTCTCAGATCTCATTTAATTCACTAACAGTTGAATAAATCACATTTCAACATCAACATTATTACATCAATCAAAACATCACCATCCTACACAAACTCCATATAACAACAGTTCAGTGAGACACCAAACACTCAAATACTTGAACTCCACTCACCTTCAATTGTAACAATTGAACCTGATGAAATTGTTTTCGTCATTTGTTGCCTCGTCTCAGCTTCAATCACCTCACCTTGAACTCTACACGTGTATTCACCAGAATCCGATGCAGTCACTTGATGCACTATCAGACGAGCTATACCACTATCCTCAAAGTAGATCATCTCATTACGATCCGATTGAGTTAATTCCTTACCATCGAATTCCCACACAACTTCAATTGGCTTCAGATCTGATTGAATTTGACATTCCAATCTACAAATTTACACATTATTTCACAATTACCAAACATTTCAATGGATCATTACGGTTTACAATCATATCATATGACTAATGATATCAGGCCATGTATTCAATGCACTTTCATACTTATCATCATTTTATTCCACACACTCCATTACAAATGCTTCACCAGACAGTCACTTGTGACCTCTTCGCCGTTTACATTCATTATATGTTGGTATGAAAACATTCGCAACTACAAATTACAAGTGTTCCGAGAAGCTATATTCGACAGTGTTAGTGTGGCAATGTGTATATTATTGTGGAAAAATATGAATTCATTTGACTTCTCGGTTTCTTATTACTTAATTACATCTTAGTATCTCGCATTGTCATTTAAATTGAATCGGTTTTACACACTTTACACTACGACAATATCTGGAATATTTTACCTTGTCATTCATATCTGAATCAATTTATAGAGCACAACACAATTGTTTAAAAACGAAATTCTTCAACATTTTTGTCTATCTACAGGTCATCTACAAGTAAATTCTGTTGAATGAATCTGATGAAGGCATGAATATACAGTTAAGACGATAAGTAACATATCTTACTTTATAACTAATACATCGAATTTTAGTCATTAACTAATCAAGTTCAGATAAGACATATAATTATTTATGCAGAATCGAAACAAAAACGTTCAAATGACGAATGTTCGTTTCGATAAATGCTCATAATCAGGTTCTAAATATAAAAGTTTCAGGTTAGTTCGAAGAAATTGCCAATTCTCTGGTAAATACATCATTAGGTTTTCATGGATAATCGGTTATAACAATTGTTTCCGAGTCATTTGTAGAATGCATTCTAGTGTTGAAGGAATCATCATCATCACCGTGTAAACGACAATCGAAGTAAACAAAATTATTAATCAAATATGTATATTGGTATCTGTGCATATGGGTGAAAAAGGAGATGGAATGGTGACAAGAATACAGTTAGAAGAAATTGTTTCTGGTTAAAATTTAAGTACTACTCAAAAGGAAATCCACTACGTAAAACATAGTATACAGAGTGAGTAATAATCAAAATTCGTCACATAGTCACAATAATAACACAAAGAACTGTAATCCGTTCATTCGTAAGGCCTAAAAGGTGATTACGATGTCTATGGAATATGCTACTTCTTTATGTGTATCTTCACTAATAAAATGAGTAATAATGATAATAATGAAAAGAATAAGAAAATGAGGAATGATAATGAGATTTGGCAATGAAGATAGTAGTATTTGGATATTATAAACTGAAATTATTGAAGTGTAAGTAAAAAGATAGCTACATATGCATTACTACAAACAAGGCATCGTATGATTGTGGTGAAGATTGGCTTAATGGATCTTGCGTCGTCCACGGCAGGAAAAAGCGTTGAACGGACAACATTTGTATGCACAATTCTGGCATCTCGACCCGTATACCTATCGCCATGACGTTTTAACGATTTTAAGTTTAACTGACCTTCACAGATAACTATTTACACAAAATATTATTCTAAATGATTGATTTATGCCCACCACACAACCTGTTTCAATTAGGTTAAACTGTTAATGCTTCAGATAACACGTTTGGTTAACCATACTAACAGGTACTCAAGAGCAGAGGAGCGATTCTCTTGTGCATCTGTCAATGTAACTTGCTCCACAGTAGCAGTCCAACGGACAACAACAAAATAAAGTGGCAAGCTTAGCTAATGTATCCTTCATTATCCGTGTCACTATATCACTATTAGAAAACACTACATGTAGTTTTCCTGTGTTCAATGTTCTCCGAATGGAAATGCGTAACCTCAACGTTATCATTTCAAAAGGTGCCTCCACTCTGAATGCTAGTCACATGCAAAGTGGTTTTATCTACAGTCTGAATCACCTTTCTCTCTCTTTTCATGATAGGATATTTATTTTTAAAATTGAGCCTATGAACACAGGCCGCATAAGGAAAATTTAAAGAAGTCGGTTTGGGGGGGGGGGAGAAAGGAACGCAAATTCGCATATTCAATTACTCAATAATTATTTGTAGTGGGCAAATTATCGACATCTGAATATCTTTCTAAATAACCACTAGATAGGCAAATCCAAATATCAGATGTTTCAAAGAAGTAATCCCGTAGAACCATTGAAACACAATTTATGTGTGCCAAAACAACTGCTCATAACATTGTTATATCCTGAGACGTTATGTTGAAACAATAAAGAAAAGAAACGATTTCTCAGAAATGCATTTCAGAACACTATTCCAATTATTAAAGATATGGTTAAGTAAACATTTTGTTTCTATGACTATTACATTCATATTACCCTACCCTCCCAGTTAGTAAATTTACCAACCACACATAAAACATATTACACATTTCATTACATATGAAATGCTAAACATGAAATCAACACATTGACTAATTAAAACGATAACTCACTCAAGATCTCTCTGCTCTTCTACAGTGTGGATATTTGATGTTACTGGTTTCAAGAAGGCGAGAATCTTCTCCGTCACTGTTGGAACAACTTCACTTGTTTCCGGAAATGCTTAATAGTGAACAAAGTAAATTACCATTCAATCACATATTAAATGGGAGATATCATAAACAGATTTGTGAAAAATCACATTGATGCACAGTGTATGTTATGTTACGATGAGAAGACAACATTGTGTTTACCCACCACTGAACATACTGTAAATCTAACTGGCTAACTAACTAACAAACAAACTAACTAACTAACTAGCTAAATAACTAACCATCTGTGACTGATTGACTGACTGATGTATTCAATCATTGCTCCACACAATCTATGTATCATGCCAATCAAATGCTCATTCAATTATTCACACCAACACAATCAATTTGAAGAATTCATTCAACATACTGACAATTCAATACAAATTCCTACTAACCAGTGCTTCCACTGCTTCGAATCTATCCCTACAGATTACTGTCATTATCATCTTCGATTTCATTACTTTTACTATTACTCTTCCAATTCAATCTACTTATTCCTCTTCGTAAACAATACACCAGATTACTAAATCTAAACGACACTAGTCGATATTCGGTAATTACACCGTCCATTGCCTCAATGTCCTTTTCTCTAAACCATTAACTCAATCGATATTCACTCATTCGAATTATCTCTTTTCAACTAATTCTCTCATTCCATATTCCAACTTGAAACACTCGTTTCACATACATTTGCATACATTCTCGTTGAGCTGTTTAGTTTGTCGCTGTGTATTTCTCGCTACCACATTTATTCATTGATTTATGAATGAGTAGTGAAATACATCATATTCAGAAAATACATGTACACTAGAATAATCGAATTTTCACAATTTATCTCCACGACATTCATTATTACATTTCTTGGCATGTTCGTTGAGTAGTCCATTTGTGTCGTTTCTATATGAGACATTCACAGATCTCATTTAATTCACTAACAGTTGAATAAATCACATTTCAACATCAACATTATTACATCAATCAAAACATCACCATCCTACACAAACTCCATATAACAACAGTTCAGTGAGACACCAAACACTCAAATACTTGAACTCCACTCACCTTCAATTGTAACAATTGAACCTGATGAAATTGTTTTCGTCATTTGTTGCCTCGTCTCAGCTTCAATCACCTCACCTTGAACTCTACACGTGTATTCACCAGAATCCGATGCAGTCACTTGATGCACTATCAGACGAGCTATACCACTATCCTCAAAGTAGATCATCTCATTACGATCCGATTGAGTTAATTCCTTACCATCGAATTCCCACACAACTTCAATTGGCTTCAGATCTGATTGAATTTGACATTCCAATCTACAAATTTACACATTATTTCACAATTACACAATATTTCAATGCATCATTTCAATTTACAATCATATCACATGACTAATGATATCAGGCCATGTATTCAATGCACTTTCATCATTCTTTTTAACAGACACTTCATGACAAATATTTTGCCGGTCAGTCACTGGTGTTCTCTCCACCCTTTTCATACATTATTTGTTTGTAAGGATACATCCAGAAATGTAGATGATCAATTTACCAATAAACTATATTTAATTGTTTCAGTATGTCTTCTTTTACTGTTCATTAGAAAAGTAACGAATTATCAGATTTTCATGTGGTGCAAATCTTAACATTACTGTCAAGTGAGAACACATTCGAAAACACTTATATATAAATCATTAATGCAATTTTTCACAATTATTACATTATTCTAATTATTCGATTGCATCCACACTAACATTCACTCATGACGAACACGAACAAAGACAATCAAACAAATATACGAGATCATCTCTAACCACAAAATATCTCTATTCGGACAATCAACAATGCGTAATCCATTCGATGCCCATTTATATCACATATGTGGTTGATCACTCCTCTACACACAATCACCACATATCAATTCCATGATCATTACAAATGTCTACAATATCTCATTTGAAAAAGCTGAATTACATTAAGCAACACAATACATGTAAATTCAAATCACACAAATCGTGGATGTTCGTTATGTTGGTTAGTCAATAGCATAGCCAACAATTCTATTCTTCAAACACACTCCACCAATCACACTCAAAACACACAATACATTTCGTTACATATAAAATTGTCAACTTGAAATCAACACATTGACTAATTAAAACGATAACTCACTCAAGATCTTTCTGCTCTTCTACAGTGTGGATATTTGATGTTACTGGTTTCAAGAAGGCGAGAATCTTTTCCGTCACTGTTGGAACAACTTCACTTGTTTCTGGAACTGCTTAATAGTGAACAAAATTTATTACAATTCAGTCACATAATTAATGTACAACATCGTTATTTTTAGTAAATTCTTATCATATTACATTTTATTTATCAATCTATTTCGGCGGTATTTGTTTATCTTTTCTTTCCTTTTTTATCTTGTTTACTTTTTAATCTCTATATGTTTTTTCTTTTCTCTCCTTTTCTGCTTACATCGATATTTCTCATATGAGAATACTACTATTTGTTTTACCATTATATGCCTACCTAATTTTACAGATGGTTAGGTTTTTGCCTTCAATCTGAAGCTTTGGTAGCCAAGTCTGTGGTCCACATTGCTGAGGAGTTTCACCCTGGAATGAAACATGTGTTTAGAGCTTTTTAGTTTTCACTTGTACTCTGCCAACTGTGTTATATTCAATTAACTAATATCATTTTGTTTTCTACTCAATCTATATTTATATTTCATTATATTATTCCAGACTTTTATTTAATTGTTTTTATAGGTTTTAACTTGTTCCTTTATGTTTCACAATATATTCCAACCAATTTTTTTTAACTTTATTTATCTGCGTATCTAATGAACGCTTTAATCTGCGATGGTTACCTTATGAATACATTCTTATCTGTAGTTATGCATTTGATTTCTAGTTTATTATTTTTATGCTCAATAATCTCTCAAGTATCTTCTTGTTTGTGCATATGCTCTTTTCTACGACGTTGAAAGTTTTTGGGTTCAATTAGCTGTTAGCTTGCTTTTAGGCTGATGAAATTCTTATGGAAACTAACTAATTACTAAACAACTATGTTGTGGCTATTAAACCTTATTGGATTTAGTAATTTATATTCAATGGATTTTAACTATCATACTGTCATTCAGATTTACATAAGCTAATGAATTCTTGCTTAGCTTTTTACAGCATAATGATTAGGGTTACTAAGCACTGGCAATTGAATATTTTGTTTATTTCCTACTTATAATGTTGTGTTTACTTGTTACATGGGAAGTCTCTATATTCTGAGAGTTAACTGCATTTTCCTTCAGACTAGGTTAATCTTGCTTTTAAATCAAACAATATGATTTTACTAAGGACTTTTATGTGGTGATCATTAATTACAATCAAACTATATTGTGATACAAGATTAGCATAATCGTTCTCGCCATGATAAATGCAAACTTAATTACTCGTCGATAATTTAGCGTATTTATAAGTAGTATAAAATAACTTTCGATATTTATTGCATATTTTAACAACTATATGCACAACATTTTCGCAATGATAGATGACTAATTTCTTATCTCTAATAAAATAAAAGAAGTGGTCAGTCGAACAGAAACTTACTACTAGTCATTCATCAGGTCAAAGAATTTAATCACTTCTGTAAGAACTTAGTAACCTGAAAGTATTTCTTTTCAAATCAGTCAAAAATTAGGCTTAGTGGCTAATATTTTTTCACTCCAAATAAACAACACAAAACGTGCAATTTCGACTGCTAAATATTTAAGTTATTAATGGGATCTATGTAATAAAACTGTTTTTAGACAATAGCATACCTTCTATTTCCACAACAGTACTTGAAGTGATCGTTTTCTCAATTGGTTCAACTTGTGCAGGTTCAAGATGAGATTGTGTAGCAATGCAAGTGTACTCACCCGAATCTTTTGGTGTAACATTGTGTATTATTAATTTAGCCAAACCACTTTCATACTCAAAGACTTGTTCAACACGATCAGATATACTTAATTCAGTGCCTTCATGACTCCATTTAACAGATACTGGTTGTTGATCTGCTAATAATTGACATTCTAATCTATATTTCGAGTAAAACAAAGAGAATGCATAAACATGAAATTCTCTTGAGAAAATAAAATAACTTCTTATGATTTTATTCATTGAATACACTACTACTCAAATATAGTAATCAGTATCAATTGATGATCATTTCAATTATTTCCTTGTGGAAGTTCAAACTAGACTAACAAGGGTAATGTTAACATCAATATTACCTGTTATCCTTAATAATTTTACGAATATAATTTAATTCTAAAGTATGTTAATGCCCAGTTATTGTAATACTAATCATCCGAAATTGTTTTATATCAATTCATTTAACCTATTACATAATATTTTTCATGATACTATGTAGATAAAATACAATAATATTACAAGAATAACATTGATTAAACTTACTCTAAAGTATATTCTTCATTTGTATTTTGATGTAATTCATAATGAACAGGTTTTATAAAACTAAGTTCATATTCATCTTGAATTGTTTTTGATTCAATTGTTATCATATCTGGTTGTGATGATAGATCGGTTAGTAAATCTTCAACAACTGGTATATGAATTTCAGATGCAGTATGTAATTCACATGAACATTTTAATTCTCCATGTGGATATAATACAGATACACTAATAGTTCCAATTATTTCAGAATTAATTTTAGGAATTTCTAAGATAGATGTAAAATCTGTTGTTTTTATATCACATGGTATCAATTCTGGACTAATTTCTAAGCCTTTAACATACCATCGAAATTCAACAGGAATTGTAGTTGGTACAATAGAACATTCAAGCTGTAATGATTGATCTAATGCAACTTCTAATTGTGAACTAAGTGTTTTAGCAAATTGTACATTAACAGTTTGTTGTTCTGTTGGTTGTATATGACATACTGACGTAGACTGTCCTAATGGAGACGTAGCAATAATTTGCAACATAGTATTATCATCTTTTTCAGGTTGATATTCATGTAGTATGGCTCGATAATGTAAAGTTTCATTATCAGCTTGTTCTGGACCGAAAAATTCAAATCTTTCAGCTGTTGATGGTGAACTTATTGCCCATTGAATATCCGGTAAGGGATTAGCCTTTATTATAATATCCATAACTACTGTAGATCCAACTTCAGGTGTAAGTTTTTCCGGCAACCCTTGAATAAATTGAGGTGCAAATTCTAATTTTGATATGGTTGGTTTAGGCTGTTCATCTTCTTTTACTGGTTGATAAGTTAGTTCAAGATTACATGAAGTATAAATCTTTTCTTCTTTTGTACCGATCACACGTGTTACCATACAAGTAATTTCACCTAGATCCCACGTGCTGGGTTTATTAATAGTCAATCGACTATGCCAAGGATTATTCTGTGCTACATTATAGCGTTCAGGTTTCTTTTCTGGTGGTAATAAAAATATGTCTATTCCGTTCATATACCAACTAAATGTAGGCGTAGGTAATTCGGTAAATGATGTGTCTAGTCTGTCAACTTCTACATCAAGAACTATTGCTTCATCCATTTCACTGTAGGCTAAAGTTGGTGGCAGCTGTTGACTGAAACGCAATTCAGGTGGTTCTACATGTTCAGGTGCTGATACATCATCTGTTTTAGCTATCATTGCTAAAACTGAAGATGTTACAATTTTTGTTCCAGTTTGACCAGCAGCCTCAATAGTAACTTCACTAGGAAGAATATCTGGCTGAACGGATGGAATTATAAGAGTTGTACGATTTACATCTTCAAGAACTTTGAATTGTTTAGTTGACTGATCTAATTGTAATCCATTTAAATACCATCTAAATGTGGCAGGTGGTTCTGCTTCTACTTCACATTCTAATCTAGCACTATCTCCTGGATGTAATTCAATTCTTTCTGGTGGGTGACGAATAAAACGTGGTTCAACAACTTTCCCATCAATTATTTCTAATTCTAATACACTACTGCACATAGTTATACCAAGTTCATTCTCTGCACGTACCATAATTTCACCTACATCGAAAGCATTTAAATCGTGTATATTTAATGTGTAAGTATGGGTTGCCTCATCAATATATAATTCTCTTTTAGAAATCTTTTGTTCAGAAACGGATGTTATTAAAACTGGTTCAAACTCTACACCATTATGAAACCATCGCAAAGTTGGTTCTGGATATCCATTTACCGAGCATTTCAACCTAAATATAACACAAAAATTTTAAAATGAAACAAAGTCATTTAACTATCACTTCAACATGTATGTGATTTTATGACCTAGTTGGAGAGGTTAAACAACTTCATTTTCACGTTAATTTACTTAATACATCATTCAACAATTCTACTATCGAAAATAATTATACTACCTAATTTAGTAATACTGATCTTTTAGAAATACATACAGAACTTATCCGGAACTAAAGTTTTAACGTGTTACAAATCTTCAGACAAAACATGTTTCCAGTTCATTTAACTACTGAATTCCTGTCTTAATTAACTAAAAAAAATAAAACCCAAGTCTTGTTTGTGTTTAGACGTTGAGGTTAGAGACTTTAACTGATATGATTTGAAAGCGAATGTTCGATGAACCTCAGTGTTATAGTGAAATAAATAGCACCAGGTGCCTAGATAGTCTTCCTGAACTTTCGACTGGTAGGTTGGAAACAGCTAGAAATGCTGAGTAGGTAGCCTATTTTTTAGCATAAATATTAAGCATTAGTTAACTCATGGTGTGAATATTAGGAAAAGTGATGATTAAAGACAGTCTATCACAAACTACATTAAATGATTTGACTCACGTGACAGTGTGATGTTCTGGTACCTTTATTCGAGGTTCTAGACGTTTTTCAAAAACTGGTGGTGTTGGCTTTGGTCCTGTTATGAAATTCAGAGAAATAAGTAATTACTAAAGTTGGATGAAACTATTCAATAGCATTTCCTATCATTTGTTTATATTAACATAATTTTTATTGAACATCAAACGGAGAATTATTAGTCATGTCGATGAGAACACCTAATGACAATCAAGAACTACACTAATAGCATTAGGAATCACTAATATAGGGTCAGACTCCAGAATACTTGTGAAGATTCAAGTGTATTCTTCTAGGACATAACACTAACCAGGAAAAAATAAATAATTCTGTGATAAGATGCTATAAGAACTACGGATGTAGTTCTTATAGAATGATATGAATTACTTACGCACAAATCAGTGAATGGTTGTTCTGTAGTATAAGTTAATTAAATTTTTAAAAAATTGTGCAACAGTTAAACATGAATGCGTTTTGTGTATAGTCTGCAATTTATCGATAGCTAGGCGTACTTCTCGAGACGTGAAAATCCTACCTTCAATCCCTTGGATGTATGGATAGTGTGTACTGCTGATGATCATCATATCACGATGAAATAGATCACTAATAATTCCTAGATTTTAGTGGTACCCACGGGAGATCAATGTATGACAAATGGAAACAAATTAGCTTTGATAAATCAAGGTAATTTCACGTGACTAATTTTAGCAGAACTATGTAGTAAGTTAGTTTAATTACTTCAGAATATATATATATATATATATATATATATATATATATCTGCACAGCTAGTTGGCCAGTCAGTAAATCAATAAAGCATCAGTGACCTTGCAAGCGATTGGTTGTTGGTTGAGTCATTTTTGCCTAGAGCTGTTTCGCGTGAAAATGGGGTCAAAAACAAATATTCACTATATCCACTACATTTGAGCAGATATGATTGTGGTTTCAAGGGCAACAGAGAGTGTTTTCAGCTGCTTAAGCTCAAATGTTGTAATCAGTGCTATCAAAATATTTTGGTCTAGTCAAAAAAGGTTCAGGATTAAATGTTGCTGCTCCAAGGAATTCAGAGAACGAATTATTAGGGTCTACCTTCGTCGAAGAAGTGATGCAAGAAATTGATGCAATCCCCATCATAGTTCCCGAAGAAGCAGAGCGAGAAAATGATACAGTTTCTGTCGTTGTTCCTGAGGTAGCAGTGGCATTGCCACATGTTTAATGTGATTGAGTCTCCATGTGCATAAGCTATTAGCCCACCTCAGAAAACTGTCATACTTGATGCAAGTAGTATGGCCTGCATTCTGAGTCAGGAAGCTGCCTTAAGTAACATGCCCAAAGTGTCTGCTGTATACACGAAGAAGCTGAGTCATTCGGCAAGAAGAAACATTAAGCCGAGAGAAGTTGGTACTATTGTCGAAGTTCACTTAAAATGTCATGAAGTCATGGACTTCCTAATTCAAACAAGAAGTTGTAAAGATTATACATGCTCAATATGATGAAGTTTGACTTGGTTACCACGAAAGAACCCCACAAATTTCCGTGGAGGAGGAGATTAGTGGTAGATAGTGGTTGTTTGTGTAATTTGTAATTAATCATATTCCTTTTCTTTCTAAATACTTTTCTTAGTTGTACATGATCACACTCAGATTTACGTGAACGCATGGAATCATGTCATTATCCTTTTCTTTCAAAAAGGGGAGGTGTTATGTTGGGTGATTAAAGAAGAGTAACAAACTTTCAGAACTGTATTTTGGAGGACCATTTCAATTATTTTAGTTGTGAGTAATGTAAACATTTCATTCCTATCATTTTTACGTTCATCTTACTCTGTCCTCCCTCTTAGTGTATTTACCCTTAGTATATTGTTTCTTATTATTTACTACAGTCGATTGGTTGTGTACAAGTTATCCCTATTCACTACCTCTATTTCCTTAGTTCTGTATTAATGTTAGTTTCCTAATTGGTTGACTGTGTGGTCTGATTTTGTATATATATAAAGGCATGATTAAAATACGATTCAATTCGATTCTGTCTGTTGGTTCATAAATCGTTGTTTCCTCTATTCTGGCTTTGGGAACTGGTAATTGTGGGCAGACATGCTCGTACACTGATTAGCAATTATCAAGGGCACTGTGTATTTTCGCACTACATAACAATCATCACCAACAACGTTTGCTACCTTGAAACTAATTTCTGAAGCTTCATTGATCAGGTAATATAGTTTGGTCCAACAGTTTGATCATGATGCGTTAGTACGAAAAGTCGCATAATTTATACGGATAATTTTGTGGGAATAGGTATTAAGTTTAGTTGCTCGTATTCTTCGCATGTTGATGTTGGTTAGGTTCCACTGAGAACTAGGAAACACTGAACACACGCTTCGTTCTAGCATAGAACCTTTCAGCAGTGAGCATCATCGGGTCATTCATATAATCGAACTCAGGGCCGTTAGGTCTCACGCTTAGCTGCCTGTACAACTAGGTCATCGTGGTAGGATTACCACTCTCATTAATATGTGATATGGCTTGGAGACTAACCATTGTCATTCGTAGTATTAGTCTCACATCAGTTTGAGCTCCTTATTATTAGATGAGCCTATCTTAATACATACTACATATGATGATTCAACACTAAGATGAGAATCATACTCTTGAAAGGTAACCAACATCATAAGTTACACTGAAAGTAACTTTTCTTTATACTTTGATTGAATCCACCATGTTAATGTCCTAAGCTCATAAAATTACTGATAATCAAACACGGTAGTCTTCTTATTGGATAGTGTTGGTTATTCATTACTTTGGTATGTGACACAAGGATAATTAGAAGTCAGTTGAACTACGTTTGAGATACTCAATTTAATAGATTTGATTAGGCTAGAAACGTGACAGATATTCAAAGCTGGATCTGGTTGTTCGACATGTTGAGGATAAAATGATTTATAATTATATTTAAATTGTTTAACAAAATTGTGAGTAGTTTTTAAACTAGCAGGAATTCCTTAAGTTGGATTGTAACTAGCAAGCGAAATCCAGGACGCTAGTTTCGTCCTGTTTGGGACTCGTCTAATAGATATACCTGCATCCCAACTTAAATAATACTTGTGATTAATAACTGTCTTGAGGTGATCCGCTCAGGATGCATATGTATCAACACTAACTTACCAGCTTCAGTTCATAACAAACCAACGGGAAAATACAAGTTCATCCTAATTGTCAGAAATTCCACTTACAATAACATTTAGAATTTAGTGAACTTAGCTAAGTTAATAAGTGTACGTGATATACAAGAAGCGTTAACAACAACCTATAGAATAAATGCGAGCTACTAAACTTTAATTTATTTAAACATACCTGATCGAATGATAATCATTTTTGTTTGTGAAATTGTTTGACCAACGGGATTAGATGCTCTGACAAGTATTTCTCCACTGTCAGACAGAGAAACCATATAGCATTCAAGCTGTGAAATATACCTATCTGTTGTAATCTGAAATCAAATATAAGTAGTATGTCAAAGTGAGGTGAATAACATTTCGAAAGAATTGGCTAAAAACAGCAGTTTAAGAATGACATTGCTATCGAAATGTTAACACCACAACTGAGAAAGATATTACACCAAATATTTAATACAGCTGATTTGAACGTTTGATTTAATAAACGTCTAATAAAATCAATCGTAAACAAGGTTAGACTGTCTGAATTTTTAACACCTAAGTGAATTTACAAATTCAACTGCTCTTGTAAAGTGAGTTACACTGGACTCACAATCCGATAAGTCCGTCATCCGATTGCTAAGCTTCTAAAGCATTTAATAGATACTCGGGTACCATGTAGATCTAAGAACAGCTTTCAAAATTATTCAACGTATCCTCTGTAATACGTTATATCACTTAAGAATTCGTCTTTCACACAGCCAAAACTATCGAAATTCATAATCTTAAGCATGACCTTAATTTACAAAAGAAATTCGTGCAATCACTTTCCTTAATTTGCCCGTCTTCATATAAAAATTTACACCCTTTTGTAAGTTTTGCTTATAAAATTATGTATCATACAATTTGTATACTTGCATACTTAGTTAATTACAATTTCCGTATCTTTAATATTACGTAATTATTCTTAATAATTGACTTGTTATCTAAACAGTTTACAATTTCTTTTATTAATTAATATGTGTCGGGTGTGAGGCAGTTACCCACCGATGGCAATGGATGAGGTCGCGCAAACGTATCACGAATTGACTGAATTAGAAATATCAACCATTAGGAGCCGGCTCAGTGGTCCAATGGTAAAGCGCTCGTCGCGGAGCCAGAGGGTCCTGGGTTCGATCCCCAACAGGATCGTGGATGCGCACTGCTGAGGAGTCCCATACTAGGACGAAATAGCTGTCCAGTGCTTCCAGGTGATCAATGGTTGTCTGATTCAGAACGATTCGTGATATCAGGATTAACAATTAATATGTAGTCTGACTAACTATATTTCAACTTTGATTACCGTAATTGCATTATTTCTCTGAGTTTAATCGTTTGATGTCTTCTCCATAAACATGCACTTAAACAATCCAAAATTGTAATTAATGTTATTACGTAACACTATAACATATTGAATATTACTCCCCTAATGTAAACCATAAACATCGATTTTGCAGCGTGAAGAAAAACAAATTGAAATTAAATATATTTTCGCTTTATCTTGCGTTTTATTAAATTCTTCTAAGCTGCGAATCATCCTGAACTTCAGCTGAAAAGTACTTTTGAAACTGAATGCTCAAGTCTTATCAAAATTAGAGTTTTCATATGATTTGGATCATTTAGCTAAATGGTATTAGAGCAGATATGATGGTGGCAGATGTGAGATAGTTTTTAGTACAAGTTCATAGAGGAAGTGCCCACCACAATTCCTGTAATTGAAGGTAATCTTCTAATAAATGTCTTACTAGCTAATGCAATCGAAATAAATATACTATAAAAGGTTTCAATAAAAGTAAAGAAACTTGTTAATTTACTTTCCAAACTGGTCCAGATTGTAACGGTTGACCATTATGATACCAATCAATTTTAGGCAAAGGTTCTCCTGAAACTTGAACTTCCAAGCATATACGTTCACCTTCTTTGACTTCTATTGGCCCAGTAGGTAAAGGTTTAACAAACTGAGGAGCTATTTGTAATGGAGCTAAAAGGTAAGTTATATTAGAAATTAAATAAAAATGTACTATGCTTAGAATGCTGCACACTTTGTGTATTACACTTATTTTTGAGTCATATGAATCTTGACTGCTAGACTGTTAAAGCATATCTGTAAGCCTAAATTAACTCAACCATAAAACAGACTTTGAATAGACAAAAGAAAATATAAAGTTAAAAATTTTACACCCATTCACATAAAAGTAGTTTAAATCATCTGCCACTAGAAGATTTTCATCACAAGAAAAGATCTGTCTACAGTGAATTACATAATAATATGTAAATTAGAAAAGAAACATAACGTAAGCAAAGTATAAACCAACCAGAAACTGATACTTCTACTGAAGCTTGAACTTCTCCACCAGAATTTACTGCACGTACAGTATAGACTCCAGTATCTTCTGGATAAACATTTGAAATAGTAAGTGTTGTATATCCATCTGATCGAACTTCCGGAAGAAAATAACGTGATGGTTTTATAACTTCATTGTGTAATAACCAAGTAATTTCTGGCACTGTGTACAAAAAGAACAATAATAATGAACTGAACTAGAACTTATGATATGTATACTTATATCCACTTCTATTGTGTTCATAAAGAATATTTTTAACTTAATACACTCATTTATTTAGTTAATTCATTATCTATTTGTATATTCCATTGTCTTTCACTATCATTGGTGGAAATCTCATTAAAATTTAATTATAAATATGCTTTAATTCACTTTTATTCACGTTTCGTTATAATAAGATAACATACATAGGGAATTATTTGATTATCCTAAATTATAACAGAGTAACTAATCAGTACTACTCTTCATGAAGTTGATTATCGTATTTGAATACTCATCTTATTAAAATCTATCTTGATTGATTAAAATGGTTACCTATAGCAGACATTTTATGAATACCTCAAGCTTGTTTTTATACTGTAACCGAGTGGAATTAATTTGGAAGTGAGTAAATTGCCATGATGACAGTAAAATATTGTAAATAGAAAATTTGTTAAATGAATTCTGACGATTCAATTATCCATTAAATATCATTTAATTTGTATTGTGACTGGCAAATGGAATCCAGGACGCGCGTTTCGTCCTATTTGGGACTCATCGGCTGAATGTACCTGCATCCCAAATTAAATGAAACTTGTGAATAATCGCTATATCGAGGCAATGCACTCAGGATGCACATATAGCAACAGTGACTGACCAGCTTCAGTCTATAACAAATCAATGGGAATATACAAATTCATCCAACTACCAATTTGCCCATTGCACAAACGTGACTGTCTAGACTCAGTAGTCTAGTGGCGTTTGACACGAAACGGACTGAGTTCGAATCCCACTGTGAACATCAACACTGGAATGCAGGTACATCCAGCCGATGATTCCCAAATAAGACGAAACGCGCGTCCTGGATTCCACTTGCCAGTCACAATACAAATTTAATGATACTTGTGAATAATTGCTATATCGAAGTAATCCGCTCAGGATGTACATATAGCAACAGTGACTGACCAGCTTCAGTCTATAACAAATCAATGGGAGTATACAAATTCATCCTACTATCCATTAAATGTTAAGTGAAAACAGATATGCATTGAAATTTAATCAAAACAGACTTCTTAAAGAAAACTTAAATTGAAGAAGTAAACAACACTGAAGGAAGCTTTGCTCTTGAAATTGCAATTTAAAAGTGATATAATTTATGAAATTGTAACATGATGGATAAGAAATGAACATGGAGAAGCATTCCATACCCCCGTATTATTATTTTTGTTCTGTACTCATTCTATATTAATCTTACAAAGGATAAATTGTTAAGGTCCACCAACTTAATGCATATTCATCAGTTTAATTGATAAGATGAGGTCAGTCACTAAACTTTGTGTTTTAGTAAGTGACAAAGTAGAAAAATAAGAAGTTTCATTTAGTCGACACGAACTACCAAGTTGACGTTACTTCAGCATTTAAAGTGATATAATAAACACTACTGAATGTACCCTTTACCTCCAGATACCGCGCCTCCTACATACATCAGCGGCTATAGTTATCCATTTTGACTTATTATTATCATGTGAATTTACTCACTACTAATTAATTGGTATTAATTTTATGTTCGAATATAAAACGACGTATACCAGTGTTCAGGAGCGATATACAAAGTAATACAAAGATCCATTTATGTTCTTAATAACTTAATGTAAATATCTAATGCATGACATTAGTGCAAATCATCGAATCAACTGTAAATTCCAAATGTTATTTAATGATGTATTCCGTTTATAGAAATGTTAACTATTCATCGAATAATTTGCATAATTACACTTACTTGGTGTACCTTCTATCACTGCAGTTAGTTGAACTGACTGGGATTCCATGACAGTAACACTTTTTGGTTCTTGAACAATTCTTGGTGGTACAACAGCAGCTGGTTTAGCTATTTCGAGAAAAGAAAGCATATATAACTGGGTGTCAGAATTCAATATGAGTATGATTATTGGCTTTAACCTGAAATAAAACACTTGACATTAATAATGAAAATTAATTCAAAGATTTTGAATGGTTAAACAATAATAAAACAATTAGCCAAGTATTTATTGGTTAAACGAACACCAGATCACACTGATTGACCATTCATTAGTAACCAAAGTTATAGTTTATAGGCCTGTTCAAACTGTATAAATCAATCTGTCTGCACTCATTAAATTTCTTGACTCGTAGTAGCTTGCATTATGTTCTGTTGACAGGTTGTAGAGATCAATCTGTAGAGATCCTTGGATCAGAATATACTAAAAGATTAGTTGAGTGTTTTCGTATTCGTAGCCAAAAACATCGTGCAAATGTTTGACTTCATTAAAAAATAGCGTAGACAGATATTATTATCATTAATTTCTATGACTTTGAAAACTATGCACTATCGTTTTACCCATCACACATTAGACATTTTAGAATTTTTGAAATTTGATAATATTGATGGAACTAACAGTCAATCATTTGTTATTTCTTACCTTTTATCTAAATGAAACGCTCACATGACATTTTATGATATTCATAAACACACGTTTTTTTAACCCATCCTTTTTGGGATATGGTTTGATACAATCGGAACATTGCAAATATGCATTAGTAATAAGTATCCTTTATTATGGCTCCTAAATGTAGGACTTTCAACTATTAGACATCACTTTCTTTTTAGTTTGCTTTTTAGTAACTGCGGAAACCTGGATGATGGTTTATTTTACTAGTAATAAAAATTTTCGACAAAGATGATAATTACAGATAACTTTAACCGTTACCAACTCCAGGTTTGCTATTGTAACTACATAATTGAGTAATACTGGCTAAAACACTTGTCTCTTTAGGTCTATCTACAAAGTCAATTCAGTGAAAAGCTAAGATTATATCAATATTTTCCTAATATAAACATCCTAGTTAGTGATGATCACAGTACCAAATTTGGAAAAACTTTCATGAAAAATTGAAAATCCAATTCACTTCGAAAAAACTAAAAACCTTTTGGAAATATGAGGATGAATTTCACCATTGTATTTTATCGTCTGAGTTAATTGAAGAGTTTTAAACATGACCCTCAATAAGACATATTCAAACACATTAAAGGATGCTATGAAGATCAGTCTAATTTATACATTAGATTAGTCACAGACTGACTTAAGTTAGGATACCATTGAAAACCCTAAAGAACTTCACAATTGTTTAGTCCTATTTTTTGATTCCTTAGTAGTTGTGACATTAGTTGCATCAGGTCTTACTGTGAACGCTTAAACACTGAGTTATATCATTTTAAAGGGTTACATATACATTATTTATTACATTCAAATGTTGATACTATAGTAACGTACACTTGAGAGTTTTAGAGTTTGGGTATGTAAATAGTAAAGTTTGTTGGTAATTGATAGTGTGCTTACTAGTGTTCACATCTCATGAGCTCTAGTATATCAATTTAAAGTTGAACAGAAGTAGTTTATTTGAGGATATGGATCATTTTGCTTAGGATTTCTCAAGTGAATGTATCAGTGCTCCAATGCCAATGTTCTCACAGACAGTAGAACTGAAAATGTACAGTTGTGAAGTTACTCATCAAGTCACCTAACTCGAATATATATATATATATATATATATATATATATATATATATATATATATATATACAATAACTGTATAAGTGGTTGCGTCTATCGCATTTTTAGAATTTATAACGACTGTTCCCACTGCAATCTCAAATTACCTTGTACAGAAACATTTGCTTTACAAATCGCCTGCCCATGGGCATTGATTGCTACACAACGATACTCGGCTGAATCTTCTGGTACTGTTTCACACAGCACAAGAGTATGAAATGGTGGTGCATCAAATATACGTATATGTTCATGATCTTTTAATGGTAATCGTTGACCGTTTCGTTCCCAATGGACTTGTGGGGTTGGTTCACCAACAACCTATATTTCATTCAGTTAAAAAATAAACGTATATAAAAATGCCTTTTACAGATAAACTGGTAAAGTTAATCATTTAAAAATTTAGATTACGCAATTTAGATTACCCAGATGTAATATTATAGAGTAAAGCTTTACAAACCATCTGTTTACACATCAATAAGAAGGTCTATTATAACATTATCTATAAAATTTATAAGAATATAAACTCTGGTCGAATATCCAAAAAGGACTATATATTTTACTTCAATTATTTCTATATAAACTCTTTCCATATGATTAATTTAAGGTGGTTTTTGTGAAGATTAGTATTGAAATTATTGTTTGCATTCGTCACAGATTGCTCTCGGTTAGATGCCATTTAAAAATGAGGAAGCACTGAACTTAAATACCTAATTTCCAGACACGTACCTTTAATCAACTCACTGGTGACTAACATCAAAGTGTTCTTGAAGTTCTAGGGAAAGGTTGTTACACCTGAAGTTTAGATTTTTCGGATATGATACAGTTATCACCAATGACAATCGATGACCTATGGGCTATAACCTGAATCGGTGAAAGTGAGAATTCTCTTATTAGACACTGGCCCGGTGACGCTGATGTTTAAGCGTTCATCTGTCAGATCCTAAGGCCTTAGGCTTGATTTCCTGGCTGGATCAATGATGAGCGCTGTTGAATGGTCCAGTGCTCCATGGTTTACAATGAAATGTAACTAGGCTATTGCAAATACAAATAACAAATTCCCACTTAATTTTATTCATCCTACATTTACAATTGGATGTTCTGAAGTTTGCTAAAATTCGAACCGATTCGAGTCAACTATTAAAAACAAAGATGCAGCGGTCAATTGTGTCCTTCGAGTAAAGGATTTATTAAGAATGCATACATAAAAACCCGTCAGTAGGATAAAGCTCAGATCTCTCAGGTTTCCTGGCGAATGCATAACGTTACGACCATTGAGTCAATATTTAACGGTTGACATTACTTTATTTTGCACTAATAAAAATTTGCATACTAGGACAAAACAACTGTCTAGTGTTTCCTAATTTTCAACAGTTGTTTAACCCAGGTCATTTGATGGTATCAAACAAACGTTTTATTATGACTATTGTTGGGTATAAATTCGGAGAATAACGTGACTTAAGGGTGCTTTAATTTATTGAGTTTTATCAACATGACTACTAAGAGCTAGGATTAAATATGTATTTACCTTGCATTCAAATGTAATTGGTTCTCCAGCTTCTACAACATGAGATTCTATTAATGGTGGCACAAATTCAGGAGATTTTCCAGACACTTTTATTTGTGTTACTGTTAGTCTTGATTTACTACAAGCTTGTCCAGCCGGGTTACGCAGTATAACCGAAAAATTGCCTGTATCTTCTAGTAGAACTTTTGAAATTACAAGTTGACTGGATGTAGAAGTTGTCGTTATCTGTGAATGAAAGGAAACATATTTCAAGGCAAAGTGATAAAACGTTGATGATTATGAAGACGGTTACTACTATTCATGTGAATGTTAATTACGCGGTAGCTGTTATATTCAACACAATAATTACACTATCTGAATTAATTTTGAAGTCAACTCAATCTGTTCGTCTTTCTGTATGAATAAAAAATCTTTTATTTGAATCTGAAATTATGCGGTGCACATGACAGAAATCATCAAAACTTTATCACAGAAGTGTCAAAGAATTCGCTTGAGTCGGTCTGTTTTATATTAGGTGTTTTACTATGTGGCCACTGTTTATCGAGCTCTATATGTACATTGTTTGACCAATGAAAAACCATGCTGGAAGATTTTCATTTATTTGTTAGTTTGTACGTCTTATGTGATTTCACGCGAGTAGATGAATTCAAATATGCACGTGAAAGAGGCAAATTTCAGTAGCTTATCATTTTTTTAAAAGTGAAAAGTACTGGTCGACTAAAAAATGATAAACAAAGTTTGTTGCCTAAGAGGTCTGCTTATTACCCTCAATATTGTTTTATAAACAATATCACCAGAACTATCTTTGTTAAATTTCATTTTTAGAAATAGGGGGGAGTGGGGTGCTTCTTGGTGTCAACTTATGTCCCTGACCATTTGTACCTGGCTTTCAGGTATTTTTTTATAAAATCGTTTGGGTGCTCTAGTCTAGTTAGCATACAATTATTAAACTCTTACTCCTGCTTGGTGGTCTCCTCTTGTTTTTCTCCTAATATTTGCTTTTTTGGTAAGACATCTAACAATAATTTATACTGATACACCCTAATTTCTTCACATATGACTAATTATGTTTGAGTAACAATCACATTGTTAATCATTCGTAATTATGTCATTGATTACTTTATACTTGTTATATAATAGTCTGATACACTACTACATGAATGGGATCGGATCTCATAATTACTGTCCCCTAGTTTACCATAGTTACCAAATTAGATTAATCTGTTGCAAACAAAAGGTATTAAGTATAGTTGTCATTTGTTGGTAATGCTGAAATTTGCATTTAGACTAATTGTATCAATGTTTGAGAATAGCAAATAAAATAGTAAATAATGATAAATCATGGCATACTTTATAATTCTCTTTATTACTAATATCAACTTGTTCACGTGTCCAGATCACTTCAGGTGTTGGTTCACCATCGAATTCAACCTGAAAACCTGTAGACAATAGTATTATTGAATAAAAAAGAAATTATTTTTTTCTCAGAATTAACTAATATAATTGAAGAATAGAACAATGTTAAAGAAAAATTTCGATTAGATCAGAGAAGACTGATGAATTTACGTGGGACCATTAAGTTAACTGATAACTTTTCACAATCATAATGCAGGTTATGATAGTAACTAAATTTCACGGGGAAGAAATACAGTATTATCCAAATAAAGTCACAATGTATATGAAACTTTATGGATTATTTAGATTATATTAAGATCTGAAATCGATGAAACAATCATCCATCAGATCAGAATGTATAGATTTCTTAATAGTAGCAAGGGTAGTTTGTCCTGTTCAGTAATAATTACATTAGTGTTGTTTGCATAGACTAACTCTGTTTCATTTCCCTATTTTGTAACTACAGGAATTTCGTCACCAAAATTACATAAAATAGTATTTGCAAAGTATCCCATTACTACGCTTTTGATGGATTCAACAGGTAAACAATAAGTCAGTGTGTTTATGTGAGCTAGTTGTCACGGTTATAAGATCGAATCTTAATAGTAAATTAGCTAGTCTATGTATTTCAATGTAGCCAAAATATTTGGTTAGTGTTAACAGTTAAGTAAATTACTTAGTTTTGAAAAATTATGTCACGGTAACAAAATAAAACCAAAAACGTTTGCTGTATCCGTGAGAAAAAAGAACATCAGATTATTTTTGGTAACTATGACAGCTTAAAAGTTCATTTGGTCATATAATTCAGTGTTCTATAAGAAATTTATTATTCAGATATATGCCGTTATGATGATAGGACCAATCAGTATGTGCCTACACGCCTTCACCCCCAAAGCCGGAGTTAATAAGATACGACAACTGAGCTGACCACCAGACAGAATCAAACTATATTACAATTCTTTATACATACATAAAACCTGGTCACCCAATTAGGAAAATAACACCATTACAAAATATGAGTTACAGTGGCTGTGAACCAGAATAACGTATACACAAGTGATTAATCAAAGTCCATAAATGAAAAATGATATAATAACAGTTAATGTGATAAACGAAATGATAGACCAAGCGTAACGTAACACTAATAGAAATACAATGTTTTCATTAGCATATAATCAAAATAAACTGAAACAGTCTACCAAAAAATACTTCTGCAAGATAATCGATCTTCTTTAGGTGCCCGACATATCAAAAAATTCCTTTTAAAGGTGAAGTTATTGTATAGATCTAACAATAAATCATTTTGGTTTCATGGTTAAACGTACTTGTATACCTCTATAGAGGGGTATAGCTATCAATGTTTGTATTTTCTATCCAAATACCCGTTTGAAATCATAATATTTCAGTTGTATATTGTTGTATATACAAGTTATACTTTGACTGTTTATATAACTAAAAACATCCGTAGACACATGTATATCCAGTTAATTTATTATTCGAGTAATATATTAACTTAATAAAATTTTTATGTAAAACACTGTCAAATAAAATATTATCTTACGTTATATCTGATGATTCTGGAACAGTTATTGGTTGTAAAAATTTCAAGAAACGTGGTGAACGCATTGGAGGACCTTCTTGTATTGGTATAACTTCTTGAGGTATTACTTCAGTAGATAGGTTCTATAAAATTGATTTAAAAAATAATGATTTCTATTGTAATGCTAAATGGTTAAGTGAAGAAAATATGATTTTTATGTTGTGTTGATAATAACGCAGGTAAACTACGAACTACTATACTACCCAGGCTGCATCGGTTATCATCAATTATTGTGGGAGATTTCGAATCTGATTAATACATCATGGATTAATTTCGCTTAGTGCATTATTATAAAACAGGCAACACTGTACTGCTAACTTATTCTAGTATGTAAACTCTTCGTTAGTAACATAAACACAAGCCTCCCCCAGTAATTTGGTGAAGGACCTATACGCTTTATGACCAGTGTTTAATCTCTACACCACTTAACCTGGCACCCAATCGATTGTGTTCAATTTTAGTCGATTTGAGAAATATCGCGATACCTACGAGTTCAAGTCATTACTGCATATCTTGGAAAACTTCAAAAATACCCAATTAAGTTTCGGAAATATACAATATAGTTTAGGGGGGTTGCATTTCATGTCCATGCATATGTTCATCACTTGATTATTTCCTTTGAGAATACCTTAAACTATACAACCAGGTTGATTAGTAAACTGATGGATTGTTTCATGGGATTATTATAATATTATGGGTAAAGTTGATGTAGCTTTATTTGTACTTCACTTTTATCAACTATTACAAAAGTAAATTAGAAATGTTTTCTTAGTGTTTTCAGTTTAAAGAGAACAATTTAAAAGATGCTTATCATAATGTTTGGTCATCAATTAGAGTGTTACTATGTCAAGAAGTATTAGTCTTATGACTATCACAGTTTCTCTAGACATGTAATGTTTCAAACAATTATTGTGTAAAACAATTACTTTCAAAATGTAATATGATCAATAACTTACTTGGTATTGGTTTGAGTTGTGCACGTAAATCAACTGCTGGTATCACCTTCAATTCAGCAGATGCATTTACAACAGCATTTGGTTCAATATTTACTGAATTTGATGAGATATCACTTCGTTGAGCTACAACATGTATTTCACCTTCATCCTCAGGTTGACATTTTTGTATATCTAGATAGTAAATTAGACCGTCAAATCGACTAAAGTATCGTATTTCTTCACTTTCTGATTGTTGTTGTTGTGCTTGTTTTACTCCGTAGGAAGGTACAGCCTGGCCATTAATATACCATGTTACGATTGGTGGGGGATTTGCTACGATATGAGCAGTAAAGCGAGCATTTTCCCCTTGGTTTAAGCATATTGATTGTGGTGGTGTCATTATTATTGGATTAGGAGAGGCTTCTTCTAGCAACCTGAAAAATAGATCACCTTAATTGGTTAAATCTATTTCAGATATGCGTATAAATGTTACTGTGTATTAGAGACATTGATCTAATTAAAGACAATGTTATTCGCTTAAATATCATTTGTTCTCGTTCACACAAAAGATACCTCCTTTTAAATATGCTAAGAAGAGACGAAACTAGTTATTTTTTCGGTAAATATTCTTGTGTTTGCTATTTTTTGCTGAATGTTAAGTTGGTGGTAACCAGTACTACCGTTCATTCTCTCCGCACTGACCTTGCTATTTCTGATTGGACGTTGTAATTTTTAGCGTGCTATTACAAGGCCGTTGTTGTAACTACTTATACAATGTTAGGACAAAATCGAATCGAATCTTATTAGTGCTATGTTCGTGTCCTTCATAATTACCTATGTTGGTAAACGGCTAAGCCCAGAGAGGGACGGTGGACACGAATAAACATCCTACGAACTCCTGAAGTCTTAGAAATCCGAAGGTTAATTCCAATCATTTGCGTGTATAAACGAAATATACAGTCTCAGACTTTACACTGGTTCTAATATTTCTTTATCTTTTCATGTTTTGATGCCTTCTTGAATTTTTAATATTCTGTAATTGATTTGATAAACCACTTCCAACTTTTTTCAATCATTACTGTCTTGCCACATGTCACTTCTTCATTTCAGGCAAATAGACAATTACTGCTTATTCTTCTAATTTGTAAAATGATTTCAGTTTAGAACATAACTTTGTTATTTAGACACTTGCGTAACATTATTATGATTCTTTTAATGCTTCGAACTGTTAAATAACTTATTCTGTAGGCTCCTTATATTTTTCCTTGGATACATATTATTAAAAATGACTATATTTCAGATCAGGTAACTATGGTAAATGACATGGTCAGAGAAGATTCTCTCTGCCGAAGTGTTTATTGATTTATTTAGCTGGCGATACCACTACGGCCTGTTTGAAATCACGGGTTACCATTTTTTTCCAAATATCCTAACAAGTAACATTTTGGTTATGTTTTAATTACTCAATCATGTCTTAAAACTTATATAAAATATCTATGACCTAAATTAAGTAATACAATGAGATACCACGGTAGCTGGCAACAAGCGTTGAGAAGAATCAATATTCATCAGTTGTTTATTCATGAATTTTTTAGTCCCAGCTGCAGATCACTTATTAGAAAAGTGAACTACGTACAATTACTCTTTAGTCTAAACATATACCATAACTGTAGTTCAATCATAGTTCATGAATCTTGGCAACATGACCTGTATGATGACAATTTATTATCGCTAAGAGATTCCAAGATTTTTCATCAGGATTGTTCTATCATTAAGAACAAGTGTTGTGGTGGTGTTATTACTTTCATGAACATGAAGTAGTATATGTACATTAAAAAAAAATAACTTTTTGAGATACTGAATGCAAAAAATTCATATTCTACTAAACATACTACTAAATAAAGTTACTATTATTATTATGATCATAGTGTAGCAGCAAAACGATTGCATATTTCATTCGTACGAAACACAATCACCAAAATAACTAGTTTCTATAATTATAAACATTATATTGATGTTGCACCATTGAATATTATTTAGCTATTCAATTTATACATATACTGGAAGCCTATACATGCTTGTAACTACTTGACTTTTGAATTTATATTTGTTTAGTATTACGATAATTAACGTTGCATATACTTTTCGTTCCAGCTTATGATATATGTTGATTGTTATGAATTCTTTGTCGATGTTAGACAAAGGACTAATAAAACATAAATCAGTAAATTTAGAATAGGTTTGTATCTTCCTGTTGATTTATAATGGACTGAAACTGATCACCCTCTGTTGCCATATTTACATCCTGAGTGGATTGCCTTTATATAGCAAAGCTGACTGAGTTCGAATCCCAGTGTGAACATCAGCGTTGGGATGCCGGTACATCTAGCCTATAAGTCCCAGATAGGAGGAAACGTGAGTCCTGGATTCCACTTAACAGTCAAAATCAAACTTAAATATATATCTGTCGGTAAACTATTTCCTTCATATCACGTAGCCTATTCATAACTGTAGCAATCTATTCATACCGACGCTCACAAACTGAATGCTAAAACAGTAAGGAGGGAGCGGGAAGGTAATTTATTTAATTAACCAAAGTAACTATCAGTAGTGGCGTACATACAAATGACTCATACTGTTTGCATTTAAATAATTAATGTGTACATACTCATAAACATTAAGCTTAGCACAGAATTCATGGATTTCATTGAATATGTCTTCATTCTCACTTCAATGTAGCTAAGAAATATATTTGATTTATCATAACATAGAATCTCTTATAATAAATAATACTGAAATACTAATAATATTTCTTACCCTTCAGGTTGTTTTTTTGGTATACTGTACTTTCGAGCAACTTCTTTAGGTTTCTCTTCAACTGAATATGAAATCAATATACATAAAATATTATCATTTGGAACTACAGTTAATTTTTAGAATATTTTACTAAAATGAATAGATAAATAGATTTCAGTACTTGTAGTATTGAAACAGGTGCTATGGTATTTAAAGTTCATGAAAGATTACCTAAAGTCACTGTTGAAGTTATCTTACTGTTATTAGCAGAGAAAGCATTTTAGTAATGTATTTCATTATTCTTTGAATTATAAATATAATGTTTGTAAATTAATACATAACTGATTTCCATTGAAGATGAATCAAGATCAAATACAAATTTTACTAAACAGTAATGTCAAAACATAAAATTCGGATTCGAACTCAAACACTTATTCTACGTCAGTTGTATAGATGCATTCATATACATTCATTAGGTTTATTATAATCTTGCTTTCAATAGATTTATACTAAAACTAATTAATGTCAAGACGCTACAAAGTAAGCGAATATTAAATGGAGATTATTCATGATAGTATTTATGTCTTCTAGTAAATAGAACCTACTTGGTGCTGAAATCTTTGTTCTTGCTGAAGCAGTTCCAGCTGTATTAGCTGCTAAACATTGCCATGTATTTAAATCTTCTAACTGTAGAGATGAAATGTAAAGTGTAGTTTCTAGTCCATTTGTTGAAATTTGAATACGACCATCTTGTGTACCAGTGAATAATCTAAAATTATCAAATACATTGATTTATTGCAAACCACTACCTGACAAATCTAATCATACCTATTATAAATGACATAATAGTAAACATAGATCAAGTAAAAACTGCATACAACACTTACATATTAAAAATGAATTCAACAGAAGATTTAAGTCTGTCTACTTACTTAGTCACTTAGTATAGTAGCAAAAAGTACTCTGACGATACTTCGTTTTCTAAATGGTGCATTGTCAGGAAAGTTCTTTTCAGTGTATGATTAACTGAATTCATTTAGCATGTACAATACAATTAAACTTGTTTCTTTATCAATGTTGTAACCGGACAAAGAAGTGGAATGTATAATGTCTCCACACTCTTTTTGTTAGTATAGGAATATATAGTCTAATCATAATTACCGAACGTTCAGCAAATGTGTTAGTTGCATTCTTTAAAATGTCAGTTATCTAGATACTCATTAACTGTTATCATACCTATCTCCGTTCCCAAGCTATTGTAACTTTATGTTAGAACCATTATATTCTGATTCCTGCACACAGCTCTCCTATTGCAATCGCTACAGCATATTTTACTTACTATTACTAATTAATTTAGTACGTGATATATAAAGGACATTGTTTATGCCAGATAAATAAATGACTTAGAATTGTTTCCTATTCGCTAGTGTTGTACTTTCGCTCTACTTTTTTAGGAAGCCTGTAATAAACTTGGCATCGTGCCAACCAATCAAAATCCACGTAGCCAGATCATAGTAAAGATCTCATTTGTTCGCTTAGATTTAGGGTTGGTAGTCAACTATTCAGTCATTACTTATCATGTCTACAGAGCATGCGCAAAGTAATTTCCATCTATGGCGAACTTAATGATAATAATCAGAATGTGTTTAGATCTTCCAACTCAAACAACTAATAAGTTTGTGAAGTTTCACAATTTTTCCTCGTGATATTAAGACCAAATTTTATCGCTGGAATTATTTTCTCTTTACGTTTTTGTTTGTCGATCGTTGAATTCCTGCTTTATGGCCAAAGTTCATCTTAAAACAATCTTAATAACCGCTGTCAAGTAACATGCTGGAGATAAAAATTATAAATGCTTATGTCCCTACACTTTCATCTCGTCGAATTGACAACAATGTTTCTCCAAAGTTAGAAACTCCACACTAGCTGGCAATAATTGACGTATAAAACACTATAGGTTATCATTTGTTTAGTGAGTTTTCACCCCAGTATCCCATAATATGAATATTCACATATAGTCGGGAGAGTTGTTTGTTAATACTGATAATAATAATAGGTGATTAATCTGAATTTATAGAAAAAGTATGCGACTGAGAATTGGACAGGGCAGAAACTAGCATAAAGTGGGTTGTAGAGTGGAAGTTTACAATAGTAAGTATATACAATTTAATCGAAAGCTAAAGTAAATAAAGAGAGTAAACATTCCTTTTTCTCTGCATAAGTTTGATTATCAGAAGTACATCTCAATAACTCCAGGTATGCATAGTGGCAATAATCCTGCTCTACTCAGATGAATTAATCTTACGTGATATAAAACCGAGAAAGCATCTCTTTTGATTTGATGTTCATTATCTACCAGATAAAATAGTTTAACCTTATTGATAGAATATTTTGTTTCTTTGCCCAACCATGTACGTATATGCTGACAAACGCATAAGTACAAAGACGTCTATGTACGATCTATGTAATAATGAACTCTTAAACAAGGCTTTTTCGCGTTGTTCAATTATTAATTGCTAGATCGTTACGACCACGTATATGATGCTTTATTTTGCCTAGTATATAGAATCAGTATAATTCCTAATTAAAACACAATATATTACGTCTCACGACCAAAAATATAGTGTCCATTGTGGTTATTGTAATCGGAGCAACTTACTTTCCATCTTTATGCCATGATAGTATTGGTTGAGGAACACCTTCTGCAACCGCGTACAATGTAATTTCCTCATTAAGTGGAGCTGTCAACTGAGTTGGAGGTTTCTGTGTAAATCGAGGTGCTTGTACAATTGTTTCTCGTTTGCCTTCAACATGTATGTTGAACTGAAGCTCGGCTTGACCAAACTCATTAGTAGCAATGCAACTACAAACACCAGAGTCAAGGTTTGGCACTGGTGATTCTAGAATCAGTGAGCATATATTTGCGCGCATAGGAACAATCTGAAATGGTAAAGTTTTGAAAAATAATGAAGAAATAAATTCATGTAGTTTGCAGACATCTGATTAATACAAAGAGAATTCCCCAATAAACCGATATAAGCTTGATAACCCATAGGAAATAGATAATGGGAAGTTAATAGATTTTCAGATACTGATTTTAAGCCAATATGACATTATTGGGAAGTGATAAACAATAATGAAATATATTTTCTGTTTATTATCAGTCAATGATTTTTAAACTAAATCCAGTCACCGCTGAGCAGAAACACAGATAAACTTTTTAGTACTTACCTTATGATTTTTATCCATACTAATCGGACGACCATTAATAAACCAAGATACTGTTGGTGCTGGTAAGCCAATCACTTCAACCTCTAAGCGAATGGGCTGACCCTCCTTTAAATTTAGTGCACCTTGACAGACGATTAGAGGTCCAGTTTCTGTCGGTGACCAGGGAAGAGGACCACGGCAGAATACAGGCGGTTGACCTGTCGGAGCAATGCTTGGGGGTGATACAACCGATAGCTACAATAAAAAGTAAAATAAATAACAATTCTTGAGAAATAAATAACATGACAACGTCTGACATCATATAAAACAGGTGGAAATATGTTCATATAATTGCGAAGGAGATTAATAATTCACTTACATTAACGATGCAGTGATCTTCTCCAGCGGGATTTACTGCTGAAGCCACATATATTCCAGAGTCAGCTTGTGTAGGTTCTGTAATTTCCAACACCACTTCACCATTATCCTAAGAAAAAGACAGAAAGTTAGTAAGTGTACAGATCTTCCTATTCTTTTAATGTAGACATGGATAATTGTTTTCTATTATCATTATCTGTACATCATCTGCCTTACTGTTAAAGTATTATCAACTTGCGAAATCTTACTCGCTTCTCACATTTACCATACGATGTCATGCTGTCTTTTATATTGGTGTTTATTACAGCTAAGATTTATGCAAGTCTTGAGTAATTAGTCATCAAGTAAATTTCTGCATTACTCAGTAATCATCAACTAGGTGCAATTTATAATCAGGATGAATGAAGTCCACTATATGTTTCTGAAATCACATCATTCCATTTCAAAGTTCGAGAACACCTTATCGCAGTATTGTAAATGGGATTGTCAGTTGTAAAATTATGTGATACACATCGCTTCAATAATAAATCAAGCAGAATATGACAGTATATTCTTAATGACAGTTAGAGTTATAAGGAAAAAGTGACCTAAATCAAATAAGACAACTCAAAATATTATTTGAATTGAATTCGAATGAAATAAGTTGGTATTGAAATATGTGAAAAGTTGATATATGATATTAAGCCACAGAATATTAGTAGTAGTTAAAAGTATAATAAATCTATATTTCAAATGAACTATATGGTTACACCTCGTTATGACAATATAATGTATGAAGCGATTTCACTAACATAGTAGAAAGACGAATAGACTGATCCCTGGGTAATGACTAGTGTCAGTGTCCGTTTAATTCATTAGGCCAATTGAATTCAATTATGGTTAAATGATTGGATAACCTCATGAGGAAAGCACTTAAATTCTGTACTAGTTAGTATTCCTAAACAATCTATATCTATTGTCTTTGGGAGATTAATGATTCCGGTGGGGTCTGAACATATACTATCCTAGTCTATGACATGATCGCTGAGGCATTCGTGTAACGACTAAAAATGTCATTTAGTTGTTCTGAAAAGTTTTTGATGATTTTGAAACACAAAATTTAATTCAGTTAGATGAAATTACATTTCTTGTCATGATGTTAGTGCATGGTTTCTGTCAGTTAATCACTGAAATCTGAATGCTTTGCAGCAATGTATGCTACCTAATGATTTAAACAGAAATTCGCCTGCAATCTTTCCAGCCAGTCAAATAAATGGAACAGCATGATTAAATGTTGATTTATAATCTTAAAAATAGTAGGTTTTGAAAATATGAACTGTTCTCGCTTCATAAATACTAGCAGGTAGAAACATTGATATTAAAGTGAGACTTTGCTTCAAAGTGTGATTTCATTGAAACAGGAGCTATTGGACATGACTTAGGATTAGTACCTATTTATCAACTACGCTTTTGTGTTGCACTGTTTGCTGGTGGGTTCGTGATACCACCGGAATGACTGAACGGAAATAAACAGGTTCAATGTTCCAACCAGCTTCCTTGTGGTTAAAATATTAGTTCTCCTATCACATAGCCACTCCTTAGTGGTTAGCGTAGAGATATGAACCTTATCCTTCAAGAAGGCAATTGATATGTAAACCAAGAGTAACCTTATAGTACAACCTAAAAATATTGTTATCATATCCCTCAGTGTTGTTAGCAAGTATTTTCTCTTACCCTAAATGTGGCTGTGACATATAAGTGGAAACCAATTCCTATCAACTCGAAAATTCTATCGTAGATATAGGTTACTATTACTGATACACCTTCTGGAATTAATCAAAATATTTCTATTTAAACTCATTACTGAATAATACATTTTCTCATAAGGAAACAAAAATGAATCATTTGATACTTACATACATACAATAATGTATCCTTTCATCTTGGTACAATGGTTTACCGTTTTTAAGCCATTGAACGCTTGGTTTTGGGTGACCGTTAACTCTGCCAATCATATATAATGGTACTTTCTCATTTATTTTAAGTTCACTAGGAAATCGTTCAATGAAATTTGGTGGAATCATTTCTGGTTGTATAAATACCGTTCTTTCTTGATGAGTATAAGTAAAATCAGTGACATCCATAGGCGGATGACTTAATTTTAATTCATATTCTGTATGAGCGATTGGCTCCGATGAAATAAACCTATAAATTAATTAACATTTGGACATTATTTATACTTTTTCACGCTTTTGATAAATAAAGACAACCTCTTCGAAACTGATTCGTTCTCTGGGTTTGATCTGTTTTTACTATTTTTTTCTCACATGTCGAATAGGTTATGAACTCCATTCCCTACATATAATCATTCATCTAGTCGATCTATCTTGTCCCGATATGGCACTCATCACCAGTTTGCACCCTAAATTTCCATGTCAGGGGCATTTGGTTGACGAACACCTAACTCTCTGCACTACTGGGCTGGCATCGATTGGTACAATTCCCACTTCCATCAATCTATATTATTGCGCCAGGATCATACATTCTCATCCGTAGGTAACTGTTTCACTTAGGACAAAATTTGAATTCCACCAGCTACGACTTATCACTAGAACTAAAGTGGTATCCTACTGACACCAATCTGTAATGAATTCAATCAACTAAATCTTACTACCAACCTCCACAAACAACCTCAATTTAATCTATCTATTTACAATTTTAAAAGTATGGTATATCTATCAGTTGGAACATTTCAATGCACATATCAATGACAATGAATTAGTGGGTTTTTTTCAAATAACTAGATTTCTAAAAAAGATTCAGCCGAAGACAAGTCAAGTATTCGAACGAGTAGTTTAACATAAATCAATTCCTTAATCATAAGTTCAAATAAGGAAGATATCAACTTGTTAAAATTGTTTGGTTTTCGTTATGCCAGACCACAAAGAAGTGTAACAAACTTTCAGAACTGTGGTTGCGAACACTATTTCATCTACTTCGAACTTTCTGTAATGTAAACATTTTGTTTCTATTATTGTTACGCTCCGCTTGCCCTATCCTCCTGTTTAGCATAATTACTGTTATTATATTGTCTCTTGTTATGGACTACAGTTCAATTAGTTGTGTACAAGTTGTTCCTATTCACTACCACTATTCCCCTCGTTCTGTATTCATGCTAATTTTCTAATTAGTTTGCTGTGTGGTCTGATTTTATGTATATATAAAAGAATGCTTGAAGTATAATAGGATTCGATTCTGTCTGGCTGATCTATTGGCTCGCATTCTTCTTATTTCGGCTTGGGACTAAGTGGGCACAGGGCAAACGCGCAATAACCAACTAGGCACTAGCAATCGGTACTCGGCCAACCAACCCCCAATTTCTTACGACATAACAGTTTTTTTTGAGTTTTATGTTAAACCACTGATGTTCACTAATGACAAATCATACATTTTGGAGTAAGTTAATAAGTTCTTCAGTAGAAAGGTAGTTCAAACATGTTACCAATAAAGTATCAATTGATATAGTCACTAATTCACTACTCATAGATTAGTAGTAATGTAAAATATAGAAATAAACACATAATGTTAAGTTCATATTCTGAACTAAATCTTACATAGGCTCTTCATAAATTATTTGAAGACATTTTGAACATGAACCAGCTGAATTTGTAGCTGTCACTAACCATTCTCCTTGATCATTTGGTTGAATTTGTCTAATAATCAATCTACTAATACCTGTATTCGGTATATTTTGAATAAATTGATTTGCATTGTTATATACAATCATGCCATTATGATACCAATTCATAGAATTTAATGGTAAACCTTTAACTTCAACTTCTAGAATTAATTCTTCATCAAGTTGAACTTTTACTGGGGATTCTGGAAACTTGATAAATTCTGGTGGTTGAATAGTTGGTTTTCGAACATCACTGATAGCCTTTATTAAATAGAAGATAATTATTTGAATAAAAGTTTGGATCCTGTTGTAGATTATAAGCAAATAAAAAACCATTCCACATTTCAACATATACATGTTAATGCTGATATCACGAATTAATCTGAATCAGACAACGATTGATCACCTGGAAGCACTGGACAGCTGTTTCGTCCTAGTATGGGACTCCTCAGCACTGCGCATCCACGACCCCGTTGAGGACCGAACCCAGGACCCTCTGGCTCCGCGACGAGCGCTTTACCATTGGACCACAGAGCCGGCTCCTGATGGTTGATATTTCTAATTCAGTCAATTCGTGTTACGTTTGCGCGACTCGTCCATTATCATCGGTGAGTTACCGTCTCACACCCGACATATTAGGTCATTTTAATAGAATTAAAATTGTAATAATAGTGATGATTTATCAAGTGAAAAGCTTCAGGAGTCCTGGTAAATTGTCTGAATATATAGAAATATTAGTAAAGTGATAAAGTAACGAAGGTTTAACATCTCGAAAATGAAACTTAGCGAAATTAGGTATCAACAGAACATTATAAATCTTTAACTTCAATGTTTTATTACAGAATAATGGTTAGTTCTTTGTATTCAATGCATAGAGATTTTCGTAGAGATAACTAACGATTGAGTAACTGATCTATAACAGTTACCTGAATATTTATCATTCAAATAAGAAACTATGAAAAATGCTTTGAAGAATAGCCTGATATTCATCATTGAAGTGTATAAAATTTCAATCATATAGATTGAAGTATTTTAAATCTCTTCTAGTTTCTATAAAGTACTTGAAATGGAATGCTAAGAACACTTTATTTCTAAGCTCAAATAATTGGAGATTTAAAAAAATATTCCAGTGATTTGTTACTAGACTACACTGAAGTTCCTATACTATATGAGTGACAGAAAAGAGACTCCTTTCCTTACGTCCTTATATACAACATTCGAAGAAAGTTTTTTGATATCATAGGTAATACGTTTAAGGTAAGTTTTGGATATACTTATTCTTACTAGGTATTATATGTTAGTTTATTATATAAAAAGACTCATGTCATGTCAAAGAACTATTCTAACTTCTGATTAACAATAATCTCTGAAACGAAGATTCCTTGAGATTAAAACATCCACAACTATAGAGATTAAATGGTAGAAATCATTAAATAATCATTTATAAACAAAGATCCTATTCATAAATTATGTAACCATCACAAGTTAGATGCACTTAATTACATTTCATAGGTCTAAGCTGATCTCACAAGCTAATTATTTTTGTTCTTTGAGGCATTTTAAATACAGGTTGTGTTTAACGGCTTTTACAACTTTTGACTAACTATTACCACATCAAATGCAAACATGTTTCATGCAAAGTTTTGTAGAATGATATTACTAAATATTTTAAGTAATATATAACAAACAAATAACTTCATGAATTAATCACATTCTTGTTGTTATATTGGTAGACTAAAGAAAAGTAACGAACCCTTGGAGCTGTGTTTTAGAATATTGTATCAATTATTTTAACTGTGGGTAGTGTAAACATTTTTTTTCTATGATTACAGCGTTCCTCCTACCCCATCCTCCCATTTAATACATTTGCTGTTAGTATACTGTCTCTTATTATGAACTACAGTTAATCAGTTGTGTACATGTTACCCCCTATTCACTGCTACAATCTATTTTGTTCGTATTAATGTTAATTTCCTAATTGGTTAACAGTGTGGTCTGGTTTTGTGTGTATATAAATGAACGTATGAACTATAATATGACTCTGACTCTATCTAGTTGGTTTGTCTATCTTGTGTTCTTTATTCCGTCTTGGGAACTGGTAGTCGCGAGAGGCAGATGCATGCGGGCACTGATTGGTAGTTATCAAGGTCACACGCTATATTTACCATACGAATGTAGTTGGCCTGAATATATCAAAATATAACACTTATGATGCCTATGTTAAATATTATTAAATTTTTCTAAAAGATTATAAATTCATTTACTCAATTACTAAATGGAAAGCCTTTATTTAAAAGTCAAAAGATATTGTGCTGACTAACTGAAAGACCTTATATTTTGTTAAAGTTCATCAGTGTTATGTATGTAATAAGTTTTTGCATTTAACGTTATCAATACATACTGTACTAATATTGTTTAAATGTATCATTATCACAATTGTACACTACTACTACACACACTTCGCCCTTGGCACCTGGTACCTTTCTGCTGTACGAGTTGCAAATACACTATCGCGGCAACATTCTTCGTTCTGAATTGAGTCTTATTCACTGATTGCTTGGATTAATAATTGATCCCATTTCACAGCATCAAAACTAGACACTCAACGTCCCTGCCGCTTCTCTCTGCTGAACTGACTGGAACAAAGCTACACTGGACGCTTGGGTATATATATATCGTGTGATGGTCATTTGGAGAACCCATCGCTCGCCTCAAACAGTGCAGTTAATCCAAGTAAACTAATTCTGATAGACATCGAACTTATTATATGTGCTTGCATTAACTGTTAATAAAGTATTTATCCTCATCTGACTTTGTAAGGCGTTATTGACTCGGTAGTTTTCTGCGGCCGCCACAATATCATACATCTTCAAGTTGAAGTTTGTACTAACCTAAACAAATTACAGTTTATTCCTATTCCAACCTTTAATTACTAGGAATAGGATTGCTAGAAAGATTCCTGTACATTTAATCTCAGAATTATTAATCATAATGATGTTAAAAGACTGAGGGTTAATATCATTCTCAAGAAGTAGAATAAGCGTTGATTAGTAAGTGACATGGTATAATCGCTTGTTTTTAAGTAAATACATTTTCTCAAGACTTACTTTTTGGTATTACACTTATGTTAGCCATAATTTCTGTTTGACCTGCAATATTCTCAGCTATACATGTATAAAGACCAGAATCATCAAGGAATAGCTCATTCATAACCAAATGTCCTGTCATTATTACTGAAGAAGGTTGTAACTCATTTACATCAGATACAGGTGGTCCAACTTGAGTTTGTTGATGATCTGGGCTATCAACTAAAGGTTGTCCATTGAAATACCATTTAATGAGTGGTATTGGATTACCGCAAGCTTCAGCTGTCAGAATCAATTTTTCACCTTCATACATTTCTATTTCTGGACTGAAGGTCTAGTGTAAAAAATTATGGTTTGAGGTAAAAGAATTATTAGTGTACATGTGGTAACAAAAATCTGAACAAAATGATACTTGATTGCAATTCTGTTGTATATTTCACTTGCATTTATCATGAACTTACTGAAGTTACAGCGAAATTAACGTTTGATATATATTTTAAACAAAAATTTATCGTGATTTATTACTTATAAGTAGTGTTTTATAACGTGTTAAACGTTTTCTTTGAACAAAACGCTTACTCATTCCGATTCTATGATGAGGCAAAAATGTTTGATGGATATAAGCAAAGAAATACTTATTGCCATTAAAGCAAAACAACTGTGTTGTGATGAAGATCTGATTACAAATACTCGTCGGTTAATTGCATAAGTTACTTTTATAATGTATTATATTCAGACAATATGTTTCAACCATCTAAAGTTTCACAGTATGTGGAGAATACGTATGATGAAATACTACTCACCTACTACAGTGTGTTACTGACAATAGATAATGTTTCACATTGATAAAGTAATACAAAGAGACATACAATTCGTTATATCTAGTTTAGTGTATCAAAGGTAAGATTGTTAAAGCTACTGCTAAGTTTCCCAACTAGTCCACTAACTAATATACTATGTTTTGAACTAATCTGTGTTTCTTTTCATAAGTGAAGTATTTCCTAGACTACATACTGTTTACCATCGAATGTAGTGAAATTGCAAATAATTGTATTTCTTTCACATATTTTCAAATACATTGAATTTAAATTCAAGCTAACCATTGTGTTATGTCTTTTCAGTGAGCCACCTTTATAGTTAAAATAATAAATTTCCTTATCGAAACGTATAACTAATGTATGCGGGTGTCAATCTATATGAGACTGTAATCATCAATGAAGTATCTTCAACAAGTTTCATTGAATACAGCATGGTTACCGCTTGGTAATATATATATATATATATATATATATATATATATATATATATATATATATATATAACTCCTGCAGCTGTTCTAGAGTTGCTGCCGGTCACAAGCCCGGGTAAAGAAGGAGGGTTGGGCATAGGGCTAGCACCCCTATCCCGTAAAACACAAGCTTGCTAAAAAAACGCTAACCAGAATTAACAAACTTAACCATTTAAACTCTGCCCTAGGGGTGGCAGGAATCTATATGACGCTTCATGATGGAAGCCGAGATTCTTCGGAAGTCATGTGGCCGATGCCAGCCTTTCTAACGACCAGAGCAAAAGTTTTTATAGGTACATGGAATGTTCGGACAATGTTGGAGACCAGGAAGATCACTCAGATAGCAGCAGAAATGAAGAGATACAACTTGACTGTGCTCGGGATCAGCGAAACTCATTGGACTCAAACTGGACAGAAAACATTAGCTACGGGAGAGGTACTACTATGCTCCAGTCACAAAGAAGAAAATGCCCCACACACCCAAGGAGTTGCTCTGATGATGTCCAAGAAAGCGCGCACTGCACTTGTAGGATGGGAACCACATGGACCTAGGATCATCAAAGCATTTTTCAAGACCGAAAACCATCGGCAACAGCCTACTTATGGGAGAGGACAAACCAACTCCCAGCTGAAGAGGAAATCAGGAAACGACGTTGGAAATGGATAGGATATACATTGCGCAAATCATCAGACTGTATCACGAGACAAGCACTAACTTGGAATCCAGTAGGAAAATGGAAAAGAGGAAGGCTAAAGAACACACTGCGTCGACAGCTGAAAGCAGATATTAAAAGGATGAACAATAACTGGAGACAGCTGGAAAGGATTGCTCAGGACAGAGTTGAATGGAGAATACTGGTGAGCGGCCTATGCTCCTCCGAGAGGGGTAACAGGCGTAAGTTAGTAATATATATATATATATATATATATATATATATATATATATATATAGAGAGAGAGAGAGAGAGAGAGAATGTAATGACTTAATAGATGAATGTCCTTGTTTTCAACTTAGTCATGAATAAAATAGGAATCATATAAGTCTACTAGATAAAGTGTTGTCCATAGTTAATTTACCTTTGTGAAATAAGGTTTCTCTGGATGCGGTCGAGCTACTGGAGATGGTAATTGTACTTGGCGTAGGCCTTCAACCTGAACTGTCAACTGACTTAAACATAATGTATCTGATTCTCGAGGATAGGGTCTTTCTAGTTCTGTGAAAGTTAAAAAGCATAAAAAATTAAAATAGAAGTAAAGTTATTGAATATTCTATTCTGGTTTTTAAATCAGATGGACGACTGAGAAAGCAGTTACATTCCTTAGTTTGGTTTAATGATTTACGTTTTTCATTGATGAACGCCTGGAATTCGTAAAGTGAATGTAGTCGATATTTTCCTAAGGTTCATTGTTAACGCAAACATAACATATCACTTCAGTAGCTGATAGTGCTTCAATAAAATAAATCAAATTGAGAGCCATAAATGAAGTAGGTGACTTGTAGCGATCATCTTCCAATCAGCAATCACCTCAGCATTTAATTATATAAATGTGCATATAAGAATGTTAGATAGAATTCCATAATGTGCCTACACTTACTACAGACTGCGGACATATAAATGATGATGGTTATCAATAAAGGTCTCACTTAGACATGATTTCATTTAAATGATTGAATTATGTGAACAAGCTTCATATTATTTTTTATGAATTAAACTGAGATGATTTGTGGTGATTGGTATTAAGTTTTCATAACTGACTGAATTCGTCATAGATTAATGTTTAGGTAAGGTATCATTGGACAGCTGTTTTGTTTGAGTATGGGACCCTTAGTATTGTCAGCCCTAAGTCCCGCCTTAGGGGTTTCAGGTTGCAAAATGTCTAACCCTTTGAAACAACTGAACGGGCATCCAACGGTAGAATTCCTGTATTCATCAGTGTATGATATAGCGCGACGAGCGTCTGTTGTCATGGGTGATAACTACCTGACTCCCGACAAGTGTATATACCAGATCAATCGTATAGAGGGTTAGACGTTTGCCAACATGAAGCCCGGAAGACGGGCATATAGAGTGCACACTACTGAGGAGTCCTATTTTTCACTAATTCGAAATCACTAATTTGTCTAGCTTTAATTCACAATTTAGACAATGAGAAAACTTACCTAAAATGGTTACTAAACCAGAAGAAATACATTTTCCAGCTGGATTTTCAGCTATTACAGCATAACGACCAGCATTTTCAAAGTAAGCTTCAGGTATATTAAGTGCATAAACACCATTGCCTTCATATTCAAGTATGTAATTGGCAGAGCTTGTGATTTCATGACCATTACGAGTCCTGAAAATGTTTAAACAATTAATTTCATAAATGATGCATTAATTTACATGAAAATTCTATGCTTCAGTTAAGTGAAATTAAATATCTTATAGGCAAATAATGAATATCTAGTTCATCATAATTTAGATCATAATCTCAAAGCTTTTAACATTGTTCCATTTATCACCGTTATAGTAACTGATTGAAATCATACATCATTTTGTAATATTCAATACATTAAGGATTACTAAATTTCATATCACTGCATAAATTCACTATTTAATCATCATCAACGTAGAACTGGGTAAACACGACCATAGGTTCAAGTTGTCATACCACATTAGCACTACGATAACAGAAGTAACATAATAACAGAGTACAACAGGGGGAAGTGAAGTAAAAGTGTGCAGAAACTATAATAGGATTCAGGATTTAGATGAATTTTAAGTGAATACACTTCAGCCACTGTGATTGATTCTGAGCGATGTCTCCAGACATTTATTGTGACTATCACATGGACCCCAAACAGGTAATCTGCATCTGCCAACATGGCTTAGACCAACAGTCAAAGACTTCATGGACTAATGCAATGTTTTGGTTTGGCTGCCCCTACCCTTCTTCTATCCTCCTTCAGTCCTAGCCAACATCGCGCGATGAGGCAGGCAGTAGTCTGGCATGCTCAACACATGTCCTAGCCATCTCAATCGATGAAGTTTAACGATCTCTTCGACTGATTTACCATATTTCCAAAGAATCTTATGTCTAACCTCAATATTACTTATTCTACTGTTCATTGATATGCGAGCGATGCTATGAAGATTTCTATGTTCAAATACCTGAAGTCGACGCATATCTTGGGTTTTCATGGCCCATGTTTCACAACCATATATTAAGCAGAGCGGAATGCTGCACAATACACCTGGCCCTTCGTCGAGAAACGGATATCTAGCCTGCGCCACAAGTGGCGTAAACTGGAGGATGAAAATCGGGCTTTCTGAATCCGTGCTGAGATTTTTTCTGACACCGACCCACCAGTGGTGATCAGACTTCCGAGATAAGTGAAGTGGCCAACGCATTCAATTACTTCACTCCCTGTCGCTAATATAGGTGGAGAAGCAGACCAGTCCAGAAGTAGAAGGGGAGAAGCGTATCCCGAATATGCTTGGATTGTTACTCAAGGTGATCAGGAGACTGCATTTTATCAGCGTCTTCACTAAATAGGACTATATCGTTTGAGTATTCTAAGTCGACGAAAGGATCTCCTGAAAGGAGAATAATTTCTAAGGCGTTAAAAAAAGTGACTGAGATTTCTTAGAGTATATCTATGACAAAACTAAATAAAAAATGGAGATAAGTTGCAACCCTGACGAACCCCACTTGAGGATGAAATTTCTTGTAACAGTTCCCTTAACTCTAACTCGACCGGTAGTGACCAAGTAGACAGCCTATATAAGGTTCAGTGTACTTTTGAGGTACGCCTTTTCAATCTACGAATATATTGATGTGTATAAGTAGTTAGGTGATATTACTATCTATTATCAACATATTCAATAGATTAACTGAAAGTATTTTCACTAAGAATTTATCTGAATTCATAATGACTTCCAGAAAAGTGTATTTTACGGTATAATTTACAACAATAAACACAAAGATAAAAAGTGAATTATCGATTGAATGTTTCATTAATCAATTTAGTTGGAATAACGTAGAAACCATCAAAATGGTATTTTACTTTCTGTAATTAGTAAGTAGTATATACCTCTTTAAAAAAAATAATAAAAGTAATTAGTAATTTGTTAAGTTACATAAATAATAAAATAAAAAATAAGTAATTACATTAATCAAATAAAAGAATATGAATGAATTTACCAAGTTATTGTTGGTGGTGGATATCCATCTACTTTGACAATAAGTCGAATTGATTCCTTTTCATAGATCACTTGATTTTCAAGTCCTTTAATGAATTTTGGTGTGATTAAACGACCACGTACAATTAAATTTGCAGTACTTTGTGCACAACCTACAATATTTTCAGCTTTACATGTATATTCACCAGCATCATCAGGAAATGCCTTTAATGAATTCAATAAAATGTTAAATATCAATGTTCAATTCATTGAAGTTAAAATTACATGTATAAAGATACATATTTAAATTAAAACTAATGAAGTTCATTGTCTTGATGATAGACCCTAGTTTGATGATGCAATCAGATTATAATCTGCAGAGAATGGGTACTTGTATTCATTTATTGTAATGCTTATAGCCTGAATATTGTTCACTGTTATTATTATTCAAAAATTACTTATAATACTTGGCCGGAAACCATCAGCAACAGCCTACTTTGGAAGAGAACAAACCAACTTCCAGCTGAAGAGGAAATCAGGAAATGACGTTGGAAATGGATAGGACATACATTGCGGAAATCATCAGACTGCATCACGAGACAAACACTAACTTGGAATCCTGCTGGAAAACGGAAAAGAGGAAGGCCAAAGAACACCCTGCGTCGAGAACTGGAAGCAGACATTAAAAGAATGAACAGTAACCGGAGACAGCTGGAAAGGATTGCTTAGGACAGAGTTGAATGGAGAATACTGGTGAGCGGCCTATGCTCCTCCGAGAGGGGTAACAGGCGTAAGTAAGTATGTAAGTACTTATAGAACTACTTAGAATGATTATATTAAAGAAAACACTAGGATAAGTTATTTATTGTTATAAATTTTGTAAGGCTTTATTGTACTTGTATAAATGTACTATGAAAATGAGTTGTATTGTTTATGTTGTTTGGAACCTGGAGACTGTCTAGTTCATCTGAAAACTAGAATTACATTCACTTTTTATGAGCTATATTTGTATACTTCGATTGAACAGAATAAAGGATTGCAAATGATTACAAGTACAGATTTTAAGGAATCTCTGACTGACTAACTAACTAGAAAACTTCCATTAGTGTTATTTAAGACATTCCGTTGAAAGAGGATACAATGACTGATATGTTAAAATCTTTCAAAGTAATTAGGTTTTATTTTAAACCAATAGTTTTCCTACCATCCTTTCACTTTTTTGGTTATGTTTTGAAGTACTAAATTTCTTTTTGTTTCCCATAATGTCACTTGATAAACAAGTTTGTTATTGAATTTATTTGTGACGGAGTGTATTCCTTGATTGTTGATGTTAAGAAGTTGTATTTGTTAAGTCTTCATTAGTATATATGCAACTTTAGCGGGTTACCTAGATATTATAATCTAGTCGCAAGATTTTAGTAATGTTTAGTTATGATAAGTAATGGAATTGAAGACTCGCTTTTAGTCTTATTCTGAACTTTATAGCTTATTGTATCTTCATGTATGTGGATGACTTAATTGTTCGCAGTTTTACAGAATCGACTATGATTGCATATCAGAGACTCCAAACATATCACTTAATTAGATATAATACAATAAATATAGTATGAAGTGTTTGAAAAAAAATTACAAAATGTATTAGTTACATTAGATGAACTTCATCAATAATAAAAGATAACTTACTTCACTAAGTGTTAGTCGTACACGATTATTTGTGTAATCTAACCGAAAATCAGGACCATCAGATAACTGACGTCCTGAACGATACCATGATATTTTAGGTTGTGGTTTACCGTCAACAAGACCTTCTATAGTAACACAGGCTCCTTCATCAGCTACAACATTTGCTAGAGGTTGCACAAACTCTGGTGGAATAGGCATTTCAACTATTACATCAACGGGACGATACTGAAAAAAGTAGACATGTCAGATAGTAAAATTACCTAACATCTAGAGACAAAATAAATGTGCTATTAACAGTTTACTTTAACATGACCTATAACTTCAAGGGGCGTTAAATGCGTGACTAATTATATGTGCATCATCGGTTTTAAAGCAACTGCACATAATTCAATCAAGGTTTTGACGTTGCTCAAAGTAATATTGTTACGCTTGACCGATTTATAAGAAACGTTAATCTTGAAAGAATCGATGACTAGTGGTTGGTTGCTTGCAACCATAAATTCAAAGTGAATGATTACTTACCAATATTCAGTAAGTTTACTGGTTTTGTATTTGTGACAGACTGATGTTAGTTGAATACTGATAAAAACCAGAGATGACTGAACAGCTGTTTCGTTCCTGTGTCAAAACTTTACTATGAACTATTTTTAAGTCAATTTCGTTTACGAAAGAGATATGAGAAAATAAAACAGATCGTTCGATGGGACAAGAACAGATGTGTTTACTTATAAATTTAGATGAATAGTAAACTTTGATGTATTTAGTCGACAGAACTTTCTATATGGTTAAGCTTAATTGAATTTGACAAGCCATATATGATAAGTTGAATAGACGTTCATAAATGTGATAAACAGTGATTGACTAACTGCCAAATTCCACTAGATTAAATGCAAAACAATATCATTATCCAGTCATATAAAAGAGTATTACATCATGAAATGGCAGAAGTGGTTTATTGGTTACATACTGAATCCCAGTAATTCGATTTAAATGTAGGTTACTGAATGAAGACTTAACGAAAATGTGCCGAGTTTAGGTTCAAATGAGCAGAAAGATAATACAATTACTTGTCAATTTCTGGTAGATATTGTGCATTCAAATGATATTGGTTCAAATCATGTTAATAGGTGCAATCTGACCTAACTAGTGGCTAATGATTCCAGATGACATGACTCAAAATTAGTCACAGTGGTGTAGATTAATTCACTCTTTGGCTTCTAGAACTTAAATCCAATTATTCTTAAATATATTAGCTTATCATTACTTCTTGTTGAAGTATATTCAAGCAATGATTTTCATCTCATCACTAATTTGGTTAGCATAAGTATGTACTAATGTTTACATTGTACATGTTTCACTGACTAGTTTTTATTATCTAAGACATTATACATTCACAAGTAAAACAGTTTTATTTCAATTAGTTAATCATGATATTCTTATATTTAAAATAATAAAATAAATATAAAAGGTACTTAGATATACCTTGGCATCGAAATCAGTAATTAGTTGACTTTTATGATGTTCAATTTGTGGTACAACTGGAACTACATTCATATTAGTTTCATGTTGAATTGTTGATTCATATATTGAAGTTAAAGATGGTCTACTTGGTAGATGAGTTGAAATAGCACTTTCATACTTAGAGAAAAGAAATAACAGATACAATTAATAAAGATGCTTCGTTTTTTTTCTGAAACCTAAACCATAATCATAAGTGTTACTGAAGGAAACAATATTTATGAAGAGAACACAATTAAGTGTTAAGCGTCATTTATGTTGTTATAGATACTTCAATGATTGACTTTAATTGAATTTGTTGCATTTCTATATAGTCATATTTGTTCAAAGTACAAAAACAATGAAAAAAATTGACACTAAACAGGGGCAGGGAAGAAAACAGAACTATTCTACGTTTCAAAACAACATTAATACACTGAAGCGTTCCCCGGATATATGACCAAGTTGCGCTTGTCGTATAACCAAAGACACTTCTATCGAATGGATCCCACTCTTACGAATGAGAAATCAGAAGGCAATAAAGGATGGAAGCGAAATTATATTTGATCGTAAAAAGAGCTTTAATGGAATAGCAACGTCTAGGCTGGCAAACTAGAGAGAGATGCTACCCACGGTGGTTCGAGTCGTGATCTGGTGAAGATGCGTGACCGCGCGCCTTCAACTAGTAGTGTCCGCTAAAACAAATATGGTCAGCATCAATGTCGAGAGCCTATGCAACTATTTATTTTGGGGATTATTTACCGCTACAACACCAAACCGTTTTAAAACATTCGCCACTTACTCAACTGATTTCAAGTTTCATTTATCAGATTACCTTTGTTTCATACCTGTATTATTCCATACTGCTATTAAATGCTTTCATTAGATAACTTGTTTTTCTTATACTTCTCTCTTTTAGATTCTCATACACTGTGCTTTATACACTTCCTCTAGCATATACTGTACCTCCAGGTTAGACGCCAATTACTTAAAGCTGAATATTACACTGTGATAGTGAATACAATTTTGAATAGTGAAACTAATAGGAGTATCATACTTTCATGAAAACAATGATCGGATTACATTATAGCATACTACCAATACTATTACTATTAGTACTACCAATACTACTATTAATAATAATAATAATAATAATAATAATGTACTGAAGATTGTTAGCGTTGTCTACAACCCCAACTTAAATCGTCCATTTACATGAATTATTCGCCTTATATGAATTAGTCTTATAAGATTTAGATACTAAACATGTAATTGACAATAAATATTCAGCTAAAATTTGTTAATTATTATTATCAGAATTACAAATTAGTAAATTATGTAAAAACCCTTGCCTTTCTACCCACTCTTTAAAATGTTACGATAAATTGTACTTGCAACGCGACTATCAAGATCGGATAGAATATCGATGTTAGGTCGGACCACAAAGAAGCGTAACAAACTTTCAGAACTGTAGAATGAATTTGTATATTCCCATTGATTTGTTATAGACTGACTGTGTGGACTCAGTAGTCTAGTGGTGTACGTGGTGGCGTATGACACGAACCGGACTGAGTTCGAATCCCACTGTGAACATCAACATTGGGATGCACGTACATCCAGCCGATGAGTCCCAAATAGGACGAAACGCGCATCCTGGATTCCACTTGCCAGTCACAATACAAAATTATATGATATTTCAGAACTGTGTTTGCGAACACTATTTTATTTATTCAAAATGTCTGTAATGTAAATATTTTGTTTCTATCATTGTTACGCTCCGCTTTCCCTATCCTCCCGTTTAGCATAATTACTGTTATTATATTGTCTCTTGTTATGGACTACAGTTAATTAGTTGTGTACAAGTTGTTCCTATTCACTACCACTATTTCCCTCGTTCTGTATTCATGCTAATTTTCTAATTAGTTTGCTGTGTGGTCTGATTTTATGTATATATAAAAGAATGCTTGAAATATAATAGGATTCGATTCTGTCTGGCTGATCTATTGGCTCGCATTCTTCTTATTTCGGCTTGGGACTAAGTGAGCACAGGGCAGACGCGCAATAACCAACTAGGCACCAGTCATTGGCATTCGGTCAACCCCACTCACCCCCTCAATTCTCCCTCGTCATAACAATCGAGATCTATTCTTAGGCCAAGATCAATATAATTAAAACAGAATAAATAGGATGAAAGCAAAGTAACTAAGACCAACGTAGTATGTAGTTCTCATTTGTGACTATTTATGAGGCGTTATTAACGCGATAGTTTCCCTGCGGCCACCACAAGCTCATTTACAAAGTCGATAGATGTCTTTGTCATAAATTTAGCCTCTACATTCCAATTTAGCTTGATTAAGGACCATATAACTATGAATGTGATATGTGTTGGCTAGACAACGTCTTGTAAAGTAGTTGAATAGAATTATATTTCACTTAAACTAGACCTAGAAAACCTGGATAACCGAAGATAATTTGTTACGTTAAACATAAAAATCCTTGGTTATGACCTAACTTTTTAATTAATTATTTTATAATTCTAATGTTAGTATCTTACTTGTTTTAACTGTGTTTCCATAAAATAAGCTTTTTCATAGTGTAATCGGCTTTCATATCCACTAATCACTTCAGGCTTGGCTGATAAATCAGTTGACAGTTGTGTCTTATATTCAGGTACTAATGGTACTAATTCCATTTGATGTTCATGTTCACCTTCTGATGTATATCCTTCTTCTAAATATGGATGGCTGGCAACTTTCGTATCTAACTCAGTACGATATTCTGGAACTATAGGAGTAACCTCTAGTGTGATAGGATGTTTAGCTTCAACAGCATATCCAGGCATCAAATCTAGTTTTGAGGAAACATCAGTGCTCAGTTCAGTTTTATATGAAGCAACCATTGGAACAACACTCAACTTATGTTCATGCTCTTCTTCTGATGAGTAACCAGCTTCAAGTATTGGATGACTTGTTATTTGTCGTTCCATTTTTGTATGATACTCTGATACCATTGGAGTAACTTCGAATGATCGAATATGCTCCGTTTCTGAGGTGTAGCCTGGTGTCACTTCCGGTTTACTATAAATATTAGTTGTTAATTCTGTTTTGTAATCAGTATGTGGTACAATAGGGACTACGTTCATTTCGTATGCACGTTCTTCTTCAGCAGCATACCCTCTTTCTAAAGTTGGTCTAGCTGGTAAATTATGGTCTAAAGATGTTTGATATTCACGTCTCATTGGCGTAATATGCAATGTACGTTTGTGTTCCTTGACAGAACTATGACCAGAAATCATATATGGTCTAACTACCATATTTCTTTCCATACGTGTTTTATAATGACGTACCATTGGTACAATCGACATACTATGCTCATGTTCTTCTTCCGATGAATAACCTGGTGAAAGACGTGGTTGACTGGCAACACGTCGAGTATAACGCGTTTCAAAGTTCGGTACAACTGGTGTAATTTGTTTTTTGCTTAGATGTTGTGTACTACTGTAGTGTTTAACTTGTCCTTGTAATTTTATATGACTTTGAATAGGTCGTATTATCTAAAGGATTAAAAGAATAGAATACTAAGGGAATCATACTATAAAAACAGTTATAAATGATTACATGGCTAAGACTAGTAACCTAAAGAAGCTACCATTTATTTAACTAGGTGTATTCAATCAACATTGAAGTCGTGGCAACTGTGTAACGACTGTATCATAAGAACTTTGGTCATGTCATTTTCATAAGCCATTCAAATGCAATCAGTCACATGTATCTAAATTCTAGTTCAAGTAATTTCTTACTATTTTTAAGTGACATAACAACTACCATACAACCAAAGCTCTGTAAACCTCTTGATAACATATTAACAGTTATTGGATCATTTTTTATTCTCAAGTTATTTTATATGACCTATAAGCCTATTACCCAGTTTCTATTCATAAGTTCGATTGGTATATTTATATTATACTTCGTTATTCATCCTATGCTGTAAGCTATCACAAAGTCAGTCTTTTGACTATGATGTGACATCTGCTTAGAAGATATTGAATTTACTTTTCTTGTTGTTCGCTGGGTAATTTTAAAGAATGAAAATTCAACAGAACTAGAGTTCACACACCCTTTGACTCAATATATTGAGTAGCCAAGGTTTAATCTTCTCGTTTTTCTTTTACACTTTAGGATTTAATCAAGTAATAAGCGTTGACCAGTCAGCGTCAGAGTAGCCAAAGTCAAGTTTCATGGGCTTAAATTTTAATGAGACCTTAACAGCAAAGAAATGTAACACCACAGCTAGTAAGATTATTTTGTACTGACTTGATGAATAGTTAATAGTTTTTGAGAAAAAGTTTCGGTTTATGAATAATTTGAAAATCATCATTGGTTTTGGTTTCCAGGTGTAATGTTAGGATATTTAAACGTAATGGATCAAGAAAGTCTGAATTTTAGTTTATATGAACTTTTGCGACGTTTAGATTACTTAACAGTATGCCAAATAACTAGAGCCTACTTCATCATATGGTATTTACAATCCTGCATTAAATCCATATTAATTTACTTCAGACCATAGCATCACAGTTTAAGTTGCTATCGATGAAGTATCAACTGTAAGTTGTTTACTAATTATATAGCAATATTTGCCATCAAATGACGGATGTCGGAAAATCCAATACAGTAGTACAACTACTGTGGAGCAACTAATTATTAGACAAGTGTATAAACTCTAGAATCTCCAGTTTCGAGCCACAATACTACAGTTTGCATCACAAACTACTTATTGTCTACTTGGTGGTTGTATATACTTTGTTCGACATTTCTACAGTCTTATCAAAGAAAAGACAATGTGTTCTTTCGATGTAAATTCGCTTGTCTACTGATGTTCCTCTGAAGAAGACTATTGATATTTTATGTGATTATATTTTGCAAAGTCGTCTTTCACTACCTATTCCTCTAGAAACTCATAAAAATTTACTATTACCTATGCGCAAACAAAGTACAATTCACATTTGAGGGTGAATATTCTCGACAATTGACGGAGTTGCGATGGTTAGCCCTTAGGACCATTGTTAGCCGATGTGTAGATGGCATATGTGGAAAACCTAGCCAGAGACTTAATAGAAGAGATGTGCCTTTATAGGCGGTATGTTGATGATACCCTAGTTGTTTGTACGAAAATCGATGACGCAAATAGTTTACTAAGTGAACTGAATACCATCCTATGAAGAGGCGAATAATAACCAACCTCCTTTCTTAGATATATTAATCAATCGGAGGGATGATGATTCAATCAAACGTTCTATCTACAGAAAATCTACATGAACTGGGCAGTATATAAACTTTCCTAGTCATTGTCCGGGGCAGTATAAAACGAGTCTAGTAAAAACTTTATTTAAAAGGATCAATCGTATTTGTACTTATGATACTATTAGGAAAATGAAAATCTACTGACTGAAACGCTAATGTTGAACGGATATCCGAAAAAGTTCATAAATCGATGGAAATGTTGCAGTATGGTGAAAACCTATTGTATTGTCAAGCACATAAAAAATCAGACTATGTCACGTTACCCTTCAGAGGACTTCAAATAGCCTTGTGTTAAAACAAAGGCTTAAGTCGGTCATCAACAGAAGGTAGTTGTAATAGAAAAGTATAGGTCATTGATTCATAACCAACCTAAACAGCACGAAAATGAATGCATTACATCCCACTGTGTCTATCAATTTATGTGTATGTGTCGACACACACATAGGGAAGGGGCAATCGTGATCTGCATGTAAGCGTAGTTGAACACATATCTAAACGGCTCCAAAAATAAATGAACTCGAATAGAAAAATAAAAGTACAGGATTAAAAACCTTTATCGTTTATTGCTGAAAGCTTAGTTGAGATAGGCCAGATCATTAATATAAAATCCTCTATTGTGGTGTTGTATAAATGTACTTTAGGACGTATACTACGGTTTGTTGAAGCCTTAGCTAATACAGAAGTTCAACTCCCCCCCCCCCTTGTGTGTTCAAAAATAATGTGTACTTTCACTCAACCTACCTTAGTAGAGTGTGATTCACATTATTCACTTTATTAACCTTGTTTACTTAGCTTATACTCTTAATGGTCTAGTGACCTTTTATTTTTCTTATATAAATGTCTTAACAAGTGTATGTATGATCAGATTGTACGAAATGTATTGCGCAAATGCACACATCACATAGCTGTGATAAACTTTGTCTTCTTATTGCATTAACAAAATTAATCAAAGGGACAAATTGTTTTAAATATTCTTTTTAGTCACAATGTGATTATACCTTTTACTTTTACCATGCTACCTGTGTTTTACGTGATGTTAAAACTACTTGTTGATGATCTGTTTTTATTGTTATTCATTCTTTAGTAGAAATCTGATTGGACGTCATTCTGATACCTCGAATTAGCCTACTCTATTAGGTTGATAAGACAAATAGAATCAACTGATATAGTGATCCAGAAAAGTGTAATCAATGGGAAACAAATGAATGATCCAATGCACCTGAACTACTGGTTCGTATTCGATCGGAGTCAAACAATTTTAAATTTAAACACAACAGGATTTTTTAACTAATCAATTGGAGTAAACAAAAACATATTTAATGTATCATTTATAGTTAACAACAAATCTTTCTTAAACACTTGCTCACCTCTGTCCGACTTAATGATCTCTCTTTACGTGGTAATGCGAAAGTAAGATGAATTGGGGGTGTTGGTTGTCTTGGTCTTATTTGTAAGTGATGACTTGTCAAGTAGAATTGTGATGGTGGAGCTGATGTTTCTCTCTTGAAATCTCACAGGTGATACTGGTAATTGAACAGTAGCAAATGACCGAGGTGAGATGATTGGAGCAGTACTTGCTGGTGATGGAGGCATTGATGTTTCACGTGAATATGTTTGTCGAATAACTGTATGTCTTGTTAAACTCATCGTAGATGGAGGCCTTTTAATTAATTGGTTATAACCAGTAGGATTAATAAGTGCTGAACAAGTAACTCTTCCATGAAAATTTTCAGCTACAGCTTGATAACGACCTAATGATAATGAAAATAGTCTTCGATGAAATAACAAAAACAAAAGTAGCATCTGTTAATGAGATTGATCTTAGTCAATATGCAATCTTCAACGTTTTGTATAATCTGAATTGAGTAGTATAAATTTTTGGTTGCATAAGCAAAATTCCCACTCATGATATTCTACTTTGTACAGAGCTTTCTTCAGCATATAAAGCTCATAAGCACATTTCTTAATAACGATTGTTATTTCATAAGCAGTGTTTTAGTAACAGCTAATCGTGGGATATGGGGTGGGCGCTTTATCCTGTTTAAACAAAACTATGCAGATACACCTATAGCTCATTTATATAATGCAGCTCAGTAGTCAGTAGATTCACATTGTTGCATGATATCTTAAACTGGAATACCTGACTGTTACTTTAAGTCTACAGATACTTCAGAAATGAATGACTTATGCACTAATAATTTAGGTTTATTTAGGACCAAAAAGCGAAAAAGAAGTTCTGTAATTACGTTTACCGCTGGTATTTTTCATAATATGATCTCAATGAGCATCTTGTATGTTATATGTTTATTCAATCACTACTGATAATTAAGTAAAATCTAGATTGTAATTCTAATAGTAATCTAACCTCAACTTAAACCTAAATTCCTTTTCAAATGTGCTGCTTCACTTTGTTTCTTTTAATGGATAGTTTGACACGTAATATAACTCAGAGAAGCCTCATTTTAATTCTGATGTAGTGCTCAAGATGTATCAGATTTAAACAAATGACACTATTATGAAATGTGGTTACTACTATTTTTTTCATTTATCTACCTACCATGGCATTATAACTTTTCTAAACTAATCGGCATCGAACAACAGCAAAAGAAGCTTAAAATGAAAAGTACATTTGTGAGCAATCTGTAGTTTAGAAATAATCTTATGACTGATCAAGACCCATTGGTATTGCACAATACTGTAAATAACTCACAGTAATGTTCTTTTGTTTTATAAAAAAAAAAGTGAATCTTTCACACCAGCTTAAAAATTATATAAGCATACCGGCTGATTCTGGTCCTGGTCGTCGAATAATTAAACAGTGATCATTAGGTCCAGGCCCTTGTCCAATAGTATAACGATGATCATCCGGTGTGATAATTACTCCATTATGTGTCCAATATACTATCGGTGTTGGTACACCGATTACAGAACATTCAAGTACCACTTCTTCTAAACGTTCCGATTCGATGTACACATCTCTAGAAAAATGTTTTAGAATGATAATGAAGATGATGTAGAAATAGAAACAAGTAAAGTTAACAGTCTCCAATTTATTCATATTATAAAGCATTTATTCATAAGACTTACTTAAATATTCTTGTAAATTCCGGTGAACTCCCACTAATCACTGGCGAAATCTGTGGTGGTAAATCAATAGATGTTCTCAATGACGGTAGTATTTCCATGTACAGAGTAGTTGTACAACTACCCAATGGATTTGTTGCTACTGCTTTATACATGCCAGCATTATCTTTTTCAAGTTTTGGGATATAAAGACGTGCAAAACCAGAATCTTGAAATGTCTGTAAAGTTCAACACCAAAGAAGAATTCGAAATTCATTTATTAATAACATTTTTGGTATAAGTAAAATATTCTGCTATTCAATGAATATAACAATGACAACAACATTTTCAATATTGACTAACTGATTATTAATGAGATATGACATTGATGATACTGTTCAGTAAATTACTACAATACACCAATGCAATTAATGCATATTCCCATGGATACATGAATAGCTTAGTATACATTATGATTGGCTGATTACTTCTGAACTTAAAAATGTAGGCTTTAGATGCTTGAAGCACTGATAACAAATTAGTCGCTTCTCTCAAATACTGAAAGCTCTAGTTTTTCTCTTTGAACAATGTCATAGATCAAAACATATGTAGAGTTTGATGCTTTAACAAAATGACTATTCAATACTTATTGATTATCAAATGTTGTCTTTGTTCATGGTGCTGAACTTCAAAATCCTAGTTGATGTTGATCGTCATTGTCCAAATATTTAGGTGATCCATACAGCGACTATTTCATGGTGACTTTAGATTTCAAATTCATATTTTTCAAAAAAATAAAAATAAAACCGCTTGCCGAAACATTTCGCAAGTATGCCGAAATTTATATTTTGTATCTTTTATTAATGTTGAAAGCATCAGATATTGAGTACAATATTAACTCTATTTATAGTACTTAGTCTGAAAAATATGCTTTACATATTTCAATGATCAATTTACTAGAACATATAGTTGAAAGTAACTTCATCCTACTTAGAGCTCATTAAGTCACTTTTAAATGTTGCCTACTTAGCTATATGTTATAATTGTTTAAAAATTCTCATGTTTATCTAAAACAAAGACGTTTGAACGAAGAATATTCTTCTCGATAAATCCTCATCAGGTTCTACATGTATTAGTTAGTCACAAGAATAGCCAGTTCTGAGGCAGATACAACATAATTTAGATATCAAAGATAATTGGATGTGAAGTTTTTCTCCTCTTCGGATTATTTATAAAATACGAATGTTAATGTTGACATAATCATCATCATCATGTAACTTGTGCAACGTAAACAACACTTGAAATAAACTTGATTATTAGTCAACTATGCATGTAGGTATCTCTGTATATGGGTAACATAGGAGATGGGGTGGTAGCAAAATACAATTAGATCAAGTGTTACTGGACAAAGGCTGAATCCTACTTAAAATGAAACCGAATGGGTAAGAGTTTGTAAAATGGAGTGAACGATAATCGAAATTCGTCAAATAGTAACAATAATAGACATAATTATGATCAGTTCAGTTGATCGGTTTGAAAATGTTGTCAAGTCAATAAAACTAGAAAGAGGATTGAGTGATATTCAAATTCATTCTGTGTACCTTGATTAATAATAATAATAATAATAATAATAATAATAATAATAATAATAATAATAATAATAATAATAATATGGAAATGCACATTCAGAGTGAGAATACATATGCATTAATCAGATTAAATCGTCGTATGGTTAAGGTAGAGATTGGTTTAATGGATTTTGGGTAGGCCATGGCGGAAGAAGGGGTTAAACGTACTTCTTCTGTATGTACAGGTCTGGCTTATTGACACATTTACCAATCGCCTCTGCCGTTTTAAGGACTTTTAGTTTAACCGATCGTATATGAATATATTACATTGAAACTCCTTATGATGATATTGTGATCCATGGCAGATGGAGTCAGTGTAACATTAATCAAATTCCAGGAATTGCCATTCACATTAATAGACAACTTACGTTTTGCATTAAATTAATATTTTAATTGATAGTCATTAATATTACTGCCAAGTTTTAGTTCCCTATACATCGTAATTCACTAAATTACTGTACGTACAATGCTTGAGTACATTAAGTAATGAAGCTTGAACTGAATGTACACTTTTATTTGACGATATATATCGAAGATGCTTTTTGTTTGAACAACGTAATACTTCATACAAATATGACGTTCGTTTAAAAATGTTCTAATTTAGCATTACGAATCGGGCACAGTTAGACAGTTATCGGAAACCAGGAAGCATTGAACAATGCTTTATTGTAACTATTTGTATGTTATTATTTTGTAATTCGGCATCCACGACCCCGTCGTGGAATCAAGTCCAGGGACTTCAGGCTTTGTGGAAAACGCTTGACTATTAGACCACTGAAGTGGCTTTCAACGCTTGATATTTCTTACTTAGTTGATTCACAACATGCGAACTCATCTATTGCTTATAGGTAAGTAAACTGCCTCACACCTTACACGATTGAAATTCATTGACTATGCCATCTTACTAGAACTTCAGGAATTACCTGCAGAAGTTAGTTATTAATGAGTTTATAATTTCTGCAATAGTTAAGCTTTTGGCAAGAAGCCTTAAGTCCCAGCGGTTGATTCTCTAGTGGTATCATGGGCACCTACTTCTAAAGAGTCCCGTACTAGAACAAAACAGCTGTCCAGTACTTCCTGATTTTTAATAGACCAATTAGTTATATCACATTAAAATTCAACAATCTCCACAACACCAAATTACGAAAAGGTTTTGTTCATGAAATTTATGTTCTGGTATTTTCTGCTTCAGCCTGATTATGTATTGCAAAATATGAGTTTTGTAAAATAATTAAACGTTAAGAGCTAATCTCCGAGACATTATTTTATATGTTCTTATTTCATATGTACTAAACACCTTGTTTTCATATTTTTCAAAGTTTCTTTATGTCTTTTTACAGTTCATGAACAAATCTAATTAATAGTTACTACGGTTTTCTAGCATTCATGTCTTTATTTTTCACTGCTGTTATTATTTCTAATGTAACAAATAGATATTTCTTGTTACTGGAATGTTTCACTGATTTATGTTTTCTTCTTTCTCTAATTTGGAGATAAGAGTATCAAAGCACATTGACAAGATGGCAAGAATATCTACGTGTTGTTAAATTCTGTATATTACTTGATTTTTCCCTAAGGCCTCTTGCTTACTGGCTATCCGAGATGTAATCCCCAGCAATCGTCCAACTCTGAGAAGTATCGCAATGATTTATTGAATAGGTCATTAATTTTTGTCCCTAATTATAAGTAATATGCCTTTACATAAACGTTATTGCATAATTAAAAGAGATTAATATATTCTAACCTGAAAATTAGGTGAAGATTGCGGTTGCTTATCATCTTTAAACCATACTATGGATGGTAATGGTCTTCCAGTGAATTGACAAGTTAATTCAACCGATCCACCTTCTGCTGCATATATATTTGATGGTAAAGGTTTTATTAATGTTGGTGGATGATCAATTGGTTGTTCATTCGTCTGAATTGCTAAAATGTAGGATAAACGCCGTTTTATTCAAAAGTCTATTTTTCAATGTCATACATCGTTTACTTCATTAGAATATATCACTAAGACCAATGTGAAATTCACATTCAAACTATGAAATTATGAGAATGTAAATATGATGACAGAATTCTATCTATCAACATGGACTGTCTGAAGATAGTTTTTGTTATGAAATGACAAAGACTGAAAAATCATAGAAAACTTAACAACATTAGGTATCTATTTCACTTTATTTAAGACTACCCTTCTACAGATGATGATGATGAAAGTTCGTAACAAAGTAATTAGTAGTATTAAGTGCGATGATTCTAAGAAAATGAGTTAGAGTTTTACACGTGATACATCTTTGTTTGTTTAATTGTTGTCTTGTTTAAGTAACAGGAGATTTTATATTAAAAGTTGAATTGAATTCCTATCAGATAAGAGAAGTAAACAGATTATCAGTTCAAGTTACATGTCTAATGTTCTTTACTTATTTTTATACTTTATTTAATTTATATTATGACTGGCGAGTGGAATCCAGGATGTGCGTTTCGTCCTATTTGGGACTCATCGGCTGGATGTGCAATGGGCCCATTGCACAAACGTGACTGCCTGGATTCAGTAGTCTAGTGGTGTACGCGGTGGTGTATGACACGAAACGGACTGAGTTCGAATCCCACTGTGAACATCAACATTGGGATGCAGGTACATCCAGCCGATGAGTCCCAAATAGGACGAAACGCGCGTCCTGGATTCCACTTGCCAGTCACGATACAAATTAAATATAACTTGTGAATAATCGCTATATATCGAGGCAATCCGCTCAGGATGCACATATAGCAACAGTGACTAACCAGCTTCAGTCTATCACAAATCAATGGGAATATACAAATTCATCCTATTATTTGTATACTGTTGGATAGAGCCAAAAAATCCCTTGAAACAAGTTCAGAAAGGCGTAGAAATCAATAATGAACATTGTATCCAATCAGCACGCAGATAGTTTTTACTAGAAAATTGTAGACAATCCGAAGTTACGTGATGTATCTCTGATTGGACAGTTATCTTAGTACTACTGTGTTTAGTAGGATATAGAAATCTCTAGAGGCCTAAAGGACATTTATGATAATATAAATACCCTAGTTTCTGTACATAATCGAAAGCTTGCAGTAAAGTGTTACTTTGCCGTATTTCCTGCCATCTCTCTCGTGTTCACGTTGAAGTGTAGTTTTAGCCTGGGGGTCAAGTCAAAGCTTAGGAGTCGAATCAAGAGGTCCACTTAGACGAGATAATAATTGACGACAGAGATTTCGCGGTCGAATAAGAATCCAAACCACGTGTCACAACATATACTTAATAGAATAGAATAGTTAAATCGTTATTCTAGTATATAGTATCAACCAAACAAATTAAAACCAAGATAGATCTCGTGATGAAAGCAGTAAATGATCATCTGTAAATATAGTTATTAAGTGATATTTTTTTCATCCATCTTAATGATAATGAAGTAATATTTGAATATGTCAATTATTCGTTGTGGATTCCTATCCTCGTCGTAACTTGTGAACTGTAAAACACAATACACTTATTTATTTATTATGTAAAATTTAAAAGTGTTATTTTGGTAAACAGTTTAACTTACGTTCAACATCCATTCTACATGAACTAAATGCTCTTCCATAAGGATTTTCAGCAACACATGTATATTCACCTTGATCTTCAAGAAATACATCATAAAATACAAGACTATAATTTTGTCCAATTTCTTTAGTTGTATATGAATTTGATTTATTTAATGGAATACCATTTTTAAGCCATGTAACCTTAAAATGTAAAGAATAATGATCAAGTGTTCAAAAGTGAATTCATTCATGCTTTGTAGAAAATCGGTAACAATTTCATAGAATTATAAGTAGAAGAATAAGTGAATTAATCTGTTTCAAGAAAATCATTATTGAATATAAATTTAGAGTTTATGTTTGTTGAATTATGATTTGTTGTATCTGTCGCTACTGTTGTATCTGAGCAGGGATAGCCGATATTATCGATCTTGATATCTGCAGCGCTATATCCTACAGCTACCACCCAGCCTTGTCTTAATCTATTGCTCAGGCACAATAATCCGACTGACTTATCAAGAAGCCAACTAGTCACTCACACGCATGTATTACAACAACAACCCAATAATATACAAGATATATATATAAGGTCTAGCCATTGACTCATATATCTGTCATACTATATTAACCAATCACATATCTTCTTCCAGATATGTCAGATTCTGATTTTCCTTATTCATAAACTGACATGTAATGCATTGTTATACTACCTACATTTCAATATTCAGATGGCAGTGTGGATGAATACTGCTTGCCAGATTTTACATAAGTAGTATTTAACGGGACGTTATATTAAGTGACAACAATAAACACTTGAAGAGAGAGAAAGCATAACGTATGGGGAAAATGTTAGAGTTATGATAAGTAAGCGAAGGTAGTAGAGAACTAATCACGGATAAAAAAGCCAATGACTTGACAATAGACGACTGATGCAAAAAATATTCTCGAATATTTTCGAATATGTTCAAATGGTCAACTGAATTTTATTAAATCATTGATGAATCCAGATGTTTTTTCTAAGTCTATTAACTACTTACGCTAACTGTTAGTACAACATATTACTGCAATTTCAGCAGTCGCTTATTTATGTACACCGAAAATGCACTTATATACCTAACTAGATACTTTACAACTAAGATTGAATCTGTCATTTTCACTCTTATTCCAGTGAACTTAATAGCTGAATATATTTCGGGTAAAAGATACATTTACTCTGAATTCCAGATTAGGCTTTGAGCTACAGAGCATGATAGAGATTAAATGATAAGTGGTAACTATCTAAGGCAATTAAGATGAATGTATGGTTCATGAATTCATTCTTTGTCATTTATATGGTAAAGGACATGAATGCGAAAGCTATAGATTATGGTGAAAATATCTGAAAGCTTGTTAACATACCTGGATTAAACTCAATGACAGAACTAAGTTAATGAAAGTTTAAGTAACAAATTGATTTTATGTAGATAGTTCCAACTTAATATTCAATTTCTCAACAATATCGATCTACAACTTTTCATAGGATTAAAATGTAGACTTTCAGGCTTCTCTGGGAAAATTGTTGCCCAAGTATTTCTTCACTCAGCCTTATACACTTATATTTCTTACTTCAAATGGAGACACTGTTCACTGCAATAATACTACATACTATGAACTTAATAGATTAATAAATGCATTTAAGTAGTAAATAAATTTCATTTGAAATAAATAAATAAATAAGATCAATAGTAAATTTTACTTGAGGTGCTGGAAGTGCTGTAATTTGACATTCCAATTTAATCTTTTCTACATCATTCACAGTTGCATTTTGTAACTGGTGTAATAAATTCTGGTGGCCTACCAAAATCTGATACTGGACGTGAACTAGTAATATTTGTATGCATTCTTTAGATATTTTCATCGAAAATAAAGAAAACATAATGTAATTGATGTAGTTATGATTAGATTAATTTAAGAGGTAAACATAATACTATAAGTAGTATATGATATTTTTTAGAATTTCAGATTTTTTATCACTGGGTTAAAACATCTGCTTTAAGAATTAGACTATGGGTTCAGATTCTTTCTATATAGTTCCATAAAGCAGAATAAATGAAATGGTAATGTATCACTGGTGTTCTATCAACTGGTAGATGAAATTCGGTCAAACGAAACAGATAACTGGAACTCAGTCTGTCATTATACAATGCGGTATAGATTTTTAGTAGTAGTTATGCAATTGTCAGTTATGAGTGGATACTAATTACTGGTTTGTAAAAAATTTACAAATAAAAGCAACCTATTGAATACTAAGACCTTATCCATTAAGTCCTTTATACTCACAGAATGAAAATTTAAGTTGTAATAATATGGAATTCACTTACCTTAGATGCACAGATTCTGTAGTTGTAGGTGGTACAGAAACAGCTCTCTGATTATACTTTGGAATTGTATAGGGGTAAGCTCCTTCAACTGAACTAACTGGAATCACTTGTTCATCTTTAATTCCTGAAGGGGACTGAACTATACGTGCTATCTTAACTGGTTCAAACAATTCATCTATATCAGGCTGTATATCTCTTCTACGACGTACAGTTGTTTGTCGAAACGTCATATGAGATGTCATTGCAGAATCCCTGTTGTCTGTTGGTTGGACATAAACATTGCAATCTGTTGTAGCGAAGCCTGCTGCATTACGAACGGTACACGTATACTTACCACTTTCTAAATCAGAAACCTAAGAATATAACATTTCATAGCAATGTTAATGTGGGCATGTATATTTTGCAATTTAATTGACTGTAGAAAATAACAAAATGTAAATGGACTCTTTTAAAGATGAGAATACAGTCCTAAAGATTATTTTCATTCTTTAATGTATTTTATCTGACACAATGATGGAGTGGTCTTAATTTTTGCTGTATACAAACATACATTCTTCTCCGAAAGGTAAAGTAACAAACTAACTTGACACCCAGACTTCATGCTTTCATAGCATTGTTAACGATAACATAATTTTGTCTACGAAGGAATTCATGTTGCATACAACACAAACAATTTTGTAATGTGGTGACGACTGACAACTGTTTCGATTTTGAAAGAGTTAGATACTTGAAGATACATTCTTCAAAAATGTAAGCAAAAACGCAACATAAAGATTTAGTATTACCATGTTATTTATATCGCAGTACTTAAGAAATAGATCTTAGAAGGGGTTATGTAATTAGAATAAGATATTGAAAATTATTCATCGACCTATTCACGTACCACTCAAATGCCAATATATAAATCATATGTCGAAAAGAACTGGATTGATTGTTTCTCAATGAAATCAAAATATATATGGAATAGGGAAGAACAAAATACTGTTTTCATTTCACTTGAAGCAACAGTTACCAAAACACTGTATCATTACTTTATTATTGTATCAAAGAATATAGTAGAATGACTACGTATCATAATATGAATTCTAATAAGATTTTGAGATTTGTTCATTATAGATTATGATGCAACTACATGATGCATTCAGAATATCCATGACGAACTTCAGACAGTAGCAATGAATCCCTCAGCGTTGTCAACTGTGTATACATCAAGCATGAGAATTAAGTCATACTTAGTTGGTCTCAGTTATACAGAGTTATTAGGGCTAACTGAATGATTTCATATTGGTTTTTGTGAAGTCTATGTATTTTAAACTGAGATTCTTCCGTAGCAATACATTGATGATTGCTTTATTAACCTATGGAGAGTACTGTATTGAAACTATGTTAAAATTGGTTTGTCTATAATTCAAACTTACCATAAGAAGGTGCAAGCTGACCATGTTGTTTAGTTCCATTGTAATACGTCGGCGACCCACTTCTCCCTGAATTGGTACATCATTATGATACCATTCTACTTCAGCTGGAAGTTCACTCTATAATGTAAATAAAGGTATATTTTGAAAATGATTTCTGTGAAAAGGCTTATTTGTTGAAATAACATCTCTGCTTCTGAATCGAAGGATGATAAATAGTTGACAAGAAACCCTACATATAGTCGTTGACATTATAGTATACCTTAAATCTCGATGTAGGTAATTTTACTTTTGAGATTCACATCCATGTCAACCAGCATCACAGCCCGATAAGCTATTAGGGTTCTACCTGATAACATTTAGAACAGAGGTATTTATAGTGATTGATCACTTGATAATGATCAATGTCAGGATTTTTTAAATCCTCATTTTCTTCAAGATTTCAGCTACTAGTCATTCGTTTAACAACTCACAAATAAAATCAAGCAAATCAAGTCAGTAGCTCATATCGACGACTCCATCAGGGGTCCAACACATGACCATCTGGTTCTGTAACGAACGCTTTACCATTAGACCACTGAGTTGGATCTCAACGTTTGATACCACAAATTGTTTGAGTTAGAAATATCCATCAGGAGCCAACTCATTGGTCTAGCAGTGAAGTATTTGTCACAAAAGGTCCTGAATTTGATTCCTGATAGGGTCGTGGATGCACGCTGATTAGTCCCATACTATAATAAAACAGCTATCCAGAGCTTCCTGGTGATAATTCAGGACGATTCATGACATTAAATTGACATTCAAAAATCTCCACAAAACCTACTTAATATTCAATTCAATTCAATATTATGCATAATAGAAATACAAAAATGCAAATTTTACTTTATTCAAGTATTTCTTGAATACTCTCTATATATAATCACATAGTCGTTGTATATTCATAGTGAATGATAATAAACATTTAAAAAGGTTGAATGATGTTATACAATGCATATTTCAATGTAGTCTTATCAATAAACTAACTTTACACAAATAAATAATATTTACATTAGAGAGTATAATGTACTGTGGTAATATGTAAAAGTAACAAAACAGAATATGCTTATTCAATAGTACATTGAATACAAAAGATAAACTTTAAAAAGACTGTTTTGAAGAGGATTAACATCATGATGTTTTATTTTTAAGGCAATCTTTATTATTATTATTATTATTATTATTATTATTATTATTATTATTGTTATGTAATTTATCGTAAGTTGAAATGTTAAACTAGTTACTATGGTTTACGAAATGAAAAAGTACAAATATATGTAATTTGCCAAAACAATTATGTCTAGTTAAATTGATTAATTCATGTATGGAATGTCTATGTTTGATATGGCGATGTGATGAACTGAATGTGCTCTCAATTGATACTATTACGATTAGAAATGAGGATTGTAATCTATGCAATGAATATTAAGTAATCAAAAAGTATTCATTTAATTTTGCATTGAATATTTACCGTTAAACGCTTTAACGTTAAACTTAAACATACAAGAGCTGAAGTTTTGAATAGTAGAAAAATATGTTTACAGAATTTAAAGTTTTACATTGTTGATAGATTAAGTAGTAATTTGTACGACATCAGTAGTATGTTCTCGTGTGAAACTCTTTAATATTAATGAAGTATAAGCATAATGTTTATAGCATTACTCATAACATCTAGAATAAATTGTAACTAATGCTACGGACTTTCTGAAGTTGACTTTCTATAATGATTAGAAATAGTCTACTTAATAAATAAGATAACTCACATCAAATACAAGTGATCTGTTCGCTGTATAATCATTTATCCCGTAGGGTAGTGAAAATATTTACTGCAATTCAAGAATGATTCATTTCAGGAATAACACTGTTAATTTCTGTGGGATGAAGATCACCTACAAAGTCTATAGTAGCATCATAATACAGTCTGAACAAAATTGGTAATCATTTGTATTTTATCTACCTAATTGATTGGGTTTTATTTTACAATTAAGTGTCATTTAATGAAAATAATTAAATTTTTCTTACCTTATATTGAACTGTTAGTTTACATTTATCACCAACTTTAAGATTAGCGTTTTGCAATGGTTGAATAATTACTGGTGGTTGAGCTGGATTAATATTCACTTGACATGTTGTTGAACATTCTCCATGTGGATTAGTAGCACGACATAAATAGACTCCTGAATGATTCATTACTCTACATTGTGGAATCTGTTATGGAAAATTAAAATGAAGCAAAGCGAAAAAATTTGTATTACAGTTTAGACAACTAGGACGGTACAAAGTAAATTGTTTAATTATAAACCATTTTATTTGTTTAGTTACATCACTATCACAATCTACACAGGATAATCTCAAATATAAGGCATCAGAAGTGTAGTGTTCACTTCACATTATGTAACACAACTGAATCAGTTTTCTTTATCTATACATCTTTGGCAGTGTATCAATACTTTATCTAAATGTCATACTATTATTACTATAGCTTTATCAATACAGATAAAAAGAGGATTCAATGGAAACTAGAAATTATCTTTCACTAGTCAGCAATAAAGATTAGAATTCATTGAATATCTAGAGGATATTCATAGTTTATTATTATATACTGAGTAACATTTGCGAAACATTACTTTTTAAAATCATGGAATGTTCCGGTTGCAATTTAGATAAAAGGTAAAGTTGGCATATAAATAGATATGATAATGAGCCTTCATCAACTGTGGTGGTTTGGAAATCAACTACATATAAACAAGCACCACCTACGTCAATACGAAATAATTGGTTTGTTTAAGAGTAGGTTGAAAGGAATCTAGGGACATCCTAATAATATCATTCATCTATGAAGTAACTGGCGTTTGGTCTGATTCATGCTGAAAGATGCAAACCACTAGGTGAAAGTCTGCAGAATTTTCGTTACCAAAGATTAGAGACATCATAGTTAATCACTAGTTTATCCTCTTCTAGATACTAAGATTGAATGATGTGTCATAAATTTGATCATTTAAACTTATTCTTTCATCTCAAATAGTATTCCCTATTTGTAAAGAGCATGAGAAATTGTATCTAGTATCCTGTTATGGTTAATTACACATCAACTGATATGAATAGATGAATGTAGCTAGCTGACTGGGGAGGTTTTCTTAAAATAGTACGAATAATACAATAATTAAACAAGCATTAAACACTAGAATTAAAAGGCATAACATTTGACTTTCAGTCATTAAGACAAAGATTGGAATTACTTTATACCTATCAGTATTACTGGCTACTTCAGTCAGTTAGAATTCGATTATTACAATCTACAACATCAGTCAATTCCTTTTCTTTTAATTATTCCAATCTAACTTATTTGAAGTTACACATAAATCAACATCAACTAGTTATCTGTTGAAATCTATCAAATTTCAAGCTTGGCGAATAGCAGTAGCCATATATTATAGATAACTAAAGTTTTATATTCAAAAATAAATAACTTTTCTCTTAAGTAACCTCAGATATGTTACGCTAAAGCTTAATCTTAATCAGGAGGTGAGTTAATCTGATTGTTGTACATCTGGTCAACTCCTTTGTATCAGTATACCTTCTATTTGTCTTATTCAAATATCAACATTATTGTTATTATTCATACCCTTTAGTAATATTATGAATACATTTTATAAACTTATTATGAACACGCTCCAGTTTGCTATTTCTTGATTGATGGTATTTCAAATATGACATAATTTTTGACCAAATATGATACCTTAATATGATATTTCAGATCTTTGTAGTTCTCTTACGATTTACTATCCATAAAAGGTCATCTTCGTACAGTATCCTACCGGTGACTATTTAAAACAACTATCGACTAACAAAGTTTTCCTTGTTTTATGCTTATGACACTCCTTACTTTACTTAATTGCATTTATTAATAATTGTTCTCTAGTTGTGTATCCCTGAACACTCTGGATTAGAAAGTACCTTCTCTATCATTATGACCGTACCTGTAAACTGGAGTGAATCCTGTACCAAATTTTAAAATATAGTAATAATAATTATAATCTTATAATTATCATTACTATTATTATGGTTATTATTATTAATTGTATTTGATTATAATTTGTATCACTCTATATTACCTAAATTTTTTCAAAATGCTGATCTCATAATCTCAATTACCTTATAATCATATTCAAGTTATCACTACACTTCAAACATGCCAAAATTAAGAATCTTGTATTACTAATGATTCTATAAGTTTTGATTAATAAGTTGAACTTAAAACTGTAGTATAAACGAAACAGCCGATGTGTCCCAAATAAGACGAAACGCTCTTCCTGGATTCCACTTGCCAGTCACAATCTAACTTAAATAACTGAAACAGTTTTATGGGATCTAAATAATGATTAACGCTGTCAATTGGTTTCTTACCTTTCATAGAAGCTAAACTTAAATTAGGTAGATGAAATGGTGACTATAAGATCAGAAATTATTCACTTTTTATATCACACTTCAGAGAGCTTATGTATATACATATATACTGGTGTAGATATAATTACGCATAGTCTTGTTTCTACCTCACCCTATGGTATTCTCTCAGTTTTGCTTTTGACGATAATTACCTACCTACAATATATTAGTGATTAAAGTAAGATCTAGCTCACTTAGTTAGGCTGACACTACACATCAGCCATTCATTTCTCAATGTAATTCATCAGTATATCATTTATAATCACTAGCTTCCTTTAATTTTAAGTCCCTTTGACATTGCAACAGTGCTTTCAAAATTTAGTGGAACTATGTAACGCGCTTGGATCAACTGACTTCTGATTTCAATTAGCAGATTGTTTTTGTTTTACGTATATGTCATTTTGATTGACTGGTTTCATTATTAACTAATTAAGTATTTGATTTGATTACTGTGTCGCCAACTGATGTTTTAATTTCTTCTTTCTTCTTCTTGATTCCTATACAATATATTCTGTCTGTTCAGGCTACCAAGAACTGAATATTACAATAAAACATGTTGAAAATTCATTGCGACGTATATTTAACGTTCACATTTCTGTGTCTTAATGCAAATTAAAATCTTAAAAACGAAGTAATAATTAGGATAAATTTGTATATTCTTATTGATTCGCTATAGACTGAAGCTGATCAGTCCCTGTTGCTACATGTGCATCCTGAGCGGATTGCCTCAATATATAGATTATTCACAAGTAATATTCTTAAGTTGGATTGTGACTGGCAAGTGGAATCTAGTACTCATGTTTCATCCTATTTAGGACTCGTTGGCTAAGCGTACCTGCATCCCAATGTTGATGTTCACAATGGGATTTGAACTCAATTCATTTCGTGTCAAGCGCCACCGCGTTCACTTCTAGTCTACTGAGTCCAAGCAGTCACACTTATGCAACGTGCGCATTGGTATTAGAATGAATTTGTATATTCCCATTGATATTAGGATGCAGGTATATCTGGTCAACATGTCCCAAATAGGACGAAACGTGCATCATTGATTCCACTTGCGAATCACAGTTCAACTTAAAAATAATACGAAGGTATAATGTTAAAACAAAACAGTATGATATCAACATAAGACAATATTCTTACCCTCAATATTCCTGATCCAGCTAACTGAGTAATTTTAAAATCAGGATTATTATCAATTAACTGACCATTTCTATACCATGATAAAAATGGTACAGGTAAACCAATTGCTTGACAGTCTAAAACTAATTCACTAGTTTCATTGATGCATATTGATTTAAGATGTCTATAAGTGAAATAAACAGTAGAGAAAAAAAGATAGTAGATATGGAAAATGTTTTACTGTTTAGTATCTTTTATATCTTTTAGTATTAATTAAAACAGTATTATTATTATTATTATTATTATTATTATTATTATTATTATTATTATTATTATTGTTATTATTATTATTATTATTAGGTGTCCACCGATGAATGTATTATTGTTAGGTATCTGTGAGAAAATAAAATTAGAAGGTTCCTAATGGTTTTCTATGTCTACCATTATACACACATTCTACTCAAGCGGTTTGTATAAATAACATAGTTATCCTTCTAAATAGAAAGAAAGTAGTGTTTTTACTACTCAGTCCAACACATTATTATTGAAACTTCAAGATTTATACTTTGATAGAATCTCAAACAGTTCGCAGCTATCGGCATCACAATTTATTGTGTTTATTAGTTCAAGTTCTTAAGTTTTATTTGACGTCACAAGTCGGTCTGAACGAGACAACCATTCGTCACTAGGAGTAAATAGACAGCTGTCTCGTCCTAGTATGGGACTCTGCAGCAGTACTCATCCACGACCCCACTTGGTATGGAACCCAGGACTATCTGGCTGCGCTGCAAATGCCTTACCATTAGACCACTGTGTTAGTTCCAAACGATTGATATTTCTAATTCAGTCAGTTCATGATACGTGACATCAAGTTGATGTTCACAAAACTCCACATCACCCAATTACAATCAATATCAGCTCACCAGTGATTAACTTTTTGAGGTAATTTCTGAAGTTCTATTGCGAAGACGTGATCATCAGAGTTTAACCTTGTCGGGTGTGATGAAGTTTACTCACTTATGGCAGTAGTTTACTTTGCATAAACATGTCGTGAATCGAGTAAGAAATGTCAAGCGTTGGAATAGATTTTCGTTGTTTAGTGGTGAAGCGTTTGCTGGGGAACCAGATGGCTTCGGGTTCGATCCGCGATAGGGTCGTGAATACGCGTTGATGAGTCCCATACTATGACGAAACATCTGTCGAGTGATTCCTAGTGTTCATTGGTTGTCTAATCGAGTTCGATTCATGATATCAAATTGACAATCAACAATTTCTACAACACCAAGTTAAATATTATTGTCTAAAGTAGTATGATCCATCTTTTTATTCCGTTCGCTACGCCTTTTTGTCCTAGTTTGTTGTGTTTAACCTCATTTAACATGTAATCCAAATGACCAAAATATATTGTACTAAAATATGGTATCACGTAGTAGCAAAAAACTTTGTCTTCTCGTTGCATCATCTAAATTAATCAATGTAACTGATTCTTTTACATGTAACCAAACAAAATTAGTTCTTTCTGATAATACTGGGGGAATCCAATGCCCCTAGGATATGATAATTTAGAAGTTGAGCATAAAGCCATGCATTGAATTATTTTGCATGCTTCGTTGGTCAAACCCGCATCATAGTCAACATAATTCAGTGTGAATTTTTTGTTGATTGAACCTATCACAGAATGTTGTTAGTAGGGTACCAGTGAAAACCAGAGAGCACCATACATTTGTTTCGTCCTAATATCGGACTCCTCAGCAGTGCATACCCTAGATTTCGTGCCAGAGGCTTCAGGTAGATGAGTGTTTAACCCTCTGTAAAACTGGGCTATTTATCACAAACGAATGAAAATGGGAATCCTAATATTGGATACCGGCCCAGTGGTGCAGAGGGTTAAGTGTTTGCTAAACTGAAGCCTTTGGCAAGGAATTTAGGGTTCATATTGCTGAGGAGTTTCATATTAGGACAAGACAACTGTCCAACGATCTCTGGTTCTCAATGGTACCCTAGTGATTTCACTTTGTGATGAATTCACTCAGACACGAACCGTTGAGATTGACTGTGAATTGTTATCTTTGTTTGAATTTAAACAAATAATTTAGTTCTTAGTGTTATGACATTTGTTTATACTAACTAAATCAATAGGATTTTGTTTTTAAATGACATTATTTTCAGTAATTGTTGACTGTTGTGAAGCTTATTCACTGTTGGTGATGTTTTCGTAATTCATAATCACTGTAATTTAAGTGATATATAAAAAAATGATCTAACATAAACGATGATAAGTGATCTTCATTACTGATAACCTCGTGTATTGTTAAGGGGTTAGCCGCTCTACAACAGTAGACATCATAACTCAACCTACTCCCAGGAATTTCTGTCTCTTATAAAGATATAAGAATAGGAAGGGTGTCGTAACCTGTGGCTTGGAAAGTTAAAACAAATCACTACTTGTCTTATTTGATCATACCAGATTAGGAATTAACTTCATTTTAGACGTCAATCTCTTTATGTGACCTAAAATTGTCTCATAATGTATTGACTTGGAAATTATCTCCACCGCCGAACCTACATCTATTTCTTTAGCTAACAAATATAAAAGAATTCTCCATTCTATTAATGATTTCAATTACAATCCAGTGTTTGGTTCCAACGCTTGGTACTATCACTATGAAGAAACATATTGTGTTGAATTTTCCATTGACTAATTATACTACTAAAATTTGATTGTTATACTATTTCTTAAAACTACTTAGTTGAAAGACTATTAGTAATATGATAATCAGCTTTTATATACTACTCAAATGTAAGTAACTATATTACAATGCGATTCAATTGTTATTTATGTTACCATTTGTTGTTAGCTTGATATAACATTGCCTAAAATGATGCTCATCAATTGATATTCTTATTTTTTTTTTACTTCATGTTTAAATGAATCAATTCGAATTGATTCCATAAATTATATTCAAAGTTCAATAGATTCAATAACTTTTACATATACACATGATTCTGGGTTTCAGAAATGAAATTCAATAAGTTGTAAAGTATATAAACGATTCTAACTCCATAAACTAAAGTTGAGATGTTAGGTGGTAACTTCTAGTTGTAACTACTGAAAGATACTTCTGATTGACTTTATCCATGAAATTTATTAAATGTTACTTGTAGCTAATTATAGTCTAACCGAAATCTATACAGATTTTTCACTGAAATACTTTATTACTGCTAACAAACTTAGTATTCAGGTAGCTCACTTTCTGTCGATATGAATATCGATGTACAAAAAAGAGCTTTGACTATCATATTATCAATTAAACATATAAGTAACACATTACTCTTACTTAATGAATTCAGGTGGTTCACCATGTTCATGAATAGGTTTTTGTTCTCTTAAACTTTTAGTTGGTTGAATTAAATTTTCTTTAATTGCTTCAGTTATTGTTAAAGTACATTTTGTCTCTGCTTTACCATATGGTGTACTAATATGACATGTGAATATAGCATTATCTTCATTTAATGTTTCAGATATTTTTAAACTTGCTGTATCTGGTGTTACATGAATTTCATAATCTGGAGTAACTACAGGTAGTCCATCTTTGTACCATGTTACTTGTAAGTTGTTAGCATCATAAGGATTAGTATCTGTAAAAGAAGAAAGAGTTTTAGAATTTACTTAACATTTATAACTGTTAAGTAGAAATATTCTTTATTTTTAGCATTAAGGAGTCATGATTTATGTAATCAATGGATCTAATAATTATCTTTAACTAAATACAAGTGTATCTATGAGTAAATGACTGAAGAATCACCTGCCTAACGTAAAGCGTTTTATGCATATACACATATCAAAATCCAAAACAAACTACTGAGATATGTGACAATAGCAAAGTTTGCCTATTCTTTACTTAGTGTAAATAAAATTCTTTTATGATAAAGCCTTAAATCTTCCTTTAATTTTCAATAAACATAATAAATTTGTTGTTATCAGTTGGTGACTAGCAAAAGGAATTTAGTACACACATTTCGTCTTATTTAGGACTCATCAGATTGATTTACCTGCATATCAACAGGATGATTTAAATACATCCTAATTATAACTAACTTATTTTCATTATTTCCTTGAGTAACTTACAACTGTTTATTTATCTAGTTTTATTAATAATCACATATTTCTTTAATTTTTGAAATTGATAACGATTTTCAGATTCATGTTCTTCAACTGTTATTGCATAATTAGAAGTTGGCTAGTTAGAATTCATTTTATTGCCTTATAGATGTTTCTCAAAATGTTACAGATCTTGGAATGAAATAGTTATCTGATACTATTTTATCGTCTATTATTCTCTAACTGATATTATTTAATGACAAAATCTATCTTTAAATTAGATCGGTCAGTCATTCTGTAATAACCCATATCAAGTTCATACAGTGTCACCCAAATACTTTAGATTAAATTACAATGTGACCACTAGTCTAAGTGAGTCGACATGTCATAGACTATGATTTGATATTAAGTGATTGGAGGTAGCCTATAGAAAACTATTGACTTAAGTTTTGAGATAATTGGCATTCATCAGAAAGGAATAACTGAAGTCTTCAAAGGAATTAGAGTCCCTATAAGTTTCGAATTCTACTGATACAATTGAGAGTAGATAAACAGGACTTTATTGCTATTGAGTAATAAATAAACAAAAGTATCCCAATCCTATGGGTGACAAGACTTTGCCCATATATATTTCACTGGCAACGTCTAAGAATGTAAAAGTCAGTAATCCCTTCTTGAATCCCTTGAACAATATTATTTCCTTGAAGGTCAAACGTACGTTCTTTTAAACTACTATTCAGTGCAAAACGTTTATCTCTCAGATATTTTATCGACCGCCTTTAAGAAAATATTTTAAACAACAGTTCTCAGGATTTTCAGATTGAAAAAACTTGACATATTTAAGATATTATTTACCTGGTGGCAAACCTGAATCAAATACTGTCTCCATAGTAATCTTTTTACCTTCTTCAATTGTGATATCTTTTAATGGTTTAATAATTATTGGTGGTTTTGCTTTAACTGGCATTGTTATTGTTGTAGCTTTCAATTGATCATCAACTACATTCATTGTACTTAATCGTTGTAAATTGATAAATTGTTCTGTTCTTATACGAATTTCATTAAAGCTTTGATTTAAATCATTAATTGATGCTTGAAATTCATTGACAATTGGTTGTATAAATTGTTTTGCTTCAATAGCTTTAAATTTAAGAAAAATAAGAATTTGAAATCATAGAATGTGATTAGTGAATTAAAACAAGAAAAATGTTAGATTATATTAGAAACAATTATTAAGGATATGATGTAATCATTAAAAATGATCAGTAGAAAGTGTATATTGATGATGATGTTCTCTGGAAAAGACAATAAAATATCTTAGAATTGAGTATTATGGAGATTGTTGACAGTCAGTTTTGATATCACGAGTTGGTCTTGATTGGACAATTATCAATCATCTAGAGGCACTGAACAGCTATCTCATCCTAGTCTGAGACACTTCAGCAATGTATCCACGACTCCATCGAGGGTCGAACCCAGAACCCTCTGGCTCCTTGGCGAACGTTTTATCACTAAACAACTGAGTCGTCTTCTAACGGTTGATATTTCTAATTTAGTCAATTCCTGATACATTTGCAAGACCTTATTCACTGCTATTAGTGAGTAACTGACTCACACCAGACACGGTTGAACTCTGGTGGTCACGTCTTCACCCTAAAACTTCAGGAATCACCTCAAGGAGTTAGTCACTAGTGAGCCAATAATTGTTATAATTAAGTATTATGGAGATTATTGACTATCAGTTTTATCTATTTTAGCTGAGAAACATGAAAATATACAATAAAAACAAATAAGAATTATTCTAAGTTAATGTATATTATTGAGAGGAGAATATGATGATTGAATTGTTGATTATGAAAATCGAATAAACTTTGAACTTTAATTATACCTTATAACTGTTAACTGTAGATTAAGTAATTTACTGTATACTGTTTGACAATATCTTAGCAACTTTTACCTGAACTATACGTTTACTGTTATAGAATACAAATATTATCATTTCGTGAATGAATAAAGTGTTTGATGTTTTAGTTAATCATTTTATTTTCTAATTACAAAATTAGTTGAAGTTGATTGCTCTGGTAACAGAATTATCATTGATTATCATTCTTTACTTCCTTAGTTTATCAACATTTGATATGGTGTTTTGTATGCTTTGTTGGTTAAAATGATATGGATGAGGTGTGTTCTCTAACATTGAACTATTGTTTACTATTATTATAACTACGAAAATAAATTAACTTACGACGTGGATATTGAGTTGCTAATTGTTCCAAGACAGGAATATGCGTATCAGCCAGCATACGACCTCTATTAGTTAATTCTGAGATATTATAACGTATCTCTTCAATTTGATCACGATTTTGTGTAGAAATATCTTGTAATTGATGTTTAACACGATTTAAATTAATTGTAATCTGTGATAAAGCTTTTTGTGCCATATCGACAGCATTCAATAAACGTAGTGTTAAACTAATTTCAGTTCGACATCTTCCAGTTTCTTGTGTAAATGTTGTTAAACGTGTTTCAAGTTGTTCATGACGTTTTGTAACATTTAATAAATCAATATTTGCTCCAGTATATTCTGTTGATGATGGTTCACCATGAATTAATTGTAATTTCATATCAGGTGCACTAGAATGTATTCGACTTTGTAAAATCTTTAAAATGTAGAATGAAAGTAAACATTGTGAAAAAGTTATTTCATACATGAATAGATTATTTCTAATGTAGATAAATTCATTGAAAACTTTGTTTAGCATATATTGTTGTTTGAGTCAGTCGTTAGGTTATATAACTCATTGCTATTATCTCCGACTACAATAATGACTAATGGTAACTTGAATCATTGTTACCATTTATAAAATATAACAACAAATAATGCTTCATAATACCTACTTTACTCAATGAGTAAATCATATACTGATTTAAATATCAAAATCTGTTATACCTACTTCACAAACAGTTTTTAATCTTCATCAATTAATTCTTAACTGAATACTTTATGGTAGTAATTGAAGTGGCTCGATAAAAATAAATAAGCTACGTCAGTTGTAAGTTTCTTCTACATTTATATGTGTGTTGCGATGGTACTTATTGAAGATTTCATGTGAATTATAAGCTGCACACCTCTTTCATGATGGTAATATTAATAACAATAACTTTATTTAGTACTATATACTTTGTTAAAGTAAGAAATTCTTAACTTCAGCTAAGCATCACTTCAAAATATTTCTGTTTATTAAGAAATTATACTGTAACAGTAATTATTTACAATCCTTTTTTAGTCGAGATACGTTCGATACCAGTTAAGCTGTTGTTAGTATTTTTCCATTCTTCACATATTCCAATATGTTTGTTTCTAATTTTTTCATGGGACAGATAAACAGGAAATTATACCAGTAAACTAAATGATCCCACTTGAATTCTCCCGTGTTTGTAAGGCTTTGCAAGTGACCCCACTAGTCGTATCATCATTCTGTGCGATGTGACTAGTGAAACTCAACTATGTCTAGTATGAATCTGTTACCTATTGATAGAAATGAATGAAATCGTGTAAATATATTACAAATTGACTGAGTTAGAAATATCAACCGTTAGGAATCAAGTTAGTAGTTCTAATTGTTTAAGCGTTTCCCTATGGAACCTGAGTGTTATGGGTTTGATTCCTTTAGTGGTATAATGAACACGTACCACTGAGGAGCCATATACTTAGGACAAAACAGGTGTCCAGTGCAAGCTGGTTTATAGTGGTACTTAATCAACAGGACTTTGTGACGAATACAACCAGCTTAACCTAGTATCCATCTCCGCAAACCCCTTCAGTTTGATTAATTGTTTTTAATCACTTATCCAACCTTTTATCTGCCTATTTATTCTCCAATTATCATATTCCAACCATTTAACCTTTCATTTAATTCAACTTTTGCTAGTTTTTCATGCTTATATATAAATGCCTTAGCATGTATGTATATGACCAATTTTGTTTGAAATTGATGACGCACATACATCACATTTCTCTGATCAACTCCATTTTCTCATTACACTATCTAAACTCAGTTGTTTCGACTTATTACAATCTTACTTCAGAATAGTAAAAGTTCCTGTCATGTAAATCAGAATAATAGGTATAAACTAACAATAGAGTTTCTTAACTAAGTTCTTCATTAGGCCATATTCTAGCATACACAATAATATTTATATGCAAATATGAATAATTAAGTTTAGATGGATTGTGGAGATTAGTATTTTTTAGTTGACTAAATTCGTCACAGATTAATGCCGTTTTCTAGAGGCAATCCAATAAGGATCAAGTAACACTCCTTTGTTGCAGATACGATTGTACTGAAATGTTTCATTGACGAACTATAAGTATTTACATTATATAAACGAGATGATGAACAATTAACTCTAATGTAGGTTCACTTTCACTTGAAATAAGGAAAAAAATCTAACTAAAGTCAAGAAGAACTCAATTACATCATAATCTCTTATTCAATTGACTTTTAATTACATTAGAATATCATTATTATTGAATAATTCAATACTAACAAACTATACTTACAGGTAATTTAGCTTCAATTTGACTAAGATCCCTATCAGCTATTTGAACTTGTGATAATGGTACAGTCAATGAAACCATTCCCATAATTTGTTGAAGTTTTCTTTCAGCTAATATAATTTCTTCTTCAATTCTCTTGAAAAGAAATAAATAAAAATATTTAAACATTTTAGTAAATGTTTAAGTTGGATTGTGACTGACAAGTGGAATCCAAGATGCGCATTTCGTCCTATTTGGGACTCATCGGCTGGATGTACCTGCACCCCAATGTTGATGTTCACACTGGGATTCGAACTTTAGTAAATGTATTTAAGGTTATAAGTAAAATAAATTTGTTATTGTTTGTAAGTTCTAAATTGAATATTATATGATGTAAAATGTTACATTCAATTAGATTTACCAATTTACATGTACTTTACATAGAACCTAAATCATAAAGAATAGACATTTTCAACAGGTCATCCAAATGATTTCTAATAGATATATGACATGCAGTGGACATAATGGTTACTTTAAAAAAAATATTAAACAAGTTAAACAATCTTCCACTGTTAGGATTTACTGATGCTATCGTGATTAGTAAAGCAAAACTTGCATCCAAAAAAAATCAATGGTAAACTGTCTATTTACAATGGGGGGGGGAGGAGGAGGTTGTAATATAGTTTATTGTCAATCCTGATATCACGAATTGATCTGAATCAGACAGCCATTGGTCACCTGAAAGCACTGGACAGCTGCTTCTTCCTAGTATGGGACTCTTCAGCAGTGAGCATCCATGACCCTATCGGGGATCAAACCCAGAACACTCTGGCTCCGCGGTCAATTCCTGAAATCATTATCTATTGCTTTTGTTAGTAATACGAATGGTGATTATTAATATTACTAAGCCATTTATGTATGAACACTATCCACTCTCCAGTTTTGTTTCTTAGTTTCAGTCTTCCTTTATTATTTATTATGGAATCCAATCACATCCAGTTACGTTTTGATCTTTTTTGAATAAGTCATATTATGTATCGATATTGCTGATGTCTTAGCGACTTATCAATACTATCTAACATCAAATATGTTTAGACTAATAATTCTGTTTGAAAATTACGTAATCAACTCAATCCAATGTGTTTCAAGAGTCATCTCTATTAAACCTATAATACTTCTTGAAATCTCTTTCAGTTCATCTCTTCTCCAATCTTGTATATCGGTTGATAAGCGATGCATATCCATTATATTTACAATGATATTTGTATATTACACTAATTACAATTAGTTACCTATATGTAGCTGAGAAGAATGCAATGAAATACCTAACAAATTTAATATATTCTGCAAATGTTATCACTTTGGCTTCATTTGAAAGTAAAATTAATTGTCTTTAAGCATATATGACCGTTCCTTCTAATGATTAAAGAACTTACCTAGTGACTTATTATCATCAGTATAGTAGGTCATCTACGAAGAAAGGTTAGTATTTGCTATATGGTTTGATTAGACTATCATGGTGGTGACAGTTAAAAAACAGAGGTTATATTATATATGTAGAGGCAGTTCTTCTGAATGAAAAATGAACCAAAACAATATTGATTTGTGCATTCATGATCATAGCCATATACGTTATAACTGCATAAAAATTTGTAAGTAAATAGTTTGGAACATATGTTTAGGTATCTATGTTACCTATAATTCCTTGCTATTATTGTGATGACATTGTCTGTGAAGTTTATGGTACATAAAACACTTAGAAATCTAGAAAAAACAGTAGAATGACAACAATTTCAAGTAGACGAGTTTGTTAACTGTACAGAAACCCCTACATGTACATACAATTACAGTCTATTAACGGTGTAGTATTAAGAGATTCGTAGATTCCCAGGAATCCTTGTTCTAAACATACATTCGGAGTCGAAAGAACTTAACGATGGATTTTGAATATTTATGAGCGTAATACAATTCTTTGGTCAGTACTGCACAGATTCGAGTTATGTATTTTCAGATTCAGTAGGTTGAATCTGAAATTATTTACATTATTTGATTTTTTTTAAACGTTTGTTAAATGAAGCCCATCGATCATAACCTGACACTTAACTTCAGAACGTATGGACGATCATGTTTCAGAGTGGGTTTCATAAATGTGAAAAGAAAATGGCTTACGAAATTCTTTTGATTCATTCGTTTATTAATGATACTTATGAATTTTGTTAATGTTAAGATAATCTTACTTCAATAGTTGTTAATTGTCCAAAATGTGTACCACGTCGTTCCAATTGAATACTTCTTGATGTCCATGCTTTATCCCAAGCTTTCCATCTTGTTTCTAAACCAGCTAATTGTAAACACATTTCTGAACGTAGACGTTTTCCCATAGTTGATGTTGCTAAAGGTGAATTGAATCTATTCGGAACCTCAATAAATCTCCAACCTTGTCCACTATAATCTTGGTCATCTGGTTGAACTCCAATCATTGTTCCTAATTGTTGAGCTTTTGTTTTTAAATTTAATGTTAAATGATCAATTTCATTACGTTCATTATGATGTTCTCTTAAAGCTTCAGATAGTTCATGTGGTTGACTTGGTAATATTGTTCTAGACATACGCGATAGCGATGATGTCAGTGATTCGTCCACCTGTGGAATTATAAAATATGGTTTTAAAGTGGGTATTCGTGTTGTGAACAATGAACTAAATCCATAGAAATGTTTAATTTGATAAATAAGGGTTATCAATAATCATTTTTAGATATCAGTAGATATTGAATTCTTCACGCTGTTGTAAACCTCTTTTACTACTCTAAAATTTTATAGATACAGGTCAGTCTTTAATGTGGACTGCTATCCTCTGACAAACCACTAATGATTCTCATATATCTCTTAGACAGCTTTAGTGACTAGCTTTGAAGTGAAAGACCTTGAATAAGTGAAATGCTACCTCATTTCAAATGCCAAAAGTACCATTAGTAATTACAAACTGACGAAAGCTGACATTGTGAGCTGTTAAAGTCTGACTTACGTACAAAAACATCTTGCTGATCATACGACTTATTAGATTGTGAGCTTCATTATGTGTAAGGTTGTAAGCATACACCATTGTTAAGCCTTCAATCTATAAATCTCTTAACATACATAATATCATGACTAAAATTCTTGTCAAGAATGTTGATCATTTAATCAATCGAGAAAGTGTTCATTTAAATATTACACAACTTACACGATGAGCTGTTTCTGTAAATATATTCCATTGTTCTTGAGCAAGTTTATATTGATCCCATAATTGTTGACAGTTATTCCAGGAGTCATGTAATTGATTTAAACGTTTATTGTTTAATTCTAAATGAACTTGACAGAAATGAATTGTTTCAGGTATTTGTAGATCTTGATCGGCCCTTTGAGTAATCTATTTGCAAAAAAGAAATGAAGTATAAATATGTATGTTAAATAAGCCTTCCATGATTTTTATCTAATCCGTTTCATACAATATGACACTTTCTTTCCTAGATACTGCATAAACATACAACGGTATATACAAATACTGACCAACTACTTCCGTCTAAACAGTATATTGTAATAATGTATATTTCATCTAAGTTTCTACCTGCATACATACTCTGAAGGCTTCATGAAGGTTTCTGTATTAGTTTATCGTACTGATTGTAGTTCGTTGTTAAAATCGAAAAAAAGGATGCATTGCTGAAATAATGGAACTATACCAATACAACATATTTATTACCTTCGTAGGCTTTGAGTTCATCTCTGCATACTCTAACATGAATAATATAACAGTACATACAAAGTCAATATGTTATAGTAGGTTGATTTCTGAGTAAAAAACAAAACGAACAACACTTTCGATATCTGAAAGTTTTAAATTCTCAATTAACTACGTGGAATTATGCTATCAGTATTGCATCTAATACTAAGTTGAGATATACAATTTTTAGTTATGTAACTTGTTTTAGTATCACACTTTACAATACTTACATGATCGATAAACTGACGAATTAACATTTGTTCTTCTTCTAAATGACTTGTAGTTAAATTTAATTCAGTTCGTATATGTTCAATTGTTTGTTGTGTATTCACATCACCAGTTATCCAATTAGGATGAAATACTAAACCAGTTGTTGTTAATTTCATTTGATCAGTTTCATTCATTTTTTGAATGATAGAATGATATTGCATATCATTTTCACGTATACGTTTTAATAATGATGTAAATTGACTAGCTAATTCTAAACGTAATTGAATTATTTGTCTATAACGTATCCAACAAGATGATAATTCATTTAAACGATCCTATAGAATGAAGTAGAAGATAAATATGTATACAATAGAAAGTAATGCAGTTTTCAATGTTAAAGAGAAACATTTATATTTTACCATTGAAATCAATTGTACTTATTTACTTACTTACGCCTGTTACCCCTCTCGGAGGAGCATAGGCCGCTCACCAGTATTCTCCATTCAACTCTGTCCTCATCAATCCTTTCCAGCTGTCTCCAGTTACTGTTCATCCTTTTTATGTCTGCTTCCAGTTCTCGACGTAGTGTGTTCTTTGGCCTTCCTTTTTTCCGTTTTCCAACAGGATTCCAAGTTAGGGCTTGTCTCGTGATACAGTCTGATGATTTCCGCAGTGTATGTCCTATCCATTTCCAACGTCGTTTCCTGATTTCCTCTTCAGCTGGAAGTCGATTTGTTCTCTCTTATACTAGGCTGTTACTGGTGGTTTCCGGCCAACAGACATTCAATATTCTGCGTAGACACTTGTTGATAAATACCTGTACTCTCCTGAGGATGTTTGAAGTAGTTCTCCATGTTTCAGCTCCATACACCAGAACTGTCTTGACGTTCGAATTGAAGAGTGTAACTTTGAGGTTGGTAGACAGTTGTTTGGACTCCCATATATATTTTTCAGCTGTAGGAATGCTCCCCTTGCTTTGCCAATCCTTGTCCTTACATCGGCGTCGGATCCTCCTTGTTCATCGATGATGCTCCCCAGGTATGTAAAGGTATCCACTTCTTCCAGAGTTTCACCAACAAGTTCAATTGGGTCTGTGCTCTCTGTGTTGAGTTTGACGATCTTGCTCTTTCCCTTATGTATGTTCAAGGCCTATTGATGCTGAGGTTGCTGCTACGTTGGTTGTCTTCATTTGCAGCTCTTCTAGAGTTGCTGCCGGTCACAAGCCCGGGTAAAGGAGGAGGGTTGGGTATAGGGCTAGCACCCCTATCCCGTAAAACACAAGCTTGCCAAAAAATAACGCTAACCAGAAATCAATTGTACAAACTATTTATTCATTAGTGTTTAGTATAAGTTAATGAGTTGTTGTTTTGGTGCCAATTTTAATTAACATCTTAATGAGTTGATGATATTAGTTCTTTTGCATTATATGTAAGCTATGTAGGATGTAATACATATCAATTAGGTTTTAATAATTGCACAAATAATATCAATTGAAACATCTATATTCAATTTATAAAAGTAGTACAAATGATTAAAACTTAGATCTTCTATTAGGACGGATTTGTATATTCCCATTTATTTGTCAGTCACAGTGACTGACTAGTCTATAGCAATTCAATGGGAATATACAAATTCATCTTAATACCACTGTGCCCATTTCACAAATTTAACCGTCTAGACTTAGTAGTCTAGTGGTGAACGCGATGGCGTTTGACATGAAATGGATTGAGTTCGAATCCTAGTGTGAACATCAACTTTGGGATGCAGGGTCCATCCAGCCGACGAGTCCTAAATAGGATGAAACACGCGTTCTAAATTCCACTTGCCAGTTACAATTCAACTTAAATGGTAGATCTTCTATGTTGCAGCTTATGATCTACGTTGAATAAATTATTCTTTAACAAATTCGCATAAAAATAAACAGACTACTTTTGAAATGTATTGAATTGTTATTGTTTAAATAGTTTTATAATAAAATTGATCAACTTATAAAACACTAAACCAAAAGAATGTTTATCTTGAAATCTTATCAGAGTAACTAATTTCCTAGTTGATGATAAATACAAAAGAATTTATCATATTGGAATGTTGAGTAGTCGGTCAATGATTAGGTAAATCTTTGGTCGAATAATTATTTTAGATAATCTTGAATAAAGCATTTTATGATGAAGTTATCTTACAGTTGTAGAGTTCTGATCGATTCAATAGTATGAAGTTGAATAGGCTTTCAATTATGTCATTACTTATCATAAAAATTTTATTATACTACTAATAGAAGATTTCTAAAACAGATAATGGTACAATAATTACTTGTGAACTTGATCTACCAGCAGTAGGTGACAGTCGACTTATAGCAATTCTCAATTCTTCTAAATCAAGTTCTCGCGATTGTAATTCACGTTGAAGTCGATGATGTACATCTTCAAAATCAGCTACTTGTTCAAGTGTCGTGCCAAGTTTTCCATATTCAACAAGTGAATGATAAATTCTTTGACTTAACCACATGCTTAACTAAAACAAAAATTTAAATGAAAGAAATTAGAATGTCGAGTTGATGTTATATAATTGGACTTAATTCTTTGTGCAGTTTAGGTTTCAGGAAATATAAAATCAACTTCAGTAAGTTCTAACACACCGAATGGCACTAGTCGATGCGAGGTCAGTAGCTAAGTCATATCTGAGGTTTGGCATTTACTTCCCAATCAAATAAATGGTGCTGCGCAACATGTCGATAAATTATTGGTACTTGAAATTCAACTAAACTGAGGTAGTTTCTGAAGAATCGTATTAAGTTTTAGTTAATTGAATTCATCAGAGATTGATTGTTAGTAGGGTACCAGTGGAAAATAGAGGGCACTGATTACCTTTTTTTGTCTTAAGCATTGACTCATCATCAGTACGTACCATAGATTATGACCCAGGGGCTTCATTTTCAAGTATGCCTAACCCTCTGGACACTTGAACTGTGGCATAAGTTTCAAGAACTCATCGCAAGCCCTGGATATCTGAAGTCGGATTTATTTTAAAAGTACAGATACTTACCACTGAGTAGTCCCACACTATAAAGAAACATTTCACAACTACTTCCTACTTTTTAATTGCTACTTAAACTGAGTAGATTCGTGATATGAAATGTTAAATATTAGTTTACCTATTTATACTACTTATAAGTAGGCAAATAATTATGTATAAATATGAATGCACATAATAAACTACCATAAGTAAACAGATTTTTCATGAACGGTATTCTAATAGTTATATTAGTACAAATTCAGCAGAATATAGACAGATTTTAGCGCTGAACACAGTAACAATCATATTTTAGAGATCGTGAGTATAATGAAGTTCAGAAGTGTATGGTATAATTAACTGCCGTTATTAATATAATCATAATTATGTATAACTTACCTCATTTAGGCGGAATTCAGTTTCTTCTCGTTTTTGTACTTTTAGATTAAGTTCTTTATGCATATTAAGCAGATCACGACATCTTGCAATGCCTTCCTCAACTTCACGCATTTTTCCTGTAACAGAAGCTGAAGCTGTCGATGTAAGTTCAGATTCATGAATACTAGATTGTAATGGAATACCAATTTGTGTTCTTAAATTAGATGTTCTAATTTGTTCATGATAACTTGTTTTTAATTCATTCATTGTTTGTTTTAATCCCGGTATACGTACTTCTAAATCAGTTAATCTATTATAATAGATTTCTTCTAGTCCTGTCTGTTGAAGATCACATGACTTTTTCATATCAGATTCAAGTTGATATATTTGACTGAGAAGCTAATGAAAGAAACAAGTGATGGTAGATGATAAAAATTATCAGGGGTCTATGGAAAAATCAAAGTAAATTTATACCATTTGGAGAGTTCTAATTTATAGATTAGAGTCAACTATGATTCAAAATAATGCGTTATAGTTATTCATAATAATATAAATAAAATCGATGTAAGTAGTTTATAGAGATTGAACCGGTTGAAAGATGAGAGACTACAAAGGGGTCCTTTCATTATGAAAATGCTCCTAACGACCAGTTACAGAGTGCTAATTAGTAACTTGTATCATTGTAAATGTTCATAAAGATTTTTAGGAAGCCACTTTCCGTCAAACTCGCCAGATCATAAGTGACGTTGTGTATCATTATCAATGTGATTAGATGATGGTAGAGGTGTATTGGTAAACATGCATGTGATCAAGTTAAATTTAAAGTTCTTTAGGAATCTGCAAACAAATAGTGGGTTATTAAGAATTTATTTGGATCTTTCTAATGATTTACTAAGGACTAGAGCTGATCAGTTTCCGTTGCCATATGTGTATCCTGAACGGATTACCTCTCTATAGAAATTATTCACAATCACTATTTGATATTGGTAAAAGAGTGGGTCAGGTTAATGTTTTCTTTCAAATCATTTAAACAATCAAACGAAAGACTGATCTGATACGAATAGACTCACCACATTAATTTCACTATAATAAATCACACTTGTATGTAACTGACGTCTTCTATTTTCGATTCGTTCTAAAAATTCCCATATATATGACTCTGTAGTTCTGAGTCGTGTTATCAATTCAGAATATGCACCATGAGTAACTCTCCATGTATCGGAATCATGAATACTCCTTTGTTCATTTTCATTATCGATGTCCATGCTAACTGATACAGAATGAATACCTAATTCTTGTTCTTGTTCACGTAGTATTTCTGATACACTTTTTTCACGTTTTCTACGCCATGAATCCGTAGTTGTCGCATGATGTAGATTTTGCATTAAATGTGAATGTGCACTTTGTAAATCACGTACTTCATCTGTAAGTGTCATCAGTCTATCTAAATTACTTTGACATTCAGATAGACTTTTTCCAACTTGCAAATCTGAAAAACGTGGTTCACCAACCTAAAATAAATAACATTGAAAGTTTGAATATTCGTATTCTTGATAACATTATCCCTCAATTAATGTATACATTTATCTATAACCAACAATCTCTTTATTAAAAGCACTACTAAGAGATAAGCTCAAACTTTAAATATTGTTTATCCATAGGATTCAGATGTCAGTTACTGTTATTTTAGTACACCTGCAGTCACTGATTGTGAATAGATATTGTGGAGAATACTAAGCTTTAATTTGATATCATGAAGTAATCTGGGGTGGGGAACCACTGAAAATTAAAAGGCAATGGACAGCTCTTTCGTATTAGTATAAAATCCTCCAGTAGTGTAGAACCGCAACCCCATCAGCGAATCGAGCCTACAACTTTCAGGCGTTGCTGAGAACGTTTAACCGTTGATATTTCTAATTCAGTCAGTTTGCAACATATTTGCTCCACCTCATACATTGGCATCGGTGGGTAAGGGATTCACACCGAACTCTATTATTCATGTCTTGTTACTAGAGGTCTAGGAATTACCTCTCGAAATTAGCCACCAGTGAAATGATGTTAAAAACTTATTAGTATCACAATCTACTAAACAAATCTGTTCATGCTTAGTGAATTCCATGTATATATTTCTGATATAATCTTAAATGGTATAATAAATTTGAAGTTACGCACTTCATAAATCAATTTGATATTTTGATGTTACTATGCTTCTACTTCTCTGATAGTCGCAGTATAAAACGTCACAGTGTAAAAGTGACATCCTCTCTATCGTCATTGTTATTAAAAATATTCAATAGTATAATTGATTTATAAAATGTACTGTAAAATTATTACCTTTACAAACCAATCAACAATACGTTCTAATTCTGCTTCCATAGAAACAACAGCTAATCTTAAATGAAGTAAATGATCCCGTCGATTCCATACGTCTTCTGCATGTTTTCTAGTTGTACCAGCTTTTGATGTAATTGTAGCTACTCGTTCACGTGCCTCAATATTTGCATGTCCTGGACCAGTGTTTGATGAAGTTGTTGAATTACCAGTTTGGCTTGACATACGACCAAGTAATTCTAATAAATTGTTAGCTGAATTTAATAGATTGTGTGATGGTTCTAATAAACTAGTACGTTTTAACTTTTCATGTTCCTATTATCAACAATAGATTGACGATAAAGTTGTAAATAAAATATTAAGTAACCAAGCATATTCTATTGTTATGTTGCATGCTACTAACATGGAAGAATATGTGGAAGAATATCAGAATATTGAATAATTAAGTGAATATTATACATATTTCACTTCATTGTTTTACTTCATAATACTTTTCCCTACGGAGTAAAGTTAGCCAATCAAATGAATTGAATTTCCCATCCTTTACCCAATGTAGTGTCATGACAATACACTAATGACATAAATCGAATTAATGATGAGATATCAGCCTAGTTTTTTGTACGTTATTCCGTTCTCCTACCACTATGAGAACCATCTTGTTCTCTTATAAGACAGTGGTGTTTTAAGTACGATATATCTTCTTGTCTTGTTTTCATGGTCATATCATAGAGTTTGTAAGTATGCTATTTGAATAAGACAATCTTATCAGATTCTCACCTAACAAACCTTTCTTTCAAAGCTGTCATTCAGATTATATGGAACTAAAAGTAAAATGAGTATTTCTATCGTCAGTTACAGTAATCATTGTTTCTATAGTTTTATGAAACTTTTTTTCATGTGAATCATCTTTAAAGATAAAAGTGTCAACAATCATTTGTAAAACAAACTGTTAATCATTATTTGAAGTTGTGTTTCAATGCATCATGTTCATAATATGACATTTCAGTTCACAGTTAACAACATACATAAACACAACCCTAGATAGTAAGCATGTTTACACATTGTGTTTTGTTATTGGGAATCAACGTAACATTAACGTATTTAAAAACTAATAAAAATCAATAAAATTAAGTGACATATTACGTAATACACCTAAAGAATCTATTTTATAACCAAAAATGGTTAGTTAAGTAAATGATAAGAAAAGAGCAAAGCTAAATAGTTGAGTTTGATTCAGTGTAAGCTAATGAATAGGGCTGTTGATATAATTCAAACTCGCATTACATAATGACCAATTCCTCCTAGTTCACAGTAATATTCCATTTAAAGCTAAAATTGATTTGGTATGCATTTGACAGACAGAGAATAGATGAATAAGTTAGTATCAAACGTATAAAGAATTTTGCTATAATCCCCTTCTGGGAGGGGTAACGGAAGTATGCAAGTAAGTAAGTTCTGACAAATCGATTGGTAAATAATAATATTTACTATACATCTGTTAATACCGAAAAAGTAAACAGTTGAAATCTTTTTCATCAGGTTAGAGTTGCTTCAAAATCCAGTCAATAATGAATTCGTTTACCGATCATTAACATATGAATTGTTGAGAAATGTGGACAGGCTAACAACAATATTTCTCAGTGGTTAGGAAAATCACTTAAAAATGAGATTGAGTCACTACTTAGTACGTTCCAATGCTATACATCTCAATAGCCTACTTCATTGGATATATGTTGAATTAGAACTGAAAATCACCAGAGTTTTCAAATGATTATACTATTGATTGAATATGCCATAAATTAATGTTGACAGGGTACCATTGAAAACCAGGGAGGACTGAGAGCATGAAAAATCTGTCCAGTTCTCCCTAGTTTTCAGTGGTACCTTGCCAACACCAGTTTGTGACATATTCAGTCAATTAAAATACAAATCTTCACAAAAATAACTATCCCAATCGAACCATATTGTCGTTTATAAGCCAATATTCATGAAAAATCATACTAATTATCTAATAGACTTTATTTGCATTCATTGGTTTTATCAACCTGATTTTGCTCATTAACCAGATGACGCTTGATTGAATTCTAAAATGTGTTTGTTCCTTTCAAATCTAAGTTCTTCCGGATATGTTCAAAAATTCCTGAAAAGGCTCGCCTTCTGTCCTTTCAATGTACCTGCTTTTACAAGTACATATGAACTGGTAAACCTAATTAGAGGTGACATGAGACGCATATTTATCGACTTTTGTTTGATTTATTAAACATGATTTTGTGTATAATGTCAGTAGTTTGGCAGCTGGGAATGTTTGTTTGACAGTTGTCTAAAGTTTTTGACTGAATTGTTTGGCGACTTGGTCTCATTTAAACACTAATTGATTGAATACCCTTTCCTTTTCAACTTATTTGGCTTGAACTTGATGATTACAACTGTTGTTACATTTCGTTATCGTTAACCTTAGAAAGATACTTCAATAGATTTAATGAAACATCTTTAAAAATAAAAATAGATGCTATTTCTTTGAACTGTTCATTTTCCTACTAGTTTTATTTTAAAGATAATAACTTTTAATGACAAGTACGAACTAAGTACCGGAACAAGGATAGAAAGTAATTAAAAAGTCTGTACCTTGTAAGTAACAGTCATCAATTTCATGAATTGGGAATAGTTACATCATCTTTTAGCAACTACTAACCTTCCTGAAATGTTTCAACGTTTAACTGTATTACGTTGGTGATGCATATTTATGCTGGCTTAAGTGTTTACTTACTTACGTCCATTACCCCTCCTAGAAGACCATAGGCTGCCCACCAGTATTCTCCATCGAACTCTGTCCTGAGGAATTCCTTCTCACCCATACCTCTTCTAGGGTTACTGCCGGTTCCATACCCGGGTAAAAGAGGAGGGTTGGAAATGGGAATAGCTATTCTTATTCCGTAAAACTAAAGGTTGCTGAAAAAACGCTAACCAGACTAAACAAACTGACTTAAGTAACTTAACCAGAAATAATTTTTCCAGTATCATGAGTAAATATTAAGGTTACCGTGATACTACACATAAATTTCCTACAATTTAAGTGACATATACTTACAGTGAATCTGTTGAATGGATCCTATAAGAAATTCCAACTGTTGACTGAAAAGGAGAATTTCTAGTACACGAAATCATAGTACCAAGGGGCAATCATTTGTTAATGATTATGCAATTATACTAATTATATATTCATGAGTAGATTGCATTACATATTTGTATTTCTTCTAAAAACATTGTCATTAAGGTATTTTCTTTAATAAACTGAATTTTAAGTCTAAAATAAACTTGGAACTTTTCGAATTGATGCATATTACTTCGTTTATTTATGTTTATATGTAGTAATGAGCAATAGTATTCAAAAGGTATGTGATCCGATAAGTCAAACAAACAAATGTTGCTTATAAAACAAGCAAATAAAATAGATGAATGATGTCTGACTACGTTATTTAACTAACTACTTGAATGATATTTAAGTGCTGAATGCATTAAATAGAATTTTAATTTAACTACTATTAAAACATTAAAGTAGTAATAATGATAATTTATCAACCTACTTCTATTAAATGACGAACTGAATTCACATCATGACCCCAACTACCAGTAATACATAAATGTTCAACTCGTTCAGCTTCCTTGATAACATTTTCTGCTGAATGAAAACATTCTACAGCTAAATTTAATAATTTTCCACGTTGTGTTAATATAGCCAGTAGATCACGCCAAGCACGATTTAATGATTCAGCCATTGCAGCGTATACTTGACTTTGATTATCTGAAGTTTGTTGTGTAACTAAATCATCAGCTCTTGATAAAAGTTCAGATATTTGTTCTTGTTTTGACTGACAAAATAATGAAAGAATTCAATACAAATTAACATTATCATTTGGATAGTTTGTAAATTTTCTGAACTAAATTAATTTGTTAACTAACCAATGTAAACTATAGGCCATAGAATATTCATATCCAATGATAAATTGATAATATTCCTTCAGTAAATAGGCGATTTCTACTTACTTGGATAGTATATATATACACATATATATATATATATATATATATATATATATGAATATATGTATATATATATACATCATATATATATATATATATGATGTAATAGTATTTTATGACTTGAGAAACAAGACTAAGTTAACCTGTAAACTCTGATGAGTAGAACGTGTAGTAATTCACACCTTCTGAAGTATTCTATCAATCTTTTTTAATCAATTGATGCTCATAAATGCACTCACAATTGATAGAAATATCATTCTGATAGTGAGTAATCAGTCAATAAATAAGAAAATCTTGAAAGTTATCTGTCGAATACATCAGTCTTATAAATTACTTTTGTTTGTTGGCAATCATGACGTAGTTCAATATAAATAATACCCATTTTACAAGTTTCTATAACATCCATTCATAATATTTATTATAGTTAACTTTGAAATCAGTAAATTTTTAATATAAATGCAGAAATCCGTGAATTGATTCTAGCTTCCAAGGCTTTCAAGGCTATTGGCAAATCTTTTTGTTTTAAATTATATCTTACGATGGATTAATAATAACTGCTGTTTAAATTTGATTATGACTGGCAAGTGGAATCCAGAACAAGCGTTTCGTTCTATTTGTGACTCGTTGGCTGAATGTACCTTGATCCCAGTGTTGATATTCACAGGGAGACTCGAACTCAGGTCCATTCGTCTTAAACCCTATAACTTTCACCACCAGGCTATTGCAACGAGTATGTATGTACGATTACAATGTTTTCAAATCTTCCTGTTGATCCTTTTGGTTGATGAGTCCCAGAGAGGACGAAACACGTGTATTGAGTTAGGCTTTTGTCATTTACTATTCATCTTAAACAATACTTACGATCTATCGCTGTATCAAGGCAATCCGCTTAGGGTTCATACACAGCACTAAAGATTGACCAGTTACAGTTAATAATAAATCAACGAGAAGATCTAAATACATCCTAACTAATAACAGTTGTTTAGTTATTGTGTACAATGTATCAACAGTGTACAGGCATATATACATGATTGAATATACTAATAAATTCAAGATCATTGATAAAAGTACTATTCTGTTAAATCTATTATTTTAACTGGATTATCTAGGCACTCTCCGAAATCAATGCCAATCAAAGTCAATCATATAAAGATCGAAATAGATATCAGCATTGATGTTGATGTATAATGTCAGTATTTCACTGAAATGGAAATTATAAAACTCAAAGTTCTTTGGTTTTATAATCTTTTCAAATATTTCACTTCATAATTATAAAATTACTTAATTAACTTCTATTACATTTTTAATGATCTTAGTTATTCAACAATGTAAAAAAAAACACTGTATAAGGAAGGCTTCATATAGTATTATGTAAGATAAGAAAAGTTAATGAGTTGATCCTAAGAAACCATGCAAAGTAACTTGTTACTAATATCAACACATCTTTAGGTACTTTTTTTTTTCCAATAAATAGAATTTTCGGGAAAGAGGACAGTTGTTATCTTGATAGTTATAATTGACAGAATGTATACTATCTACATTTTTATATTACTACACACTATTGTTTTGTATACATTGAATCAATGAATAATTGATATAATCATCAAGATTGCTTGTATTGTTACATACATTAAATTAGAATGTTTTCATATAACTTTGATTGTAAATTCCAACTTTTCATTTTTTTAATAAGAAGTAAATCATTAATCATTCGAGAATACTATTTCATGTATTGTTTTATTAAAATGTTATGAAGATATTTTCTAAGACTGTAAATTATGAAGTACTAGAATCTACTTGAAGGATGATGGGGGGTGAAACACAAGAGACCTGGTGGTTACCCTTCTAGACAATAATCGTGATCATTAATAAATGTTCTTATGAATTCAATTATTCAAGATCAGTCTAAGTATTATAAAGATAATCGATAACCAACATTATTGTAACTTCTTTCAACAGTATCAACAAGTATGAACTAGTGATAATAATGAATGATTAGTCTACATCCACTGTATAATTTATTCTAGTTGTTTTAGAGTTTAGAGAGTAGTCGTTTTCATCAAATGATATTGAATAACAAACTGTCAAGTATTAGATATTTGCATTTTATTTTGTAAAACGCATGTTCAGCTGCTATGGTTGACCTATTGAGTAGAATATTCGATTTCTTGATTTGTTCAGCATAATCTAAGGTAGCTGATCTATAAAACCATTATTTCGATGAAGGAAGGGGAGCAGGGAAGAGTAGCACTATATAGTTTAACATTTATTAGTATCATCTACCAAAATCTTTGAAGTGTATCCATATTTTACATTTTCAAACTATTCATCTATGATATTTTAATAATCTATTCTTATAAATTCAATGAACAATAACGAGTAGTTCTCTTTAATAATTGAAATAATCGTTTTAAAAGTCTGCATATAGTAAATGTATGCGTTGGTATACTAGTTGATTACATAATAACTATTGAGAAGAAACCGATGAAGTAATTATAAGTAATCTAATGGTCAATCCAGTTACGAAAGAGTTACGTTACAATTAAGAGGTGACAAACTTTCTTTTCTTTCTTTCTTAATGTCTAAATGAAAATTATTTTATTATTAAAATAATTGAAATATTTGTTTACATATAATTATAAGTTGTAAACAGTTATAACAATATTGTTTAAGTTGGATTGTGACTGATAAATGGAATCCAGGACGTACAGTTTCGTCCTATTCGGGACTCGTCTGCTAGATGTACATGCATCCCAATGTTTATGTTCACAGCTGGATTCGAACTTAGTCCGCTTCATGTCAAACGCCACCGCGTTCATCCAATAGACCTACTGAGTTCATACAGTCACACTTGTGCAATGGATACATTGGTATCAGGATGAATTTGTATATTCCCAGTGATTTGTTATCGACTGAAGCTAGTTATAACAATAGATACTTATGTTATCTAAAGCTTTTAATTCACCTGTAAATTAGTATCTGTCTACAGTAATCCACTGTGTGTTACTGCTCTTAGAACTATCAAATAAAACCATTTACAATTGAATGACTCGGTTAAGGTAGTTGTTACAATAATTATCAATCAATGATTGAGATCTAAATATAGATATTTGATTCATAATCAACTAAACAACTATGTTTACTAGATTTCATCATGTTTATGACAGAATCTCAGTTGTGAAGTTTAAACCAATGCATATATATAAATAGATATGCATATGTCAGTCATTAGTGGATGACAAGAGGATCAGCATCGATAAAATATCAACACATAAAAAACTGTCTATCCTGATATCACGAATTGGTCTGATTCAAACAACCATTAATCACCTGGAAGTACTGGACAGCTGTTTTGCCCTAGTATGGGACTCTTTACCAGTGTGCATCCTCAACCCCATTGTAGGTCGAACCCAGAACCCTATGGTTACGCGGCGAATGCTTTACAATTGAACCACTAAGTCGTATTCTAGAGGTTGATATTTCAAATACATTCGCGCGATCTTATCGGTGTCATCGGTAAGTAATTGCCTCACACCTGACACGATTGAACTTAACCAGTCACGTATTCACACTAGAACTCCAGGTGCTAGTCACTAGTGGGCTGATTGTAACATAAAAAGCTGATTCGCACTAACATAGACGAATCAAACAACTAGTACAAATACTCAATTGTGCTAAACATAAAATGTTGTAAATTAGACAATAATAGGTGATTATATCATGAAACATATAAATACAATATTCACTGTGATAAAAGAGGTCTATAACCCTTCTGTTTACAATTATATATATATTATTATTACTAACATGTGTATGATACAGAGTAATGCGAGTTCGAGATACTGCTTCAGTCACTACTTAATATGAACCCTTAAACGTAGATATTTTTCACTATGAACATTCATTTCGAGGTATCTTTATGATTTTTTTGATTCCAATAAAATGTTTATTTGATCAAAAGAAGTATGGGTAAGTACCTTTTATAAATCATTTACAATCATTGATTACATCATAAGTAAACTAATACACTTATGATAAGAAAGCGATTACAATTTCAAAGTAATAACCTATTCGTGTTAGACATATTATAATTATCAAACCTTTACTGTAAACATTGTTTGCATTCCGATAAGAGTAGAGACATAAGCAATAGTAATTTTATTCTGATTATCATAAACAAAAAAACATACCGCTAATTTAGCACATAGATGTTCATGTACTTCAAGTAATGAACGTGCTTCATCAACATTTCCTCCAATATCATAAAGATCTGGTTCCATACGTTGAATTCGAACACGTATCCAATTACCGCACTGAAGTAAAATACAATTAAAGAAGAAATGATAATAACTTTTCAATGAACACTATGTAATGTTACATCAAAATATAAAAAAATTCTAATTAATGTTCTTATTGGGCTAAAAATGCTGAATGTAACAACTGTGGTTGAACTAAGGTAGTTTTAATACGTAAGTATTGAGTTTAGTTGTCCATACTAGTCATAGTTCAATATCTCTTGATCACCACTGGAAACCATGTGGTCATTGAACAGCTGTCTTATCCTAGTATGGGATTCCTCAGCAGTCAGCACTCTTAATTTCCTGATGATAGCTCTCTATATTTCAGTGGTATATAACCGATATCCGTCTCAAAAAAATACAAACAACTGAATATAATGACTGTATAAACTACATGATATCAGTTGAATGCATTATGATAGGTTATGATAGATTTATATACGGAAGTTCAGTTTATTAACGTAACTGAGATCGTGACAGAATGTGTATGAAACCAATATGCAATATCAATGTTGATCTATACAACTAACTCCTTATGGTAACTTATTAATCATCTACATATGCATAATTCCGTATGCAATTTTCCATTTGACATAATACATAACATGTCATTTATGTTTATTTAGATAACTTCCTGTATTATGTAACAACCTACTTGTCGATAAAATTCACAACATTTTCAAGTCTAAAATTTGTATTACACAGAATGCTAAAATGTGGTTATTACGTCCGAATTAGTTAAGAATATAGTTTACAATATATCCTATTTGTTTATAAGTGAAATGTAATTGGATCTTTCCGTTGATTTATCATGTACTGAAATTGATCTGTTTCTGTTGCTATACGTGCATGCTAAGAGAATCGCCTCGATATAGCGATAATTCACAAGTATAGTTTGAGTTGGATTGTGTCAGGATAAATCAAAGTACATTCTAATTATATATACATATATATATCCATCGCACAAGTAAGACTATTTGGACTCAATAGTTTAGTAGTAAATGCGATGGTGTTCAGTACAACGGGAAATGAGTTTGAGTCACGGTGTGAACATTAACACTAGGATGTAGATACATATAGCTGATGAGTCCTAAATAAGACGAAACATGCGTCGTAGATTCCATTTGCCAGTCACAATTCAACTCAAACAATATCCTATTGTTGTTGCAAACTTTTGAACTATTTATTAATCGTTTGACTTTATATCAGAGTGAAAAATGATAACTGAAATGTTGTTTATAGTTATTTTATATCGAGGTGGAACTAGTAGTTTTTAATTGAACTATTGATCTTCATTAATGTAATGTAAACATGAATACTTTCAAATGTTAATCCGTAACATAAAAATGCTCATTAGGTTTCTAACTTCATGGATCATTTATTTTTAATACCATAGTACTTTTCGCTTAGAATAATATGCAAACTGTTAGGCCGGACCACAAAGAAGTGTAACAAATTTTCAGAACTGTGTTTTGAGAACACTATTTCATTTATCTTAACTGTCTGTAAGGCAAACATTTCGTTTCTGTCATTGTTACGTTTCTCTTACTCTATCCTCCCGTTTAGCATGATTACTGTTATTAAACTTTCTCTTATTATGGACAATGGTTAATTAGTTGTGTACAAGTTGTTCTTATTCATTACCACTATTTCCCTCGTTCTGTATTCATGTTAATTTCCTAATTGGTTTGCTGTACGGTCTGATTTTATGTATATATAAAAGAATGCTTGAAATATAATATTATTCGGTCTGGCTGATCTATTGGCTCGCATTCTTCTTATTTCGGCTTGGGACTAAATGGGCACAGGGCAAACGCACAGTTACCGACTAGGCATTAGTGATTGACATTCGGTCACCCACCAATCTCCTAATTTCTCACGTCATAACACAAACTATACTACAGTGAATTACAATAAAAGTCAATAGATTGATCTTCTTTGAAAACTGAACGTTATGGATATTGAATGCTTTCAAATTATTTTAGTTTACGTAAAAAAAATTGCTGAATCATCTACTATTAAATGTTGAATATGCTTAGATGATATAGAGTATTTATAGCTACTTAGTAAGAAATTCTCTCCTTAGTGTTTTGTAACTTGTCATAAAAGTTGATCTTTAGCTTTGAAGAAACGGATTCTTTGTTATTACACTGAACTTTCCAACTAGTATATTGTCAAGACTAGGGTAAAGTTACATAAATATATACAATTTTTCCCATGTAGTTTACAATTTATAAGTAATATAGATGAGATTATCTAAACTTATTCTATTCATACTGTAGCTACTGTTGATGCTATTACAATTGATATATTTTGTACTACAGATCACTAATTCTAAATTTTGCTGTTATTTAAAGCAACTTTTAGTCACCAAGTAAACATATGGTATTTTTACGCAACAATCTATATTAAGCTTTGATTACATTACATATTTTCAAGTGACTGAAATACATTTGTAACTTGAATTAGAATCCAACTGCATTCATCTCTATTATCATTATATAGAGTATTAGTATTGTAGCGGTAAATAATCCCCAAAATAAATAGTTACATAAGCTCTCGACATTGATGCTGACCATGTTTGTTTTAGCGGACACTACTAGTTGAAGGCGCGCGGTCACGCATCTTCACCAGATCACGACTCGAACCACCGTGGGTAGCATCTCTCTCTAGTTTGCCAGCCTAGACGTTGCTATCCCATTAAAGTTCTGTTACGCTCAAATATAATTTCGCTTCCATCCTTTATTGCCTTCTGATTTCTCATTCGTAAGAGTGGCTCCATTCGATAGAAGTGTCTTTGGTTATACGACAAGCGCAACTTGGTCCTATATCCGGGGAACTCTTCAGTATGTTATGATCGAATTTTGTTTATTTGACTTGATTTCAATGCCATTTTGAAGAGTGTAACTGAATGTTATAGCATAATACTCTTAGCATATAAACAATAGAAAGCTTAAAATGTATTAGATTTCAACCCATTTAATGTATCAACTATACATAAAATCTAAGAGATTATTAATGAGAAGCTTGTTTCTAACTAGTGATTGATAAAGTGACAAAAATGCAATTACAATATCTTAATCTTAAGCTTTCAATATATGATAAACAATAGGCTTACAATTCTGTAAGTTTAAATTCATGAAAATGTATCAATTGCATATAGAAGTAAGTTTGTTGATCATTACATACCAGTAGAAAGTTTAAGTTCCATACTTCTTAACACTTGTCTCTAGACATTCTTTATACTTTGGACGATTTACTAGGCAATAAACTTAATCATTAAGTCAAAGATTATGGTCAAATTAAGCACTGAATGACTTTGAAGGTATTGGTAACTTCGTAAAGATGTATTATGTCATAGAGATGCTCGTTGTACAAGTGTATTTGTCGGAACTCAGTAGTCCAGTAGTGAACGACCTATCGTTTGACATGAAACGGACTGGGTTCGAGTCCATTGTGTAAACGTCAACACTAGGATTCGGGTAAATTCAGATGACGGATTTTAAATAGGACGAATTGAGCATCCTGGATTTCACTTATCAGCCGCAATCTAACTTCAATGACTTTGTTATTATTCTTTATTAAGTATTTTATATGCATCAGTATGTACTAATACATCTTAGATTTAGCACAGAATATATTCTTCTATGAACTTTTTTACAAAATTCTACTGTTTTAAACTTGGACTAATGATTTTCAAACAGTCAATTGTATTGACTCTGTGTATTGCCAGTCGGTAACTTTCAACACTTCTTGTTTTAATATACAACAAATATTCATTTCCTCTCTGAACATTATGTGTTTGTATAGTCCCATTCAGCCAATCATTTCATTGTCAACCTCAATCAGTTCATGACACAACATAATCTTCTTCCAGGCTATTTCTCCTAAACTGGTCCTTCCCTACCCGTCTATTAACATGAGTTTAGAATAACGAATACTTTTAAAACTCTATAATACAACCTTAATGTAATCGACAATATTTATTCATAATATGATGATTGTATATTCTAATGTCTATTGGAAAAGGTTACATCAAAGTCACTTCAACTATTACTTAATATATACATATATACCATCATATATATATATATATATATATATATATATATATATATCAAGAAAAATGGTTGAACTCAAAGCTAATTACAATATTGAACTTACTCGTAGTACAGCGAGTACAATACGTGCATTGCCAGCTTGTACAGCAACAGTACTTATTGTTGTTGTTGTTGGATAACCATCAGAAAAGTCAGATGAATCACATGAACTTGCCTTATCTGACATTATTTTGTTTTTGTGTAAAATTTATACGTTGAATCAATGGAATGATATTTATGTTTATATATAATATAGCTATTGTCAATACTGCTTCTAGATATATATATGATTATACGAAAATATACTTGATGTGTTATTGTTGTACTCAAATTAACTTGAGTTAGAACTATTGAAATCTTTTTAAATTATTAATGTTATCATTCAATAAGCACTAGAATATAGGTACATGTACACATAGATACATATACGTATATACAAGTACTTTTGAATAGAATGAATGTAATAAAACACTCGGTTATTAATGACTAAATATAATTTTAATAGATAGTTAGATAGATAATATTATGTCATCAAATGTAAATATTCAAGGAATAGATACTTTTTGTATATGTATTCACTGTCTATATGATGTTGACGGATTCTTAACAATTTACACTGTTCTTTGATGATGATGATGATTGTCTTGTTTTATTTTCTTCTTCAAAGAAATTTCTGAATGTTGAATAGGATTCTTCGAAAGTTATCTAATGTCACAGAAATTCTAAATTATACAAAGTAAGAATACGTGCTATTCAACAAATTATTTTTTTGGTACCGAGTTTACTAATGAAAAATAAATATTCTTCATATTTTATAGTAATCAGTAACAGTTAACTATCTATTCACTATTCATTTGTTATTTACTTGTAACCAATAAAAAAAGGAAAGTACATACTTTAGTGTACACTTAAACATGCACATATAGGAATAAATCTGGTTATGAATATGTATATTGTTACTTGTGCATCAATATAATTGTTTAGAATATACAAACCATTTCCCTAACTATCAATTTTTATTGGTTACTACTTCATTTTTCACAATATTGCCTACTTCATATTCTGTTGGTACTTTTTTGGTAGAAACTATTCAAATTTATCAATATGTGCATAGTTATTAATTTGTGAATAGTAACTAATTGGTTAGTTAGTTAGTTAGTTCTCTATATGATTCAATAAACAATTCCGCCTACTATTATCTAATAAGAGATGTTTTACAATTTATCAATATGTATACTGTACTTCTGTGTATCCATACAAATCATTTCAATGCATAGATACTTGTTACTTTAGGTATTTATGTGCATATATTTGTATATATCTCTTTTTGTATACATTTATGTGCTATGAAATAGATTTCCCAAAATAGAAGTCAACTTAAATCAATATTATTGATCTATTTTGGAATAGATCTTATAATGCTTGTAAATAAACAACAGTAAAAGTTGGAATTGTTTCCTAAAAAAACATTTGTTTAAATCAGTGAGAAATACTAAAGAAAGGTATGTTTTTATTTGGTGTATTTGATGTTAAGTGAGAACGGATAAGGTATCAGGCAGCAGCCTCGGCAGTAGTAGGCATCAATAAACACCATGTAAAAAGCAAGATACTTCGATACAAAACAACCAACACTAACCCAATTTCACTTGACGGAGAAATTCTAGAAGATGTAAAATCCTTTACATACTTGGGTAGCATCATCGATAAACAAAGAGGGTCTAGTCTAATGCAGATGTGAAGGCGTGGATTGGAAAGGGAAGAGCAGAATTTTCGCAACTGAAGAACATCTGGAACTCATACCAATATCAGGTCAACATTAAAGGTAAAATTTTCCATTTCAATGTGAAGACAGTTCTGTTGGATGGAGCTGAAACTTTTAAGGAGAACTACGAAAAGCATCACTTAAAAGATATAAATATTTACAAACAACTGTTTGAATAGGATACTTCGGATTCGTTGATCGGATACCATCAACAGCGACCTCCCATGGTAAAAAAACCAAATCAACTTTCCAACCAAGTAAGAAATTAGGAAAAGATTCTGGAGGTGGATAGGACACACGGTGAGGAAATCACCAAAGGACAAGACAAACATTAACATGAAATCCTGAAGGCCAAAGTAAAAGAGGAAGACATGGCGTCGGGAATCGGAGACAGATATGAGGGGGGATGAAGCGCTCTTGGGAAGAGCTAGAAAGATAATCTCAGGACGGAGTTAGTTGGAGAATACTGGTTGACGACCAATTACTTCACATGGGGGTAACAGGCATTGATTGATTGTATTTGATGTTAATAACTTCAAACCATGATATATCCTTTCCTTATCCATACGACAAGACTATTACTCTCAATTTATATTTACATATCATTCAGGGGGGGGGCTGAGGTGGGTGTGGGGGTTTAAAGTAATTATATTATTTATTCATAGAACCCAGTAACTATGTTTATCAAAGTAATTTCTAACAGTTTACAATTATTTATGAATAGGAGAATAACGAGAAACACCAAAAATAATAACCATAATTTGTAACTAGCCATAAAGAAGACTGTTAAAGAGAATGAATAAAATCTAAAATGACAACATAAAGTTGGAAATATTGTTTGAAAGTAATAAATCTCTTTGATTTGCTATGATCAACTTTAGAGTATAAAATATACGTTAGATACTAGCATTCAGTAACATATTTCTTGAGAATAACAAAACTTCTCAATAGATGACACTGAAGTTGAGTTGACAGTATTCAGTTAAAGATGATAAATAAATCGATAAGACTATAAGCTTTTTACATGTGTACAGAGCTAATTAAGGAGAGCCACACTATGATTGTGTGCCATCTGATAAACTGAGTGACTGTGTAGCTTGGCAGTAGTCATTCTAATATGGTGTTATTTAGTAAGTTACATTGCCTTGAAACAACACTTTATGTATTCATCAACAAAGAGATTCATATTGATGAAGTTTAAAACCTACTTTGGATAAACGTGGTTATAATGGTTAACGACTTTTATAGTTATATATCACATTCGAACTTTAGTTAGATTACTATTGAAAATCACTTCTCATTAGTTGGTACTTTCATGCAGTAGTACTAATATAGGATTTTCAAGTTTCACAGTAACAGCTTTAATTTCATTATCAATTAGGTGGAAATTATAATTTAACTTCAAAACGAATTTATTATTTACTGACTGTCGATAAGTAATTCCCAGTAGTCCTAATATGAAAACTTAATCCTGTTGAATAAAACCGATGTTATGTGTTAGATTAATACCAGTATCTGAAGACAACTGTAGTCACGCAATATTTGGAATTAATTGACATACGAAGTATAAACCAATATATGTTGACTTGATTATCTAATCGTCGGGTGGTCACTATGAAACTTGAAGCTCATGTTTTAAATCCACTGAAGAGTTATACATTTGCACAGTGAAAGAATAGCACACTAAAACGAAATAGTTGTCCATTACTTAATGGCCTACACTGTTAAACTAACTAAACTTATTCCATGATATAAAACCGAAGGATACATTTATTCAAACCGTAATTACGTATTATAGGGAATGCTGAATTAAATGTCACGAATTCACTTGAGTTAGGCTTCTGGTGAAGTCGTCGATGGAAACTATTTGAAAGTCTTTATACACAGACGAATCTTAAAATATTTAATACATACTTTTATCTGTATAACGAGAAATTAACAATGTGAAAGAAAAAGAAACCATTGAATGTCTATTCCATTTTCCTTAAGATGATTCAAATTAGATTCGCTTTTGTATACAAGATGATATCTGATTCATGAAGTGAATTTCAAATGTTTTTCAAGCTAATTATAATCATTGAAAGCATTTCTAATTCATTTCATTAACAAAACTAATAGTTATAGTAAAACACAAGAATTTCGAAGATGCTATAAATGATGATTTATAAATGATTAATGAACATTCAGAACTAATTCTTAGAAGGTTCTTGGGTAAATTTTGACTGGATAGTTGCTAAACGTTTCGTTTATCTCCCCATTTTCCAAATATTAACCTCATATTTGACCTATTAACTTTTCCTGTTTATAAACTAGAATTAATTATCAATATACCGACTACTTCTTTTTATCTATCATTGATGTCTATGTTTTGTATTGATGTTATTATTTTACTTAGGCTTGTTTATGGTCTGGACTTGTATGTATATACATACACTGTCGAATGAAACGATCCTATAATAATAATAATAATAATAATAATAATAATAATAATAACAATAATAATAATAATAATAATCCAGTTACATTGGCTAAACATAAAGAAGGGCCTACCTATGCTTTAATGAACATGTTCCAAAAAATCTACGATTTAAAGGAATAAAGACATTCAACAGTGCAATCGCTAAACATCTGATTGACACAGGACATCAGATTGATACGAATTAATCATTCGAAGTGTTCAATAGACAAAAAACTCCAAATCTTTTAAAATATGCCAAAGCAATTGCCATTAAACAATTGAAACCAAACTTATGTGTCCGAAAAGAAACTGTTATAAGCCTTTCTTTAACCTGGTAACCTAACTTTTGTGTTATTATTCTCCAGCCAAGGTTCATTTATTACGTTTTCTCTTATGATCAGATATAACATGTTTTACTTACATCAACGTTTTTTAGATGCTTGTTTAGTTTCTTGTTTAGTTAGGTCATTTTAAGTTTCAAAACTGAGCTTTATTCACATTATTCTCAAATAATTCCAACCACCTCTTATTGTGTAATCATTTGACCTCTGATCTCTATTTTGACTTCTGATACCTTCCCTTGTATTGGATAGATATGGTTACAGCATTTTCTCTAACATTTTAGTCATGTTCACATGTCTAACATATCTACATAATTTTTATTTCAACTAATTCCAAACATTCTCATGAGTATGTTAAACTTTGTTATAAAAATATTAATTTTGTCAAATATTATTCTAGGTTGTATGTAGCAGTTGATGAGAAACCGACGAAATAAATTAAAATTCATCTTATTCTGCACAAATGTTTGTTCTTGCTCTCTTGAAAATAATAAAGGGAACAAAGTGTTTGAAATAATCTACTCTTCTGAACTGATTGGCATATAATCAAGTGTCTTTCCCTTAGTACTGTTTGAGTCTAAAATATATCAAAGTATACTTCCAGGCATCAAGACTACTTGGTTTATCTGAAATAAAATAAATATTCAAAATATAATAAGGTCAAGGTAGAGCTACATCTTTTTGTACACATAGTTCTGGTTTTAATTTATGAATAACTAGAACTTCGAATTATTTAATTTGTATTGTGATTGGCAAGTGGAATCCAGGTCATACGTTTCGTCCTATTTGGGACTCATCGGCCGGATGTACCTGCATCCCAATGTTGATGTTCACAGTGGGATTCATATAGCAACAGTGACTGACCAGCTTCAGTCTATAACAAATCAATGGGAATATACAAATTCATCCTACTAGAACTTCGAATATTTTAAGCAATTGAATAAAAATAAATCATGGTAAATTAGAACAGATTCTATAGATACCTTTAAAATCAATATATAGGTTATATATATGATTGTAATCAATTAGACGTTCAAAAATGGTACTCCCAACTTTCACCTGTCATTGTTAAGTTACCATTGTATTCGTGCTTAAATTAAAAGTTGGAACGAAAATTCTGAATACCTTCTACGAATTTCATTCTTGTTCTTAACTATATACCTAACTAGAAACAAGTTACCAGCTAGAGATTTTCTAAGGAAGTCAAATTCTTCCTTAATACACTTACCTTTATATTTTTTATATTCATTAGTATAAAGACAGAATGAAACTTTGTCCTTCTACTACATATTACTTAACATTATAGAGATTAGTTAACTACCTATTCTGTATTCTTTTTCTGTGAAAGTATATTTTAGAATCCATTTATGTTGTTAATTAGTAAAGCAAATGTAATAACATTTAGTCGTAGAATAAAGAAGTAAACACAAAATGATGAATTTAAAAGTCTGTGTGGGTAATAGTCACTGTCAAATATTTTCGTTATAGATTAGATTGGATACACAACAGTTAGAAATTACTAAAAATATTTTACCCGCCTCTTCATATTTATAAATGACATTTATGTTTTCTTAAATTATACATTAATACAATTCTATGTAACATGGTAATTGACATTTAAACTGAGATGAATTTAGTTGATTGTATTCGTCATAGATTAATGTTGGTTGGGTATCATTGAAAATCAAGGAGCTGTAGATCATTGTTTTATTTTATTATGAAACTCTTTAGCAGTGGCCACTCACGATTTGTATGTAAAATCCAACCATGAACCTTTAGGTCTTACAGTGAGCACCTAAGCATTTGAATAACTGGGGTGGTTTTCAATGGTCGATTTCCCACTTCCACCATTTTGTAATATAGGCGGATGATTATGTATTGTTATGGGGACAGCTGTCTCACTTCAGACATGTGTGAACTTCACCAGTCATGACTTTTCACTAGAATTTCAGAAGCATCTTGAAATCAGTCACTACTGTGCCGAGAAGAAATTTATCTGTGACTAAAATATTGTTGGCGTGTCGAAAAATTATAGGAATGCATGTGACTTTAAGCATTTCTAGAATGACTTAACGTTTCTAGTATGTAAGCCGTCGAATGATCCAGTATATTATTCTCGTGTGTCGCGATATTTGTGAGAGTCATTTACTTGTGACCCGGTTGCCTATATGGACTGTTATCCGTAATTTAACAGTTTCCGTTGTTATTGACATCAAACATTGTTTTCGTTGGTTTTGATTTTCTGAAAGTGACTTCAACAGATGATTCTATCTCATATACAGAAACCAGTAAGAGTCAGAGTTTGCAAGTTTTAGTACTAACTAATTCCTTCTCTATACTTCTTCCTAGCCCCCCCCTATAATATATTTGCATTTTCTTATCAAACCTTCATATATTATAAAGATTTAATACCCTTTAAGTAAGGTAGAATGATATTTTCTTTCAAACAACAGAAAAAGCTCGTCTTAGTCTTCGTGTTCAATTGAAACTTACAGCAAAATTAACACCAATAACAAGTCTCCTAACTGATTCTTCCAGAAATTTTGCTCAATCGTCTAATTATCACTCATGAACGATCCAGTAATGTACTCTGGAAAAAATGAACTATATTAACTATAAGATATATTGAATAATCAGAGTACTTTCATAGTAAAAATATCTTTCTTGTAGAAAATATTTGTCGTACCATACATTTTGAATAGAATATATTTGTAAAGAAACATTTCAACGATTTGCTGGGCAATATTTAAGTTGGATTGTGACTGGCAAGTAGAATCCAGGACGCGCGTTTCGTCCTGTTTGGGACTCATCGGCCGGATGTACCTGCATCCCAATGTTGATGTTCACACTGGGATTGCTGGGCAAGTTGGTCTAAGCTTCTTCAGAGAAATAACTAAGGTCAAAAATTATCGAATATAAATGTAAATAGGAGATCGAATTGATTACGAATATCCAATCGTATACAGGGTATGAAATTGTTAGATTAGTCATTGTAAGTGAACTAATGTTGACATTGTTGTGGATGAAGGAAGGTGTGCATTTCATATGTAGTTTCATGTTACAATTATTTATATACATGTGTTGTTCTGAGCTATGTCCACAGAGAGGGATAGACAATGTGAAGATAGGCTTGCTATCAAATCATAGTTGGAGTAAATTAATGTAATGATGATTGTGGTTCAAAGGAAGGGTGTATATTTGCAAATGGCTACACGTTGAATTGCGTATTTAGAATTAAGTAATTCTGAAGAGAATCAATCAATAAATAAATAGAATGCGTCGGAAGTTGAAGTAGTAGATGTTTGATTTCATTTTCTAATCATTAGTTGCCATGGTGCAGCTAACAGTATTCCATCTCGTCAGTTTATATTATTCGGATTTACCCACATGTGTAAGGCTTCAGATGTCAACCTTTCTTCGCTAGGAATTAACACCTTTTTGAAGGATTTTAATTCCATCTTATATACACTCGGCGCCCAAGTTTTGTGAATATCTTCGTTCTTCTTTTAACAAAAAATACCTACGAAATACCAGACGTTTTTGTTTAAGACATTCAGATTGATACATAATACTTTTACTTGACAGTTAATAAGCATTTTAACAATTACGGTTTTTGCTTCCTGAATAATATTATTTTAATATCACGAATTCGTCTGAATTACACAAGCATTGATCACTTGGTAACACTGGACAGCTGGCTCATTCTAGTATGGAACATTTCAGCAGTAGACATCCACAACCCCAAGGAGGACAGACTCATGACCCTCTGGTTCCACTGTGAACGCCTTACCATTAGGCCACTGAGTTGACTCTTAATGGTTGATATTTCTAGTTCAGTTAATTTGTGATACATTTTCACGACCTCACTCTTACCATCTGTGAATAACTGCCGTACACCTAAAACGATTGAAATTCACTATAGGATATATTCAATAATCAGAGTACTTTCATAGTAGAAATATCTTTCTTCTAGAAACTATTTGTACTACCATACATTTGTATTAAAAAACATTCAAATTAACACAACACTTTTAGGTGACAGTTATTAAGTAATTCAACAATTACAATTTTTACTCCATAGTTTTCAATGATGCCCTGCTAACATCAGTCTGTGACATATTCAGTCAACTAATAGGATTTTGTCCGTGTTAATATCACGAATCGATCTGAACCAGACATCCATTGGTCCCCTGGATGCACTGGATAGTCGTTCCGTCCTAGTATGGGACTCTTCAACAGTGTGCATCCACGACCCCGTCGGGAATCGAACCCAGGAATCTCTGGCTTCGCGACGACCGCTTTACCATTGAACCACTGAGTCGGATCCTAACGGTTGATATTTCCGATCCACTCAATTTGTGTTACGTTATGCGCGACCTTATCCATTGTCATCGGTGGGTAACTGCCTCACACTAGACACGACTGAACTCGACTGATCACGTCTTCACACTAGAACTCCGGGAATTACCTCAAGGAGCTAGTCACTAGTGTGCTGATATTTAGTTACAATTAAACAGGTTGTTGTAGAGATAGATATTAGCATTGACAAATTAACTATCTCCACAACAACCTCCTTAATTGTAATATGATTTTTTTTTACCATTTATTTAATTTATTTATAATGAATTCCTTTCTTCCCTTCCCTTCTTCCTCACCACCATCGCATTCTACTTCCAATTTTCTTTTTTTTGACTACATTAGGAAGCAATAAGTTAGGACAGAAAAGAAAAAATGAAATAAATGAAAAATATTTGACACTTTATTATTGATAAATTTGGTCACCTTTCATTCCTAAAAGCAATATGTAGTGATTATTTCTATTTGTTTAAGAGTTTGAAGCGAGTGGGGTGGTGGATAGGAGGGGATAGGAGGAAGACTAAAAGAATTTGAAACGAAGGTCCTTGTTATAAAAAGAAAAGATTGTTCATTTCAGAAAACACAAAAAATGTTTACATTATGTAGTTTTAAGAGTTGGCTAACATTTTCTATTCTTCTAATGTTAACTGATAGACAGTCTTCTTTTTCTGTTGTGAACTAAATACATAGTTTTGATTGGCTTATTTATCCAAGATTGAAGGTTATTCCTATTCATTCTAGTTCATTATATTGGTCACTTTGTGTTTTTCTTTAAGTTGTCTACATTTTTCATTGATTTACTAGGTAATAAATTAGATAGGCACAGTTTCAATCAATACATTGGGTATACTTTTATGTTTTTAACTTTTCCCATTCTAAGTGTATGCGTTATTATTGGTTAAATAAGCACTGTAGGTGTCATTTTGTTAATCATTTACAATGACAGCTAAATTGAATTTCAGTATAAGTTGGAGACTTCAGGGAATGAATGATTTTGATTGTTAGTTAGTGTGTTTCTTAAGAAATTTGTAGAAGTTATGTAGTACTATGTTAAACTGTTGTGTACTTAACGGGAACTATTACATTGATACTGATTGAAATTATTCGATGTAGTTTCATCAATACTAATTATTAGGTTACATAGCGGGTATTTGTCAGAAATAGCAAGTTAGTGTATTATAATCAGAATTACATGGTGTACTTAACTATTTCTTTGATTTATAACATTATTACTTTATAAAAGACCAGTATATTTGTTAGTTTGAAGATACATATGATAAAGCAATGATTCGTTTCACATGCTTCAATAGGGTATCAATTTAGGATATTCTATTAAACTGACAAGAAAATGTCGTTTTACCTACTATTCTGGAAGGATCTTTTGATTAATGTAAGTATACAGCCTTATGAAGTTCATTACAATCTATTACGCTTATTTTATTTATCTTACCTTTGCATGGTTATTGAAAATAAACACATGAAGCATAACTCTCACTAGATTCTATGTTACAATATTATGAATAATGTTTGAGTATAATCTGAAAAGTCAATATGCTGAGGAACCGACTTACTACCGATTATTGAACTTTTAGTTTATAGTAATAACCAGTTAATCAGTGATTGTGTATCGGTATAATCCCCCTTAGAAGCATAATGTTATCCAGTGTCATCTGTATATGCCATCCCGATTATGCATAATCAAATATATAACAAATATGTGTATCATACAGTATAATTTTTTGTGACAGAGAACAAATCGATTTCCAGCAGAGGAAGAAATTAAGAAAAGACGTTGCAGGTGGATAGGACACACATTGAAGAAATCACCAAACTATATAACAAGACAAGTACTAACTTGGAATCCTGAAGGCCAAAAGAAAAAAGGAAGATTGAAGAACATATTGCATCGGGAGTTGGAGACAGATATTAAGAAGATGAACTACACTTGGGAAAGATGGAAAGATGAGCCCAGGACAGAATTGGTTGGATAATGCTAGCCAGTGGCCTATGCTCCACATGGGGGGTAACAGACATTAATAGATTAACTGTCCAATTTTATGAATGTTCATGATTTAAGTGTTCTAAATTATAAAAAAACCAATAATTCACTTCTTGTAAATTTTCATTGATTGCTTAATTGATGCCACACCGTGATTGGAACGAAGTTTTAAAAGTGTATGAATAAAGGAAAAAAAGTTTTGAGTTTGATAACTATATAGTACGTAGTTAGCAAATCACATAAATGAAACTTTTGTCATGAACTAATAGTAATTGAAAAGCACTAAAGAACACATATCACTGCATAGCAATTTCGCTGTGATTTAGAATTCATCAGTATCAGAAACTCATGAATCTGCACACTACCGTAATCATGACAGTGGAAAAAAGTTGTTTATACAATAAATTTTTGATTGATATCAAATACATGAGTACAACTAATTGATCAGTGTCTGTTATTCTAAGCAAAGCATAGGCCACTGACCACCATTCTCAAACCAACTCTGTCTTCAAATCTCTTTTTCACTTTATATCAAGTGCTGTTCATTCTTTTAAAGTCTACTTCTGATTCCCGGCACCACATTTTCTCAAGTCTTCTTGTTTTCCTTAGGTTGTGAAAACTCAAAATTAGTGATTGTTTTATGATGCAGTTTGATGATATCCTCAATGTATGTTATATCCACCTCCAGTGTCTTTTCCTAAATTCTTACTCAACTGGATTTCGACTGGTTTGCTCTCTGGCACAGAAGGTCGTTCTTGGTAATGTCTGGCCAACGGATCCGATGTATCTAATGCAAACAACTGTTTATAAATACTTGAATCTTTTGGATGGTGCTTTTTGTAATTTTCCAAGTTTCATCTCCATACAACAGATCTATCTCCACATTTATATTAATGATTTTGAAATTGATGTTGCTTGGCAGTTGGTTTGAGTTCCAGATGTTTTTTAACTATAGAATTACTGCCCTTGCCTTGCTAATCCGCGCCTTCACATCTGCATCAGACACTCTTTATTCGTCGACGAAGTTGCTCAAACAAGTACAGGTTTTCACACCTTTCAGGACTTGTCCGTCAAGTGCAGTTTGCGTTAACATTCATTAATTAGTATTATAGTATCTTGCTTTGTTTTTCTATGTTTAGTCCTAGTGCTGCAGAGGCTGTTGCTACACTGTCCGTCCTCACCTGCATTTGTTTTTATGTGTGAAAAAGAAAAGCTAGGTCATCGGCAAAGTCCACGTTGCATCCAAGTTGTTCACTGCCTTCCATGGTTGTTCTTAGATGTTGTTTTCATTATAATCCATTCAACCATCAGATGGAAGAGAAAACGCGATACTAATCAGCCCTGCTTTACACCAAACTTCACTTCAAATAAACTGTGAGGTGTCTTACATGCCCGACTTTTAACTGCAGCCCGTTGTAAGAATTCCAAGTGATATTAACTGTATAGCGTCAAAAGAAGGATCCATAATGTCCTGCGGTCCAGGATGTCTAATGCCATCTTATAGTCAGGAAAATTGATGTAAAGTAATGAGTTCCGTCTAATTGATTGTTGAAAAATGATCCGTAGTGTCGCAATTTGAACGATGTTCGATCGATCGTTCCGGAATTCACCTGCTGATCTAAAACATGGGTGTCAAATCGATCTTCTACTCTATTTAACAACACTCAGTTGAAGACTTTTCGTGGTACTGCAAGTAGTGTGATGCATCTGTAATGTCGCTATATGGTCGGCATACTGTCGATTCCTACGGAATCCGGTCTGTTAATCTCGAAGTTGGGGGTTGACAGGATCTCACATTCAGATCAATAACACTCTGTTAAAGACTTTTTCCTGGTACTGAAAACAGTGATATTTCTGTAAGTTTTACAGTTGCTAGGATCTCGTTTGTTTGGTATCTTGATGTGGTACCCTTCTTTCTAGTCTGCTGGCACTTGTTTTTCCTTCCTAATCTTTCTGAAGAAAATGTGGAGCATGTTCGCAGTTACTTCTATATTTGTCTTCAGCATCTTAGCTGGTATGTTGTCTGGTTTTGCCAACATGCCCCTTTTAATTTGTAAGATGGCTATTTTGACTTCTTCTTTTGTTGGTGGGTCTGTGCTTATAAGAAGTTCCGTAGATGCTTATTTGGGAACTCGTGTGTTCAGTGAGACTGGTCTATTCAAGAGTTCTTCGAAGTGTTCTACCCACCTGTTTCGTTATTCATGCACTTTAGTGATTGGTTTGCCATTCTTGTTCTTTCGGCAGTCTTTGCATACTGAATTTTCCAGCTAATTTCGTCGTTCTATTGTATAGATTCTTTATGTTTTCTTCTTTACTATCTGTTTCTGCCGTCAATGCTAGATCCTCCACAAATTTCCGGTTATCCGACCCAATACTTCACTTGTTTATTGACTTCTGTGTATTTAGCCTGTGTGTTGGCTTTCTCCGTTCTTATCCAGCTGTTATAAATTGCAATCTTCATCCTCATCCTTTCTTGAATCTTATCCACACTATCAATAAAAATCCATTCTTTATGCTGGTGCTCCTTGCCACCCAAAACCTCCTTACATGTATAAGTTATTACTTGTTTCAGTCCTTTCTAGTTATCCTCCGTAGCAGTTCTTTCTTTTTCCAGTAAATCATGAACTTATTATTCACAGTTATTTTGAATCCATTAAATATGTCAGTATTATAAAGAAGGGCTATGTTAAACTTATATTGCTCTTTCAGGTAAAGAACTTTACTTGGTAACTAAAAGTATATGAAAACTTAAGAAAAAAGAAACAATGTTTAGATTTCCCAAAAAGTTATTACATCTAAGTTAGTCATATAAAAGTGCACTAATAAGTTTATCAAGTACAAGAGAATGTCACATGATAATTTTGCAATGTCATAGTCAAACGAAAGATGATTACATTTTTCTTTATTGATTGATATAAACTGACATTTGGTTAATCTATTCATTATGTAACACAATATTTGTCCTAATTTAAGGTTAATTCTGTTCTTGTTTTTCTATAAATAACATGGAATCATGAATACTATCTTTAACCATAAAATGAATTGTGGTTATGTAAACAACATGGAAAAGAATATTGTCCAGTGAAAATCGATAGAACAACGAGAAACTATTCCCGTTTTGCTCCCTTTCCGGTTATGTTTACATTAAAAGTGTTATCAATTCAAAATAACTGTTTAAAAGATTTTTCATGAAGATAGATTCATTCAAAGATGTTAGTAAGAGATGAGGAAAATAGTAAAAGAAACAATAGAAATGATAAGCTGAATTATATCGATTACATGGAAATTGTGTAATTGCATTAAAACTAATGAAATAGTTTAACAAATGAATAGAATAAGAAAAGAGAAAATAGCACTTTATAACCGATTCTATTTACACCTTTTACTGATGATTTAAGTAATATGGTTATATAGACAAATTTCTTTAAAGCATTATTTTTATGGTTTGTTAAGTTAAATGTAAATAGCTTCTATTGTAAGAACTGATGTAAGTACTAGTTATTTAGTAAATTAAGTTTGTTAATTTTGGTAAGCGTTTTTTTTAGCAAGTTTGTGTTTTACGGGATAGGGGTGCTAGCCCTATGCTTAACCTTTCTCCTTTACCCGGGCTTGGGACCGGCAGCAACCCTAGAAGAGCTACGGGTTGAATTCAATGAATTAATCATAAAATCTGATTAACTTTCATTGTATTTTCTATGTCTTATAAATGACTATGGGTGAATATTTTAGGCGTACTAAATTTCTTATCATATATTCAGGAGGAAAGATTTATGAAGGTTTTCTAACAGATTTGACTTATCATGATATAACTGATAGATTTGGCAGCATATAAACAGTTGAATCGATAAAGATATTTATCATCAACTTCCTAAATTCGCATAAGCATTTCATGTATCAGTTTAACTGCTTATATGATGGTAGTTACACTTGGTAAAGCAAAACAGTAATTCTCTTAGTGTAAACATATTTTCTGGGTTATGGTAATGAGAAGGAAGTTAAGACAATTAAATTTCATAACCGATAATAAAAACATGAACTGAAATCAATTACAGCTATTTTCATTTTTGATTGTACTGATTTGCATCATACAGTCAGTAGTATGACCACGAAATTCAAGAGATCTTATTAAGCACTTGTATTGAGTAACAGATGTGTATATTGGTCAATGTTTGCTTACTAAAGATAAACTGTATCTTAATTATATCATTCTGTTAACCACTTGAGTGACATTTAAGTGTGTTAAGACAAGGTATTAAATAGCATTTTATTTAACTACTGTTAAACATTAAAGTAGTAACAATAATAATTTCATTAGTACACTATTAAATAACTAACTGAATTAACATCACTCCAACTAAGAGTACTACATAATTGTCGAACTCGTTTAGCTTGTTGAATAACATTGTCAGCTGAATAATAAACATTGAACAGCTAAATTTAATTATTTTCTACGTTGCATTAATATAGTGAGTAGGTTAGTTTAAGTACAATTTAAAGATTCAGTCATTATGGAATATGCTTAACTTTGATTGGTCTGAATGACTAGGGTGGCGTTTCACTGTCTCATACCCATGATAATAAAATAAGGACTTATTTCATAATAACCTAATTTCTTCTGTCATTAGAACGGGACGTACCAAGGCGTTAAAGATTACTAATTCCATAAGAAGTGAGTTTGGTTATAAGAAGCCTGTAGTTAACCATGTCAAAAGCTTTAGATATTTCTAAGTACATTACTAATACCAACTACCCAAGGCTTTGTTTAGTAGAGAATAAATTAAAGAATTGAAAGTGACAAGTCATACAAGACATAGTTTTGAGAAAATCATATTGGGAATTAAAGATATGTTTTTCGGAGTGTAAATAATCAGATATTTCGTCACCGACTACTTTTTCCATAATTCTAGAGAAAACTGGGTTGATATTTATGGGTCTAAAGTTATGCAAGTTTGCCCTATCCCCTGATTTAAGTCGAGGATAGACGTATGAGGTTTTCCATTTGTTAGTGTAAGTTGTTGTTGTTAAAGAAATATCAAATAGTTTTGATAGGATTAATGGGATATTAGGTCCACCTAGTTTGAAGTAAATGGATGCCATGTCATCTACTCCAGAACTACGTAAAGTCCTTGGTGAGTTTATGGATTTACAAATGTTGTCATAAGTGGAGGAAACGAATTCCATATGGTTAGTAGCTGAACTGATAGTATCTAATCTTGTAAGAAGGTTTTCTTCATCATATGACTGTCCTCTGTCAACATTCCAGTCTATCCTAGGAAGGTTGAAGTCACTTGCGTTGAGGGCATTGACAAGAACAATCAGAAACATTAGCTGCTTATGGTATAGATTACCTAACGGTTTTCAGTGGTGACTTATACCGTATATTGTAGACAATCATGTTCTAACGGGAAATAATACGCTTAGTTACTTCTGTAGCAATGAAGTCGATTACGGTTTCGACCTTAATAACGTCTTCCATCACAGGTGAACTTGTATTCTTGGTAAGTAGCAATTTAAAGGGTGACAGTGTGTTGAGCTCCCGCTTAACGCCACATACTATAACTGAGAATGTCTTCATTTGAGAGCACATTTCTTCTAGCTGCTGGGTTAGATGCTGTAGTTCACATTTAACCTTCTCGATGCTACTGTTCTGTGATACAGATGTGTAATCCTATAGGATATCTTCGGTGGTTGGATTACTGGTGTAAAATCGAGCATTACTGGGTCTGTCAAGTCCGGGGTTACTAGATTAGAAGTTAATTTGGTAGTAGAGTTGTTATTAACTGAGCATTATGGGCTATGATGAGCTCGTCTTTTAAAGAGACAACCCAGAAGTAAATAACTGTAATCAATGTGTACTAGCAAAGGTGCTAGCGTCAACCAAAACAGATGAAGTGTCACAATTAATAGCTTTTTTTTAAGGAACACTTTACTTGTATGAGATTACGTTGTAGTCAGCAAGTTGAATTCAAAAAGCCCCAGATTATTAAATAATATGTAAATAAGGTATCTAGTGGAATATTAGGACTATGCAAGTTATAACCAGAGGCTAGATTTGGAGGCGACAACAGCAGTAGATGAAATTAGAATAATTCCACTATACAGACTAGAACAGTAGACATGTATTAACCCAGTGTTCTGACACCAGAAACTCTATTGAAATTAAAGAATAGAACGGACAATTATATTTAACGAAGGACCATTGAGATGGAATGTATAGTTTAATCATAAATATAAAGTTGATATTTAATCAATCTGTTCAATACTTAGCAGACTGTTTGTCCTAATTTAGGATTTGTTCTATCATTAGGATTTCAGTGTGATTGTCAACTTTAGGGTGGAGGTAAATCTAGTGGACGAGTCCCATATAAGACAAAACGCGCGTCCTTGATTCCATTTGCCAGTAACAATTCAACTTAAACATTGGTTCTCTTATTGTTTGCTAGAATAACGTGAAATCATGAGAACTATATTCGACCCCAACATTAATTATAACAATCCAGACAACATAGAGGGAATTTTTGAAAAGTGTAAAGTCGATAAAACAAAGAGAAATTGCTTCCCATTATGTTTTACAAGGAAAGTGTTACTGGTCAAATATAAGTTTGTCATTTGATAATATTCTAAAGATTTTCATGAAGATAGATTCATTCGAAGCTGTTAACAAGTGATGAGTAAAGTGGTGGAACGAACGATAGAAAAGATGAGTTGAATTATAATGATTACATGAACTAAAAATATGATTAAGAAAATGTATATTTGAGTAAGAATTAACGAAATTGTGTGGAAAAATAGATAAGAGTAAAACGAGAAGAATTTGAGATGAAACACTGAAGAAAGGAAAAGGGAAATTCGGTTGTCTGTGATTCATTCTATCACCATGCCAGCCATGCAGTAGATTAAATTGAATACGATGAATTAGTCGGAGTGCTGGGTAATTTTTATTTTGTATGTCAAGTACCCATTAATTGACGATGAATGCCTATTCTAATAACATTTAATTTCACTTTGCACAGTCAGGTTGAGTAATTTATGAAAATTCTCTTACAGATTTGCCTTATCGTGAGTCGGATGTAACTGGATGGATATGAGCCGGTGAACTGACTAAAATACATTCCAATATTTAAGTTGGATTGTGACTGGCAAGTGGAATCCAGGACGCGCGTTTCGTCATATTTGGGACTCATTGACTGGATGTACCTGCTTCCCAATGTTGATATTCACACTGGGATTCGAACTAAAAAAATACAATCCAATACTTTCGAAATTCGCCTCATCATTTTAAATATTGTAGTTTAACTGCTGATGTGGAGCCCGTTAATTATAATTTTTTTATAGTGATAAAACTAAAGCAAATATTTGATTATAAGAAGTTTAATGGCTGCAAATTGTCGTATAAGTCCTTCATATCCGAGGAAAGACCAAAGTACACCATGATTCAGCCATCGTAAAAGAGAACGGTTTATGCAAAAATTGCAGTCATTAAAGTGTCATATTGCATAAGGATTCATACCAATGAATATTAATTAATTTTGCATAAATTATTTCATTGGTGGATGTACGTTACTTAAAAGTAGTATACATGACTATTGAAAGTATTTCATAGAATTTCATTATAACTTCTGATTAACATCAGAAACATCTACAATACAAAAGATACACCAATTAATTGTTCACCTCTAAGTTTACATTCTACAGTCAACATAGCACTGTAGAATGTGTAAACATGACATTTTGAAGCGTAAAGTATGAAACCAATAACACCATATTTATATATGTGTGATTCAGTAATGCAATCTTTCACATGAAATTATAGTAGTTCCATGTAACGAAGTTTGATAGAAGGTCACTATTAATACACAATACTGGCACTAGAAACTTAATTGAAAACGAACAGTTTTGAAGGTATAAATATTTAGGAACCACGATGAGGGAGAGAGAGGAGAAGTACAGAGCAATGGTAATAACACTGATATTATGTACACGTTTCGTATTGGTGTATTCAATCAACATTAACCGATTGCATGTTAACATTTAAAGAAAGATAAATCTAATACATGAATACACAACATCAATTAGTTTTATCACCAATGACTTATATTTCAATTCATGCTTACAAAATCTTGAATTTACAATGATAAGGAGGAAAAACATAAATATAAAGGATACTTTTTTGCATTTTAAAAATTCATTTGATATTAATGAAATAGAATCTGTATGTGAGCTTTAGTGTGTTTGAATACGACAATAAGATCAGAACTTTTTGTCACACTTCAATAGTTGATATGCAATGATTACTGACTATTTGTGTGGAAAGACCATTGATAGGGAGTGATTAAAATCAACCCGAAATGTACCTCTCAGTACACGTGATTTCAATTGTCTTTCCGAAAACTAGTTAAATTACCTGTCGATATCTGCTTGCTACTAATAAGTAGTATAAAATAGCATTCAGAATATGTTGGTTTTTTATTTTATTATATTTACTCAACCTTGTTGTTGCTAATACTCGTCTTATAATTTTTCGCAAATTCATTTTATTTTTGTTTTCTTTTGACTAGTTCCATAGTGTTGTATCTGAAGCAGGCTGGGTGCTAGCTGTATGACAATATCGGCCAACCCTGCTTCTGACACAACAGTGGCGACGGGTATTTAAAACGAAGAATCTACGTCTGATATAAGAGCGGTAACGGTGACTGAAATCTGAAATCAGATTTTCCTTATTGTCAGTGGTTTCAAACTTTACAATCGAGGATATTTGGTTGTAATAACAACAACAGACCACTCTTCTCAAGCATATGGTTAAGAGTTTATCAGTGTCTCCAAAGTCAAGTTTGGAAAATTCTATTATGACGTCGGATGCCATTGCGAATTCAATATCGCAGTATTTTACAATCCTGAAGATGAAATTACTTTTGAAGCCTGGTTTAGAAGATACTAAGACTTATTTAATAATGAATGCAAAGATTGAGATTAAGGGTCAAAACTCAAACTCTTACTTCGGAAGCTTGATGTATCTGAGCATGAGAAATATTGTCATTATATCTTTTCGAAGAAGCCTACTGATCTAAAGTTCGCAGACATAGTTGAATGTTTGACTAGCATGTACGAGCAATAGTCATCTCTCTTTCGTACGCGATACAGCTGCCAGCAACTAGTCAAAAATTCCATTATGACTATTTGACTTATGTCAGCCTTGAAATTCCTAATGTGTGCTATTCCGACTGTCCAAGATTGCCACAGATCAGTTCAAATGTCTTGTATTTGTTTATGGTTTAAAGTCGCCAGCAGATACTAATGTTTGCACCCGCATATTAACCAGAGTCGAAGCTGATCCGCATATAAGCTTACAGTATATTTCTGTGAAATGTCAATGGATAGTAAACCGAAGACATGATACCTAGGTGGTGGAGTGTCGCGACTCCATGGAAATTAATGCCATGTATGAGTCTACATCGCAGAAGAAAATTGTTACGAATGATCAAGTGAAGTATCGGACGGGTTGGAAGTTAAGATGCTGGCGTTGTAGGAAGTAACATTTTTCTATTGTTTGTCGTTTTGAGAAGAGTATTCGCTTAAAATGTAGTAAAATGGTCCACGTCTAAAAATCCTGTAAGTCCACAGTGAGAAAAATGACAGTTCCGATGGTTTCCGAAAGTTTAGTAATGTGAATAAGGGTCAAGACAAGTAGTGTAGTTCTAATGTTACTCTGCAAACACGAGGAGTGAATTTCTCAGCTAAGAGAAAATTTGTGACAGCTTATTACAGGAGCAAACCTATCAAGTTACAAGTGTATACGGGGTAGGACATTATTATGATTTTAGAGGCTACATGGTCAAGCATCGGATGACTAAAGTTGCATCCTACGTCGCATAAAACCAAAAATGCTACTGGAAAAGACATAATTTTTCTTGGTGAAGTTCAATTGAATCTTACTTTTTGTGGCAAGTCTGAGTATGGTAAATGTTATGTTTCAGAAAACTGTAAATCCAATTTACTAGGTATCGACTGGATAAATAAATTTAAATTGATGGATATCTCTCAATGCTGTATGCGATCGAGTAGAATATTTTGAATACTACCCTATCACCCACAATCAAACAGCCAGGCTGAGAGATTTGTAGATATTTTTAAAAAGGCATTGTTTAAAGGAAGAGGAGAGGCTATCAATGATGAGAAAGCCTTGCAACAATTTCTTATTTCATAAAGAGCGAAGCCAAGCCTTAACAGAAAAGATGGGAAGTCTCTAGCTAAGATTATGTTTGACCGACCTAAGAGAACGTTTTTTGATATTATGCACCCTAGAGACAAAGTCAATATGACATCAAATGATGGTGGAAATGGTCATAAGAAAATTTGTGAATTCAATGTCGGTGACTATGTTCATGTACCTGACTACAGACCTGGTAGGCCAAAATGGATCAATGGGACAATTGTTGCTAGGACAACTAAAGTGATTTATGAAGTAAGGGTGGGTGACATGAGGATAATACGACATATTAATCAACTGAGACAGAAGAGATAATGATGGCCCACCCTTACAAAGTAGAATCGCCATGGCAATTGTGTATGACACATTTGATATACTACTACAACAGATGGAAAGAAATGTAGGTCAGAATAAAGTGTAGACCACGTAGGCCGTGTAGACACAGAGAACTATTGCAAATTGATCCAAAAGCCAAGTTCTACACTTAGGAGGGATGGTGATATGTCTAGAAGAAAACTTGTGATTCGTCAACTTCGTGTGACAGACATGTAAGACAAAGATTAGGTCTTATACATATACCTATATATATCTTGTATATTACTGGCTTATTATTGTTGTTGTGATACACGCATACGGGTGACTAGTTGGCTTCTTGATAATCAGTCGGGTTATGATGCCTGAGCGATAGATTAGTGCTAGGCTGGGTACTAGATGTAAGACGTAGCTCTGCGGATAACAGAATTAATAATATCGGCCATTCTTGCTTCAAATACAACACATAGGTGTACGTATGTGCTTATTCTATAGAAACTATTTTGTCCAAAGAAGAACGAATATATTCACAAACATAAGCACAATGTGTATGTGAGACATGTAAATCAAATATATTTGTAAATAATCTCATCGTGTAAAGTTAAATAATCCTAACAATTTATTCAGCAAATTGATTCAAACTTATCCAAGCAAATAACCGAAATTGAAAGTTATCAAATATAAATGTAAATGAGAGGTTAAATGTTACTGCGAATACCAAATCATATACAGATTATAAAAAGATTCCATAAGTAATTAGTGTTGAAATATCGTGGATGAAGGATGTTATATATTGCTATTATTTGTGCATGTATATCACTCTATGATGTCTGTGGAATGGGATAGACAATTTGAAGATTAACGTGTTAAATAATGTAAATTTGAGCAACAGTAAATTGATGTGGTGATAATTCTGAGTTAAAAGATGAATGTTTATTTGACACTAGTAGCACGTTGAACATTGTAATTAGGCTAAATAATCCTGAACAGAATAGATAAATAAATAATTGGAATAAGAAATATGAATAAGTATTGTAGAATGAGTAAATGATCGAGTTGTATTTAATAATGTACATGAACAATAAGTAATTGTTTATTAATGAAACAATCGTATTGACTGTTAAGATAAAACGACGGTTGCAATTTCTTAATATGATGATAATGTTAATGTGTTCTATTTAATTTAAGTTGGATTGTGACTGGCAAGTGGAATCCAGTCCTATTTGGAACTCGTCGGCTGGATGTACCTGCATCCCAATGTTGATGTCCACACTGGGATTCAAACTCAGTCCGCTGTCTGGTGACGAAACGTGCTTCCTGGATTCCACTTGCCAGTCACAATCCAACTTAAATATAATTTGTGTACTACCGCTATATAGAGGCGATCCGCTCAGGATGTACAAATGGCAACAGAGGCTGACCAGTTTCAGTCCATTACAAATCAACGGGATGATACAAGCCTATTCTAAATTGTTCTATTTAATGTTAACAAACACATGAGGTGTTAAGCCCGTCAAGCGTGAGTGTAAATTAACGAGTACAATTTACAGTGTCAAACATTGTCTATTGATCAAGAAGAGCTCAAATGATGGGCTGTATGAAATGCACAGATGATATAATGAGAAAGCAACTACAAAACAAAAAGTATGAAACTTGAAAGTGACGATACATGGTTGAGGGACTAAGGTTTGATTGAGATACAAATTTATTTTGTTTGAGGACATACAAATTATGACAACCTACTGAACCTAAGTTAGTTAATACTAGATGGTGCAACACATTTACATATACATTCGGAGTACGACCGACATAATTAACGCCACAAGTGGAATTACAGTAGCGAATACTTATAGATAAGCGCGTCAAATGTATTACATATTTTGTTAGATACATCACCATAAACTCAGTTGAGATCATGTCTTGTTTTATGCGTACTAAATGTAGTCTAGAGTATCGATTGAACAGGTGTTTTTGAATGTCACTTGTTGCATCACAATTAAAACCAAATCCTTGTGACTGTGGCTGTCTATTTGTTGTTTTTTGGTTCAGATTTACATTTCTTAGTCGAACTCATCGCATATACGAATTTCGATATTGTAACAGTGTGTTTTTCTTCACCACATCATCACAATATAAATATAAATAATTATTTGCTACTGTGATTGAGACGCTAAATCTGATATTTACTTGGTTAGTAAATGTAAAAGATTGTAGAAATTGCACCTATTTATCATTTCACTCTATGGAACATTGAATGCTATAAAAGGAGTAAATGAAACAGCTCATTAAACGTTAGTGTATTCTTAGTCAAATATGAAAATTATTTGAATAAATATTCTACATAATGGGCTTTGTGTAGGTTAGAAGACTAAATTGCCTAGATCTCTCCCAACCTTTTGTTCTGGACTTCTTATTACATCGAATTCAGTTTAGCTTAAATTGTCTACCTGATCTATATATTATCTTCCACAAATCAAAGTAATCTAAGCGTATAACGTTACTCGTTATTCTATGTGGAGTTTATGACCGATGAATGATAACAATGAATGCTGCAATCAAACCACCCATATCTCAAAATACAATTTAATTAAAACTATTTTTCTGTATTACAAATACTCTCAAGTAATATAATGCAGAAATTTTGAATAAGGTACTTGAGAATATGATGAAGGAGAATGTCATACATTCGAAGTGAGATGCAGACATTTATACTTGACTGTCTGGTAATACCGGTTGACATAAATTATGTATTTAGAAAACACTTTACACGTTTTAAACAAGATTTTAATAAGAAATAATCACAAGAGAAGCTGAAAATGAAACTTATGCGAGCTGTTGGTGAAATATGGGAGTAAATAAAGTTAACTTGTAGCTAACGGAAAATGCTGCAAAATAGTGGACGAATATAAACAGTCCAAATTAAATTAGGATGAATTAGTGGCGTTTGGCACGAAATGAACTGGATTCAAACCCCAGTAGGAGCATCACCTTCGGGACACAGGTAGATTCATTCGGCGAGTGCTAGATAGGCTGAAACGCGTATGTTTGATTGTACTTGCCAATCACAATTCAACTTAAATAGTTCAAATTTAGAATTGAAATATTCAACATCAGTTATTACAACAACATCGATGAAATTAGAAGTTCTTGTCAATAAAATTTTCTTGTATAAGTATGAGGATGTAGTCAGCACGTTGAATTTAAAATGTCTCATATCAGTGAATAATCCGTAAATAAGGTTTCTAGTAAAATATTGGGACTACGCAAGTTATAACAAGAGGGTAGATTTGAAGAAGACAACAATAACGGCAGCATCAGCAGATGAAATTGAAATAATTCTACTGTACAGACTAAAACAGTTGACAAATATTAATCCACTGTTAGGACACTGGATATTAAAAATCCTACTACAAAATACAAGAATATCCTCAAATTCGATTATGTCAATTCATGTCAACATCAGTTTGATGAAATTTTATATTGCTAAGTGAATGAAGTCCGATATACTTCTGATGCCTATTTTTTTCTTCAAGGAATATCAATCATAACCTGGATGTTTATGATAGTGTAGAAATTTACAATATAAAAGTTGCAATGTTTATGCGCGGTCCACTGATCCAAAAGTCCACGTCAACGATTCTATATTCAGCGTCATCGTAAATAACATGTTTGCGAAGACAATTTCTATGTTTACTATGTAATTTATAATATCATGTCTAAAGATCAAGAGTTTCAGATTGAAGATGGTAAGATTAAAATTGGTATAGTCACATTTAACTGTCGTATCTACGTAAAAAAGCATTTCAGAAATTCGAGTTTTATATTTACTTTTTACCTACATTACATTGTACTACTGATCAATACGTAGTAGCTTATGCTCTCTCAACAGAGATTTTACATTCGTCATGTCTAACTTGCGAATAAACAATTTTTTTTCCAACTCATCTATTCATACGTCTTATAGAAGCTAGCTCACCTTTGTAATATACATTCATTCAAACACTGTTGATAATCCCAGGTAATATCATTAGCATAATTTAAAAAATCATGCGAGTTAACTCTTGTGAATTACCAAATTGACTGAATCAGTTGGTTGTCTAATGTGAGCATCACACAGATATCCACTTAAGATAGAATATGTGTTTATACATACGTCCATATATATTCCAATAAAGTGTGTATTGTAAATGATAAGTTAAAATAAACGTCACATTAAATCACTGACCTAAAAATCTGACGTTAACTGGTGAGACTAACCCAATTCACAGTAGGATATACGACAAGCTACTCCTGTCAATTACATACTATAACATGCAATGGTAAATTGTAAACCGCATTAACAAACGTTGATCCAATTCGTTACTTCATGATTTTGTCAAATTGTGCTACTTCAAACTAATTCCCGCTTTTGTGTGCATTTTAAATGTAATGTTAGGCACACTATCTAGCATCTCGATAAATATGATACACTCTCTCGATAATGATGGTTAATAGCCAGTTTATACAACGAAGCTTCAGAGCTGATAATTACAATGAGATATTGAAATCCGTTTTGGCTCTCATTCATTTGTGATTGAAATGACTTACGCTATTTAGTCGGTAGGGTGACTATGAAATGCAAGCGATCTTATTGAATATTCACATTATATAACAGTTATTTATATTGGCTGAATTGTATCTACTGAAGATGAACTGTATCTGACCTAATCAATTTGTAAACTATTTGAGTAACTTCCATTTGTAGAATTATGGTAGCAAGTTGTATTTTATTCACCTATTATTAAACATTGAAGTAGTAACAATAGCAATTTGTTAATCTACCTCTATTAAATGACGAACTGAATTTACATAATGACTCCAACTACCAACAATACATTTTTGTTAAACTCTGTCAGCTTATTGAGAAATTATTTCATCCCACAGAGACACTTAATAATTTTCAACTTTGTGTAAATATAGCGAGTAGATCACTTCAATGACGACTTAATGAATCCCACGTTGCAGCGTGTACTTGGCTTATGACTGAACTGATCATACGAAGCCTTTTACATAAAGTGCACGATAAAACAAATCTGTTGGAGAATTTTCGTTTAACACCGTCCCCCCTCACTCTGCGAAACTAAGAAACTGACGCTTATAACGCTTACTCTAAGTCATTTCACAGACACAATCAATACAAAACAATTAACTAAGTATTTCAATCAATTCATGTTATTCAAGTTAATCCATTGCATGCCACAAAATAACGTCTCTCAGTATGTACAATTATTTATTGATAATAATCTTAACGGAAATTGAAAAGACTTCCTCAAAAAATTAATTTCACTTTGAGGCATATCAAGCTAATATTCCACTGAAATGTATTTAAATATTCCCACTGACTTGTCATACACTGAAATTCTCCAGTCTCTGTTGTCATATAACTATCTTGAGTTGATTTTCTTGATAGAGTTATAACACACAGGTGTGTCTATATGGACTTAACAGCCGACTGTTGCACGCAGAAGCATTAGAAACGAAACGAGCTGACTTCCAGTCCCATTGTACACATCAAATCTTGGATTAAGGCATACCAAGCTGATTATTCACAAATCGGATGAAACACACTTTATAAATTTTAGTTGCCAACTAAAAATCAAATTAAATTAAGTAAATGTTGTTTATCCGGTATTTTGTGGCTTCATACTGTATTGTTAGACCTTCATATTCCAAAAGCATCCGAAGTCTGTCATGAATTAGGGGTTGCAGAATAGCATGATTTGTACATCATTTCGACCAATAATGGTTAGTTATGCCTAAGAATTCAAACTAATAAATAATAATTCAGGGGATAGTTGTGGAGATAGTTAATTCATCAATGCTGATATCAGTGGTCCAATGGTATAGGACTCGTCGCGGATCCAGATGGTCCTGGGTGTAATCCCCAACGTGGTCGTGAATGCGCACTGCTGAAGAGTCCCATAATAGAACAAAACAGTTGTCCAGTGCTTCCAGGTGATCAATGGTTGTCTGATTCATGTCAATCGTGATAACAGTTCGGAATTAATGTTTGCACCATTTTAAACAGTATGTTGCAGTGCAAAAAAACAGATAAATCCAACGATGAATAGCGATGGACGACCATTCGTAGCCGAAAGGGTATTTATCAAGTCGTACCAAGGCAATAGGTACTGGGAGGCGTATATTGTCGGCGGTGAATTGGGAAAATACTATACCTAGTTTGGGGAAGTTTCGGCAATTGCACAAGACATATTAATCAAATGCAGGAATATAATGGAGGATCAATGAGAAAACACGGTCAACTTCGTTTCAAATGATAGTGAAAACATTACAAAAAAACCCTATTACGAAAGGATACAGAAGGTACAAAGCCAAAACAATCCAACCACGAGTTATGAATCGTAAGAGAAACACGCTAAGCAGGTTGCAGGTAAATCCAAGTAGAAAATGATACATGCAGAACCTTAAAGAAGGGAGGTGTTGGGGTCTGGAAATCCCCGAAAATACAATTGTTCGTAAAATCAAGTGAAAGGAGTAGTATCGATTTTTTGTAAGCTTGATTTATAAACTTCCATCACATTAATGTAAATAATATTCTCAGAGCATATTTGACATTATTTCAATTGAAATTATAAAATGTTTATGAATTCATTTTGATGAATAGTCACAATAAATATACGACTATCTTGTAAATAATGGGACTTCATCTACATAACACTGGAATAAATTTTCTGTATACTCGTCTTCAGCCTTCTAATGTTTTCAATTAGGGTGGTTCAAAGCGTCGAAGTGTTCAGTTAGTATGCAACCAGTCAAGCCATCAAATACGAATTATAAGAGATTTCAGAAAGAATATAATTGACAAATTGAATGAAAGGTAAATAATGAGGCATATTAAACGCCTTAGACTGATTCATTCTGAGACGGGTTTCATGAGTAAAAGTACGAATATTTAAAACCAAACTTCAATTAATATTTCAAGTGAATGATGTGAGTGCATAATTTATGATGTGGCCAACAATAATAATGATGCATGAAATCAATGCATAGTGAGACTAAGTTGTGGTAGTGTTCAATGTACACTCGAAGTATACATCGCCTAAAATACACCACTGAGAAATTGGATGAAACGATTATCGTGTGAAAACAAACGTTAATTAAATTGACGTTGAGTGTGAACAGACTTGAAATCAAGTATGAGTAGGAAGAGTGTTGGATTCGTGTTAATGTGTGTTGTGTAGAATTGTAGATAATCGCTTCAACAGTTGTAACATGAAACACTGTTTCAATGTCTAATTCAATCAATCTGACGAAGAGAATCATGGTGGCAATGTATTTCAAAGGTGAATCAGACTACTTAAATTACTTTCAAAGTGTAGTATTTTAAAATGTTTACTACAAATAGAAATAACTAATTTATTAACAACAACAACAAAGAAATAATGCAAATGAGTTGCTTCCAATTAGTTGTTAAGATAATCTTAATGTTGACAGTAGACGTAAATACGTCATTAATCATGCTGATAACATTGTTAAAGCAAATTATCAGAATTGTAGAAAATAGATTTTGCATAGGTGAAGAGTTTAAGTGTCAGACAAGTCACACATGATATTTCTATATTATGTTATAATTAGAATGAAATATTGTGGAATGCAAATATATTTTCTACTTTGCAATTTCTTGATTTCAACATTGAATATCAACTGAATGAGACAATTGTTCTAGTTATCAGTGTGTAGTTTCACTGAATTATCATTGCATGATTTGTTGTTGTCCAGAGTGAGAAATTATCCATCTGACTAAGTATATATGTGCACAATGCATACTGTTTGATGATCCATATGTCGATGGTAGTGGAAACACGAGGATTGGAGGAGTTTGTGACATATTAAGGATATTCAGATAAATTATTTCCAAATCCGATATTGTTAGTTGTATGAGCAGATGCAGAGTGTCACTAAATATTTCGGTTGTATTAAGTGAAATTTTAGTGCTGTTGTTGATAGCTGGAATTGAATGAAGATGTCTCTTATGCAAATATAATCATCTACAATGAAATCTTATTATTATTTCTCACTGATGAGTTGTGTTAAAATGTGTTGTATACAGTAAACAGACGTCATATGTCGGTATTCATTTCAAAGATGTGTTTTTGTAATTGGGACTCGTTGTTAAAGCACATTTAAATGGAGAATTGGGAGTATATGTTGTTAAATTATACTTTCTATTAATAGTGAATTCTAAATCCATGCATGGTAGAAAATGTGTTTTGATGACCGAAATCGAGGCTTTTCCTATGTAACTATCAACATATTTTCAGTTTGCAATATTATATGGTGATTATTGTGAAGTCGAATTACACTGATGTGTAATATTCGAATATTGCAACAAGGTTCTATGATTCAAATTTTCTTGAAAATTACACATTTTAGATGTTGATGGTGGATACAGAGGCTGTGTAGTAGATTTTGTAAGAGTCCTAAAAAAATGAAAATTATTTGAAAAGATTATCGATAATTGTCGTGTGTTTCACGTATACAACACATTTTAACACAACTCATCAGTGAGAAATAATAATAAGATTTCATTGTAGATGATTATATTTGCATAAGAGACATCTTCATTCAATTCCAGCTATCAACAACAGCACTAAAATTTCACTTAATACAACCGAAATATTTAGTGACACTCTGCATCTGCTCATACAACTAACAATATCGGATTTGGAAATAATTTATCTGAATATCCTTAATATGTCACAAACTCCTCCAATCCTCGTGTTTCCACTACCATCGACATATGGATCATCAAACAGTATGCATTGTGCACATATATACTTAGTCAGATGGATAATTTCTCACTCTGGACAACAACAAATCATGCAATGATAATTCAGTGAAACTACACACTGATAACTAGAACAATTGTCTCATTCAGTTGATATTCAATGTTGAAATCAAGAAATTGCAAAGTAGAAAATATATTTGCATTCCACAATATTTCATTCTAATTATAACATAATATAGAAATATCATGTGTGACTTGTCTGACACTTAAACTCTTCACCTATGCAAAATCTATTTTCTACAATTCTGATAATTTGCTTTAACAATGTTATCAGCATGATTAATGACGTATTTACGTCTACTGTCAACATTAAGATTATCTTAACAACTAATTGGAAGCAACTCATTTGCATTATTTCTTTGTTGTTGTTGTTAATAAATTAGTTATTTCTATTTGTAGTAAACATTTTAAAATACTACACTTTGAAAGTAATTTAAGTAGTCTGATTCACCTTTGAAATACATTGCCACCATGATTCTCTTCGTCAGATTGATTGAATTAGACATTGAAACAGTGTTTCATGTTACAACTGTTGAAGCGATTATCTACAATTCTACACAACACACATTAACACGAATCCAACACTCTTCCTACTCATACTTGATTTCAAGTCTGTTCACACTCAACGTCAATTTAATTAACGTTTGTTTTCACACGATAATCGTTTCATCCAATTTCTCAGTGGTGTATTTTAGGCGATGCATACTTCGAGTGTACATTGAACACTACCACAACTTAGTCTCACTATGCATTGATTTCATGCATCATTATTATTGTTGGCCACATCATAAATTATGCACTCACATCATTCACTTGAAATATTAATTGAAGTTTGGTTTTAAACATTCATACTATTACTCATGAAACCCGTCTCAGAATGAATCAGTCTAAGGCGTTTAACATGCGTCGTAAAGTACCTTTCATAGAATTAGACAATCATTATCGTTTTGAAATCAATGTTTTTGATGAAACGACGAATATTTCATTTCGTCATCCTTACTGACAAATGACTAGCTTTCAAGTACTGCACCATTTTTGTTTTAAGCCCCTGCATGAATTTGACGCGATATTGAATACATCCACTACAGCATAGAGTTTATTTACTTTATTGCGACATAGTTATTTTTGAATTACCAAGTTAATTAGCAAACGTCTTTCACTGTAAATATCTTCTGGTGATTTACGTTTACTGAATTATGTCAATTTGAGTCGTACATCAAGTTGGCGTATTCTTAGTCTTTTTAGAATACCAATAAATTGATGCATCAGATTGTATTTAGTTCATGTGGTTCACTGTGTTACCTTCATTATAAACTAGCTTCCGATGTAATTGATATGCTTCATTAGATTAACTGTAGACAGATCTCATGCCAAGTAGTCTCCTATTGATGGGCATGAAATATTCTTCGCACAATTATCTCAGTGATAATTATTTCTGAATATTGTCTAATTCTCATATACTGATTGATACAAGTTAACTGGAGACGGCAAGCATAATCATCGATGTGATATTTGTTTGATTGAATAAAACACAATTTCAATGGAAATCTAATGCTATTGTGGTTTGAATCAGTGAAACTGACGGTTTTATGAAGAATTGTGTTACTCGTTGTGAGACAAGTTATTATGACATAGTCACCATGATTAATTTGAAATAAAGTAACATATAAGACGGACAAATACTGTCAGTGTGCAGTTGTCGCATTTATTGTTGTTGATGCCGACTTTCAACTGGTCAACCATCTACAGGTTCGAAACAGTATTGGCTCACCTAATTATATTGAACATTTTAATTAGTTTCACTAGTTTACGATAATTCTAATCTTCTGTATCTATTTCAAATAATCAGCCGATATAAACGTGTTGAGGACTAATGTATATTAATTTCCCCATTATGAGAAATGAATTCAAAGCTAAAATTACAAGAAATACATTAAGAACACAGATGAATAGGTGTTTGACAAAATTTAACTAATTAGATAACTTTAGATTATTACTGAGTTCACAGCCAATAAATATATATACTACATGTACATACAACATCGTATATTATCTATCTGACTCATACACATTCAACTAATTTAATGTATAATGATGGTCAATTATGAAGATTTGACAGGATATATTTAAAGTAATTAAAACCTGGCGAGTAATCAGACCTAATGAACCGCAAAGTTAGAAGTTCATCTCTAGTTGTTGGGACGTTTACTGACACACTGAACATTTAACCACCAATGAAAGTTATGATAAATGGACAACAAACAATTTACGGAAAACTGTAAATCACTCCCTGTAAGTTGTATAGCAAATGATGTTAGCCAAGCTGCATCACAAACCAACCAATTTTATTTTTTTATTTGCTTGTTACTTGTAAACAGGAAAATATCATGATATGTGTTCTCTCTCTACATAACTGCCTAATTGTACACCCTGAGTGCGTTCATTAATCAACGTACAACTCATTTGATATGCTAATTCGTGCGGTTTAAAATTTTCTTCGAGGAGTTGCAAGCTATCCAAGACTCAAATTTGATTTGAATTTAACTAACGTAAATTATTCTTTAACAGGTTTTCATAACTTGGGCATATCACAACTAGATATACACAGTCTCATGAAAATATTCCAAATGTCTCATTTCATCTAAATGAAGAGAGGCAACTAATGCATGAGTTGTTTACCTTCGTATTGAAACTCAGTAATTAAGTTGAATTATATTGTAAATGTTTCGAGAATATCCGGGTGTCACTGTCTTCAGATATTTTGTCTGTTCACTGTTAAGGAACGTCAAACTAGAAAAGACAAACTTCATGGTGTTAAGTTTTGATACTGAAGCCAATTCATTACTAGAAGCATCCTTCACTATTGCGATAGAAAGTTATTTTCTCTGAGAAATGGGAAACTTAATATAATTGCAACATAGAGTGTATTCAATTTCATTCGTTTCAGTAAGTCAACTAGATCAATAGTTTTCAATGTTCATTAGGAAAGATTTGTTCAACAGATACTTATTTAATATCAAGTTCTTTAGGTTAAATTGTTTACTTGTGAAACTGTAGTTATACAGCTAAGAAAAATCACCGGCTTCATTTAAAAACGTAGTAACTCAGTTATTGCTGAGGTAGTTAAGACTCTTTCCAAAACACTTTATGGATGCTCACAAGTATATGAATAAGTACTTGAAAACACAAGTACTTTTAAGTACAGTGAAATAATGTTGTTGTTTGTGTATACTGGATATCAGTAACATAAAATGCTAAGAGAGAACATCAAATTTAGTCCTACAGTTCGCCATGAATTCTGACTCAGATAACTGTGTTCGGATATAAAACCTTAACAATAACCATCGCTTCTAAGCCTTTTAGTCTATGAAGTCGAAAATTGATTTAAGTCAAGAAATATCACTATAGTCGGATATCTGTAAGTGTTTCTAGTGAGTGATAAGGGGTACTTGCTGGAAAATTACAATGTGTCAAAGATATAATCGATAAGCTCCTCATTCTTCGTCTTCTTGTGTCTCTTTGTCTTCTCCTCAAGTAGCTATACAATTCTTATACCAGTAAACAAACAATTTTCGGTAAACATTAAATCACTCCATGTAACTTGTAAACCAAATGATGTTAGCCACACTTCATCACAAACCGACCAATATTTTGTTGTTGTTTACTCGTTGCTGTCATTCATTTTGTTCTTCAGAATTTTCTGCAAAGTTATTCAGTGAATTTATTTCGTAGATGATGAATAACGTAATAAATAAACGACAGATTTACGTAATAATAATGGTGTCAAGAACTAGGAAAATCTAACTCAATGATTAATTATACTGAAGGCATGTGTGAAACCTTTGATCAACCACCGACATTGCAATGTCTCCTGATCGCCTTCCTTACTCTATAGTCACCTATATATGAACGAATGAATTTTCGCCAATATTTCTGAACCAACATAGAATTACATAAAGGCAAAACCAATTCACATTTTTTATTACGTAGAATGAATCACATTCATATGTGAATGGTACAATTGAATGCAAATTAGTTGGGTGTATCTTGATTGGTCAGCATAATTACTAAACTTGTATCAAATCCAATTACCGAGACATCATTTGTCACCAATATACACACAACTTTTCGTCCAATTATTCTGTCAGACTGCGTAAATAAAATCTGATTTGACAAAGAATGAAGTGGATGACAGTATATAAACGTCCACTGAATCTCACATTAAACATAATACCATAGAATGAATTTTAGACAGTCAATTTGTTTGTTGTCACTTCTGATTATCACTTTGATGCGTAAGTTTATCATTCTATTTCGATTGAAGTGTAATTTTGAAGTGTACACATGCAACCATGTGGTCACTGAATTATTTTATTAATTGACTTAATAAATTCATGTCAATAATTCCTGACGCAACAGTAATCTTTCAAATGTAAAGAATTGTAAATATTTCATGCATAAATTACATTATTTAAGCCTATCGTACCTTTTCCAGGAATATCAGTCAGTCAACCAGTAGGACGGTTAGGCGATCGGCGGAGTAAGTCAAATCGTCTTTACGTTTATTTTGTTGATACTGATACAGTAGCTATACAATACCAATGAACCCAACATCTAATATCTTTAAAACATAATATATGGATAATAATAAGAATGTGACGTTGATTTTCACTCAAAACAATCTCGTAGTACCAGGCTAAACAGTTTAACACAGAGGATCATGTAAATACACACAACCTATAGTTTTATATAGATTTGCTAGTCAGTACAAATTACCAAAAGCGATTCAATATTTTTCACTGCATTACAGGAACTGTGCAGATACCAACGTAAGTAAATGCCTCACATGCAGTTTCATGCTATCCCCATTTATACTTAGCAACAGTCAAACATCAATACTATGATACACTGAAAGCTGACTGCTAGCTATAAAACTCCATTATTTCTAATTGTTTTACTCTTCTTATTTGAAACAGCGGATGATTGGCAACTAACCAGTAAGTCGATGAATTTTTTTTGAATTCGAATTCACAAATAAGATATTTATTTGCATAGATTTCAACTCCTCAGCTACTTTCACAGTTGTCATTACGATTAGGTGATATGATCAACAAACACAGAATAACATTAATCTATCATAATATACTTTAATTCGTAGTAAATACTTCAATCAACGTAACCCTTATCAGGTGACAGAGCTTAGTGCATATCAATAAGAGCGTAGACTGGAGATGTGCCTTCTAATGATAAACGGTGAAAGTGAGACAGATAATAAGGCTAATGACATCTACATGAATAAGAATGCACTAGTTTCAAACGGCTGGAACTTACTAAGAAATATTAATAATGACAGAATTCATCAGTAGAAATGGAATTTCATAAATTAGTTAGCTTAAATTAACGAGTGGAGCCTAACACAAACATAAGCTGGTACTGATCATATGCGAATTATTCTTGTCGTACACTTACATTCACCTGAGTACATTGCTAAATTTTGCAAAGGATTTCATCACTTATATCCGTCACTCTTATCTCTCAAATTATCACAGTGCTTGGAAGACATAAAGATAGTAAGTTCTTCTTAATAAAGTATCTCTAGTGTTTTAGCTCCTAATGTGCTCTTGAGTGGATGAATGTAGAGAGAAACGAAAATAGTTAAGCCAAACAACACATGTATTATTCAGGTATGTTAACCTACTATGATCTGCATCTGACACATGTATCCAATTCGTTTATTTAACACTATCATACAAAAAAAACCTTATTTGTTAATGTTTTTCGTCTTTATTTATTTGTAGATAATCATCAACTGTTCAGTTTCATTATTTGTAGTTTAATAGATTAATGCTTAAATATAAAGACATTTCAATAGTATATTTGTCTTCAGCTTTACTTTGATGATGTTAACTATGATAGAAAGTTGATTCCATTTAATTTGCAAGTATTCAGTTGTATCCCAAGATAAATGGGTTTATACTATTGAAATTTCACATACCACACAGCTTCTTTAGTTAGAAATAGATAGTCGCGTTGATCGACACAGTTTTCACGATCACCAACTTTCATGTGGTATAATTAGTCTGGTAGGTAGAAGAAGTGAGCATTAAAATGACGACAACACTGACATAATACCTGGGGTAAATGTGAATGGATTGACGCATAGTGTTTGATAGAATAACACCTCGTCGTTGTCGGTGTAAATTTTGAATGTGTATTGACAACGTTTAGATTTATTGACATTTGTAGCAACTAAATGTGGTCAAATGATAGAGACTTTAAGACGATAACAAAATAATGTGAAAATAGAGTGAATTTTGTTGCAGGGATGATAGGGAATCAAATCAACATTTTCAGTTAGCTGATTTGGTAATGGTAATGTGACGGCTATGTAGTATTTTACTTTCATGGTGCTTGTAAGTTGTTAGTTGTTCAAAATCCATTTATGTCAATAGAGTTACAATACAGTCTAGTTGCGGAATGATGCATCGATTCCGGTTGTTAGGACTATTATCATCACATAATGCACCGTTGATAGTTCCGACAAATATAATGTTGATAACGTGTAGAACAATCTGTTAGTGGATGAAAGTGAAAGTCAGAGTATTGGTTGTTAAATAACTGATGTATGAGCTGGTTGGAAGCCTGTGTGATTGAGAAAGATATGAACGTATCTGGCACATGGAGTTAGTAGCGACAATGTAATCTGAAAATCTTTTTACAAACTGAACACTAATCATGTGCAACGTTATTTAATTATATAGTGTAAAGTAATACCTATGAAAATGAAGGCACATGTTAACAACTGTTGTGGATTCAGTATAAAGTCCACCATATTCCTTACAATAGAATGATGCAACTTATACTACAAAGTATTTGAACAGGATCATAAATTATCATACATTCAATATGAATGTGGAAATTGTTAAGGTGTAAATAAGTTGTTGTAATGCTCATTTAAAATATAGTGTCTTTAATAGAAACATCATATTGTTTTCTCACATCATTCGCACAACAATTATTACATAGGAACCAACACGAAGACAAATAACCTTTCTCGTTTTCCTTAAGTGAACCGAGCCATAGTGGTTAATTAGTTAGTCACTGTGTATTTCTTAAATCGACATTATCAGGGATTAATTTCTTTCGTGTACCAAACGTCTGAAAAATAACTGAATATAGATTGACTCACTGTATTTTCTATTGTAAAGACTAATTTCCAAGATTGGATTCGTGTTAAAGTTTACTGTGTTAGAAATAAGATAATGGCTTCAATATTTGTTACTTAAGACGCTGTTTTCCGATGTAACGATTCCAATTCTGATAGTATCCTCATAGTGATTGTTGTCACTCACCTATTCTATCAATCGTATTACTTTTAGACAATTTTAACTAATGGTGACAACCTAACAACCGACACAATGATTGTTTGATTGTGACGATATATCAGTGAATAAGGGACTCTGTCTGCTACTCTGTTTCGATAGTTTTATTAGTTGTAGTTCACACTACTAAAAGTGATAAGAGAAATGATCAAGCAATTTGACATAATGAATCCTGGTGGCATTCTATTCCGAAGGCGAATCAAACCACTTAAATTACTTTCGAAGTTTATTAGTTCAAAATGTTCATTACAGATAGAAATAAGTAATTTATTAACTAAACAAGGAGATGATGCAAATGAGTTGCCTGCAATTTGTTATTAAGATAATCTTAATGTTGATAGTAGGTTTAAAAATGCCAACTAGTCGTTTTGTCCATCACTACTCTGCAAGATTTATATTAGGGTAATCAAATAGACATGATTTGTCCTAATCGACACTTACAGTATCACGTTAATATGATTTTATTATTATGACTGTCTAGTCGTTTCTACTCAACAAGTTATTATCGTCCTTGTTTGTTTGTTGTAAGGTAATATACACATTGGAATCTACAAGGAAAATGGTGATACAATCTTTGAGTCATTTAAGCACGCACTTCTGATGCGATGTACCATCGGATTACCCACATTGACAAATTCTCTATGTCACATCAAACTACTAATTATTTATTGTATGTCTCCTCAATTGAATTGAGAATCAGAAGGCTTAACAGTTTGTGATGGTAATGTGATTTGATTTCACCATTGATTCGCAGTCGATTTGCTAATACGGTGACGCATTAAATACTAAATATTTGGTCTGTAGGCAATAAGTTGATTAGAATGGTTTACCTGCCTAACGTCAACATTCTATCCTAAATTATCAGAGGAATGAAACAAGGTAGGACTGTGTGATTGTCTAGTCGATTCAACTCAGCACGTTTATTAATAAACAAAGTGTCTAAACTGTTGGTTATGCGTACTAGCGTCATACAGTCATGATCAGGCCGGAACGCAAAATTAACCACAACGAGACGTCCCTTGGAGGAGAATGTATTTTGATTTCGCTGGTAGAATACAAAGTAGAAATTACTTAGTGTTTATGGACGATTTCACAAGGTTGACGGAAATATACCACACGACGAATTTGACGTCAGAAGAAACAACTTAGAAAACGTCAAGATATTTAGCCAGTTCTGGTGTATTAGAGGTCATGGTGACCTGTTACGAAAACTAGGTTGCATCTTTAAATGGAGTGATTTACAGTTTTCCGAAAATTGTTTGTTGTCCATTTATCATAACTTTCATTGGTGGTTAAATGTTCAGTGTGTCAGTAAACGTCCCAACAACTAGAGATGAACTTTAACTTTGCGCTTCATTAGGTCTGATTACTCGCCAGGTTTTAATTACTTTAAATATATCCTGTCAAATCTTCATAATTGACCATCATTATACATTTAATTAGTTGAATGTGTATGAGTCAGATTGATAATATACGATGTTGTATGTACATGTAGTATATATATTAATTGGCTGTGAACTCAGTAATAATCTAAAGTTATCTAATTAGTTAAATTTTGTCAAACACCTATTCATCTGTGTTCTTAATGTATTCCTTGTAATTTTAGCCTTAAATTCATTTCTCATAATGGGGAAATTAATATACATTAGTCTCAGCACGGTTATATCGGCTGATTATTTGAAATAGATACAGGGGATTAGAATTACCGTAAACTACTGAAACTAATTTAAATGTTCAGTATAATTAGGTGAGCCAATACTGTTTCGAACCTGTAGATGGTTGACCAGTTGAAAGTCGACATCAACAACAATAAATGCGACAACTGCACACTGACAGTATTTGTCCGTCTTATATGTTACTTTATTTCAAATTAATCATGGTGATTAAGTCATAATAACTTGTCTCACAACGAGTAACACAATTCTTCATAAAACCGTCAGTTTCACTGATTCAAACCACAATAGCATTAGATTTCCATTAAAATTGTGTTTTATACAATCAAACAAATGTCACATTGATGATTATGCTTGCCGTCTCCAGTTAACTTGTATCAATGAGTATATGAGAATTATGCAATATTCAGAAATAATTATCACTGAGATAATTGTGTAAAGAATATTTCATGCCCTTTGATAGGAGACTACTTGGCATGAGATCTATCTACAGTTAATCTAATGAAGCATATTAATTACATCGGAAGCTAGTTTATAATGAAGGTAACACAGTGAACCACATGAACTAAATACAATCTGATGCATCAATTTATTTATATTCTCAAAAGACTAAGAATACGCCAACTTGATGTACTACTCAAATTGACATAATTCAGTAAACGTAAATCACCAGAAGATATTTACAGTGAACGACGTTTGCTAATTAACTTAGTGATTCAAAAATAATTATGTCGCAATAAAGTAAATAAACTCAATGCTGTAGTGGATGTATTCAATATCGCGTCAAATTCATGCAAGGCTTTAAACAAAAATGGTGCAGTACTTGAAAGCTAGTCATTTGTCAGTAAGGATGACGAAATGAAATATTCGTCGTTTCATCAAAAACATTGATTTCAAAACGATAATGATTGTCAAATTCTATGAAAGGTACTTTACGACGCATGTTAAACGCCTTAGACTGCTTCATTCTGAGACGGGTTTCATGAGTAATAGTATGAATGTTTGAAACCACACTTCAAAGGATATTTCAAGTGAATGATGTGGGTGCATAATTTATGATGTGGCCAACAATAATAATGATGCATGAAATCAATGCATAGTGAGACTAAGTTGTAGTAGTGATCAATGTACACTCGAAGTATACATCGCCTGAAATACACCACTGAGAAATTGGATGAAACGATTATCGTGTGAAAACAAACGTTAATCAAATAAACGTTGAGTGTTAAAAGATTTGAAATCAACTATGAGTAGGAAGAGTGTTGGATTCGTGTTAATGTGTGTTGTGTAGAATTGTAGATAATCGCTTCAACAGTTGTAACATGAAACACTGTTTCAATGTCTCATTCAATCAATCTGACGAAGAGAATCATGGTGGCAATCTATTTCAAAGATGAATCAGACTACTTAAATTACTTTCAAAGTGTAGTATTTTTTAAAATGTTTACTACAAATAGAAATAACTAATTTATTAACAACAACAGCAAAGAAATAATGCAAATGAGTTGCTTCCAATTAGTTGTTAAGATAATCTTAATGTTGACAGTAGACGTAAATACGTCATTAATCATGCTGATAACATTGTTAAAGCAAATTATCAGAATTGTAGAAAATAGATTTTGCATAGGTGAAGAGTTTAAGTGTCAGACAAGTCACACATGATATTTCTATATTATGTTATAATTAGAATGAAATATTGTGGAATGCAAATATATTTTCTACTTTGCAATTTCTTGATTTCAACATTGAATATCAACTGAATGAGACAATTATTCTAGTTATCAGTGAGTAGTTTCACTGAAGTATCATTGAATGATTTATTGTTGTCCAGAGTTCGAAATTGTCCATCTGTGCCTTATCCAGAGTGAGAAATTGGCCATCTGACTAAGTATATATGTGCACAATGCATACTGTTTGATGATCCATTGGTCGATGGTAGTGGAAACACGAGGATTGGAGGAGTTTGTGACATATTAATGATATTCAGTGAAATAATTTTCAAACACAATATTGTTAGTTGTATGAGCAGATGCAGAGTGTCACTAAATATTTCGGTTGTGTTAAGTGAAATTTTAGTGCTGTTGTTGATATCTGGAATTCAATGATCGTGTGTGGTTGTGGTTAATTTTGCGTTCCGGCCTGATCATGACTTTATGACGCTAGTACGCATAACCAACAGTTTAGACACTTTGTTTATTAATAAACGTGCTGAGTTGAATCGACTAGACAATCACACAGTCCTACCTTGTTTCATTCCTCTGATAATTTAGGATAGAATGTTGACGTTAGGCAGGTAAACCATCCTAATCAATTTATTGCCTACAGACCAAATATTTAGTATTTAATGCGTCACCGTATTAGCAAATCGACTGCGAATCAATGGTGAAATCAAATCACATTACCATCACAAACTGTTAAGCCTTCTGATTCTCAATTCAATTGAGGAGACATACAATAAATAATTAGTAGTTTGATGTGACATAGAGAATTTGTCAATGTGGGTAATCCGATGGTACATCGCATCAGAAGTGCGTGCTTAAATGACTCAAAGATTGTATCACCATTTTCCTTGTAGATTCCAATGTGTATATTACCTTACAACAAACAAACAAGGACGATAATAACTTGTTGAGTAGAAACGACTAGACAGTCATAATAATAAAATCATATTAACGTGATACTGTAAGTGTCGATTAGGACAAATCATGTCTATTTGATTACCCTAATATAAATCTTGCAGAGTAGTGATGGACAAAACGACTAGTTGGCATTTTTAAACCTACTATCAACATTAAGATTATCTTAATAACAAATTGCAGGCAACTCATTTGCATCATCTCCTTGTTTAGTTAATAAATTACTTATTTCTATCTGTAATGAACATTTTGAACTAATAAACTTCGAAAGTAATTTAAGTGGTTTGATTCGCCTTCGGAATAGAATGCCACCAGGATTCATTATGTCAAATTGCTTGATCATTTCTCTTATCACTTTTAGTAGTGTGAACTACAACTAATAAAACTATCGAAACAGAGTAGCAGACAGAGTCCCTTATTCACTGATATATCGTCACAATCAAACAATCATTGTGTCGGTTGTTAGGTTGTCACCATTAGTTAAAATTGTCTAAAAGTAATACGATTGATAGAATAGGTGAGTGACAACAATCACTATGAGGTTACTATCAGAATTGGAATCGTTACTTCAGAATATATTAATAATATTTATTGCCAAATCCTATGCCTGATTTTCACATAAAATGAGTGTTTCATGCAATTCATTATGTCGGATTAACCATTATGCGTGTACTTACAATTTTTATAATTCCCCGACATTCTATTCTGAATATTCTTGCAATTTTTCCATCATTTGCTACAATTATATTCGTAACAACGTATTTAAGTGTAATAGGGCATGTATTCAATGCCTCTTCGAATCAGCGATTTCAGTCATTTCAAGTTAACACATTAAAATATTTTTCATATATACTGTTCATGTCTACTACTTAAAGTAACATAAATATGGTAATGAAATTATCTACTTCAATGTCTTTGAAAAATTAGCCAGTTCTATTAAATTACTTTCTTACTTTTCATCATATTGATTTACAAGTGTGAATGAGCACTACACTATTGAATGTGCATCCTATTTCGTCCATTATAATAAGATATAAGTAAAAGTAGTGGGTGTAATAGTTGAGGCGATTCAAACAATGACTTAATTGTTCGGAAGTATCAACAAAATAATAACTTCATTTTGCGAAGTTTCCGAATTCTATTAGATATACTTAAATTAAGCTATTTACTGGAGTTATTTTTAATAAAAATGATGTCTACCGTTTGCATGACAACCTAATCGAAACAATATGATCGTGTGTAAGACGCAGGTCTCTAATCTAAAAACGTATCATTATGAAAACACCTAAATTCATTCACTACATTATGTATTTCATTTTAATTCACACTAATCAGTAGGTTTGTTTCACTGGAAAACAGACAAAATTGTATGTCATCAAGATTCAATATTCGTTTGTAAAGAAGCAACCTAAATGAAAGCAATATAATGTCAGGAATCGAAAGTTTCTACACATAAGTGTTTACCAAATATATTATGCATGATATTACATAACATAAGGAACATTGCTAAGAATATGAAACAGTAGAATTCTACTGTGAACTAAAGAGCACTGGACAACTTTTTTGACTTTGCATTGGACATCTCATCAGTTCGGACTCTATATCTAGCTGCAGAAACTTTAGATTGACAAATATAATGGATTGTCGTAGGTTTATTCGTTGTGGCGATTCAGAAGAATGACTTTGTTTGTTTAATTGTTGATTTGAACAAACTTATACACACTTAAGATTATTGAATTGAGCAGTGGATTTTATCCAACTCAATATAACTGATGATTTCGTCATGAATGAATTGGTAAGTGTAACCGTGGAAGAAATGGATAGCAGTTTATCTTCCAATTATTTCTAGCAATTATTCATGCACTTGGAGAATATTTATCATGCGAATCGGTATAGAGAAAATAAATAAAATTGTTTTCTCAATTCACATTCTCATGGTTTTGTGTTCGTTTCAGATCTGTATGTACAAATTGAAGACCACCATTCCTTCCACTGATAAGCGACAAACTGTTACGTGTAGTACATTTATCTCACCCTATTTCATTCACCAAATTTTAGTCAAGTGTGTTTAATTTTCTACGTGTTTATATGACTCGTACACACTGTGTTTTCGTGAAATGTTTTGCTCCATTAGCTAGTTGTTTACAATCAGAATTCCTTGTTAACATATTTAGTGATTGGCAGAGTTCACCAAACATCACATTATCAGCCTGTTCTCACTTCAATCATCATTTTGATGTAAACGATGAATGTCGTTGTCGATTGATTTCTTAAATAACATTATCAACCTAACAATATGATACAAAAGACGCTTCAACATGTTAACGTATGCCGATTTATTGTAGAGTATTTTTTGACTATGAAATTGATTGATCGAATTCACCAGTCTAGAAGTTGATTACTAGCAAATAGTCTCCAGGTCTAACCACTACATTTTTCAATGTAGATCATTCCGCTCAACATTCCATATAAGTTAGTCTAACCTGTGGTGTGCATGGATCGAGCTAGTTTCATAAATTAAAGTCAACAGACACTAGTTAAATGTTAAACGTCACATATATTAATCATTTGTAAATTTTGTTGGGCACATTACCAGTTTAATATTAACAAAATTTACTTTATGACTGCAATCACAAGATGACATTCTCAAGTTAATAGAACAATATAAATCCTGGCAATACAATAGATCACAAGCCAAACAGTACAAAACCAACAATACTAGTTTCCAATGTATGTAATTCAAGAGTGTAGTTTCACACATGAAGTTAAAATAATTGAATGGATCGAATTTACATGTGAGGTTATTATCGATTCGCAACTCTATCACTAATGACTCAATTGTAAGCGAAAATTGTTGAAGGAAAGTCTTATGTCTGTAGTATGTTAGCATAAATAAGATTTACTAAGAGGTGAACTTCTGTATTTTAGATGATTTTAATGTCAATTAGAAGTCACAATGAAACTCGGAATAATATTTTCAAAAGCAGTGTATGCTACTATCAAGTAACATAAATCTACCCAGAAAACGATTTCAATTGCATTACGTATTATTTATTAGTCAATGGTGATATCACGAATTGATATGAATCAGAAAACCATTGATCACCTGGAAGCACTGGACAGCTGTTTTGTCCTAATACGAGACACTTCAGCAGTGCGCATCCAACATCTCGTAACGGATTAAACCCAGGAACATCTGGATCTGCCACGAGTGATATATAATTGGAACTCTGATATCAGCGTTGAAAAATTCACTATCTCCACAACTACCCCCTGAATTATTATTTATTAGCTTGAATTCGTGGGCATAACTAACCAATAATGGTCAAAATGATGTACAAATCATGTTATTCTACAACCCCTAATTCATGACAAACTTAAAATACTTTTCGAATATGAAGGTCTAACAAAACAGTATGAAGCCACAAAATACCTGATAAACAACATTTACTTAATTTAAATTGATTTTCAGCTGGCAACTAAAATTTATAAAGTGTGTTTCATCCGATCTGTAAATAATCAGCTTGGTATGCCTTTATCCAAGATTTGACGTGTACAATGGGACTGGAAGTCAGCTCCTTTCGTATCTAATGCTTCTGCGTGCAACAATCGGCTGTTAAGTCCATATAGACACACCTGTATGTTATAACTCTATCAAGAAAATCCACTCAAGATAGTTATATGACAACAGAGACTGGAGAATTTTAGTGTATGACAAGTCAGTGGGAATATTTAAATACAATTCAGTTGAATATTACCTTTATATGCCTCAAAGTGAAACTAATTTGTTGAGGAAGTCTTTTCAATTTCTGTTAAGATTCTTATCAATAAATAATTGTACATACTGAGAGACGTTAATTTGAGCGATTCAGTTGATTAACTTGAATAAAATGAATTAATCGAAATACTTAGTTAATAATTTTGTATTGATTGTGTCTGTGAAATGACTTAGAGTAAGCGTTATAAGCGTCAGTTTCTTAGTCTCGAAGAGTGACGGTTGGAGGTGCGAAACGAAAATTCTCCAACAGATTTGTTTTATCGTGCACTGTATGTAAAAGGCTTCGTATGATCAGTTCAGTCCTAAGCCAAGTACACGCTGCAACGTGGGATGCATTAAGTCGTCATTGAAGTGATCTACAAGTTATATTTACACAAAGTTAAAAATTATTAAGTGTCTCTGTGGGATGAAATAATTTCTCAATAAGCTGAAAGAGTTAAACAAAAATGTATTGTTGGTAGTTGGGGTCATGATGTGAATTCAGTTCGTCATTTAATAGAGGTAGGTTAACAAATCGCTATTATTACTACTTCAATGTTTAATAATAGGTGAATAAAATACATTTTGCTACCCTACTTCTACAAATGAATGTTACTCAAATAGTTAATAAACTGATTAGGTCAGACACAGTTCATCTTCAGTAGATACAATTCAGCCAATATAAATAACTGTTATATAATATGAATATTCAATAATATCGCTTGCATTTCATAGTCACCCTACCGACTAAAGAGCGTAAGTCATTTCAATCACAAATGAAAGAGATCCGAAACGGATTTCAATATCTCATTGTAATTATCAGCTCTGAAGCTTCGTTGTATAAACTGGCTATTAACCATCATTAGCGAGAGAGTGTATCATATTTATCGAGATGCAAGATAGTGTGCCTAGCGTCACCGGCTGTATATCATCAAATGAACTACAACATACAAAATAGTTATGCAAACTTATGAAGAATTGCTGAATATCATGGTTAATTTGCCAGTTCATATCCAGCCAGTTATATCAGTCTCACGATATGGCCAGTCTGCAAAATAAATTCTGCAAGTCACTCCTTCGGATTGTGCAAAGGGAAATTAAATATAACTAGACGTCTTATTCATGGTCATTTAATTGACACAGGTCATATAAAAGAAGACAAACAAGCATTTGGTCTGATTTATTGTATTCAAATTAACTAACTATGTGACCAGCGTTGTAGTAGAATGAATTTCAGATGTCTTAATTTTCCATTTTCGTATTCAGTGTTTAATATCGAATCCTCGCCATTTCACTATCACTCAATTCTTATACTGCTTCACTAGTTCCTAGGAAACAATACAACTTTAACAACATTTTCAATTCATGCAATCAACATAATTCAACCTGTCGTTTCTATTGCATTACCTCTCAGTTTACTCATTCATTGATAACACCTGTGAATAAATCGATCCTCTTATCTACGTAAAATTATTTCAGTAATTCGATATTTGTATTTAATTTTCACTGACATTATATTGTACTACTGATCAATATATAGTAGTTAATGTTCTCTCAACAGAGATTTTGCATTCGTCACATTTATCTTGTGAATAAACAATTTTTAATTGCCACTCATCTATTCATTTGTCTTATAATAGCTCGCTCACGTTTGTAATGTCAATTCATTCAAACACTTTGCTGATGATGCCATGTAATATCATTAGCCTAATTTCTGTATTCAACCAAGTTAACTCATGTGAACTACCCAATTGATTAAATCAGTTGGTTGTCTGATGTAAGCATCTCATACACATCCACTCAAGATAGGCAAAGCCAATTCACAATAGGATATACGACAAGCTACTCCTGTCAATTACATACTATAACATGCTATGGTAAATTTTAAACCGCAATAACAAACGTTGATCCAATTTGTGACTACATGATTTTGTCAAAGTGTGCTACTTCAAACTAGTTGTTGCTTGTGTGTGCAATTTATGTGTTACTTATGCAGGTGAAACCAATCATTCGTTAAGTTTCCGAAATCGTAAACCATATAATAATAATAATGATTATAACTTTATTCTCAAGTGGCATTTTGTATATTAGAGCATACCAGTTTACAGACATGATCAGAGTGACATGGGTTTATATACATGAAAGTGATTTCGCAAACAGTCAATATTATAACATTCACACAATATGAAGATATGACATGATAACAAAACTAACGTGAGTTGATCTCCAATATCTGGTTCATGTGAATTTAGACAATTAGATGACTTAGTGTATTCTTATTCCTGATGATTTAATGAATTCATCACAAAACATTGCAATTCATGTATTCATGTGTGTCAGTGTGACCTAATTCCTTACTTGTCATTGGTCATCTAGTTTTCATACCTCAGTAACTATCTACATTTGGGACATTGCTGCTCCTATATGCTATATATATAACTGGTTATAATCTTTATTATCAGCATTACTGCATCGCTCGATTGCGTGGTTGCTTGTCCATGAATTGCTAATTGCTGAATGCTGACTGATTACGATCTCTATAACTAATTAATACAATTCAATCTTATTAATACTATTTTCGAGTTCTCATTGTGTGGAGACGTTAATAGAGAAGAATATATAAAATGGGAGGAAATTAATTGGTAGTAGTAAAACAATTAGTTTTTAATGCGAATCTTCTTTTGTCTATCTAAATTATTATTCTACTTTAACATATCTGATTATAGTGTTTGAGGTTTAAGATTCCTAATAAACTACTAATGACTGATTCGAGGTCAAGTGGTAGGTCAGAGAAGGAACTGATGCAAATCGATATATTCGATATATGGAGTATTCAGTCGATTGAATTTTAGGATGGAATCAGTAAAGCGAATATTTTACTGTGTTTTATTCCATAATTTCTTGTAATATGCAGTAAAAATCGCAAAGTGATGTTGGGATTGGTACTCATTGATTAATAATGTTGACTCATAGTTTCGAACAATTCAATGAACAATTCAACTACAACACCGTTATTTATACCCCGTGATACGAGTCAATGTAACATGTTGCTTGAAGATTTATAAGTATGGTAATTCAAATAGAATTTGTTGAATTCCATTTATAACATCAGTATCCATTCCATTCTAAACACCATTTAAATATCTGTAAATTAATGTGCTCAACTAAATAATTTTCGAATAAGAACTAGCTCGCAGTTGACATTGAAGCTTTCGAACCCTTCCCACATTTCACAAACTTATTACAGAAATATCATTTTTTTTGATGATCTTCCTAACTTATGATTCGCCTTCCCCCAACGACATTAACCCTACAACTACCATTCATACATTGACATCACATTTCCTAGGTTATTTTAGCATTAAAATTATTCATATTTTACACGAAAGCTACACTTTTTCATTTATTCACTGATACACTAATAAGTATCTTATCATGCATGAATTAACATCTCTGATGTATGTTTAATACAGACGATTGGTGATCCATTCAATATTATATACTTGCCTTCTACCATGGTTTCTTTTTACTTCTAAACCCTATTTACTACCCAAATACTTTGCCTCAAAATAATATGCTTCTTGAACTTTAACAGTTTGGTCCTACAATCACATATGTCACTGTCCCGTTATATACAAATAATGTTGTCATCGTGAAATTTCGCTCAAACTTATACAAATTCCAAAGTATTCGTTGCACTTCTTGAAATGTTATCTAACAAAATGATTTGTATGATATCACGCTCTGTTTGTTGTACCAAATTAGCCACAAATGACATCGAACTGCATTAGTTAATATATGTTTTAAAAGAACTCGACACCGACTAATACATACATTAAAACATCAACCAAGTACTATCTCAATATTCCGTATTGTAAATGTACCACTGAACAGCACCATTTGTTTAAGTTTAAACATTCCTGAACTAATTTTAAATTTTAATAAAATTATTGTGTGCTTCAGTTACATAAGCGCTAAATGGAACTAAAACTGTTTAAGATGTTTACATACCAATTACCATGGCAATCACATTGATCATTCGTGTTCCTTCAATTTTATTAATATTTGCTTCATTAGAATGGTGTGTATCAACAAATTTGATTCAACGATATTGAGAATGCGAGTATTGTAATAACCAATGCCTTCAATCAGATCTCTTACTAATAAAATGACACAGTTCCTCGTTTATAATCAGAGTGTCAGATGAGGATCAACTGAATCAATTATGTGATTACTCCAATGATAAATTCATTTCTCAATCACTAAGAAATGCCAAACACCAATTTGCGTAACGATGCTGATATAAGAAGTTATCACTAGGTGTCACTATGAACGTAGACAGAAATGAACTATTAATTTTCCTGTTTCTTGACGCATCGAAAACTAACAACTGTCATACTTGATGCCATCAAACGTTGGTGACATTCATTCATAAATTCTGTCAATTAAATTGCTAGACAAAATCGCCTCATTTCAACAGGGATTCACATTCGTTTGTGTCATCATGCGAAAATAACTCTTCGACTGAAATTAATGTCAATATATTTCACACATGAACGTCACTCAGAACTACAATTCTGTTACAAATTATTCAGTGAGGTCAGAATTCGTGCCATTCAAATTGGGAAATATCATTATTGATTTAAGTATGATGTTTGCATTGATTTCCTGTTTGCAGTAGAGATTAGAATTTGATAATATAATGTTATATAATTCGAATACAAGATTATTGTCAAGGCAATAACTGAAAAGTCATTGTAACGACCGAAACTCCAAATATCTTGAATTCACAGTAGTTCAAGAAGAATCACAATAAACATTCTAGTCTATAATTTAATCCCCATTTTTATAATATAATCAGGTATACACGACTGACACGTGAATATGCGAAGTGGTGAATAAACACAAACTATTGATAACAACTATGCTACTTTATTCACAAATAACATCATACAATGACAAATAGATGGTGAAGGAACCAAGAATTGCAGACAAATGAGTTCATGCTGACACTATGTACATCGAAATAATCATGTGGATTTAACAAGTCATCAATTTGAGTAAAACGATCACTGTTTAAACGATGATATCACTATTCAGTTTGTTGTACATTTTGCTGGCCAATCATTTCTACAATCACTTGTAATCATGCAACATGCAGACACGACAAAGAATCAGACAACTGGTTCAACAGAGTAGCTACTTGATGATTATCTCGTCAGTCTCACAAAATCTATCTGCCAGTAACAAGGTGTCAGTATCACTTGTAAAAATAGTTAAACCAATAGTATGTTTATGTACCAACGATGAGTTTTATTGTGGTAAATAAGAGATGCTCAAATGTTAGTCGACCTGATGTAGTACATCGCACAACCTAATATTGTCTATAATAATGCACTTCAATTTTCCTATTTAACTTCCTTCCTCGACATTTCTTGTGTTGTTTTGTCAAGAAGATTTGCTATTCACTCCTTCATTCTATTTCTCGTATTTCCTATGATGCTTTCACTGGTTATCACTAATCAGTACTGATTATCTGTCAGACACGTTAATAATCTTTCGAAATGTGTTTGTAAAGATAAAATATAAAAACTAAACAACTACGAATTGAATAAATTCAAAGGTGTAATGATGATATTTCGACAAAAGTGAATCTGGTAGAATTTGTATACAAAAGCCAAACCTGACAACTTGGTTAATTTGTAAAGTTCAATAGTCCACACTAATTAACAGCAGAAAGAAGAGAAGAGTTTCACCGTATTTGTTGTTTATATGATTCTAATGTTTGATAGAAGGCGGTAACATCTTGAAATCAACATAACAGATTTGTAAACAATAGACAAGTCAGTCAGTTGAATGTTGTTATAATATTTCTACTTTGTGTTTTCATTAAACAAAGCAACATTGTTCATTGTAATCAAATGAATGAACAGATTGAATTTTATTTCTCAATTTTTTATTTTATCTTAAACTATTTTTCTTAAATTAAAAAAAACTTGTTCAGATAGAGAATGAAATCATTGTTCAGGTGATTAGTTGGATTTTGCATTTAAGAGTTTCAATATGAATTAAGTAGAAAGAGCTCATGTAGGGGAATGAGATGAATTGACTTACTAGACAATTCCACTTTAGTGCCTACATAACATACAGTCAATAGTAATAATCATTATTATTTAAATTGACTGCACCTACTGCAAGTATCTTATTAATAATGAAGTGTAATACGAAAGACAATGATTAAGGAGAAATTATGAATTGTCATTTGAGGTTCGTGATAAATTGATGTTGGTTAGTTGAACATAAGTACACACTGATGAAACACAGAGTAGCTCACTTGTCCGAATACAGAACATTGTCGTGTGAAACAGCATTGATTTTATAAAATTGAAGCTTCACTAATAGACTGTTCTAGACATTATCAACCTCATATTTCTTGGAACTATCAACGGTGCATTATGTGATGATAATAGTCCTAACAACCGAAATCTATTCATCGTTCATCAACTAGACTGTATTAGAACAATATTGACATAAATGGATTTTGAACAACTTCTAACAACTTACAATCACCATGAACGTAAAATACTACATAGTCGTCAAGAAGTCAGAATAAATGCGTGATTTATAATGCCACATTACTACTAACAAATCAACTAACTGAGAAGATTGATTTGATTCCTTATTATTTCTGCATCAAAATTTATCCCGTTTTCACGTTCTTATGTTTTCGTATTATGTTACCATCATTTATCTATGCGTCAATTCATTCACATTTACCCTAGTTATTATGTTATTGTTGTCTTCGCTTTACTACGCATTTATTCTACCTACTAGACTAACTATACTTCATGATATAGGGTGATTGTCAAAATTGTGTCAATCAACTCGACTATCTTATTCTAAATAATAAACCTATGTGGTATGTGAAACTTCAAATGTGTAAACCCATTTATCTTGGGATACAACTGAATACTTGCAAATTAAATGGAATCAACTTTCTATCATAATTAACATCATCAAAGTAAAACTGAAGACAAATATGCTATTGAAATGTCTTTATATTGAAGCAATAATCTTTTCAATATCTCTAACCATCTTTTACAGTATGTTGCTGTTATTTCATGAGATTAGTGATAGATAGTGGTTGTTCAATCGATCCTCGAAACTACATTTAGTGCGCACAATAGTAGACATGATCTCGACTGGGTTTATGGTGATGTATCTAACAAAATGTGATAAAATTGACGCGCTAATCTCTGAAGATTCGCCACTGTAATTCCACTTGTAGCGTTAATTACATTAGTGGTACTCAGAACGTATATGTAAATGTGTTGCACCATCTAGTATTAACAAACTTAGGTTCAGTAGGTTGTCATAATCTGTATGTCCTCAAACAAAATATATTTGTATCTCAATCAAACCGTATTCCCTCAACCATGTATCGTCACTTTCAAGTTTCATTCTTTTTGTTCTGTAGTTGTTTTCTCATCATATCATCTGTGCGTTTCATACAGCCCATCATTTGAGCTTTTCTTGATCAATAGACAACGTTTAATACTGTAAATGGTACTCGTTAATTTACACTCACGCCTGACGGGCTTAACACCTCATGTGTTTTTATCAACAAAATACACACATTAGTTTTATCATCATATTAAGAAATTGCAACCCTCGTTTTATCGTAACAGTCAATATGATTGTTCCATTATTAATCAAATACTTCTTGTCCATGTACATTATTAAATGTCACTCGATTATTTGCCCATTCTAAAATACAAATTCACATTTCTGATACCAAATGCTACCCGAAATTAATTGCATCCGATTGTATTAACATCCCTACGACAACAATAAAATGAATGAATCCACGAGTGTTACAAATTGTCACAAAGTTTGTTCATCTTTTGAATCAACCAGCATAAATATGGCTTATTAGATTATCACAAAGTAAGTACAAGTCCAAAAATGCATTCACATGCACAACGTAAATACACGACAAATGCTTAACTTGTTTTCTTCTCACTTGTACTTAAATAAATGACAGTTAACTAAATCTGTCGAAAATCGCACATTTGTCAACCCCACACGAATTCATCAACAAGAATTAAACAGTGTTTCTACTATGAAAGAAATATATTTAAGCAAATATGTGATTTACATTTATTAATCTAAACTAACTACTATCAATCTGCACAAATAGCCTCATTGCAATTCTACAAATGATAACATTGTAAAATATCAATTAAATTGTTCAATATAATTACGCAACATTGTTAACATTCGATTTATAACTCAAGGTGATGTAGTAAACATTGTAGGTTCTTATTCAAGTCATTGTTCGTTGAGTGTATGGAAGTATCATTGCAAAGATGATCTAAATTCCATAGTTATAGAACAAGATGAAGCACAGAATTTGTCTGATCAATTCATCCTTCTTAACAAAATATCTATCACGATATGTGTAACACAGAAGTTACTCAGTTCTCATCTTTGAAGTTAGACAAACCACTTAACATTTGTCTCACAAATCATTACCCATTCTACTCAAAAGATTATTGTCACATATTGTCACGAACATTCATGTGCAGATATGTAATGAAATATCATTTGGTAGAAATGGATTTGAAGGAACTAAACGGAGCTCGACACCAATGTATTCATACATGGAATCATCAATCAGGTACTGTCAAACTATCAACTGTATTGTATATCACTCATCGAAAACCACAATTTAGTCCACTTTGAGGATTAACTGACGCATGAATAACTGTAATAAACTTACTGGTTGCTTCTGTAACATTAGTGTTACGTGTGACTAAAATTGTATATGTTGAAGGCATATTCAATTATCTAGTTATTAAAATAGGCATTATTAAAATAGGCATTTTATAATCTTCCGATTTCATTATCAAATCGATTGCTTCATTGAAATGGTGTGTATCAACAGATTTCATTGAATGATATTCACAGTGTGAATGTCATATTCTGTAACACTTCTAATCAGATCCTCCACCAGTGAAATGCAACAGTTAATCGTCTACACTCTGAGTGTCTGACGAATATCTAAGCATTTAACTTGATTGTTTCATGACGAGAATCTGAAATTGAACAACTTTCAAAGATAACATCATCCAACAATGCTGACATTTTATTCATAACATGGGTCACTTAATTCACTAAATTATAGTTCACATTATTTCAATGAGTATTTGCGTTCATTTGTGTTGTTGTCATGTTGCAATATCTCTTTACTGAATTCTACTCACATTCTTTTGGTGTATTATCGGCAGTATTTTACAATCTTATCGCGATTCATTCAATTCGATGAGAATTTGTCTCATTCCATACAAATGCCTACTATCACTTTGAATATGATGTTCACAGATGATTTTGTGCTTTTATACATTAGCGACCTCTCATTCATAGTATGATACTGTCGTGAACATTAGTTCGAACTGACACTCAATATTTATTAGTAAATGCTTGCATGCAGTCGCCATACATGACATCATATGATGATAAAAGCTGAACGAACCTACTAACTATCGCTTCATGTCATGGATTGAGAAATCACGTTATTTCAAGTAAACCAATGAAACACATACTAACTCACCATTTTTCAGCCAAACGGTAACTATTTTGTGATAGAAAAACAGTTTAGGCGTTTTGATCACATGTACACATAAGTGAAATAATGCATAAAATGAGCTCCATAATAGAATCGAATGCTCTAATTCACAGTACTGACAAATTACATTTTCAATATTTCTTCCTTAGCCTAATGTTACTTCACTTATGTTATTGGTTTATTGTTTTTTTATGATCTATGCTATTGCTTACTACGAGTATCATTATTATTTGGTACTAATATCATCCATTTGTTAACTGTAGCTGATATTTTAAAATGGACACAATGAATTATGCTTAAACAAGCAAACCTACATACATCGAGTGCATGATATTGAAGTTCTAAATAGTTAGTAACAGATATTTAATTCAAAGAAGCAGTTGCTGAAAATAGTAAATCTTTGTTTTTTCAGATTTTGAATAACCACTGATACTTAATCTGAAAGATGCTTCGTATACACATTGATACTTAAATGACGTGATTGAGTTCAGACGATTGGGTTTAAATTTAATACAATTGATTTCAACATCAACAGCAACATTAACAATGAAGACCACAAAACATTCATTATGCGTTTCACGATAGTGTAATCACTTACAATATACAACTTCAGAATCTATGACAAACAACAATGAGAACTTAGTTAAGCATGATTTGTCAGAAACATATCGGCATTGAAATTCAACACGATAAATAAGACTGGATCAACATCAACGTCACAATCCACACAACAATTCACAATCACACTCACACACACATACACATACACATCAAAATCACACGTCGCTTCCCACTTCATGCTTTATAACTAACAATCGTTTATACGTCTTAACACATACAACCACTCACAATTTCCTTCTTCATAATCTACGTAATATTCGAGAACAAATTTGGGATTAAAAAGCATTCGTCAATCAAGTTAATCAGGATTGTAATAGTGGTCTAAATAGTCAATTTGCAAATTATGTAAATCCACATGGATTGACAGATCTGACAATTAAATTTCATTCTCCCTGCATCTCTTCAATCACCATATGGCTTAAATTTAGTATGTATTAAATGATTTTACATCATATGGAGATATCAAACCTAATCATTACAAGGAAGTAGGTGGTGTGATATGCGAAGCTTGACAATGCAGAATAAGTGATGCCACCTTTTCGTTTACCTTATAACTACTTTGCAAGATTTATATTGTAGTAATCAAATAGATAAGATGGTTCTATGAACACGTTTGTTCAACACAACATGACAGGCGAGTGTCGCACATTAACAAGATAATATATGGTCGCATTTACATACAAATCCTTGTGAAAAGCCACTTCACCATTTCACTTCTCAAAACTAACCAAGTGACAAATTACTTGAATTGAACAGCAAGGCAAAATTCAAACGTCTCGGTGTCATGCACTAAGTGACATGCAAACTCAACATTCTCCATCGCCACATGACACATCACAAAAGATTAGACGGCTCAATTTTTTGAGACATTACTCTGTGAAATGTAAACATAGTGAAATGTTACACGTTGGTCTCAGCTTTATTATGCTTCACTTAATACTTCTATCTTCACTGAGAATAACCTAACACATCTGAGTTTAGTTTCACGTCATATTTACATTTTTCAGTAATTTCACTGAAACAACCAAATGAAACCGCTACTACTCGAAGTACTCCATATTTCGGAGAAATTTTCTACCTTGCGTCAACATTATCCCACTTCTCCACAGTGTTATTTATTCTTATTCAACGCTAATCCGAAATCCCTTCTCTGAACATAAAATTATTAGTCGCCTAGTTGTCAGCATTTTGAACAGTCTTGTCACAGATTATTTTACCTGCATTGTTTATACGTTTTAACACAAACAACCACTCACATTTGTCGTCGTCATAACCTACATAATATTCAAGAAGAGATGTGGGTTAAATAACATTCGTAAATCAAGTTAGTCGGGATTTGTAATAGTGGTTTCAATAGTTGCCTAGTTGTCGGTATTTTGAACATTCTTGTGACAGAATATTCTATCTGTATCAAAAAGCACTAACGAATGTATCATTTAAGTACAGTTTCTTAAAAACAGATTGGCAAGTTTCTTCAAATTGCATCAAGTACGCTAACTCACATTCATCATGCAGATGTTCAGCTAGAACATAGAAATATTAATACAAGTAGGTTAGATAATAGTTTGTAGATACTTATCAATTTATAATTGAGTGAATACACGTAATTACATGCATTAAATTTCACACTAAAGATTTCTCGTCTTCCGATTTGTTCCCGGTTTCGTGTGATGAGTCAACATTTATTACATTAATTAGTGACTTGATGTGATATTCTCATGTATGTAACATTTGCAAGTATCTATTTGAAATATATCACTTCATCCAACACAAACACAATCAGATAACATTGAAAATTTACGAAAATCTGTTCATGTAATTCACAGCTTAACGTGAACATTCAAACCAATATGGTGTTAGTGATCATCTCACAGAAATTATTGTTACACATACGTTCGATCTATTTTACAGTAACCATTCAAAGAAAGTAGTATTATTTGTAACAAATCGCCACTAATTTCTACAAACAACGTTTAAATCCTCCACATTCATTTTGAATGATCTCACGCATTTCTCAACACCAATAACTCATTTTGAGCAACTGAACCTTCTCAACAATGTGTTATTCTCAATGCTTCGTAATGTAAATGAGATCTGTTAGATGGGCTTGTATACCATGTTTGACAACTAGTTCTTATATAACAGTGTAGAATTGGTTGTAACACTTAAGCCAGAACACATTCTTTAATAATTGAAATTATGATGATGAATCTCTTTTCCGTATAAATGACAACCGATAATGAGAATGTGTAGAAACAACGATTTGTTAAAAATGTATTCACTTGGAAACTTACATTCAGCATCCATTGGTTGCTCTGAAACATAGTAATCAAAACAATTAAATGAATAATATATTCGTTCATACTGCAATTGTTGATTTCATTTGTTACTGTTGAATGTGATGTTTGAAGGTTGGCATTGGCAATGAAATGTGATATTGGTTTCACATACTAAAAGAATGTTGCAAGTATTTTGAATTTTGAGAAATACAATCATTTCCTATCTAAGAAAACATTGTCTTTGATCATTAAATCATATCTACAGTCTGTTCGATATACGTTAACATCATGTGTCTTGTTCCGTTTGCCTATTTTATTGTACAGATTGTAGTTCACTTCAGCAAGTGAGATCTGGTTGACTTATTAGTGATCGCTGATATTATTGAATTAAGAAAGAAGACTCAACTGTGATTTGTTCATGATATGTATGTGTTATCATAGATAGTGGTGAGATATTATCGAGTCGTTATACAGCCAACATTCCTAACTTCATCAGCTGCACCAAATTGTGTATTTTTGCAAACATCAATCAACTACACTCGTTTTATGTCGTAAATCAAACCAACCAAATGTCAATCTATAACTGATTGTTTAATATAAAAAATATAACTTATTGTGTTGCATATTCATGAATGTAAACTCACCCACTACTACGTTGTCCTTAATCACGTATAAACCTGAAAATGCCAAAATCATGCACACAAATTAGTCAAGTTGCTTCTACAAGCATTTATCAATAGTTTGCAAGTATTTGGGAAATAACATAATGTTGGTCATCGTGGACCAAATGTGAATAACAGTAGTTCAGGTGGATAAAATACAGCTTGTGAATGATGCAGATTACTTAGAAAATTTAATCACGTTGGAGAGTCAACATTCGTGCAACACACATTCGTCAAATGAATGACTCCGATCACCGATCATGCTTTGAGCGGACTTTAAATGGAAGATGCACTTATTTGTTCACATATAGAAAAACAGCCAATCTAATTCTGCAACTTATATGGTAATCAGCTATTTCATTGACTCTGTTGTTTACACCTCGGTTTTAATAAATTCACATTGTCACAACTGTGCTTACTATTGTGACACCAATCATAATTTAGTCATAGTATCAAAGTAAATTTACCAACTTACATGTTGACACTGCCATCAACACCGACAACAAGACAAATACGTAATTCGACTTCATTGTTCAAGAATAATTTCTCATTGAAATTGCACCGTTTATATACTTTTATCGCCAGTATCAATCTGCGAATGAGAATCAGTGTTGATTAACATCACCAAATAATTGGTCTATTAAGTGTGTAGATACGTTGAGTGGGATGTAGTTTCTAGACAAAAGCAGACACAAGCAAGTAAGACATGGGGGCTTAACACTTCACTGATTGGACTAGGGTAAATGATTTCTTACAGTTCTCATGCTTGCTGTTGTTGTAGATTTCACACAAATTACGATGCCAAAATGGAATAATAGGTGATTAACAGTGACATGATATAGATAATTATGCCTAACATAGGACTAGAAAATTGAGAGTATTTCGACCATGATTGTAGTAAACACTTTTAGCTTCTTTTGAATTAGAGGATTCACCAGTAAAAATCTGAATGCTCGATTCAATATTGAGGCTAAACAATTCCGAATTGAGAAGCTTGTGTCAAATCTCAAAATTTGCTTAAATGTGAGTTTTTATTTATATGCATGCGATGGATTATCGCTTGCCTAAACGGCTGACTTAAATAAGCAATCATGGTTAAATAGACTCTGATCATCGACTGATCAAATGTTGAGTTAAGCAACTTATTCAAAAAAAAATATCATGTAACCGGTAATATCGAAAATGGCATTTTAATAGTGATTCCTCCTTACCAACTGATTGTCAAACATGACATGGTAAAACGATCACCACACAAAGGTGTGTTTTGATAAACAAGTGTACAACACTGAAGACGACTTGTAACAAGTGACACTAAAGTTTGATTAAAAAGAACTTTGATTCGGTAAATGGGAGTAACTGAATAACATAGATTTTACGACAAACTGCTTTTTGTTGTACAGATTTATGTTGCGTTCGGTGACCACTGTATACAGGTCACAGGATATTTATAATTAAGGCATAATCAATCAGATAGGCATGTATTGAATTCTACCATTCCCGAATTTCCTCAGCTACATAGTATTCACTAATGTCTGTTTTCTCTTCACTTTCGTATAATCTCGAATTCACATCACCTATTTACTTCAGTTTAAACTGTTTATGAAATGGGAATTATAGGTTTTCTGGAGACAAGTCATTCTTGTATTTTCGTGATAAATTTCATGATTGTAGACATTATTATCTGTAGCCCTCACACACAATCGTATAAAACATACCTCTTATTTGTGAATCATAACAGTCTAGTGATTTGGTCGATGCAGACATAGTTGTCAACATTTACTTTCATTCTACTAACGAATTGATCACTGTCACATTGGTAAACAAATCTGCAATCAAAATAATATCAAACAATATGAGGACTCCTCAGACTACTTCTCATTTATAAATTTGAACGAAGTTGTGAACAAAGAGTGTAAGAGAATACGACGGATTCATTCATTTAAGAATTTCACTCCCACTGCCTTACCATGTAGAAACAATCACAATCATCACAAGTAACCACCATCATTCACTAACTTTGCAAACATACTCCAGTGTTACGTAACTAACATCAATGTGTAACGACCAAATGCTACTAAGCCTGACACATTTTGCCACAAATCCACTTCAATTCAATTTTTAAAATGTTTGAATCAATTGCACATCTGTACATTAACTAAGCCCTGATGAACACATCGTTCATTCGTACATGTCAATCACGTTCGGAGCATCTGAACAAAGTCATCAATTTTCTCAGATATAATAGCGAAATGGAATATGTCTCAATAGAACAGAAGCCAATCGTTCAGTATATTAGGTTTAGTCGAAGCTATTGCTATTGAAATGCTAGAATTAAGCATACATATTCTAAGAGATATAGTAGTCAGTTTAAAATTCGACTCGTAACTTTAGTCTCAAAAGTTCAATTACATTATAAGTCATGCCTCAGATATTAATTAATTGATGAGCCTTACATAACCATCATTAATTATCATTATTATTATTTTATTACATCAAAACTGTATTTACGTAACTGTTGGTCACCATCTTCATTATCAGAAAATTTGTAAACGTATGTTTTTGACTGAAGTTGGTTTAGTGCAAGGATGTTTTAAGTCTAGATGTTTGTGCTCGTAGATTAAATATCACATGAAACCAGGGAAAACATGACAGGTTGTTTGTTATGTAGTCGGATTCATTAGCATGTCGAACCGTCGATTGATCCAATTTATGAAACCTATAGACTTTAGATCTTACCACAAATGTCTAACCATGTGTATCACAGAGCCCCAATTTTATAAAATCAATGCTGTTTCACACGACAGTATTCTATATTTGGACAAATCAGCTACTCTGTGTTTCATCAGTGTGTACTTATGTCCAACTAACCAACATCAATTTATCACGAACACAAATGTCAATTCATAATTTCTCCTTCATCATTGTCTTTCGTATTACACTTCATTATTAATAAGATACTTGCAGTAGGTGCAGTCAATTTAAATAATAATGATTATTACTATTGACTGTATGTTATGTAGGCACTAAAGTGGAATCGTTTAGTAAGTCAATTCATCTCATTCCCCTACATTAGCTCTTTCTACTTAATTCATATTGAAACTCTTAAATGCAAAATCCAACTAATCACCTGAACAATGATTTCATTCTCTATCTGAACAAGTTTTTTTTAATTTAAGAAAAATAGTTTAAGATAAAATAAAAAATTGAGAAATAAAATTCAATCTGTTCATTCATTTGATTACAATGAACAATGTTGCTTTGTTTAATGAAAACACAAAGTAGAAATATTATAACAACATTCAACTGACTGACTTGTCTATTGTTTACAAATCTGTTATGTTGATTTCAAGATGTTACCGCCTTCTATCAAACATTAGAATCATATAAACAACAAATATGGTGATACTCTTCTCTTCTTTCTGCTGTTAATTAGTTTAGACTATTGAACTTTACAAATTAACCAAGTTGTCTGGTTTGGCTTTTGTATACAAATTCTACCAGATTCACTTTTGTCGAAATATCATCATTACACCTTTGAATTTATTCAATTCGTAGTTGTTTAGTTTTTATATTTTATCTTCACAAACACATTTTGAAAGATTATTAACGTGTCTAACAGATAAGCAGTACTGATTAGTGAAAACCGGTTAAGGCATCATAGAAAATACGAGAAATAGAATGAAGGAGTAAATAGCAAATCTTCTTGACAAAACAACACAAGAAATGTCGAGGAAGGAAGTTAAATAGGAAAATTGAAGTGCATTATTTTAGACAATATTAGGTTGTGCGATGTACTTCATCAGGTCGACTAACATTCAAGCATCTCTTATTTACCACAATAAAACTCATCGGTGGTACGTAAACATACTATTGGTGTAACGATTTTTACAAGTGTTACCAACACCTTGTTACTGGCAGATGGATTTTGTGAGATTGATGAGATAATCGTCAAGTAGCTACTCTGTTGAACCAGTTGTCTGATTCTTTGTCGTGTCTGCATTTCGCATGATTACGAGGGATTGTAGAAATGATTGGCCATCAAAATGTACAACAAACTGAATAGTGATATCATCGTTTAAACAGTGATCGTTTTACTCAAATCGCTGACTTGTTGAATTCACATATTTATTTCAATATACGTACTGTTTACATGAACTCATTTGTCTGCAATTCTTGGTTCCTTCACCATCTATTTGTCATTGTATTATGTTATTTGTGAATAAAGTAGCATAGTTGTTATCAATAGTTTGTGTTTATTCACCACTTCGCATATTCGTGTGTCAGTCGTGTATACCTGATTATATTATAAAAATGGGGATTAAATTATAGACTAGAGATATTATGGTGATTCTTCTAGAACTACTGTGTAATCAAGATATTTGTAGTTTTGGTCGTTACAATGACTTTTCAGTTACTATTTTCATATTAATTGTAGTTCTGAGTGACGTTCATGTGTGAAATATATTTACATTAAATTCATTTCAAGAGTTATATTTGCATGATGACACAAATGAATGTGAATCCCTGTTGAATTGAGGCGATTTTGTCTAGCAATTTAATTGACAGTATTTATGAATGAATGTCATCAACGTTTGATGACATCAAGCTTAACAGTTGTTAGTTTTCGATGCGTCAAGAAACAGGAAAATTTATAGTTCATTTCTGACTTTAAATATAGTGACACCTAGTGATAACTTCTTATATCAGCATCGTTACGCAACTTGATGTTAGGCATTTCTTAGTGATAGAGAAATGAATTTATCATTGGAGTATGTACATAATTGATTCAGTTGATCCTCGTCTGACACTCTGATTATAAACGAGGAACTGTGTTATTTCATTAGTAAGAGATCTGATCGAAGGCATTGGTTATTACAATATTCGCATTCTCAATATCGTTGAATCAAATCTGTTGATACGCACCATTCTAAAGATGCATATATTGGTGAAAATGATAGAACACTAATGTGATTGCTATGGTAATTGGTATGTATACATTTTATACATTTTTAGTTCCATTTAGTGCTTATGTAACTGAAGCACACAGTAATTTAATAAATTTTAAAATGAGTTTAGGAATGTTCAAACTTAAACAAATGGTGCTGTTCAGTGGTACATTTACAATACGGAATATTGAGATAGTACTTGGTTGATGTTTTAATGTATGTACAAGTTTGCGTCGAGTTCTTTTAAAACACATATCAACCGAATGTTGTTCGATGTCATTTATGGCTAATTTGGTACAACAAATAGTCCGTGATGTCATATGAAGTAATCTGTTAAATAACATTTCGAAAAGTGCAACGAACACGTTGGAATTTGTATAAGTTTGAGCGAAATTTCACGATGACAACAGTATTTGTATAGAACGGAACAGTGACATATGTGACTGTTCAAGAAGCATATTATTTTGAGGCAAAGTATATAAGTAGTTATTGTGATTTAGAATTAAATAGCATACATGGTAGAAGGTAAGTAATTAATATTGAATGGATCACCAATCGTCAGTATTAAACATACATCAGAGATGTTAATTCATGCATGATAAGACACTTATTAGTGTATCAGTGAATAAATGAAAAAGTGTAGCTTTCGTGCGAAATATGAATAATTTTCATGCTAAAAGAACCTAGAAAATGTGATGTCAATGTGTGAATGGTAGTTTTGGGGTTGGGGTGGATGTTGAATGGCAGTTGGGGGGGTGAATTATAAGTTAAGAAGATCATCAAAAGAAAGATATTTTTGTAAAAAGTTAGTGAAATGTGGGAAGCATTCGAAAGCTTCAATGTCAACTGCAAGCTTGTTCTTATTCGAAAATTATTTAGTTGAGCAAATTAATTTACAGATATTCAAATGGTGTTTAGAATGGAATGGATACTGATGTCAACAATGGAATTCAACAAATTCTATTTGAATTACCATACTAATAAATCTTCAAGCAACATGTTAAATTGACTCGTATCACGGGGTATCAATAACGGTATTGTAGTTGAATTGTTCATTGTAATAATCAGAAAATAACCTGTTTTACATTTACTTATTCATAAATTCTAAAAATAATAGATTGATGACGTTGATGATGTTTCCTATTTATCTTAATGATAATGGTGATTATAAGATAAGGGTATGTGATTATATAAGACGTCTATGATCATTTCACTGCATTTTAGTGAATGTTGTAAAAGGTGGAGTAGTGATATAATTATATGTACAAGAACTTATTAATAAAATGCACGGATGTACTGGTAACTATCTTAATCCTTTTTAATCTTCGACAACAAACTATGAAATAAAAAACCATAAAAATTCGTTTTACTGATTCTCTCCTAGAATTCAATCGACTGATCATTCCATATATAGAATCTAAATATTTGTATCAGTTCCTTCCCTGACCTATCGCTTAGCTTCGAATCAATTATTAGCAGTTTATTAGGGTTCAAAAACCTCAAACACTATAATCAGATATGTTATAGTAGAATAAGAAGTTAGATAGACATAAGAAGATTTGCATTTGAAACTAATTGTTTTACTACTACCAATTAATTTCCTCCCATTTTATATATTCTTCTCTATTAACGTCTCCACACAATGAGAACTCGAAAATAGTATTAATAAGATTGAATTGAATTATTTAGTTATAGAGATCGTAATCAGTCAGCATTCAGCATTTAGCAATTCATGGACAAGCAACCACGCAATCGAGCGATGCAGTAATGCTGATAATAAAGATTATAACCAGTTATATATATAGCATATAGGAGTAGCAATGTCCCAAATGTGGATAGTCACTGAGGTATGAGAACTAGATAACCAATGACAAGTAAGGAATTAGGTCAAATTTACATCCATGAATACATGAATTGCAATACATAGTAACGCATTCATGAGACATCAGGAATAAGTGTACACAGAGGCATCTAATTGTCTACATCCACATGAACTAGATATTGGAGATCAACTCACGTTAGTTTTGTTATCATGTCATATCTTCATATTGTGTGAATGTTATAATATTGACTGTTTACGAAATCCCTTGCATTTATATGAACCCATGTCACTCTGATCATGTCTGTAAACTAGTATGCTCTAATATACAAAATGCCACTTGAGAATAAAGTTATAATCGTTATTATTATTATTATTATATGGTTTACGATTTCGAAAACTTAATGGATGATTGGTTTCACCTGCATAAGTAACACATAAATTGCACACCCAAGCGACAACTAGTTTGAAGTAGCACACTTTGACAAAATCATGTACTAATGAATTGGATCAACGTTTGTTAATGCAGTTTAAAATTTGCCATAGCATGTTATATTATGTTATTGACAGGAGTAGCTTGTCGTATATCCTATTGTGAATTGGCTTAGTCTACCTTTAGTGGATGTGTGTGAGATGCTTACATAAGACAACCAACTGATTTAATCAGTTTGGTAGTTCACATGAGTTAACTTGGTTGATTATATAAATTATGCTAATGATATTACATAGCATCCTCAGCAGTGTTTTAATGAATTGATATTATAAAGGTGAGCGAGCTCCTATAAAACAAATGAATAGATGAGTGGGAATTAAAAATTGGTTATTCACAAGTTAGATATGACGAATGCAAAATCTCTGTTGAGAGAACATAAACTACTACATATTGGTTAGTAGTACAATGTAATGTTAATAAAAAGTGAATATAAAACTCGAATTACTGAAATAATTTTACGTAGATAAGAGGATCAATTTATTCCAAGGTGTTATCAATGAATGAGTAAACTAAGAGCAAATACAATAGAAACGACAGGTTGAATTATGTTGATTGCATGAATTGAAAATTTTGCCAAAGTTTTATTGTTGTCTAGGAACTAATAAAACAGTATAGGAATTGAGTGATAGTGAAGTGGTGTGGATTCGATATTAAACACTGAATATGAAAATGGAAAACTAAGACCTCTGTAAATCATTCTACTACAACGATAGTCATATAGTAGGTTCATTGGAATACAATAAATTAATCGAAATGCTTGGTTAACTTGTTTTATATGCCCTGTGTTGATTAGATGACCATGAATAGGTCTTCTAGTCATATTTACATTCCCTCTGCAGAGTCCAAAGGAGTGATTTTCAGAACTTATTTTACAGACTTGCCATATCGTGAGACTGATATAACTGACAAACTAACCATGATATATAGCAATAATTCATAAGTTTGCCCCACTATTATGAATATTGCAGTTCAACTGATGATATGGAGCCAGTGATGCTAGGCACACTATCTTGCATCTAGATAAAGTCTGTCATGATTAAGTGGTTGTAGAATAGCATGATTTGTACATCATTTCAGTCATTACAGTTTCATAATGCTTACGAATTCAAACGAATAAATTATACTTAATTCAATATAAATTGTTTACTGGGTAGATTAATGTTACTTATTAGTAGTTTACACAACTATTGCAAATATTGCATAGAGTTTCACTGTGACTTCTGATTGACATCTAATTCATCTCAAATGCAGGAGTTTCTCTATAAGTAATTCCTATCTGTGTTTACATTCTACAGTTATTATACGTTTCTTCAACAACCCGACATGATCGACCTTTGTTGGTATTTATCATGAAATTATTGAAATCACAAATAATCGATGAAAGTTCTTAGTTAATATACTATCTACTTTTGTAAGTGTTTCTCGTTGAATGTTATGTTAGCACTTTATGAAGCAATGAGTAAATTATTGAATTGAGGTAGTTTGTGGAAACTTACGTTAAGTTGTCATTGTTTAGTAAAATCACCAAAGATTTCCACTGGCAGTGTACCATGAAAAAATAAAAAACACTAAACAGCTGTTTTGCACAAAAACTGTAGTCCTCATCTGTGAATGCCCTAGATTTTACAGAAGAAACCTTGAGGTAATTCATTATTTTACCTCTACGCCACTATTGGATCAATGTCAAATAGTGTAATTTCCACTTCAATCAATTTATGAAATGGCGCAACGATAATCCATTGTGATCGTCAAACTCAAGTTTCTGGATCTAGATATAGAGTTCGTACTGCTGAGATGTCCAATACAAAGTCGAAACAGCTGTCCAGTGCTCTTAAGTTTTTAATAGGTTTCTACTGATTTATATTCTATGCAATGTTCCTTATGTAGTGAAATGTCAAACATAATGTAATTGGTAAATACTGATGTGTAGAAACTTTCGATTACTGACACTTCGTTGATTTTATATACTTCACTTCCTTATAAAATGCAAATCAAGTCTTGATGACATACAGTTTTGTCTGTTTTCCAATGAAACAAACCTACTGAGTTATGTGAAATAAAGTGAAATACACAATGGAGTTAATGAATTTAGGTGTTTTTATAATGATACGTTATTTGATTAGAGACCTGCGTCTGACAGACAAACATAATGTTTTGATCCAGTTATCATGCAAACGGTAGACATCACCTTCATTACAAATAACTCCAGTAAATGGCTAAATTTAAGTATATCTGGTAGAATTCGGAAATGTCGTAAGATGAGGTTGTCATCAGATTGCTAACTTATAAACAAGGTAAGCCATTCTTTTGAACGCCTTAACTTTTACACCTACTACTGTTACTTATATCTTAATATAATGGACGAAATAGGATTCATACTAAATAGTTTAGTGCTCATTTCAACCTGTAGAACAATATGATGAACAGCAAGTGTGTAATTTAATAGAACTGGTCAATTTCTCACAGACATAACAGTAAATAATTTCATTAAAAACAGCTTTATGTTACTTTAAGTAGTAGACATGAACAGTACAAATGAAAAATATTTCAATGAGTGTTTACTTGAATGGAAGTTTTTGCCAATTTGATGATAATTGACAAGTCGGAAGAAACATTCGTCCCAGTCATGTATGTTGTAACACTGACTTATATGTGCTCATCATTATCTGTTAATCAGAAAACATAAACTTAACTAAAATTTATGATCATCATTTGACGACACAAATATCACAGCTTCAATTATATGGATCATTTTCTATGCACTTCTTTGAAGAGTATATGTACAAGCTGATGCAAATACACAATTATGCTTTGGTTGACACACATATGTAGTCGGTGAAATTTATTTAATTAGACATCTTTGAACTATGCAGATTGTAATTAATCCTCAAGAAATATGCTCTCTTCTCCATTTACATTCTACTATCTTTTATATCACACAATACACTTGTTAATGAATTTCCTGGTCATTGAAAATAGTATTATTATGTGGATGCGAGATTAGATCTAGATATACATTATAACTCCTTACTGATTTCGAATGTATTTGTTTTCAGTTTATGGCATTGTTTGTGTACAACATTCAGAATACGTGAAACTATAAAAATCTTATATTGAAATATATTGAAAAACTGTTCATTAACCTTAATCAACTTGTATATTGAACTTCATGAAGAGACGAATAATTGGAGTGTATAAGAAGAAGTCCATGTGATCATCATATACATGGAAATAATCACACGAAATCGGTACTATAATAAATCGTTTGTCTGAATTTTGTCGATGATTGTTATTTACATGATAGAAAGTGATTGGAGAAAAGATCAACCGTCAGTAGCCATAATTAACCAAATAATGATATTCACATGTAAATCTACGTCATTTTCTTTAAACAGATTACATGTTAAGTTCATGTGATTATTTCACTTTACATCTGGCTAACAAATGATTTACATAATGATATGTGTAATTGTGAGGACAAATCGACCTGTTAAACTAATCTCTTGTTATCAAACAAATAGCTCTTTTAGACAATCAGTGATGGGAAAACACACATATTAATATACATTCATCTGTGTTTACTAGTTTACATACACGTTGGCTGACCTGGAAGAGGCGATAACCTTATCATCTTCGACTTTATTTCCTGGAAATTAATGCAATGAAGACAAACGGCTTCCAACAAGGCTACAACCCGTCATCTACTTGTTGGTGAATATCAAGCAAATACCAACCGAAATGACAAGTAAACTTGCTACTATTAACCCCTTTATTGTTTTTCTTAAAAGGCCTAAACTTGACTAGTGTATCCAGAAGGATACAATAGTTAATCTTTCATTGAATTGACGGTTATAATTTTTAAACACTTGTTTTTAAGTAACAATGCATTTACCTTTCATAGACAAAAATTGACTATCTTCATTTTTTTATTACTTGTCCTGTATAAACTTAATGTACTTTGATTAGTTTAACTGTGTAATCGTATTGTGCAATTGGACAACTTCAAATTACTGACAAATTTCCACGAGTTTACTTTTAAAACATTCACATTTAGAGTATCTGATCATAAGAACATGTACTATAATCTTTTCACATCTTATAATTCCCAAATAATGAGAACTTTCTTTATTATGAGAATATGACGTGTGTACAGCATGTTATCTTTTTTGATAATTATTACAACCGTCATCTTTGTATTCATGGCAGGCTGATTTCCACTGATTACCATTACTAGGAAGAGTAATTAATGACAAATTCAAGGAAAGAAATTAAATAATAAACTTCAGGAAACCACCTTAATTCAATTGTTACTACTGATATTAGGTGGTAGTGCAGCACATGATCAGACAATGTGAAACATAAATTCATACTAATTTGCTTTGATTGTCGTTTATACTTATTTGAAATTTATAAACTGAAAAATATGAATGTAATTTCCAAGATGATAGACAATAGCTGGAGTACATTATTGTAATTATTTTAATCGCTGATCATCTATAGTCTTTCTCTGCAAATAGTCAGTAAGAAATGAAAATCCACTTATGAAACATGACCAAGATTCCTAATCGCTGTCGCTTCGCGAAATGGTCAAATTATTTGTCTTTTATCTGTCTACTTATGAGTAGTATGAATCATATTCGGAAGTTGTTGTATTTTCTAGAGTTATTTGATCACAACTATAACTAACGCAACATTTGAAATCCTCAACCTCAGTTTTGCGAATAGGCTGATCATCGTTCAGATCCATCGATCTCTTTAACCAATGTAATGACACGATGCATGACTAAATAATTTATCGAGAAAAGGTAATTAAATTACAAGAGATATAGATATTATGCATGATAAATTAATAAATCATAGTTTTGTAATGGTAATGACACTATTAAGTTACAGGAACAATGAGAAGCAAATTTATCTATATGGCTGAAAGGCTGTTAGGTCACTTTTTTTAAAGCATTTGAAGCAATAACTAATAACGAAACGCCTCTCACGAAAATTTTTATTAGGAGTCAAAGATTTATTTGGTGATGGAAGGAAAACAGTGGTTTCATACAAATATGTTTATAGTTCTTAACATAAATTTCGTATTACTTATGAGTTCTATGAGAATGGCATAATATGCTGAGTCTTACTTGATTAACTATTCAAAAGTCTATTTCCGGTTAACAACAAAATCCTTCGTAAATTGTATTTTACATACCATTTAAGTTTTAACCTTAATTCTAACCTTAAATCGCAACTTTACAACAAATTCGAAACCTAAAATACTGATTTCCGATTTACTTTACGCTTAGTCCAGTCTTACAGTACAGCTAAACTTAGGTTCAGAAATATTGACTAGGGACTTAATTCTGAAAACAGCCTTCATCGTAAGAATTATCAAGAGGAATATTATTGGGGAATTCTATCTAAAAATGGATTTTCTTTAGCTATCCTTACTGTGTAAGCTATTTCTTATCCAGAAAAATAACAAAATTATAGTTGTGACTGTGAAAGCATGATTTTAAATAAAATCCTAATGACTAGCCTAAATATTGATCTTTGTCATGATACAGTATCTGTGATACAGACATCTGGCTTCAATTCACGGCATCCATGTCAACACTAGAGCATTGCTCACTGGTTAAATGAGAGATTTTGAGTGGTCATTTAAGTACTTAGTTTCCTTATCTTTATACTATTTATGTCAAGCAAAATGATTAGCTCATTAATTTTATGTGGTGAAACATAAATTAATTATAATTCCTCACATTAAATGACCTGATGCAAATGCAGTACATAGTCGTGCTGCGGTAACCATAAAGTCTGGGATAAACCTGAACATATTAACTGATACTGATATGTAAATATCTATCACTTCCTAGCCTCTCAAATATACAACTAAGCATATAGATTTTGATACCCTAGATCTACCAACAGATCATCAGTCATTAAAATAACAGACGCCCCTCCATTAGCGTCAGTGAACATATGAATGACAGTAACAGGAAGCCATGCTGCTTTTGAACATCTGAAGTCTAAGACCGTAGCTGCTACCTTGACGTGGTGGTCGGGCTCGCCTATCCTGATGACCAAACTGAGCTATACTGGCTGGAACGCATGTTTCCCTAGGTCCTACCATGCCAAGCAGGTCTGTTCGAGAGTGATAAGACCAGAGGCAGTAACGTAAGATCTGAGGGCGAAGTCGTACTGCTGACTGCAGCGAGGTGTGACAGCAGTAAGGTGTTTTTTCCTCGGATAACCAGCATCTGCAGCGATGCTGCCTTCTTGAAAGGAGAAAGAGGTTAGAAAAGATCGACCATAACAATGTCAAACCTCACCTAACTTCACGGATTTCCATATCCGGCAGTAAGGCCTTCCAAAGAACGGAGCTAACACTTTAAAAACTCCCCATAATAAGGCCGTACGTGATCGGTCTCAAGCAGTTGCCCCTTGGGCTCTGCAATCGCTCTCCCAGGTCACCACGACAAATACTAACCAAGTTTCTATTTCAGGCACTTCAAGAAGCAATATTCTTCCATGGTGTGGGCAGCCAGGAAGTGAAAACCGCCCTCATACCTCTAACAGCACACGAGATCATCTTGTTCGAAGCCGAATCCCACCTTCAACTCTTAATAACTCTCTTATCATCATGCCTAATCCTTCTAACATAATTTTATCACGTCATGTCTCTAATGCTAATGATTTGAGTTCACGAAAGGTTATCCCTGGTCTCCTGAAACAGCGCACTAAATTATATATTGGTGCTTTAAAGTTCGAACGTTATATCAAAAAAGACAACATGCTTCCTTAGCCATGACTCTAGAATCCCGCTCCATTGTTATCTGCTGCATCTCTGAAACGCGTATACAGGATCCAAGCATAGTCATTTGCTTGACCTCACCTTGAGAAAATAAGGAACCGGCTCGGTTCACTCTTCGTGTTTCCGGGGTCCCCACCGCTACCACTCGAGGCCTCGCTGGCGTCGGTATAGCACTTAGATTAAAAGCTGAACATGCTCTCCTCGACTGGATTCCAATAGACAGTCGCTTGTGCGGTGTCCGTCTAAATGGAACGGTAAGGACTCGTAAAGATAGGGACACACGCAGTTGTTTCTGCCTATGCTCCCACTGACTGCAGCTCAGATGAAGTCAAAGAGGAATTCTACAGAAAGCTTGCCGACCTTCTATGTAAAGCTAAGTGCACTGATGTCGTAATAGTGGCCGGTGGTTTTAATGCCCAAGTAGGTAGACTAGATGAAACCGAAAGGCACCTAGGTGGATCATATGGTGTTGAGGCTCAACGAACAGACAATTGCGACCGGTTACTACAACTATGTTCAGATAAGCGCTTATTTCTCGCAAACACCAACCTTAAGCATAAGGAAAGACATCAGTTGACATGGCGGTCCCCGAAATCAACTAAACGCTGGACTCAAATAGACCACATTGCTATCAGACATCGTTGGAGAGGCTCGATAGAAGACTGCCGCTCGTTTCGGAGCACATGTTTAGACTCAGATCATGCTTTAGTACGAGCGCGTATTAGTCTGCGTCTCACTGGACGTAAAAGATCCACTACAAGGATCCCCCTCAGAGTTCAACTTAATGATGAAAAAGTCAAGAATACATTTCAAGAACAACTAAAAAAAATTAGTGAACTGCGTAAACTGTATTCATCCTGAGCTAGCCTGGAATGATATCCAAAAAGCTGTTGAAAGAGCAGTAATATCTACTAGTAAACTAAACCAAAAGATTAAGAAAACTCAATGGATTTCAACTGCATCTACTGAACTGATAGATGCTCGGCAACACATCCCGTCTGGTTCTGAACATGATGAGGAACGAAGACAACTTAAACACAAGCTGATTAAAAGCTTACGCACAGATCGTGAGCAGTGGTGGGTGGCGAAAGCTAAAGAAATGGAAAAGTCAGCGGCAATAGATAACAGTAGGCAACTGTTCAGACCTACCAAGAAAATGGGTATCAGAAACCCGACTGTAAGTGAAACTATCTCCGAAAAAGATGGGTCCACTATTCACTGTCAATCCAGAAGATTAGATCGATGGGCATAACACTATAGGGAACAGTTCAACTGGCCCTCGGCGTCATCCCTGTTGCCCACCATCCCCAAACAATCTGAATGGCAAATTAACATTGGTCCCCCAAGTCTCAGTGAGTTTGAGAAGGCTATAGGAAACTTAAAGAGAGGGAGAGCAGCAGGACCTGATGGATTAACCCCTGAGATATTTAAGGAAGGTGGTCCAGTTGTAGCAGCGTGATTAACTGAAATCTTGGCTAGAATTTGGGAACTGGACGTAATCCCATCTGACTGGTCTCGAACACTAACCATTCCAGTCTACAAGAAAGGACAGAAGTCTTCGTGTGACGATTACCGAGGAATCAGTTTAATGAACATAGTGTCTAAAATATTAGCTTCAATAATACTTCGACGTCTAACTAAAGCTCGTGAAGAGCAAACTCGAGAAAACCAAGGTGATTTCAGACCCGGACGTGGTTGTATAGACCAAATATTCACACTTAGGCAGGTTCCGGGACATAGGCACACTTTCAGACGCCCAATAATAGCTGTATTCCTTGACCTTAAGGCGGCGTTTGACTCTATCGATCGTAAGGTTATGTGGCAATGTCTATCACTGAAAGGCGTACCGGAGAAGTACATTAACCTTATTCAAGCCCTCTACTCGAACACCACATGTCGTGTTAGAGCTTATGGCAGATTGTTGTCGGAATTGATAACTTTTAGTGGTGTCCGTCAAGGTTGTCCGCTTTCCCCATTTTCATTTAAATTTATCATGGACATACTTTTAGAATTAACATTGCCATCGTCTGATTTCTCTGGGGTTGGCCTCCTCCCAGGAGATAAACTTACTGACTTAGAATATGCAGATGATATAGTTAAACTGAGTGAAGATGTTGATAAAATGCAGAATTTTTTGATTACCTTAAACATGAATCTAAGCATTTTTAAGATGCGATTCTCCCCATCCAAATGCAAAATGCTACTTCAGGACTGGCTTAATTCGGCACCAAAGTTAGTGATAGGGAGTGAAACTATTGAATGTGTTAACCGATTTACTTTTCTCGAGAGCCTCATCAGTTTTGACAATCTAGTGTCCAAAGAAACCTCGGCTCGTATACATAAGACCAGAATAGCTTTTACCAACTTGCGTCACTTGTGGCGTAGGCGAGACATTCGTTTACTGACGAAAGGACGCGTTTACCGCGCATCAGTCAGATCCGTTTTACTTTATGCATGTAAAACACGGCCATTGAGGATAGAGGATATTCATATGCTCCTAGTATTTGATTATAGATGTCTCCAAAACATTGCTCGAGTTTTCGGGGACCACCGAGTAAGCAATGCATGGGTTAGGAATAGAGTACTAGGTAAATACGATAAGTCTACCGACGAAGTAGTGAATCTTCAACGGCTGAGGTGATTAGGACATGTGTTGCGTATGCCTGACCACCGTCTACCTCGACAAGCACTGTTGTCTGTTGTAGGAGTAGGCTGGAGGAAAGCTAAGGGTGGCCAAACCAAAACATGGCACCAGTCCATGAAGTCATTGACAATTAGGCGCAGGTGCATGTACTCATTGTCTTCCTCGAAATTCTACTTTTTGAGCTTATTATAATTTTCTCTTTACTGAATCACTTTTTATTTCAAATCTCATCTCTGATCTCTATGCCTTTCTACTAGTACTTACTCTGTTACTACCTCCCCTACTCTGGAATTTGGTCCGACAATTTAATCTCTATCAGCTTATTGAGGCATGGCAACTTGAACTGATGTATGCATATATCAAGTTCTACGTTGTAACTGACTGACTGAAGAATGATTATCATAAGCCATGCTCAAGTATTGATAATACTCAATACAGTCCTAGATAAGTGAGTTTATCAACATTTCGCAGACCCTTTTGTGGATGTTCATTTTGTTGCCATTAGATTTGCAGTTTCTTTCCCGCTAAATTTTGACAACATTTAATTATATTTGATGCTCTTTAAATCTTTATGTAACATGTTTTCCAAGACTTCATATTCAATAACTAAATTTTCTTAGCCAATATCCACTCATTGCACTATTATTACTGTTATTGTTACTATTATTATTATTATTATTATTATTATTATTATTATTATTATTAATGTTATAATGATAACTATCATTACGTGATCTGCTTTATTTAACTTGTCATCTTATTTATAATAATCGATGTATACTATCACACCCAATGTCCTGCGTATATAACGTGTAGTTACTTATAGGTCTTTAGAATTCCAACCAACAAATGATTCAGCTAATTTACGTCAGCGTAATTTACTCATCATTAGTAACTGCGCTTTATGACATTTATCGTGTTAGCAAACCTTTTAAATAGATTTAGTTGACAGTGAGTGAATTCTGTTTCTTGTGATTTCCAGTCCTATTCAGTTTACTTGGCAACACTCCATATAAACAAGATTACTTATTAATGAACACTGAAATATAGAAAATTGTTCATTTCGGTCATTACGCCTAGACTACCAATGAAAATGAAATTTTAGCGACGGCGGTACCTTGAACTGTAATATGAATCGTATTTCATATTGACTATGATACAGGTGATTATTCAAATATACTTTGTTCAGCAGTAGAGTAAATAACATAAACACTTTTCAATAAGCATTACTTATCCAATTTCGAGTCTCGTCATGTAACTGTCTACCTATTTCCGCCCATAGGAACGTATACGATGTTATCATCAAATATAACAGAACAGTGTATTTAAAATGAAAATGTTTATTTAAATGAAAATTCTAAACTACATTAACTAATCTACATTATTTAAGAAAAGTGATTTAATTAGTACCTATAAGTAATGGAAATGGGTATGTTAAGTACTTTATTGACAATAATGATGTCAAAATATCAAAGACATTAAATGTAAATGGTGGCTGTTATGATGTTTATGCAATTGTTTTATGATATTTCAAAATAATGAATCATATTCACTGCATACAATACACTCACTGTATTTATTGAATGTTTGGTATCAATTCTCTTCATCGTCAGATACTATATTAGTTTGAATATGAATGAAGTTAAAATCAATCAGACACCAATACACTTTAGCAATGTACCATACAAAAAATATGCTTTATTGAATTATATCTAATAAGTATTACAGTAAGTGTAACAGTGAAATGTAATCAAAATCATGGTGGAGGATAGTATCATGTCGGAATGTAAAAACAAAATGACACGTAACATTGAAGTCTATGAAACAGTTCTGTTTTATAGACATGACAAATATTCTTGAGTCATGTTAATAGGTGCAGACCACCTAATTGGGGTCCACGTGATTAACGTAACAAATGGTTTGAGACTTTGGGTGACATTAGTCAAAATCGTTGACAATGACGTAGATGCAAACATTCTTTGTCCTCCACCGATATCTGAGCTTTCGAATTCATCATAATTTTCTGTTTACCAAATTATATATATATATATATATATATATATATATATATATATATATATTAAATCCTATCTTTGATCTCTAATTCTTTTCATTAATATTGACTCTCTTACTACCTTCACTACTCTGAGATTAAACCTGGCTATTTAATTTTCATCCGCTAAATGAGGCATGGCAGCTTGAACTAAGGTACGCACATACCAAGTAGTACGTTGTAATTGACTTAAATATGTGTGATAAGCACTACTAAGAATACTAGTAACTTTTGTATAGTAGTTATTCATTAGTGCTCTTGTAAATATTTCTCGAAATATAAGCTGATCTAAACAAATGTATGTATACATTACGTAACATTAACTTGTGTAACACTATAATTCGCTGTAATTACATCAAGCAGATAGTAGAGTGAGTAGAGACTTGTATCGATTTATTATCATAAAACGTAGTCAAGTTGATGCATACAATTCAAATAAAGAAATCTATGCATGTGTTGATAGCGATACTGCTTTATTCCTCGTATGACGTATACAATGTTTGTCAGTGTAACGTATTATGTTGTAAACGATTAGTGGAAACAAATTGGAAGTGTTAAGGAACATTTCAATCAATCCGGAGAACTTTAATTTAGCCAAATCATTTTAAATTGTTGGCGCATTTCAATACAAAATATGATGAACTTGTTGTATATGATTCTCATTTGTACATTTCCAGTTGACAAAACATTATTTCCCAAGGTTGTCATTCGATAGTTCTTATTTAGAATAGTTTGTATATTCATCAAATAACTGAACATAACACCATTTTATGTACTTGGAGTACAATTTCACAGAGATGAATCATAATACTGATGTTTCAAATGAAAATTAACTGATAGTTGGTTATAGATAACCATTTAATAAAAATTTAGATCATTTCATTTGAAACCTCTTTTGTACTTACATTCATTCAATCTTTGAAATGAATTCCTTACTTGTGCTAAACATTTTACAAAAATATTTTAAATAAGAAGTTGTAAATTTTTGGAATCTGTACAAAATACTACTTATTACTTCATACATCAGTCAATGATGCTAATTAAAACATGAACTGTAAACATGAAATTCCAATTGAAGTATATAATAACACAGAACAATTTTCAGTAATATCTCAATTCTACTGTAATAAACAACCAATATATGTAACATTTAAAACAAAAAATGTGAAAATCTTATGTTTGACAAAAATGCTGCTTTATTCAATGTATATATAAACAATGATATAAATGTTAATAATCAGAACTCACTCCAAGCAAATGAAACTGAAGTTACTAAAGTATTTCATATTATGCAAGTAACTATAACATCTTGTTAGTACAGTATATAATCAGTACATTTCTTAAGACATAATACTTATAATGTTTTTATCCTGAAGTTGAAGAATAATTAATTGAGAATCGATGTGTCTAAATCAATATAATCAAGTTGATTGTTAAGTATCTGTATCCTGTGAATGATGTACCATTAAATTTAAGGATAATTAACAATTCCAAAACAGTCAGTCAGTGAGTGTATAGACAGGACTATAATATCGCCAGGGAAAGAACTTGAAATTAATGTTTACTCTATGTCATATGAAATCTTTACATAACACAGTCATATAGCATTACAGTGTTTAGCAATTAAATATGCTAGTCAAGTGTGTTTACCTATCAGTGTTATATAGCCAATGTCGTAACTTGAATGAGTAACTTGAAATATTTTGAAATTCTGTTGATATGTCAATACCAGTGATACCATTGAAAGAAGTTTAAGTTGTGTCTTCTTTACAATACTACTGATGAATGTAAATATTCGTGAGTTCAGAACACTCTACAATAAGCAGTAAATACTTCATGGAATAGAAATTCCGACTTGTTGTTAAAATAGTATGTATAAAGATTACGTTTTATCTTAGGTCGGTTGAATACAAAGTCTATAAAAGTGTAGAACAACTTACTGAAATTATCCCACGCTGTTGCTACAAAAGTTAGTAGTAAATCAATTGAAAATTATTCCTATCGCTGCGTAAGAGTTCTTAGCAGAGAAATGCTAACCAACTATCTCATTTAACTATTTATGACATGACTAATATTATTCATTATCATATGTTTACATTCAAATATTCGTTCCTTTCTACCCGAATGAGTATTTCATGACCCATTAATGCATCACAATTTCTTCGTATTCGACCCTTCAGGTAATGTAGTTTCTCCGCTTTCTCTCTCTCTATGCATATCAAATGCACAAACTGTATACTCCATATAAAAGACGAAAGTATTTCCATTTCAATGAGCGATTCTGAATCATAAATTATATTTGAAATAATCTCAGCGATTAAAATTAAAGGATTTCAACGTTTCATCCGGCGAACTGGTTTAAGTTTCTTCAGGAAAACACTGTAATCTATGAATTTCAATCACTGCAATTATTTCAGATATAATTTATACTCATAATGTCTTCTAATTACTAGGCGCCAAATTTTTGTTAACAGATTCATCTAAATAATAACAAATTTTCATATAGACTCTGAGCATTAACAACCTGTACTTTGAAATACATTTCAAGTTTTTAACGACCTAGAATGATATATGTCAAATGCAGTTTCGCTTTATTGTCTTACACTTAGTTATATGCTGTAGGAGTTTAAGAAGGTCTTCACGTTTTGTACAGCTTTTTATTTGCTTTACAGTAAAAACTTAATAAAATAGGACCTTGATATTACACAAACAAAACTATTGCCTATCCCATGAACAATTTAACTGAGTGAATTATTAACGTAACCATGTAAGAATGTACAACTTACATAATTCACTCTTTATTTCATCTAGATTATTATCAACAAAATACAAGTGTTAATAAAATTTGTATTGTGAATGAAATGTGCAGTGTTTGTGAAAAATTACTAAGCTTAATTAGTGAATGAAATTTAATACTTCATAATGTTGATATACTGTCTGTTTGATTACAAGATCCGACACACGTTCTAGCTTCCATCCAATACTCGACGAATACATCCATATAAAATGTTAAGAGATCCACTACATATATACTACACAATCTAACATCAATAATTTTAATACATATAATCATCATATACAGTGTATCATTAGACAGTCTAAATTCAAAATTATTTATAGAATGTAGTTGTATCAGAATCATAGACTTACTAATTGTATTAGACAGATGATCACCAATTGCTAAAACTTGCATATCTTAAAAATAACATGGAAATGTAGAATTTAATGTGTATTGAGCAGTCTTAATAAAACATTACGTAACAGTATATTGGCAGGAAGTCTTATTATAGCACTGAACATATTTACAAACATCAGTTTGTGTAACTTGTTACTATTCATAAGTGTTCTTCAATCTTTACAAATTATTAGTTTTTTAAGTGTATTACTAGCATTACTGATATTTAAATACTTCGTAATCTGGCACCTGGTACATTTTTTTTCAAATTGTGAGTTAAATTAAAAGGTTATGTTGTGATCATATCTATTTACTTACCTTCTGGTAATTCTGGAATCGTACCATCTACGAAACAGAAAAACATTTATGTAATGGGATAATTTTTGCAATCAATAATTTACATCATTTACCCACTGTTTACTTAATTTATACAAATATCAAGCATGAGTTAAATGTTGAGTTAAATTAGAAGGTTATATTGTGATCATATTTATTTCCTTACCTTCTGGTATTTCTGTAAGCGTACCATCTACGAAACAGAAAAACATTTATGTAATGGGATAATTTTTGCAATTAATAATTTACATCATTTACCCACTGTTTACTTAACTTATACAAATATCAAGCGTAATATGTTTATATCAAATAGACTTACCATCTATCGTGTCAGCATCAGTGAAAGATACGTCTGAAAATTGTTAAGTAAAGAGATTCGAAATTACGTAAGTTTGGTGTATACTATTGTCTTTTCAAGAAGAAGTGATTACATCAGCGTTGACTCAGATCAACAGGATGCATTCACACACAGCATGTTATCAGGACGTTATTTTATGTCAATGTAATATAGACATCATAACCAAGGTTGCATTTGATAATTTTAAATAACATTGAGCACTGGATAAGAAGTTTTATAAAACTAAGTAGTATATTTGTAATATTTCAATAAACAATAACGGAAATTTTCATCGTTTTTCTACTTAGTTTAAGTTTCTACTTCACAAAATAACATACTTCAGTTAGCTTAAATAGTATAATTGAACAAATCAAAATGTTTAACACAATCAAACTATACACCTGCATGTGTTGATATCTTAACATTTTTGTTCAATGTGTTTTGTATTAAGACATGTTTCTATGTTTGCTAACTGACAGTGGGTCTAAAACATATGATGTATAGAGTGAGGAGAATTGTAATAATTTGTGCATGTGTTAAACATTTGAGAAATTCAAAGCATTTAGTTTGTAGTTATTTGGATAGATAGTTCAAATAAGGTTTCGTTTCTATTAAGTTCAGTAGGGTATAATAAAATGGTGAGTCCTTTGTCTTCTCAAATGTTTTTGTTAGAAAACCCTTTTTGAAGTATTCGGATGTCAGCAATGTTGATTTCATGGTGATTGTAAGTAACTTGTACTGCTATTGCTTATATGATTTACAACTTTCCAGGCTTCACTGCATTACTACAAGATTGTGTAATGTATCTTGAATGTTATTTGAGACGAATCATCATTCCTCAAGACGACTGTGTAAAAGACATCACAATCAACACAAATTAACCTGTGAATACAGTTTTATTTAAAAGTGATATGAATTTTTACTTTTTTTTCTAACCAAAACACCTCAAAGCGTGTTGGTTGTTTTATAGAACACTCGAAGTACGTGATTTTTAATTCTTTGCAATTTATTTATCGTGTTGTTGGGATAAGGTACAACGACATTACTAACTTATGAGACTTTATTAGATTTATTATTAATTAATAAAAGTTCGTTTCGTTTTCATGTTCGTTTAATAGTATTTTTGAAAAAAATTGTAAGTGGCTGATGCGGAATCTGGGGTTTGCACTGTTATGGAGTTACACACTAGAACAAAACAGCTGTCTAGTGCTCCCTGGGATTTAATGGTACTCTACCAACATCAATCTGTGACATATTCAATCAATCGAAATTGTAAAATGTTATTTATATTCCAGTCGTCTCGTTTCTTCTAATGTAATAACTTTGATACCTCTTCTGAAAAGATTTATAGTTAGACGAATCTATACCTGAGTGGATCCACTGAAATGATATCATTATAACAATAAGTATCTCCTCTTTTGATAAATGGTTAGATTAAGAGTTCCATTTAAATTTTTTATCACGAACAACTATCTACTCTCTATAGAAGTGGCTTAATCTGGATCACTGAACAATGGAAATTTCAATTTCTCTCCACTAGAATGTTATGCATATCTATTGTTGAATGTTATTTTATCTTTCTTAAATCAATATTTGTAATAAATTAAACAACTAAAAGTAATTAATCAACTATTTTTGTTTGTACTACTGAATTCATATCATATCATATCTGTTTAACAGATATATCACATTGTAACCATACTACTTACGTAAGTACTATACATTCAACAAGAAATATGATAACATGATATTCACAATATTTACATCAGAATCTGTATTTCACAGTCAGATATTTTCTGAACATGGTATATTACATAATGTATAGTATATTAATATTCATTAAACTATCCATGAAATTGAACTAATAACATTAAAACTTACAAACTGTTAATACTGCTACTGCTACCAATGTCAACAAATAACACTTGTAATTGAAATTCATTTTGTTTTATTAGATTTTATTATTTGTAGTATCATTCATTGTGTGTTTATATACTACTAACTCTAAACAGATTGACAAATCAGTAATAGAATACATTGAAATTATTATATGATTGGTTGAATTAGAATGTGTTTATCTATTACTGATTAACAAATCAGTAATAGAATACATTGAAATTATTATATGATTGGTTGAATTAGAATCTGTTTATCAATGAATACAAATGAATTGTTTATTTGAAATTAACTAATTATTTGAGAACTTTATTGTATACAAATTCAAATTTTTAATAAAAAGAAAATAAGCATTGAATAGTGAATTCATATTGAACATTAAGAAACCTAATGTTTAACTATCATATTATACTTCAAATTTAACATTAAATAAGAGTATCTAATATAATCTAATACGTTAGAACTTATATATTCTATAATAGTTTAAGTGGTTATCTCACATTTAGTCATCACTGACTGATTTTACTTCAAATAAAGATAAGTAAATTTCTTTTTTTTTCTATTACATAACATGTAACTTTATATTTAGTTACTTAAGTAGTTCAAAATTCAAAATGTTTTGCATAAATCAAACTAATGCATTTGACATTACAATTTTAAAGATGATATTGTATTGATTTAGTTTTTCTTATAGGCAGTAGTTAATATTCCTGGACATAATGTTAACTTATTACTAATTGTACACTTTGTTTTACGAAATGTATGTGAATGATTAGAGGAAATTAATGTACAACATTTTTTGAATTTGGTTGTCTGGTCAAGATTATTTGAATTTAATCATCTCGTATAAACTACTGGTGTGCCTTTTATATTACTAGTGGAATATAGTTGGGAAAGTAATAGCTGGTTAAAGATAGTTTCAGAGTTATAATCGTATATTTCATTTAGGTGTCGAGTCGATGACAAGCATTATTAATACATTAAGCTTAGTGAAGACCACAAGTGTTGTTTTAAGAATCTGAAAGTCAATAACAGTCAGCAACTGTAAGTATCAGATACACAGTATTAATCAGTACCTTAACTAGTCGGATTTAAAATGATTTTTCCAGCACTAATACTAACTATCTACACACTACGCTAATCTAATACACTAATGAATTTCCTGACCATAAACAAAGTATACTGTCATTGTAGGAAGAATTTCTAAGGTAAGGAATATACAGCAGTTACGATGAGAAGTGTTAGTTATGATGTATCATGAGCCTATGTTGTTACATTTAATAACATGAAAAGTACAAATTAACAAATAATGTATCTTTTAAACGGGATTGTGACTGTCATCCGGAATCCGGTAGTCTATTGGCGAACGTTGTGGCGACTGACACGAAGCTGACTGAGTTCGAATCCGAGTGTGAACATCAACATTAGGATGCAGGTACATTTAGCCAATAAGTCCCGAATCGGACGAAACGCACGTTCTGGATTTCATTCGCTAGTCATAATCCAACTTAAATATAACTTGTGAACTATCGCTATATAAAGGCAATCCGCTCAGGATGCAAGTATAGCAACAGAGGCTAACCAGTTTCAGTCCATTACAAATCAACGGGAAGTTAAAAGCAGATTCTAAATATTTTGAACAATGTAAAAATTTACATCTTTTTTATTTAGATTATAATATCACTACATTGACAACCATATGTTCTCATGTTAAATTAAAAGATTATTTCTATATTATCACTAAACAATAAACTATATTTAGCATTATCAAGATTAATGATAACAAACTATCAAACAAAGATTCATTTATGTATTAAAAGTAGATGAATCAATATGCTAACTATGATAAAACGTAGTAGAAATATCAAGTAAAATATGAAGGTATTACAAAAGTTTAAGGCATTATGACTATACCATTCAAAGTCATAATCATATTATCCTTGGATTAACTAAATTGGCAATATGATTGGATAGAAAATCTACAAACATAAAGTTGTAGAAGGTAAACCACAGAATGACTTAAAATTGATGGTATGCAAGAACAATGAAGAAAGGAAAATACTATCACCGGTGGATTCGGTTTAAGATTAAGTTAATTATTCAGTAGTAATAATCCCTTTCACTTATCGTATACTGAATCAATAAGTAGCCGGAAATAAAAAGTTTGGAGGTAGTTATACAGAATATTGGGCATAATAAGACCAAAATAAAATAACGACATTTATGGAAGGAAATTAGATATGGCAATTGTTAAGAGGACGGTGAAAAGCTTATAATTCATGCAATACATAAATCAAAATTACTGAGTGCTCAACCAGATGCAAATTACCCGTAAACGTCAAAAGAAAACGACGAATAAACATGATACATTGCGATTACCGATTTTTTATCTCGATATAATTTACTCTAAAATTCAAAGTTAGTGTTCAAAAGTAATTATCAATTGATGTCTTGTAAAATATTTCCATTGAAACAATTGAATGTAATACAAGCAAGAGAACACATTTAAGTTGGATTGTGACTGGTAAGTGGAATCCAGGAAGCGCGTTTCGTCTCATTTAATAATCGTCGTCTGGATGTCTATAACAAATCAATTGGAATTGACGAATTCTTCTAAATAAAAGAACACCTGTTATGAGATTTTATCAACGAATGTGTATCTGTTATAAAATACCTCATAAATTAGAAGTGATTAACAACGATGTGTTTGACACATTCAAGTTAACCGGTGTATATTAGTATATGTCGTGAATTTCTAGTTCTAGTCCTGGTATAAACATCAACACTGGGATGTATTTAGATCCAGCTGATGAGTCGTTATATAACATTCCTCACTATTCACTGGTGCAATCTTTGAATTATAATTTACATGTTTTATTTCAACACACACACACACTATGATTGCTTTTTCTATGTTTAAAATACAATTTCGTATATTGTTTCAATTTCCGTCAACTATTTTTTGAATGTAGTAACTTAGAATGGAATATCATATTCAGTCTCTCATCTACTTGTCAAAAGAGAATTTCTACTACCTTAATTGCTACTCCAGTTAGACTGTAGCCTGTTCAAAATGAGAGACTAGACGAAAATTCATGTACACGTCTTCACTATATCAAACAATTTGTTTTAATTTTACATAAAGTTATACGTACAAATTGACACGAAACATAGAACTTAAATCTACATATCACCTACTTCTCTTTAGCCATAATTACAATTTATTACTCTTTGGTTCATATTTAAGAAAATTAAATGAATTTAAATATTACAAAATCCATAAAATCAAACTTCTATGTCTAAACTTCTGTTTCCATGCTCCTCATCATTTTCTGTTCTATGGTATTCAGATTGTTATGTTCTAAGTAAACAACCTTTACAAAACTGGTTTTTCAATCTGAAACAATAATAGTTTCATACTACTAATAACATTGCCACTTACTGTAATTACAATTATACATGCTTACATATATTGTACGTTGGATTCAATATTTAAAAAATCCACAATGGATAAGATATAGATTTAATGCTTATCATAGGTGATTTATCATAATTATTACCGAATTGTTACCATCCAAGTTGTCAAGTTAGTACAAAATTATCCATAATAAATAGTGCATGGAAGTTAAAGTGTACATAGAAAGTTAATATGATGTCTGTTCACAAGTGTTTTTAACTGTTCTATGTTAAAATTAATACGGTATTCTTTTGTTAATGAGGAAACCAAGATGTTATGTGTATCACAAGGCGGTCCTATGCCTGCTTTATAAGTGGTCATCTACAAGAAATTTAAAAATGAAAAAAGAGCAGAAGAATGACAACAATATCTCAAAATTACTGAAGAGAGTAAGTGGAATCTGAGCTTACTCAGACATTTCACAAGATGATTTAGAATATAAACTTAGAGTAACATCCATAGGGTAAAATATTGACATAACTAAGCTAATCAGGTGAAATAAATTACAAAAATGCCTACAGACATAGAATCCTTATTACTTTCTTAGGATAGAAATCGATATTTGCTGATGAGAGCACCTTTACTGCAGTATCAGGTGAGAGATAATTGTCAGCATGTCACGCAAATAAAGGGAGTATATCTGTTTCAATATTCGTCTATAATAAGCTGTTCCAAATTTTCAAAATTTCATCTATCAAGTGATACATATAGGTGGTGGATTTAAAATGAGATACTTTTGTTTTCGAAGCCAAATTACAGCGACTGCAACACGTCATATTTTCGAATTGAGTTGCATAAACAGATGCAAATTAGTCTTGTTCACTATTACTTCAAACATGATTTGTTTCAGTTTTAACCGGTCTAATCCTAATACAATACATTTTATTTTGTAATTATCGATGCAGTCACTTCTATGAATATGAAGCGCTAAGAGGCCCTAGACGGATTTTAGTCAAATTTATTGTTAATGCCTACTTTACCCAGAACAGAAGTGTACTATTCTGTTGATGGTCAGACACATGCTGTACATAGTAAAATATGAGAGTCATTGTTGCGAAACTTAGGTAGTACGTAGCCCAGAAGTAAGTGTAACGTAGATACGTGTGGAGCAATCTGCTATTAGAGTGACAAGTTGCAAGAATACTTGATTCTTGTCTCAACAATTAAATAAAACCTTGAATACTTATAACCTTTTATGAGGTAATCGAAAGTGAGTCGTGATTTTCTAAAATATATCCATTCAAAATTAGAAGTCATACCTTCCAACTTCTATTTTGAATACCATAATACAGTATGGTAGTAATATCCTAGTGCAATCGGCTAAGCTCACGAGAATGAAACGTGTACACTCCTTTCAAACTGGCAGCATGCTAGGAAAACTTGCCTATATCGATGAATTTGCGAATGTCATATAAATATTCCCAGATGAGCAGAAGACCTAAAATATTACTTTGTAAAATATATCATGGAACCGATCATGCTTCCCGCAGAAACGAGTTAAATTTACTTTAAATTTGTTTTTGTGACTGGCAAGTGGAATCCAGGACGCGCGTTTCGTCCTATTTGGGACTCATCGGCTGGATGTACCTACATCCCAATGTTGATGTTCACAGTGGGATTCGAACTCAGTCCGTTTTGTGTCATACGCCACCAACATCAACATTGGGATGCAGGTACATCCAGCCGATGAGTCTCAAATAGGACGAAACGCGCGTCCTGGATTCAAGTTGCCAGTCACAAAAACAAATTAAATGATACTTGTGAATATTCGCTATATCGAGGCAATCCGCTCAGAATGCACATATAGCAACAGTGACTGACCAGTTTCAGTCTATAACAAATCAATGGGAATATACAAATTCATCCTACTGAGTTAAATTTACATATTTGGTATGGATAATTCAGAAAAGAATTTAATTGAACAAGCAATCGATCTATCTACCCATATTGTTGAACTCAAGAGTGTGCACAATTGAAGATTCCCATACTAGGACAATACAGTTAATTGGTGTTCTATGGTTTATATCGGCAACCAAATTTACTCTTCCTATACTGGTTGTTTAACGAATACAAAAATTCACATCAGAGAAAAGTTGTAAGAACTGATAATGATCAAAAGCAATCACCACTGGTAAGATTAACTTCATGTGATTTTACCGACAAAAAGTATTCTGCGTGTAATAAAGAATATTATATAACGATAATAAGAGATAAGCATGATAAGATACTCAAATAAAGGTGAACAGACTATTACAGAAACAGTTCACTAGATAGTCTAGACATTTACAACAATATTTCATTGTGTGAAAAACTGTATTCAAGTAATGAGGAATGCATTAACATTGGAAAAAAAAGTGAAGTAATACAATTTTTATCGTATGATTCTTCAAAAATACTCTAATTTGTTAACGTATATCTAAGTATTAGTAGTATTGTTAGTTGTAACTAACAATTGAATTACACTTGCTTAATGTCTACTTTGAAGTTAACATAGTCAAGATATTGAAAGTAATTAGATATAAATTGTAGTAATACAATGCGTAGGATACTCTTATCAGATCTGTTGACTTTATCAACTAATTGAATAGTCTAGTTTGTTATTCTTGTATATAAAAAAAAAGAAAACAACTAAAAACTTTTCTTGTTTTTTGAATCTTTATAATAGAGAAATGATAGAATTGTAGTTGGTTTCTTCTTTTTGTTTTTTTCTTTCAATATTAATACATTCCTTATTACTTCAACATAAAATTTTGAATACAATGAATTATTGTAAATGTATAGAGTATATGATGTAATGTTATGGATGTTGATAATATTTCTTGAAATAATTGATAATAGAAATTATCTTCAGGTAGTAATGTCAACTAATGTTGAATGTTATAGACGTTCATGTTCAAGTCGAAATCATGATTACAATAATTGATGCTAATTTATGTAGACGTTTGTATTTAAAATTAACTTTATATCTGATTTCAACTTGTATGAGACCACTTATTAATCCACACGAATAAAAACCAACTTTAGAGAATGGTTAATCAAAGAATTCATTCTATGCATGAGTTCATCTGTCAGACTAATGTGAAAGCATATTAACAGCTAATGTGCTCTTTGAGTGTTTGAATTAGTAATAATTACACTATTTCAGATGCTTTATATCAAACTTTAAAATTTGTCCGTTGGTGTAATTTATTATGCTTTTTCTCGATATTTGATTTGTAGTAATTGATCAGTATTATGTATTCAATATATACATGAACTCTTTTGTAATGATAATCATTTTATACATTTCAGAATGATATGAACTTAAAATATCTTTATCTTATAAGCGTATACGTCGATGCAACTTGTTTATACGCTTTGTTATGTAAACACACCTAAGTTGTTCTTGTTGTTACTTTATTTCATTCGATTAGAAATATATTGTAAATTATACCTTAAAACACTTATTAATTGAAATGTATATAACATAACAAATTCATTTTTAAGTCGTTTAGGGTACATGTTTTGGATTCACGTTTTTTACAGTATTTAAAATGCGCCTACTGAAATTCATAATACATTCAAATATATACTAGTTAACTTCAATGTATCAAACACAACTATCTAATCAATTTAACTCATAACACAATGTATCACGGTCAAAATGTACTATATCTGAGTATTCTGTATCTGATTAAACACTAAGTAACTCTGATATTTATTTTATTCAAATTGTAAACTCTTCATAGACATCTTAATAACTACCGTATATCCTTTACTCCAGGAATTATTACTACCTTATTATTGATCTTATAATTCCGAAGTTTCTATATAACTTCCCAAATTTAGACTTTCTTGTGTTTTGTATTAACTGTTACATATTGATCAAGTATACGATAAATGAAACCCAATATTTTTACTGAACAGATGAGTTAGCCTTAAATCGAATCGACCTGTATTTGTTTTTTTGTTTTAATTTTTATCTATAGTGTATTCTTTGGTTACTTGATACCTTGATATGCTTTTCATTAGAAATTATTGCATATAATTTGTACCCACAAACGTTTTCTCTTAACATAACTACATTTTATTTATTCTCACATACATACATTTATGTTTATTTTTCATATACAGTTGAATATAACCATGTTTTACAAAGAACATTTCGAGTTATTCTTTTATGATTGTCAATTTGTTTATATTATTGTATTGACAATGTATAATCATAGTTAAATGTAATGTTGTTTTTATATCAAAAACAACGTGTTCTCTGTTAGTTCTCATTATGTGCATTAGTCTTTCACGTCTACACATAATTGTGTATACAGACTAGGTTGTGTTGATTGCGGTGCTTTCTGTATTTGAGAGTCTTCTCAAGAAATCAAAACTCGTGCCAAAGAACATGAAAGCTACACTAAACGACCTCCTAATAATCCTGTTGAATTTGAAAACTTACGAATTGAATCAGTAATAGCAGTACATGCTATCCACCACAACCATAAAATTGATATTAAAAATATCCAAATTATTCAAAATGGTTTTTTCAATTATAAGGAAAGACGAATAGCTGAAGCACTTCACATTTTGTTAAATCTAACTACACTTAACAAAAGGAAAGGCCTTACTATTTATCTAACGTGGACTTTTTTATCCAACCGATCACAATCAAAAGTACACCAAATTTCATTCACATGAACAAATATACAATTTTATTCTTACACATTCACATAATTTCCTTTTATATCACACTAACATATGCATGCACACATGTCTCACTTCAAACTACCTTGACTCAAATCACTTGACATGACACAATCAAACTTGCACTTTGATTGTACGAACTTATTTTGATTTGTTATATTGTATTGTTTAATCTTGTATTAATTCAATTCCGTTATTCATTTCTCTGAAGAAGCAATAGAGAAACGACAGAAATTTTAATTTCTACTCAGTGGAATTTTACAAATATATATCACTCATTTAATAAATCCTTTATATATACAGGAAATCTTAATAATCAGTCAACGAATTAGAAAATACAGAATAAGATTATTAGTGACTGTGAACTAGGGTAACGTGTACACAATTGATTAACCATAGTTCACAATAGAAAATGACGTACTATCAGTTAATGTATTGTGCGGGAGCATAGAGTAAGGAGGGGGGGGGGGAAGAGAAAGTGATAATAACAGGAACAAAATGTCCACTTTGTATACAACCAAAATAAATGAAGTAGGCTACCTATAAAGGTCCAGATTATCCTACTGAACACATCAACTTTTAAATTGAGCATTTCTTTGTGTATGTCTTTTCAAGCTGTGAATGAACTCTCCTCTTCCGGTCAGTTTGAATTTTGGCGTTTGTTAGATTATTTAGCTTCAAAAAACATTCCTATCTAATTCTTCGTATTGACTTCTTTATTTACATGCATCCACTTAATCGCATGTGTGCGGTAGGTCAATTGTTATAGGTGAATTATATGTACATCGATTTTTGTTTAGCTGGATCTAATACAACTACAATCCAACATTTGTAATTCTCATAGCAGACATCGTACGTGGTTTTCTGGTCATTCCACGATGACAATTTCTGCATACTGATGAGCAGTTCTAGAAGGTAAGCAGTCTTATTTAGCTACCCAACTTATCACATTCTTATTTGAAAAACCCATTACAATGCGTACATTGATACACTTGCGATATATTTGGTATTCTATATAGTTTAGATTTATTATTCATTAATTTACATGCGCACAAATAATAATTTCATTACGTTTTCAGTACAAATGTTCAAGTGTATTCTATAAAGTGGGAGGGAGTGTCAGTTGTAGCAACAATGACTACATGTTAAATATTCAATTATCTAATGAACTATTTTCCGGGCATAAATATTGAATTGTTGTAGAAACACTGAACATTCTTTGTAGTTAGTCAGCTTCACCATAGAGCTTATGTAAAATAACTACGTAGGTTGATAGGACTTGTCAAGGAAGCTGGTACATTGAAAGTACTAAACATTGTTAAACCGAATTGTCATCTGTTGTTGGACCCTCATAGCTCCTGTGTAGAGTAGGTCGTGAGGCTCGTAGAACAAAGTGGTAACGAATATACGTTCACTAACTCGTTTATGTATTATCAAGGACAGTGAACTTCTGCTGCTGTTGCAAACATTGTATTATCAAGTTTTGTGGTTGAATGGAAAATGTACGTTTACACTTACAAGTGTTGTTGCTGTTGATATGGCTTCTGAGGTAAAAAAATAACTAGTATTCTTGAGGCTTACAATCGAGACCAATCAGGCCTATTAAAATAGCTTACTTGACTTGTATTTCCAAGCGGAAATTGTGGCCAATTGTGGCAAGTCATAGATTTATGTCTCATTGTACATAATTTTATCAAGGATAGAATTTGTTGAAAGTTATACCATCACCTTCAATCGTTCGATGTGTAACTTCAGTGCTGAAAAGATAATGATTTGCAGTTATGTTATGCTCAAGTTTTGTGGTTAGGGTTAGATTTAAATTAACGTTAGATCTAATGATTAGTGTTAATGTTAGTTTTATCAGTAAAGTCAGAACAAAGATTTCAGTTTAGGGTTTGTGGATGTGATTAGATTCACTGTCAGACATTTTGCTTTGATCTGAAAGTGGTATATATCATAGTCAGGTTTCCGAATCTCGTATTCTATTTCCGACTCGGAGTATTTTGTTGATGATTTTACTGTCCTCCGAACTTTGCAATTAAAGATATTTTGTGATATCAAACAGCTACTTTTTGTTACCTTATTTTGGCTGATATCACACTTTATAGGGTTTGTAACAATCTTCGTCCACCCTTGAATTAATCCTTATCTATGGAGATAATGCTAGTCAAATCTGGTAACTCTGTTCCATATGAGAAAGTGATTACGTAGTCATCACTTCCGAATTCAAAGCAACACCAGCCTACCAATTACACTCTCTGGCTTTCCCTAGTTGAAGTACAGCCAACACAAAAGTAGTCAACTTGACAGCTGACTCTGAAAATGAACAGTTGATTTGAAATAATAATAATATGTCAAATACTCTAGAATGCCTCACAGAATTCATGCCAGTTTGTAGCGATGGTCGTAGCGCTATAATAATAAACACTGATGGGTATAAACTTTGGTAGAACATGTGCATAAAACAAACTTTACAAATATAGGGTATACATTCCAGTAGCATGCATTATTTCAACAATAATGTGTCCGAACAATTTTATAAATGACATGTCAATATAGTAATATATTTTAAACTTTCTTACAAAATGCACATCAGTTTGAGGCTTATTCAGGATGCTACATTGAAATCAGTGTGCATAAGTTTATTATACCGTTCAATTCATTTTTGTTAAAAACCACGAAGCATAAGGTGCTGGTCAATCTAACAAGCTGTAGAGGTGATAGAATAATATCCACGTATTTATTACTATCAAAATACCATATGAATACATTATTGTCTATGATGAAAAAAGTGTATGGATGTTAAGGTGCACATGGAGGGAGGAGTGGCATAGTCAAACGATTACGAGAGTTTTTGAGTGGGCTTTAATGCATAAAACGCAGCTTGCTTCATCCTTAGAGTAGTTGACATGCTCGGACGCGAAGAAGAGGAATAATTAATAATTTGGTAATAGGCTTCATACTTGCTTTGTATATTATCATCCATAACTAGAGGAAGACGAAGGCAGAAAGCACAAAACAACAGCACTACTATCCTGAAGTTAGTGAAAAAGATGGGCAGAGTTGGGCTGGAATTATATCACAGGTTCCCGTCACTAGTCGTAGCAACTAATCAAAGACACGCTTTTGGCGGGATGTGCGTCTAAGTCATTTTGGATTCCGTTCTCCATCTTGTCATCTATTTGGTTCAAATTGATGTTTCCATGGCTGTTTCAGGTGCTTCATTGGTCGGAATGTCTACTTATTTCATATTTATTTTAATGTTTGCACAATTATTTGTTAAATAGTCATTTCATGCTTTTGATAACGTTTGCAATATTCTCGCTTTTGATATACCTCCCCGTTTCTTGTTTTCTACCATGGAGAATTTACGATAATTCTCAGGGAAACCTATAAGAATGAAATCAAATATCTGCTAGTTGAATACATACTGACTCAAAGAATAGTCAAAGAGTGGGATCCTCTATCATGATATCATTGCAGCTCCGTCAGTCAACACATTTGAAATGTCTGATCAGCTGGGATATTTGTGTCTCTACAACTAGCAAGGGTAGTCCAGCAGTCTGTCATAATCAAACTGAGACTAGTGTTAGAGAGTAATTGGTTATTTAAGTTTTCGTTTTTGTAAAACATGGTCCATTTATTTAGATTTGTGTTTCCAACTGTTAGATTTCTTTCTAGATTTTTCGAATTTGGATGCCGCTGGTGGAAGTGTTTTTACTGCTTACAAACAATAAGAAAGCTTCGTTGAAAAGCGTAATTTAGTACTCCCGAAAATGCCATTCTTGGATCGTTTGCAGCATCTAGTTTAATTAGTACCTTTCAACTGATATAACTTAGTTTTAGTGTTTCATGTTTGAGAATTGTAAATGTACTAAAGGTATCTGCATGTTGTGAAGTTAAAGAAGCTTTTTCGACTTCTACAGTTATTGTATTTTCATAACAACTGTAGCTATCGTTAGGCTTCAGCAAGTTAAAAACATAAGGTAAGCAGGGAACAAGGCAAATTACCACTATTATTATCATATCGCTGTACAACGAAGTATACTGGTTGTATATCAGTGATTAGATTTAGATATCAGAACAACAGCCAGTGCATATAGTAATTCAGTTATGTATACACCAATAAATATACTAAAAATGGTCAAATCAAATCATGAAATCATTGATAATTAAGTTGAGCCATGTAAATAGATGCAGACTCACTAGTTGAGTCCCGTGTGGCGATCGCAACCAGTAGTTAGACTTTGGGTGACATGACAGAGGATCGTTCGCAGTGACGTAGGCCCTGCGCTAAATTCTAAGTTTATAAATTCTTCATATTTTGTCTTACTGATTCGCAGTTTCTTAAATCATTGCTTCCGATTCCTAGTCATCTCCATTAGTACTAATACTTACTGCCTCGACTTCTTTGGGATTTGGTCCAAAAATTTTATTTCCCCTAATTTGGGCATGACAACTTGAACCAATTTACTTATTTACTAGGTTCTACGTTGTGGCTTACTGATTAATCATGGTTTTGACAATTAAGTGAAACGAGTTATAAGTAGCCAGGTCAGTGATAACTGCATGATTAAATTCCATTTACAGCATCCATTGTGTTCTCAGTATGTATAGCAAACTATCATAATAAATGGTTATCGAAATCCCTGAAAGGAGATTGTAATACGCTAATCAGGTATTCTTTATTAGCCTTCGGAAATCGGGACTTTAGATCAAGTTTTGGAAGGTGCATACTGCTAGATAGGTTTGTAAATGATATGATTAGGCGAACTAAACATTTTAAAGTTCTCCTGTTCAATCAAATAAGTAGTAACGCACTGAAGATCGCTTGAAGCAGTAGGGATCGATTCAACTGAAGAAATGGAAAAAATAAAGCCGTTCAAATAAGGTAATATTTTTAGTTGTTTTAATTGCTTATCGTTGATACTTGTGATTTCAGACATCCAATAATTTCTGCAAGATCCAATTCTGGAAGAAGAAATGATTTGTTCCGGATATTAGAAGAAATGAAGGTGACTATAATTGATGCAACTTCGTGGTTTCAGTCAAATACGTAACCAAGTCACTGTCTAATATTGTCATTAGGTTACCATTTTATCCATGTAAATACTTTAAAAAGATGAAGCGACACTCTACTGCTCCACAGTACCAAATACTATTGGCCTAGAAAGACAATACTGTACACAGAAGTCACTATTGTCACTTAGAGCATCACAGTCCTAAATGAATGGTAGCATGACTCACTACAACCGTACCACCAACACAGATGGCTATCAAAACACGAAAATTTACTACTAAGAAAATTCCCTAAAGCAAACGTTTTTGCCCACGACTATATGCTTGGAACTCATAACATATTGTCCAACTATTGTGAACCAAATGATACATATGCTAACTTTCATCCCTTTTGAGCATATCCTCATTTGACATCACAAAAACCCCTTTCGCACTCGTCCACTACCTTTAGCACCCTTCTTGAACCAACAACTTGTGACAATCGTGAATGCCCTCAATCACGACTCATATCACCACTAAAGATGAACGTTGCTACCATTTTATTTCCGGCTAATATAAGCGTCTTAAGTGATTACCACAGAGATAACAGTGACGTTTGAAACACGGATCTCCTGGAACGAACACCCAGTATACGTCCAATAACATCTAAGCTAAGTAAAACCCAAAGACCCCTGACTTCCAGTATAAGTTATATTCATAATTATAATCTCAACTCTTTTAACAAAGACACCTCAACCTACATAAAAACACACCTTTTCAAGATTGTACTCATTAATGCCTGCTCAATACTTAACAAAATGTTAGACCTCAGGACGACAGTTCTCATCATTAGGCCATAAGCAATATTAGTAACAGAAAGATGGTGTTCGTCTTCAGTGCTGGATGCTGACATAAACATAGATGGATATTCGCTGCATCGCACTAGCCGAGATAATCAAAAGAGCGAAAGAAGTAAACTAAACATTCATAGTCAGGCCATCGTGACAAAAGTAGAGGAACTAACACCAAGTACAATTACTAACTAGCTTTGCCTTATGGTGTGTAGCACTTATTATAAGATGTTTATAAGCTGTGTGTACAGAGCATCCTGCTCACGATCAAAAATAGACGTAGCACATCGCAGTCTATTCGCACAGGCCTCAACCTTAGGTTCTAATTAAAAAGTGTTTGCGCGAGATTTTGATATGCCATGCTGTAACTGAAAAATAAGCAGTGACCCATAACGACATGACGACATAGTTACCGCTATATTTATATGAATGGAAACAGTATGTCACACAACCTACACGTGGTAACAATATGCTAGATCTTATGTTTTGCCACAGTATCATACCCATCGCGACGCAAGTCGGTGAAGAATAGTCTAATAACGACCACAGAATGGTTTTCTGTCCTATGCCTATTCCATCACCAAAAACAGCAAATAAACAGTACCAATGTCATACAAACACTTGGAGCTTTCGAAACACAGACTGGGATCTTTTGGTAAAACTCATTAAATGCTCTGATTGGAACAGATTCGTTACTACTGACTCACTTCAAGACTCATTAACTATTTTTTACCCGACAATTATATCATTCTTAGATATCATAGCCCATAAAAAAATATGCATGCCCTGTAGGAATAAGTTACTGTTCCTCCCGCGTAAACACCGAGCTAAACTCAGAAAACTTTCAAACTGTTATTTCTCTTCTTATGATTTTTCATGTCTACACTCAATCTGGGGAACCTCAGAATCTGTTAGAATGTCACTTGATCAAGATAAAGGGAACGAAGAGCTTAATGTGCTTAAAAGCAGTACTGGAACGAAAAGTCTAACAGCACTCCTGACTAAAGTAAACGCATCCCAACAGATATCCCATTTTTGATCCAAGATGGAAAGATATACAACGACCCCACAGCAATGTGCGAAATTTATAATAGCTTGTTTAACAAATTTAATGCCAAACTGCCTACGAACTATATGCTCATGGTACTCGTAGACAGTACATTGTCCAAAATACCTTTCAGCGCTAAATGCATAGCTGAATCCTTAAGTCTACAAAAGGTTCAAGAACCAACGGCCGCCCATCAATCTTCCTCAAAGGATGTGGCGAAGATATGCTACTTCTACTCCTTAAATCGTTTACCTTATCGCTAGACACAGAAGAATACCCGAACATTTGGGAAACTAGCTACATTACCCTTTAATTAAAAGGCCGGTGATATAGTATGAGCAAGTAATGATAGGCCTATAGATATTACTCCCGTTCTTTCACAAATCACGGAGACGATAATAAAAATTATAATCACAGGATACTTGTTAACACATGGCTTTATAATGAGTCAGTCGTGCATATCCTGTCACGTTGACTTTTGTTATTACATCACATCTTGCCGCGACTCATGAATGTAATCTTAGTCCTATACTTTGATATATCTAAAGCCCTTGACAAAGTATCACATAGCATACTCTAAAAAAAATTATACTTAATAGGCATTCAAAACCACTTGCCGGGCTGGCTTAAATCGTTCTTAATTAATCGATATCACATAACCAAAGTAAACACAACACAATCATCTCCAAAGAGAGCAACCAGTAGGGTTATACAGGGGAGCGTACTAAGGCCTCTGTTGTCTAATATCAATAATAGTTCATTCTAGAATAGCATTCTGTACATGAGAGCATACTAGTTTACAGACATAATCAGTATGATATGGTTTGTTTTTAACAGGGATTTTATGGAGTATCATTGTTATGGAAATCACGCTACTTGAAAATATCAATTAATAACAAATCAAACGGTAGCAAGGTTCAGATTTTGCAGTACTAGTGTACTAGAGATATGTTACTTATTGCAGAACAATTGCAACAAACAACCGCGCACTTCTCGTCTGTGGAGCTGTAATCGCAGGAAATGGCTGTATAAAGAATGAACCATAGAGACTATCCAAAAACGAGATAAGGCTGAGTATTTGAAATTTAGTTAAAAATGCCTATATATGTGTGTTGGTCTTAAACGGTGGGTTATTGATGTATTATTCACGTTCCTAGCCAGCGTATGGTGTAAGTTGCTTTAATATGACCAGTTCCATACGAGGGCAGATCAAAAACTCGAGGAGGCAGTGACATAAAAGAATATATGAAATAGAAAGATATGAAACGAATTTAATTAGTAGTGGTAAAATAATCAGTTTTAAACCAGAAACTTCCTTTTACCGCTTTTTTTCCACTACAACGCACATCATTGTAGTGTTTGCAGTTTTAGAACCCTAATAAGACATTGTTAATTGATTCGACGTTAAGTAGTAGGTCGTAAAAGATTTGGTACAACTCTTCAGATTCTAGATATGGGGTGATCAGTCGTTTGAGCCTTACGAAAGAGTTAGTAGCGCGAATATTTTGTGGCAGTTTATTTCATAGTTTGCTGTAGAATACCGTAAAGAACTTAAAGCGATGTTATGTTCGGTACTTAGTGGTAAGTAATGTTGCCTCGTTATTCCGAAGATCGTATATAGGCGCTTGGTTTCAATATATATCAACAATATCAGTAGCTGTATGGACACTGGTAAAACCTTATTATTCGTAGATGACTTAACGGTGTTTTACTCATGCGTCAAAAATGAGCTACACAACACTGTTAAAATCGTACAGCGAGAGTTAGACGAAGTCACTGCCTTGTATAAAGAACATCAACTTCACTTTAACACTAAGAAATGTGGCTGGATCAGGATTGGGTGTCGCGATTTGAAACTTCACTTTCAAGTAGATGGGAAACAGATATCCGAATAAGCAAGGATTCAGGGCCTAGGCTTAAGATACGCTACGGATCTTGCATTCACGGAACAAACAACATCTGTTACCTCAAAGTCACGCAGACTTATGAGTTGTATGATACATAATTTTTACCGATGTTAGTCTAGATTGGTACAATTTAAGGCCTGTGTAAGCCCGAAACTTTAATACTACCCACTCATACTTAGAAGCCTCCAAATAAGTGACAAACTATAAACATTAGGCTTAGATCCACTTTCAAAAAGACAAGCTAAGCTTAATCTGACATTCTATTTCAAATTGTACACCGTTTAGCATATTCCCGCCGACCTTTATTAAGATTAACGAAGCAATTAATTACAGCCTCATAAACCATACAGTCACAGTGTGGGTGGAACATTATAAGACTAGAATAAGATCTCATTTCACCGCGATTTGATGTAGAAATCCGTAAGTTAGATAGCACTGATTATACAAGCGATAAATAAACTATTTAGTGGCTCCAAGGCACTGAATAAGCCATCGATTTATTTTCACTCTAGCATAACATGCGATGTATTCAATCCGCTCAGTGTGTAACAGGAGCATGTAAATTGTGTACTACCGGACAGTACTTTGAACAATATATGTAAGATCTACACCAAATACTACACGAGTTGCAACATAACCTTAATTTAATCAGTAATGACTCAGTGAGGCTCTAAACCTTTAACACTGCAAACATGGACGTTGTAGTGGAAAAAATAACAAAGAGAAAAAAGATTCTGGTTTTAAAAAATTTGTTTTACAACTACTAGCTAACTTTTTTTCTACTTTGTATATTCTTCTATATCATCATCTCCACAAGCTTATGGACCGCCCTCATAAGGAATGGGTCTTATTTACAGCAACTTGCCCTTAACGCTGGTTAACAACGTACTTAGTGCATTAATAACATCGTTCATAAACAACCGACACAATTCCAACACTACGGAAGAATACCCCTATATATATATATATATGCTCGGTTGGAGCCTTTATCAGCAGACATGACTTTTACGGCCTAACCAATAAGGGACTAAGTTAGCGATAAACTGTGTCCTAGATCTTATTAATAATAAAAACCTTGTTTTTCGTTTGTAAATTATGGGATTGCTAAGAAACGTATTAAATTGTCACCGTGGCAAGGAACAAAATATGGCTATGGCTTTCGTTGTACTGGGTGCTAGTATAAAATATCCATCCGAACGGATTCTCGTTTTGCTCGTTCCAGGTTAGAATTGGAACAAATCCTCGTGTTAATTATTAAATCGGTGATTGGAATTAAAGTAAGGACATCCTCTTCACTTGCGGAAGTTTCTGAAAAAGCAGCAATTCAGTAGTATGAATATTGCCGTAAAATGTATTCCACCATATTAGTTCCCTTTAACAAATCCATTATGAAGGACAAGGAAAAATAGTCGAAATCGACGAAGCATTGTTTTGTAACCAAAAGTATGATTGGGGATTACAGGTTACAGAAGACTGGGTAAGTAGCTCCTTTTTCTAATATTTGTATCCCTTTGGTATATGGGACAGAGTATTAAACAAAAGACATTGTGAGAGTTTTCATGACAGTTCGGCCACTACATTCCTTGGGCTGATAGAACTATACATCTTACTGGGAACGATAGTATATTGTGACAACTGGAATCCCTATGAACCACTGTATGGTCCATTCTGTTTAGAATCTCGATTTCCCAAGTTACCACAACTCACTGTAATTACTTATAGTACCAGAATGTTGTAATTAATAGTCTCGTATGGTGCTAACGCATACTGTATGAATCCTGCTATTCTGTTGCATCATGCTATAATACTTTTCTTAGTTGGAATTGTCAAACGTGGATATGACTAGCAGTAATGATGCGTCGTTTACATCTTCGTATGTTCTATTATTGCATTTTGTGAATTTATTATTTAGATGCATTTTTCTATCATTATTTTAAAGGTATTTGCTTATGTTTTTATTTACGTTAACTCCGCCCGCAGCTCTTCGAGGGTTGTTGCCAGTCCCAAGCCCGGGTAAAGGAGGAGGGTTGGGCATAGGGCTAGCACCCCTATCCCGTAAAACACAAGTTTGCTAAAAAAAACGCTAACCAGAATAAACAAACTTAACCATTTAAACTCTGCCCTGGAAGTGGAAGGAATCTATATGATAATAATAATAATAATAGTTTATTCTCAGGTAGCGTTTCGTACATGAGAGCATACCAGTTTACAGGCACGATCAGAATGATATAGATTGTTTTTTAACAGGGAATATATAAAGAGTCATTTTTAAGAAAATCATGCTATATGAAGACATTAAATATTATTTATAAAGTCAACTATAACAAGGTCCAGAGTTTGAAGTGCTAAGGAATTATAGATGTGTTATGTATTGTAGAACACTTCCAGCATGCGTTCGCGCGTTTTTCGACTGTGGTGCTGTAATCGCAGAAAATGGCTGTGGGTAAGCAGAATGGATCATAGAGACCATCCAGAAACGGGAAAGGACTGAGTATTTGATATTAGGTCAAAAGAGCCAATTTATGTGGGTTGGTCTAGAACGGTGAGTTATTGATGCGTTAATTTCGTTGTTAACCATCGTTTAGAGTAAGTTGCATAAAGAAGACCAATTCCATAGGAGAGCAGATCACAAACTCGGGTCGACAGTAATATAGAGGAATATATGAAATAGAAAGAATATAAACGAATTTTTAATTAGTGAAAGCAAAATAATCAGTATTAAACCAGAATTTTTTTCCATCGCGTTTTTTAGTCACTATGTAGTGTTTGTAGTTTTAGAGCCTTAGTAAGCCATTGCTGGTTGAATCAACGTTAAGTGGTAAGTCGTCAACAAATTTGTATAAGTCTAGATTCTAGGTATGTGGTGATCAGTCGTTTGAACCTTAGGATAGAGTCAGTAGTGCGAATATTTTGTGGTAGCTTATTCCAGAGTTTGCTGTAGAGTACGATAAAGAACTTACAGCGTTGTTGTGCTTGGTATTTATTGATAAGTAATGTTGACGCTTCATGATGAAAGCCGAAATTCTTCGGAAGTCATGAGGCCGATGCCACCCCTTCTAACGACTAGAACAAAAATTTTTATAGGTACATGGAATGTTCGGACAATGTGGGAGACAGGGAAGATCAGCCAGATAGCAGCAGAAATGAAGAGATACAAGTTAACTGTGCTCGGGATCAGCGAAACGCGTTGGACTCAAACTGGACAGAAAACATTAGCCACCGGAGAGGTGCTACTATATTCCGGGCACGAAGAGGAAAATGCCCCACACACCCAAGGAGTTGCTCTGATGCTGTCTAAGAAAGCGCGCAATGCACTTGTAGGATGGGAACCAGATGGACCCAGAATCACCAAAGCATCCTTTAAGACAATGGGGAAGGGCATTACAATGAACATCATCCAGTGTTATGCACCCACCAACGACGGCAACGACGAGGACAAAGATCAGTTTTATGATAGGCTTCAGTCAATTATAGCGAAGTGTTCAGGAAAGGATCTGACAATCCTAATGGGGGACCTAAATGCCAAAGTCAGAATGGACAACACCGGTTACGAAGACATCATGGGACGACAGGGACTGGGAGAAAGAAATGAAAATAGTGAAAGATTTACAAATCTTTGCGCTTTCAACAAAATGGTTATAGGTGGTACAATATTCTCCCACAAACGCATACACAAGGCTACATGGATCTCACTGGATCATACTACAGAGAATCAAATTGATCATATATGCATCAATAAAAATTCAGAAGATCAATGGAAGATGTGAGAAACAGGAGAGGAGCTGATGTAGCTTCAGACCACCACCTAGTGGTTGCCGAAATGAAGCTGAAGCTAAAGAAGCAATGGATAACTGGAGCAACAGCATTAAAACGGTTCAATACAGCCTCTCTTCGGGATACTGACAAACTCAAGGAATTTAAAATAACTCTCAACAACAGGTTCTCAGCCTTACAAGATCTGCTGAACGAGGAAGAAACCACTATGGAGGACAACTGGAAAGGAATCAAAGAGGGACTAACTTCAACTTGTCAAGAGGCTCTGGGCTGCAAGAACTACCATCACAAGGAATGGATTTCCACAGAGACCCTGGTCAAAATTCAACAAAGGAGGAACAAGAAGGCAGAAATCAACAACAGCCGAACTAGAGCAGAAAAAATCAAGGCACAAAATGAATACACAGAAGCAAATAAACAAGTAAAGAAGAGCATTAGAGCCGACAAACGGAAGTATATCGAAAGCCTTGCAACGACAGCAGAGAAAGCTGCAAGAGAAGGAAATATGAAACAGCTATACGACACAACGAAGAAACTGGCAGGTAAATATAATAAATTAGAGCGACCGGTCAGGAACAAAGAAGGCAAGCTAATCACCGAGATTCAAGAACAAAGAAACAGATGGGTAGAACATTTTGAGGAACTCTTGAATAGACCAGCTCCACCGAACCCACCAGACATCGAAGCAGCATCTACAGATCTCCCGATTGATGTCAATCCACCAACGATGGAAGAAATCAAGATAGCCATCAGACAGATCAAAAGTGGGAAAGCAGCAGGACCTGACAATATACCAGCCGAAGCACTCAAGTCAGATATAGACATAACGGCAAGGATGCTCCACGTGTTATTCAAGAGGATCTGGGAGGAATAACAGGTGCCGGCAGACTGGAAATAAGGATACCTTATCAAGATACCAAAGAAAGGGGATTTGAGCAAATGCGAGAACTACAGAGGAATCACACTATTGTCAGTACCAGGGAAAGTCTTCAACAGAGTGTTGTTGAATAGAATGAAAGATGCAGTGGATGCTCAACTTCGAGATCAACAGGCTGGTTTCCGTAAGGATCGGTCATGCACAGACCAAATCGCAACACTACGCATAATCGTTGAACAATAAATTGAATGGAACTCGTCACTGTACATCAACTTCATCGACTTTGAGAAGGCGTTTGACAGCGTAGACAGGAGATCACTATGGAAACTTTTTCGACACTACGGTGTACCAGAGAAACTCGTCAACATCATCCAGAATTCTTACGACGGACTACAGTGCAAAATTGTGCATGGAGGACAGCTGACAAATGCATTCTCAGTAAGAACCGGTGTCAGACAAGGCTGTCTGCTCTCGCCCTTACTCTTCCTCCTAGTGGTCGATTGGATCATGAAAACCTCTACATCTGGGGAGAAGCACGGGATTCACTGGACAAGTAGGATGCAACTTGATGATCTGGACTTCGCGGATGATCTAGCACTTCTATCCCATACACAACAGCAAATGCAAGTGAAGACAACCAAAGTAGCAGCAACCTCAGCATCAATAAGTCTGAACATACATAAGGGAAAGAGCAAGATCCTCAAATTCAACATAGAGAGCACCGACCTAATTGAACTTGATGGTGAAACTCTGGAAAAAGTGGATACCTTTACATCCCTGGGGAGCATCATCGATGAACAAGGAGGATCAGATGCAGATGTGAGGGCAAGGATCGGCAAAGCCAGGGCAGCATTCCTACAGTTGAAAAATATATGGGACTCCAAACAACTGTCTACCAACCTCAAAGTTAGACTCGTCAATTCAAATGTCAAGACAGTTCTGCTGTATGGAGCTGAAACATGGAGAACTACTGCAAACATCATCAGAAGAGTACTAGTATTTATCAACAACTGTCTACGCAGAATATTGAATGTCTGTTGGCCAGAAACCATCAGCAACAGCCTACTTTGGAAGATAACAAACCAACTTTCAGACAAAGAGTAAATCAGGAAACGACGTTGGAAATGGATAGGACATACATTGCGGAAATCATCAGACTGTATCACGAGACAAGCACTAACTTGGAATCCTGTTGGGAAACAGAAAAGAGGAAGGCCAAAGAACACACAGCGTCGAGAACTGGAAGCAGACATTAAAAGAATGAACAACAACTGGAAAAAGCTGGAAAGGATTGCTCAGGACAGAGTTGAATGGCGAATACTGGTGAGCGGCCTATGCTCCTCCGAGAGGGGTAACAGGCGTAAGTTAGTAAGTAAGTAAGTTTATTTACGTTACATTACCTAACTATTTTCATATCACAAGTGTTACTTTTTAAGCTGTTTAATTTCCTTTTTGTATTCAATTACTTCAAGTCATTTTTATTTATCTGGGTACATTAATAAACTGAATGTATTTCCTATTTCGTCTTTATGTATCTCTATAGCAGTGGGTCAGGGTCTCATTTATTTGACTTTCATAACGCTACGACATATTGATTTCATGCGGTTTGATGTTAGGTTTCGGTTAGTATACCAAATATTCTAAAGATTACTACAAAAATCGGAGTATTGATTTCCGTGAAATGGCACACTTATATACTAAATGATTTGAATGCATGACAAGTTTTGTTGTATACGTGATCCCTGGAATCTCCCACTTGGAACTAACTGTTTATATAGCGTAGGAGGAAAAGTTGTACTGAGGACTTAATTATGATTGATTATCAGAATTAGCACAAAATTCAAAATCACTCGTAGATTTGGTTTGAACAATGCACCCTAAAGCCTTCAGCTGCAATTACGTAAAGCCACCATTTTACTTCTACAGTTAGCAGTTTGCTAAGTTGGGACATAACGATATGTAAACTATCAATAATTCATCTTGACTAGGAAAAATTCACGTTGCTTGTTGCCATAAAAACAAGATCTAACATGAATCTCCTTCTAAACTCAGTGTCACTTAGTGTGTATAGGAGACGATAAATATCTATGTGCCCCATTCCAAATTTATCACTATCACAGATACACGCCTACATGTCAACTTAATTTTGTACGTGACACTGTATGTTAACTTCCATGCACAATATGTGAGGTATTTTAATTTGATTAGTAGGTTTTGACTAGTAGATTAAGAATTAATTACCTTATATTTCAACATGAGTAGATCTAAGAAAAGATGGATTATCAATCCTAGTGAATTCATTTTTAGTTTGTTCGGCTAACATTGTGCAGGGTTGTCTTTATAAGTAATTTCCAGTAAATTCTCAGTATGTATTTGTATTATGATCACCTGTAGCTTCCACAAGTTAACCATTTTTGACAAGCTATTTACAATCTGTTTCTTACTTGGTTATTATATGATGTATTTAAAGTAGTTGTATCGCACTTTCAACATGTGGACTCACCTTACAATAGAAATAAAAGCCGTACGTACCGAATGAAAAAGCAAATTATTTTGATGTTGGAGAAGTAACTACAGTAGACACGTAATGAAACTAAGCACCGGAAACCATTTATTTCAAATTTCTTTGAATAATGTCGGTTAATCTGGTTTTCGCAAAGAATTATACAAGGATCTATGTTTCACTATCAAAGTACTCGTAAATACGACTCTTGATTCACATTAAACACGGCTAACAGACGAGAACCATTTCTGTATATGTAACCAAACCATATAGCAGACGAATTATATACAACACTACAGTGCCTATGACTACGCAAGTTACGTGACAGAGTACAACATGTTACATAAGATGATAAACATCATTAGGTTCCAGGATTAAAAAAGGAGTTTATTGAAAGCGATTTCTAATAATCTTCTTTATAATCACTAAATGAACACAAATTTATGAATGTAACGACTAATGTTTGCATAACAACAAGGTTGCCAACCTGCACATAAGCCTATAGATTGATTAAAAGAAAAAAGCATTAGCATATGTCAGAGTTGGTTGAACGAATTGGGTGGTGTTTACACATTCAGAGTTCATATTACTTCGCTAGTGGAGAAAGAAACAATATTTTCCGTGAACACTTTTAGTGCGGCATATGAACAGAAGGAATTACTAATGTGTCGTACTAACATAAAAAGCTAATCCGTTTCACGAATGGTTTGTGGCAAATTATTCCAGATTCTTGAGAATTTATTTGTGAAGTATTTCATACAAAAAGTGGATTTAAAATGTGCCGTTTTTGTTTTTAAGGCCGAATTGTCAAGTCTATAACAAGAAGGTCCTTTGAACTAGATTGCACTAAGCGATTGAAAAGCTAATTTATTTAGTATATAAAAAATTAGATTTAGTTCCAGCCGGCGCCTCCCGAAAGTGTGTAATTCTGACTTAGCGCATCTAGTTTTATAATCCAATAAAAAATCAGTCCTAGAAATTACAAAGATTACAGAGACGTTGAACAGATCCCAGTCTCAGTTTATTCCTAATGCAAAAATTACTGAAAACAGAAGTGCAGTGTTTTATTAGTGATCGCACGCATACTTTGTAAAACATAATGCCGTAATCCTTGTTATGAAGACTGCGTAGTATGTACCTAGAAGTCTATTTGACTCAGATGCTAGGAGAATAACAGAGTGACAGAGTATAAAAATACTCAGCTAGAAATCAAACACTCCCTGAAACCTCAACATATTATTACCGTTTATGGAGGGATCAAAATTAAAGAATATATCTCTAACGACGCTCATGAATACTTTACGACAGACTTATTGTGATCGGTAATGACCCTACTGGGTATATAGGTAGGTTCATGGGAAGGGAGTAAAATCACCAGCGTACAGAAATGGTCTACACAAAATGAAGCACATGCAAATGTCGTTTATGCAAGTTATAAAGAACATATTGGCTTAAAACTCTACTTTGTATAACTCCACCTATGATCTGTTTATCTTTCATCAGAAGGGAGTATTTAAGCAATTTAGTATCGGTAACTTATTAAAGTGTTTAGATAGAAAAGTAATCTATTACTTATTTCCCTTAAAATGAAAACTTGCCTGAGAAGCTTCACACAGACGATGACAAAATACGATGTTAAATAACCAGTAACAACAGTATGCGTGGACTTCAATCAAACTTCGATGAACTAGTTTCTTGCAGCATGTAGTGATTAATGTCACTATGCACGTCAGCCACATAAGTGCAAGCGATTGTATCATTGTTGGATGTCGCTTCTCGTCAGTCGCATGATACATTGATCTCGGGGTGACTTGAAGTAGTTACCCTAGGACCCCTGTAGCTGGGTCACAACTAGTGCCTTTAAAATAGTATGAGTTCTAAGATGATCAATCATTAGGTTCGATCCATAAGTGTTCACTTCGATCCACACTACCATAGTTAGGTCCAAGTTGGGGCAATGTCTGACGGCAGCATATCCTTTATTAAAGGGGGAATTGGAGCCCCTTTCCAGAAAGAGTATGAAGGACAGCCACCCTCCTATAGCTGGAGTTGCTCAGTTTACTGTGGGACATATAACTTAATACGCTAAAATTCTAAGCTTTTTCTTGCCGGAAAGTAATAAATGATTTAAGTACTACTAACAGAATACTAAAAAATGACTTCCGTGCCGACTTATCTTTTCCCTTATTGCAACAGTCAGAATATCACAGAGACCATAATAGTTGAGACGGGGGGTGGGTTCAAAAGCCAAGAATAAATGAAATTTCTATGGCACACAGTTTTTCAACAGAGTGATCAACTTCTTGAACCTACTAATAGAAGAGGTGGAATTTACGCCTTCAGTCAACTCACTGAAAAGTAGAATAAACACTCAAAAAAGTTCACTGGAAAAAGACTAATACTGGCTTTAAATATATCGCCCTTCAAACCAATAATCTGAATCTAAATTACGTTATAATCAGGGTCACGTGTTCAACAAATTTAATTCACTTATTTCATTTTATTGATATGTTTGACTAACGCCAACAAATACAGTCAACAATCAAAGTATCCTGAAAAACAAAACGCAAGTAGCGGATGTGTCTAATAAATGACTACATCAAGTGATGAATTCAGAAGTTCAAATGCACTGTAGTGGTGTAGGCTGGGTTGGTCCAATGTTGTGTGTATGTACTTAGCAAGCAGACGATGGTGACAATCTTAAGACCTAGTGAAAACAGTTAACAAGGTCGAAAAATGAAGAAAACAACTATTAGCAAATGCCCACTTACGTCATCTGAAATCACTCACATGCCCAAACGCCTCGTAAAGTAGTATTAACATGTGTATATATGCTTGAAAACAAAGTGAGAGACACAACCACAAAATGCTGATACCATAGAAAAACGTAATCTGTAATATAAAAACTCCTTCACTTTGAATGATGTAATTTGACGACAGTTAATAATTTGTAAAGAGCAACACGGTGTTGCTACAAAATTGCCAACCAACACTCTAATTACCTGTCAGATCTGCAAGAGAGGCCACATTCGCCATTACCTTTAACAATTTTTTGAGGTAAGTACAAATAACTTCCGTCAAACCAGATTACTAGAAACACTCACCGGTCTTAAAAGCTGTTGCACATGTGAGTAGGTAAACTGGATAGTCCCAAAAACCTTGAACTGGATCTTGATATCAAAGCACTAGACTGAAGAAATCAATTGTCTATTCGCCAACTCGTCATGAAAATATTGGATATACTTATTTACAAAAATGCCGCTGCACCTATATATTGACCTTGTGCTCAAGCACTTCGTGGCGGGTTGTTACTCCGCTTTGGGATGGAGGCTGAGGCTAGTTACGACTTTGTTGCCAATGCTGAAGATGAACTCGGATTCAAAAAAGGGAGTATTTTAAAGGTTAGTTATGTCTTACGTATTGATTAATGTGACAATCTTCCATTATAAGCCTCACGATTGTATTTACATTTACAACGCGCCGTATATATATATATATATATATATATATATATATATATATATATGTCTTCAACGATACCCATAGGTATCAAAAATATATTTTATGGATATACACAAAGACAATCCATGGCATATGCCTGACAAATTGCAAATATATCGATTTAGGATAGCCGCTGTGTTCTTGTTTACGCCGGAAACAGACCTTAAGTGTCTGGTATATTTTCTGCACATAGATGTTTAAATGTTTGACATGGTTGACTGTAGATCGTAAGTCATAGTAGGAGTTTAGTAGTTACTGTTTCTGTACATTTTGATCTTAAACATTGGTTAGTTTGATCACTTCGTGGTTGCTTAGTTTTCTGATATATATTTCTAACGGGTTTATCATTATACTGATAAGCCGAGGCAAATCATCATTGTTCACAACTTGAGCAGCTAGTCACGCTTTTGTAAATTTACTATTATTAGTAAAAGCTGCTGACGATACTCTACTTTGAATTGAAAGTCAAGTGTTACGACTAAAGCATTTGAAAATGTGAAAGCTCTGTCTTAAGTGTTTATCATCTAAACTTGTAACCTCTAGTTATGTCTGTCAGGGTCATTACTTACTACTTTTGCTTAATTTCATCACAGCATTGCTTAAGATGATGTGATACTTGTCCGGAATTTCGGAAATCGTTCTCATATATATATATATATATATTATTCAGATGACGTCATCCAGTGTGTTAAGAACTCATTTATGTTTCCTGACAGTCTATCACTTTTAGGATTTGTTCCGCTTTCTGTGAATACGGGCTTTCGCTTCATTATTGATATATCAGCTGAACTGTAGATGGAGAGCGAAGTAATCTAGCACATGGACTACGTGTAAATTTTATCAGCCCTTATAGGCTAGTTTTTGACTAAGTGTCAAAACAGATTCAGGATAATTACTTAATCCTAAATTTTATTGTTAATAAATTGCTTGACTACGTTAAGTGTACATCATTTATCCTCATAGATACTGTGTGTGGAGGACGATCCTAACTGGTACCTTGCTGAACAGGAAGGCCGAACAGGTTTAATACCATGCAATTACATTACAATGCGTCCTCATCCTTGGTACATCCGACACTGTAGTCGTATGGAAGCTGAAGAACGACTTCAAGAAGTTGATCAAGAAACAGCTCAACATTTACAACCTGACGGAGCTTTTATATTGCGTCAAAGTGAAGCAGATGGTAAAGGATTTAGTTTGTCTGTCAAGTAAGTGTTTTCGAACAAATAAGTCTTAGCGTTATCCAGTCATATTGTGAATGCATTTTCGAAGTTGTCATTTTTCCCATCATTTAGTAGGTTTTTTTCTAGATAAAAGTCCAGCACTTAAGTATCGACTTATGTGCTAAACTTTAAGCTAGTTATTACTATAAGTGGTTCCTTGGAGTGATAATATATAATATAAACCAGTGTGTATATTCACACAGTTATGCAGTATAATTCACAAGTTTCAAACACTACTTGTCAACTATTCTCAGAGGATTTGAATAGCACCTAGTGCAGTTTTAGTTCATATTCATCCGATTAAATGTGCTAAACATTCAATTATTGTTTGCCGCATCCATCTGTAGAACATTGATTCAGTCTTTTTGTACCATGGAATCTCAGTTCACTGATTTAGCCACTTGAAACCAGTGGGTTTAGGGACATTCAGTTTACAGGAATCTGGGGAAAAGGGGAAAATCGTTGCCCATCAAACTGGTTATCACTCCTTTTCGGACTCGTGTATTTCTAGATTTTGCGATTAAGAACATTATGTTTTCGGCATATACCCACTATATAAATATATCTGGAATGGTTTTTCTGGATGGCATTCCACCTCATAACCATACCCTCCATTTATGTCATTGTCAGCGGTCTCTCTCGGCGACAAAGAAGCTCATGTTGGAGTAACTATTATTTTTTTGATGATTCTTTCGAAAATTACAGTCTTGGGCTAAATTTGTGTGGTTATGGGTATTTTACTAAATATGTTTTGAAAATTAGTTAATGCTGTTGTGAATCTTCATCGATTGAGATGGTTGGGATATGCATTACATATGCCCAAACACAGCCCGCCCCACCGCCCATTGTCGACTGATGTTAGACAATAATGGAAGAACGCTAGGGGTGGCCAGATCAAAACATGACATTAGTTAATGAATTTACTGACTGCTGTTCAAGCCGTGTTGGTAAATGTAGACGACCCGGTTGAGTTCTGCGTGATTGTCGCAACCACTGCTTGGAGACTGTGGGTGACATGATTCATCTTGGACCCATAGTTATTTTAGACTTCTTTTGTCCCTGTATCATATTCTATATATTCACACGTTTTCTTACTACCGATGTGACTATTACTTTTAATTCGGTCTTCATCTTGCTGTGCTGATAAAGTGTGGTAACTTGGACCAGTGCATATATATCCCAGTTCCAATTCATACACGACTGAGCAGTTTAAAACTGGAGGTCTTGAGTTCAGTCTCTACTGGAGTCAGGTGCAGACTACTAAGGATTTTAGAACTCGGATGAAGGATTGATTATTCTCTTATTTTTATTAGTTTTGATGATGTTAGTATAAGATTTGGGGCTCCTGATGTCTGTTCAGAAAGACTGTCAATACTCCACGATTAAACTACTCATCTCATAGAATGCAAATTCATATTTTCATTTCATAGATACTAGTACCCACTGCGTTTTAAAAGGCTTTTAGGTACCAATGGACTATTACATTTTGCTCAAACAATGTTCTCTGCTTCCGTATTGATTTTACCAGTGTACGGTTTAGATTAACGTCGATTTGGCTCGCTTCATTTTTAAAGTTTTCACTTGGATTATTTAGTATCATTTCTCACAATTTCGTACTCCTGAAATAAATCTTTGTGTTTGCAATTCATTAATTTCTTTCTGTTTTTACTTATCCAATCTACCTACTGCTGTGTAACTTCCAGACAAGGTTGTGAAGTACTTCACTTCAAGGTACTTCAAGATGAAGCTGGAAAATATTTTTTTTGGATATCTAGGTTCGATTCCGTTAACCAATTAATTGATCATCATCGAAAGACAAGTATATCTCGTAATCGTTTGTTGACTTTAGTTGATCTTGTCCCATCTAAGGTGAGTTTATATGTACCCGTAGTTGGTGTGTCTTGGATGCTGATGATACTTTTTGTGTTTTTATTTGTATATCTGTTGTAACTTTCAAATTGGAATAGTGGGAGTCTATATATGTACGGTTACGGTTGTTAAAAATCCTCAGCAATCCTTGTGTTGTACATATTATTCTACTATTACTTCTGAGGTTATCCATAACACTAAATGTTCGATATGTTTTTAGTTTTTACACTCATTTAGTGTGTAAGTAAAGCATGTCGGTGTGTAGTTTTCGCTTTGGTTTTCATTTCGAGAGTCTGGGGCTATCCGCAACTTCTTGCCGAGAAAACGTCGTTATTAAAAGTCCGGCATGTCGGACCAAGTGTATACATCTATACATTCTCAATTAGGACGCTACCCGTGATTAGGCGAGTGAGATTAAACATTTTGTACCGAGTGTAGCCATGTGTTATTATTCATTTTTATTCGATAAAAGTAGATACCGCTACATATGCATCCAATCATTTTTGAGAGCCATACAATTCTCTTATCACGCCTAATAGAGATCACTCTGTCGTAAATTGACATGGTGATTTTGTGACTGAACGATACAGGTCTCTATTTGAAATCTTTAGGTCCTTATTGGATTAGCCCACATGTGAAGTAATCGAATGGGCACAAATTAAAATGATATATCACCAAAATAACCTGTAATTAGTCAAGGAGTGTAGCCAGATACAGCGGGTTACACTAAAAGGAAAGACTATTTGTGTATTTGACTTTCTTGTTAATTGTATTAACACAATATTGCTATCGGTCAGATTATCGGGTTCATCGCAACCAGGTATTGCGTGACGATGTGTCTGACTTAACGCAGTATATTATCGTATTGTGATGGATATATTTCATTATAAAATTGTATTTATATGTTGAACTGGTGCTCCAGTTCTTGACTAAAACATTAGTCTGTTTAATGTTACTACTATCATCTTACATTAAATGTCATTTATCTTTCTGTCCCATTTATTTTTCTTTTACAATGTTGACGTTTTAGTGATGAGCACTTTAAAGACTAATGTATGACGAATATAAACAGTGCGTCAAACGCAATCTCCATAAAACCACAGCGACTTAATGTTGCTTTTTGTTAGTGCTGTTATCTTTAATAGACATAACAGTACACATTTATTGTGTAGTTTCTTAGTTATGCATCCAATCAATTTGTTTGTAGACCTATTTTTAATGCAATTCAATAACTGCTTAGAAGTTCCCACGTTCGTTTGTTTGCTTGGCCTAGCACTAGCACTATTAATTAGTCGACAAATAGGTGAATAGTTAATGCTCATATCTACAACAATTTGATTGGAAGCCAGTTTTTCAAGCCCTTATCTAACACCATACAAACCTTAAAATCACTGTGTATTATATTTGTTTTGCACTTAAGCTAGATTTTTACCCCTTCGTCAGCTGTTGGATCCTGAGGGATATCTTCAAAAATCTTTGAATGTCTCTGCAGCAACATGGCAGGATGAATTGTTTCCAATTTTCGGCCTACCAACACTTCGGGCGATATTTTGTTGGGAGTAGCATCATTTGGTGTAATTTGATAAGCTAATAAAACGCTTTGTAGGCTATCAAATGTTCTCTCCCCCTTCGATTTCACTAGCACCATCATGGTAGTATTGAGGAAACGTTCAGCCTGTCCATTTGACTGCGGTTAACGCACGTAGTTGGTAGCATAACGGCGACAGAACTCCTAGAAATGTTCAGGTCTTAACTGAAACCCGTTATCTGATAGTGCATGTTGGGGGAAAATCTCTATTAATATTCCCAAGGTTTCTACTGTTAGATTTTAGTACCACGGGCACGATTTCTGTCCATTTTGAATAGGCTTCCTCCAGTACACAGATGCATGACATCATTTATTGCCCTGTCTCCTCCAAGGCTTTTCTCATTGTGGCCTGGATATACACTGTTTGGCAGCCTGTTGACGGTTGTTACGACTCTTGACAAAATTGACGATGTATTTATCCATCTGCTTGCCCATAGGCAATATGTTACCTTCGCTCCACACCTGAATGTCTGATGTGAAGTTGACACAGTACCTTGTCTAGTAGGTATTTTAGTATTACCATGCTCTCACCAAATACTGAATGATTATTAACAATACAGAGAGAATTCCTTTGTACACTTTGGCCATTTGTTTTCAACGTATTGTTTGGCATTACTTGTCACCGAGTGATACTTATTTAATACCCTCTAGTTACTGCTAACGCTCAAATAGCGCTTGATAAGTAATTTACTGTATAATTCTTAGTAGATTAAGTATCAGTTACTGACTTCTCGGATTTTGTTGAGCGTTCGCTTATTAATCGAAACCTGACTCTTCCGTTCGACGATGTTGTATATCGTAATTATGTCCTGACTAGATTAATTTCTATTGCTTTAAGTGATTTGCCGCGTGTGCTTGTACTCCTAGTCTTTAGCCAGTAATAATCAATTGTAGTTCTTTAAAAGCATAAATTTCCGGCCATATATGAGCTTGTAAAATCGTCAGACAGCAAATTCCAAGAATAAAGCTTACTTTTTTTGTTTGATGGGATTTTATTGCTCCACCCGACAATAGTGCATGGGTATCTACGAGTTTTTCTTCACGGTGTCCTCGAAAATCAACCTCTCACGCTACAAGTTTTCGTGACATGATTCAACGGTAGATACGGACTATAAATTTAAAATACCTTAAAGAATCATTTTTTTTAAAATAAATAATACATCCCTAAAATTAGCTCACACGAATTTCACTTTCCGTACATTCACACAGAATTGTCTCATAACCTACTGCGTGTATTTATGCTCATTTGCATTGATGTTGATTAGATTGCACTGTTTTCTTTTTTGAAATGTTCATTTTATTATCTTATGCAACCTGTTTTAAATATTGCTAGATCTGTTCATATTCATGAACAAGAGTCCTCTTTTAGAATAAAAACTATTAATGTTAAAATACTACTAGTTGATACCTTGTCGACTTAGTATACGCAGACGATATAGCCCTGCTCGGCGAAAACGCTGACAATATGCAGTCTTCTGAGCACCTTGAGTAACAATACAAACATATTCTGAATGCTTTTATCTCCATACAAACGCAAAATGTTACTACAAGACTGATCTGCATCATCACATAGTATTGTCATAGGGAATGAAGTAATTGAGCACGTTTACCACTTCACTTATTTTGGAAGTCTCATCACTCCTGATTGGTCGGTGTTTGACAAAATCTGAGCACGCATTCAGAAAACTCGTTTGGCTTCTACCAACTTACGTCACTTATGACGTAGGCAAGATATCCATCTTCTAACGAAAGGTCAAGTGTACTGCGCAGCAGTCCGCTTTGTTTTAACTTCTGAGTGCGAACCATGAAAATGGAAGATATACAGATAGTAGAGATCTTTGATCGTAGACGTCTTCGTACTTTCGTCCGTATATCATGGAATAACCGAATAAGTAATATTGATGTCAGACAGTTTACTAGGAAAACATGGCAAATCAGTCAAGGACGTACGTCACGTACGCCCGACCACTACCTACCTCCGCACACGATGTTGACTTGAGTAGGAGTAGGATGGGCAAACAGTAGGGTTAGCCAAACCAAAACATAGCATCGGTCTATGAAGTCTAACTGTTGGTCTGGACTATACTGATAGATGCTGACTAGTTGATTGAGGTCCACGTGATAATCATAACCAATGACTGGAGTCACTAGGTGACATTGCTCAGAATTGGTCACAATGGCGCATGTGTAGTCACTTCCTATTTTCATGCAAATCTTAAGTTCCATTATTCTTTAATTCTTCCTTTTTATGTTCTTTTTTCATGTTATTCTTATAAATTAGATCTTATTGTGCTAATATTATATAGCAATTAGAACCTATGGACATATATGCCAAGTTTTATGTTGTTAATGACTAACTGATTGATTATTTCTTACCTTGTCAGTCAATGAGTCCGTCATGAATAACATAGAATCTGGTACATAAGTGTATCAATCCAAGTTGCTATATTATATCAACACAGCTAAATGAAATTATTAAGACGAATATCATAATAATTTGAAGTAGCACAAGAGATAGAAATAATATATTCAAAAGAAAGAAAGGTATGTAATAATTTTATGGGCCAGGATCTAATTACAAACAAAAACGGAAATTATTTGCGTCAATGCGATTGATTTTGAACCATTCTATCAAATATTTGACCACAATAGTCTAAGACCGCAACCACGTAATCTGTATTAACTAACATAGCCCACATCAACTTTGAGTAACTTGAACCGATGTCGCGTTTTGATCTGGCTGACGATAACATTGTCCCAACATATTCCTACATACGTTGTAAGCCACCTCATTGTATAGAGATCCATAATGTTATCAATCGACTTGTTATATTTGCTTAGCACCATTCTGTTAACTCCATAATTGCTCACTCAGTGATCCCAGCAGACCGGAATGATCCCTCAAGACATTATTATCAAATACCAAATATGAATATTCTGTATTTTTAAAGGTCAGGTTTCATAGTTATGTAGTTGAAGTAAATGAACTCAGTTTACTCATCCTTGAGTTAATGGATGAACATTTCAAATACATCACAGATAACACGATTTGGTAAAACGCCTATCCACTTTTTTAATCCTGTGCCGAGACTTCGACAAAATCAGACCTATCAGGGTTGACCAAATTACTACTTACACAATCCTAACCTTCAAAATATTGTGAATGACTACGCTTAGATTGATTTCGAAATGTTGCGAAAAAGTTGCTCACTTCATTTTTTGCTTCTCTTAAAAACAACGGTTTCCATTCTAGTGTGTTTAATGGTACTAACAAATCAAGTGTGAATATATACACACCCGAAGCACACAATCGGAGTCAATATTTGTAATTTCGATGTGGTTTGTTTTAGAGTTCATTATTACTTGTCAATTGCATAGCAATCTATATGTTAGTATAAATTTACGTCAATTCATAGGGTCACACTAATTTGCATTAGTATTCGATATTGTGTTTCATCGGCATCAAAAACAAACAAAAGTTGAATCATTGTACATAACATACTTTATTTGCTAAGTAATTAATTATTTAGTCAAGTTTGCTTGCAAATATTAATGAAAGCTCATCTCGTATGGAGCAGTAGTCAGAATACTCTATTGATTTAATTACATTGAATCACAGACTCAAATTCAGTCTCACTTACCTGTCATATAGATTGAGGAGAATCTGCTCTTCAGAAATTCTTTCTTATGAGTACTTACCTATATCTACTAAAAGCCCTACTCACTGCCTTCACGTCGCGAGATTTTATTGCTAAAGTGAGAGGTTGACAACTTAACTATCTGGGGCTTAAACCGAACTTCCAAATACAACGTCTGTTATCCGGTAAATGAAATCAAATATTAAAAAACTCAGTATAGGTCAACGACATGTCAAATAAATAAATCCTATTTATGTTTGCACTTTCGTTTTGTCCATATGGTGTGACGAATATGATAATACTTTGCTGACTCGTGAACTCATTATGTATTTTTTACTGTCCCATCTAAATCTAGCGTTTTCCTACAAATGTTCGAAAATATCAACTTGATCGCGTTATTGCTCGATTTGATTTTATCACGAAAGATGCCGGTGAATTATCTTTACATCGTGGTGATGTTATCGAAGTAATTAATCGTGATGACGAAAATTGGTGGCGTGGTCGAACATCTGATGGACGATGTGGTCTGTTTCCATCAAATTATGTAGATGATTTACCTTCAGTTATATAATTAATAAGATAAATAAATATTTTCCTTTCCATTAAGAAATTAATGGAATAATCATTCATTCACAAATGTGTTGCCTCGATAACTTTCTTTTATACTTCGAGACCTTTGTTTATGTAAACATGTGTACCTGTATACACATATTTACTTTCTTTATACATACACATCTGTCTATGCCTTTTACCAACAAACTGTTAGTTGTTAACCTCTCCTAGCTTCATATTTATATTCTTTTTAAAAGTTTCATTTTAATATTCTTCAGAAAAATAAACCGGTAGTATATAAAGAAATCAAATATATATGCACAAATGATATTAATCTATTAAAGTATTTGTAATTCTGTTTAATATTAATTATTCAAGCTCCCTATTTGCTTATCTTGTTTTATTATTGTTATTATTATTATTCAAGTCATTAAATTTATTTAATTATAACAAATGAAGTAAAATCTCTTTCTTCATGTAACTATTATATATGTATATGCATGGTTATATTCAATGTATAAATTACCGTATTAACACTATGTTTTACCTTTATTGTGACAATAATATCTTTTCATTGAAACTGTTTCTGATGAAATTTACATCCATCTTACTACTAATGTTTCATCATATTGAATTTTCTGTTAATTCATCTCATTGTTTATTTGTCGTTAATATTTCACAAATTCATATTTCATCATAATTACTACTTCAATTTATAGGATAAATTGAATATTATTTACTGACTACTATGCATCATTATACTATTCTCCATAATTATATTTGCTTGCCTTGCATTATCGGTTTTTTTTTGAAGCCTATTACTTTCTTTGTTGTATAACGGAGATGGTAGTAACCATTGTCACTATCGTTACTTTGTATTTCTTGTACACTGATTAGTTGACATGTTTGTATACTATTTGCTTACATTTTAAACTTTCGAATTCGTTATTCTTTGCATCCTTTCCATGTTAAGAGTAGAACGGAGTACTTTGTGAATAATTACTTTATTATTATTATTATTATTAATTTACATTCTGACGTTTATAAATTGCCTTCTCTGTCGTAATTTCTTATTGTTACTGTAACTGCTGACACCAGTGATTACGTATATTGATTATCATTAATTGTAATTCTGGACAGTTTTAAGAAATAATAACAACTAACCAATTAATATTATGTATCAGAAGAAATTTTCCAGTATCATTTATAGAAATTATTCAAAATGTAACTCGTTATACGATTATTACAAATTGATAATTTGCATGACTCTTAATTCGCTAAATGATGAATGAAATATAGTAGCTGAGAGATGATTTTAGTCTTAATGTATAAGAAAGGTCTAAATTATGAACACAGTGTAGAATAATAATTTCTTTGTCTAACAAAATAAACATGATTACGTAGTACACATAAATGGATGATACAGATTCATAGGTTACTCAAATGCCAATAAAATTTTTATTCTGATTATTAAGCCTAGAACTTAATCTGTCAAATCAGTAGGATTATCTTTTATCTAAATACACTTATTTGTAGTTCATCGTATATTAACTAGCTAGTCAAAATACAAAACTTAAATATCAGATTTTTACATTGAATATTTTCATATGTATTGTTTTAAGATTGAACGCACTGGTTACTAAACGTTCTCGTTATACTGTATGTTACCAAGAAATGTAAATGTGACTAAAATTCACAATGGCATTATCAACACTGTATATCCGAATCGCTTAGCTATATGCCAAATAACCAAAAACCATTTTAACTGGACTTTGGGATTAATAGGTTTTCACGGATCTCATAAGCATTTCAGTACGTCTGAATCATCTGCTCTCAAGGTTAGCTGATGTACAAAAGTCTAAGGCCTACTCATACCGCTTCATGTGACCTTGAACTTTAGGATTAATGGGGAATATTGTTATTGCTTGGAAATTCTTCTTTTTGTTCAAAACAAGATATATAAATGGTGATAGAATGTCTTCAAGTTCTACATTTATAAATCCATGTAAACAGCCAACTCACAATGTGTTCACTTGTAACTTTGGGGTCGTTGGAACGAGCCAGTAAGTATTTTGACTCTACGAATACAACCTGATACATATAAATGCTTATTGATTTGCACGGCCCTACAGCAACCAAAAAACGAAGAGGTAGAGGGTGGGGAAGAATAGCATCAACGAACAGGAGTCATTAAACAGAGGCAACTGATAATATTTACCAAATAATAGACCGAAACAAGAAAAAAATACAAAACAATAAAGACTAAACTAGGGGAGTTGTGTTCAGATCGCGGGGTGATAGATTCCCAGTAAAATTACAATAACTTGAGGAGAAAAATAATTATTACAAATAATAATTACAAACCTCTGAACAGCTGACAATTTAGAGAATACAAATATCATATTTTGTGGATGTTAAACAATCATAGTTTAATAGTCTATGTTATTGCATTACCAAAAAAAGGACTGCAGGTATTGTACTTCCCAGTTTTTATCCTTTTTTCAACATTACTAAACAAAGCTGCTCAAAATCCTATGCATTATGCTTTTGATGTATCGACCCTAGTTGGAAATCGTCAACATGCCATAACTACAATTTCATGAAAACCCAAACCATGCAGTTTTGTATTTTTTTTAATATTATCACAGCTATTCATACTACGACTAAGTTGTAATTACAGTAATCAAATAAATTTTTTAGTTATGAGAATACAAAGAAGTTTATATGTACAATAAATATATTAAGTTATCTTACATTGCATATAACTATTTACTTATATAAATTTATGGGCAAATTGATGCTAAACATCCTGCTTATTGTATACAATGCTTAAGTTTTCGAAGCTTCTACTATTTAGTGAACTTTAAGTTTGATATGGTAAACTTGTTATGACGCGATGAATGCCAATTAGATGTGCCTAGTCGATAATTGTGCATCTGCTTTATTCCTACTTAGTCCAGAGCCGGAATAAGAAGAACACAAGCCGAGAGACCAACCAGACAGAATCGAATTGTATTTCAATCATTCCTTTATATATACACAAAATCAGACCACACAGTCGACCAATTAGGAAATTAACATTAATACAGAACAAAGGAAACAGCGGTAGTGAATAGGGACAACTTGTACACAACTAATTAACTGTAGTCCATAATAGAAGGCAATATAATAACAGCGAATATGCTAAACTGGAGGATAGGGCAAGAGGAACGTAACAATCATAGAAATGTAATGTTTACACTACTTATGACCAGAATAAATGAATTACTTCTCGAAAACACAGTTCTGAAAGTCTTTCACTCTTTTTTAGTAGTCCGACATAACAAAACTGTAAGTTTAACTTAGTCTATTACTAAATAAGCTTAAGAATGCCGACTAAGTGCATCTGTTAACTAATTGTATTTCAAATAATATTTGATACATCAAAATCTTTATTAACATATAACATTACTATACTTTATTCATCTAATTAATTAATTTGTTTACATAAACTAATGCGATTTACACTATAATCAAATGATAGAACTTTTTTTTTGAAAACAGATCTCATTGTATACTTTGTTCTCTTTTTCTTCATAAATTTATTGTTTCATTTTGTTTAACCTCTGTTAAATGTGAGTAGAACTATTTTATGAGATAATTTTACTTCAATGTTGATTCATACTGAATGTATGTTGTTAAGTGATGAATAACTATTTCTAATCATTTAAATAAGACACTGTTTTTTTTCAAAGTTAGATATGTGTTATGATGCGAGAAAACTGGGGGGTTGGGTGACTGAGTGCCAAATTACTAGTGCCTAGTCGGTAACTGTGCGTCTGCCCTGTGCCCACTTAGTCCCAAGCCGAAATAAGAAGAATGCGAGCCAATAGATCAGCCAGACAGGATCGTATTATACTTCAAGTATTCCTTTATATATACATAAAATCAGACCACACAGTAAACCAATTAGAAAATTAACATGAATACAGAACGAGGGAAATAGTGATAGTGAATAGGAACAACTTGTACACAACTAATTCACTGTAGTCCATAACAAGAGACAATATAACAACAGTAATTATGCTAAACGGGAGGATAAGGTAAGAGGAATATAACAATAATAGAAACAAAATGTTTACATTACAGACAGTTAGAATAAATGAAATAGTGTTCTCAAAACACAGTTCTGAAAATTTGTTACACTTCTTTGTGGTCCGGCATAACAATATGATCTCATAAAATAGTATCCATTTGTGAAATTGTGTAATTCATGGAACAGTTAATTTATACTACACCAAGCAGGATTAAAGAATGAGGACGAATCAACGAAATGGCGATTTTTTGTTTGTTATAAGGTTATAAAGTATAGTTTAGTTAAGAATACTAACGATTTAACACATGTTACCTAATTTTGACTGGGAAATCATTGTCAGCTATTTACAAGAGAAAGGTTTATTGAAAAGAGCATGTTTGTGCGACTGTGTTGAATCTGTGCACATGGATGAATGTTTGGAGAAGCGCGTTAAATCTATATTTAGGTGTCATATATGTTGGCTAAAACAATCACTTAGATTTGATTCATTTTTTATGCGTTCAGAAATTTCCTTCCAGCCACTAATGGTCCCGGTAATGTAGTGGTTATAAGATACACCTGTAACTGCATCCATACTGTTAGGGTAGATAGTTTTCATGTTTAAACCTACCTTAGATATCTCGAAAAAGAACACTTTAAAAGGATTCTTGACTGCAAGGAGGCTACCCCTTGTCCCAGTAATTAAATAATATGTCGAAGCAGAAAGAGCTATTTACGCCGATTATTTGAAGTTATACAAGTGCATATTAAGGCTTTGATACAATCATCATATCGTTGTTTACAGCCGGCTGTTTGTGGATTTTACAACAGGAATTCACACAAATAACATGAAAGCGATGTGGTCTGGGTTAAAAAAACTATCTTGTATGCATTTGAGTAATAGTTCATTTTGGTAGTTCTAGAGCGAAGGAGGGATTTTATGAAGTTTTACAAGATGTAGATATTTATTATATTCAGGTTTACTAATTTCGTAACTGACAACACTGAGAGGCAAATTCTTTATCCACAGATGCATCAACATTTGCATTCCACTATTTGATAATAGTGTAGTGGTAAATAATCCTTAAAATAAATAGTTGCATAGGCTATCGACATTGATGCTGACCACGTTTGTTTTAGCGGATACGACTAGTTGAAATCGCTTGGTCAGGCATCACCACCAGATCTCAACATGATGCACCGTAGGAAGTATCTTCTTCTCTAGTTTGCCAGCCTGGATGTTGCTATTCCACTGACGCTCTATTTATGATCAAATGTAATGTCTCTTCCATCCTTGATTGCCTTCTGAATTCTTCTCATTCGTAATAGTGGGTCCAATCGTTTGAATTTACTCTGGTTATACGACGAACGTAACTTGGTCATATACCGGGGTGCACTTCAATAGTTTCAAATTTATTTTCAAAAAAATATTATATCAGCAATTGCTATTTATTGATAAATACTAAAGCGAGATACATTTTCAGAAAATAAAGTGTTTTTATATGTTGTTTGTATCCGTAATAAAATGTCCTTGGTTCGGTATATCAACGAGCCTAGGAAGACTGAAAACCCATTTCATTTTAGAATAGTAAACATCAGCAGCAGCGTGCACTCGGTACCGTATCACTGATGATCAAACTTATGATATTCACGTCTCGCAACATTCGTCTAACCATGGCCGCCAATAGGACAGCCTCCTGTGGTAGAACTCTACAGATACTTCGGTTTCTAAAATGTAAAAACTAATTACCTAACGCAACAAATACTAATCGACTACAATTCTAATACGTAAGCTAGAAATAATTACTTACGCACTTGACACATCAGTGAGTAACTAGACGCAGTGGCGCTTGACGTTTGATCCATAGGTACCATGTTTCGGGAACCAGTGTGAACATCAACACCAGAATATGACAAATGCATTCAGCTGATGATTTCCAAACAAGATAAATCATGTCTTCTAGATCATAATTTCATTACCATTGCTTACTTACTTACGCCCGTTATCCCTTACAAAGAAGCATAGGCCACTCACCAGTATTCTCCATTCAAATCTGTCCTGAGCGATCTTTGCTAGCTGTTTCCAGTTGCCGTTCATCATTTAGATATCTGATTGCAATTCTCGACATAATGTGTTCTTTGGCCTTCCTTTTCTCTGTTTCCCTACAGGATTCCAAGTTAGTGCTTGCAACATGATGCAGTCTGATGATTTCTGCAATGTATGTCCTATCCATTTTCAACGTCTTTTCCAAGTTTCCTCTTTGTCTGGAAGTTGGTTTGTTCTCTTCCATAGTAGGCTATTGATGATGATGTTTAAAACAGTTCCCCACGTTTCATCTTCATACAGCATAACTATCTTGCGTTCGAATTGACGAGTCTAACTTTGAGGTTGGTTGACAGTTGTTTGGAGTTCCATATATTTTTCAGCTGTAGGAATGCTGCCCTTGCTTTGCTAATCCTTGTTTTTACATTTGTATCGAATCCTCCTTGTTCATCGATGATGCTCCCCAGGTACGTGAAAGTATCCACATCTTCCAGAGTTTCACCATCAAGTTCGATTAGGTTGGTGCTCCCTGTGTTGTACTTGAGCATCTTGCTCTTTCTCTTATATATGTTTAGGCCTAATGGTGCTGACGTGGATGCTACGTTGATTGTCTTCGCTTGCATTTGTTGGTGTGTATGTGATGGACGACCTAGACCACTCGCTAAGTCCGAATCAACAAGTTGCATCGTACTTGTCTATTAAATTCCGTGCCTCCCCTCAGATGGGGAGGTTTACATGGTCCAATCAACCAATAGAAGAAAGAAAAAAGGTGAGAGTAGGCAGCCTTGTCTGACACCTATCCTCACTGTAAATGCACCCATGAACTGTCCTCCATGTACGATTTCGCCCTGTAGTCCGTCGTGAGAATGCCGAATGATGTTGACGAGTTCCACTGGTTCGCTGTAGTGTTTCAAAGAAGTCTCCGTAGTAATCTCCTGTCTACGCTGTCAAATGCCTCCTCATAGTCAATAAAGTTGATGTACAGTGACGAGTTCTATCCAATTCATAAACACTACTAAACGATAAGTGTTTGAGGTTAGCTGCAGCGTTTACTAAGTGTGGTGTTTAACTTAAATTATCGCAGCATGTATATTAGGATTTATTGTGAACTAAGTGTTTCTCATCTGTACATTATTTTACTTATACATGTAATAGATCGATTGGTTATGAAAATAAATTAAGCGACTAAATCATACTTTCATATTTTTAAGAATTTAAATTGAAAAATGTTGGAATATGTTGATCATCTCTGACTATATTTGGAAATTAATTGTATCTACAGATACACTTTTTATCTGTGGCTTAGAAAGATTTGTGTCTGGTTATTCCGTTTTCAAACCTAAAAATGTTTGTCACTCTGAGAGAGTAACATATTTTGAGTTTTCTCATTATGTTCTATACTAAAATACAATTTATGAACAGACAATACAGTGATATACTGTGATTTTCCAGTCACGTTGTAAACAGGGACGCAATATTGTCACTGATAAAAATGAAACATTTGTCATTCATTAACATGTGACATCTGTGGAATTTTAAGCTCGTTTTTACCGTACAACAGCTAAGTAAGTGATATTGTAAGTCGTCGTGAAGTTCAAAAATAGTATAATCAGTCACATGAAAATTGAAATAAATCTACACTAAATAAATTAAAATAGGTGTATGCTAAGACCTGGGTATAAAATCATTCTCTATATGATGTTACACTTGCCAAGAGTTTAAAGATTTTGTACGATCAATTACAATAACAACGCTGTTAATAGGGCTGAAGAGTAATTGAGTCATTAATCTCTAATTTTACGACTTATTTGCTTATTACCGACTTTCTATTCCGAACTAATTACACCAGACATTCAAAGTGATTGTAAGTGGAACTCCAGCCACGACTACTTTCATATTAGCTAATCCGGATATTGGAAAACAGCAATTGGTCTTTTACAAAATTTCAATCTGTTTTGTCCAGGCATAAAATCGTAATCACAATCCGAAGTTAATTCAGTCATATTATAACTTCACTGTCTCGATTTCTGTACACAACTCCCCTAGTTCAGTTTTCGATGTATTTCGTGTTTTTTGTTACTGATATTAAGACAAAAAATAATTGGTAAAATGCAAGTACTGTTTAACAAGTGATAACATTCGAAAAATGGTAAGTACATGTAACCGACATTTAACATTCAAAGAGGAGGATACGAAAAAGATATTCAAAGAAGAGAGAACAAGTAATTTAAACACCTGGAAAAATCAAGCGTACACATTATTGAGTACTCCCATATTAGGATGAAACAGCTCTTCAGTTTTCCATGGTTTTTATTGGTATCCAAGCAACATTAATCTGCAGCAAACTTAGACAGCCCAATGTCTAACACTTTGATTTAAATCATATAACACAAAAATAACACGGATAAGAAAAAAAAACTGGTTGTACGAGGTATAATGCATCGTGAAATGAAACAAATGAAATTTTAGAAAATACCTAACTATCAGTTCACTAGTTTAGTTAGTAAAATTAGAACCGGATAATTATTGATCGTTGAATATGTCAGTATTCAGTTAACTGTCACGTCAACATATTTATTTGAATTTTATTCATAAATGCTTTTATTACGTGCGAAAAATATTTAGAGCGGCATTTAATATTGTTATGATTCAAGATTCTCTCGCATATTAAAGCTAATTTAAAGGGATTCGAATCAATTATTAAGTGGATTTACGAAGATAATACAACCGACAGATCACGATAAAACTCCAGTTTGTTAAACGACGTTTTTAGCGAGGACTCAGAATCCTAGTGAAGAAAAAAGTGAGTGTTTATTTTGTTAAATCGAAAATCCGAATAAAGTAAATTGCATTAGCAGAAACTTTAAATTCGTAAATTCTGATCTTAATTTACGTTTACCGAATAATTCTACAACCATGGTTGCCTCTGCCTCGGAAAATGATCAAAAGTTGAATAACTTTTCTCAAGTAGAATTTCTTGAATTGAAATCAGAATAATAACTAAATGTGGTTTTTACTTAAGTTGCTTCAACGAGAATGCTGTGACTAGTCTATGAGCTAATACAACGTTAAGACCATGTCATGAAAGAGTCTTTCAAAACATATTAGGTAAAGTTGAACTGATGAAAGTTATTATGGAAACAAAAACTATCAACGTTTCTTTCCATCTGCTTGTATCAAGACTCTATATCGATTTTAGTTTATATACGGTGTTCATTCTAGGTTACAGTAACTCCATGATGACGGATAATATTACTATCAGTTTTGTATACTATTGTGAAAGCGAATCTATGACATGGTGGGCATATAATAATTGTGCTGCCTTATTAGCAAATGTTTTTTTGAAAACCACACTTGCCATCGCGTCTACTAAATATGTTGTTATATATACAGTATGGATCCCATCAGAGCGTGTTGAAGCACTTAGCACTAGTAACGAAGGTGTTCGACCTACCGCGTCACCTGCAACAAACATAATGTCTTGTCACAGTGATGCTTTACATTCAGTGTATATTGATAGCAGATGTCTAAAATATCCGCAATGCACGTATTTAGTTGATCATGGCACCATTAAAGTTATTTAAATTGATGCAAGTTTTAGTTACCAAAGCCAGTGTCGTCAAGATGAATTAAATAGAATACCTACAATTATGATTTAAAATCTGTAATGCCCAATGTTGTCTAAATATGAATCTAACAAACCGATCGTCTTTGGGTCCAAATGTTTACTTTACTGCATGGTTGGAGAGTGTTTAGTAACCTGTGAATCAAGCGAACGAGCTAACTTGAATACAGTTTAATGTAACTTGGTCAGAATTGTTGACAAGGCGTCGATACATTTGATTGTCACATTTATTTTTGCTAACCTTCACTTCGACACCTTGGCTATACGTGAATGTTTGGAATTCATGAATTGGTTTTCAAGTTAGGTTACTGATACATCTCATGTTATTGATGATGTGGATATTAAGAATAATGACAAATGGTTTCTTCAAGCGTTTCCATGTCCAGTGTTACGATAAAGGAATAGACGATTTTTTTACTTGACATAATTTATTGGGAGCTTAGTTGAAGCACACAGAAATACTGCGAAAAATTCAGGTTCTTTATCTGATGTATGTTGGAATGTTTGATAAATTTTTTCTAGGTGTACTGTCGTTAGTCCTAAAAGTCGTCAATTGTAGTCACCGTATATTAGCTATTTCTTGAATCCTCTGTATACTACAGGTGGTCCGGTATTACAGTATTGTATCCACTCTGAATTGTATTGATCGGTTTGACGTCTATTCTACTGTACGAGTTTATTTGTTGTCATATTCATTTTAACTGTAACCTGCTTATAATGGTTTTCATTGTTAGAACTTTCAACTTTTTATGTCTCCATCGGCTAACTAACACGTTTGAGAAGGATAAGTTGGGTGCTTACTTGATTGATGAGGTATTGGATACTATGAATATAACCCAGATGAATCTGATGCTTACTGTTCACAAGATTTTACGTGATACATTCCGTGATTGTTTATGTTTAGCGACTGTGTGTGTGTATTCCTTCTGTTGTAGGTCCTATTCCAGACAACTCAGGCTCAGTTCGGAAAAAAAGGAAAACTGAATTTCCTTTTTGATGGAGGGAGTGTCAAGGAAGATAGTATGTTGGTACTACTGAACGTTGTTTAGTCAGGTTGAATTCGGTTGTTGGTCAACATTGGTTCGAAAATCGACTCATCGAATCTTCTGTGTTGCTGTTGGGAATCGATATTATTTAGAAGTACAACTTTATCGACTGTGTATATACTTTACTGTACTACTTTAGACTTTGTATATTCCTGTTGTTTATGGTGAAACTATAAATTGTATCGTTACGGCGTGTATTTAATTCCAACTGGCTGATTGTGAATATTACGCTTACAGTCAATTGCGGTTCAAAATTTACCCTTGGTCTAGAACAGGGCTTACATAGTGTTCAGAATCTCTACTATCGGCTCAGTCACTAAAAATTAGCTAGGCTAACTTGACAGCATCATAATTCTGATCTTTTCATAAACGGTAACAATTTGTCTAGGCTTCAGTCAGTAGTTGACTTAGGACTAAGGTGCACTTATGATCTGCCTTTGACAGAACATGTTACTGTGATGACATCTGAGTCACTTCGACTTCTGGGTTGCATACTACGCAACTTTCATGACAATGAATACCATATTATGCTATATAAAGTTAGTGTCCAATCTTTAATAATATACTGCATTTTTTAATTTTTCAGTAATGCTCTCATTAAAGATAAACTTGGACTGGAATCTGTCATACGTCCCTCTACTCTTCGTATTATTGAGGCTAACCGTATTCTGGATTATAAAACTAGATGCACTAAGCTAGGACTATGTAATTTATAGAGGCACCGACTCAATTCCTGTATAAACAATAATTTTTGCACATTCGTTTAAAGATATCACTGCTGTCCTTTCGTGTTGTCTCCTTTTTTCTTCTTAATAGTTGTAGATGATAATGTATAACGAAAGTTAAAAACTTACCAGCACAATACTATTGACTTCTCGTTAACGCTGAAGTTCCAAGTACTCATAATTTTATCCCAAATCTGAACATGCGTCATGATCCATTCTGCTCACTCTTAGCCGCTTTTCGAAATCGTAACGCCTTGACCAAGGAAGACGCGGTTCTTAGTCATGATACAATACAAATATTTGGTGTCTTAGCACTGTAAACGTTGATGTTGCTGGTTTGGTTCTCAATCCATATCTTCATATGTTGTGAGTGTACTAACAGTGACACTTTATGGAAATCCTTGTATTTATGTAAACCCGTATCATCCTGATCATGCCTTAAACCTGCATGTTCTTATGTACAAAGAGATACATGAGGATAAAAGTTGTTTATTTTATTATTCTACCTCAGAAAAAGAACTAAACATGACCCACTGTGATACCGCAACCAATTAAGCATACTCAGTATTAGAGTTTCTTCCTAGAACCGTAGGCTATTTGACTCGTGAGATCCTCAAATTTGTCTGCAGTACGCACTTAAGAAATCACCTAGAGAGAATTTTAAATTCAGTTTCTCTTATTTTAAGAAGGACATCGCCATTTCGGAGCTCATCCAAAGAAGGAATATCAGAAAAGTCTCTAGGCCGAAATTTCAAACCCAATCCAGGATGGCTTATGGCAATAAATATCCTCCTGTACAGTCCATGGGTTGAAGGAAGGATATGACCTTGGTGTTAGATATATCCCACAACTTTTGTCACTATAATGATTCACTTCTAAAATTAAATCTTAGATAAAATCTTAAAGGACACCCGTGCGTAATGGAACCCAAAAATCTTGCACTTAATTCTTGCTAAAAATTTTGTGGTTAAGATATGCGAACCAAAGACCCTCAGCTTAATAGAGTGTCCGTAACTCCTGTTAAATTTATTAAAAGAAAGCACAACGCACGTTTGAACTCTGAAGACACTAACTGACAGTATTATGATTGCAAAACCCTGGTTACTCCTACTTTAAACCCAGTTCAATGTTTCTCTCTTAAGTTCCAAGAGAAAAATAAACAGTTGTGTACTATTCAAAACCAAGAACACTACTAGCACCTAGTTTTAAATCTAAAGAAACAACAGTCCGCTTAATCCACCTAACGAAGTTATTAGTTAGTCACTCTTTGCTTGTTTTCAAACTTTTTGGTGAAGTGTAGCTTTCGGAATATAGCCTCCTGTGCAAAGTCTGTTAATTCTACATGCAAACCGTACTGATATTAATTATCAATATGCCCACCGCTTTCTTAATAACTTTGAATATGGATTTCGTCATTTATATAGAACTGAAACCTTAGTGTGCTGACCTAGCATATTCCACAGCCATCAGAACACATTTTGTGTTATCAATCACAAATTATTATGCTATGAAGTTGAACTAGGTTAGAAACGTAGGACTAAAACTTACTGTGTTATGATAGCGACTAATGTGATCATAGTGCTTGTTTTATCGCACCGAAATAAACTACTGGTCTCTAATAGAAACGCTGACTTTATGAAATCATAAAAAAATGATTTATTTTCATTTCCTTGAATACTGAAATGTCTGAAGACTGCGATTTGGTAATTAATCTTTTTTAATTGATATATTGTAATAGCCGCAAGAGTGGTTGGGAAGTCACTGGGCACTTAAGAGTTATGAAGAAATCGTTGATGTAATTATCTGACTTTAAACTGTATTCATATATATTTTTTAAAGCGTCTCCCAACTCCAACCTTTAGCTGTAGCTCAACAGGCAAGTTGCCTCCACTTCCACCTATTGTGAAGCCCGAAATACCCTCTTCATTATATGCTGTATGTAAAATTATATATGAAAGTTTTAACTTTTATCGATAGATGATCACACGAAATGCTACTCATCCACCATTGATGAATGCATACACCTTGACAAAAGCTTCTCCATTTAAAGAACAGAAACACTGTCGTCCACCGAGCCAGTCGATTGGAAATAATTTTTCCCCCTATGCTGCCAATTTATCAATGCAGAACATAGTGAAATATGGCGGTTTGTCTAAAAAATGCAACAAAAAGGAAAAAAAGGTTTGGGAACTTAACAGAAAGTATGATCAAGTAACGCGATTATCAATGCATATATTAATAATATTTAGACATGCTTAAATATTCTTTTATAAATTTCTATATTCTGTCCGATTTTTAGTTGCAAGAACAATACGGAAGCTTGTCCGTCTTCTTCCTTTCCATTAGTTGCCTTCCGAAAACCGTTACTTAAAACACACTGCAATAAGGAGCTTAATCATCTCACATTTTCCAAGTTAAATTAAAATTTAATTCTATATTCCTTAATTTACTAAAAGTATGATGAACGTCTCAAACCAACTTTAGTTTCATGAACTGTTAAAGACTTTAGTCATTATTTCATGTTATAACAAAAACAGTGTTAACGTCGCTCATTCATATGCTAGAGGAAAGCATAATTTAACCTAAACTAAAGCTTATGGTTCGTATGGAATCAAAATGCTACAGAATAGAATAATGTAGGACCACATAGAAACTCAAGCAGGTGATGAATTTATAGTGTTTAACGGCATCAAATGTTATCAACAAAAGGTGCGAGAAATGCTAAAATTTCAAATTGATAAGCTAATGAAGTGTTCAAGACTTATAATTATCTAGGCTCTGTTTTTTCAAAAATGGCTGGTGGCTATTTTGGGAAATATAGGATCTGAAGAGAAAATTCTAGATGACGTTTTAATAGCTTTCCGGCATAAATAATTCGGAATTCACACTTTATTGTTCTTACATGAAAGGTAAATCGGTTACCACTGGTTTAATCTGGGTGTGTATTAATAATTTCGAACCACTTAATTCATCGAAACGCAACCACGGCATTTACTGTGCCATTTGTCAAGGATTTCACTATGCCTAACACATACTTAAAGAAATATTGCGGTACATAGATTTTGTGAGCTAAAATTCCATGAGGAAAGCCTGAAAAAAACCTTACTTATAAGAAAACAGTTAGAAAGAAGACCTATATACTTACTGAACCTGATAGCCAAATGTCAAATGTGGTATATGGATTGTTGGATAGGATGTCGGAGTTATTTACAAGTTATATAAATCTACAGCTGTATTAAGGTTAAAAACTGCCTTTGTGTGGTACAAAACTCTTAACAAAAGGACAAGGGTACTGTGTAACAGTTTGCTCTGTCTTACTGTATGCATGTGAGACGTGGCCATTAAAGGTAGACGACACTCAAGGATTACTAGTTTTTGACTATCAATGTCTTCAAAACATTACTCTTATTAGCTAGGATTACCTAGTAAGTAATAACTAAATTAAACATCGGGTGTCAGGTAAAGGTGATAAATAAGTCGACGACGTTAAGAATCTTAGTCACCTGAAGTGGTCGGGACATATGTTACATATATCCACCCACTGTCTTCCTCAACAAGCAATGTTGACTGATATGGGAGCAGGATGGAAGAGAGTTAGGGGTAGTCGGACTAAAACGTAGTATCGGTCTATGAAGTCATTGGCTGTTGATTTAAGTCGCGTCTATAGATTTAGACTACTTGATTGGATTCTGCTCAAATACTGTAACAAGTGGTTGGAAACGTTGAATGATACGGCTCAGAATCGGCCACAATCGCGCAGATAAATCCACTTATTGTTCTCCCTTAAATCGTAAGCTTAAAATTATTTCATGACTATTTTCTCACGCTTCATTTCTTTGCTCCTTAAACCATGTTCTATATGTTCACTCTTCTTTGTTTTTACTATTTTTATTATCTCTATAATTATCATTGAATTGACTTCCACTTCTTCTATGTGATGTTAATCTTACTGTGCTTTAGAAATACTGGATTATCGACTGATGCATACATGTGCTAGGTTCTATGTTGATCATACATAAAAAAGCCCAGAAGTTGTTTTGTTTTTATAATTAGCATACTTACTTCCGATTCAACAATCTCGTCATATTTGTGATATATAATTCCAAATACATCGACTGGTTTGTAGACGTTTAGTTTTGGCCTCTATATTTCACAATAATGCAGTGAAATAAATTGAAATGTTGCACAGCGTGAATTTACTAATTTTGTTTGATAACCTAATTACTGGTGACTAAAAAACGTCAAACAATTATTATGAATTTCGCGACCAGCTAATCACTTCTGATGTAGCCCCTGAAGTGATCGAAACGATCAGTACATTTGACCTATTTTGCTCATAGCTTCTCGCACAGTTTTACTTCATATCAGCAAAGATTTATTATCTTACTTTTGGTACATGATAAACGTTTATTGCTAAAAAAGCAACAAATGCGCTCAGTTAAACCTTTTTTAAATGTTGTTAAAAAGTAAACCTATTTAAATCGGTAATACTTAATTAGAAGCAAACATTATCTGAAGCGATTTCATTGTTTGCTGCATGTAACTAACCTAGAACCTTTGTTTATTTTTTCCTTTATTTAATAAACCATTTAGATGTCACTGAGTAATTTTTTTAAATGTTTCATTCTCTGCTATTACCTTTGCTACCCTTATGTTCTTTACGCATCGTACGAGGATTTGTTAAGCTAACAACACAAAATTATATATAACTACGGATGTCTTAACAAAATATTTCTATCCGAGTTGTGATCTTATAAACAGCTTCCACCCGTTAAATAAGTGTTGAAGTAACAAAAGTCCTGGGTGCAGCATATTTCTTAATCACTAAAAACATTACGTGTAACCTGGAGTTGATGACAAATGCATTTAAGCGGAAATAAAAATATTGACTAACAAATACCCAAGATCAGATGTGTTCGTTACAAAGCCTAATTGTAGTGTCTATCGAAGTTTGCATCCAATTTTTTTTATTAAGGTATATTAAAAGTTTTAGAATACAGATAACACAACTATACATACAAACTATGATTTTTCGAAAGATACTTGAGTACGGTAAAAATATCTAGTTTGAAAACTTATACTATTTATTTTCTTTCCTAGAAATAGTTTCAGAGCTATGTCACCGGAGGAACAAATCAGTCAGATGAAGTTACTGGAACAAGAACGGAATATCAACCGTGGTAAACCGTCAGAAAGAGATATAGAAGTAAAGTATTAGTAATGTGATGACTATTATTATTATTATTATTATTATTATTATTAAATTTATTTACTCTACACGCCGATTCATAGTGGTCATTACAGTACTAATTTCGCGAATATGTTGTGAAAATACTTTAAGCAGTTGTTCATTGTATGTTTATTTATTTATGACAACTAAATATCAAAAAAGTTTCATATATCTCTAATCAGAAGATTGTTTTACTATTAAAGATGGCGAAGGGGAGTAGGTGGGTGACCGCTCTGAAAAATAATGTATTTATCACTTTTTATTCAGGCGGTTTTATTTCTAGTGTGAATGGCAATAATCAATCCATTGACTCTAGACTTCTGCTTTTAACCAAGGAGTAGGTTGTCTTAATCTATTTCTTTTTGTTTTGTTTTAGGTAACTTAATAGTGTTACTGTTGGATATTATAAACGAGTTAGCTGGTAGATATTTGGTTATTATATAAAGCAAACTATATTGTAAAGAGTAGTGGATAATCTAGAAAACAGAAAAAGGAAAACCACCAGTATGATCTAAAACCCAGGAAATTAATTTAGAATTGAACATGTCCAAACCACACGTTTGTGTTCAGTCGAGTCAAACACGTTCCGTAAAGCAACTTTTGCCAAAACACATTGTACTTAGTTTGGTAAAGTATCAGGAGTAGAAATGCTGAGGATTTATGGGCAGATATGCTGTTCCGAAGCAGAGTAACACATACATAATGCATCCGATTATAAAGTCGCGTGAGAGAAGTTGTTTGGTCAGGAAATGATTCAGGGAGGTAGAATTGCAAACTTTCATGACCTAACCAGGCAATTCCCCGAACCAAACTATTTTCGTAATATTGTCAATTCATATCCATCCACTGGATATTACAAAGTAAGAAAGGGCTGAAAAATTGTTGTACCTCAATAACTTATAACCCCACATCTAATATCCTTTGAAAATCACTTCCAAATTACACAACTTATTCATGAAACAATCTCTTAAATAAGCACATAAGAACTTACTTACTTACTTACGCCTGTTACCCCTCACAAAGGAGCATAGGCCGCTCACCAGTATTCTCCATTCAACTCTGTCCTGAGCAATCCTTTCCAGCTGTTTCCAGTTGCTTTTCATCATTTAAATATCTAATTGCAATTCTCGACATAGTGTGTTCTTTGGCCTTCCTCTTTTCTGTTTTCCAACAGGATTCCAAGTTAGTGCTTGCCACGTGATGCAGTCGGAGGATTTCTGCAATGAATGTCCTATCCATTTCCAAAGCCTTTTCCTAATTTCCTCTTTGTCTGGAAGTTGGTTTGTTGTCTTCCATAGTAGGCTGTTACTAATGGACAGACATTCAATGTCATGCATAGACAGTTGTTTATAAATACCTGTACCCTTCTGATGATGTTTGCAGTAGTTCTCCATGTTTCAGCTCCATACAGAAGAACTGTCTTGACGTTCCAATTGAAGAGTCTAACTTTGAGGTTGGTAGTCAGTCGTTTGGAGTTCCATATATTTTTCAGCTGTAGGAATGCTGCCCTAGCTTTGCCCATCCTTGCCTTCACATTTGCATCGGATCCTCCTTGTTCGTCGATGATGCTCCCCAGGTATATAAAGGTATCCACTTCTTCCAGAGTTTCACCATCAAGTTCGATTGGGTCGGTGCTCTTTGTGTTGAATTTGAGAATCTTGCTCTTTTCCTTATGTATGTTCAGGACTATTGATGCTGAACACATAAGTAGCTAGTTATCAAATCGTTTGTCAGTATAAATACTTGTTTCACTTTTTAATATTTCTCACTTACTTTTTATATAATGAGGTTTGTAATCCAATTTTTTTAATACAGAGATACAATTACTACCTACATAAAGGCATACCAGATTACATGCTTGCAAGGATACCTGATGAGTTATGGGAAAGACTACAAAAGTACTTACCATCATATTTAACATTGAAATGGCCAACTCTTCTCACTGATTTGCAACAACAAATACATGATGATTATGAATATGCTCTAAGAAAATCTATCCGTAAGTTACACAGGTGTTATTAACATTTCCTTTTTTTCCAAACAAACTTTCCAGTTTGCATTATTTTTGTGAAAAAGTGATATGAGTATGTGCCTGATAGTTTGCTGATTAAATAAAAGTAATTGCAAATCTATTCATTTTGACTGACATTTCTAATCTTGTTCCGACAAAAAGTAAGGTCAATTTGTGATGTGAAACCTCGAATTCAATGCAGTTTATAATACTTTTTAATAATCATCATCTTCATACTTTTAGTTTTAATCTTGTTAATCTTGATGCTAACTAGCTAATATAGTATAGAGACTTAGACTTATCCTCATATGCTTCAGGGTTCTACTTTGTTCATTACTGATTGAATTGCAACAGACTTCATGGAGTAGTTTCGACACTCTAGTACGATAACCTGATCAATAAATTTCAATCATTTTGCGAATTAAGAAATTATTAACTAGTAGTAATCGATGGGCGGCCAAGCTAAACTTGGTGCTAGTCCATGAGATCACTGACAACTTATCTAAGTCATGTTAATAGGTCCAGGCTACCTAGCCGCGGTCCGCGTGATAATCGTAATTAGCGGTTAGAGACTTTGGGTGACATGGCTCAAAATAGTTTGCAGGGGCTTAGATTTATTCATTCTTTGCCCTCATCCAAATTCTAAGCTTCTGAATTCATCATAATTTTCTGTTTACTGATTCCTATTTTTGTAAATCCCATCTTTGATATCTAATCTTCTCCATTAGTATTAACTCTGTTACTACCTCCACTACTCTGGAATTCAGTCTGACAATTTAATCTCTATCTGCGTATTGGGGCGTGGCAAGTTGAATAAGTCTACGTATGTAACAAGCTCAACGTTGTAACTGACTGACTGACTAGCTGAATTGATGTGATCACACACTATTGTGAAGTGATGTATTTTAAGAAATCAGTGGTCTAAGTTTTCATCGCTTAAAAAAAAAGCCAGACGGTTCTGTGTTTAATCCTTGGAGGCATCGCTTTTGCTTGTTCCTATGGCATCCCATATTAGAACGAAACACACATCTGATGCTTTCTATCTAAGATCAGTTCGTAAAGTGAAAATTGGAATTGTGGAAGCATTCAAAATTAAGAGGTATTAGTTGGGTAAATTGTCTTTTACAATATTTTGCTCACTCCACTTAAAAAAAGAAATTTTAAAATTTAATGTGTGCTGTCAAGATCTGTCAACAAAACGGAAACAACTATTCTTGAGAAATTTGCAATTTTTACAATCAAATTAAATAATCAATAAACTGCATCACATTACGTGCACGTTAATAACTTTGAAGGGGGTTTATAGAAGGGAGCATTTAGTACGAAACTCATTTTACACTATAAAATGATTCGTCTGATGTCGCATTACTTAAACTAGTGGTCATATCTTTAGGGAGACATGAATAGTTATTGCTTGTTTCTGGTGGATTACAATCTAATTTTTTCCCATAATAATATTATTTTAAACTGCCTATAAATCACTGTATATTACATTGATTCATACACGCCTATAATTCATAGGATGAGTGTATATATTAAAAGTCTGTAGCAATGAATATAGGAGAATTATATTTAGAATGAACATAAATCCGACAAGAACGAAATCAAAAACAAGCGGGTAGAGTAAGTGGTTAAATCAATTTCTGTGTCCGATCATGCTACAATATCCAAACCACAAAATAACTGATGTGCAACTAATGAAATTCGCTTGTGTGCTCGGGGGTGAGGAGTAGGGAGGAGTATTAGCAATTGCTACATATCTCAAATTGATCAATAGGAATCGATCAGCATTGTAAAGGACTAAACAAACATCACTATTGTCGTTATCTAATTACAAACCTTTCAAACTTAAGAAGTCAGTAAGTCAAAGTTACTAATTTTCTAAAGAGGCATGATAAATAGAAATAACTCAACTTTATATGCTATACAATATGATATTAGTTATTATTACTTAAGTAAGTAGGGTAACAAAAAATTGCAGGCCAACATAAAGTTGGCTTCAGCAAAAATTACGTAACGTAATACTTTTGAATGCGAAAGAAAATTACACGCCTTCAAATCTCTTAGATAATATCATTCATTTCAAGATTGAAAATAATTCTCTTCAACTTTAACTAGAAAAACATTTATATCAAGGACTCCATGATGATATATTCTTACCACTTAGAGTAAATCATAATTATATTTCAAATATAGCATGCGAACTTTAGTATGATTTTCACTTTTATATATTCTTCAGTTGACTATATTCTGTTAGATCCAGATGAAAGGAAAAGATTATTTATTGAATGGTTACCTACACCATATTCAAATTTTGTTATTCGAGCTCCTGTTCCATGGCATGCAAATCGTAAGAATGCATATGAATTCTGTAAACGCTATTTATTTACAACTGGTCCAATACCATTAGCATTGCAAAATATTTGGTACACACAGTAAGTATAATACAAGAATTTGACTTATTCAACTGAATTATCATTAGTTATTTAGTTCGTGAGATAATATTTTGAAGCTTCGTTGAATACCATGAGAAATTTACTAGCTGTTTCGTTTTCATACCCCAGTTTTAAATCACCAAGTACCTTCTAAAGCGAACGAGATTTAAACAAAAGCCTTCACGTTACGCTACGTGAGCACCGTTATTCATGCTTTAACTTAGAAATTATTACCAAGCCTGTAATTCATCCATCCTTTTGATTTATCAACACTATAAACTTAGTTTTAATGTTATTCAGTATATTAAATAACAGGGCGAAATGACAATACCTCACTGGTATTTTCGTTCAGAAGATTAACCCTTGATATGTCTAATGGAAAACTATTTTCTTTTTGACCGATAATGTAGACTTTATTTGGTATACTATGTACTAACTACAAAGTAATCATTCTGTTTTTGAAGACTATCCATACACAGACATAAGCCAAAACAATCTCATAGCATACCGCGGTTAATGTGGGTTAGATCCTGAACACGTTAAGCTACCAAAACATTGTCTCAGTACTCTAATTTTCATTTACTACTGGCTAAACAATAAACAGTCTTCATATATTGTTATACTAAAAGTTTAGGGTTTTAACTGGGATGTTGACAAGCAATTTAAATATTATTAGAATTCGCTCGAACTAGAATTTCAACACACATTACTCAGAACATTTTGAAAACTTAGTAACATACCAGATAAACACAGCCAGCAACTACAACTAAAAGATGTTACTATAAAATTGAGTCATACTTTTCTTCCTTAGTATTTATGAAATATTACTCTTAATGTCCCTTAATTAAAATGATCCCTTTACCTTACTCAGAAAACCAGTGTACTGAGATGAATATCATTAGTTGAATTGAGGTTGTTTTATGGAGATATGTATTAAGTTTGGTTGTTTGTATTCATCACAGAATGATCTAGAGTGGGTGTCATTGAGAAATAGGAAGTATTGGATTACTGTTTTGTCAGAGTCTGGGTGTTTTCAAAAGGCCTACTCTCGACTCAGCCAGGGCAAGCAACTCAGGGCCTTCATGTTGGCGAGCGCCGGAGTTCAGCGAAAAAAACTTCCTTTTTGGTGGATTTATGATAAAACGTGATGACCATCCAGAGTCATCGGTAACTGTTGTCTCACTTTCGACAAGTTTGAATACCAGTCACGATTTTTTACTAGTAAATAATTGTAAATAACACTTTCATCCCTACACACTGAGAGAACATCTATAAGTCGGATCTTAAATGTGTTTATCTCGTGAAGGGGAACAACACGTACAGACAAATATCATTGTCCTCAACTAGATTTTTATAAGCCTTTGCTTTCATATTCATTATTATCATGAGAATTTAAAATTATATATTGCTTAAATTCAAGATCGAAATAGACCGGTATATGTTGCTGTATATACATCACAGTTGGATTATTTTAATATAATATTCAACCACAATGTATCATTTATTTTCAACGTAGCTGGTAGTGAAATTCAAAGCTAACGTTTTGTCTCAATTGAATTTCATCAGGTGAATGTACTATGACTAGAATTCATTATCTTTTACTTCAAACATCAGACTATTATCGAATGAGCTACTGAGTTCAAATATGTATTAATTTATGTAATGGGCATAATGATACTTGTAATTGTTTGTAATTTTCGTTTATCGTCATGAAAAGTTGCAATTTATCGGAATCACTACCTATAGAAATGATTTAATGGTATCTTAAAGTAAAACATTTGAGTATATGATAAACTGTAGTGTTTTTACAGTCAGTATATAAACTTTTTTACAAATTAAACGTTGAAGTTTGTAGATAAATTTACATATTACTATTTATAGTTGTTAATGTTTGTTTTGTCGTTTTCCTTTCTCTTTCTCTATAAATTAAAGGTTTTCATATTTACGTTTTGTAAACTATGATGAATTAGTAAATCTTCCAGAACCATTAAAACCAATAGATTTCGAAAGATTAATCATTCAACAATGTCAAGCAACAAGAGAAATATTACGAAAGAAGTATGTTTGTCACATACTTTGATAGAACATGCCTATTTTCAGTTTAACTAGAACCTGTACATTTAAACTTTGCCTATTATAACGAGAATATTTAACAAAACCTGTATTGAAAGAAAGATGCATAGTGTTTAAAATGCTTTAACGATAGACACAAATAGTTCAAAGTCATGTTCTTAAGGCCTAACGATCTGGTATTGTGCTTTGATCCATGTCATAACACTAGAAATTATGACGGATGAATATTGATACCTAAGTCTATAAAGCAAGGTAAAATATCAAGCTATAGTCATCTGTTTCTGTTTTGAAATCCAATTGTATTCACTAAAATTGGAATTTCACATTAAGTTCTCCATTCTCATCACTACTTAATTATATTCAGTACTGGCCCAGTAGTGACTAACTTCAATACGTAATTCTAGAACTTTGGTGTGAGGACGTCACTAATAGAATTTAGATATGTCATGCGGTTAGTCACCTATGGTAACCTACATAGTTGTACAATATGTCGCTAAATAACTGAAATTATAACTGGCAGCAGTTGCAAACCGGTTGAACTATACATAGGTTAGGCGTTCGCAGAAAAACCGTAGGGTCGTTATTTGATTCGCCACCCCATCCTCCGAGTAAGATTGTGGACGACCACCAGCGCTTCTTAGTTTCTAATAGTTACTTAACCTAGGTATTTAAATTTAGCTTAAAGTTTAATATGAACTGGTATTTGAAAACGTGGAATACTAAGGAAGTTGACTGTTAATCTCTATTTTTACTATTTGCTGTGTGAAGATGATACTAACCATGATGATGTGTAGACGTTCAGCAAAATTATGTAAACGAGTATTACCTAAATCGGATGTGTAAGTTTAAAACTCCAAATGCCCGACACAGGATTTAGGACATTAAAAAGTCAAGTATATGTAACAGCTAAAACATTATTTTACGTGTTTTATGAACTTAAATTGAGCTTTTAAATTTGTTGATGAAAGTGTATTACGTTTCGGATTGTAGAGTAATAATAGAAAAATATATTAATCCACTAACTACAAAGTGAGACGTCAGTTTTAGTTTAAAATAGTAAATTATTTGGTAATGTTACAAAGTTTACCCACCCTAGATGGTTGAAATAGGAATGACGGAAGCAAGCTGTGACAGATATTGGTAGTCGAAATAAAAGTAGGTTATAAAGAATTTGAAGGCAACTAAATGAAGGCATGACGTCACTCCATGAAGTCACCAACTGATGATGTGAACAAAAAGAGGCTACGAAGGCTCCTCTCTCTGGCTGTGAAGGATACTCATAATCAGTGACTTGAGATGTCATATTTCTTATTGTAGAATCAGTTACAATGGTTCAATTTTGTTCATTATTCATCTTCCTGATAATCATTAAATTATTGTTACCCTATTATTTTTATGTTTTTTAAAGTTTCCCCTAGTGTATTGGTGTCTAATAGGTTAGAAATTACGATTTTTAACCACTAGATAAAAGATTTGAGTCAAGGAAAACTTATGTTGGTTCTGCAAATCAGGCAATAGAATCACTAACCTTAATGCATTAAGTATTCATCAAAACTAAGTAGGGATCTGCAGTTGGCAAACGAGTTACAGGCTGTATATTAACATGACTCTTGTTACTAATAAAAGGATCATTTAGTGTGTGCTCACCATAAATGATAAACCTTTTAGGAAACTACTGTGTCTTTGAGCTACTTCTTACGGTAGACAACAAGTATCTAACTATGTACATTTCAATGCATTTTATTTTAGTTGGATACCTGCATGTGCGAAAGCTATTACCGAATTACGTACTACATGGTCCCATTTGTTGCCAACTAGTTCATCGGATTCAATGGAATTAGTTAGACTATTTTTTGCATGTATTGCATCTTTAATGTCTGGACAATTACGTGATATTGTAAATAAATCATTACAAGATTTACTTAGGGTGTTACAAATTCATCAAGTAAGTTTTTATACGTAACTTATTTTGATGACCCACTGAACGTAGAGAAACATACTTACTTATCGTACTACTCTTGTCACTAATTTTAGAATCATTGCGGCTATTCAAAGCTTCATTTTATTAATTTTCCTTCTTGCTGAGCAAACGTAGTGCTATAACTTAAAGTGAGTGATTACAGCTGGAAACTCATCATTAAACGCCAGCCAAATGCTGATGATATAGAATTCGCTAGGAGACTCAAAGGTGATGTGCTTGATACATGATGGAGTTGTGGGTGTAAGGTACTTCTAAGTAGTCTCATATTAGGATGACACAGAAGTTTAGTACTTCTCGGTCCGACGAACTGCTACAGAACTAGTGTAAATTACAAAAATGTAGGTAAAAGTTTTCTGTAGTTCAAGGTTCCTTAACAGTAAAATTCTATAATTAATTCATAAAACACCAAATACTGTATAGCTCTATGAAGCTCATTATACATCTGAAATATTGAGTTGGAATCAAACAGCTGATAATTTTCATCTTGAATCAATAACTGATTCTTTCATTTCTTAGTGGTATAACACTACTAGTATTATCATGAAGAAATAAACTTACTTATTCTTAATTTACTGTTTTATAACAAAACAAAAGATAAAAATAGAAATTTCTGCATAATATCTGTAGGTATGCAGTCAGTAAGAGAGATTATTGAAGTTCCATCACAAAACATAATTCAAGTTCGTTACGTCATCTTATAAGCCTATGAGACAGTTGTTAAGTACATCTACCTTTACAGAAGTCCTTCTAATAATTTTATTTTCTAATGAAAACTGAAGTAGTGTTAGATAACCATGTTTCTTTATTGAATTGTATCTTAGAATGGAAATAAATTTGAAGAACCATATGATGAATTACAATTTTTGCATAGATCACCACTCCTGTTAAAATTACATATATCTGATCCGAAAATCATATTTACGCCTAGTTTCCGTGAAACACGTGATTGTATATTACATTGTTTTCAAGCGGTTACAGATGCTGCAGAAAGTTTACCTAGAGTAAGTGATTAAAGAAACGATGTATTCTAATCTATCATTTTCTACTGATTGTATCTTGCTTTTAACCAACTGAATGAGAATCATATCAAACTATTTACTAAATTTTTTATAGCTGTATTTCATACTGATTGACCACTGATTAGTAGCTAAAGTCATTAATTTACAATCAATGTAAGTATCTCAGTTCTGTAGTGGTCAATCACTCTATATCAGATGTTTAGTATGAAACTCGGTGACAATTATTATAATCTCACATAATGCTAAGAACTTTCAAGTACATTTTTTTGACTATCTCCAGCCATCTAACACCAAAGCGAAGTGGCTTGAGCTTAGCTAAACTGATTTCCACAATCAATTATATTCACCATTTAGTCGAATGATGTAGAGAAAGAACCCATTGATAGAATAGAATGAACTAAATTATATATAGAAAAGGCTTTGAATAGTTGATACTAGTTAAGTGTAACCTCTACGTGTTAATTTCGCGAATGCCAATAGTTGTCAACAAACGTTATTTATTATTGAAGTGAGGTGGCTTAGTGGAGATGGGTATTAAATTTTGTTGATTGTATTTCCCAGAGATTAATGTTGGTAGAGTACCATTAAAAATCAGGAATCAGAGAATGCAGTAGGTTAGAAGTCCGACAAACTGAAGTTCCTGGGGCGGGATCTAGGGTATGTACCAGTGAGGAGTCCCATAGTAGAACGAAACAGTTGTCCATTACTCCCTGGTTTTCAATGCTACTCTATCTGTGACGAATCCAATTAACAAAACATTATTATGTTTATATCTTATATACATTAAGAAAATTAAATTGGCTTAAGATTACTAATTTCTCTGAAGTGTTGATGACCATGTCAAAAAGAGCGGCTGAATATATATTTTTCGAACACAGAGCTACAATATTTTAGTCTGAATAGCAATTTCTTCTGCCATTTGAAAAACTTTGAGTTTTACCAACTTTAGAAGACAGTCAATAACATGATGTATTATTAAAAACAACATAGCCGACGCTCATAGTATGTTCCATTCTCACTAAATGACCAAGTACTGAGCTATTAACTATCATAACCACGTCTTTGCTCAATCACGCTGAAAGATGTACCCAAATATGAAAATGCAAATTGGTCACTATAGAGTGATCAATTAATATACCATTTAACAATCTCAACGTATTATCATAAATTAGGATGAATTTATATATATATTCCCATTGATTTGTTATAAACTGAAGCTGGTCAATTACTGTTGCTATTTGTGCCAAGTGGATTCCACTTATCAGTAACAATCTATTTTATCATAAATGTTTACATTATATAAAGACTACAATATATCATATCTATTCAATGCATAATTATAACTCTTTGTTCATTATTATAATTTTTTTTTAATTTAAGGTTGAAGTGGATATTTTCCCGGAACTACGTACACATTCATTATATTTACGTTCAGTATCATTTGTTGATCAATCAATAATTGAATTTACTGATGAAGCAATGATTATTTTTCGTAATAATTCATTAGGACCTAAATATTACTTAGAATTATATCGTTCATATAGTAGTTTATTTAATAATAAAGCAGAATTAGAATTGAAAACTTTTCTAAAAGAACATCATTCATTATTAGCTATTAAAAAGGTATGTGGATGTATATAAATAATAAGTATAAATAATGTTTTGCATTTTTATTTTGATATATTTTTTTGAATTAGTATCTATCAACATTGTCTTTAGTTTGTTTCCAGTAGTTTCTTACATATAAGTACATTTTGCAGTACATTGACAGGAACAGGTAACAATAATGTAATGAGATAATGAAACAAATATTTTTCAACCATTCAATTTAATTTTTACATATTTATGTAGTATTCAGTCTTTTGATAGTTTTACGTCTTACCTGAAGGTAAATTGTATGCTTAAGAAAGTGTGTAGAGTGTAGAAGAATCTAGAAGTAAAGAGAATGAGAGAAAAATTGAGTTGAAGACAAAATGAAGTTAGAGTTTCGATTTAGATAAAGTAAGAACGATAAATTTAGAACGCGGTGGCGTTTGATACAAAGCGGATTGAGTTCGAATCCCAGTGTGAACATCAACATTGGGATGCAGGTTCATCCAGCCAATGAGTCCCAAATATAACGAAACGCGCGTCCTAGATTTTACTTGCCAGTCACAATCCAACTTAAATAAGAATGATAAAGTTTGTAGAATGGCATCTTCTTTAATATCGTCTGAACAATAGCGTGTAACAGTTTTATTCACTATAAATTCGCTATATAGAAGAAACAAAGAAAGATGGTGATGATAAAATGTAATCGAAACTTTTAGAAGATACACTTTAGTATAAATTTTCAGTCTGTAATTTAAAGAACTCTACGATTCGATTCCTAAAACTCGAAACAAATAAATACTTTTTTAGGTTTATTTACCGAAACCGTTTTACTAAAGAGCTAAAAGATTGCCATTTAAAGTATTAAATATTCCTGTTATGTGAATTAGAAACAACATATTTAGGCTAACAGTATTGTTTTCAGGATGTTACTTAAGCTCTAGTGAGAAGTCGTGACTAGTGGAGTTCAAACTTGTAAGGAATGGAACAGTTATCACCAATCACATTGAATGATCTTCTCACTACACATCACAAATTGACGGAAGTGAAAATCTAACCATTGGGTGCTAACCCAGAGGGGCAGAGGGTTGCGTGTTTGCCGACCTGAGTCTCCTAGTGTGGAATATGGGGTGTGTACTACTAAGGAGTCCCACAGAAGAACGAAATAGCTGATCAATGCTTCGTGGTTTTCAGTGGTACCCTGCTAACATCAATCTGTTACATATTCGATCAATACTATTTTCATTTAGACCATCGTCAAGCTTTACTCTAATATACAGTAATATTTATATGCAAATATGAAAATTATTAAACTATTGAAAGCAATTTATGAGTCAATGATAAAAATGAAATTGTGGGGATTATATAACTAATCATAAAAGGTGTTAATTAATAGTAGGATAGTACATACACTAGTAGTAATTATAAATAGATTAGTAATGACAACATAAACACATATGTCAACGTAAGATGAATACTAGGAATTAAAAGTTGGACGAAGGTCGAGAAATGTGAAATTAAGATTGCTAAAACAATAATGATAATCTTTACAAACTGTGTGTAAAAATAATGTGGTCAATTAAGTAGAGAATGAAGAAGAAGTATGAAAGGGGTTGAGTACAAACAAACAGTGCACAGAATTGGTAAGTTATTTATAAAATTTTATGTGGTGATAGATAAGATAGGGGTGTTAAACACTTCTTTTTAATACACAGACTCAATTTGTTAGCTCGAATCCCTGTGGCTTCGGCTCTTGTTCGTCTCATGTTGAAATATCTAGTGATGTTGTTGTTGACCTGTTTATGATTATAACTAGTGCATACACCAATCTAATACCAATTTTCACTTCACATTTATTATGGTTCGTTATGTAGTTCACCTGTTTCATTTTTTAACATTAACTCATAAATTACCCTATGTCGATAAACCTGAGCAGGAATTCAAGAAAATAGAAAAGTACCTTCGGCGAAGTGGTTACCGAGTAATATATATAAAGATATATAATACTGAATCCTCAAGAACAAACATGTTTTCACTCAGTTGATCATTAAAGTGACCATCTGGTCGAAACATTCAATCTGTGACTCAAAACAACTATCAAGATAACATTACTTGCCACCAGAACTGCCCTAATATATATGATGCAATGCTCAATATTTCAAACAAGAGTAAATTAATATATAACTAATGTGACGTCAAGTTGTATTTGTCAGCCTACATGCGCTTCGAAAGTAGGTACATCAGAAAAACCGGTAGTGTTCACTATTTAACTGGTATATATCGAATGAATGTCTAACAGGAAAAATAATAATTGAAAGTTTGATTGTACACCGTTTATTTTATATAAAAAACGAAATAGATAAAAAATATCTAATCAATCATAAGTACAGTTCTGTCCTTAAAATTCACCTAAATCTTTTCAATTAGAAAATGGAAACCCGATTGCAGTGTCCAAAACAAATGAGTCAGTTATGTTTGTAGATAAGGTTCACTTCAAATTCTACCATTATGTTTCAGCCTGGCTACTAAGTCAGTAAAGATTTTCGCCTCTGTGAATGAGAAAAAGTTTATCCTGTAGGTCCTGTTTAATATGTCTCCTGTTTGAAATGATTGAATTAGTGCATACTCGTGATGGTCAAAATTTTGCTAATCAGAATGATATCTTAGTTGATACGGCTCAACAACCTGATCCGCAAATCATTCAAATTATTTGTTCAATGCTTAATAACTTACTAATTCTTTTCCGCCTACTTTTGTTTGCTTATACATGGAGCTACTACTATTTTATTTGACATAGTAGTTTACCCTCCATTAAGGTATATGTAAGCTGAGATGGATTGCAAACAAATCAAGCAAATTCATTATGTATCTAATTTTAAGCGTTACTAAATTTAGTCTGGTGATATTTTTTTATTAATATTACCATGAAGTATTGGTTGGTTTACCATTAAGATCATGACCAAGTGAATTCAATAGTGGTTAGAATTTTCACTCTTCCATCAGTTATCACACTGGCAATGACGTTATCTTTTTTTAAAACGTTAAAATCAATGCTAATCCTATTTTAATTCCAAGTTTATCAGAAAACAGTAACCTTCCAATGTGTAAGTAATCAAATAGTAGCAATTCTCACATAATTGACAGTACTCAAAATGGTATTTGTCACAAATTGACAACTAATAAATAACCAATTGAAGTTATTTTTTGTTAAATTGATAGTTTATTAGACTTACTGCCTTTAAACAACTCATTAGTTCGCATAATCTTCATGTATTGTCTAATCTGCTGCAGACAAGAAAATATTTAGAATTTCAATTCAAAAGATACTTGAAAAGTAAATTCACTCTTTAAAACAAACAATTATTCAATAATTAAGTCTAAACTTTAAAAAAGTAATTTAATTTTATTATGTAACTCAAATTTATATTCGTTTAATCTAGTTCCTATGCAATGAAAAAGGTTTCTTTTAGTGTATTCTTTCTTCGATACGTTTTTTTTTAAATCTTTTTTACAATTATTTATCAATATCCCATTCTTTTATTAACAGAAAATTGAAAATTTGCAAGATTTGAATACTGAACTCTTATTACTGCGGCAATCAGTTCCAATGAGTTTATTCATCTTAGACTGTAAAGATGTAAATGATGAATTAATAAAACGTGTATGGAAACTACGTGATCTAATAGCTACATATGAAATGGATGAAAATCGTGATGTAAATAAAGGGTATGCATTGAGCATAATTTTATTACTATTATTATTATTAATATGATTACTATTATTAATAATATTGATATTAGTAGCAGTGATAATAATAATCTGTCATGAATTCAGGGTTCAGATAAACTAAAAAAGGCTTACAGATTAGAAAATGAAAGAATGTTAGACTGGTTGATGTATGAAACTGTATTTATATAGTACAATCCAGTGATTGATTCAAATATATAATCTTAATTGAAATCTAAAATATACCAAAAGTAGTTATCATATGTAATAAAATATAAAAAATACTAACTTAAAAATAACACGACTAAATGTTAAACATGATTGTATAATATGAATGTTGCAGGGTAATCAAGCATCATTATAACTAAAATCTAAGTGGTTCACACACTATATCATCACCTAAGTGTATGAATCTATCTTAGCTACATAATTAATAGTTGATAAGTAAATGAAGCATAAGTTTAAGTAAGTTTTTTCTTTATTACATGATCAATAGAAATAACTGGTTCTGGAATTTATGATTGATGTGGAGATATTATGATCTGTTTTTTTTAATGTTTAAGCTATGAATATTCTAAACTGAGTGGTTCCTTAATCCCCTATCGGTATTTGTACTGTCAACTTCTTATTCTCGAATAAAGGAAGTACTGACCATTCACGAAAGCTACTCTGTAATATGACAACATTTAACAGGTAACATAGAAGCAAAGTGATAATCAAGGCAAACAGGATAAGTTTCTAAGCTAGCTCCAGTTGGTTTGCGCGTTACTGAGATTGTGTTTTATGGTATATTCACTTCACCAGCGGTGTGTTGCAGGAATGGCTTTGTTTTCTGACATTTCGAAGAGTATCGAATTATTAAATCCGATAGTAAAATATAGATATTTCAAGATGTTTTTAAGAGCTTATTTAAACTCTAGTGGTACTTTATATTTAACTCATACCTTTAGATTAAAAAAAAGGGATTAGTGCGCAAGCACAACTATACTTGATAGTTTTGTGATTGACATCATAATGGTTGAGATCTAATTTTAGAAATTTCAGATTATTACAGTACGAATATCTGTGACACAGATTACAGTGAATAGATGGATTAAACAGTGAGTTGAGTAAGATAACCACCTGTAAATCAGCATAGAACAACTAAGAACTAGACTGTATGATACTCTGATATTAAGTATCGAAGTGATATGATTATAGAAGCTGCGCCCAGCAGCATAATCAACTTGTTGTGTTGTAAAGGTGTATTTGAAGAGGAGCACATTAAATTAAATTTTTACTGCACAATGATCTATAACAGTTTTATATTACATAGACCAAACCTAACTATACCTTCTTTCTAAGTGAAATAAATTCCATCACCCCTCTAAAAAATGTTTATTTCCTTCTCATTACAAGAATTTGTCGTCAATATGATGAAATAGTTAATCGATTAAGCGAAACGCCATCGAATACAGAAGATCTAGTGAAATTACAAACATATTTACGTGATGTAGGCAATACATTAGTGTTTAAATTAAAAGAAGAAGTAGCTGAAGCTGCAGAAAGATTAAATTTCCTATTGGATTATGCACTTTTGTCATGTGAGTTAATCATCTAAATACCTATGCATATTTTCTAATTAAAATAAATTTACCACTTTTAATCTATAAAATGAGTTATATATATTTGTAAAATTCCAATGAGTAGAAATTAAGATTTCTGACGTTTCGCGGCTTAGTGTAAGTCGCTTCTTCAGAGAAATGAATAACCGAACAACCTATCCAATGCTCAATTTATTTGAAATTATCAAAATTAACCTTGGTAATGATGTGTACACTTTTAATCTAGTTATCTATCTACCAGAAAAGATTCTTTTTGTTTTTATCTTCAATCAATCAATCAACTAATGCCTGTTAACTCTTGTAGAGCATAGAAAAAAGAAATGGATTCTTCAACCGACTCCGTCCTGGGCTCTCTTTTCCAGTTCTTTACTAGTGCTATTCATTCTTTTTATATCTACATGTAATTCCTGTCTCATTGTGTTCTATACTTTACTAAGACGTTGAGGTTTTCATAATCCAGTCAAACAATAGAAAAACGAGAAAGAGTGAGAGTAATCAACCCTGTCTAACACCGATCTTCACTTCGAATAAATCTGTGAACTGCCCTTCATACACAATTTTGCGGCGTATTCCATCATAAGAATTCTGTATGATATTGACTATCTTTTCGAGTACACCATAGTGTCAAAGAATGCTCGTTACTGTTTGCCTATCCACGATGTCATATGCATTCTCATAGTCAAGGAAATTTATGTAAAGTGGTGAGTTCTGTCTGATTGAACCGTAGTGTCGTGATTTTATCGATAAATGGTCGTTACCTACGAAACCCTGCTGACTGATGTCGAAGTTGGGCGTCAACTGGATCTCTTATTCGCCTCAATAACACTCTGTTGAAGACTTTTCATGGTATATCTTTGATCTTGTTTGACTGTTATTGATTGCTCTCATTTTGCTCCTCTTCTCTTCATTCTTATCCACAGTATCCACAGATATCCATTCTTCATTATGGTTCTATATGCAACACAAAACCTCCAGACATGTTGAAGTTATTGGTTCATCAATCCCTTTGCCATTGTACTTCAAAGTAGTTTCATCTTCTTCTAGTAGGTCGTGGAAGATCCGCAACTTATTGTTGAGAGTTATTTTGAATTCGTTGAATTATTTAGCATCCAAAAAAGGGGGTTTTATTAAACGCTTTCAATACTGTTACTCCAGTTGTCCAGTGCTTCTTTAGCTTTAGTTTCATTTCGGCTACTACCAAGTTGTGACCTGCATCAGCTGTATCAGCTCCCCACTTTGCTCTTACGTCTTCCAACATCCTCCTGAACTTCTTATTGATGCAGACGTGGTCTACTCAGTTTTCTGTAATATGGTCTAGTGAAGCCTATGCAACTTTGTGTATGCGTTTGTGGTATAATATGGTGCCACCTGCAATCATTTTGTTGAAGGTACATGAATTTGCTAACCTCTCACCGTTTACATCCGTATTATAATATATATATATATATATATATATATATATATATATTCACATCAATTACAACTGTGACAAATATTGGGCTTGACCATGTTAATTATTAATCAGTATCCGTATAGGTCTACTCTGTGATTACCAGTCCTCAACTCGAAATGAAGAACACAAGATGAATGAGTCAACCAGATAGGAATCATTTTGCATTTCAAACATTCTTTCATATATACACAAAGTCAGACCACACATCGAACCAATTAGGAATTTGACATTAATACAAGACAAATGAGAACTCAGCAGTGAATATGGGTAACTTGTGCACAACCAGTTAAGTGTGTAGTTCATAATAAGGGGCTAAGTATTATCTTTGCTATCTAGCTCGTAAGCAATTGTTTCTCTTATTTCAAGTATCGTCAGCTTGTATCTTTTCATTTAGTTAGCTGTTTGCATGCTTATCCCTGTCTCCCACATCGTATGAACATCCCATGTTTCTATATTAATTGTTGCACTGGTTGTCAGAATAAGCATCGGCCCAGTGATTTTCAATAAAACTCGAAATGAAGACCTTTCAACTTCCAAGGCAGAGTTAAAATGGTTATAAATGTTTTTCTTAGTTAGCATTTTTTATTGCAACTTTATTTTCTACGGGATGGTGTTGCTAACCTTAGAACCAGTAGTCTTTCATTATCCGAGGTTTGGTCCAGTAGTAACCCTAGGGGTATTACGGGTGTAATTGTTTTCACTTTCATCTCAAAATATGTCTAAAGTAATCATAATGGTGGAACTAAATTGCGCTGCCTGATCAACAAGATTTTACAGATAAATTTAAGGGTTGTTGCGCATATATTAAGTAATGATATTGGTACAAGTGATCATTCTTCTCGTTTTCAACTAAACTGGGATGTTTAAGTAACGTTATGGTAAGCAATCGCTTTACACGACAATTTTTAGGATTGCAGACTTAAAACGATCAGTTAGATGGTAGAAATAAAGTGACAAGTATATACTCCAACATCAATAATTTTCTCACATGGATCAATGACAACTAGTTCATTTCTAAGTAGAGCGATAAATTCATTGTGACAAATAACATATTTCAAAGTATATTTACTAATAGAAGTGTCCTTATTACTTGCATCAGCATTACACAATGTAAGGGAAACCATAACAATTTAGTGGTATGAAAGCCCTAGAGAAGTATGTTTTGAGATTTTATTGAAAACTCGCATATTTATGAATGGTGTATGTTAAGTAGTTGAGATTAGTGAGTTAAATAATGAGACAATATAATTGTGAGAGTGTTAAATAGAATAAATAAGTTTGTTCCGTATTCTGACTTCAGTGTTTGCAGTATCTAAGATAGGAGTGAAGGGTTAGAACATTTTAAAAATATCTCAGAAAGGACACTGCACTGCTTCTGACAGCTATACAGTATATTTTCATAGCATAAGTGTAGAAAGAGAGGTATGATAACCAAATAAGTGACATAAGAGTTATCAACGTTAACAACATGCAGCATTCATGAACATCATTTTCTGAATCGTACAGACTAAACAAGTACTTCAAACCCTATTATGGATCCTGTGGAATAAAGCTATACAGTCATTTGATTGAGCTTTAATGTCATTTATTCTTTTAAATGTAAAATCTTGAAACCTCAAAATAACTTTAAAAAGTCAATTAATCATTTCAGTATAATACATAGGCTCTGATATTTCTTATTTATAACTCATTATCATTAATACAAGCCACTTTCTAGTTGGTTCAACATCACCTTCAAATCTATCATGAGCGTTACTATGGTTTTCTCCACTCTTATTAACTAGATTTCACTTGAAAAGTTCTGAAAATATAAGTAATTCTTAAGTTCAGTTTAAAGAATTAAGCTGTTCAGTGTGTGTCTGTGATGAGATCCTCTCGGGTGCTTTTCATATATTGTTAATTTAATAACAGATAACAGCAGATAACACGATTCCTTTAATGTATATTATTTTTCGAAGATGAATGTACACAGACTTTACAATAATCATTGTGTTTCATTTCGAACTAGTAATTCATAGGATGTAAAGCTGTATCACGGTTTTGAATTCATTATGAATAACGCTTTTCTCAAGATTCCAGGTATACCTTACCTATGAGTGCTAATCAACACGAAACCTGGGTCAAACAGTATCACTTAATATCGAAATATAGTGCATTTAATAGTGAGCCACTAGAATCAGTAGCCGTATTGAAGTACTTTCTTATAGAATTAGATCAGCACTAGAAAAGACTAAGTGAACATGATATTTATTACAACTCAGTAACTAATCATTGTAAACATTCCTATCTTAAAAGAAATCAGACAAAACATGAATGAACGCAAACAATTAAGGTAACATAAATTCAACTAAAGTAAATAAAGTTGACTTCATGATAATTCAATACTGATTCTCTTATATTTTATACTTTTTACTTATAAGTTGATGATATCAAATTGAATTCTACGTTATTCAATTGGCCTGAACAAATTCTCACTATTATTGACAATACAAATACACGTTTAACAGCATTACGTGAAAATGCTGAAGAAGATTTAAAACAAAGAGTTAAAGATTTAGAAAAACGTATATTGAATTCATGGGATCGAGTAAATTTAATGCGTCGTCGTGAAGTGATTTCACAAGACGAAATGTTAAAATCTCAATCAATTCTTGATGATTTTCAAAGAGATTTAGATACATTCACATTGATTGCTGAACAAATTAATAAGTAAGTTATCCAGTGTATTCACTTTTTATATTCTCTTTCTACCCTTATCATCCCCTCCTCCCTCAACCAATCACCTTAGATACTGATTCTTTTTATTCAAAGAATGTATTCATTCTTATTGGATCGTATTCTCTATGCCAAGTTTTCTTGTATTAACAATCATATCACTATGAATTTTACTACTTTTATATATTTCTCATTCATTTTATTTCATGATACGAATATAGTGTTTCAACTTAAATCACAGCATATATTTACCAGGTTCTATGTTCCTGATTTAATTCTTTATATTTGAAACTGTATGGTAGGAAGGTCAATTTACTGGTTGATATTATATGATATGATGATATAGGTACCAAATTCAGACAAATGTACTGATATTATCATTTAACTTAGATATACTTCAAAGCCAAATAAAAATATTCTAGGTAACTTAACAGTATCAGAGAGAATTATTAAAAACATTTTATTCACGTGATATGAAATATTCATTTTATTTTAATTTATGGCTTCGAAGGTATCCACGTTTCTTAATTATCATTTAAGAACATCAGATCCCATGATACCATAAGACATAGTAATTCATATCTATTTAACTTTAATCCACTTACAAATTCAAGTTGACTTTAATCACCAGAACTGTTCTGATCAGTATTTCGTTTAAAGTATGTTGAGTTTCGTAGGATTTCAATGTCTGCATCAATAATTTAGTTTTTGTTTAAACAAAATGTTAAATACTTTTCATGTATCCGTTATTGTTTAATGTTATTATTGATTATTTCGAAATCAAGTTTTGTAATCTAATTAGATCATCAAATAATGTGAATGTAGATCTCGATTAAAAACGAATGCAATCGGTTGATTTTGTTTTAGTCACTGCTCTTTTGAGACTCTGAATTCATTTCATTAAATAGCAGAAAACACTGGACATCTGTTTACTTTTAGTATAAGATTCCTCAGTAAGCTAACTGAGGATCTAAAGTAACAGTTAGACCACTAAGTTAGCATACAGCGGTTTGTGTTTCAAACTATAGTCTTCCGATGCGACAATTTATTGAAATCACCGAAATAAGAAACTCAAATACCAGTAATGAAAACTCAGTGGCTTTGGTAAAATGTACAATGCAATACCTGGCGTCCTATGATTCGATCCCTGACAAGTCTTGTTTGCTGACAACTTAGGAGTCTCATACTAGTACGAAATAGTTTTCCACTGTCTAAGGATTTCATTCGGCGTTTTAACAAAGCAAATCCATTGATCTCGAAGGCATATATATAAGTAAATAACCTCGTTCATTAAAACTGTATATTCAAATCACTAGTATCAGTGAAAGTATATGACGTCTTTGGGTGTGAGACAGTTACACACCGATGGCAGTGGATGATGTCTTTCAAGCGTATCGCGAATTGATCGGATTAAAAGAAATAAGCATTGGGATTAGATTCAGTGGTTTAATGGTAAGGTATTCGATGTGGAATCAGAGGGTCCTGGGTTCGGTCTCTAATGTGGTCGTGGATACATATTGCTTAAGAATTTCCTACAGCGATGAGGCAGCTGTCCACTGGTTCTTGATGAATAATGGTTGTTTAACTCAAACTAATTCGTCATATCAAATTAACATTCAACAATCTACACAACACCTATTTACAAATAATATCATTCGAGTTCATCTAACCGCTTTAGTCAATTAGATTGTGTTTTACTCAGTTCGCAACTCGTCAGCCGGATGCCCACAATGATAATATTGTTAGAAAATGAATTTCTTCTCCACATCTTATCATTATTACTTACCTTTAAACAAATTTTTTATCAACAGAGAAGAAAGTCTTCTTGGTTGGGAACAAACATCATTCCCACAAATTTTAGAACTTAAACAACAAATGGAACCGTTCGACAGTTTATGGCGTATTGCAATCGCATTCGATATACACAATAAAGAATGGTTTGAATCGCCCTATCATACCTTGAATCCAAATGAGATTGAACAACAAATTACTGATATGTATAGAATAATGCATAAACTTACTAAAATTTTAGCTGACTTACCAGGACCAGCTAAAGTAGCTCAAAAAGTTAAGGTAAGTTAGGAAGTGAGTGATTTGTTAAGTAATAACGTTACGTTGTTGATACAAATATGTGCGCGTTTTCGAATGCTCATAAATATTGTATTTAATTAGTAGGAGCAAAATGATCAGTACATCTTTTTGATTTACAGAGACATGTGCTGAACTTTAGCTAATGAACCTTTAGAAGTGATTAAGATGCTGTTGCGTTTACGTTATAGTACGACTTATGCTCACAATGTATCGGTAAGACCAGTAGACTAGCACTCACAGCCAGATCAGTTGATGCTGACACATTTTATCTATTAGATTACCTAAATGCCGGTATGACTGCAAATGAGAGATTATACAATGAACCAGTCTACATAGCATCAATTATTCGGAATGTAGTTGTTTAACTATTCACTATGTATTGCATATACTTATTTCTGCTCAGTGTCAATATTATGTAGTTAATGAGACTATTGTGCCTGCTTCTGTAAACACTGAAGATAATTTTAAAATGAGTATGATACCAAACAGACTTTATTCAAATCATCTCACTGGTCTCAAAACCGAGGGATATTTTTCGGTGCTAAAACTAGACAGTAAGACTCAAGGAGCAAATCAATTTATAATATAATGGGGGGGGGCAATTCAAACAGTTTTGAATTTTTATTTTTAAAATCTACACTGGTGAAGTAAGAATGCATACAATTAGCTTCTTATGTAATGAATAACTTAGGTGATCATTTGAACTTAGTACTTACTTACTCCTGTTACCCCTCTCGGAGGAGCATAGGCCGCTCACCAGTATTCTCTATTCAACTCTGTCCTCAGCATTCCTTTCCAGCTGTCTCCAGTTACTGCTCATCCTTTTAATGTCTGCTTCCAGTTCTCGACGTAGGGTGTTCTTTGGCCTTCCTCTTTTCCGTTTTCCAACGGGATTCCAAGTTAGTGCTTGTCTCCGCCCGCAGCTCTTCTAGGGTTGTTGCCGGTCCCAAGCCCGGGTAAAGGAGGAGGGTTGGGCATAGGGCTAGCACCCCTATCCCGTAAAACACAAGTTTGCTAAAAAAAACGCTAACCAGAATAAACAAACTTAACCATTTGAACTTAGTAATGTAACTAATATTGTGTTGATGAATCCATACTCATTGAGGTAAAGATATCTCCTCATAATCTACTTATAATGTTTATATTACTTATTTTACCAAATATATTTTGCTTTTCATAAAATCAGTTTTTTTATCATATAGATTTCTAATCAAGAGAATCTAATTGTTCTACAACAAATCGTTTCTATATCTACTAACCAGTAAAATAGCTAGTTCAGGTCTTTGATTATAATAGTTATCGCCAAGTAAACGTGATATAATCTGATAAACGGTATTCTTAAACATTGGATATTAGTTCATACAAAGATAAATAGACGTTTTACACATTATTCCATGTTAATCCTACATTTCATCAATTCTAAGAACTTTTGAAAAAATTTAGTCATTTATATGTGACTACTACTTTATATTCAGTAGTGTGTCCAGCTAAAAGAAATATATATTTATTAATCATGTTTTATCGTAAAACAATAAAATACTGTACATTAAAATTTCATAAATTCACTGTTCAATAGTACAATTAGTAAGTTTGTTTAAACCATGTATTTGTTTTAATCTTCAAGATAATATTATGTCACTCTTTAAATTATAATAAATTCATTGAATTTTCATTTAGGATAAATTAACTAAATTTCAACAGTTTTTGCCAATTATCCATATCGTCTGCAATCCAGGTATACAATCTCGTCATTGGGATCAAATGAGTGAAATTGTTGGCTTCGATATAAAACCAACTACTGATACTCCATTAGTAACTTTCTTAGAATACGGTTTAAAACCTTATTTAGAACAATTAGAAGAGGTTGGTGCAGGTGCTGCAAAAGAACATCAGCTTGAGACAACTTTATCTAAAATGAAAGGAGAATGGAGTCTAATGAAATTTGAATTGATACCTTATAGAGATACAGTAAGTAATAGATTATTTCTAAGTGTTATAAGTAATTAATATGTTGTTTCTTGCAACAAATGGTCTTCGATTCATCAGGTGTTCCTCGATATAACATTTCTATTCTTAGACGTTCAGAAGTAAGTAAACAAATAATTATACATAGTATTAATGAAACAAGATGCATTGTTATTTACAAATGAATTGCGAAAAGATTAACGAATAAATCTCTGAATAAAATGCTCATCAATGAAATGTTTCGTTCGTTTCATAATGCTGTTTCTTAGCTCATGTCCATTTCATCCACTATCTTAAGGTGTTGTGTGACGTTTTCATAGTTCATTCTGATTCCAATATTTTGGTTTACAGGCTTAATCAGTGAAATAACTAAAAATCAAAATTATTGAATGTAAATGCAAATAAGAGATAAAATGTTAACATGACTATTCCATCGTATGCAGCGTATGCACGAATCAGTATTAGTGCATCAATGTTCAGAATGTCATGGACGAAAGAAGGTGTATATATGTGCAGTTTATATGTTGTAAAAACATTTGTACAGCTCCACTGACTATGATCACTGAGAAAAGCAAATGATTTGAAGATTGAATTATCAAATCATGCAGAATATGACAATAAGTTTAAACAAATGAACGTGATGATAATTATGAGTTAAAGAGTAGATGTATATTTATTAAAGATAGCAATAACTGGATAATATAAATAGACTAAGTAATTCTAAACAAAATAAATGAAGTTCAGAATAGGCTTGTATCTTCCCGTTGATTTGTAATGGACTGAAACTAGTCAGCCTCTGTTGCCATATGTGCATCCTGAGCGGATTGCCTCTATATAGCGGTATTACACATTCAGCCAATGAGTCCCAAATAGGACGAAACGCGCGTCCTGGATTCCACTTGCCAGTCACAATCCAACTTAAATATAAAGTAAATGAAGGTTTATCTATGGGGTAGAGTGTTAATTCAGCCAGTCAACAACATTAAATTTAATAATAAAAGTTAGTCCAATAATGGAATATTCTTAGTATTTCATAGTATTAGGTAGTAAAAGAATGTTAGAGATAATATATGAATCCATTTAATAATCATTAGTTACTATGGTGCAACTAACAGTAATCCATCTCTTTTGTTTATATTATTTGGATTTGATCTTTATAAGATTAGAAATCATTTAGAAAGATTTTTATTGCATTGAGATCATTGATGTCCCGTTTTTTCTAAATGGATTACTATTCCCGACTTATTTTCAAGTTTTTTAGGTTTTCGGAAAAAATAGCAATATACTTTAAACAAACTATAGGTTCCTTTATTCTTACATTTAACTGTCTTCATGTTATTTCGCATATACATATACAGTATTACATTCATTGCATTTGATCTCAAATACACAGTTAATCAGATCTTTTTTGAGTACGCTATCCTTGATGTTCACTAATGCAAAGCCAAGTATATTGTCCGTTTGGGAAAATATTTAAATGGTAATCGTAATCACTCTTTCCTTCCCTATGTATATAGATGCACTTCAGAGTCCTTGATGATCTCTGTAAAGATAATTCTTGTTATGTACTTACTATTACGAAAGTCTTTGGGGTATACATTTGACATCGACTTTCTACTAAATAGTTGTTGGATATGATTTTAATGTCTCTTTTCCCTTCAAGGAAAATTTTTGTACATGACCCCTGGAAACATCTGAGGAAAACTTTTCATCACTTCTCAATAATTGTTTTACATAAATATGGTAATTCACAACTAAAACTGAAGACAGCTACTAAATTTTGATTTTTTGGATTGCGTTAATGGTCATATAATGCTATTTATTGAAACTGATTACACCACAACAAATTTCCTTTTTATTAAAGTCTAAATTCATCTAGTAACCTTCGAAATGTATTTCATGTGCATCTAACTTCTTACAGGACTCCAGTTAACTCTCTTGTTTTGAAATTGACATATCATACATGAAGAAATTGATCAGTTTTAATTGCCATGTGTACATCCTGATCAGATTGCCTCCATAATGCGTTAGTTAACATGTATGATTTATGCTGAAGTAAATCTGATAAACGGGATCCAACACTTATGCTTCGTGCAATCGGGACTCATTAATTAAATATATTTACATTCCTACCATTATTCTCTACAAGCCACGTACTCATCCTGTTCGTGTCAAGTGTCACCGAGTACACCACTATACTACTGAGTAGAGGTTTTCATCTATTTATACTGTTGGGGTTCAGGAATACGACAGATTATTTTGTGTTAGCGTATATAAGTATCTTGTGCAAATGCCTAAATATTTCCTATAATTAGAAATTTTCATCACGTTCTATTATTTATATTACATAACACAAGCCTAATTAGTATCATCAATAAAAATGAAGTTAGACAGTAATTTACACTCAGTAGCCCAGTTGCTAACGCATTGATTTCCCAGGTGTCTGGTACCAAACTTAAGCGTCAGTGTACACATTAGCATTACTTTGTTGGAAATCAAATATTACCAGATAATCATTTAAATCCCAATGACATCCAAGCTTATATATTATAATACAGTATATTGGATTAATCTGGATTGTGCTTCAATTATTCTATTCTTAATGTTCGCATCACTTTCATTGTTAAATTTTACAGGGATTATCAATCTTATCTGCCATTGATGATATACAAGTTATGTTAGATGATCATATTATTAAAGCACAAACAATGCGTAATTCACCATATATTAAACCATTTGAAGAGGAAATGGTAGCATGGGAAGCAAAACTGATTTCAATGAATGATATCATAGATGTATGGCTTAAAGTAAGTTTCATTTACAATGATACTGAACTAAAGTTTTTTCGATAATCACAGGGGAACTTCAGTTAAACATCTACTGAAAACCGAGAAATGTTAAACAGCTGTTTGGTCACAATATGGCGCTTTTCATTAATGAGCGTGCACAGCATCACCGAGGATTGAGTCAGGAAAAGTGAGGTTCAACTACACACGAAATCGAGCATATAGTTACTGAGCAGTATTAAGCTACATTTTGTAAAATTACTTTCACTAGTTACATTCCATCAGCCATTGGTCAATAAGGATAGTTTATTTATTTAATGCACACAACCCACATTAATCACCACATTCCATGCAGTCAGTACAAAGGCCTGTCACTATCAATTTTGTTAGTGTTTTACAATTTTTATTGTGATTTTTACGTAACTAAGGTTTCAGTTTATAATAAGTTATTGGTTTTCTACTTATTTTTACTAAAACATACTTATCATTCGACTGGTTCCATTTAACCGTTTGACTGACTCTATAATGATATTAATCTATATCCTTTTACAAACTCCGACTGGAGCCCGCCATAGGGTTGCTGCCGGTTTCAAACTTGGATAAAAGAGGAGGGTTGGGCATGGGTCTAGAAACCCCGATTCTGTTAAACAACAAACTTGTTAAAAATCTCTAACCAGTAAAAATCATTTTAACCATCTTAATTCTGCCTTGAGAGTTGGAGAGTCTTCATTTCGAAGAGTTATGACGACTTATGATGAATGCTGAGTTTCACTGTAAATCACAAGACCAATGCCTATTCTAACAACCAGAGCAACAATTAATATAGGTACATGGGATATTCACACGATGTGGGAGACAGGGAGAAGCATGCAGATAGCTTAAGAAATAAAAAGATACAGCCAGAAGACACTTGAAATAAGCGAAACGATTGGTTACAAGCTGGACAGCAAAGATTGTCCTTAGGTGGAGTGCATTTTATACCCCGGCCACAAAAAAGAAAATGACTCACACGCACGGAGTAGCACCGTTCCAAGAAGCATGAAAAGCGCTTATCGGATGGAAATCTTATTGACTAAAAATAATAAAGACATCCTTCGTGAGAAGAGGGAGGGGATTAAAATAAAGGTAATCCATAACCATGCGCCTATCAACGACAGCCACGAAAAGACGATAAAAACAAGTTCTATGCAAGGCTGTAGTCAATTAACTAGAAGTGCAGAGCCAAGGACTTGATATTTTGATGGAAGACCTAAACGCCAAGCTTGTAGTAGATAACACTGGATATGAAGACATCAAGGGATGATATGCACTAGAAGAAACAAATTGTTAGTTCTATTATTGTTACGTTCCTCTTAACATATCCTCCCGTTTAGTATATTTACTCTTAGTCTATTGTCTCTTATTATGAACTACACTTAACTGGTTGTGCACAAGTCACCCATATTCACTGCCGAATTCTCCTTTGTCTTGTATTCATGTAAAATTCCTAATTGGTTCGATGTGTGGTCTAACTTTGTGTATATATGAAATAATGTTTGAAATATAAAATGATTCCTGTCTGGTTGACTCATTCATCTTGTGTTCTTCATTCCGAGTTGAGGACTGGTAATCACAGGGTAGACTTATACGGACACTGATTAATAATTAACATGGTCACGCACAATATTTGTCACACAGTTGTAATTGATGTGAATATATATATATATATATATATATATATATATATATATATGTATTTTAAATATATTACAAATGTGAACAGTGAGATGTTAGCAAACTCATATACCACCATATTATATCACAAACGCATACACAAAGTTGCATAGGCTTCACTAGACCATATTACAGATAACCGAGTAGACCACGTCTGCATCAATAAGAAGTTCAGGAGGATGTTGGAAGACGTAAGAGCAATGTGGGGAGCTGATACAGCTGATACAGGTCACAACCTGGTAGTAGGCGAGATGAAACTAAAGCTAAAGAAGCACTGGACAACTGGAGTAACAGTATTGCAAGCGTTTAATGCAACTCCCTTCATCTGGATGCTAAATAAGTCAACGAATTTAAAATAACTCTCAACAATTAGTTGCGAATCTTCCACGACCTACTAGAAGAAGATGAAACTACGATGTCGGACAATTGTAAATTGAATGAGGACCCAATAACTTTAACATGTCTGGAGGTTTTGGGTAGCGAAGAGCACCACCATGATTAGTGGATATCTGTCGATACTGTGAATAAGATGTAAGAGAAGACGAGCGAAATACAACAATCAATAACAGGGAAACAAGAACACAGAAATCCGAGGCACAGGCCGAATACTCAGAAGTCAACAAACAAGTGAAGCATTAGTTTGGGTTACCGAAAGTTTGTGGAGAAATTAGCAACGACGTTGGAAAAAACTGTAAAAGAAGGAAACATGTAGCACTTATATGATGCAACGAAAAAGGTAGCTGGAAAATTTCGTAAGACACAATAGGCAAACATTAAGAAGTCTGGCAAACCAATAACTGAAGTGCATGAACAACAAAATTCTGGAAGATATGGAAACCTTTACATAATTAAGCAGCATCATTGATAAACAAGGAGGGTCTGATGCAGATGTGTAGGCGCTGATTGGAAAGGTGTACAAGTGCAGCATTTTTACAATAGAGAATCATTTGGAACTCAAATCAACTGTCAGTCAACATTAAAGTTAGAATTTTTAATACAAACGTGAAGACAGTTCTGTTGTATGGAACTAAAACTTGGAGTACTACGAAAAGCATCCTTCAGAGGATACAAGTGTTTATAAACCATTGTCTGCGTAGGATACTTTGGATCCGTTGACCGGATACTATCAACAACAACCTTCTATGGCAGAGAACAAATCAACTACCAGCCGAGGAAGAAATTAGGAAATAATGCTGGAGGTAGATAGGATACACATTGAGGAAATCATTAACTGTGTCACAAGACAAGCATTAACATGGAATCCTGAAGACCGAAGGAAAATAGGAAGACCCAAGAGCACATTGAGTTGGGAATCGGAGACAGACATAAAGAGAAGGAAAAGCACTTTGGATAAGCTGGAAAGGAAAGCTTAGGAGAGAGTTGGTTGGAAAATGCTGGTCGGCGGCCTGTGCTTCACATGGGGTAACAGGCATCGATTGATTGATTGACATCCTTTTACAACAAAGTTATTTATTGTCACAATAAGATTTAAATGCGAAATTTTTAGTAAAGATAGTTTTGAGTTAACGTCCACTTGTCTGCTGTTTGAATATTGCTTCACAATGAATTTATGTCATTTGAATAGTCTCTGGGGGAAAAAAGCATTAAGCAAAAGCTTCGTACACATTTATCACTTCACAAATATGAGGCAATTATCTTACAAGGGATTAAATTAGTAACACTTAGGTCACAGATTGGAAAACATTCTTCAGACTAGTGAACTAAAATCTGTTGGTAATGGATGGACAATACTGAAATGTATCAAGCTAGGACAATTAAACTGTTCAGTAACCGTTAGCTTGTTAAATGGCTGGCGGTAGTAGACAGTACGCACAAAGTGTACGTTTCTTTTGGTATGAGTAACCGCAACGTAATGTTTTACAAAGCGAGAATAAGTGGTGCAGGTTCGACCTCTGTTAGGAGAATTGAAAGTATTTCTTGATGATTAATACCGAGCTGTTTAAAATCTAGTTCAGTTATGATATTTTGTTGTCTATCTTTAATAACTTTATATTAAAATATTGTACACGTTATATGAAATGACATAAAGTAGTAGTCCATCTTGAGATTTTTTCTGCAGAATAAGACTAAACGAATATGAATGACGACTACACAGAAGTCAACTGAAGATTCTTAAGTCTTATAGCCTAGTTTCTGACACTTGATAAATTTTACCAAATATCTTTATATTTAATGTATTAATTATAGGTACAAGCCACTTGGTTATATTTAGAGCCAATCTTTTCATCTGAAGACATTTTAGCACAAATGCCTGAAGAAGGTCGAAAATTTGGTATTGTCGATGTGATTTGGCGTGAAATAATGTCTGAGACAGCATTGAATCCAAGTTGTTTAATAGCTACTAATCAAAGAGATATGTTAAAACGTTTAACTGATGCAAATTCGCTACTTGAAGAAATACAAAAAGGATTAAATGATTATTTAGAAAAGAAACGTTTATATTTCCCACGGTTAGTTAATATATTTACATTGAAAATTGTTCTTTGCATTTAGTAACTAAGAGAGAAATAGAATATAATTAAACTGGGCAAATGTTTTAATTGTAGTCTTCAATATTTCAATATTAATCCCAAACAAATTCATACATCATGTGAATTATTAGATTATACTTAGATCAATGAATGATATTATTACTTACTTACATACGCCTGTTACCCCTCTCGGAGCAGCGTAGTCCGCTCACTAGTATTCTCCATTCAACTCTGTCCTCAGCAATCCTTTCCAGCTTTATCCAGTTGCTGTTCATCCTTTTAATGTCTGCTTCCAGCTCTCGACACAGTGTGTTCTTTAGCCTTCCTCTTTTCCATTTTTCAACAGGGTTCCAAGTTAGTGCTTGTCTCGTGTCTCGGCTATGAAAGCCGAGAATGATATTATGCTTAATGTTTATGATTTAACAACGTACAAATTGTAATAGCTGTATACTTTTAAGATGTTTTACGCTTAGTAATAATGTTGGCATGCTATCCGATAATTAAAACAACAATAATCTGTACTTATTAATGCATGAAACGTTGTACATGACATATAACGTTGATAACTTAAGATTTCTGACTGAATAGATCGAAACAACTTAGAATGATAGTCATTTTCAAAATTATTAAACAATAAGGATCAAAATACGACGTTTATCGTTTGATGAAATTTAAATTATTACAGAAATAACTGTAATTTGAATAAAACAGTAGATAAGTCTTTCGAGATACTCAGCCGAATGAAACAAGCACCCAACAAAAATACATTGTTCTACACCTCTTTGACAAACGAACGTGAAAAGAAAATGTCATAAAATACCAAATACATTACTTTTAATCATCAGTTTGCATATTATTCGTGTTCTCTGATTTGTGTTAGTGTAGGCTTTCTTTGCTTGGTCTTTCTCGATTTTTTATGTATTCTAATTATGCTTTGCTTATTATTACCCCCCATCTCGCTTCCTACGCAGTTTCCTGATTCTTTCCAATTTCACACAACGCTCAATACCTACTACTTATAAACGACTTTATGAGTAGTATCCACCACACTACATTATCATACTAATGAGTTCATGGTTAGAATGAACATTTTGTCTTTGAATTTGAAAGCAAAATATTTTTCAAAGACTAACCTTCTTTACATTATAATATTCGAGTCTATTCTGTTATTTATATCGTGGACTGTATTTAATCTATCTCGATTGGCATATTTACATTCCAAATGTATTACACAAATAACGTTTGTACTTACACGATTTAATAAAGTTGGAATATGAATGAAATTTGAATACAGGAGGCAAGTTTCATCCTATTTGAAACTTTTCCGTTTGTTATATGAAGGTGTGAGTGAATCCATCATTAATAATATCTAAATATAAGTTCTAGCATCAGCATTACAATTCAGATACATTTTATTAGTAAGCCTTTAATGATACAGAACGCTGGTATACTAGATTCCATTGATAGCTATAACCCAACGCAACTACAGTGAATATACTCAGTTCCCTTTATTAGTTTGATCAAAAACGATATATGAAAAATAAATTGGTAATTCGTTTTATTTCGTTTGGTATTTATCACCTGTGTAATGAAGTTAGAGAAATCTTTTCAGAAAAACACGACGAAATGGAAATGTGATTATTTTACGTAGGAATAATAGTTTGGCTGAAGAACAAATTCTATCCAATGCAGGGTTAAGCATTGTATTGATTATTTCTCAAACTTGAGTCTCTACAGTTTGAATAGACTGTGATTGCTTTTTGTATACTGTATATCCTTTAATTGTTTTTATATTCATTAACCAACTTCTGTGAGTAAACGTTTTTTTTTTCGTAAGCGTTTTTCGACGCTAACCAATTTTTCTTGAAAAATTAATGTATCAGCGTCAACTTACAAATAAATTCCTTTACGTTAGTATGTTAGACCTTATTTCATTATCATGGTTAAGTTGGATCGTACCTAACAAGTGTAATTTAAAACACGCATTTCGTTTTATTTAAAATAGGTCAGTTAGAGATACCGGCATCTCATTGCTGATGTTAACACCGAAACACTAACTCTCTCCATCATTTTTAAAATGATACCGTGAAATCTAGACATATTGTTCGGCTAATGTTTTTCGTTTTATTTATTGTTATATCTTCCTTTTACTTAAGTTCTAATTCACAAGCTATTTACTTTATAATTAAATCCTTTGAACTATTCATCGAATTGCATTTTCTACAATTGTTTACATCATTGTCGCTAGATTCTTCTTTCTATCAAATGATGAATTATTAGAGATTTTATCTGAAACAAAAGATCCTCAAAGAGTTCAACCACATTTAAAAAAATGTTTCGAAGGTAATTTATACAACAACAGTAATTATTAATGTAATATTATGATTTTAAAAGTTATGCAAATATGTTTGATTATCGTCCTTAATAAATACATTACGGAATTTTCCTAATATGTGAATGGATCTAATACGATAACATATATTGACGTCTAGTATAAAATGGAATCCCGCTGATGATGATTCCCAAGTTAGTTAATGGAGGAAAGATCTAGTTTTTCAACAGAGTTTGTGTCTCTCTTGATGACAACAAACTAAGTAAATATCACAGTATATATATATATATATATATATATATATATATATATATATATATATATATATATATATATATATATATATATATAGTATTTTACAAGTCAAGCTAAGTAATGGAAATAATCGTAAGTTGGATTGCATTACAATCTAACATCATTGACAGGATGTTAAAAATCAAGCTGAAGAGATAGTGATGATAATATAAATCAATCTTGATAAACATTAAAATAGAAGATCACGTAGACAGACTCCACTAAAAGTAGATACTTTATGAGGAGCCATTAACATCACATGGATTTGGATATGTACTGCATTTTATTTCGAACTGTTTAGCATCAAGAATTCACAAGATTAGTTTCTATCGAATCCTCTTTGTGATGACCAAAACAAATCTAGCCTACTCATCCTATATCAACAGTAAGTTACTCCTTCAACTCAAATATCCCTAACCTATAATTATAACGTAATAAATATCTTATGCCCTCTTAACCATTTTTTCCAAGACACCATGACGTTACCAAGACCACCTACCACTAATGTTGTTTTATTAAGTTCATAGAATAGAAATGAGTATTAACTTAGCTTTGAAATTTCAGTAGATATGAGGAATGAGACTCAACTGACTCGAAACATCTTAAACATTAAATATTGTTGCTATGTTTCGCGAAAGTACACGGTGCCCCTGATAATTACTAATCACTGTACGGACACATCTGCCCTGCGACTGCCAGTCCCCAAAGCTGGAATAGAGAAAACAACGATTGATAAGCCAACAGATAATCGTTTTATATTTCAACCATGCCTATATATATACACGAAAGCAGACCACACATCGAACCAATTAGGGATTTTACAGACTATGTTTACATTACCCAAGACCAAAATAAATGAATTAGTCCTCTAAGCACAGCTTTGGAAGTTTTTTACTCTTCTTTAGTGGTCCGACATAACAATTGTAAAGTGTAATCATTGTTAATTTTTCATCAGTCTATCAATCTCTCTTTTCTTCTCATCATTTTGTCACTTAGGTATCAGTCGATTAATGTTTACAGAGCAACAAGAGATCATTGGAATGATATCAGCTGAATCTGAATCTGTACCGTTTGTTACAAAAATACATCCAGCTAAATCTAAGGTAATAGTGATAGAGAGAAAGAGTGAAGTCTCAAATTCGACATATCATAACAGCCAGTTTTTAACACAAGCCTTCTATGTTCAATGTAATTACGTATTCTATCTGAAAGAATGTATGATTTATTCATACCGTGCAATCAAATGCAAATTGATTAAATGTTAACTTGCATACAGTTAGCTTTAGGCGATAGGTATTAAGTTAAGATGTCTATATTCGTTACAGAGTGATATTGTTTGGGGACTACTGAAAACCAGGTAAAACTAAATAGTTGCCATGTCCTAACTTTGGACTCCTCAACGATCCCTACTGTCAAATCCGTAAGGAAGTTTAATCCAGGACTTTTAGGTTATAGAACCCTTATTCCTATGCATCACTGTGAAGTAGTCCGATAGTAAACATTTCAGCTCTATCAACTTATAATATAGTGCAGTGATCGTCAATTCTGATTGCTAATAACTATCGCACTACTGACAAGGCTGAACTCCACCAGTCACAACTTTTCACTAGAACTTGAGTAATATCTTAAAAAATAGTCACTAGTGGGCTGATTATTTTATTTGTATATAGGTGGGAGTAAGACAGTTATCACCAATGATAATGAATGATCGTCGGGTTATTTCACTAACTGATAAAACTTGAAAATCTATCATTGGATATCTGTTAGTCCAGTGATTTGGAAAGTTAATCGTTTGTTGTAAGACCTGAAGGTCGTAGGTTAAACTTTCTAATGGAATTGAGAGTACGTACAGCTGAGGAGTTCCATACTAGGACTATCTAGTGCTTCATGGTTTCTAACCGATATTATAGCGTGACTACTACATATACCTACGTGTGTTGACTTGTTAAGCTAACTATAATTGAAAATAAATGCTATCAAATAACCAATAAGTGGTTATCTGAAATAGAATGCCAAAAGTATAATACAGAAGAAATAAGTACTTTTAGCACCATTCAAAATAATAAATAGAATGGAAGGTTATAAGTGTTTATTAAAAGTTTAGATAGATTAGTTTTGGATAAACAAATTAGGCTGATTAGATGATTTGGGAGGATTTGAACAAAACTTTATGGCCTATTACAATGTTATATCTTTTGTGGATGAGCATGTCTATTTACCCCATGAGAATATCTGCGTATATGAAACCAACTGTACAATCACTCTGAAATGCTCGACATGATTAAGCCTCACTATGAATACACAAGTAATCTTTTTCCTCGTTTATTACAATATACAACAACCAGGATGCATTATGATAAAATGACTGTAACAGTGAAATACATTGGATGTGTGTCTTTATGATTGTTAGTTAGATTAAATTAGTTATGTCAAGAAACTACGAGACTAATGGCACTTTTCTCTCCTAACGTTATAAAAACACTTCAACGTTTCTTGGCCACACTGACATTATTTTAGTATGTTCGGGATGCGGTTTTCCCCCTCGAAATGCAAAATGTTGCTCCAGGATTGGGTTGCATCGGCACCTGAACTAGTGATAGGGAGTGAAGTAGTCGAGCGTGTAGACCGCTTCACGTATCTGGGGAGTCTCATCAGTGCTGATGGCCTGGTGACTGACGAAATCTCAGCACGGATACAGAAAGCTCGATTGGCTTTTGCCAAGTTGCGTCACTTATGGCGCAGGCGAGATATCCGCTTGCTAACCAAAGGACGAGTGTACCGTGCAGTAGTTCGCTCTGTCCTACTATACGGTAGCGAAACATGGCCGTTAAGAGTAGAGGACATTCGTAGGTTACTGGTCTTCGATCATAGGTGTCTCCGAAGCATTGCTCGTGTATCATGGGACAACCGAGTGAGCAATGCTGTCGTTAGGAAACGGGTTCTAGGAAAGGAGGGCAAATCAATAGATGAGGTATTGAAACTTCATCAGTTGAGGTGGTTGGGACATGTGTTACGCATGTCTAACTACCGACTGCCTCGACGTGCTATGTTTTGCGGCGTAGGAATAGGTTGGAAGAAAGCTAGGGGCGGCCAAACCAAAACATGGCAGAAATCGATGAAGTCACTGACAAGTGGACTGAGTCATGTTGGTAGATGTAGGCTGCGTGGTTGGGGTCCGCGAGACGAAAGTCACCAATGGCTAGAGACCTTGAACGACATGGCTCAGAATCGTTCACAATGGCGCGGGTGCATCCACTCTTTGTGTTCTCTCAAAATCTAACCTTCCGAATTCTCTATCTTTCTCCTTTCAAATTTATCTCACTGAATTATACTTTTCGAATGATATCTTCGCTCCGTAATTTTCTGCATTACTGCTAATACTTCTACTATCGCTATGACTCTTGGATTTGAACTGACAGTTGCGTCTCTGTGCTGATGTGGTATGGCGACCTGAACTGATGTACGTACGTACAAAGTTCTGCGTTGTATCTGTCTGTCTGTCTATTTTAGTATCTTGAAATCTCTCAAGTTAGCTAATCTGCACTTAATCTGCAGTCATCTGACGTTTATTGAAACTATTACTATGAAGCATCAGAAACTTGATTTATCTACTCAAATAAAAATGGTTGTACTTGTTTAGTCATCCCGGCAGTTATATATGCACAATAACTTTCATTATTTAATTAACTTTGTTCTAGGGTATGGTTGAAAAGTGGTTATTACAAGTTGAAGATGTTATGTTATGCAGTTTAAGAAAAATTATTGCAGATAGTGTTCATGCATATCCCGATACTCCAAGACAAAAATGGGTATTGGAATGGCCAGGTCAAGTAAGTTTCATATTAAAAATAATAATAATAAAATAATTGTTGCTTTCATTTAGAATATTTTTTAAAGATTTAAATTACACGATAATTTTGCTTACACAACTATTAGACGTTTTTATACGAAACATTATACAACAGTATCATTTTAATTAATAACTCTTCTGCAGTACCTCTCTAGAGATTGCAGATTATTGAGCACATGATTATCAGTTCAATCAGTAATCACATAACCTTTAGAATCGTTAGTAGTCACCTCATGGTTAGCATTTCTAACTTCTTTTAATTTATGATCATATACACCGTATCACAGTAGATATGGTAACAGTTAAGTATATGCAATTTTTACATTACCTGACCATTACAATGAACATTTTCTTCATGAAATGGATAGAACATTAACTTAGTGAGATATATAACCCTGACTCAAAACTTAAATAATCAGAAACAAAACAACTATGGTATTTTTGACAGTAAAGTAGTAACTAAATCTGTCAACAAGTTTACCATCTCACCAACTTCACTAATGGTATTTACTTGCTTATGATCTATAATTATCATAAATCAGAGTCTATCTACGTCACAACTTTGACTTAATCTTTATATAGTATCACACTTGTCAAATGGCTTCACAGCATTCAATTAAATCTTATACATAATCAATCTACTCCACCTATAAATTCGGAATTGTCTATTTTGAAATGAAAACCATGAAAAAATTATATACATTTGAACAATAATTAACTGGAAAGTGAAATCATCACTAAGTCTAGGTGTCGATGCAATTACTATTCAGTCTCTGATAACAGTAAAGTTTTTATTCTTAGTTTATAATATCAACCATCAGTTTACAATAAAATGCAAAGCCCACTGACTCATCCGAACCAATATTCATTTTGTTAATGACTGTTTGCAGTGGTTTCGGGTTGCTGAGATAGTAAGCGTCTACGTGACAGCATAAATCGAGGTCTACTTTCTTTTGACAGTGGTTTGATATCCTGGATAGGAAGAGCTTCAGGTAGTGAACAACTGCAATGAACTGTTCCTCCCGCTTTCGTTCTATTATAGGTTCAACTATTTGTAATTTTGTTAACTCCAATGTGTTTCTTTTTTGTAGTATGTAGTTTTCTACGGTAACATTGAGAAAGAATCAATTCTCTCCCTTGGTTACTATAATACACATTGACAACAAACCGACGCAATCGTCAGTAGAAGATTCGCTACCATTATCGTTTAGGCTTATAATGCTAGAAAATTGATCTCTCAGTTGAGGTATTTCCATTTTACAGTACGTCAATGAACAGTCAAACCAGTAAAATAAATTATCACAAAGTATTTTTCTATTAGACCAAAATGATCATCTATAGAATTAGGAAAATTTTAAAACATGACATCCATAAATTTCACACCACATTATTCATAAGTATATTTGGTGAGGTATAACTATAATCATCAATAAAGAGACACTGTTTGGGTTGTATAAATTGTTCATTACTTACTGTTACCATTGATCTATTTATACCTTTCAGCGCCACCCATCACTTGATGACTAGACTCCTGTATTACTATTAGTTTATCTATCTAATTTACCTTAATTATTTCTGTTTTCAATTCAACAGGTAGTTATATGTGTTTCATGTATTTATTGGACAAATGAAGTACAAGAATCTATCAATAGTAATCACTTATTTGAATATCATGAAAAATGTAATCGACAAATTGATGAAATTGTACATTTAGTAAGAGGAAAATTAACTAGTGGTGAACGAATCACATTAGGTGCATTAACAGTAATTGATGTACATGGTAAATAAATATGTAAATAATTTGTACAAACATAATGATGATGATTATATAATATTTACTTTGAATTGTTTTACATAGTCTAATTAGGATATTATGGTGATATACATATTACAGTATCAACTGATAGAATATTTTATATACGTGATATTCTGAACTACATTCATCTATGTAATTCTCATCTTAGAAGGGTAGTAGACAATATTGCCACTTTTTGAATGTTAAATTGATAAGAAGACCAGATGGAAAATTGCGAAGATCAATTTATGAACAACCCACTTGAAACAGCTAACTGAAAAGTTTTTGTAGCTGAGTCCACATCAACTAAGAGAAACTTTGTCTTTGGCTTCCAGAATTCAAAATGCTTCGTTCACCTCTCCTGCTTAGTGATGCTATTGATGATGGACTACCTTTTATCAATAAAACACTAATAAGAAAAACCTTCCCACGATAACTCATAGACAAAAGCATGAAACCTAGACCTACTAGGCTATCTAGTATCTCTGCTCATTATAAGACACTCTGGATTATTATTGACTTTAAAGGCCATGTGTTTAAGGAAATTTTGACGAGAGGAATCGCAAATACTATGAAGAAGCATTTTTTCCATCTACTCTGGTAATTATGCTATAAAGTAAACAGTTATTTCTTAATAAATCGAAGGACGAGTTGTCACATTTGATTTCTTTTAGGTGTATCTATTACCTTACTTACTCCTGTGTGGTCGTTCGATGCACATCCTGTCTCAGCGATCCCGAAAACATTTTTCAGCGTACTTACAGAATGCTAAGAGAGGTAGCATTAAGGGCGTCACTATATACCATGTTGTGACTATCTAATCACTATAGATTTCTCTTCAGAAATTGTTTACATGGTTAGCAGGAATATATTGAAATCAGTAAGCCTCTGATGTTTCTAAATTCTTTTAATTCGCAAAATATTACATAACGAAATGGATTACCATTACCGGGTAACTACCGTATAGTCAATGCTGTTAAATTCTACTAGTCACACCTTTTCTGCTTCATAAATTACTCCCCTAAATAAGTCAACAGTAAACCTGTATTCAATCTAACATGGTGTTATGGTGACTATGATACTAAATTAAACAATTTCAGCACTACGCAATCACGGACAATACCGACTCATCAGTGAATAACATTAAAACTTATCCCTGGTAGTGTCGTAGGTGTGAACTCATGAATAGTCCAATATTACGAAGAAGATACTCTTCAATTCTTACTGGTTTTTACAGGTTGCCTAATGTAGGACAATACATGATATCATGTTCAAGTGTAATAATCTCAAAAATATCCACTTTTGAGCATAATATGATCATCATCTTGGATTATTATTCAAAGATTCATGTGATTTCATTTAGTCATAACTAACTCATTCACTAAAAAGTCTAAACTAAGTGAATTTAATCTCTACTCTAATGTACAAAAACCTCAGTTCTAATGGTGAAATTAGATTATTCAACTTCACTCAGTTTCTGCCATGTTTAATTCATCTTAACACACTTTATCAAAATTGTTGATAAAACTCTTTAAACCACTGTATTATGAAGTCATTAAAATTGAGCTTTGAATTTAATGACAAATTAATAAATCTGATCATTGGAAAGTAATTCACAACATCATTAAACGTTTCATTACTGTTTGTAAACATTGAATTGAAAAAAGTAATCCAGTTTATTTGAACTGAATTATTATTAGAATCTTTATTTCTTGTTTAGAATGACTTATTTTCAGGTGTACAGTGGATGAAATTTTCTGTTAAACATTGATATATGATAGTGTTGTAATGCGATTACCATGATTAAAATGTAAGAAAATAACGACAACATTCTATTTCCGGTAGTTGGATTGACAAAAACAGATGAGACAATAAGAATAGAGATCTAACCAAGGTCGTCTATTCTCTTTGAAGTATAAAAATCTAGTTAAATGTCATATCCACAGCGAACATCATCGAGTAAGAACTCAAGAGTTTCCATGCACTATTAGTAAAAAATAGATTTCTATCAAAGTTCCAATCAAAATATATATTTAGAAGTTAATTTAAAGTCAAATTATCAACAGTACCTATACAATGTATGTTCATGAAGTTACATTTTGGAGACTATATAGTTATCGAACCTGTGACTAGACAGGTGGACGACGCACTCAAAAAAAAGATTTAATTCTATCAGATTAGTGTCTTTTCTCAATGCTTATCCTAAATTTTTGTTTCAAAAAAAGGACAGATTTTTAACGCTCTCTAACTTAATGTGCATTTATCAGTTTAGATGCTCATATCGATCATATGTGATATGGTGAATTCATCATTATTTTACAAAAGATCAACCAAGGCAATCGACAGTTACTTTTTACACAATTAAGTCGACGAAGGTCATCAGACACAAATCCAGCCTTCTAAAAGATAATCTAATCATTTAATTCTAGAATCTTTCCCCCGGATGAATATTAGAGGCTGTAGGTATTTAAATAAGAGAAGTTGTTTATTACATTCACGAAATGCCTTCACGACCCTATTTATTTTCCTTGTCGATAATCTAATTTCAAACGTTTCGTTCTGTTGTCATGTATTCATTAAAAACAATTAATTCATTTTCGAACTTAAAACTCGTTGCTACGTAATCAATTCTGATTATTAACCGACCTTTTGTATTTTGGTTTTATTTTTACCATGATCATTAACTAAAATATTCAACTGTAAAACTATGTGTATTGGCGCCAAACCATTAGGCGATACATAAAAAATTTCTTCATTCAATTCGTATTCTTGATGACTTTGTTGGAATATTTAATGAATAGAATAGATCACTGTACAGTATTCTAACCATGTTTTTAAACCTTTAAAATCGAATCCTCTGGTTTAAGATTATGCAATAAAAATCAAATTGACGGTCCAACAATAAATTTTATTGTTCACAAGAGACTTTCTACATAGTTTAATCGGATAGATTCAGTGATGTTATTCAAATATTGTAGTAATGTTAACGCGTAAGAATTTTGTTATTCAACTTCGACTCCTTTTAATAAACAGTAGTACAAATATATTTAGAATAGGCTTGTATCATCCCGTTGATTTGTAATGCACTGAAACTGGTCAGCCTCTGTTGCCATATGTGCATCCTGAGCGGATTGCCTCTATATAGCGGTAGTACAAATATATATTTAAAAAGCAACTAGCATCATTTGATGAAATATTTGTTGCTTGTATTCATAGCAGATTGATATTGATTGAACACCACTGGAAACTAAGGAACATTTAACAATTGTTTTTCATAGGTATAGGTACAACAATAACACTGACTACTTTATTAATGATAAGTGGTAACAGAAATTAGAATGTAATTAATATTTAGATTGATTGTATATCTAGAAAGTAATATAATCCGTGGTTTAGTATTAAAATATACTTTTAGATTAAGGCAAATAATCGAAACAAATAGATTAAGTTAAAACTCATCAGTAGGATTATAATGACACTTCACTGAAGACTATTGAGTGTAAGTTAGGAATTGGAATCTGTTACTTCTTCATTGAGCAGCTCTAGTCTTACACATGCCATCAAATTTATATACTACCTATTATAATTAGTTGACTTTGTCATATATTTCATGGTTTTCTCTGTAAAAATGTATTCATATATTTGTTATATCTGAATCGTTATGGATTATTTAATGATCCTGTTTTTATAGCACGTGATGTGGTTACGTCTATGGTGAAGAATAAAGTGAATTCAATACAAGATTTTGAGTGGTTAAGTCAATTGAGATATTATTTCCTACCTGAAGAATCAAATAAAGTGACTGTATGTCAGATAACAACGGAATTAGATTACGGGTTAGTTCTTAGAATACATGAAGACAACCATAATTTAATTTTCCTTCTGAATTATTTAAGTTATTATAGGACTTTGATTAAAATGAGCTTTCACTTCTACAATAAATATGAGTAGCGGATGAAGTGTGATGTGATTCGAATCTCTGTTACTGCACTCGATTCTAATACTTAATTGCAGAACCTCCAGAAATCCCTCCACAACTCGGTCATTTTAAAAGCAGTAAATATGAATGAGTGATTTTTTTTGTAAAACGACATAAAATATTCTGCAAAGTATCAATTGTTACTATTCCGGAAAACATTCAGAATACTGGAGAGACCTAACCGTTGCACTAAACCTACTCACTTCTATGCCTAACAATAACTGTTATATTAATCTAACTTAAACCCGATGATGAAAACAAATCTGTTTATGAAACAAGGGTCATCATAGTTTTATTTCACGATATCGACTTGATGAGAAACATATTTTCGTTTGCAAGATGTGTTTTATGCCTATCACAACTGAACTTATTACAACATTGAAAATGTGTGCATATGAAACCTAGTTCACCTAATACTAATCCCAATGTTGACCGACGTGTCGATAACTCGAGGCGCTGGAAGAGACGTCAGATTAATTGAAGCTTTACATGGTGGAAGTAGAGAGTATTATATATCTTACATACATTACTTGTAATTATCAAGTTGAACATTCTTTGCGTTCCTCAATCCGTGTTGGTGGTAGGCTTGCTTCCCTCGGTTGTTCTCAATTCTTCTATGTATTTTAATTATCCTTTGCTCCAAGCCTCATGCAATTCATCTCATATGATGCTTACGGATTCTTTTCACTTTCGAGCGACGTTCCGCTACCTACTACTTATAGAGTAATATCCACCACATAACGACATACAGTATAACTTAACTTTTTTTGTTTTAATTTTATGACTTAAAACTTAAAAAAAATGTTGAAACACAAACTTCATATTAATTGTGATTAACTTGTAAACATTTCTTTCAATTAGAAAAGTGTACTTTATTTTCTTTTAAATTACAGTTATGAATATTTGGGCAATACGCCTAGATTAGTAATAACACCGTTAACTGATAGATGTTATCGAACACTTATGGGTGCATTAAAATTAAATCTGGGCGGTGCACCTGAAGGACCTGCAGGGACAGGAAAAACTGAAACATGCAAAGTAATGCTTATTTTGAAATGTGATTTACCATAATATTTGACAAAATAAACAATTTCTACATTTAATAATCAGTATTTCATATAGTTTAAGGTCTTAATTACTGATAGTTCGGGTTGGATTGATATGATAGCTAACACAAAATTGAATTAAACAACATAATTAAACTATGAATATAATTAATTACTTACTGTAATTTATTTCTTATTTAGCTACATGAATATAAGTAGACAGCATCTAGAATACAAAAGTAAAGTGTTCTAAATAAACAATACGTGAATATATGCTCTTACTTAGGATAAGATTACAATCCAGAAATGTCTAGCAAATTAACTAATTACTCCAACCATAAATAAATGTCTTTCTACAAATAGTGAAATCGATGCAGCTCACTTACGAAACATAAACTCGTATATAAAACTTTTAACGGCACGTTTTGGTGTAACAGCTAGTCAAAGCGAAGGTTTTGAATTGTAGTCAGAATCTGTGACACTGGAAATAGAAGTTGAGTATTTTATCATTTAACGACCACTTCACAATTCATCAACGCTATTAGAAAAATATCGTAATAACAGTTACTTCTTAATATTTTTTTCTGCATCCTACTTTATTTTGAATCCAGGATTTAGCAAAAGCTATTGCTAAACAATGTGTTGTATTCAATTGTTCCGATGGTCTGGATTATCGTGCAATGAGTAAATTTTTCAAAGGACTTGCACAAGCTGGTGCATGGGCATGTTTTGATGAATTTAATCGTATTGAATTAGAAGTATTATCGGTAGTAGCTCAACAAATTCATTGTATACAAACAGCTATTAGTTCTGGATTAAAACGTTTTATATTCGAAGGGACTGAATTAAGTTTAAATCCAACATGTACAATGTTTATTACAATGAATCCAGGTTATGCTGGACGTCAAGAATTACCGGACAACTTGAAAGTGAGTTTAGATTGATTGACTCTATGAATAAAATTATTAAAAATATTCTCAACCAACAATAACATCATAGCAATTACAGATTTTTGGTTAAAATGGGTTACATTTGTAAAATTAACTTAGTAGTGAACGAGGTGAGGTTGGACGCGAAACGAACTAAGTTCGGGTTACAGTATGAGCACCAACACTAAGATTGAAGTATATTCTGAAACGAGTCTTAAATAGAACAAGATGTGCATCATGAAATCCTATTTGCATCAACTGCCCAACCTAATTCAGCTATGTTTCCTGTAAGATTTGCGCTCTTATTAAATTTATATTCACATTTTCGGTATTCTGAAATCAGTTGATAGGATGATTATTACTAACTTTTCGTTATAAGGAGCGATCTAGTTTTTGCATCTACTAAATCTGATACTACGTTTTTTAATAGATTAGTCAACTGTGACATGAATAGCTCAGTGGTATCAAATTTAATTGCAAAATAGGTTGCACCAAGCAGGAAATTCATGAAGAATATCAGTTTGCTTGAGAGTGTAACCAGCATAGATATATACATCATTACCAAGGTTAATTTTGATAATTTCAAATAAATTGAGCATTGGATAGGTTGTTTATAAAATGAGTTATATATATTTGTAAAATTCCAATGAGTAGAAATTAAAATTTCTGACGTTTCGCGGCTTAGTGTAAGTCGCTTCTTCAGAGAAATGAATAACCGAATTCATTTCTCTGAAGAAGTGACTTACACTAAGCCGCGAAACGTCAGAAATTTTAATTTCTACTCATTGGAATTTTACAAATATATATAACTCAGCATAGATATACTTTACTGTTGAGTTTCAACTGGCAGAGAACTTATATTCTTAAGATTCTTACTGATTACTTCTTAAAACATAATTAGATTATTGAATCATTTAGTATAATGGAAACATTCACTTGATTGGCACAATCTAATCATAACTAAAGACTAGTTAAAACGTTTTGGGTTCCTAATCAATTGAAGATTAATTGCCAATTAACTTTAATAATACACCAGAAAGGCCCTTAACAATTAACATAACCAATAAACATTGTTACTGAATATCAATTTCATGTTCAAAATTCAATATGTAAATCAATAGAATTTATTTGAAATTGCTCCATCTAGTTAAAATATCTCTCAAAGATAAACATATTTATGCGTCATGAACTCTGATCAATACGGATAACGGTTAATGTGACGTAGCCGAAGCCAATACATTCACCTAGAAAAGTATAACTGACTGATCGATGCTCTAATGTCTGAACTGATCCTGCTAGTCCCAAGCCAAATAAAAGAACACGATATAACTAAGCCAATACTCAGTGTCAATTTATATTTTAAACACTCCTTAATATGCATGTAAATACTCAGTCGTATAACGAACCAAATAGGAAAATAACATGGATACAGAACAAGGGCAATAATGACAGGGAACTGAGGTAATGTGTACACAATTAACTAGTTATGGTTCATGAATTATAAATGATATAACAACAGTAAACCGGTTAAATGGAGTGGGGTTAGGGTATTAGTGTCAGAGTAATATACAAGTAGAAATAGCATGCCATTTGTAAATCTTTTATAAACAGTTCTGGAAGTTAGTCATTCATTTCAAATCGCCCAATCTATCACAGCTACAGATTACTAAAATTATTTAACGCTTATTAACAAACTATACCATTTAATTAGATGTGCTTCTATAGATAAGTTATCAGATTTCTTTAAATATTGACAGTTAGTTTTAACCTCATCGTTAAGTTCTACAGTTCTGGTAATCATACTTTTGTGAATAAGTGATAAGTGCATTTAGTGCAAAACCTAAATACATGGCTTCTTATCAACTAACTCATAATGATAAATCATAAATAACAAAATCACTGTTCGATTTTTTGATAAAGTCAAGAGTGCGCATTGCTCATGAGTTGCATACTAGGAATAAGCGGCTATCCAATGTTCCAGTGGTACGCAACTAAAGTCAATCGATGACATATACAAACAACTATACTTAATATCCATCACCAAAAAACCACTTCAGTTTAATGTTATACAAGTTATAAATAATTCTGTGTATATTTCTACGCTAGCGATGTTGGCTAGGGTTGAAGTGGGATAAAAGAAGCGTAGGGGCGGCAAAACCAAAACATAGCATCAGTCCATAAAGTGCTTGACTATTGGTCTAAGCTGTGCTGGTAGATGCAGTTTACCTGGTTGGGGTCCGCATGATAGTCACAATAAATGGCTAGAGACACTTGGTGACATGGCTCAGAATCGGTAGCAGTGGCGCAAGTGTATTCACTCTTTAATTTCATCTAGATCTTGAATCCTATTATTAGCTTCTGCACAACTTTACTTCACTCTCCTCTCTTGTATTCTGTTATTATGTTACCTTTGTAATCTCGTAGTGCTAATGTGCTTTGGCGACTTGGACCTATGGGCGTATTTGCTGGGTTCTACGTTGATGATACTGACTTATATAGTAAGAATATTAACTTTCAAAAATTGATCCATTGTTCTAAAATGTTGATAATATAAATTATTTTATTCTTACAAAAATTAGGTATTATTTCGTTCAGTTGCTATGATGGTTCCAGATTATGCACTTATTGGTGAAATCTCTTTATATTCTATGGGTTTCATTGATGCTAGATCGTAAGTTCAATTATTTTTCAAGTTCCATTGATAATTACTTTATAAATAAATATAATCGCCTTAATATATACATGATTAAGTGATCAGATTAGGTCACATAAATACTCTTGTTAATTTGAAATCGCGAAATGATTTGAATTAAACAACTGTTTATTACCAGGATATACTGGGTAGCTGTTTCGTCCCAATATGGGACTCTTCACCAATGGGCATCCACGACTCCATCATGAGTTGATTAAGATATTCAACAGTAAGAACAAGTGTTTGCATAAGATGTATATCAAGAATTACTTATATGTTGTGAGATGAAAATTATACCAATCAAACAATTTTTAGAGTATTCTCACATTACACATGTAACTTTACTCATCAAGAGTATATCCTCCAATCAAAGTCCTTGTAACGCCATAAGTTTAACATAGTTTTATCTATCCAATCAAGCATGACATAACTACTGAATAAATAAGTGAATTCATTACTAAAGAAATTTGTTACTCATTTAAGACACAAGAATTATTAAGTCGTTCATCACAAAAGATAATATATTAACAAGAATAAAACTCAAGTCATCAACTGATCAATGATGTAGTATACAGGATCAAGTATCTGTGAAAAACTCAAACTCTTATTGAAAATAACTATTTCTAGTATCATTTAATTTGTATTGTGACTGGCAAGTGGAATCCAGGACGCGCGTTTCGTCCTATTTGGGACTCATCGGCTGGATGTACCTGCATCCCAATGTTGATGTTCACAGTGGGATCCGAACTCAGTCCGGTTCGTGTCATACGCCACCGCGTACACCACTAGACTACTGAGTCCAGACAGTCACGTTTGTGCAATGGGCGAATTGGTAGTAGAATGAACTTGTATATTCCCATTGATTTATTATAGACTGAAGCTGGTCAGTCACTGTTGCTATATGTGCATCCTGTGCGGATCGCCTCGATATAGCTATTATTCGGAAGTATCATTTCCGAATATACAAGTTCATTCTACTACCAATTCGCCCATTGCACAAACGTGACTGTCTGGACTCAGTAGTCTAGTGGTGTACGCGGTGGCGTATGACACGAACCGGACTGAGTTCGAATCCCACTGTGAACATCAACATTGGGATGCAGGTACATCCAGCCGATGAGTCCCAAATAGGACGAAACGCGCGTCCTGGATTCCACTTGCCAGTCACAATACAAATTAAATGATACTTCCGAATAATAGCTATATCGAGGCGATCCGCACAGGATGCACATATAGCAACAGTGACTGACCAGCTTCAGTCTATAATAAATCAATGGGAATATACAAGTTCATTCTACTAACTATTTCTAGGTTCTAATGTCCATAAAAGAATTGAACGTAAAAAGTTCTCAAAACACTATGCCAATCTCTTAGTATTTATTCAATAACTTCCATCTAAATGCTCTGGAAGGCAAATTTCATCAGGCAATTCAAAATGAATTAAGTAGTCAAGATTTTAATTCACAAGCGGGCATCAGCTTAATCAAGTGCGCGAGTAGGCTTTAATGACTAGTGTTAATTAAAGTAAACCGAAGATCTACAGTATCATGCCAACTTACACAAATACAGGACACATTTTGACTGCTATTAAGAATACTACACATGACTCTCATATCAAGTCATTAGATCATGAAAATTACCCTGTAGAAGACTGAATAGGGTGCTGTTATCAAATAATTTTAATTAACTTGCCAATTGTTTTTTTCATCTTTAATTTAGATTATCCAGTAAAATTGTAGCTACCTATCGTTTATGCTCAGAACAACTATCATCACAACATCATTATGACTATGGTATGCGAGCTGTTAAATCAGTTTTAACTGCAGCTGGTAACTTACGTCAAAAATATTTAGATGAAGATGAATCTGTATTATTATTGAAGGCTATCAATGATGTAAATCTTCCGAAATTCTTATCCCAAGATATACCATTATTCGAAGGTATTATATCAGATCTTTTTCCAGGTGTCAAACTACCTAAAGGTGATTATGATCAATTTATTACTTGTTTACGTGAACAATTAAGTAATCGTCAATTACAATTTGTTCCATGGTATTTAGATAAAATTTTACAAATTTATGAAATGATATTAGTTCGTCATGGTTTAATGATTGTTGGTGAAACGTTAAGTGGGAAAACACAAGCTTATCAAGTTTTAGCGGATACTTTAACAAAATTAGTTGAAAATGGTCAAGCTATGCATGAATATGCAGTACAATATGGTATCATTAATCCAAAAGCAATAACAATGGGTCAACTATATGGACAATTTGATTTAGTCTCACATGAATGGTCTGATGGAATATTAGCAGTGATGTTTCGGGATTTCGCAACAGTACAAGATAATAAACGTAAATGGATATTATTCGATGGGCCAGTCGATGCTGTATGGATTGAAAATATGAATACTGTATTAGATGATAATAAAAAGTTATGTTTAATGTCTGGTGAAATTATACAAATGTCATCCTTGATGAATTTAATCTTTGAACCAGCTGACTTAGAACAAGCTAGTCCAGCAACTGTTTCAAGATGTGGTATGATATACATGGAACCAGCACAATTAGGTTGGAGACCAATGGTTAAATCATATTTAGATTATCAATTACCGAAAAATTTACCAGATGAATTAAAAGAGTTAATTAATGATTTATTTGAATGGCTTGTTGATCCATGCTTGGAATTTATAAAATCAGATTGTAGACAATTATTTTCTATATCTAATTTACATGCTGTTAAACAATTAATTACGTTATTCAATTGCTTATTAGACGAAATACGACAGTGGTGTTTATTAGATCAAAGTGAGTACATTGAATTACTGTAGTATTTTCCTTATGTAACGATTTAAATAGATCCTGGCAATAAATATGAATTAGCCTAAGTTTCGTTACCACATCACTATATAAAGATACAATTAAGAAGATTAACAACAAACTGGTTAAAATAATAGCAGTAGTAACCATAATATTGAAAAAGACTAAACACTATAGAAGATAGCTTAAGAATATACAATGAAACGATATGAATGATAGAACACTGGAACTCATTATCTTGAAAAAAGTAAGGAGTGAATACTTCTGCACCACTGTGACTTCGCCTATACCATATCACTTAATGTATGTTACCAGTGATCTTGGTTGTGTACAGGTACAAGTCAAACGCACTTCTCAAAATAGCTGGTTATTAACAAGGGGTTTTTTTATTTAAAATAAGTAACATGTTATGTAGAGAACTATTAAACACTAAGGGATAGTGAGTAACTACTTTATTCGACTATATGACTGTTCAACAGTGTATGCTCGAAAACGTTTACTATGCATTTCCCGAAGTGTTTCGTTCTAATCACAACGATGGTTTCAGTTAGTTAGTTACTTGGATACCAGTCTACAATCATAATTACCGGCAGATCATCTAAATTCTCATTAAGAACTGTATATTTAAGTGACATTTTCAGCCTTGTAATTTTGAAACTTTGAAATGAATATTATTATGTTCTGAACTTCTCTAATCATGATATACAAAAAATAATAACTTCGCTATGACAAACAAAACAAACATTAACTTATTCTGAATATTCTGCTTGATATAAGTGCAATCGACTGAAAACACAAGACAGTTCATTCACTAGCTCAAAGACATAATCATTATGTTTCAAACTTTCATTTATATCCCTCTACAAACCAGACTTCACAATAGACCTAGTAAAATAATATTACTATCAATAAATATCAATGACATTTACAGCAGAAAAATTAAGAAGTGGATTTGATGAATATACTTGACTGCAGGTCAATGTTTTGATTCAGACAATATGCCTAGTTTTAAAAGACAACTGATAGAGAACATCATGAAGCATAGAGTGGAGGGGGAGGTGGACGTTTTGCATACATAAGTCATTCATTAACGACAGTATGCTAGTTGGGTCGTTGTGTCACGTTTTGTTGAGAAGGCCAACTACATTAAAGCTGATTGTTCTTTCTGGTTTTATATATATGGTATTAATCGCTAACAATGGTATAGCTGGAATTGAAGTTTGCAGTATATGGTGAGCTGCTGTTCCAACTTATTATTGGATGTTATATTAGAAACAAATAAGATTTTTAGGAAAATATAGATTTTTCAATCTACGTATTGTATCTAATGGTACATTCGAAAAAATTTAGTTTATCAATTAAATCAATTTCAATAAGATCCATATTTAATAGACATGCAATCTCTCTATATAAATAAAACCTTTGAAAGTTTTTAACTCTTGGCCTCATTATCTCTTATAATAAATGTAAAATTCATTTTATAATAGGCTTGTATCCAGCCGATGAGTCCCGAATAGGACGAAACGCGCTTCCTGGATTCCACTTGCCAGTCACAATCCAACTTAAAAGTAAAATTCATTGATGTCGCACATACACTTGACTTTATGTTATAATTAGATCTGATAACTAAATACAAGAATACAACCTCTTACACAAAGTTATTTTTATGAGATTGTGATTAAGAATTAGATTTTAGCAAAAGGTTACAAATTGCGGTTACATTTTATAAAAATTCATCAAATTGACACTACTTAGAGAATTCTAGAAAATTAGAGAACACCTTATTGTTTGGAACTTTTCAACTAATAATATAATATAATAACTTTAAATATTGAGTGTATGAAGGTAGTCAAAATTAGCATAAATGAATAATATTTTACCTACGATCTCGATAAAAATGGAACTTTAAAATTGTATTATGCAGACTTAACATTGTGAGATGTGAGTTGGGGGGGGGGAAGGGGGTATACAGTGTTGATTCTTGTTAAGTTGGACAATGAAGGAAGAATGATTGACTTTCAGATCTATGTCGTAGGAGACTATTTCAATTATTTTAGTTGTTTGTAATATAAGCATTTTATTATTATTATCTTTATACCCTTCGTGTTATATACTCCTGTTAGCATATTTATGAATTACAGTAAATTAGTTATGCATAAGTTAACTCTATACACTACTATTATCTCCCTTGCTTTGTATTAATGTTAAATTACCATATGGTCGACTATTTGGTCTGGTTTTGTGTATATATAAAGGAATCACTGAAATATAATATGATTCTGTTCGGTCGTTTATCAATATTGTTTTCTTTCAATTTTCTTCTTGGGACAGATTAAGTAATGGGAAAACGTGAAGGAACTAGCTTGGTATTCTAATTTGCGTTTCTGTTATAATTTTGTGCGCAGAAGTTCATATCAACCAGTTGATCGTACGCATCAATCATAACACGTTCTTACAGATATAACAGTTAGATTTTATTCTTGTCAAATGTTGAAATTTGATTTCATCAATCTATAAACTTATTTTAATTGCTTTATTTTCTCAGTGATATCCTATCTGAATGTCTATGTATGATTGTTGTGTTGATATGATTATTATCGCTTTACTTTCCATATTATTTTTTAACAGATACAGAGACACCTGAAGCTGGTTCACTTCAAACAACTATGTCTGCACAAACAGTATATTTACAAATTCAAGCATTGTTTCTTTTTTCCATAGTATGGAGTTTAGGATCATGTTTACCAACTGAATCAAGAGGAAAATTTGATTTATTCTTTCGTGATCTTGTATCTGGTGTAAATTCACAACATCCTAAACCAAAATCAATTAAATTAACTAAAGCAAATTCATTTCCAGAACGTCAAACTATTTATGATTTTTGGTTTGATAAAAAATCTCAAGGATCATGGAATGATTGGATTAATTTTAATTGGAATCCAATGAAAGCTGGACAATCTCATGATTTAAATGAAGCATTATCTACAATAAATGTAGCTAATTCTGATAGTAGTGTAAATCCTTCAACAAGTTCGATCGGAATGGATAATGAATCACATAGTGATATGATTGTTAGCACTATTGAAACAGAACGAATGTATTTCTTCCTTAATCTATATACAACACATAATATCCCACTACTTTTAGTTGGACCTACAGGTATTATTAATCTTTTTAATTTCGTTTAATAAAAGACGAATTATGAAAGGAATTATTGAATTATTAGAACTTTATCAAAGATACTTTATCTGACTGTAACTTTACTGATGGAGTGAATAATCCGAAAGATATGAATAATGTAAAGTATATAAGCACAGTTGAGATCATATAATTAACGAAAGTTAATGTGAATATTGACGGGATGATGTAACAAAATAATATTTTGTTAACCGATCACAGTGTTACTTATATTCTGTACATGATACACAATCCGAATGTAAGAAGAGGTTTTTCTTCAAAAGGCAATGAACAGACAACCCTTTTCATACACTGTCACTCATCGTTGGTAGACAACTACTAAGGAGATCTTAAAAGGAATAATCTTAGAGCAGCTTAAATTATTACCGAAGGAATACAGGTTATGGATGTTATGAGTGGTAGAAGTGGAATAACCAGGAATTATTTTGCGACTTATATCCATATCACCTATAAACTGACTTGAAACTTACGGTCATGCCATTTTGCATATAAATGATATCTATGATTTTGTGGTATGTATACACTCGTACTGCCATTGATATAGCTAATATGCCTATCTGTCAATCAAATGAAAGGCACACTGTCCAGCAAATTTCTATCGTTTAGTGTAGATTTAAAACGTTGTCTTTAAAAGTAGAAGATAGAATTAGTATTTGATCAAAGGTGTCTTCAAATGATTAATTCCTTGCGTCTGGACCACATTATGGGCAATAATATGTTTAGAAGCAAGCATGCGCTATTTATAAACGTTAGGACAGTAAAAGCATCCCCAACAAAATGAGGTACAAATCTCCAAAGTCATTGACGTTTCATTTGGGCCATCCGTAGGATAAAATCTTTGGGATTATCCAGTTCAGGATTTAGAAATATCGGGTAAATTAATTTAGAATTGGTTGCATTGGCAGAAATCTACTCATTTACTGTCATTACCTTGAACCTGAACTTCAAAATTATTTTATATAATATATCCTGCAAAATAATTTTCTCTTCTGTCAATTTACTCTCTGCTCTTGATTGCTCTTACTAATATTACTGTTACTTTTAATTTGATACTCATCTTGATAAAGTAATATTACTCTGCTGGCAGCGTGTGGTATCTGGTACCAGTGTTCCTTATAAGTGAATATATGTTTACATATTTACCTGGTTGGTTAGCGATCGCTTGATCCAAAATGTTATTAGTTGGGAATTAGGAATCAGTATTATGAGTTAACTATTATTTATATTGCTTCATTAATTCCATTACTGCTATCTTTGTTTATGCACTCAACATACTGGTTGAAACAAAGAACTAAAGGCTGAAAGACAGTTTCCCACAATGTTTGTTGAAGTATTTAACAACCAGCCACTTTTAGTATTCATCACTGTAAACTTAAACACTTCGATCTATTCCTGTTTGTGTACTAGGATGTAATAAGGTGGAACAAGTGGCCCCTAGTTTTCAAAGTTTGTAATCTAAATTGCACTCTTATGCTTTTCTAGTAATGATAACTAATGTTTTATCATTCAGTTTCCATTCTTTGAACATAGAATACTTGAAACGGAAGTATATTCAAATGATATACACGCTGTTTCATTTTACCTATATAATCCAATATTGCCAGAGATATCTTTAAGTTATTGCCATCTTAGGCAAACTTAACAATTCACTTATATAAGTCTGTAACAGATAATCTAAGTGTCTACATCAATAATTCAATTTCACATACAACTTTCAGTTGGTCATAATATGTTGTTACGCAACATCTATCAGTTAACATTATTTCATTATTTTAGCCAGCCCGTAACATGCTATATATCATACATTCTTAATACCCCCCCCCTTCTTGTTACTTTTAATTATATTATTGCTGTTGTTACTAATACCATTTCTTATTACAGGAACTGGAAAATCTGTTATTGCTAATAATTACTTGATTCAATTACCTAAAGAAAATTATTTACCGAATATATTGAATTTTTCTGCACGTACTAGTGCTAATCAAACACAAGATATTATTATGTCACGGTTAGATAGACGACGTAAATGTGTATATGGTCCACCATTAGGTAAACAATGTATTGTATTTGTCGATGATTTAAATATGCCAATGAAAGAGAAATATGGTGCTCAACCACCTATTGAATTATTACGTATGTGGATTGATCATGGTCATTGGTATGATAGAAAAGATAACACAAAACAATATTTAACTGATGTAGTGAGTTAGTTAGTGAATTGTTGTTGTTTTTCTGTAGTTGTTAAATTCGTCACAGATTGATGCTGATAGGGTACCAGTAAAAACTGAATGACACTTCGCAGCTCTTTCGTTTTGGTATGAAATGTTTCAACAGTGCGCGCCTTAGATTCCACCCCATGGACCGCACCACTGGGTCGACATTTACTGGTAGAATTCCCACTTCGATCAATTTGTAACAGCGTGTCAATCATTCATTTTCATCTATGATAACTATCTTGCTGCTGAAAGGCACGACAAACTGATGGAAGTGAAAATTCTACCATTGAATGCTCCTCAGTGGTTCAGTGGATTAGGTGCTCGACAACCTGAGTCCCCTGGAGCGGGATCTAGGGTGCGTACTGCTGGGGAGTCGTGTACCAGTATAAAACTGCCGTGTAGTATTCCGCGGTTTACAACAATACCTTACATGGATCAGTCTGTGACGAATTCAATCAACTAGAACTTGATTTCAATCTCACAAACCACCTCATTTTAATTATTTTCTTATGTTTATTATGGGTATTATATCGTGAATCATTATAGTTCATATTTCAGTAAACCAGAAAGATTTCAATAATAATTTCATGTTTCATGATTACTCATATGGAAGTGGAGGCGAATTATAATACATGAATTCATAAGTTAGTTGATTATGCATTTAGCTATGATCAATGACAGTCTGTGTGCTTATGTATACATGCAGTGTAAGCTTATAAGTCGAAAACCATCTATTCTCCAGTAAAAACTAACAGATTTGATTAGTGTTGAGTAAGACGTAAAACAAGATAATGACTGATTTAGGATAGTATATTTTCAATGACTATATAAATTTCAAATGTATTACGAAATCATTAAATGCTTGGTTTTTATACTCTCCGAATCGGAAGCTATTTCTTAACTTACTAACATTATGGTATATTGTATATCATAGTTATGATTAACTTCACTTACACTAGTCATTCAGTTTTCTTACTCCATTCTCAAAGTTTTGTATAACGCGCGAGTTCTTATTTGATAGCAGAATTATCTACATAATAATGATGTGTGTTTTAAATAACAATGATTAATATAAATCTATTCCATTTCGGTCTTTGGATGCTGAATGTGGAACTAAGAAGATGTATGAGTTGAAAACAACTAGACTATCAGGTAATAGTCACTAGTCGATCGTGAGACATCACATAAATGAGAAAGTGCAGTGATTATGTCATGTTCATTCCGAAGTCGTAACATTTAAGTTATACTAATTCCTTATATACTATAGTTAATTAGTCAAGTACTATTTTAGATTAAGTGGATCAACAAAATTTGTAACAACATAAAAGAATGACTAGATATTTAAGATTTTATGTATTGACAGTAGGTAACAATTAGCAACTTATCATCGCCAAACATAAACTATACATATATGGACAGATAAGGAGAACAGAAAGGAATTGATTAATCAATTAAGAACCAAGAAACTTTGAAAATACATTTACTGGCTAGCGTTTTCCGAAATCAACCTTCTATGGGAGAAAACAAATTAACTTCCGACCGAGTAAGAAATTAGGAAAACACGCTAGAGGTGGATAGGACACACATTGTGGAAATCACCAAACTGTGTCACAAGACAAGTATTAACATGGAAGCCTGAAGACCAAAGGAAAATAGGAAGGCCCAAGAACACATTGCTGTGGTAAATGGTGACAGACATGAAGAGAACGAACAGCACCTGGGAAGAGCTAGAAAGAAAAGCTCAGGACAGAATTGATTGGAGAAGGTTGGTTGGAGGCCTATGCTTCACATAGCATAACAGGCATTTATTGATTGGATATATTTTTAGATATTCTAACGAACTGATACCTAATGCATCCATGCAAGATGTAAATATACTGACTGATATTAAAATTTCTTACATAGCGTAATCTTCTGTATCAAGATATTGACAAAGCATCAAATTAAAATTAATTCCAGTATGCATAAATATTCATTCTGATTGATGTGAATATAGTACACTTGCTACTAAATCTATGAATGAACGTCGTTGGCATATACAGATATATCGATAGACTTGTTTTACCTATATAAGTAGAGTTTCAAATAAAGATGATAACGTTGTGTAAGGATTTTTGATTTAGTCAAAGTCGACTGTATATGCAATCACTTATCTGTTTTTTTTGGAAATTTTATGAGATCTAATTAGATGTCAACATTCTTTAAACATTGTCTCTACAACTTCATATTCAACTAAATTAATATTTCGCCTATACATAAAATACATTTGGTCACATACATTTGATAATATTTTATTGGTTCTTTCACAGAATAGTGTCATTTACTTTTACTACCATAGAACTGATATTATTATTAGTAGAAAAAAATAATTTTTTCATCATGTCACTTCAGTATCCTAGTAATATCTTCCAAAGTTCTTTTTAGTATGCGATAACCTCTTAGTTACTTCATTATTTTTGATAGTTCTTCAGATTTTCTTGATCAGCTCTTCCATAATTGTTCTTTTATTGAAATCTTTGAAATAACTGTTTATCATGAATGAAGATATACTTACTTACTTACTTACGCCTGTTACCCCTCTCAGAGGAGCATAGGCCACTCACCAGTATTCTCCATTCAACTCTGTCCTCACCAATCCTTCCCAGCTGTCTTCAGTTACTGTTCATCCTTTTTATGTCTGCTTCCAGCTCTCGACGCAGTGTGTTCTTTGGTCTTCCTCTTTTCCGTTTTCCAATGTATATCCTATCCATTTCCAACGTCGTTTCCTGATTTCCTCTTCAGCTGGAAGTTGGTCTGTTCTCTTCCACAGTATGCTGTTGCTATTGGTTTCCGGCCAACAGACATTTAATATTCTGCGTAGACACTTGTTAATAAATACCTGTACTCTTCTGATGATGTTTGCAGTGGTTCTCCACGTTTTAGCTCCATAGAGCAGAACTGTCTTGACGTTCGAATTAAAGAGTCTAACTTTGAGGTTGGTAGACAGTTGTTTGGAGTCCCATATATTTTTCAGCTGTGTGAATGCTACCCTTGCTTTGCCGATCCTTGCCCTTACATCTGCATCGGATCCTCCTTGATCATCGATGATGCTCCCAGCTATATAAAGGTATCCACTTCTTCCAGAGATTCACCATCAAGTTCAATCGGGTTGGAGCTCTCTGTGTTGAATTTGAGGATCTTGCTCTTTCCTTTATGTATGTTCAGGCCTATTGATGCTGAGGTTGCTGCTACTTTGGTTGTCTTCACTTGCATTTGCTGGTGTGTATGGGTTAAAAGAGCTAGATCATCCGCGAAGTCCAGGTCATCTAGTTGCATCCTAGTTGTCCATTGAATTCCGTGCCTTCCCTCAGATGTAGAGGTTTACATGATCCAATCGACTACTAGGAGGAAGAGAAAGGGCGAGAGCAGACAGCCTTGTCTGACACCGGTTCTTACTGGGAATGCATTTGTCAGCTGTCCTCCATGCACAATTTTGCACTGTAGTCCGTCATAAGAATTCCGGATGATGTTGATGAGTTTCTCTGGTAAGCCGTAGTGTCGAAGAAGTTTCCTTAGTGATCTCCTGTCTACGCTGTCAAACGCCTTCTCATAGTCGATGAAGTTGATGTACAGTGACGAGTTCCATTCAATTGATTGTTCAACGATGATGCGTAGTATTGCGATTTGGTCTGTGCATGACCGATCCTTACGAAAACCAGCCTGTTGATCTCGAAGTTTAGCATCCACTGAATCTTTCATTCTATTCAACAACACTGTTGAAGACTTTCCCTGGCACTGACAACAGTGTGACTCCTTCGCCCGCAGCTCTTCTAGGGTTTCTGCCGGTCCCAAGCCCGGGTAAAGGAGGAGGGTTGGGCATAGGGCTAGCATCCCAATCCCGTTAAACACAAGCTTGCTAAAAAAAACGCTATCCAGAATGAAGACATAACTAAAATATTAATATAGTCTTTCTGTTTATTCTTTTTTTTGGCAAACTGATGAAACCTGTTTTATATTTAATTCTTAACAAAAAGTCATGTTTTGTTGTTAAAGCATGTTTTAATTGGTTTTTTTCATAACTATGTGTAATATTATTTAATTAGCACTTCATGGCTGCCATGGGACCACCTGGTGGAGGACGAAACATTATCACTTCACGTTTAACTAGGCATACAAATGTCTTAGGTGTCAATGAATTCGATGATCAGACAATGTTGAAGATATTTACCACTATTACTGATGTGCACTTTTCAAATGGTTTCGAACCACAATTTATGCGTTTAAGCAAAGTATGCATAAAATGATTTGTAAATATTTCATAATTAACTTTTTTTTAATCAAATGATTTCTAAGTTTTAGTTTGTGCAAAAGACATTTAAGCATTGATTTGTACATGAATACAGAAAAGTGTTCTCAAAACCATAACTATAGCATAGTATAGGGATAAAGACCGAAATTTGTCACAAAGTCCTCAATGTTCAGAAAGTTTGTAATTAAGTGTTGTGGGAATTGTTAAATCTGATATCATGAATTGGTCTGAGTTAGATAAACATCGAAATCCAGTAATCCCATAACAGACCTTTTGTCCTAGGATGGAACTCTTTATCAGTGAGCATACATGACTCCCTACTGTAACCAATATCGACTCACTAGTAACTATCTTATGAAGTTCGAGTATGAAGACTTGACGAGGAGTAGAGTCCAACCATGTCGAGTGTGAGTCAGTTATCCGTCAATGTATGAGGCTGCATAAATATATCGTAAAATGACTAGTTTAGAAATGCCAATTGTCTAAAGCCAGCTCAGTAACCTAATGGATAGGTGTTCATCTTAAAGCCTAAAGGTCCTGTAATAGATTCCCCTGTAACGTCCCATGTATGCACTACTAAGAAATTCCGTGTCGGGACGAAATAGTTGTTTAATGCATAGTGGTTGTCAGTGGTTACCTAACTTAAACCAGTTCGTAATACCATATATCTAACATTTACTGTATTTAGTAGTTTATTTTATTTTTTTCGTTCATTTGGCTAATGAATGCTATATATTAGGGTAGAAATTTGTTATAGTTTTTTTTATATTTTAACTAATCAGTAACTACATTTGTATCTACCGTCCGAAATGTATAGTAGCATTACACTGACTTGTTCATAAAAATTAGGTTCAGCGAACTTGAGGAGTTTAAAGTGAAATCTTTAATTCTACTTACGCTAATAAGCGGTACTCATCCACCAATTAAACAGTAAAATGATAAAAAAATTCTCTAATTACATACTCATTATACACCATAAATACTGTGGATAACCTCAGCCTAGGCAAATGTGAGTGATTTTTGCAACATATTTAATGAATAATCATTTAAGTTCATCAACAAAAATCATGATAAGCTTCTCATGATCATCTGAAGCAAGGACAGCCGATATTATGAATTCTGTTATCCGCAGCGCTAATATGTCGTACACTTAGCACCCACCCTGCCTTAATCTATTTCCCAGGTACAATAATCCAGCTGAATTATCAAGAAGCCAACTAGTCACACGCATCTATTACAACAACAATAACCAATGATATACAAGATACAAATATAAGATCTAGCCTTTGACTCATGTCTGTCACGCGACATTAACCAATCAAATGTCTTTTTCAAGACATGTCACTAAGTATACAAGCAAGCCGTTTAGTGTCACAAATGTCAAGTCGCTTCTAGCCAATCAATAGGTAGTCGTTTCTTATTTTATCAGTTAAAAAAGATAATTTTAAGTTGGATCAACAAACTTTTAATGATTTTTAGTTCGGTGTCCTGACTGAGTTGGATTAAATTAAAACTGAGTTTATGAAAGGCTTTATTTGTTCGTTATACACCGTTTACCCGGTGACGACAATCGTACGTATGGCATTATAATGTTTACTATGTGATGTAAATCACATTTCTTAGTAATTTTATACATTCTAAACTTTATAAATAGATGGATATTACAATCATTCATTTACTAAGAGTTTTTTAGTTTGTTGCTGATTATTTATAGCCAACATTCTTCATGAAATGTTCAATGATCTGCCAAGTTCGCTATTATATTATAGTGTAGGTAAATCGATCAGTTTCCAAATTAGCCATGACTTCAGAACCTGGCAGTAATAACAATTAAATCATATTTTTCTCAAGACTAGATAAAAAATAAGGTATGGAAGTAACCAAGCTACAGAAAATGATTCAAAGTTATGTCAGCTAAAATCTGTAATAATCAGTTATTATACTCAGCCAGTCAGTCAGTTAAAAGCAACTGTGATCTTGAAATTAATGTGATTAATTCAAGTTTCCACATTATTTCAGAATCAAAATAGTAGTAGTTATAGTAATTTGAGAATACTGTTTCAGACTAAAATAAATTCGCCGATATCAAGATTTGAATAAGCACCAAAGTCAATGTCTTTTACGATTATCACAAGGACCTCAACAAAGTAGTCTACAACCACCAACAGGATTTAGTTATAATTACTCCATAGACTATTACCACATCATAAAATTGGCAATCCCTAGTTTTCTCCTAACCTATTTTTATATCGGTCAACATCGCTCATCTAGGTAGGCAATAGTTGGATATATGCAGTGTATGCCTAAAGCGCCAATTACTTGACTGTCATGTATCTTCACCTGATCCTCATAAAACTGCTCATATCAACATATTGTGAACTGTTGCCACGTTGTGTCCTGGTTGCCGACAAACCAGTCTACCTAAATATAATGTATTTTTCAATGCATTATAGTTTTCAATTACAATTTATTAAACCTGGTTTTAATAAAATATTAGTTTCTATGTAGTTGATTTTTATATTTTCAGATATTAGTTCAAGCAACTTTACATATTTATAAGTTAGCTATATCAACATTTTTACCAACACCAGCCAAATCGCATTATGTATTCAATTTACGTGATTTTGCCCGAGTTATCAAAGGTATACGTTTAGTTCCAGCTAATAATATGAAGGAAGATGATAAACTCATGCGTTTATGGATACATGAGGTAAAATTAATTGATATTCAATAATTCTGGCTTCATTGATTATGTTATTAAATAATTCCGACTACGGTTTTTATCGGAATAAGACTTCCATTAAAGTAACAGCTTAATGGTTAAGTTATGTCTGTCTCAATAACTAATCTATAAATTGGGGTCCGGTTAAACTTATTTCAGTTTATATAGTAAAATATTTTCACATAAAGTTTGGTCAAAAGCCGAGTATACAAAACTGTATTCAGTGAGCTGTATTAAACCATAAGTGGTCACTTAATTTCAAGGTATTCAAAACAATTCATGAGTGTTGAGACTAATTTAGTTTGAAACGACAACTCAACAATGAATCCGATCCACTATTATCAATAGTGTCATTGGATGCTTTATATTTTAACTCTTAAAACGTGTTTTCCAAGCAAATCACCATTTAAGAAAGGTGGTTTTCGTTATTGAATTCTGTAGTCAGCATATTTGAATAGTCGAAGTCAGATAGAGAAGGAAAATCGGAAATTACTGGACAGTTGTTTCGTTCTAGTGTAGAAATCCTTAGCTGGGTTCATCCACGACCACCGTTGGATGTCGATCGCTCAATATTAAAGATTAATCAATGGTAAGAATTTAAACGATTCATTAATCTAAAGAATAGACGTAAATCGAAAAACCTATAGATCTCCTGTTTGACCCCTGATGTGGTCATAAATTTATACCGCCAATATGGCCCATAATAGAGTAAGTTTAAAAATTTTCAATGATTTACTAGTTGATGTAGATATTTAATTCAAACTATAAATCTTGGTACTCAACTAAAAGTAACTATTTTCTTAATTTCTATTTTTCGTTATTTTTGGCTTTTCTTGTTTCTTTCTAGGTTTATCGTGTATTTTATGATCGACTTACTGTAACTGAAGATGAGAATCGTTTCTTTAACATTGTTCGTGAAACTTGTTCAGATGTATTTCGTACAAATATTGATAAAATATTGGGTCATTTAAGTTTAAGTGGGAGAGTTGTTGATGAAGATGTTAGAAATTTATTATTTGGTAATTATATGCAAGATGGAGGGTGTTATGATGAAGTAACTGATTATCATTTACTTACAAATCGTATGGAAGCTTATTTAAATGATTTCAATGCATTGTCTAAAACACCAATGAATCTTGTTATGTTTAAATTTGCTATTGAACATATTAGTCGAGTGGTACGTGTTTTATTACAAGATAATGGGCATGCTTTATTAGTTGGTAAGTTAAATAGTAAAAAAAGCTAAATTTTTCATTCAGTCAATTAACAATTAGCGGTTGTGTTATATCTTGCACTTGATTCTGCTAATGGTGTGTACAATTTAAACCATCGAACACCTTGAACTATCTTTGTCCCAAATCAGAAAAAACTAGATAAGTAGGAATAAAATCTTTATTCCATTAAGCGAATAATACAGTTTTCAGTAAAAGTGAAATTATTATTACATTCATTCATTCCGCCAAGAGAGGTTCTGTTATGACGCAAGATATTGGGTGATGATTGGATGGCCGAGTGCCAATGACTGGTGCCTAGTTGGTTATAGCGCGTCTGCCTTCTGCCCACTTAGTCCCAATCCGAAATAAGAAGAAAGTGAGCCAATAGGTCAGCCAGACAGAATCATATTATATTTCAAGCATTCTTTTATATATACATAAAGTCAGACCACCCAACAAACCAATTAGAAAATTAACATGAATACAAAACGAGGGAAATAGTGGTAGTGAATAGAAACAACTTGTACACAACTAATTAACCATAGTCCATAATAAGAGACAATATAATAACAGTAATTATGCTAACCGGGTGGATAGGGCAAGCGGAGCGTAACAATAGTAGAAACAAAATGTTTACATTACAGATAGTTCGAATAAATGAAATAGTATTCGAAACCACAGTTCTGAAAGTTTGTTACACTTCCTTGTGGTCCGACCTAACAGGTTCTAAGCTATTGTCCAGTCTAAAAGCTACACGTCAAAATTCTAGAGAATTTTTCTGAACGGTGATTAAATGAAATGTTTTCAGCTTCTTCAGGGCTTCTGAAAGCTTTACTGGGTTTTTTTGGAGGTATCTCAGTAAATTTAATGAAAGGAAACGAAACTTCGACATCTTAAAGTACGTGGTTGTTGTATCATTCATTAAGCCAATTATGACAATAATTTTCTGATGCCAATCACGTAACATCGTTTAATAAACACATACGTAACATGTTAATAGTAATTTTTAAAACAGTAAGTGGATATTCTAAGGTATTTTAGGCCCTCAAAATGTTTCCCATCTCCAATTCACCGAATAGAAGTTGAGAAATAGTGGTAAACTTGATGTATATTAATAAATATATCCTTATAATATTCTTAAACACGCATGAATATATACATTGAACAATAAATAAGAGACCATATTAAGTTCATTTTAAGGGCATTAATGATACAAGAATTTAGTAACAATTACAAGACTGATTCTTTGTAATTTACAAACAGTCGAAAGTACATTGACAGTTTAATGAGTTTATCGAAAGCTTACAAATGGAATCATATTGAAATGACATTGACCGAGTATTTTTACATAATAATCCACCCTGAAATAATTCATAAGAAATTCTACCTGTCTAATTTATTTGCTTTTTATTATAGAGAAAATGTCATGTCTTAGTCAATTTAGATTTATTATCTCACTTACTATCCTCTATAAACATCAACACTTAATCATTATGATGAGGGCTTGAACCTAAAATATAGTATGAGTATTCTTAAAGACCGACAAACAAAAACTCTAATCTTTCAGTTACTGGCATATCTCTTCAGTCTATATCACAAGATTTTAGCAAATTTGATTATTAGATAATAGTAGAATCCATGATTCATGTTTTTTGTTTCATTTAATTATTTTTACTCTAAATGCATTTAAAGTCAAGTTACATCATAGCGTGAAAATTAGTTAAAGTACCTTCATATTCAAAGTAAGTACTTATAGTTGTCTCGTTTAAGCCTAAAACTCTACAGTAATAAAGGATACACCTAGAATACTTATACTTAAATCTACAAAGACTGACTATTTAGCAAAAGTAAAGTTAGAATTTTGTAATTTATATTCTTTTTCAATATAAACGATAATACAGTGTAATAATCATCCTGTTTCGTTAGCTGGTTGACATTTTCGTAAATGACCTCAGCAAAGTGATTGAACATAGTGATTACCGTAAAAGAAGTTTCGATATTTTTAATTCGTATAGAAATCAATTCTGTTTTTCAAAGAACTCTGAATCTTAAGGTAACTGATATGATAAACTATTAAAACAACTAATCTATGCTGATTGTTTGATACGTATCAACTAGATTGTAGTTTACTTAAATGCTTAATGTTTTTAAAATGTTCACGAATACAGAGTTATTTACTCCAAATGGTGCGGTTGGATAAATAAATAAATAAACTTGAATATTTATCCGGATTACTACTTAATTGGAATCCGGAAATGTAGAATCTGACGAGGATATATGAACGAGATTATGATATATCTCATTATATCTACGATTTTACGTAAAGAATTACAAAGTACTCTTCTGATGACTTTTTCGTTAACTTTCAGGTGTTGGAGGTAGTGGTCGACAGAGTGCTACACGTTTAGCTACTCATATTGCTGAACATGAATTATTTGTTATTGAAATAACGCGTACATATGGTGTAAATGAATGGCGTGATGATATTAAACGTTTATTACTTAGAACTGGTTTAGATGGCAAATCTACTGTCTTTTTAGTTAATGATACTCAATTAAAGCATGAATCATTTATGGAAGATATATCAATGTTACTTAATTCCGGTGATGTGCCAAATCTATTTCCACCTGATGAAAAAGCTGAATTAATCGATAAAGTACAAAATATTGTACGTTTAGAAGTAAGTACAGAATTATTTTCCATTGTACTACTAATGAATACAAAGCGCCTGTATACCAGAATACTTAAATCATCGCGTAGGTGTGCGTTTATACCAAGCTAAGGATAAACTAAGCCCTTTTGTACTTAGTCCCAGTCTTCGCAAATGCCCTTACAATGCAACCTGTTCTTCAGTTTATTCAGAAATCGGATGTATTTTCAAGTTAATTTAGTATTAAGAAGCCGTTTTTAAACTTTAATTTTAGACAAAAGGGGGTCAGTATTTAACCAATCATTAATTACACTACTGTCACTTTTGGGATGTATAAAATACTAGTAAATCTAATGACATATATTTCAGTCAAGTGTCTTAGCAAGCTTTGTCAAATACACTTAAGGTATTAATGTAACTTTTTCACATCATAATTGTTCTGTTATTCGAAAAATCAGAAATAGACCATCATCTATGTAAATCATACGATATAACCTCATTCATCTAACATTTATTGAAGTTAACATTATTTTCTGGATACCAAGCAGAAAGTTAGAGCTGACTGGTGATTGAATAAACGTTTTGCTAACGTAAATTGGAAAATTTTAGTAGTCACCTAGTTAAAATCAAAAATCACTAATTCATTTCTCTATCTTTTCAATATTAGAACACACTAATAGATTGATTTTAATGTACACATCATAAATTAAGGAATTACATGACAAAATTGACTTGTCTAAATCAGTTTATTAGCACGAAGATTAGCTAACTTTTAGTGAATAGGTGCTTCCAGTCAATATGAATAGTTTAAAATTATTCACTCTAAGTGACAGGAAGTCATTAATTAATAAAGCACATCGCCGGGCTATCTAGATAAATTAAGCAATTTATTCTAAGCTACTTAATAGTATTCAGTTATCTTAAAAAGTTCAATGAAGTCATAAATTAGTGAAATGACCAGTTTGCCGATGAAATTCCACTTTGCAACTTTAGACAGATTTAAATGTAAATTTCCCTACATAATAATATTACTATATGATAAAACATTGTAAACCATTTAGTATCAAAGTCCACCTTGTTGATTTTCGACAAACTGAAATACACTACTGAATTATGTCATATTTACAGTAGTAGGAAACAGTGAGAATCGATCAGAGATATTAGAATAATTTATTCGTGATGATTACCACAATAGCTATAACAATAAAATAATATTAATAAGAGAATATCAAATAATTTATTGTATTCTGAATCATATAGAATAGATACCGACTTTCGATGTTGATCCGAGTATATCATGAAATGACTAAAGTTAATCTGTAATTTATTATCTTACTCAACCCTCCTTAAATTGAAATATATTTAACTATTGCTTCAGTTAATATATGCTTAATAAAATGAAACTTATTTCCTTAATAAAGTGTGCCGAGCAAAATAGTTAATAAAACTATAAATATATTTCTTCGCACAAAGCTTTCAATCAATCAATGCCTATTACTCCAAGTAATGCATAAGTCGCCGACTATCACTCTCCAACCAACTCTGTCCTTGGCTTTCCTTTCCAGTTCTCCTTGATTACGGTTCATTCTTCTCATATCCGCTTCCAATTCCTGACTCAATGTGTCTTTTAGACTTCCTTTTTTTCTCTGACCTTCATGATTCCAAATTAGTGTTTGCTTCTGCCTGAAATCCTCCTAAGGTCACTACTGGTCCAAAGCCCGGACAAAAGAGGAGAGTTGGGCTTGGGTAACCTAATCGCGTAATAAACAACCTTGCTAAAAAGCGCAAAAAACCTTATCTCACAATAATTTGTCAAATGCTTAATGCAACTGTTATGATGATCACTATTACTATTACTATTCACAATACTTTTAATTCGGTAAAGAAATCTTTTACGATGAATTTATATCTTAACATTATATATATACGGTAATTTATTTACCAGTTTACCCACTCATGTGGAGCTAAGTACATCGATCTCTCGTATAGGCCACTTCTTCCTCATATCTGACAGCATCTCTAACTATAGCTCACCATAGGGCAGAGTAGATTAATAGCGTTTTCCACTGCGCGGCAAATAGTAGATTCGTGATAGCCAGATAAGCAAATTTGCAAAATACCATTAAACATATTAAGAGATTCAAGTCTCAATCAACTCTACATTACAAAAGTATTAGCCTGAGTTGTGTATAGAAAAGCAATTTGTTCAATTTCTTTCTTTACCTCTGTATTAGTTGATAATTTACTTCAATTGATTCATTTGTTGGCTTTTTCTTGTTTTGCTACATATCATTCTTCCTTAATTTGTAATCACACAACTTTGCGCTACTTTAACGATACTAACAGTTACTGTATCCCCCACTCTACTGATTACACATTCTTCACACATAACAACTCTCTCCACCACTTCAATTAATAAGCTACTGTTTAAAACTAGGTAGTCAATATTTCACATAACAACTAATAGGAATTTCGAAGCTTGGATAATATTTGAAATAAACTTAGTGATTAAAATTTAGAGATTCCAACGTTTTCCCAACAATATGGTCCATGCTTCTTCAAGGTAAATTAATTACAATCAGAAGTATCAAAGTTGTTTATGAGGTCAATTAAACAACTTATGTGCCAACTTGTATAATGTAAAAATTTATGAAACACATTAGATATGAAAATGTCTGTGCATGGTATCAATCAGTGACATGTATGTATATTGTTAATGTGTATCAACTTTTAATTGTTACCGAGTAAAATAACAAGTTAAGCCTTAGACTATCGGTGGGGATAGTCACTTGACGCACAATTTATGTCAGTATAGTCAATCGAATCCGGATCAATTTTTATATAAATTAATCCGATTCATGCAACTATTCATCAATCTATAGTTCACCATGTAAATTCTTTCACCACCACCCCCCACCTTATTTAACATGTATATTATATAATAATATTTGTAATAATATTATTTATTGATACCATTACAGTATAATATTTCCAATTACTTTAGGCAAAAAAAGCGGTAAGTTGACTATATTTTAGCTTAATAATAAACTATTCATGTGTAGTTGTGGTAGTAATTTCTATGTTAATTACTCATCTCTATTATTTGTCGAATTTGGAAAAGTTTCTAGATAATTTCGTCCCTCACTGTGTCATTCTTTGTTATTTTTGAAATTAAAATAAAACACCCTTCTTAATATATTCAAGTATAATTAATTGAATTCAATTGCCTTAAGAACACGATAAACTAATAATATTGACTAATCAATCATTACCCACGTGAAGCATTGGTCGCAGTCGACCATTCTCCAACCAACTTTGTCCTATGTTTTTATTTCTAGTTCTTCCCAAGTATTGCTCATTATTTTCAAATCTGCCTCCAATTGCCGGTTCAATGTGTTCTTAGATCTATCTATTTTTCTTTGGTCTTCAGGATTCCATGTTAGTGTTTGTCTTGTGTCATGGTTCGATGATTTCCTCAATGTGTCCTATCCACCACCAGCGTCTTTACTTAATTTCTCCCTTGGCTGGGTTTTAGTTGATTTGTCCTCTGTCAGACAAGATTGTTGTTGATGGTATCTGTCAATGAATCCGTAGTATCTTGCGCAGATAGCTATTTGTAAATGCTTGCATCTTTTGAAGGATACTTTTCTTAGTATTCAATACAGATTTTAGCTCAATACAATAAAATTATCTTTACATTTGTATTGAAAATCCTGACTGTGATGTTGGTTAACAGCTGGTTTGAGTTCCAGATGTTTTTAAATTGGGGAAATAATGCTCTTGCCTTGCTAATCTGTGTCTTCACATCAGCACCAGACCTTCCTTGCTTGTCGATTACACTGCCCAGGTATGGGAAAGTTTCCAAATTTTTCAGAGTTTCTCTGTCAAGTGTAATTGGGTTGGGGCTCGTTGTTTCGTATCAGAGGATCATGCTTTTCCCTTTGTGTAAATTAAGTCCTGCTGCTTTAGAGGCTGATGCTATATTGTCCGTCTTCACCCGCATTTGTTGCTGTGTGTAGGATAGAAGATCGAGATCATCTGCAAAGTCCAAGTTGTTTAGTTTTATTTCTGTTGTCTACTGTATTCCGTGTTTGCGTTTAGACTCTGCAGCTTTCATAATCTAATCAACCACCAGCTAGAAGAGAAAGGGCGAGAGTAAACAACCCTGTAATATCGGCTAATACTGAGAGATTAATCAATGTAAACACTTTGTTGCATATGAATTCAACTGCTGAACGAATATCTTGATGAAATTTCTGGAGGACACAAGTTCCATTTTCATATGAAGTATCTTTTATTACAACATTACAAATATTTACTTATTAACAACTTTAAAATAGCTAAAACTATAGGATCAGTACATGTCATCACAGTCATCTGTTCTACTTTTAGAACATTCTAACATTATTTTGTCTTGGAAATTACCCAAAAAATGATGTATTGACACTTTTTAACAAGTTAACTCTAAGTTGAAGATCAGTTGCGTAACAATTTATCCAAGCATATAGTAGGCAATTTTAGAATCAAGTAGAATATAGTAAGTTGTTAGGATATCAAGGAATTCGATATGAAAAAAAACACTTAGATTTTCTGGTTATTATTAATAAGCTTACAATCATATATATATATATATATATATATATATATATATATATATATATATATATATATATATATATGAATCTGCAGGTAGAAATAGATTTAAATGAATTATGTTTTAGTTGGATTGTGACTGACAAGTGGAATTCAGGACGCGCGTTTCTTCCTATTTGGGATTCATCGGATGGATGTACCTAGATCCCAATGTTGATATTCACACTGGGATGTTATACAAACTGTTACTTATTTTTCTTTCCATATTTCAAATTTTCAATGAACTTTCTCATTACTAGTAAGAGGAGTAATCATAATGAATTCTTCGTTAGATTGTCCTTGTTGAGTTGCATTATTTAATTGATAAGCCATTTAGTTTATGTTTATAGAATATTCAACATTTAATAACCTTTGTTGTTTGCAATTATCACGGATTGATGTTGGTTGGATACCATTTGGAACTAAGAGGGGCTGGGCATCTGTCTTGTCCTTGCATAGGACTTCCTCCATGGAATCGTCAACCTGCTCCGTGGGTTGTATTCCCTGGAAGAGTCATAGGTCTCATACCAGAACGAACCGGCTGTTCAGTGCTCGTTGATTTTCACTGATACCCAGCCTATATCGATCTTTAACAAATACAAGCAACTAAATTTGATATCTAGTCCTCTCCCCACCTCACAAAACCATTTCATGTCACTTCAAAAACCTTATTTGTGAACTTAATATTTAACAATTTTAGTGTTTACACTTTCACTGTTTACTTCATTATAACTCACATGCTTATTGTTTTTCATTCAGTAGTTTTTTGGTGCATAATTATGTGTACAATGTGCGCACATGAATGTAATACTTCATTTTATTAACTTTTTAATAGAATGTGAAGTGTGTTTCTTAATCATGAACACACTAACTTTAAATGCAAAAGCAACTAATTAATTGAATATCGAATGGGAGTATTTTTCTTCCCCACCAGTGTAAACTGAATTTCAACACAAGTTATAGAAGATGAAGAAAGGAAATTTTTATTTAATTTTTCTACTGAGATTATAGTATACACAAAACAACCTACAGCAATATATATATATATATTATTGGATACGTTGTAGCATAAGTCTGGTGTGCTCACTGCTGAAGAGTTCCAGTGCTCCCTAGTTTTTAAATGGTACACTGCCTGCCATATTCAATCAACTAAATCACAGAATAGGTGATTAAAACTAGTAATAAGTATTGGGTAATTTAAAAGGGAGTTTAGTTTTAGTTACCATAACAGTTATTGAACTAAACACGTGAATGGGAGCAGGTGAAAGCTAATAAACCGAACAACTATGTGTAAAGCTTACATGGTTGGTGAGTTTTGTGATCCCTACGAAATTCCTTTAAAATATTCAAGAAGCTGAGAATACACTTGAAGTTACCAAGATAATTATAAGCTTTTAATAGCTAATAAAATTTTGATGCGTCATATTATGATTGGACAATTCTAAGCATTTAAATGTAAATTCTTATTGGATTATATCTGTGTAAATCAATTATAAGTATAGATGAATTTTACGTACATAGAAATATCTTCGCGAGGAAAGATTTTATTAACATCTACCACCTTCTGCCATCAGTTTACCGTTTGGATTGGAAGTGTTTTGCAGAACTTAAAAGCGTTAGATATCAGTGTTAGGCACCATAGTACAAGATTTCCCGGTAAAATGAAAGATTTAGGAGACTGTTGTTGGTCCACTGCTTGTGTAATTATAGTCGTTACCTAATTATATATGATCATGAACTGTAGGATATTACTAGTACAGACTTCTACTCGGTCTTTGCTCATTTCCCTAGATTGGTCCAATGGTAAGAAACTGATACTAATTGAATCCAACTCTTGTGGAAAATTTAAAAATATCTGCACGCATTTAAATTTTACTGCAGACTGGACACTGAAAGGATTATTTGAGAAGCAGAATAATAAAATATTTAAAATGACTTAACAGAATTCCAAATCTGAAAAAAGCTAAAGTATGAATTCATTCGCACTATTGCAATTGACTGTAGGCCATATTTTGCAACGTCTAAATTCATTTATTCTTCACACTATTCAAATGAACACTCAGTGATTCAATTAACTGATGCTACTTCGTGATTTGGTTGCCATATACTTAAATATTAGTAACTTAAAAAATATTCTCTACATTTGGAAGCTACGCTTAACAATCATATTATGGAAACAGAAAGAACGGTTGTTCATTTTGCTTGAAAGACGAATATCTAACTTAGGGCAGATATGACGCAAGCTGGTGTAAGCCAACTTAGCTACTCGAGTATATGTCAACCTACTAGAAGTAACGAGACTTCAAAGACAAGTAAACAAGGTTAATATACTTGACTACTACGCTCTCAGTATTTCATTGCAGAGACGATGTACACTAGTCGTGAATTTGTATTTTAAATGTATAGGAGCTAATCTTCGTTATCCTTGAATGCCATTAAAGGTGTCTAGTAGAGTGTATTATATCACCGTTAAAAATGAGTGACATTATATTATCATTCAGGATAATGGATATTAATACAATATTAAGACCCCGTCAGTCCAATCAAAATCTAATAGATAGCTTAGTATTTCGCTTGAATGTTGATATTTCTAACTTCAATGAATATCAGATTATCTGAATTACTTCATCTATTATTGTTAATTTTATTTTTATGATTGCCTGACATAGCTGAATCTCATTGATAAGGTATTTGCATTAGGATATCATGAACACCTTCTGAAGTCCAAAGTTATCTTAATGGTCTAAACCTTAAGCTTTCACAACAAAGCTTAAAGATTTTTGGCTCAATCTCTAATAATGACGTGAAAGAAAAAACTTTGTACTACGACGAAATAGCTCTCCAGCCCTTTTAGGTTATACTGGTTTTCTAAACTTAGATCAACTATTAGTATGAAATTAGGACTTTGTTTTTCCTTTATTTCTTTTAAAAAAATAATGTAACTTAATGAATCATTATTTTATAAGGGATTGAAAATTGAACCAAATCCATTAGCAATGTATACATATTTTACGCAACGAGTTAAAAAACACTTACATATTGTGCTTGTTATGAGTCCAATCGGTGATGCGTTCCGATCACGTCTACGTATGTTCCCATCACTAATTAATTGTTGTACGATTGATTGGTTTCATGTAAGTTTTATTCATAAGTGTTGAATACATGTGATTAGAAAAATTTTTAATATGAGTTTTCATGTTTAATTATTTACAATGATTGTTTATGCCTTCATGAAAACTATACAAAATGATACATGAATTGTCATTGTATAAGTCCAAAACCCTAAAGAAATGCATCTTTGTTATGGGGAATTTATACAGCGTTGATTTATATCATGCGAAATCAATGGGACATAATGAGGTATACTATCACCTTGGTTTGTATGGGTCGTTCATTAATCTGTACAAAATTTGTCCTACCTTATTACTTTTACTCATTATTGAAATATTCTTTAAAACTATTACCGTTCTTGTCAGTTCTTAATCATCATTTCAAACGTTATGCACTGTGGAGCTCAGTAACTTTCCGGTTAAAGATAGAAGTTGAAACCATTCAATTCTAGGTAGCGTACTCATTTAAAGAAATGAGAGTATTAGGCATAACCTTTAATCAGTGTTTCCTGTTAATTAGTCTTAAAATGATATTAAACAAGTGTACATTGATCCTTGGCTTCCTCACTAAACATCTCCACAAAATTACTTAGTTTAAAGTATTATTACGTGGTGTACAACTATTAGATCACTAAAATATAATTGATTGTTTACTCAACCAAAGTATATAATCTATCATAGTGCAACAATTATTGAATCAACGGGATTACCTATTAGAAAACCTTGATATATTTATATACTCAGGTTAATATTATAATGAAAATGAGTTATTTATTTCTGGGAGTTGGGGTGTGGAGGGGCAAGCATTTGAAAATCGGATTTCGTAAGTTTACAATAATGTTAATAAGCTCTAAAGATTAAAATTTTGGGAATATCCAAATATACTTTCCCTGATTTCTAAAAAAGAATGAATATGAACATTTGTGTGTATTAAATGGCATATCTAACTATACAAAAAGGTTTAGTTCTCTAGATATAACAATGCACTAAACTTACATGATCAATTTATTCATATAATTCATATCCTTTTAAATATATACACAATTAAGGTTTGGCCTGAAGATGCATTGGAAATGGTTGCAAATAAATATTTTGAAGGTATTGAATTCGCTGAAAATGTACGTGAATCATCTGTTACTTTGTGTAAATATTTTCATGAAAGTGTAAGGAAATTATCAGAGAAGTAAGTGTTTCTTATCTTCAAAATTCTTAATCAGAAAACTTAATGCATTCAATGCAGAAAATAACTTAAGTTGTTTATATTCACCATAGATTGATGTTGGTTGGACATTATTTTAAACCATATAGCACTAGACAGCTGTTTTATTCTAGTATAGAACTCCCCAGCGTTGAAACCTTCGATTCTTCGAAAAAATCAAGCAGGCAACTGAACTTATACTTATCTCCACAGAATCACCTCTTTTCAATAACATTAATCAATTGACCAGTGACTAAGTTCAGAATGTTCCTAGAGTTCTAATGAACAGTCGTAACTTATCACAAATTAGACAGTTATTGCCAATGACCATGGATGATCGTCACGCCATATCACGAATTGATAGAAATAAGATCTCTGCAAATGTACACCCTCTTAGTGGCATGGAGGGTTCTGTGTCCACTAACCTGAAGGTGTGCACTTCTCAGAAGTCCCGTACTAGGACGAAACATTTGCTAAGTGCCACCTAGTTTCCACTGGTATCCAATCAGCATCAATCTTAGACGAATATAAACAACTAGTCTTAATACTTATCTCCATGAAACCACTTAAATCCAATTTAAAAGAATAACTGTTGGTATAAAAATGATATTTTGGATTATCTGTAATGTATTGAGTGGAAGATTCATTCTAAATCGAGTTAGATGTTATATAACTCAAACTGAATTTACAGGTTACCGAAACACACGAAATTAATTATGGATACGAATATTTCTTTACTATTAATGCATGTCAGAGATATGAGGCTCTTAATTGCAATTTCACGATAAACTTACTGAACCTAGTCAGTATTCATAAACTGGTTTCAATCTCGAATAGTGTAAATAATAAACATCAATAGAAAATATAGGATAGGCATGTGATGAATTTCTGATTAGTAATAAAAAAGAGCAATAAATATATGTGGGTACCTTTACTGAAGATAGATATAGGTAACCTGATATTATCATATACTTTAATTAGCCAGGATTTTGAAATATTTCCTGTGTGAATCTTGGTAGATTAAGCAATTTGAAACAACTCTATGGAAGGTTGAAGAGTAAACTTGTTTGTAAAAATTCGATATACCATATTTGATTTGGTATATTAATAACATTTTATTTAATGTTTGTACAAGTAATCAACAGTATTGTTACGCAATATGATGTTCAACACAATATTTTAAGAATATGTTACTAGGTGATTTAGATAGTTGACAAATGTCTAAAATGAGTTTGTATTTTCCTTCATTAATATACATAGGTGATAATTTTCAGCCACATTTCAAATGTGAGCTTCTTGTAATAATTTAATTTGGTCAGTATTTACATGGATAATGTATTTCAAGTAGTAGTTTACAATGCTCAATCAATTAATTGTAGTTAACGCGGAAATGGACAACAATGTACAAACTAGAATATTGTCTCTGAAGTAGTCGTATGAATCTGACGAGCTCTAAATATAATAAAATGTACTTCGTTGATTTGGATGTTAACCTTTGCCTAGAAATGTAATGTGAAATGAAAATCTGTTCACTTATTTCCCTTTCTTCTATCATTCCAAAATAGGTTTTTAGAAGAATTACGTCGACATAGTTATGTAACACCAACATCATACTTAGAAATGATACTGACATTTAAAAAACTGTTAAATAGAAAACGTAATCAACTAACTACAATGCGTAATCGTTATTTAACTGGTTTAGAGAAGTTGGAGTTCGCTGCTGGTGAAGTTGGTAAAATGCAAATTGAATTACAAAATTTACAACCATTACTTATTGAAACAAGTACAGAAACTGATAAGTTACTAAATAAAATTGCACAAGAATCAGTTGAAGTAGAAGCACAACGTGAAATTGTTGCATCTGATGAAATGATAGCAAATAAATCTGCTGCGGTATCGAAATCTATCAAAGATGAATGTGAATCAGATTTAGCTGAAGCTATGCCAATATTAAATGATGCATTGTCTTCTTTAGATACATTAAAACAAAGTGTAAGCTGGTCATATTTAAAACATATTTTACTATATTTAGAAATAAAAACTATTAGCAACTTTTCATGTGTATCTACCTGGATTCTAGTGTTGAGATTCACACTTAAACACATGCCTAGTATTTATCACTTCAAATGATCATATGTTTTTCAGTAAGCTACTGAGTCCAGTTAGTCAGTGATATATCAGTGCTGTAGTTAATTTCCACCACAAATCAAAGTTAATTACAGAACCATTCAAAAACATGTGATTATTAGAGAGTTTTTCTCATTTATGTTAATGACTGTCTACTAGTTCACACTCATAGTACTACCAGGAAAATAATCCAAAGTTTAATGTTTCATGGCAAGTGAATCAGCAATTGCTTTTTGAAGAGGTAGTTTCAAAATTTCTGCTTAAATTGGTTTTATGTCAGCTGAGTTGATGCAACTTTCGCCAATATTCACTGGTAAACTTCAAAACTCTTTTCCTGCATACGTAATACCGAACAAAGACTCACTTTACAAACTCTAACACCCTTATTGAGTTATAAACTGAAATAGATATGTTTACAGACATACGGTAAACATAAGAAGTAATTACATTCAATGTTCACGTAAGCAATATTGTCAAATAATGAGGTGTGCAATCACTTATTAGGCTGTTTAAAAGTCACGATCAGTATTTATTCAGGTTAATAATAAATAACAAGAACGTGTTTAGTAGTTATGTTGTTATAATCTACCAGTTCGATTCAGTCACAGTTACATGCCTTCCAAAACCTGATTCTAACCAGTTATTTAGAGAATGACTAAAAAATGTATAAAAAGCTTTAATACTGAAATCGGATAGTCCTGTAAATAGAACGTATATAATTCACTGAGAAAAACAGCTTTCACATATCTTGTGGATTTTCGTAAAAGTTGGTACTTCCCGTGGGATTCAAATCTGTATCATTCGATTTTACAGTTAAAAACATTATCGCTAAATTATTTCAGTTATAATTGACTAATCGCTGAACGGTGATATTGATATCAAATGGTCACTGAATAGTAAACTATGTTTTGTTGCTAAGTCTATATTACTGATTAGATTCTGTCGATCAACTTTGTTCAAACGTTTCTGACTATTTCATCCAACCATTTTGAACCAAGTAAGGTGAACTTCCTTATCAAGCCATTTAGATGATAAGGGCATATCACAACATGGTATACAGGATTCTTAGATTAGCACCAGAAGAGTATGGGACTGGATACTAATACTGATATTATTACTACTCAGTTCTTAATTAGTATTCGAATAAAAATAAGTAGTTTATTAATAATTATGTCATCAACAATGAATAGAATGGTTCTCGTACATCTGCAAAGCATAATCACATAAAGATACGATCAAATTCAGTTCACGGTAGGTGATAAATTGATGTCAAATAGATAGATAAATTTGGTAATTTTCTTCTGTGTTTATATTACAGGATATTACATTGGTTAAATCAATGAAAAATCCACCAAGTGTTGTTAAACTAGTCATGGAAGCAGTTTGTATAATGTTAAATGAAAAAGCAGATCGTAAACCTGATGGTACTGGTCGAATGGTTGAAGACTATTGGGGACCATCACTAAAATTATTAGGTGATTTAAAATTTTTAGAACGTTTAAAAAGCTATCCAATTGATAATATTTCTGCAAATGTTATGAAAAAAATTCGTGATAATTATATACCGAATACAGATTTTGATCCGAAAATTGTACGAAATGCTAGTACAGCATGTGAAGGTCTATGCAAATGGATTATTGCATTAGATAAATATGATAAAGTAGCTAAAATTGTAGCACCAAAAAAAGAAAAACTTGCTATTGCTGAAGCTGAATTAAAAGTACAAGTAAGTCATACAATACTAACAATAACTATAATCGTTATTATATTAATAAAAGCAATTTGAATTTGTATAGCTGAGACTTTAACAAACCTTAATAGATTCCCTATACCACTCTAATACGGAACCACAAAGGCTAATTTGATTTGCATTTCCACGCATACATGTAAGTTAATTATCACAGTTGGATGCAACGCAATAGCTTAAATGGTATTTGGGTTTTTTGCAAATTCTAGCCTGAAACCTTTTAATTACATTGAAATTAGCCGAATAATATGTCCTATTGATGATTGACTTAAGCCTTGCTTGAATTACCTCTGAGTGGTAACCTGATTTAGATGTGTTCCTTATGCGCTTGAAATGTAGTCGGTTTCATCATGCTACCTTTCCAACCATCTTCAAACTGTTATGGGTATCCATTCAACGTCAGTGTTTCTACTAACAGATTTTCGTCTACTTCAGTAGTATCATTTGTACAACTACGCTTGATCCTATTGAATAAACCCTTTACTATACCTTCCTTTTACTATATAAGCTAACAACTATGAAAGCTTAGATATTGCTCAGTCCATATAAATTTTTGTAGATGGAATTTTTAATTGAACCAACCACCTGCCAACTGGTTAATATATTCGGATAGGAAGGTGCAAATTCTTTTATGGTTCATATGAATATATACTTAGTTGGCTTTAAAAACAAGTGACCTCTTATGACATGATAGGAGCACATGTTATACGGCTACCATCCTAAAATTTAGTTGATTCACGTTACAAATTTGATATCGAATCAGCCTTTGTGGTTTCGTCTAGGAGTGGCTTAGGGTGTTTATTAAAATTTGTTTGAGCCTCAATTATACGATAGTTCAATTTCCCTACCCCCTCAAATTGGGGTTGAACTTAAACCTACTGTGGTTTGAATTTTTAGTTTCTTATCGTAGATAATAAATAAAATATTATTGGCTGATAACTGAAAGGGATGAAATTTTCCCCGTAAAACTGTAATCGTAGAAATCACCTCTCGGTGCTATCTGATTAGTTAAATGAAACTGATCGTATCTGCATTAGATTAATTGTAAAATTGCATCATATTTTCACACAAAAAGATCATTTTTACAAATTTTTTTTGAAAATCCTCAATTTTCTTGATAACTTAGATAAATGATTAATGAATGAAACACGAATGGAAGTCGTTACTCGTATTAGAGAAACCCTATTATAGTAACTAGGAATTAGTATGATTCTAGTTCATATCATTTGCATTGATTAGTAGTTGAATAATTATGTTTAATTGATATGAAAAGCCTGATAGTTATAACTGAGTTACTTAGTGTTTATGAAGAGGTAATAATAATAATAGTAATAATAATAATAATAATAATAATAATATTCTTATTAATAATACTAGTTCGATTAACACAAAAGTTGAGCGTTCTATGCTATGCTCTATTTTTTTAATTAGTGGAGTAAATTGTCTGCAAATGTAAACTGATAAATGAATAAAGTGGATATTCTAAGTAGCTGTATATTTATTGAAATGGAAAAAAAGCTGCTAATTAGTAAGGAGTAAATATTTACTCACTAGTGATAATGTAGAATTAGTATATCAATTATGATTATGCTATATGATACGTAGCAGCAACTTCAGCATCAATAAGCCTGAACACACATAAGGGAAAGAGCAAGATCCTCAAATTCAACACAGAGAGCTCCAACCCAATTGAACTTTATGGTGAATCTCTGGAAGAAGTGGATACCTTTACATAGCTGGGGAGCGTCATCGATGAACAAGGAGGATTCGATGCAGATGTAAGGGCAAGGGTTGGCAAAGCAAGGGCAGCATTCCTACAGTTGAAAAATATATGGGACTCCAAACAACTGTCTACCAACCTCAAAGTTAGACTCGTCAATTCAAATGTCAAAACAGTTCTGCTGTATGGAGTTGAAACATGGAGAACTACTGCAAACATTATCAGAAGAGTACAGGTATTTATCAACAACTGTCCACGCAGAATATTGAATGTCTGTTGGTCGGAAACCATCAGTAACAGCCTACTATGGGAGAGAACAAACCAACTTCCAGCTGAAGAGGAAATCAGGAAAAGACGTTGGAAATGGATAGGACATACATTGCAGAAATCCTCCGACTGCATCACGTGGCAAGCACTGACTTGGAATCCTGTTGGAAAACGGAAAATAGGAAGGCCAAAAAACACCCTGCGTCGAGAACTGGAAGTAGACATAAAAAGGATGAACAGTAACTGGAGACAGCTGGAAAGGATTGCTGAGGACAGAGTTGAATGGAGAATACTGGTGAGCGGCCTATGCTCCTCCGAGAGGGGTAACAGGCGTAAGTAAGTATATGATGTGTATATCTACTGTAATGAGTTGATGAATTGAATTTGAATGATTGCATATATCTACGTAAATGTGGAATAATATTTAAAAGATTATTGGATTAAAAATAGCTAACGCAAGACGTGATTTATGCAGTAGACTAAATTCTATGATAGTGTTCACTAATTTCAACTACTAAACATAAACAGAATGAATCTGAAATGTTTGTTCAAATAATCTTGAAATCCTCTAAATATCTGCTGAACTTTATATACATGAATTATATCATTAAGTTTATTATTAAATCGGGAAGAATTATTGTTCAGCTCTTCATTACACCTGTAATTGGTAAGACAATGAATGAATTTAAGATGCATCAAAGTGTATCAGGAAATCTGTATGCCTTATTTATATGCGAAGATTGTAGTTTTCCATTCTGATCACGAATTCAGGCATTTATTGTATTCAAACTGGTTTAATTACCTAAGTAACAAATCACTGAAGTGTCATGACAAAGTATCATTGCATAGAACAATAATTAAATGTTTAAGTTAATTATCTGATAGTTTGAGGAGACAGGCATGAAAATGCGTTATCATTGTAGTGATTTCTCTTCTGATGAATCCAAATGCTATTCGGATGGCCATTAGATTAACATACAATGCTAACAGTTGATATAAGAAAATATTTTCGTTGTTTGTTGTTTATGTGCCATCCAATCCAATAATTTCAAGGAAGCCTGAACTAAGATTCAGTTGGTTGGCAGTCGCAATAAAAAGATTCCAAGATGGATTCTTCGTTCTACTGGTAACTACATGCACCTGCGAGAAAAGTTATACGTGATTCCAGTTTTTAAAATTTACTTACAGATCAACATAATGAAGTTTTAAGTATTTACCAGGAAGGTTGGATTGCGAGAATACCTTGCGTCACATGTTGAATACATCTTGCGGCTGCAGATGCTTACGGAAAGCAGCATATGCGAAGTCAATAAAACGGCTGTGCCTGAAAACAGCAGAGGTTGAGTTGTCGCAAACTCTGTGTCTTACAACCATCTCATCCACGGGTTGGTGTCGAACGCAAGAGAGTTACATTCGTGCTTGTGCAGCAGATTTCCGTGTACGATAGTCCAATAACCATCAACTTGTGTAGCAAACATGAATGACGGGCATCCACATTTTAATGACACCATACGAGGAATTTTTTTTAAAAAGTAAGCAACCTACTTTCTTATTTGCGGATGACCATGAATCGCATTATGATACTACCGGCCACTTCTCCATCACTGGAACTTAATATACGGTTTCTGATTCCAATGGAAACAGGAATCACGAATACTAAAATTACATATATCGCTTTTTCAAATTCATTGACTACATTCTTCAGTGCCTTTAGTAATGGAAATGCAACTAAGAATAGCATAGTCAAGAACAAGTTTTCTTGCCCCGTTACAACATTACGCATTGACATCAAACCAACGCTATCTTCAGTAAGAGATTCGTTACCAGTATAGTTTAAGCTCATAATGCTAGAGAAGTGATCATTCAATTGAGGTATCTTCATTTTATGCCACATCAATAAACTGTCAAACCAATAAGATAAATTATCACAAACTATTTTTCTATTGGACGAAAAGGACCTAAGTGAGGGTTAGAAATAATTTTAAACATGACAAAATTTCCTAACCTATTAATTTTACACCACAGTGAGAATAAGTATTATCCCAAATTGGTAAGTTTAAAAACAATTTAAACCTGAGCTTAATCTACCCTAGTAATATAGATTTTACACCAAGAGTGGAATGTGTTTTTAACATTACCTTAGTTTTTCATCCTCTACTTTATTTAATTTAACCTTTATCTTTCACATTTTAAAATGTCTTAACAAGTTTGTGTTCAGATTATTCAAGCTCTGATAAACTTAGTCTTATTATTATCTAATGAAATATACCTTATACAATCTCATAGACTTGGTAGAAGTAATAATTTTCCCCAGTACTTCAGTATCATTACCATTCTATGTCTATTCAATTTACAAATCTTCAAATATATATACATAAATGTTTTCATGAGTGATCAGGTTCTATTCATCTTTATTAACGAACTTTACTCAACTGGTTCTACCATCTTGAGACTTTTATTCGTGAATTATGTTATGCATAATGCATAAGTGTTAAAGTAAACACATCTCATTTCTGTATAAAATATGCAAACAAACCAATAAGTAAAGAAAACGTTGACAGTGTTATTGTACAGAAAAACAACAAAATCTTTGCAATTAAATCATTGAACAAAAAGCCTAGTACTTCTGTTGTTCACAGTGATGATGATGAAAATCAAAAGCAAACAAATGTCTCATAATCAAGGATGATTATGTTCCATTTTGTGTTGTTATAAAGGATTAAGTTCTTAATAAAACGGTTAATATTTTTCCTAACATAAAAAGTGATCTTAGTAATTTAATAACAACTCAACAATCAAAAAGTTACCAGTAACAGTCACTCTACATCAAGATCACTAACGGTAATCCTCCTCGTTTACTTTTGGGTAGCTCATGCATGCTTACTCCGTGACCGAGATTCGAACCCCTGCCGTCCCTACCGTAGCTGCTACCTTGACGTGGTGGTCAGGCTTGCCTATCATGACGACCCAACTGAGCTATATTGGCTGGAATGCATGTTCTCTTAGGTCCTACCATGCCAAGCAGGTCTGTTGGAGAGCGATAAGACCAAAGGAACCAACCTAAGATCTGATGGCAAAGTCGTAATGCTGACTGCAGCGAGGTGTGATAGCAGTAAGGTGATTCCCTCAAATAACTGGTATCTGTAGCGAAGCTGCCTTCTTAACGGAAAGAAGGGGTTAGAAAAGGTCGACCCTAAAAATGTCACACCTAACCTTACTTCATGGATTTCCGTCACCGGCAGTAAGGCCTTCTAAAGCACGGAGCTAACACTTCAAAAACTCCCCATAATAAGGCCGTGCATGATCGGCCTCAAGCAGTTGTCCCTTGGGCTCTACGATAGCGCTCCCAGGTCACTATGACCAATACTAACCCAGTTTCTTTTCCAGATACCTCAAGAAGCAATATCCTTCCATGATGTGGGCAGCCAGGAAGTGAAAATTGCCCTCATACCTCTAACAGCACACGAGATCATCATCTTGACTGACTAACAGTAAATGAATTATGAAAGCTTATCTAAATGTTGCCTTGAGGATTATGCATAAATTAAGGTTAATTTGCATCACGATGTAATAACAAACACAGAACCTTCAAAAGCTTAGAGATAATGAATAAATTTTTATTCTAGTTTAGAACATCACACTAAAGTATACCATAAAACCTTACACGATGCACTAAGCCATTGGATAGCGATTTGCAATAGAGGTTTTCTTCAAATTATTATTGGTTTACAATTGATTTACGAAGAAAACTGACTATTGCCTATATGTCGATTTTTAAATAGAAATTACTTACGAATGTGGCTTAGTACTTGATCAGCTGTTAATGAAATGAAATTATAGAGGTTTTTGATATAAATATTCCTTATGAGAGTTTAGTTATGTAACTATTGAAATCAAAGAATCATTGAACTTTTTCAATTCATGGATGCCTACTGTTAGAACGAAACTAGAATGGACCAATTGTTCAGTGTCATTACGTTTGTGATATTAAACTATTAAAACAGTTAATTCGGAATACAATTAATCAACATCAGTGTAATCTAAACATGTATTATATTAATATCTTAATAATAATAGTGATATTGTATCGTCAAGTATTTTCATATTATAGTTAGTTAAATTAGCTGAAAAGAAAACAGCGCTAGATGAAATTCAAGCTAAATTTCAAGGCTTACAAGATCAGCTAGAAGAAATGCAAACAAAGAAGCAAGATTTAGAAGATAATATTGATTTGTGTAGTAAAAAATTGGATCGTGCTGAAAAATTAATTAGTGGATTAGGTGGTGAAAAGTCACGATGGACTGAAGCTGCTGAAATGTTGAAAGTAAGAATTTGTAATCATAATAATAATAATAATTTTACTCTCACAAATTGTATTTCTTATTTTTATCAAATAAATTTTATTGATTAGAGTCAGCTTATGATTGTCAAATTAAACTTTGGACACACGTTTCGTCTTACGTGAGATTCAATAGCAGCATGTACATGTCTGATTGTTGATGTTAACGTCAGGATTCAAAATCAATTTGATCATGTCAAACGTCATCATGTCCACCGCTAAGCTACTATGACCCAGTGTCAGCTTCAACACTGGCATAGAGATACATGCAGTCAGCGAATATCGAGTAAGGTGAAACGTGCGTCACTTACCAAATACAATTCAATTTTAATAATGCTTGTGAACTAACACTGTATTGAGAAAATCCACTCAAGTCGCTCAAATGCCAACTATGGCTGATCAATTACGGTCTGCAACAACATCAACCGGAATGCATAAATATTTTCGAATTAAATAGTGACATGTATTTAGTTAGAATTGAGCATTTATTGCATCGTATTATATCAGTTTTAGTAAGTTATCGCAGTGGTATATATTCTGATTTTTACACATACAGTTTGGTAAGGCCTTAAACTTTGTTACTAGAATTTAATCAGGCCGAAATACTGAACAAACGTAGCATTAACTACTACCTAACTATCAATAAATGTTCTGAAGGTCATTCCCTGTTTAAATTGCCGGATAATAACAGGAAGTAATATGAATCTGGTTGTGATAGCTTTTGTCTCCACCTCGAATGACTTTCATCAAGATTTCATATTGAAATAGTACAAATTAAATGATCACCGAGTAGTGGTGGATATCACATTTATCGAATCATCTATAATCGTTATCGAATGCTGTTGATCAAATCGCAATGTGGCTGCTAGTCTAAGTGACTCATCATTGACGACATTATGTTGAGATGAAAGGTGGTTGGTCGATAACATTCTGTCATTACTACAAAGGACTTGATAAATGTGTCACTTGTTACTATCAAGTGATCAACTGATGTAAAGATTACAGCCTTACAGAGGTCAGTGGATGCCCAAATGGCTCGGCGAGTGACGAATGTATATTGTGAAAGTGAAAAAACCCACGTTATAATGTCAGAAATCAAAAAGGTATTTGTAACAGATCATTTACAACTGACTGACTAGCATTATCAATTAAAAAACTTGCATTCACTTTTATTTTACCATTTTCATCAAACATATTTTTGATTTATAATTCAATTATGAAACTATATGCTGAATAATATTAAAAATTCCGTTTAACAAATATAAATTCACTTCCTTAGGAACGATATGTTAATATTATTGGAGATGTCCTGTTAAGTGCAGGTGTTGTTGCCTATCTTGGTCCATATACTGTTGATTTCCGTTCGGGTATACAACATGATTGGCATGAATTATGTCAAAAACTAGAAATTCCTTGTTCGGCAACATTTCGTATCTCTGATACATTAGGTGATCCTGTGGAAATTCGTTCATGGAATATTGCTGGATTACCGGTGGACAGTTTTTCGATAGATAACGGGATAATTGTTACAAATTCTGATAGATGGTCATTATGTATAGATCCGCAAGGTATGATAATATTCCTTCATATGATTTTTTTATTTTAGTCATTCTATAACCATTACATTAATTAGATATTTGATAGGTATGCTAAAATAATCGGCTCCAGTATGATTAAGCATTTTATCAAACAGGGAGTAACTTTATTTGATTACGAATTAATCAACGTCGATCAATGTTTCACCGCTTTCTCTAAATTGATATAAACTATTCACCTAATTTTGTTTCAATAGTGTAACGTTGGTTGTTATGACGAGAGAATAATGGGGGATGATTGGCCGAGTGCCAATCGCTAGTGCCTAGTTGGTTATTGCGCGTCTGCCCTGTGCCCACTTAGTCTTAAGCCGAAATAAGAAGAACGCGAACCAATAGATCAGCCAGACAATCGAATCCTATCTATATTTCAAGCATTCTTTTATATATACACAAAGCCAGGCCACACAGCAAACCAATTATAAAATTAGCATGAATACAGAACGAGGGGAATAGTGGTAGTGAATAGGAACAACTTGTACACAACTAATTAACTGTAGTCCATAACAAGAGACAATATAATAACAGTAATTATGCTAAGCGGGAGGATAGGGCAAACGGAGCGTAACAATAAAAGAAACAAAATGTTTACATTACAGACAGTTCGAATAAATGAAAGTATTCGCAAACACAGTTCTGAAAGTTTGTTACGCTTCTTTGTGGTCCGACCTAACATTGGTAAATTGTGGAATATGAATAATGGTAATACTAAAGAAATCAGCTTCCAACTACGCACCTTTCAAACTAGCCATATATGGTTTTACTGAAATGGTAGCTTTAAATTTAAGCATAAACTAAAGAACCATTGAAATTGATGGAGTTTTAATTACCTCATTTACTTTAATTTGTAAATTTCCAACAATAAATACACATAAACACACTGGAGATTGAATATGGAACTTTTAGGTCTCATAATGATTACGATTCTATGATACCCCATGATTTATATGCTCATCTAGAGTAATTGAAAAGTGTGCAATGATCTAATCCTTCTTCATTAGAATGCCGATACAGTTGTGAAGTGTGTTATAATATTTTGTCAATGAAGCTTTTGTTTTGGATGGAATGTATTTTTCAATCTATACAATTTTCAAAAGGTTCATCAGTACAATGTTAATTATTATTGTTCTGAAATCAAACTAACATGCGGTCCTCTAACCAATTAACTAAATTTTATTGTAATCGAGTGTTGTGGCCAGTGGAGTTCAGCTACATCGAGTTTGAGGCAGTTATCTACCGATGACAATCCATGAGATCGAGCAAATATTTTGCGAATCAACTTAAGTTAAAGTTATCAACTATTTTATTCCGGCTTAGTTGCCTAGTGTTAATATGTTTACTGCAAAGCCATAAGGTTTTAGGCTTGACTCTCTGATACTCCATCAGATGCGTACTACCAGGGGGGAAACAAATGTGTAGAGATTCCTGGTTTTTAATGGTTGCCTAACTCATACCGATTAGAGAAATAAAATTAATGCTCAAATGTCTCGTGGTAGTTTATACAGACAATGTTTATCAAGTTAGCCTGAATGTAACCAAGTTTCGTGTATTGCTACACCACAGTTCCACTAACGACTTAAGCCATACGATAAGAAGGTTGAATTCAAAGATGAATGAAGAGGAAAGCATGTTTGATAGTTGGCAGAATGTAGGTGGATTAACAATGCCTACACTGGCTACCTAAATAATGAGTTGCTTTCTACGATGGACTGACTCGTTATCTACTGCTAATATTGTAACCAAGTACTTTTAGTTAAAATTGTTTATTAAAACTAACATGGTAAACACCAATAACGAATGTCAACATAAATATTTATTTTAGGGAATTATTTAGAACTATGACTAACAATCATTACCCTGCGACTATTATGGTTGACTCATGAACATTTTAGATTTGTTTAAACAAAGCGATAATGTTAATTTCATTTCTAAACAAATCACTTCGACAAATTACAATAAGCTAGAAATCTACATGTTATGGGAAATTTGTTTAGCTTACTTATATTTGCATTACAGATTGTTATCAAAAGAATAAATTCTCAAAATTAAGAAAAAGCAGCTATTTGTTTTATTATAGTATTTTATGACATTCAATAGAGTATCAAATAAAACAGTTACTTGTTAATACAACAGCATGATATCATTCTATTTAATAAATTTTCAAGAAATGATAATTCATAATAGTTATTTCTGAATCATCGGTTCTTACGCGATGAAATCCAAAGGACTTAGATTCGATTTCTGATTAGGTCGTCGGTATTATTTGCTTAAAAGCTTTTTTTCAAAGACCAAATATATACTATTGATTACTTAGTAACAGTCAATATTAACTTGATTTAATCTCTCGAAATGCATTAAATCTATTACTGAGGATGGAATATAGCCACAAGTTTAAGTGAACCGACAAAGCTTGCACTGTACTTTCATAAATTTAGGCGGTCTGGGCAGCCACCAAAGAAACTTTGACTTGGATTTTGTACATTTCTATCGATCAACACTAAAGACTAAACAAATATGACATTGACCGCTGATGAGTCATTAATTTTTTTGAATATCTCAGTCCTATCCTAGGTCAACAGTTGCCTGAATAGCTTTAAAAGAAACATCACTGTTCATAAAGCCAGGTGATGCACATTTGAATTCAATAAGCGATATTATGATTGAAGAAAGATTCCGATTCTTGAGAGTTAACCTATATTAAGTGTCATATGTTAAATGCCTTCGATCATCTAACATTTTCTCCACTTATACTTTGTTGCACTTCAGTTATTACCTAAGTTTGTTTGTGATGTTTCCTATTTGTTCTAACTTTTTTATTTGAAAGGTCAAGCAAATAAATGGATTAAAAATATGGAAAAAAATAATAAATTACAAATTATTAAATTAAGTGATACAAACTACTTACGTACATTAGAAAATGCTATACAGTTTGGTGTGCCTGTATTAATGGAAAATGTCGGTGAAGAATTAGATCCAATATTAGAACCAATATTACAACGTTTAATATACAAAGTACAAGGTAGTTGGTGTATACGCCTCGGTGATAATGTCATTGAATATAATTCGAATTTTCGTTTCTATATCACAACACGACTACGTAACCCACATTATTTACCAGAAATTTCAGTAAAAGTTTGTTTAATCAATTTTATGATAACACCACTTGGTTTACAAGATCAATTATTGGGTATTGTTACAGCAGAAGAAAAACCAGAATTAGAATCGACAAAAAATCAATTGATCATTGAATCCGCAGATAATAAACGTCAATTAAAAGAATTAGAAGATAAGATATTAGAAGTATTAAGTACATCACAAGGAAATATTTTAGAGAATGAAACAGCCATCAATGTGTTAAGCTCATCGAAACAATTAAGTGAAGCGATAACTAAGAAACAAGCTGTAGCAGAAGTTACTCAGTTGGAAATTGATGCAGCACGTAACGGCTATCGTCCAGTAGCTGAGCATGGCTCACTGTTATTCTTTTGTATATCTGATTTATCCAATATAGATCCTATGTATCAGTATTCATTGACATGGTTTATTAACTTATTCTTGTCAGTAAGTGATGCTTAGATTTCATAAAGTTACTAATTTGATTTATGCTTCAGTTGTTTTTTTCTGTTTTTGAACAATAGTTTTATCAATAATTGATTTTCTGATAAATCTTATAGCATAATAATGTGATATTATGGTACCGATTGGTATACTTTGGTGCATGGATAAGTAATAATGAAGAAGTAAGACTTGGTCTTTCTAAGTTCAGGTTTATCGATTTGTAGATGTTTTGCAAAAGATCGCTTGTATCTAGTGACGCCATCATGAATATACGCATAAGATAACGTTACACGTATTTTGAAATAGTTTGTAGCAGTCACTACTATTTCTAAACGTCAACTCAGATATATTTTAGTGCATCGTTTTCATGAGCTCCATAGTGCGTAATGATTACCGATGACGAAACTGGATAAAATCGTCGATGTCTACCAATTTTTAACATGATAGTATTAGGTGGATAAAAATCATTTTAGATTACCATTGAATAATCCATCATCACTTCTCGAATCGAGACTAAATAAAGTGTGTTTCAGACATACCAATGCTAATAATACAGTAAACTTCTATAATGTTTTTTATAAATTTTAAAATGTATCGCAGTTGTGTTCTTGAATGAGCAATAAATCCCTTAATACTCGTGATTAACTCATTTTAACAGTCGTTTTTATTTACATTTCTTTAAAAAATTATCAAATTCGTTTTAAGTTATATTTTCTAGTACTTTGTTTCACAAAACACTTTTTATGAAATAAATAGAGAATGATAACTAGCACCATCTAAAATGATAGCATTGTTTCTCAGTACCAACATCCAGTGGAATTCGAACTTGGTACACTCACTCCAACTATCAAAGCTCTGGCTGTTATCCTACAAAGAACATTTGTGTATTATCTTGTTCAACAGACATTTATGAACAGCAAATGATCACTTTCAGTATAAACACCATTACTGTAATATAGGTATATTTAGTTGATAAGTCCTAAATAGGATAAAACGAGAGTCCTGTATACCATCTACTTTTAAAAAGTGTTATAAAATAGTCTTATCTAGACTATTCACTCTAGATGAACATGTAGTTGCGAGGACTGGTTAAAATTCTGTCCTGACTATCAAAAAAAAGGATAACTAACAAAATCTATGTATCTTAAATGAAAAACCTATTTTATTCTAAATTAGTTATATTCATCTTACCCTCATTTCTAGGTGTCTTTATGTAAAATGATTCAAAGTAATCGGCAATAAACCATTCTGAGTCTACGCTTCATAATGGTTGGGACTCCTTAAGAAGGCATATCTTTAATCTTCAGATGACTAATTCCCTCATTGTCTGGTATTCGAACACACATCCCTCAGTTTCACGATCTGCAAATATACCCATATAAAACTGAGACATCTACACAAAATGATCATTAAGTAGTGATCGAAATCACATTCCACTAATCATTATTGCTGATTGAATTATATCGATAAAGTTGTAATATGTACATTTACATGTATATTTTGTTTTAAATTTTAGTCTATTTCCAAAAGTGAAAAGTCACCAATTTTAGATGAACGTATTGAACTACTGAATAATCATTTTACAACAAGTGTTTACCGAAATATCTGTCGGTCATTATTTGAAAATCATAAATTACTATTTTCTTTAATAATGTGTTATTCACTACTAAAAAATAAGTAAGTCTATGATGAAACCTAAATCCAGTTTAATTGATTATCATTGTAACTGATTAATTGGTGTGTAGATTGTTGAATGTGAATTTTGGATTACTAACTGATCTCAGTTAGACATCTGTTGAAAACACTAGATATCCACTTTGTTCTAATAAAAAATCAGACTTTCTAAATAGGTTTTCTTGCTACATGTAATAAGATGATTTGTGATAGACAAGGTCAATGAAATCCCAGTCTAAGTCAACAACATCCATTAATACCTACCCCTTCACTTTCTACTACCAAACATAAAAACAGGTAGTATTGGACAAGCATAATACCTGGTCCTACCGCCTAACGCAATAAAGATTTACTGCCTCATCATTCGGCTAATTGTACTTCCATAATATCCTCCACTTTACCAATACATTGCTCAGTCGGTCGGTTTTAAAATAAATTATTGGTAAACTGAGAATGTAAAATAATAGCGATTTGAATCATTCCATATCATTTCCCAACTTGTAATCTGAGTGACGCTTAAAAATTCTTAATGAAATCTGCGATTGGTAACTACGAGTAACAGCGTGGAAACTGATTAATAAAAACCTTTATTCCTTCAAGCCATGTTCATTCATTTCAGTTATAACAAAACGGTAAAGTCAGACGTAAGCATATTTAGCTTATATATCGTAAACAAGACGAAATACAATTCACAAACACTCTTGCTAACTATTATCAAAATTCTAATTGATTTAATAGTCATGACTACTTCTACTGCTTATTTATTTAACATACTACTTAATTCTTTATATATGTTACTATTTAAAATGAAGACATAGAGTTAATGAAGCAGTTTGGCGTTTTCTATTAACCGGTGGTGTTGCACTTGATAATCCTTATCCAAATCCATGTCCTGATTGGTTATCAGATAAATGCTGGTCAGAAATTGTACGCGCTACTGAATTACCAGGATTGGAAGGATTTATGAATAGTAAGCGGTCCCATAATTAAAATACTGCATTTGCAATATGTTGCGTTATTCTTGTAAACATGATTAGTATTTTTTAAATGCTCATGAAGACGTAAACAAATACCTCAACATTCTTGCTTTCCACGAGCTTGACCAATTTTTTTAAATACTGAGTATTGTGGAGAATGTTTAATTCTGAAATTCTTCATCTTAGTATGAGACTTCTTTCCGGTGCATATCCACTAGTTAATCATGGATTGAGTCAAGATTCTTAAGGAGCCTTTTAGGCCACTGAGTCAGTATTAAATAGCTGACACTTCTGACCTCAGTCAATACAAAATTTACTGGAAAATGCCATTCGTTTTCACTCCTAGCTAACTACTGAACGCCCCAGAATTAGCAAATTCTACTGGTTATGGCTTCTTATTAGATCTCCAGAATTACCTTTTGAAGTTAATTTTAAGCACATAGTTATTAATTTTACTATTGTCACTGAAGCCAAAATTGCTGACGATTAAGTCACAACTTCGTAGTTTGAAAGTTAACTTGCGATACCAGAACGTCATAGGCCCAAGCCCTGATAAGGTTATATACATACTTAACATTTTTATAATAGAATGGAACAGTTATCCAGTGATGCATGTTGTTTATCGCCCGTCTCACTATAGTCACTTGATTTTGGAAATTTGAGTATTCTTACAGTTAAACCTTATTCTATAAATAAAAATAAGTTGCTAATCTTAACGTCGTTTACTTATTTCTATGTATTTATTCGATTATCAAGGTGTACAATCTTCTTCAAATCAATGGAAGGCTATGTATGATGATTTAACCCCGCATAGATTTACTATTCCGGGTGATTTTTCAAAATTAGATGGTCTCGAGAAATTGGTCATACTACGTTGTATACGCCCAGATAAAGTGATACCTGGAATTCAAGTAAGTTTTAGGTTGATGATAATGATACTAACATTATCAATGAAAACTTTCGAACCAGCCAGCTGTCATACACATTATTGGTTTTAGTTGTTGAAAATATGCTGATTTACACTTTATAGTATAAATAAAATCCATTTTAGGCGGAAACATAATACTGTTTATTTCCCTGATATAAAGCGAAATAACATGTTACTATTCGGTAATATGGATAATGTTGGAAATGAAGCTTCACATCACATACTAACGAAACACCATAACTCAGTATAAATAAGCATCATATGCCTAACAGGATTAACTCTGAAACACAATTTCGGAAACTCTTGTAGGGGGGACATAGTCAATTACACCCGACTATGTCGTGACTAACTATAAAATGTAAACTATTGGTTGACAACTTAATAGTCTGAAGATTAAGTGTTTGCTCCGAACCCTTAAATTTTCTAGATTACAGCCCCGTTGTGACCCTAGATCCATACTATTTCGGAGTACAAGTTATTGCACTGTCTCATATGAATGGTGTATAAATTAATAATTTCAGAATAAGTATAAAGAGTATTCTGAACTAAATAATAAGCCTGTACTGAAATCATATTTTAAGTTGTACATTGAACTAATACAGTTTTATATGTTTTACAGTTCTCGGCATCATGTTGTATATATATATATATAATTATTGACAGAATTATTTAGAATATTTATCAGTCGAACTACTAGAATAAAATGGCTAATCATTATAGTCCATTCTTATTTCTGCATATTACTGTACCAAATAGATTACAGAATGTCAATGCCTGAGCGAATGAACAACAGTTACATTTGTTTACACCTCTATACAATGACCATGTAGTCAGAGTTAAAAATAGATAGTTATATGCTAATTCTGTAATAAAGCAATTACACCCTGATGTATAAATCAACAAGTTATTTAAATTATTATTTACCTGTTTCAATTAAATAGGATTTCATTGTACAAAATCTTGGTCAACAATTTATTGAACCGCCAACATTTGATTTACCTGGTTCATTTGCTGATTCCAATTGTTGTTCACCATTAATATTTATATTGTCACCTGGTGCTGATCCAATGAATGCATTAATTAAATTCGGTATTGATTTAGGTTATACTGGTGATCGTATACAAACAATATCACTTGGACAAGGTCAAGGTCCCATAGCAGCAAATATGATACAACATGCTATTAAAAATGGTACATGGGTTGTATTGCAAAATTGTCATTTAGCTGTTAGTTGGATGAAATCATTAGAGAAAATATGTGAAGAAACAATTATACCAAATAACGTCAATATTAATTTTCGTTTATGGTTAACAAGTTATCCGTCACCAGATTTTCCTGTTACAATATTAGAAAATGGTATGTTTATTTTCATAAATTATAAAGAAGCAATTGATGTTCATTTAAATTAGATTTGTTGAAAGTAAAGTTAGTGTTGGATTACTATGCCTATTTATACTGGGACTTCATAGAGCACTATAAGATTTAACCTAAAAGTTACCTGTAATATATATGCACCGCCAATGACTTAACACACTATCTTATTTTCACTTCTCGTAATTTAAAAGAATTTGATGGTACGTAAGTGATAGCGCTAAGTTGAGATTATACGATCTCACTCAGATAAGAAACCGAGATTATTAATACTTAAAAGCTGTAATCTAATTAGGCAAGCGTTAACTGGCTACTACGGAGAATACTTGACCAGAGCCTCCTGTGTAAGAAAAACTTGAACTAGTTTGGTAAGCCACTAGGCTACTAACCTATTTGAATGTGTTAAGCTAAAAATGAATTGAAGTTCTAGTGAATTCCAATTAAATTTAAATAACCTGGTATCATGCTAGATATCTAAAATCAAATATAACACACCTATAAAGTAAGAAGTTACTGCATGAAGTAAAACAACAATTTTTATACATTACGTAGATATACAAAACACGATATAACAAGAACTAAGGTATTTGTCTGCTGAAAGGAAAAGAATAGATTTAGGGTAAAACAACAGCAACTTAGAAACAGGAGACGGTATGATATCAGTCAATAAGTTAATTGATAGATCACATTCTAATAAATACAAATACATTATGAACTAAATGTATAATGAATATGATGAAACAATACATGCCCTCATAACATCAAAGTACATACCTCAGATCTTTATTTTCGATAGTTCGTCTCTTTGAATGTTACTGTTTAAAAATATGGGCATTTAAATTTCATTTCTTTTAAAGAAGTTCTCGATTTTTATATACGTTAAAATCATCGAAGTTATTGGTGGATACTTTCAAGGTTTTATCACAATACATCGATGACATCATACTAGATATTATAATAATAATAAAAGAACTATACGTGAGGACCGGAATCAGACAAGGCTGCCAATTCTCGCCTTTTTGCTTCCTTCTAGTGGTTCATTGGCTCTTGTAAACCTCCACATCTGAGGGGATTCACGGAATTCAGTGGACAATTAGGATGCAACTCGATGATTTGCACTTCACAGATGATCTAGCTCTTTTATCCCATACACACCAACAAATGCAAGTGAAGACAACCAACGTACTAACAACCTTAGCAACAGTAGGCCTGAACATACATAAGGGAAAGAACAAGATCCTCAAATTCAAGACAGAGAGCACCAACCCAATTGAACTTGAAGGAGAAACTCTGGGAGAAGTGGATACTTTCTCGTACCTAGGAAGCATCACCGGTGAACAAAGGGGATCGAATGCAGATGAAAGTGCAAGGATCGGCAAAGCAAGGGTAGCATTCACACAGCTGAAAAATATATGGGACTCCAAACAACTGTTTACCAACCTCAAAGTTAGACTCGTCAAGTTAGACTCTTTAATTCGAACGTCAAGACAGTTCTGCTCTATGGAGCTGAAACGTGGAGAACTACTGGAAACATCCTTGGGAGAGTACAGGTATTTATCAACAACTGTCCACGCAGAATATTGAATGTCTGTTGGCCGGAAACCAATAGCAACAGCCTACTATGGAAGAGAACAAACCAACTTCCAGCTGAAGAGGAAATCAGGAAACGACGTTGGAAATGGATAGGACATACATTGCGCAAATCATCAGACTGCATTACGAGGCAAGCATTAACTTGGAATCCTGTTGGGAAACGGAAAAGAGAAAAGCCAAAGCAAACAGTGTCGAGAATTAGAATAAGATATCAAAAGGATGAACAGCAACTGAAAACAGCTGGAAAGGATTGCTCAGGACAGAGTTGAATGGAGAATACTGGTGAGTGGCCTATGCTCCTTTGTGAGTGGTAACAGGCGTAAGTAATTAGTAAGTTAGTAAGTAAACTTTGATATTTGACCAATCACCTGGATTCATATAAAGTTTAACCAAACAGGGTATTATTTATAAACTCGGGTTAAATTCTTTGGTACTTGAAATTAATAGATGTAAGAAAAGTTATTTGCTCCTAGTTATATGACGAAAACGAAAAAAAAACGATGAAGTTTATGTAAAGAAATTGATTACATAATATGAATTTTTCAGATTACTTAACTATTAGTGAGTGACTATTTATTCATATTCGTATTTTCTATATCAGTAGTTATGATTTCTTAAAAATTTTACCAACACTCGAACACATGAAGTTGAACAAATGAACCGCAGTCTTTCATACAGTTGTTTACAAGGAGACTAATCGCAAAAATGGGAAGATTGACTTAATTGATATCGTGCTCGTGGTTGATTAAATCTTATGATTTTAATTATTTGAATTGTGCTCACATACATGTATTGTCGCATTGTATTTTCCCTTCATTTTACCAAATTCACAAGCCTGCTGATCTCCTTTTGCAGCTATTACCTCGACGTTGTGGTTGAGCTTGTTTATCATACTGACCTGATACAGCACTATTGTCTGTAACAGTCTTTCCTTAAGGACTTGCGATCTCACACAGGTATGTTAGATAGTAGTGTGACTAGAAGCTGAAAATTTAGGGTCCGAATGTGAAATTGCGTTGATGGCTATACTGGTATATGACAGAAGTTGAGTGTTTGCCTCAAACAACCAGCAGCTGTACACATCTAGTGTACTCATGAAAAGCAAGGGGTCAGAAGAAATCAACCCTACAAATAATAAACCTGAACTTATCTTTAAGGGTATGAACCTAGCGTTTCAAAAACTACTCACACATTAAGGCCGTTCGCAGTCATCCTTAGGCAGTTGTCCCCCCCTCAAATTCTACTGTTACACTATCTAGTAATCCAGACCACCTTTAAGAAAAAGTATCTTTCCATAATGTGAACGATTTGTGTGTGACAGATTCCCTTATTTCTTTAGAAGCACTTAAAATGACTATCACAATCAAATGTCCTCTTCTTAATTTTCCCTCTGTTGACGATACCAACCTTCATCTTTCGGCTTTGACTTTTATCACTCATCCTACAGGTGTAGACGATGTATATGTGTATATGAGTCACTCAGTAAATAGTTTATTGAATTATTTGTCTTTTAGTTAGTCAAACTTTAGAGACATATTTGTAGAGTCAATCATAATACACAAATGTTAAGTTCATGCTAATGTAAGTTCAGTATCTTTATCAGTTTTCTTGTTATATGATCAGCGTTATTTTGAAAGCAACTATTCACTTTTTCATTGTCTCTTTTTATTTGTTCATCTTTAAAAGGTGTCAAAATGACAAATGAACCACCAAAGGGTCTGCGATCAAATTTATTACGCTCTTATTTAAATGATCCAATATCGGATCCGGTATTTTATGACGGTTGTACCAAGGTAAGCTGACAACAGACCTTTATAGAAACAATGTTTATCTATTCATATTTCATCTATTAATAAGCTTAAATGTTTAACATCAGAAAAATATATCCGTGCATCAGTACTCTGAAACAGTAGTTAACTAATCGAAAGTTTTGTTGGTCGAAATCCCTTTACAAGTACTTCGTCCTACGGAGCGTTGGCTTAATAGTTAAGCACTTTTTTTAATCAGTCAGTAAATGGTTCGATTGTCACTCCACTTACTGTATTATGAACAACCGAATAGTATCCCAAGCCCTCATAGAAACAGCATGATTCAAGGATAATTAACTAAACCTGTAATTTATGAATGAGAAAAATCCTTGGTATCTTTACTACTACTAAAAAAAAATCAATAAAAACTATGTTATAAAATCCCAGCCCAATTCGATGCATAACTCAATAGTAATGTACAGAAACCAAAATCTGATATTCCGTTGTAGTTATATTGATACTGTCTACTTTTCTATGCACTGAATAATTTACGTAACAGTTAAACAGATTACTTTTTTTAAGTTGGATTGTGACAGGCAAGCGGAATCAAGGACGTGTGTTTCGTCCTACTTAGGACTTGTTGGCTGGATATACCTGCATCCTAATGTTAACGTTGACACCAGGATTCGAACTCATTTCGTTTCGTCCCAAACGTCACCACGTTCACCACCGGGCTACCGAGTTCAAGCGACCACACTTAAGCAACGGGTGTTTATGTAATTAAGATTAATTTGTATTTTACTGTACATATGTTATGGACTGAAGTTGGCCAGTCTCTGTTGCTATAAGTGCATCCTCAGCAGATTACATTTATATAGAGATAAATTACAAGTATTATTTATGTCGAATTGTGACTAGAAAGCGAAATCCTCGCTAGATTAAGGCAATTCGCTCAGGATTCTCATATAGAAACAGAGACTGACCAGCTTCGATCCTTAACAAATCAACGGGAATATGCTAGTTCATCCTAATTAGATTTCTTCTTAATTTTTTTTATTATCTCTTGTAGAATCCTATATGGCACAAGATGTTATTTGGATTATGTTTTTTCCATGCATTAGTTCAAGAACGATGTAAATTTGGTCCACTTGGTTGGAATGTTCCGTATGAATTTAATGAATCTGACCTGCGTATAAGTATAAGACAGATGAAGGTTAGACTAAAGTAGTTTACATTAACATATTTTATAAAGCATTCGTCAGCTGAGAAGACCGACTGAAAACAGAGAAGTATTGTTGTTATTTTTAAACTGTTGTACTTTATGCAGTGTGGTAATAGAAAATCAACTGGAATCTCTAAAATATTATATTTTACTCACATTCATTTGCTACCAAAAGCAAATTAATCATAATATACTTGATTGCCCTGTTGAATGGTGCAGTCTCGTTAAAGTTACAGATACTCTAGTATTGTTGGTATCTGTACTTCAGTATGTTAAGTCGCTTAGTTTAGTGATCACGTTAATAAGTTAACAGATAAAGTTTAAATTACTTTAACGACTGCACAAAGTAATATTTGTATAGGCAAATGAACCATTAGGTTCAGGGTTTTCTATCAACTAATCCTCTTACAGCAAAATATAATACACACATGATATAGTCGCAGTATAGTTTAGCTTCTAGATTTTTGTCAGCATTAGTGACTTCATAAACAAAGTATTGGTTTTAAGATTATAGAGAAGAATAATAGCTCAGGTCAATGATTTTGATGATGATAGATTTTCTGTGCCGCATGATTTACCAAGCAAACGTCAACGTTCTTGACAACAAAGAAGTAAGTATCGAAGATATTGTTTAGATAGTGTTATATTGGACGACTAAAAAAGAATACCATACTTTTACAACTATGTTTTAGAAGATTATTGCAATTATTTTAGTTGTGGGTAATGTAAGCATTTCATTGCTATCATTGTTACATTTCTTTTACCCTATCCTCCCGTTTAGTATATTTACTGTTAGTATGCTGTCTATTATTTAGGAACTACAGTTAATTAGTTGTGTACACATAACCTCTATTTACCACCATTATCACCCTTGTTTAGTATTAATGTTGAATTTCTAATTGGATGACTATGTGGTTTGGTTTTATGTATACATAAAGGAATGCATGAAATATAATATCATTCCGTCTGGTGGTTAACTCAGTTGTGTTATATTTTTCATTCCTGCTTTGGAGGGTCTAACAATTCCAGGATAGGCGTGTGGGCGCATACTAATTAGTGATACTCACTCCAATCATCATAACAGCCTTTTTCTGACGTCATAATAAAAAGCCCTATAGTCAAACTAACCCAACATTATTAAAATAGTACTGGTTACTACTCTGTGATCATTTAATCAAAACATACTGTTTATTTAAAATGAAATAAAATGTTTTATTCCTATTTTATATTATCATTTCATAGTTATTGAATGATTTTTCATTGAACTAATAATCATTTCTTCTTTTCTATCAAAATAATTTAGATGTTTTTAGATCAATATGATGAGATTCCATTGGAAGCATTAACTTATCTTACTGGTGAATGTAATTATGGTGGACGTGTAACTGATGATAAAGATAGACGATTATTAATTTCATTATTAGGTATATTTTATAATAGAAAAATTATTGATGAAGAACATTACAAGTACGTTAGATAAGTATAATTGAATTGACTCATTGTATTCAATGAGTTTATTGTATAAAATTATTAATTTGATCTTTTGAAATGAATAACATAGTTGAATTTTTATGCATAAAACAGTTGTAGAATTTTGTATTTTATAATAAAGAATAACTTTATTTAGATAATGATTAGATTAAATTCAATGGTTTAAAGATTAGATGCTCTCCATGAAGTCTGAAGGTCCTATATTTGATTCCTAGTAGCTTTGTGAAATGTTCATTGATGAGAAGCTACATTCTGTTTTTGGTCCAAAATGTCTAACAAATAGCAATTTGGGATATAAAATTACAAATGAATAACATAATCACTAATAAATAGCATTCTGTGTAGATGATAATTTTGTTTACTGTCTGTATTTATTTCAATAAGGTATAAAGAGAGATGATAAGTCACTGAGATAAACTATGAAGTGATAGATGCACTTTTATTCAATCTATATGATACTAAATTAAAGTACTCAATAAATAAATTAGCATCTTAATAATGTTGATAATTACACTTTGTATTAATACAGAAAACAGTTGAACTAGAAACTTGTTAATTAAATCTAACTGTAACTTTATTCATAATAATTGAATCTAAGTGATTGTGTTGAAAACAATAACTTTATTTATCATAGTTCATGATAATTATTATACAACAAATTAATAATATAGAATAAGATGAGTAAACAGAGGATTGAAAAATCTAACATAAAAGATCATCTAAACCAAACTTACTATTTATTTAAATTTGTATTGTGACTGGCAAATGCAATCGAGGAAGCGTGTTTCGTCCTATTTGGGACTCATCGGCTGGAAGTACCTGCATCCCAATGTTGATGTTCACAGTGGGATTCGAACTCAGTCCGGTTCGTGTCATACGCCACCTCGTACACCACTAGACTACTGAGTCCGGACAATCACGTCACGTTTGTGCAATGGGCGAATTGGTAGTAGAATGAATTTGTATATTCCCATTGATTACTATTTCTTATTAAAATTTTGTAAATTCAAATGAGGAGTCAGTATATAGGCATCAAAAACTAGCATCTCTTTAGTTTTCAAGACTATTTCTATGGTAAAAACTGTATTATATGTTAGTATCCTAACCTTCTTTCTTGAATGAATTCATAGAGATTCTAATGATGTGCGCCAAAAGTAGGCAGATTCCGTTCATCAGTGTAATGTGTCTCCATATTGATGTTAGTAGCCATTTAGGCTTAATTTTATTTAGTACACCTATTAGAAAACGGGAACAGTTCATGACATTGAACAAAATAAATATGAAAGGATTTATGCATAGATATGTGGATGATATGTGTATTATTGTTGACAGTTTTGAACATTCTGCATACATATTTAATTTGTTCAACAATGTATACTATGGAATTGTATTCACTATAAAACATTAAAACAATTAAGAATTTCACTTCTTATACCTCCAATCAACGAATAGCAAATGGGAATTCAAAAAAATATATTCGTCCAAAAGCACATGGAATGAAACGTATCTAAACTATAACAGTTGCTACGGCAAAGTTACAATTGTGGGATTGTATAAATAATTCCTATAAGACTTAGAAATTCTGTTCTTGTGAATCTGACAATAATCTATGTTTATTTGATTGTTGTTCTGGCTCTATCGAAATTCACATATAAAACTAAGTGTATGTAACCAAAAAGTAAATCACAGAATATTAGATGAGCATACTCTACACTTTTTATCTACAAAGATTATGCTTTATATCATAGAAGTATCTTATTCAAGATTACTGTACACTTCCATAATTTATCATTAGACTTTCTAAGTCCTCATTTCTTCTTTATCATTAAATGTTAAAACTGATTCCAATTGGAATGCATGATTTTATTACCGCTAACTTTCTACACTATTGTTAAAGATATTTAGATATATTCAATCAAGATTTTAAATTGTATTTAAATGAATTCCAACGGTGTTTAAATAATCCGACAATATGCCGAAAAACAAAAGCCAAATTTTCACATAATTTAACACATTTAGGATATTCTACTAATGATTTTCCGGTATGTTGTCAGGGAATTTAAACAATCAGGATTTACTTGAACCTGAATCCAAGCGCTCACATATCTACCCTAAAAGAAGTTGGATAATCAATAACATTCTAGATACCTTCTCTTGGTGTATACTTAACAAATTGTTGTACTAGTTTTATGGATAATTTTATCGATGAACATTTTCCGAAATATTGACTCATTTTTCTACATATTTCGGTTCAGTCCAGTTTAGCTTAGTCAAGTCCTTGTCATGTTATTCATATTGCAATGATGTATCTGCATTATTACTAGTGCATTTACTAAATCAGTGTTACTTCATTATAATCTCATTCAGTGTTGTCTTATTTCAACAGAACTACTGGTCAAAGTATTTCTAATTCATTCATACTTTGAGTCCAGATTTTCAGTTTATTTCCATCATAATCTATTACCTTTCAAGTGTGCCTTTGAAAGTGTCCTATTAGTGCATCAAATAAAATTTCAGCATTATAAGTACATTTGTTTCCTTTATGTTAATGGGATTTCGGTTGTTGTTGTTGTTGTTGTGCAGTTAATAAAAACATAAAAGTATGTATTATATGTTTTGAGCTCAAACTTCTTACTGAAGCGTCAAGAAACTAACTATCCTAAAATAAATTGCAAATAAATAATGTACTATTACCAATGAGACATTTGAAAACTAGGTAAATTGTTTATAATTATCACAGATTAGTGTTAGTTGGGTCCAAGTGAAAACCAATGAGCACTAAACAGCTGTTTCGTCCTAGTATGGGACTCCTCAACAGCACACACCGTCGATTTCGCTGGAAAATCCAATTTACGGTCTTCAAGTCTAACAACAAACGCTTTACACTCTTCAGTACTGTAGTGACCAGTATTTAGTGGGATGATTCTCAGTTCCATCAATCTATGATATAGAGCAACGATCATCCATTGTGACTGGTGATAACAGTCTCACTCCAGACAAGTTTGAACTCCAGCAGTTACTATTTTTACTAGAACTTTGAAAACAATCTGAGTTTAGTCACTAGTGAGCATTCCCCATACTAAAGACCGTGGGTTCGGTCCACTGGTAGAATCAAGGGTGTGCACCGCTGAGGAGTCCAACACGAAGATGAAACGTCTTCTTAGTACCTCATGATTTTGAGTGGTACCCAACTAACATTAATCGCTGGCAAATACAAACGACTAACCTTAATGCCTATTTCCGTAAAGCCACCGCAATTCGATAAGTACTTTTCTAGGATAGAATTAAATGGCTGTTAAATTCATTTAACTTTTCTAAAGTATACATCCATTACTAATATTAGTAAGTTTGAATTATACCTTTACCAATATACAGGATTGAAATCTATTCAGTCTTTATTAGGTATGCCAACATCAATACCATTCAATATGATGCTAAGACTCAACAAATAAGTCTTAAGTAGAAAGAAATATAAACCCTAGACTCCACTGTTAGCCATAATTTATGTACTTCATAAATTTATATACAACTTTTAAATAAAACCAAAGTAATAACACAAATTGAATTCTGAATAAACCAATAATTTATAAATAACTACGTAATACAGATAAATTCCAATATACGTTAGTTTCTTGATGTTATTATCAATAATAGAAAAACACATGAATTAGTATTTAAGTTGGATTATGACTGACAAGTGGAATCAAGGACGCGCGTTTCGTTTTATTTGGGACTCATCGGTTGGATGTACCTGCATCCCAATATTGATGTTCACACTGGGATTCGAACTCAGTCCGCTTGTGTACTACCGCTATGTAGAGGCAATCTGCTCAGGATGCACATATGGTAACAGAGGCTGACCAGTTTCAGTCCATTACAAATCAACGGGAAGATACAAGCTTATTCTGAATTACATGAATTAGTAATTAAGTAGTGTACCTCATCTTCATATTAAAACTCTAATCCATTTACTGTGTTTACGACACTTGAAATGTATCGTAAGGTTCATATATTCGAAAAAAAAAAAAGAAAAGAAAAACTCATGTGAAATAAACAAAATGACTGTGAATTGTATTTGTTTGTATGGATATTTTAGATTTTCTCCATCTGGTATATATTATTGTCCTAATGATGGTACAGTTCAAGATTTCATTGATTATATACGTTCATTACCATTGAACCCAACGCCAGAAGTTTATGGACTACATGATAATGCTGATATTACTAAAGATAATCAAGAGACATTTCAAGTAATTAACGTTTACTTTAGTTTATAAATAAATAATTATTTTTTATTTAAAAATTACAGTTTAACTCAAAGTATTGTAATTCAATTAAGATTTTTAATTTTGTGGAGATTGGTATTTTATTTGATTGAATACGCTATAGATTAATGTTGGCAAGGTACTTGACAACTATTTTGTTCTAGTGTGGAACTCCACAGCAATGAACACCACAGATACTGCACCAAGAGCTTCAGGTTGGCAAACACTTAACCCTTTGCACCACTGAGTTGGCATCCAATGATAGAATTTCCACTTCCAGCAATTTATGATATATTTCACGATGATCATGCAATGTCATTGGTGATAATTGTCTCACTCCAGACAAATCTGAACTCCACCAGTTACGACTTCTCACTAGAGCATCAGGAACATCTTAAAGTTAGTCACTAATGAACTGATTATTGTAGTTCAATTGAGATGGTTGTCAACATCAATCCATGACACATTTAATTATTCAAAGAATTGTATTGGTAACTAATGAATTGACATAATATACGTTTATTTTATCAGAGAAAGTTACTTGTAACTGCAAAGAAGACAACATTTAAGTTAAGACTGAATTTATTTGTTATTTAAGTTGACATGGTTTTGTAGAAATTAATTGTAATTTGTTATTTATACTCATCTTTGAATGACCTCTGCTAGGTAAATTTATAAACTATGGAGTAATACTCCCATCCCTCACCTCCTCACTCTCATACTTAACCTCATGGAACGCAAACAACATATTTTAACCATTTTCCCTAAAACCACTTCAATTTAATTATAATAATTAGATCACTTGGAGCTTACTTCAAGACTGTTACAAAGTTTTAGTGAGTAGTTGTGAATGACACACTTTATTTAAGACATATATAACTAATGGTACTGAATGACTGTTAGATTATATCATAAATTGATTGAAGTGAGAATCCTACCATCGGACGTCAACCCATTGGTGCTAATAGTCAATCGTTTACCGTGAGACTTGATTTCATATATATATATATATATATATATATATATATATATATATATATATATATATATATATATATATATAAATGGGGAGATTTAAATAAACCTTCACCAAATCCTACTTTTAGGAATGATTTTGTTAACATTAATAACAATTTAGATGCTACGGTCATTTGAGTCGAATGTTAATCAAATGTCGTTGAGAGATTGCTAATTGGAATAAATTCACACAGGGTGAGTAAAACAATGCAATACTAGTGAACTAATCCAGATTAGAATAACAATTTCAAAGTTCCATAGTAACACGTGATAAATAATCCCAACCTTTATTATTATTATGAATAGATTTGTGCACGTTGCTTCTTTGAAGAAGTGCTTAATGCTTCATTATGAAGTTGGAAGAAAATCTAATATATACCAACCATTATGAAATGTTAATTTATGCTGATATGAAAAGACTAGTTACTTCATCATTTCTATTAAGTAAACTCTAGAGTAAATCATCCATACATATGCATACTGGATAAGTCAGTAAATCAGGCAGTCACACAGACTATAGAACCTAGTACATATGCACGTACTTTGAGTTTTCCAATCTGCATTAAAAACAACGAAATCAAATTCGCATAATTAGCACTACAAAAGTATACAACCAGGAAAAATAATGAAAGATGTTTACGAATGAATAATCGAAAAGAAGATAGAAAAGAAGATAAGTGGCAAATGCACTTGGCCCACTGTGACTTATTTCGGGCTGTGCAGCCCAATGTCTCAAACCACTGATCACGATTACCACACAGACCTTATCTGGATAGTCTGAATCTTCCAACATGACTTAGATCAATAGTCAAAGACTTCATCGTCTGACGTCATATTTTGCTTTGGCCTCCCCCTAGTTGAATAATCGGTATTCATTTTGGTTTACAGATGCATATAAATTTAAATTCATGTTTACTGTCACTTACCCACTGTCCTGAGCTGTTCATTTATCAATTTAATAACCAACTTACACACAAAATTGAGAATTTACATAGAATGATTCACAAAATTAATTGTGTCATTAGAAACGATCCATAAAGTAACTGATATCCATTGTTCTACAGACAATGTTATAAATTAAGGGTGGATAAACTCTTTTACGTATCTTATAAATTGTATAAATCATTTCAAAACATTGTACATATTTATTTCTTATAACTTATTATAGAGTCGTGATGACGCTAATCTTTGTCCATTAGGGTTTTGGGGAATTTCATGAGATTAGAGTCATTAATGAATCAATAATCGAACTGACTGTATCGCATCATAGTAGCGATAATTATTAGCATATTAGACCCGAAGATCGTCAGAGCATCGGAAATGTTGAAACCTGCTTTCATAAGTACCAACAATTTTTATAGTCATAGACTGTGGTTTGTCTTTCAGTCATTTTAATGTCATCATATCAGCTTTCACTACTTCTGAATTTCAACTTATATAATACTGAGAAGTGTTTTGCACTTTTTATAATATAAATAGACTGAAGAGATAAAATGTGGTTTATACTAATAGGTATACGAAAGACTCAAAGTACAAGAAATTGGGTTAATTTATTCGTTGAGGATTATGCTGTTTACATTTAAGGAATTTGGATTTTAGATTTTTCGCTACCTTCATCTCATTTATTTTCTTTGATGCATTGACGAGAGATTAAATTTGGTTCAGGAGGCTTAATAAGAAGCCGCGACAAGTAGAGTGTAGACATACATTGTTTGATCATCGTGTATTGACCAATATGATGTTCTTCATGTTCTTTACAGTGTTATCCGAATTCTATCGATCGAGTTGCAACGTGGACACTAGTCTAAATTACTCAACATCATTGGCACTTATGCCCCCCTGGGGATTTGATTTTCACAAAGATAGTAGGTACGCTTTGCTAACGAGTATCAAATAGCGTGAAACTTCAGTCCAAGGTTTCTTGTCGTGTACCCCAGAAAACGTTTCATCTCTACATGGTATAATCACGTTCAAAGTGGCACAAATATCAACAATTGCATTTGATATTGGTAGTGTAGTATCAAGATTCGATTGAATTAAACATATAAACCACTGTATACTAACCTCTTTACGTTATAGCTAGGCGCTAACGAAACAGCTTGAATATATTGTGTTCGATTCTTGATATGATGGTGTGTATTCTCTATTGAGAAGTAGCTCTCGGAGATGAAACAGATGTCCAGTGATTCCTGGTTTCTCATCTTTTACTAACTTAGATAAGTGTTATTTCATATAATCCTTATTATTCATACTTTATTATCGTGTAAATATTAAATATGTTTTCTTTCTTCTCTTCTTATTTACCAACATGTATATTCTATAAAGTTGTTTTCTGGTGTTTTATTAACATTACCAAGACAAAAAGATACAGCTGGTAAATCACCGGAATCAACTGTACAAGAATTAGCCTCAGATATTTTATCAAAACTCCCACCTGATTTTAATTTAAAAGAAGTAAGTTTCCAGAAATGATACTTAGTTCCTTTACATGAGGATTTTAAACCTCATATATTTTTACTATTGAGTTGAAGTAAATTGAACAAGAAAATAGACGTTAAAATTCTATTGACTGAATAATTTGTTTTCACTTTCAAACACAATTCAAACGCTTTATAATGATGTACAGTTCAGATGACAGTAAAACCTGATACAAAAGTTTAATTCCACTCGGGAATTGTGATCTGGACATACGTGTATGCATATGTCGATGCTCATACTGCCACTTGAACCAACCGCCCACTCAGTAACTGAGTTCACAGGGCTGTTCACTTATTCAATAAGTATTAAGGCAATAATAAGTGTCCTGTAATATTCATTTGTTGATATTTAGCTTAGGAAACATATTATATGAAAGCGAACTATTAGAAGACGGTAATGACTGATGCCGACGCAACGTCTAGAGGTGTTCTGTGCACTGTGCAACTGAATTTCCTAGGCCTGAAAACATACGGTATAGTTAGTTCAGCATAACTGAGGAATCTCAAACAGCTTCACAGGACTCACTTATTCACACTAGTTCTTCAGCTAATGAAGGCCTGTGTTGATAGTCTGTCCGTCATAACCTTTTTAAGGTTTAACTCAACCCGGTTGCTCGAGAGTAAGAAGGTCAAGAACGTGCACGAAGTATTACTATGGAAATCTAACTAAAGACATATATATAAAGCACTATTTCAAAATTGTACAAGCATTCCTTGGTGAACGTAGCAGAAAGGAAAATACTTTATGAAGAAAAAAGAAATACTGTTGAGAAAAGAGCAAACAGAACTTCGAAAATATCAGATTGACACTACAAATAAGTAGGATCATTGATTTGTTGCCATGTTGGAATTCAAGTCATAAAATTATTAGACTACTCAAAGTACTAAGTTTTAATAAGTAGTGTTGTGTCATGAAAAAGAGATAATATGGAAGAAACAGCTTTAGATAGCTTGAAACATATATATTGCATAGTTTTAAGTTAGGTGTTCTACAGGCTGTATCTCAATGCTGGTATTTGTTATAGACTGCTCTCATATCGAGTACTATTACAGTAATGGATGGTTGTTCGGTTATAGTGTAACTTTTTCAGCAGTTTGTACTCACCACTCCTCGAAGAATCAGGACCTATAGGTTTCTCGGCGACAACTGAAGAGATTAGCTGATCAAGGCCGGACTAATAGATTTCAGTTGTTAAAAGGTCTATAGATCACGGATTCGATCCGTGACGGGTCTGGACGTGTAGTCCTTTGGTGTCTCATTCTAGAATGAATCAGTAGTACAATGCTCCTTGGTTTTCAACAGTACCACAATTCAGGTCACTTGTGATGATTATCACCATTAAAAATATATCTCTATTGAGTTCTCCTATCCATTTTAATAATCTGTTTCTTCAATTATGTATCTTTCTTCTTCATACATAAATATGTATTTCTTTATCAGGTAATTAATAATTATCCAGTCAAATATGAAGAATCTATGAATACTGTACTTAGACAAGAACTAATTCGATTTAATCGTTTAACTAATGCTATACGTTCAACATTAATAGATTTACAGAAAGCTATCAAAGGTTTAGTTGTCATGTCTGCCGACTTAGAAGATGTATTTAATTCAATATTAAATGGCAAATTACCAAATGTTTGGGCAGCAAAATCATTCCCATCTCTTAAACCATTAGGAAGTTATGTACAAGATTTACTTTATAGGTAACTAATTAACTTGTGTTTGTGTCTAAACAATTAATATATAAAACTTATTCTGATATGTTCAGTAAAAGTGATTTGTGGTTGGTTACAGATTGAATTTTGAGGCTGTTTCTGTATTTTAAAACTCAGTTTTAGATATCACGTTTTATTTAGCTGATTCCATTTACTAATTGTCTATACTTTATGCCAATAAACTGTTTTTGGCCGATATCTGATTCTTACTGGGAGGTGAGACTTGAATGACTGTGTAGTTTATGTAACACACGATCACGTTGTGCAGTTTATTATGTTTATTTCAATTTTTGCAGCATATTCAAATAATTCATACATCAGATAGAGTAGTGAGTTATGAAAATTAGTAGTATGTGAACTGATTCAAATATTGTTCATTAAAAAAGCAAAGCAGCTAATACTGAAGTTATTCAGTATAAGATTAGACAAAGTTATTATGAACTAGGCTAACTGAACTCCATATGTTACCATTGTTCTGAAAAGGCCTTATGAGAATCATCAACTGAAATGATTTTCTTCATTCCAACAATTTGACCCAATGCTGCTAACTAACAGAAATAATGAAAGTGATTGTTAATTTTAAATCCACTAACTATCGTTCTGAAATCTCTATTTCCTCAATAAATACTTTTGATTTCCATATTTAATATAGCCTTAGAAGTAAAGCTTCCATAGTTTTGACTTTCCATTCAAGATTCAAGAGTCCTGAAGACTGAGGTTTTAGTGTTTTAAGTTTCCACGGCAAAAAGCAATTCATATTCAATGAGGCTTTTGATATATCTTCCTGAAATCAGTTAATATTGATCTAACTAACAATATAGTTTACTAATATGCACTGGATAAACATTAAGATGCAAGTACATTCGGCTGAAGAGTTTTAAATAGAATGAACTATGTGTTTTACCAAATCGCAACACTACAGATCACTGTTGAACAATAAATTGGATGGAACTCACCACTTCACATCAATTCCCTTGACTATGAGAAGGCATTTGATAGTGTGGACAAGATAATATTATGAAGTTTTCTTCGACATCATGGTGTACTCGAGAAGATAGTCAATATCAGACGGAATTCTTATGACGACTTCACTGCAAAATCCTACATAAAGTCCAGCTCATGGATTCATTTGAAGTTAAAACCGGTGTCAGACAGGGCTGCATACTCTCGTTTTTCCTCTTTCTGCTGGTAGCTCAATAGATTATGAAAACTAAGACATCTAAGGGCAATCGCGGAATACAGTAGACAACACTGGTGCAACCAGATGACTTGGACTTTGCAGAAGACCTAGCTCTTCCATCCTACACAGAGCCACAAATGCAGATGGACAATGTAGCAGCAGCCTCTGCATCAATATGCCTCAACATAAACAAAGGGAAAAGCAAGATTCCCATATACAAAACATCGAGCACTAGCCCAGTTACACTTGACAGGGAAATTCTCGATGTGAGAACTTTTACATACCTAAAGAGCAGCCTCATCAATAAAAAAGGAGGATCTAATGCAGATGTGAAGGTACAGATGGACAAATCAAGGTCATCATTTCTACAATTTAAAAACATCTGGAACTTAAACCAGCTGTTAACCAACATCGAAGTCAGGATTTTTAATACAAATGTGATGATACTTTTATTTTATGGAGCTAAAATCTGTATTAAATACTAAGAAAAGTATTCTTCAAAAAATGCAAGCATTTACAAATAGCTATCTGCGCAAGATACTATGGATTCATTGACAGATACCATCAACAACAACCTTGTCTGACAGAGAACAAACTAACTAAGATCCAGCCAAGGGAGAAATTAAGACAAGACGCTGGAGGTGGATAGGACACATTGAGGAAATCGTCGAACTGTGACACAAAATAAGCATTAACTTAGAATCCTGAAGACCAAAGGAAAAGAGGTAGATGAAAGAATACATTGAATCGGTAATTGGATGCAGATGTGAAAAGAATGAACAGCACATTGAAAGAACTCGAAAGGAAAGCCCAGGACAAAGTTGGTTAGCGAATGGTAGTCAGCGGCTTGTGCTCCGCATGGGGTAACAGGCATTGATTGATTAATTGACTGGTATGTTTTGGATTTCATTACAACTCATAATCCATCTATTTCAAAATTCATACTCTTTCCTGTCCTTCTTTTTCCCTAATAAAACATTACACAGATTGAAATTTTTCGCTGATTGGATAACTTATGATACACCACCAGTATTTTGGATATCAGGTTTCTATTTTACTCAATCATTCCTAACTGGTGTACTACAAAACTATGCAAGAAAATATACAATACCAATTGACACACTTGGTTTTACATTTAAAGTCACATCAAAATATTTTAATACACTCAATCTACTGGAAAATGTATCATCTATACCGAAATTTCCTAGAGCATCATTAACTGAGAATAGACGTATATCAATGTCTACTAATTTAGATAAGCAGCAGAGACCAAATGAACAATTCGGTGATTTTGTTAAACCAGATGATGGTGCATATATTACTGGATTATTTTTAGAAGGTGCACGTTGGGATTTGATTGATGAATGTTTAGCTGAATCTAAACCAAAAATATTATTCGATACAATGCCAGTTGTAAGTAATAATTTTTCTGTTCATATTGATTAATTGAGTGAAATGTGGCTTTTATACTCAAAAAATACAGAGTGACAACCAACTGCAGCCACTTTAAACTGAAATATGGCGCTTTTGATATCACGATACCACTTCACCGTTTAATCGATAGGACTCGACTAGTGTTAAAGACCAGAAGAAAACGATTTTAGTAACTAATTTCAAAAATCTTTGACTCAGATACTATTGAATAATAGTAGTTAGATATCTGTTAAAACGGGTGTTTCATCCTTACATTGGGCTCCTTAGCCGTGGATTGAATCGCAGACGATTGGATTCTTCAGTGATCATGTAAATTCTTGGCCATTAAATCAGTATCCAACGGTTCGCACTAATAAATTTAATCAACTCGTGATATTTCTCGATCTCACCCAATCTTATGGGTAGGGATTTGACACTCCATATGAGTGAACTTCAGTGCTCATATCTTCCTACTTGAGCTCTAGAATATACCTTGAGGTTAGTCAATAGAGGAATATAATAACTCTTATTATTGAGTGTTACAGAAATTGTTATTGGGATTGGACACAAATGAACTATAGTAACATTTAACTGAATGTAAACCGAATGAAACCAACTCCTAACAGGAATCATGATTTCAAATGGTTACCAGTTTGCCAGTATAGGCATTTTCTATTATTATTATTATTAATAATTCATTAAAGTACCATCTGTTGTCTTAAACTGAATGTTAGTATCCTCGATATTACGTGCACTCGAATACTGATAAGCATGCAATTTATGTACACAATGTCATGCTAATCGAGTTCATAGCTTTCAGTATCAATCAAAGTAAACAGTAACGACGAACTAATCAGCTTATCCGACATATTACAAACTAAATTTATCATATGTATTAATTATTAATGAGAGAACAAATTATAACGAAACACTTCTTAAACTAAGTTAAAATTTTACAGAATGTAACTATTTTATTTTATTTCCTTGTTCCCAATTATTCACACATTTCTTAGATTTGGCTTATTCCAGAAAAGCTGACTAAAATCAATCGTAAATCAACTTATAATTGTCCAGTCTACAAAACATCCGCTCGACGAGGTGTTCTATCGACTACAGGACATTCAACGAATTTTGTATTATTCATTGATATGAAGACAAATCAACCACAAGAATATTGGGTTAATCGTGGTGTAGCTGCGTTATGCCAACTGGATGATTAGAGAATGAATATACACTTGAATGAACATTGAGTAATATACACATTGTATAACAACCAAATCCATAAATATTACAAGTAGTGAAATTAACTAAATTTAATGATAAAATATCGGACAAATCAGATAAATTTCTTACAGGATTATGATTATCACTTTAAAATGATTCAAGAGAATAATTGTGTATACTGAACGATACTACTTATCACACTAGTCACTAGCATATTAATATGTATTTTATTGCATACACGCGTTACGATTTATTTAACTACCTAAAAAACTAACCGAATACTCTTACTAATAACTTCTTTACAGATCCCATAGTTACTAGGTTTATGCATCAAACATACTAGATAAACACGAAATTAAACAAAGTAGTAAAATCTCAGCTTTGTAACTTTCATTTCAGTTACAATCTACATAAGATGCTGTATGTATTAACTTTCACAGTGATGTCACACTCAATCCACTACTGATATACATTTGTCAATTCTAGGCAACTTAAGAACGAATTAACTAATAAATTTTACTATACTCATTATAAGATATAATACTAGTCACCAACACTCAGTTAAGTATCGTGTTCCGAGTCTGATTGAATAAGTTTACGGAAGTCCATCAACTCAACAAACGCTGCTAAGATTCACTAATTTTTCCTAACTTTTTGGCTCAAATTGCTAATATTGCTGATTGCATAACAGTTTGGATATCTTACCAGGTAACATCTAGGTGAGTCTCGCCTCTATAATTTCTTAAATGAACCTTTAGTTCTTCCAGGAATCTACTCTTAACTATCTCATCGTTGAAATAAATTTCAATAGGCTATTATGTTGTGATTTTTCTGTTTATAGTACGATTCGAGCAAATGCGTTCCAGCAGCAGTACATGTTAAGAATCTAAGAATGTACTTCGGGAAGAGTGGCAGTTTTTTATCAAGCCACTGCATAGATGATTGATGGCGATATAGTCTATTTGAGTCTATCTGTGAGTAGGTCCCCATGTTAAACGTTGTCTCCCCCCTCCTCTCCCTATGCTTAAAGTTCGTGCATGCTAGAGATAAATAAATGTCTGAGCATATTTGCAGCAGACGGTTACTGTTGTTCGTTCTCCAGTCTGGGACACAGAAACATACACCTGAAAATCTCCCAGTTTTATTTAAGCTACCTATTTGGGTGTTAAAATGAAGGAATTTAGACGGATTTCTGTAAAATTCATCTTTCACTTCGTCCGGCTGCAATCAGTGGGATCCTATGCCGAAACAACGAAAAGGCAACGGCATGTGTTCATATTCTTCCGAGTTCTAAACGAGCCATTTAATTGAACACCGCACAGGCGACTGTCGACAAGAATCCATTCGATGTACTTGTTCTGCTTTCATACTTAGCGCTATACATGTGTCGCCCTCCTCGTCACGCTGGCTGTCTGATAGAAACACCTTGCCAACATCACACCTCTATACAGTTGGCAGAATGACTTTGCTCTCGGGCCCTAGGTTTGGTGACTTTCGGTTAATCACTCTTCGACTGACCAAAGAGGCATGGTTACATCTAGAGGAACAATTGCTCCAGCGTGTATAGCCCGATCGCTTCATTACAATAAGCAAACTCGACTACCACGTCAAGGTAGCAGGAACGGTCGGGAGGAATAGTTGGAAAAAACAAAAATGCTGAGCATGTCAGATAGATTTTGTATTTACGATCATGTTTGTATGTCATTAGAAATAAAACTAGTAAAAGGAATACGAAATAAAAATGCTCATATATTACATATCATGAGTTGTCAGTATTCAGTGGATAAAGATGGCTGATTGTTCAGTGAGTTGCAAAAACAAATTAAGTTACAATTCAACTTTACATGCACACACAATTAAACGAGGAAATGATTCTTCTGGAACACTATGACGGCGGTGAGTGGGATCTGGGAGTAATAATACTATTATTATTATTATCATTAGATGTTCCTGGTCGATGTACAGCTGGAGATGGGCATGAAGCGTACAAAGTATCAGAGCCAAACTTATTTCTTTGTTGAATAGGATTGGGAGACAAAGGAATGCGGAATTCACTTAAAGATGATGAGGATACAGTAGGAGGGGGAGTAAGAACTGGAATTTTACGCATACTGGGCACCTGACCATGACCGATATGTAGATTACTGAGATGGGGTGTAGCCCCCATTAAACCTGGATTGGTAAGAGGTGTTCCAATTGGCAAATGTAAACCATAAGATGATGTCGACGATGATGAGTAACATGATAAGCTAGCACCAGTTAATGATATATTACTACTACCACTATTACTAGATGATTGTATTGATGAGTCTACTCCAAGACGCGGATATTTATTACTAGAAACAGGACTACGAGGTGATGGAGTAATCCATGCATCTGGCATTTGAAAACTAGTGAAGTTTGTTAAAAGATTAGTTGATGAATTCACTGATGAACTATAACCGCCAGACCCAGTTTTAATACCAACCAAATTTGTTGGCGTTAGAGGTGACGCAAGTGAGTTCTAAAACAAAAGATAAAATAATAACAAAAACAAGGATAATAATTTGTTTGAACTCATAACAAACTGATCTCAGTTGGGTGCTACTGAATATTAGTCAAAATAGGGCAGTTATTTTGTTCTATCATGGGGTTCCTTAACAGTGCGCATCTAAAACTCCGTTAGGGATTAAGTCTAGGATCTCCGAGTATCGGTGTAAACGTTTAATTATCAGAGCCACTGGGCCAGCGTACAATGGTTAATTAGACAGGGATTCCCGCGATTGTACGATGGTCCAGTAGTGTCAACACTTAGGCGTTTGCTATGGAAACTGAAGGTACATGGTTCGATTCATGATTTACTCAGTAGTTCAGGTTGTTACTAAGGTCGCCTATGCAAGGACAAAACAACTGCCCAGTGCTCCTTGGTTTTCAGAGTTACCCAACCGACATCAATCTTTGACGAGTTAAAACCAACCCCCATAAAACCACCTCAACTTGACTATAAGAATCATTCATTATACTTAAACATATGTAACTTTACACAAAAATTGTTTATGAGTTGATATGTATCCGTATGCAAAAGTACTATAGGGTGTCGAAGAATTGGAATTTGGTTTTGCTAATGTATAATTGTTGAAGTCAGTCGGTACAAAGTCGTGAACTAAGGTTTCATACTGATCGATACTTCAGAAAAATGAAGAGATCGTATTTTTTTCATAATACTCAATAATGGGATATTGTCCAGACGTCTATAATCAAATAGTCGGTTTTCTTAATGGATCGTTCCCGGGCCTTTAACCTAAAGCTTCAACTCAAAAGACAAAAAAGCAACGTCAGGAAATAGTTGACTCAATTAACCCACTATAAGCGAGTGGAGCATTGAAAGCAATTATGATCACAAACAAGCAACCTTTGAACGCTCTCTACTCTAAAATGTCATTCTTCGCTACCGTAAGGTAAAGTAGGGTAGATCGCTATGTAGTATATTCACCCTCACCAGCAGTGAACAAAACAGGAAATATAGCTTGAAATAAACGTATATAAGAAAATGGAACCAAAATTAAAATTCAAGGGAAAAGCTAATGATCAATGCATTCAAATCATTGGAAAAGATTTATAGACAACGTTACCTAGTCTTCAACTAAAGAATACAATTATCCTACAAACTTCAACTGATGATTTCACATCAACCGGTACACCTTAGTCAAGCAATCAATAAAGTAACATATTGATCGTGCCTTAATCCGATGAGCATTAGATATTTTACCAACGAATCGGTTTTAACAATATATCAAGTGTACTAAGTCGGAGAAGACGTTTAGACATGAGTAGTATGCTTTAAAATCATTTCAGTCCATGAAGGTGTATAGTATCATCAACCAACTTACTATTTCTGTTTCCTTAAAAATCAAAAATATTCAGTTTTTCATAATCACATGATACATATCAGATGAATTGAAAAAAACTCACATAACATCTTTCAATATCTTTACGAAGAACATCTAAAGCAGCTAAAACACGTGGATCTGATGATTTATAACTTCCACTTGAACTAGATTGCTGTGAACTTGATTCGAATAATAAATTAGAATCATTGGTAGATGACGATGTAGCAACATTCCCAGCAGGCGAAATACTACAATGTCTTGCAAGTGTATTAACAAGTCTTTCACGTTCACTTAAAATAATAGGTGATGAAATTGAATCATTGGCACTGTCTGTATTAGTTGCAGAAGACGATGATAAAGACGGGTGAGTTGATGCACCGCCGCCACCTCCACCACTAGACATACCACCACCACCAGTCCCTATACTAGAACTTGTTGGTCCAGGTACAAGTAGTGCAACTTGAGCAAGAGCTAATAGTTGTACATCATTAACTAAAGGTAGACTAGATCGAAGCAAACCAGCTAGATTAGCACGTGTAACAATCGAGCCAGATATTAGTGCAGAATGAGGCTCTGAACTGATATTTTGAGAAGTGGAATGATTCAAAGTATTCGTGAAATTTCCTAGTTCATTGCCAGACATTACGTTTGACATCATTGAAGGAGTGTGAACAAAAGATGAGGTACTAGAAGAATTATTATCTGAGCCCGATTGGACAGTATTATCACCTAAGGATGATTCAGCAGAACCTTCAGTAACATGAGTATTACGATTGATATCAACAAAAGCAGGTGCAGATTGAGGTAAACGTGATATGCCTAAAACTAAAGCCTGAAAAGAAAGGGATGAATCATACCATAATTCATTCGAACATTAAAAATGATAGTATTTTTAACATCCATTTCCAGGTAATAAAATCAGATTCTAAAACCACCGTAATTTCAATATCAGTCTCATAAACAACGAAGAACCTGCTAAGTGTACAAGTTATCACACTTTATGAGAAATAATTTGTGATAAGTTGTAAAATAATCTTAAAGCTCAGGATCTAAGGGATTCTGAGCTGTTGAACTATGTCTCTAATCATTTACATCGGCTACCCATAGGAATACTACTACTAAAAAGTCTGCATAAACCAACACCACTCACACTTATTTCCTATTGCATCAATCAACACTTTATATCAAGATAGGCGTTAATTGGGTATAACATAACACATCTGTCAACCACTTCAGTCGATGAAGACTCATAACCTCATCAACTTGTTTACCATCTTGCTGAGTCTAACCTCATCATTGCCAACTCCATTGTCCCAACAAACATACTGAATGCTTCGAAGACACCTGTGATCAAATACTAGTAGCCTATCAATACATTTCATAGCTTTATATTAAAACAGAGCGAACCGTTGTATAATATACTCGTCCTGTGTTGATAGAAACAGCATATCAGACTAAACAGTGAGGGTCACCTAACTCAGCATACAGCCAATATGTACGAAAGAAGTAGATGGAAATTCTCTTCGAGCATCTCTTCTGTTTATGATAATACTTAAAAGCAATAAAACTTTACTATTATGCCATGTTTTGTTAGATGCTATGTTTATTTATCAATTCATTAGACTCCATAGAGACTGGATAAACAGGATATAACTAGAAACATATTGTCCTTCCAACGTATTATGGTAAAAACGTGCATTACTACAAGAAAAGATAATAAACTGAACAAAATATGTTACTTTTGTGGCATAAAGTTCGATCTCATTCACGATAATAACACTTAAAAGTTGCAATGAACAATTCAGTGATTGGATAGATAGACATCTAGGTTTCATTGTTGCTTCAAAATCTGCCACAAAACGACTTCGGCTTGGACAGTAGAATACAATAACTAGTCTTCTTAAACAGTTTGTCTCAAATCCATGTCGTTGTAAACGTACAAGCCGATAGCGTTTCGAATCCATGAGGGGGTACAAATTTACGTTCATGTAAACAGTCAGAGAGACTATCCAGTAGTTTAATTTGAATTAAATGGAGTGGGGTTTAAAAGCCGAACTCCTTCGCCATTCAGTATCTACAGGTACGCACATATTCATATCTCGATAGATACAGAAGTACTAAGGTAACAATAAAAACTCTAAGGACTATCGAATTATACTTTTTTCTAAAACATACTTGTAAAACCTCTGGACGCCAGCGGAAAACAACAGACAGACCAAATTCATTACAGGTTAGTGAATCGTAGCAATACGTTTTTGTTGGTGTAGTCGGCTGAGATGTTGTTGATTGTGTTGAAGATTTAGTGTTATGACTAGTCCGACTTGTTCGAGATTGTGCAAGCTGTACAGCTAATTTTAATAAAGCACGTAATGTAGCCAACTCATTACGTTCCAAACAAAATAAACAATGATATTGTAAAATTAAGTAACCGATTGGATGAGCCAAATAGCCTGATGGTACAGTTATATTAATACATTGAGTAGCATCTAAATGAAGAATTGAAAACAGAAGAAAAACGATAGGATAATAATAATAATAATAATAATAATAATAATAATAATAATAATAATAGTAAACTAAAGATTCATATATAGAAAGCTGAATACACTTACTGTAACTGTTGAAGAAATAAAGGCAGTCACTTAATCAGGAAGAACGTCAAGCATAGATTCGTATGATTGTTTTCCAGTTACACTTGAAGTCTATTGACACAACTCGCTGGCCAAACTGATGTAGGTGAAGTGAGGTTGGAACCTTCAAGTTGGAGGCTTTATTCACTAAACCACCGCTCCTAAGCATAAAGTGCTCACAAGCATTGATTATTTGCGTAAATTACAATGCCTTGAGTTATGTATAGCCACAATTTCAACCTGATTAGCATGAAGACTCCCACCCCCCCTAATTGAAGGCTTAGTTCTGTAAGATGATGTGAGTGCGCCCTATGGTAAATGCTAATGATGTGAAGATCGGATTGGTATGCCGTGATGATATAACTGTACTGTATTGAACAGAACACATTAATTTAAGTCCTACTACGCTAGACATGACATTTGTAGAACTATAAAACCAAGGATAGCTAAACTTTACGTCCGAAAGCAGAGCTAACACATTAAAAACTCCTCACAAAAAGGCCGTGTGCGACCAACGTTTAGGTTCACTGGTCATGCATCTAGATTATCAAGATCGAGTTTGGCCCACACTCCTTTTGAAGTCCTTCAACAAAAAATATTATACCATAGTGTGGGAAACATCGGAATGAAAACCGCTCTCATACGTCCATCATGGTAATAATCAAACTCCTTCTTCTACTTTTAAAAGTTTTGATCTGCGGTTAACAATGCATCCAGAACAAGCACATTATCTTATTAAATAAGCGTCAGGTGAGTATACCGGCATCTCAATGTGAGACTCAAACCTAATATATATCATGTTTGCATTTATAACGGAAAGGACTGTATTCGTTTGACAAATGTAAATTTATATACTTCGCTTTACACTATACTCGTGTAAGACATGATACTCCCAAATGACCAGCAATTTTCAAAGCTGAACACTTCACAACCGTCTCAAAGTCAAATAGCTGACGATAAATCACAAAAGAAGAACGCCTACATGCCTTTATGTATGTCAGAAAGTAAATATACCGCTGATTTTGAGTATATTATTGTCGGAATTTCACAATCGAAACCGTATAACTCGTCTCCTTTGCATAATGGTCGAGTAAACCGTAGGAAGTGTATAGCATAAGTGAATCCGGCTGAAAATCATAACATTGAACTTTTTCCTAATTTTTAAAAAGAAACACAATAAACCAATTTATCTACCTTTAATCCGTTTTTGCCAAACCAATGGTGGTGATGGTGGTGGGGAATTAACTGATTCTCTTGATTCATGCGAAGTGGATCGCTGAATAGCACTATTAGATGTTGACCCACTATTACTTCCAGTACTTTCTAAATTAGTAGACCATAAACTATTACTTGATGTTAAAATTTCTTCGGCCACTTGCGCCCTCCATGTTAATACCTGTAATTGAGCAACAGCTGGCAAAATATAACTAATTAACGCTTTCGATGGAGAATTTAATATAGGATCATCCACTAAGGTTGTAGTCGATGATGAAGACGTACTACGTTTAGACCCATAAGTTTCTTTAGTTTTAGATTGTAAACAAGAATATGGGACTAAATCATCACCTAATCCAAGTACTAATAAATGAACAAGCAAATGTACTTCTGGTATTTCCTGTGAAAAAATTTTAAAACAATAACAGCGAAAAGACATCGTTATTGCAGATACGATTAGAAGTAATACAAGTGTATTTTAGGTCCTATTTTTTTTAAAAAAAATTAGAAAACTAAAGAAATTTAAACTTTAAAAAGAAAATAGTTCAAGATACTACTTATAAATATTTTATTCACATAAAGGAGTAATCTGGCAACAGTCTAGATGAAAAAACTATCGAATTTTTGCTGACTTTCGTATATTCTCCAATTTGCTGGCTCATAAGGAAAAACATCCATAACAAAATATTTTAGTCACCTCAGTGCAGGATTCAAAAAATATTAATTTATACTCGCCAATGTAAATCACTTGTAGAGTAGGCGGAATGTCTATCTGCCAAGAAATGAGCAAGGATACTGAGCAACAGTTCAGTCAATATTACTCGAGAGATTTAAATAATGAGTTATGAAAATAAAAGATATGTGGAGGTTGCAAGATTCTGACCAAAGGTGCTTACGAAACATTGATCGCATATACTAAATTAGACCTTGAATTTTAGTATTCTTTCGTGTGTATGTTTTCAATCTTTCTGTGTGAAATATACATTAAAGGTTTAATCGCTTCTCAACATTATTGCTCCTGCTGCAACTTCGACCGCTTTTGTATTCATGTTTCTAATTTCACTTTGTTGTATGATAATTTGAACTAACATATATCTGTCCAGGACTTTACGTCCACCATGGTAGACTAAATGATAACTAGCCAAATAGACAAATACTATTTTCTGTATATCAGCCAACCAACTTACACGAGGCAGTTTATCTTCATAAAGTCCATTAAGTACATAGCGTATTAATGATGTGCAAACAGTATATACGACCCATGGATCTCGACAAGCCATATGCATATCCCTGTACACATACAAATACAATTCAACAAATAAAAACGAGAAATATTAGTTTGCAATGATAGTTCATTTAAACATAAATGTAGTTCATCAATTCTGTGCAATTCTTATTTACTGAAGCGACCCACAACATTTTTCATTTCCACTATGTGTTGTATCTGATACTGTTGGTCATTTATCCAATCATTTAGTGAATGGATATAGTATATGAGAGTGCAATTTACATTAAAGAATTCATTTGAAGTGTTTTAAGTTGCCCGAAACCGTCTTCTATGAACATGTCTACGTATAGTACACCCAGACATACTGAAGAAAAGACACGGATACGGTGGGAGTTTAGCTCTGTAATTAAATCTTCCATGAAAATTACACCCCCCCCCTCATACATACATTACCCATAAACTAAATGGATGGAAGTATTGGATAAGACACACTAAGTGAATACTGAAAGCATTACAGACCCCCCGCCCCTCCAGTTTCACCACTAGAAATTCCATTAAAAGCAATAAAAACAAACATAACCCAGTAAAAAATGTTAACTCACAATACACCTTAATAATATTCATAGTTAACTTAGAGATATTATTTTAAAAATAATATTTTCACATATTATAATGCTCATTTTTCATAGTATTAACTGTTCCAAGTAGAAGGAAATCAATATACATAAAATAATAAAACTTAAGACGTTTAAGCGACACTGAAATACGCAAACAACACAAACAAGCTCTCTACTCGAACACCACATGTCGTGTTAGAGCTTATGGCAGATTGTTGTCGGAATTGACCACTTCTAGTGGTGTCCGTCAAGGTTGTCCGCTTTCCCCGTTTTTATTTAATTTTATCATGGACATACTTTTAGAATTAACATTGCCATCGTCTGATTTCTCTGGTGTTGACCTCCTTCCAGGAGATAAACTTACTGACTTAGAATATGCAGATGATATAGTTCTATTGAGTGAAGATGCTGACAAAATGCAGAATTTTTTGATAACCTTAAACATGAACGTAAGCATGTTTGGGATGCGATTCTCCCCATCTAAATGCGAAATGCTGCTTCAGGACTGGCTTAATTCGGCACCAAAGTTAGTGATAGAGAGCGAAGCTATTGAATGTGTTAACCGCTTTATTTATCCCGGGAGTCTCATCAGTCCTGACGGCCTGGTGTCTGATGAAATCTCGGCCCGTATACATAAGGCCTGATTGGCTTTTGCCAACTTGCGTCACTTGTGACGTAGGCGAGACATTCGTTTACTAACGAAAGGACGCGTTTACTGCGCAGCAGTTATATCCGTTTTACTTTACGGATGTGAAACATGGTCATTAAGGATAAAGGAAATTCGTAGGCTCCTAGTATTTGATCATAGATGTCTCCGAAACATTGCACGTGTTTGTTGGGACCACCGAGTAAGCAATGCGTGGGTTAGGAATAGACTTCTAGGTAAATACGTAAGTCTATTGATGAAGTAGTGAATCTTCACCGGCTGAGGTAGTTAGGACATGTGTTACGTGTGCCTGACCACCGTCTACCTCAACGAGCAATGTTGTCTGTTGAAGGAGTAGGCTGGAAGAAAGCTAGGGGTGGCCAAACGAAAACATGGCAGCAATCCATGAAGTCATTGACAATCGGGCTGAGCCATATTAATAGATGCAGACTATCTGATTGGAGCCCACGCGATGATCGTAACAAATGGTTAGAGACTTTAAATGATATGGCTCAAAATCGTTGGCAATGGCTCAGGTGCATCCACTAATTGTCTTCCTCCAGATTCTACTTTTTGAGCTTCTCATAATTTTCTCTTTACTGAATCACTTTTTTATTTCAAATCTCATCCCTGATCTCTATGCCTTTCCATTAGTACTTACTCTGTTACTACCTCCCCTACTCTGGGATTCGGTCCGACAATTTAACCTCTATCTGCTAATTGAGGCATGGCAACTTAAACTGATGTATGCATGTACCAAGTTCTACGTTGTAACTGACTGATTGACTGACTGATATATCGTTCGTTCATTTTGAATTAAATTCTCTATAGTCAGAATCTGACTAATTATGATAGCAGTGCTATTTCAACTCCTTCGACTTAGAGCTAATTACTTTCTTCTCACATTCTCCTGATGTGCAGCAAGGTAGCTTGCACCATACTCAAATCATTTACTAGATAGAGAAGTGTGTACTTGTAGTCGATTCACACCCTATATGTGAGGGTTACTGATTTGATCCGATTATCTAAGCCGAAACAGGTGGATTAGGGTTTGCACCTGTGATTACGTAGCTGAAAGTTAAATGCCTTTTCCACTGAAACAACTCACCTCCCTTACTATCTTCTGGGTACATCATGATATATAATTGTTAGCTTGTTACTCGGAAAAAACAACGACGAGTGAAGAGGGGTCAACCACATAGGTTTTCTAGGAACTGTTGATACTACCCAACTGCCCAATTTATGTAACAGTAAGTAGTATCCAAACCAGTGCCCGATAACTGAAAACCAAGTTTGAAGCCATAGACTAACGTAGCTAGCAGGAACCTTAAAATAGGCTGAAGGAACTTTTAAGAAAAGGTATTTCGCTTAGCTAAGGCGTGAGTGGCTGTTTCTAGGGGTCGTGTTAACATAGGTCTCTCACATATGTCTTATGATCATCGATGACAGATAAGAGAATTATGACCAGAATATTCTAATTAAAAATGATAACGATATCAAAATCAGTTTCCGAAATTAGACGTTACTACAGTGAAGTTCACCTACCTACCTTTCTAACAAATTTAAATCAGATATTTTGACAATATCGTCTGAATCATAATTCCTTTCCGTATTTGAAGGAGATCGCTTCCGATTTGTCTTCCCACTTTTAAAATTTTTTCCACGATAATTAGAAGTGCCACGTTTTGATGTTTCTTCGTTCCCGGATTCAGATTTTTCGTACGACTCTTGCTCTTCGTCAGCTGTCTCTTTTGCCCATCGACGACGCTGCAGTTGTAAGTGGTAGGCTAATTCACTAGCATGCCGTTGATCAATTCGACGATTTCGAACACATGCATCTAAACACCAAACAAAACGATGAATTCTATCTGGAACACACAGTCTGTCGATTTTAGCTTCATTTAAGCTCATCAATAAATCAAAACGTAGAGTGCATAAAGTAGCTGAAGCAACCGACGGCTGATTAGGCATAAAAGCTAATGGAATATATGGAATGGATTGATTATGCAAAGTTGGTATGTCTGTAAGTTTCTCTTTATTTGATGAGGATCGTTGTTTACTTCGTTTAGCTGCTGGTTGTTCTTCAGTTTCATCTAATGAAAGATTGGATGATAAATTATTGCCAGCTGTCGACTTAATTTGCTGTTCCGACAGTAAATAGGCTGCTTTTTCATATTTTGTACATTGATCTCGAAGTATGCTTATAGTCTATATAGTGGGGAAAGGACAAATGTTAGGAAACCTTTCTATTTAAATGTGACTATGATGTTATGCATAAACCATACCTTCAGAATGCAGTACCCCAGTGGACAGTGTTGAAGCTTGAAGTGAATGATACTGGGTTTAAGTTCCAATATGATCATTAATAATCGGATGGGCGTATATTTAAACGACGTCCCTAATAGGACAGAGAGTCACAATCTAATTTTAGCAGATTGGTAGCTCAGATGTTTAAACTTTCGATTCTTAATTCACCTCAATTTGCCTACTTAGGTTCAGATAACCAGATGGTATCACTGAATGCCACAAGTTGTACGACTCAAAGCCGAACAAATATATCCATACTTGATGAATGAGATTCTTTTAACTGATATCTACATTGGTGATTCATCGTTTGGTTTGTCTTCATACCAATTGTTCGGAAACTAAACGCTTCTATTGATAATTTGTTCGCGAACATGAAAATAGATGCAGTTATAATAAAACATTTAACATTACGAAAGAAGTGTTTTTTGACAAATAAAACCTACAACTATGTACAGACTAGTAAATAATAATAAAGTGAAAAGTAACACTTTTGATGGTACGGGAATAATGATTCACCTGTTAAGATGTTCAACTTTTAGCCACTAAGCCCGAGGTTAGAACTGCGACCAACCCACTGAGGTATCGGCAACTCGGTAGTATCACTAACCCTCACACTTAGTTCAGAGCAAAACCAAGTATATGAATCTGTGCCTAGCCATTAAGCGACGGTATGAGAATTAACGGTGTCAGAAAAATAAAAAAATTATTATTATATTAATGAGCATTGATTAATAAATGGGGAAATATGGTATTCATGAAACGAGTATTATTAACATTCATGTACTAAGAGAAGGGATGTACGCATGTACTAAGTTCTACGTTGTAATTAAGTGACTAACTGACTGCCAAAGAAAAGCCAATTTTCCAGTACAAGGAGCTGATATTCAAGCAGAAGATCAGGAGGTCTTAACAATACGTACTATATTCATAAGAACTAGACTTCTGTAACTGAGTAATTTAGTGCATTTATCCTATAGTACAATTACTACTTTAAACTAAATTTCGCATAAGAATATTAAAAGCTGAATAGGATATTCACCTTATCATACAAGACTTGTCCTTCTCCAATCATCTCAACAATTCGTACAATTGATGGATCACGTCTACGACGACGAGGTGGCCAGTATAGAATCGGGACAAGATCAGCTGTTGTTGATGCAGTAGACATGATAGACATTGAAAGAGCGTCCAAAATAGCGGAACACCATGTAGAATGAAATGTTGCTACAACTTTGTCTAGTTCCTCTTGAAACCTGTATGTTTTTAAAATGGAGAACGTTCTACATAGACGAATACTAACTAATATAAATATTGAACACACGTTAGTCAATTCATAAACATCATAAATCTCACAAAGTTATTAATCGATTACTTTCTGTAAGTCTATAGTTTTAGGTAGACGGTCTTCTTACTTATCAAGGGTCCCGAAAAGACCGAGTACTAAAACTATAAAACGTTTTTTAGAAGGAATTCACATTAGTTGACTACTGCTTGGTAACCAATATCGTGTTTACTAGTACTTGGTCCTTGAAATGCAGTTACTAGTCTAGGTGACTCGATATTGTATGCACTTTGTTTGGTGCAAGCAGTTGAAAATAGTAGGCGGGAGACCTAAACTGATTTAGATTTCGTAATAGCTGGAACTCGCCAACAAAGTGGACCTGAAATCGTGGGGAAAATAATGTTTTCCAGTGTATCTGGACCAGTGTTATGTTGTTTCAGCAGTTTGCAACGTCGTCAGTGTTTTTTTCGAGTCTCAACTGATCTCTCCTAGGACAAAAATATTTACATTGATTGGTAAATGAGTAGTGACTAATATCATGTTTGCCTAGTGCACAGTGCCGATAGAATCCTATCGATCGAAGTTTCAGGAACGTCTTGCTGAGAAGTGTAAGCCAGCACAAGACATTCTCAAAGTTTCCTGCTAGCTACCTACTTCCCAAACCATCATACACAAAAAGAACTCATCAAGATACCCTACTTCGAGAAAAAAGATCCTTAGATAATCAGTTCTAACGAATAGAAATACTATTCTATGTGCACTTCCAGACATTTCATAAGGACAGCAGATCTGAATGATTTAAGAAGCCGGGAAATAACTTTTTAGGCTAAGATGACACAGATGAAAATAACATTTCACGTATGTTTGATAAAACATTAATAAATAATTGTTGAATGGCAAGCAACATCTTGGTTTTAAAACTAATATGTAGTGATCAGAGTGATTAAATTCGCTATACGAACATTAAGCAAAGGATCGTGACACAGTGAAAGTCTGAATGCATAAGCCTTGAGTTTCGTTCATATCAACATTAGTCGGAAAAATAGGTTGGAAGCCTCGAGAGAAATTGTTTCTCATAAGCACTGAGTTTAACTTCTACTATGCGCCGCAGACATAGCCTATCATTTAAACTGGAACTCGAACCAGTGAAAATAATAGTAATTTCAGAAACACTAACAGAACTCTCAGATTTAAAGTCAGTGCAAAAAGTGTCTTTTGTTACCATATTTCGAAAGTATTCAATAATAAGTATGTTTTTTCGGTAAAGTATACAAAAAGATATGTTTGAAAATGACAGTGAACCCCAACACTAAATTAACAACTTTAAGTGATACATTTGATCACCAAATGAAATTCATGTCGTCTTTCGGAGTGAAATCCCTTTTGTAATATGCATGCTATCATTCAGCCAGCAGACTACCGTTTACTATTAAGCGGATTGAATTAATATCGCACTGTCTTGAAACAATTAAATACTATAGATTCATGTAGGTCTATATCACCCTACTAACCGTAGTCAATAATACAACATTTAATGACGATATTAAAATAAGTGCTAACATATATAGAACTATATCGTCTTAAAATGTACAAACAACCAACGTAAACTATAGTAAATATATGAACGAATGCATAAGGTTAGTAAATCAACGATTTTATGTTAAGATAGTAATTCATTATTATTATTTACTATCAAAGGTTAATTCCATAATTTAATTAATTTAACAGTGAAAAAAGGAAAGGATAATTGGCTATAAAATACGAACTAACATAATACTGTTTGACTATCATTGTTAAAAAGTTTATTTCAAACATCAACAAGCGATTGCTTAGTATTTAAAACCAATCAGGGACAGGTCAAAACTTTGTCCTACCTATTTCAGTCTGAATAAACACGTAAGATTATTAGCCCTTACACTTAGAGTGTGGCACAAAGCTGAATTCATGAGCTTGCACTTGGCAAACGACTCATTAGATCGAACTGCAGAGAACGATGTCTGTTACTAAATGTTTGACAGAAGTCAAGAGCCGCCTCTACAGTGGTGCACATGTTATGGGCACTATAATTATTAGAACGAAACATCTGCAAACTATGAGGAACTCATGGACGTTTGAAAACATGAAGCTTTACTTCTTGGCTTTGAAGTCAAAGAGTATACTGTTTAATTATCCAGTCTGTGACTTACCGCATGAAGAATCAGAATATGAATATGAATTGAATGCTAAATAATATGTACGTTTATAACCAAATAAAAAATTGTCACATACTTGTGAGGATGTGCAACCCAAATATGTCGTAGAACCGGTAAAGGAGCGTCATCATATAAATATTTGTTATCAACAATCAAATTGACATGTCTTTCTTTAATCGAATTCATTTTACCAAGAACCTTGAAAAAAAAAGGCAATGTAATCATAACATCAAAAAATAACTACTACTACCAATAATAATACTAACGCCCATAGATACAATATGTTTACAAATATATAAGGGTCCACATTTAAATGCAATGAGTATTAATGATAGAAGAGAGTGAGTAAACCGAATGTCCATGTAAATCTACGTGTTATTTCTGAAGCCGCAAAAGCAGTTTGTTTTTCGATTATCTAGATCACTTTGAAGTTGACCATGCGAGTTTAGCAATTGACTGTGTCAGTTCAATAGTTGAAGATATTTATCTAAGTGGCAAAAAACCTACTACTCATTCGTGTTCTTAACCTACTGAAATAATCCGGAAATATCCCATCACAAACGATGCAAATCTTACAGTATGGTCATACTCCAAGTGAAAAAGTTCCCTTTGAAAGAAAATTCTTAAAAACAGTAGTGGCAGTGAGTGATGATTGCGAAGAATATAGCAGCGATTCTTAGCAAATTTTGAGGCGATATTCTAAATGATGATATATAATGAATAATTAAAGATCAGTAACACTAATAAGTTCTCTTACGTATGCGATATCAGTGAATTCTACTATCTAACAAAGAAAATATATTAATTAGGCTAAGTAATTTGATAAAACGATATGCCCCCAATTAACGGTTACAGTGACAAGGACCTGCATATAGGCCTGCTTCTTTATGGGACTCATCAACAAGAAGTATTTTAACTTTCAGAATCGTAAATTTTTTAAAATCCAAACTTGCTTTATTCGTCCATACTCCCTGAAATATTAAGACAGTTTATTTACAAGTGAATTCAGATAAGCACGAAACTTATGTCCACGGCTGTCAACTACTTAAACAAAAGTATCTTGAAAACAATTTCCAAAGGTTTCTAAAAAATAATTAATACCTGCATAATGAGTGAACGCATGTACGGATGATGGATATACACTATCCCCGTCTTGATAAGCTTCTGCCATAGTTTCTGGCATTTTTTCTGATCACAGTCGTCAGGTTTTGAGTCAACTCTAGCTTTAATGGCATCCATAAGACGATCATTAATGCTCTGACCAGATATAAATCAAATTAAAAATGATATACCCATAAGATATTATGTCTTGGAACTCCATGTATATCCAAAAGCTTTAGGGCCTGACTAAAATTTGGAACAAGTTGCTCCCAATATTTATCCTGGAATGCTTGAATATCATCTTTCGTAATTTTGGACTTCTTAAATAGATCTTCAATGGTTTTTTTCATGACTGGAAACACGAAAGGCTTCGGGGGCTAAAATAATCAACAACAGGTTATCGAAAATGGCAAAGCTTACGTTGTCTTGAGCTTCCATTATCAAAATAATATGTCCTGAGGGAAAGTAAGAAAACTACATACAGTATACAGCACAACTACACTTTGAGAAAGATTTAAAGTGGTAATAAATAGAAGTAATTTGTGCATTAACTAAGACATCTATGATTGGTACGATGCTATCCAGATCAGTTTCTTAGGAGCGTTATTACTTGATGATCAGTAAAACACTCAATATAAGGAAATGGAACCTTTGACAAAAAAAAGAAACTTTCATCGTAAAATTATGACATTTGAAACCAAGAAGGACTGCATACGACGGTTCATGTACCACTTAACATTAGCATAATAATTAGAGGAAACGTGAGACGATAATTCAACTTCCACAATTAAAACAATTTTAGAATGGATGGCATTTGGAATTTGCAGATCAGTATGTCTGAAATTTTATGTAAAAAACATATTCGATAGCTCTTCGAATGTAATATCGAATAAATTAATTTATTTCTATATATAACAAAAAATAAGACGCAAAGCGTGAAACCTGGCATATATGCGAATCGGTGAGTTGCCATAATACATTAGCAAGATGAGATCAAATAAACACGATTAATGTCACAATATAATGCAAATAAAAGGGAAAAAAAGCGTATAAAAATAACGGAACATGAGATCTAGAGATGGGTTGAATGGGTTAAATGGTAATACCAGAAAGCCTCATAAGTAGGACGTACATTTAGTCTAAGACATCTAGACTAAGAATATTAAGCAAAACTAGAATTTGATTCGGGATTAGGACTTAAAGCTAGAAATAAGATTTATAATCATGAATAGCAATAAGTTCAGCAATACGATTGAAATTTAAGGTCAGGAAGAGATTAGCAATTATAGTGTGTACTAAGATTAGCAATAAGATTATTTTAATAGTTGGAACTAGGACCTTACGATAGGAAGATGGACTCAGATTAATATTTAGGACTAAAAACTAGGGTTATAACCTCATTTATACGGAAATAATGGATAGAAGCGGTAGTTATTTATTGGTAGTTAAGATATGATCTAGGCAAATGTTTTTATGTCGTTAGAGAAACAAGATTTATCACATCATACCTACTTTATGAAAAGGCTTAGCGAAACATTACTCTGAAAATCATATAAAGTTAAAACTATTTCGTTCCTTCACCAGCGGATATATCTGTGCATCTTGTTAAAGACTTATTTATTTGTTGGAAGACTGATGAACCTGAATAAATGACAGGCATTAAATGTAATGCCAGTGAGGCGATAATATATCATAATATTAATGTAAGTGTTAGTCACTGTAATGATGGTGTGTTTAATTGCCTACGAGGAAAATAAGCCATAAAATTACTTTAATTAAAGTAGTTCTACAAATTATTTTTCTCGTAGACCATTATTAATCACAGTAGAACTTAAAGAAATCCGTTAATGAAAGAAAATGTCACTCTATATGTCACTTTCCAATCACAAGTAAAGACACAGATAGTCTCACACAATAATGCAGGCAACGCAACCTGTCGTCCTAAAACTAAAATTGACAACCATACAATTTTAGCGCAAACTAAAGGGCACTGCACAATCCAAAATTCAATATCTTTGTGGCGCAATATTTTAAACCAGATGATTTCTTGCTTTTCTGTCTTTATAATGAGGTGCCGCTACAGATCGTCGGCGGCGCTTGATGTAATAAGTCTATACCCGTTGCTTGTAGCCCTTATTTAGTTAGTTGATGTGTGCTAAGGGTGAGTAAATGTTTCAGAGGAGCCACCAGTGAGTACACAGAATAAAGCAGAATGTATTGGTCTAGATATATCAACAGACTACATGACAATTAATAGCCCTCAAAGTTCTACTTATATAACTGAACGTATGGATAGTGACATCATCAGCCCAGGATGTTCCGTCGAAACTATAACGAACAACTATCGAAACTTAATCTTATTAAAGTTGATCCTTATCTAAGCACTAAACAACTCGAAACAAACCGTGTAGATCTAATTTCAAAACATCCCAAGGTAACACAACAGCCCCTTAACTCTTTTCAATAAGGTCCTAGAAACTAAAATTATATCTGTCAAACACCACACTACTTATTGACTGTATGTACAGACCTTCCGCCCTCTCCTCCCCCCCCAAGTCTTAGAAACCACATCCTTACTCGCACGCATCATCGAAGTAACTTCTTCTCTTCCAGTTGACCATAAGGTCATCTATGATGACTTCAACATTCCAGACATCAATTATAGTGTCTACTACGGTCCACCTAAGCACAGTGAACTTCTGTGCACCATCGATATTCATGGTTGGCGACAATGCGTCATCCATTCTACGAGAGGTGACAACATTCTGTATCTCATTTTTTATGCAACAATATTAGTCCCCTCAAAGTTCATGTATCCCACAAGTTAACCAAATGGAACCCTAAGGTGGTGCTCCGCTCGTTGCCACTTCCATGACTATCTTACTGCGCTAAAAACTATGATCATAATCCCTCAGTAGTTTCCCGAAACTTTAGTGCTGCTGATTGGGATCTTCTATCCTTGTTATTCCACCAGTCAGAATAGACTCTGTTCTTTGTAACTGATGATTTCCAACTTGCAATGGCCATTTACAAAATACAGGCATTTGTCTTCATGTGTTAGTTCCTAAAAAGCAGCCTATATGGCGAGGAAGTAACAAGCATTTCATGCCGCCGCACTTTCGACATAAGCTATGATCCCTCTGAAAAAGGATTTTTATTCATCGCGACTTTTATACACTGAGTTTTATTATTAACACAGACAACTTGATTTCTTTCTATCATGACAATAGGGCTAGGAGGGACGAATCTATAGTACTTTCTGGTCATTCTAAGCAACGTGCAAGGACACTTTTTTTAAAAAGTAATTTGAAGACAATAAACATGTTGTTTCTCACCTTGTTCATAATGGCAAGACGTATAACATTCCTAATGCCATTTCTGAACTGTTTAATGAAACATTCTCTGCTAACTATTTGCTATATCATAATCAAAACTATTATAATACGCAACTTACCAATATTCAACATTTTAACTCATGTACTAGCATTAGTAGTACTGTTAAATCTAATTGCAACAGCATTATCAAAGCCATGAATACACCGAAATGCTCCCAGAGTTCTGGTATAGATGGTATAAATCCTTATGTACTGAAACGTGGTGGGTATGATCTCTTAACAATTCTACCTAAAACGTTCACTAGCTCATTAAAATTATCCACTTTCCCGGACATCTGTGAAACCTCTTATATTACTCCCAGGTATTTGCCAGGCTCTACGTCAACCGTTAGCTACATTGGCTAATTAATATTACTCTTGTCATTTTGAGTTATGGAAAAAATGATCAATCAATGTATGCTTAGGCATTTACTGTCCTAGAGCCTAAATACGTCTAGCCAACATTGTTTCCTACAATCTCGACCGTGTGTGACTTGCTACTTGGACTTCTTCAATTACATAACTAGTAACCGTGATAAAGTTTAGGCAGTTCTTGTTTTATATTTTGACGTTTCCAAAGCGTTTGAACGCGTTGCCCACTTGTTATTGATAAGAAAATCTTTATACATTCAGTATCGCCTGCCCTCTATAGGATCAGATCAAGTCCTTCCTCAGTTTTCGTACACAAATGGTTAAGTCTTACTCTGCACTTTTCCATCTAAAACCTATAACCTCAGAAGTTATTCAAGGTAGTGTTATTGGTGCTCTCCTTTCCACTCTCGATACTAGTTACGTATGTAATTGTTTCCCTTATGGTATGTCATTTATGTTTGCTAATGATTCTAAAGGTGCATATTCTTTTTAACCTGATGAACTTGCCCGGTTTGTAAGCTTAAAACATAAAGACTTGTCGCTTATTGCTGATTGGTGCATTGTGTGAAAGATACGGTTTAACCCAGACAAATGTGTTTGGATATGCTTTGGTACACCATATACTAGCATACAATCGTCCCTCCACTCCATAACTTTATCTAGGTTACATAGTGTTACTGGCACTGGCTTTTCATATTTTGATGATCTTTCCTTCTCCGAACATTTTACAATATTGATTCACAGAGCAAGAAGACCTTAGGTTGCATTTTTTTAACTTCCATAACCAAGAAACCAGAATAATGTTGTTCAAAATTTGTGTTTGCCCCATTTTAGATTATTTTTCGTTTGTTCTTAGCTGCCTACCCATAGAGGATAAAAATAAACCAGAATCCGTTCCAAGGTACTTTACCTCCTATATATTGGGAAACACAGATGAACAAAAATACCTGACAAGATGTCAGATACTTAAGCTTCCTCCATTTTGGCTTCGATGTCTTAAAATTACTCTCGTTTTTTTACAAATTACTCAACAAGTTGTCATTCCCATCCTATAACGAAATTCAGCTTAAGCTTAACTCCCCTTATAATCTACGTATTCATACATCTAGCATTACGGTCAACATCTTTAAAGCCAGTCTCGGAGCTAACGTTTTTGGTTAAATTTTGCCATATACGGGACAGGCTACTAGTAGAAATTATGACCTCGAATTCCCTTTCACGTTTCACTAACTTACTCCACAAATTTCTCTCTTTTTGTGACCTATTTAGCCTATACCCCATAAGAGCGAACCTTAGTCATGCGTTCCAGACCTTAGGTCCCCTTAACGTATAGACTATTCAAATTTCATGCAGAAGCTACACTCTTTTTTTGTCTTTCACTTCTTTCTCTTATATGTCTGTAGATACACTAGAACGTAGACAAATTTACGCTTGTCAACTCTTATGGAGCGGAGCGATTATCTATTTATCCTGTTTTGCACTATTTATAAAATACATACCGCCACCTAGATCTCGTTATTTTACCATTGGTTCACAACTTAAGGGACGTAATATCTTTGAGTGTTTACAAACTTCCGATGTCTGTTAATAAACTACGATGACTTCTAATACTATGGCTGATTAGATATTTTTATCGACTTAGCTAGTAGCCGAATATGTACATTAATCTATGCTAAAACAAAATTTTATTTTTAGTTACTTATCAATACGCAGTAAATAAAAGAAGTGGTCAGATACCAAGTATCCACTACGGATTTAACAAGCTGGTATAAGCCCGGTGGTTTTCTTGCACTCGCGTCTTGATGTCACTGGTTCGGTCTCATGTAAAAATCAAGATTTATACAGAGAAATGGTCGCGTGATACTCAGGATTTCTCATTAATATAGAAATAAGACTAATTAGATTACTTGCCTTGGTTGCTTACTTAGCCTAGTCCTGATTCAATAATAAGCGAGTTGATGCAGATGACTATATGAAGTGGTGTTGCATGTAAGTTACACAATCCTAATAATTCAGACGGATGTTTATTCTGGAAGTAACAATATCAAGATTTTCTCATTCCGGACAACCGTAAGCTCCAGTAACATAGACACTATTTCATTACTTCGCCAGACTGGCATGACACGTTTCAACTTTTAGTTGAGTTTCATCGTTAACGGTCACATATAGCCTTATTTATCCACGAGATCTTACTACTTTGCCCGAGGGTTGTCCATATTATTGTCGATGGCAGTGTCCTATAGCATCAGTGTTATCCTTCCTCGCGTATTTGTGGCAGTTCCCTTGTGATACGGCACAGGGTGAGCGCTAAATACACGTCATGCCCCTTTCACTCCACACAGCGTTATTGCAAGTTGTTTTTGAATCCTTTCGACGGACATTGATACCTTTGCTGTTACATCAAACCAATGTGGAAGTGGCACGATTTTCTGCGGAATGCAACTTATCAGACTCATTAACTTAAACAAGCTCGCGGACAAACTCTGATTCTGAAGACTTATCCACACAAATCAGTTAAGGGAAGCAAAATACAAACAAATTGATGATTCTAACATCACCAAGGTCTGCCTAAACGTAGTAAGCTTACCTGCAGTAGTATCGTTCATCCTAATGGGCCCCTACCTTGTAAAGGATGTAGGTATTTTGAGATTGCATGGGTTCTACCCACAGAAGTTGATGCTGACAATTACTGCCACAAAAATTAACGTTATGAAAATATCCCTTGTGAACATTTTCCCAATAATTCCCCTTTAATGATCCTTTAGCTAACGTGTTCTACAAATGTGACTCAATAATATTAACTTATCGACTGTGTGGAAAGTCGAACTCCTATTATGACACCTGCATACAGTGCACAAATCATTCAACTTAGTTGATCATAGAATTCTTTGCTAAGAATTGAAATTAGTTGGTATTGGCTGGTGATCGATTTATTGACTACAAGACTGCCTACGGGGAGTTCTTCAGAAGTCAGGGTACCATGTGAAATATAATATAAGTTTTTTTCAACGTGTTGAATAGAGAGATTCAACCAACTTCTCGAACTGTTTTTGAGAAGACTATTTCATTTTTTATGAGTATGTACAAACCGACTATTTTATTTTTATATTATCTTCATGATGCATAGCCCTAACCTCCCATTAAATCGATAAACTGTTATCGAATATATTGTCATTACGAAATTGTGATCAATTAATTTTACCTCTACACTCAGTCTCTAGTCATTATCGTTTCCGTTTTGCATAAATGTCATCCTTCCTATAAGTACGCTACATAATCAAGTTTTTATGTATACAAATGGGTGGGTGAAATATAATGTAACTAGCTCAATTGTCTTGTGTTCTCTGTTCCAGCTTTGGGGACCAGTAGTCACAAGGCAGACGTGTGAGTGAGCTAATCGGTTCTATAGAAGCCATTGTTTTACATATATTATGTTCACCCTATTTTTTAAGAGATAATACAGTGTGTAATTAAGTGCCATAAAGCTACGTCCTTGAGCTATTTTACTTCTTACTGTTAATAAACGATTTACCTTCTACCTCGAAACAACATCCTTCGGTATGCGAATGATGACTTGAGAGAAATGCATGGTTCTCCTGATGCTGAGTTATCCGCAGCCCCTTACCAACTAGTATTTGTTCGTGCTAGATGGTTTTAGTGAGCAATTTGCACTGTACAATCCTAGTAGTTTTACTATATCTGCTTCTGCTATATGAACGAAATCATTTGATAGCATAAGTTCATCCTCACTTTTGCACTTAACGATAAATAAAGTTTCTTCTGCCACCTACTTTCTTTTTACACTTACTAACTACTGCGTTTAGCACATGTTTAAAATTGCTTTTTAAAAACAATTTATTTTTCCAGTTTATTTGCCTTAATAAAAATACCACTGTCCTATGACGTATTCAAAAGAGGTTATCAGAGGTCATTTCTGATCTTCAGTTATAAGGGGTATTAATCTATTAATTTACTGACTGTACAAGCGTAGTTCCTTATACCTTCAGGGTAGAATTTAAAGTTTATTAGACATACTATTCAGAAGTACTCTTCTTATCATATTTTTCTTGCGTTTACGTATCTCATTTATTCCACTCTTCATTAGATCCGTCTCCGGGTATCTGCCATTTTTTAAATTAAACGATTATATCCTGATATCATGGCTAATAGTTTCTCTCGGGTAGCAGAAACCAGAGTGGTAGGCTGAGCCGATAATTTTAGAACTAGTAGTAGGTTACAAAGGAAGCGTCCAAAGTTTACCTTCAGCGACCGTGGGCAGATCGTTTAGTAGTAGATTGTGTTGTATTGTTCCTACTAAGTAGTCCCTACCAGCACTCCTATCACCCTCAGTTTGTCAGCCATTAACAGAACCCTTCTCACCCCTAGGGAGTAAGTATAAAATGACCCCCCCCCAAATACTATACCAGTTACTTATAGTAATAGTAAGCGTTACAGGTGCAACTCAGCAAAAAGTCAGGTAGTACAAATATGAGGTCTGTTAGAGATAAATGTAATGCTTTAAACAAACCTAGTCAGTTAAACTGACTCTGCTTTCGAGTACGATTTCAGCGAAAAAATGGATACACTGAGTTTTCAAAATAATAACACCCACGAAATACTACAAATTAATGTTAGCTTACCCTTGCCAGTGGTTCTGGTACGTAAGTCCTGTATGTATACTAATCTCTGTCGAATTTTCGAATGAAAGGAACTTCAACTCAACAACCACAGCCCTCAGGTTAACGAAACACCCATGACAGTCACAAGCACTCAGGAGCTCATGAGTGAAGGCACCTGCACCGTTTTAACAATTCGGCGTAATATATTCCGACTTGACGCGAGGTCCATCATCCGAGCATAACTAAAGTTCTATCTTCAAAAACCCGTTCGAAGAAAACTAGGGAGCAAAGTTACCTAGCTATGTCTGATGGAAGACGGTGGCGAACGGCACTTATCACTAGATTACTAACTTTTCTATCACGGTAATAACACACCTTCATCTTCAAACGTACGCTTAGTGGAGATTACGGGGCAGAGACAACCAGAAGCATCTAATGGAAACCAGGTTGACACTACTTTCCACTAAAACACTAACTATAATTAGTGATTTGAAAGACCATAGACGTAGTTTACTTATTATTTTTAATGTTTTTACGCTCAGCAGTAACTTGACAGAAGTCGTGGATATTTCTACGACAGTGACAGGATTATTGTCGACTTCTACAAATGGAAACCAAATCAGTAAAACTCTGCAGGCTGTACAAAGGAAGAGGCACCAAACCAACCAGATTTTCAACACTGGCAATGACATTAGACTTACCCAATGAAACAGGTGTGATCTTGTTTGCCTCCCAAAAACCATCTATCGTAAGAAACACACAAATCTTTATAATTATTATTCTGAAATTTAGTACAGGATTCACACCGTTTTACAGGCTTGGTTATTAAGATACATGAAGGTTAATTCTTGCACAAAGGAAGATCAAGCAATACTGGAATAAATGCATGAATAGCAACAACATTTACATTACATCGACTTATTGTGGAAGGTAATGAAATTTAGGATAGAAAAATGTCAACCATCACCTAGAGGGTACATCTAGTAAGAGAACGTTGAAAATCGGAAGTAACACATCAAGGTGTCATGAATAAATCACAAATACATGCTTCCCTTTTCAGTGTAAATTCTAGGTGATAATGTCAACATGACACCGCAGTTGAGAACTAAAAAGATGATAAAAAATAACAAGCATTTGGGCGAGAGGAAACAAATGACCAATTAAAGACACCTGTTTGCATTAAAAAACCTGAGGTGTATCTGTTGCGTTAAATAAACCATAGTTGTTATTCCTCTTTTCAATTCTGAACAACATCGATTAATACTAGGGATAACTATGATAGATTTCAGATTTACTCTAGGATAAAGAGCTCAGGAAAGTATAGTATAGGAAAATAAAAGGTATACTGCATCACCTCTAAGAGATGTATAGACATTACTAGGTTCCAGAGCACTATCTGTCAGGAAGGAAAACGTTCTATTACCTGTAGGTGAATAGTCAGAAAGCTCTCATTTCCAGCAGGTAATTTTTTAAAAGTAATACTAAGGAAGACTAAATGCCAGAGGGTCCATTGATAAATGTACCCAATTATTTAAAAGTTGTACAAAATAAGCTCTAGATACAGGCATTGTCTAAGTAGAGGTTTATTGTAAATCTAAACTGTAGCTGGGAGCTACATTGTTGTGTGCTTTCTGTTAACCGGTTCCAGAGATTGGCATAGCGTGAAACGAAGATGGAGGATTTTAATTTACTTGTGGTTTCTTCCATTTTTCTCAGAGAATTTTAGTTCAGCGAGTCATACTTACGTTTTCGAGCATATGTCAAGACATTACAATCTGTTGTAATCTCTTTGTGAATTTTTTTGTACAGTATCGTAAGATTAAGTTTAATCCTTCTGACCTACAAATGGTCTAATTTACAAGCACAATATCTATCATTATAGGGTCGGCCAGGTGTTAGTAGCCTAGTAAGATACTGTTAAACCTTCTCTATTTTCTGCCAATCTAGTGAACGCATACAACTATAAGTAATTTTGTAGCACTCAAGCAGAGGTCTGACACAGGTTCTATAAAGAATAACTTTAGATTCAATAAGATGATAGTTACGATGAATAACACCAATCAATCTGCGAGCTTTGGAAAATTGTAGTAATGCTGTCTCAATAAAAATCAGTTTTCAAGGATCTTCCTCCTAAATCACGGATACTACTTAGTTGGTGAAACTCATATCTACCAAAGTAAAGATTAATTTTTACGTTAGATCCCTCAATATGTAGGTACCCTGACTTTTGCGTGTTAATGGGAAGAAACCATTTATTACACCATTCACTTAGTTTATTGAGATTTCTCTGTATTATATCATCGACATTTCGACCTTCCTCTAGGTAGAATGTATAGGCAACTTCGAGGTCGTCCGTAAACATAAAGGTTTCACCCTCATGAAAAGTGATATATGTCACTAACATACAAAATAAATATTAAGTCCCATGGCTAAACCCTGGAAGACACCACTAGTGATATTTTGAGGACGTGAGAGATGTCCAAGTTTTACTAATTGAATGCGATCTTTCATAAATGAGGCTATCCAGTCATGCAACTTGCCAGTTATTCTGAAGGCCTTCAGTTCATATAAGAGAGATGAATAACGTACTTTGTCAAACGCCTTAGTGAAGTCGAATTATGAGGTAACAATTAGTTTTCCGTCATCCCTATCGTTTAGTATATAGTTAAAGTATTCTAGGTGGCAAATTATATAGGATTTCTTGGAGATGAAGCCGTGTTGGAAAGATATGATTAGTTTGCATATGACTAAGTGTGAATATCTTCTCTTATAGCTTTCATCATAGCTCTAGATAAAGGAGAAGAGTGATTATTTGGACGGTAGATTTCAATACAAAGCCTAGAGTCTTTCTCAAAGTGAGAAATTATATATGTGGTTCGCTACTCTTTTTTATGTAAGTTAAAAGATGCTGCACTCTTACATACACTTATAGCACTGTGTATGTCTTAGGCTAGTAGCCCACTTAGTTGATTGGTGCTGAACCCTGACCATGACGTCTCATATTGGTGTGCTTCTCTTCTTGATTGCATTGTCTGATTTGACTGCATTTGTGCGTTTTCTGATTGCGAGTTGACACACACTTCCAGAAATTGAAATTTTGTGTTGTAGCATATTTAGACCCTACTTTCTGGACAGGCGATAAGTAATCTATCCCGAATGGATAGGATAACATTCTTGTTTATTTCCTGTGATTGAAAATGTATTATTCTAGTTTTTGAGATAAATTTTATTTGAATAACTGGCGGTGACATTTGTTTAGGTAATAATGTAAATTTCCACAATTATTTTCACATAGAACTCATCCTCACCCAAACATTTGTTTCGAATTTTGACTGGCAAGTGTATGCGTATATAAACTAACCTCGACAGTCATTCTTGAATCCAAACTGCTTTAGTTTAGATCCTACATAGTTATCATGTTTCATCAAATTAGCCGGTATTCAAGTCTCTATATTACTAAACGAAAGTTTCAAATATCTTATAACATCTCTAACATTATTGATTGTAAACTCAAAACCATTTAGTTTATGCTGGTTGAAATTGCTGATCGTTCCTATACATGGACTGTTTCTGGTGAAAGTATGTGCATAGGATTCACTGGATACTTCATAGATTTTATTAGGGTTACTAGTCATTTTATTTTTGACATTCAAAATAATAGGAAGACTGAACTAAACACGAAGTTTTTCTGATAGTGGATTCAAAACAAGTTACTTTGTCAGGTTAGTTCTGATGTTTATTTCGGCTTCCAGTTCATTCATTTTCCTATAACTCGCTACATTTATGAATACTAAATGGATACTAAATTACGGAAAAGTCATATTGAACGGATAATCCATTTTGTAACTTCCTTAGTTTGTTTGTAAATGTAACAGGGATGCATTTGATATTTGGTATATATGGTTTAATCATCTTAAAAAGCGCAACACAGTCAAGACAAATTTATATTATGATAAAAAGTATCTAGTGAGTCATCAACATCGCAAGAGGAGAAAAATATGTCCCGATTCAAATCATGTAACAATTTCTCAATATGAGACCAGTTAATCTGAGTATAGTTTCTCCAAAAATCAAGAGGATTGTTTATTCCACTCCTGGTACATGAACATTAACTGATAACTAACTGGTAAATGACAACTTTGTGATCGCTGCCATGAAATTCAAGGCTAGTATTACCTGTATAGTTGGGGACATTATGTAAAAGGATTAGGTCCAATAAATTAAATTTGCGTGTAGCTCTACGTACTATACGAGTCCACGCACTAATTCCAAGTATTTTAAAGAACTTATCAAGGTGTGGAGGTCCATGTAAAGGGTTTCAAGTATCAGAAGGCTTATTTATGTCTCCTCCAATTAACTTGGTCACAGGCAGCAATGACATTGATATGAATAAATTAATTTAATCGTTGGGAAAAGGTATGAGTACATTAGGGGGTTATAAATACAAATTATCAAGTACTAGTGATGGGCACACTTGCCAATACTGACAAATGTAGCGTCATCTAAATGTTCACTGTCTTTCTGGCGGATAAGCAATAATTGGAAGTCGGATTAAACATACATTATACAACCTCCACCTTTTCCTGAATTTTAGATCTTTAGGGTATATGACTTTATTATCAGCTTAGTGTAAGGTAAGATATACTGAGAGTGCACCGAGTTTCTGTTATAAGGATACATCATAGGTTGACTAATTACATTAGGGATTTAAAATTAATGGTCTTGCTACGAAGAGAACTTGAGTTTAGTAGAATAGCAAAAAACTGTGTGCGAATAATGAAATTAGATAGGTTACGGGTTAGCTGAACTAGTGGAGTAATTTTATGAACGTTGTTTGGACTGAAAAAAAGATGGAGCACAGTGGAGTGGCAGCAATTAAACATTAGTCATAGGGTGGTCGATAGAAGATAATTTGACGCTTGGTAGGGTACCATCTATATGATGATGCGGGATAAGTGAAGACTGAACAAGAGCGGGTATGAGGCGGGTATGACAGGATAAGGAAGAGGCAGACTTTGGAGACTCATTGTATGTACGAAATGCTAATTTTTTTGTTGAGGTTCCATCTGAGTCCATTCGGATAAGGAGTAGCATGGATAACGGCTCAAGTGAAAATCTAATAGATTGTAGGCAGATAGACAATAATTATACAGGGGCACATTGTCTTTAAATGCCATAGAGACATTGCCAAGCAGCCCGTGAATATGATGTACGAAAGTTTGAGTACCTTATAGTTGACTAGATGAACATTATTTGCACAATACGCAGCGATAAGAGTGGCTTTCATGCCAGCTTAACCCTAGGAAAGTCATGTCAGTAAGCTTCAGAAGTTCACGTTTTCCTACTCATCTTAAGAAGCCAAGTTTAACCTGCCTGACGGGCGCTGAATTTCAAGATTTTAAGTATTTTGCTAAAGCTCTGCATATGTGGTACACAGATAAATGTGATCTATATGGCCAAATTCAATGTTGCAAAAGTTGATACAGGTTACTCCCTAATAAAAAGCACCGCTTACAGGCATAACATTTCCCAAAAACTTTCTATGACTAGTTTCTCTGAAACTGGCTACCCAGTCTATCTGAGCTCGACTCACAAGACGAAATTCCCAAACTGACTAAATTGGTGGTAATTTGATAATTAGATAACTTAGCCTGCAGTAGAGTTACTTAGTGTTGTTGTATGCTTTAGACGCTAACCAAACGGACCACTTCCTAGATAGACAGCGTATTACTATCACCTCAAAGAAACAAGATCTAGGTTTACTTCAACCGACAAGTTAGACACTAGGGAGAAACACCAGGAGGACTCTGCAAAATGCATATATCAAGCCAAATAGACTTCGTTTGAAGGTGGATATGTTGACACCAGAATTATTTCTGACAGTGCTTGAAATGTTTACTCGATCAAACCTGGAAACACATAATATGGTTGCCCCTTCTATTCTCAGAAAGTTTATTTCTTGGAGGGAGACAGTACAAGGTCAGGTCAAAAAGTGAGTAGCTGGAATCAGAAAATGTCAATATCCTGACCGACTGCTCTAAGTGAGGTTATCCCGCCTAAGTTACAAACAATTAAGGAGTGATTCGGTTGCGATCTGCAACATCCCAAGCACACTCGGACACACAAATAATGGCATACCGGCCGTACCGCGTACTCTTACACCGCGAAGAAACCTTCTGACCACTTCCTGTCAGAAGGTACGAACACAAGTAGAAGAGGCCAACTTCTCACTTTTCAGGGTTCGCTCTGACTGGAGTACATTACTTAATGCAGACACTACACCCCAACATCCGAATGTTTCAGAAGAAAGTATGCCGATTATATGTTTCATAACTGTACACAATTAACGCTTTTGTTCGTCCCGTTCTATTGACAGAAAATGACAGAAATTGACAGAAAGATTATTATAGAATAAGTTTTTATTTTTTCCTCGTGAAACAGGAGACAGTGGAGCGCGATACTAATAATTCAAACATGCAAAACTTCTCAACATTCAATGTAAGATAATAGGAAATATAATCCCTATGCAGAACAGGGAAGTGAATGAATACTTGGGTTTTGTTGTTTCGGCGTATGGTTAAGGTTTGAAGTCAACTCTTAATTAATCAACCTAAGTTGCTACATATCAGCAGCCTACTTGAACTGGGGTTGAACACAGTTTACAGGTTTCGTCAGCTCAGACATCCTATCCCGTAGCACCATGACCACTATACCGCCATCTTAATCCCATAACTCTTCTAATGTTAGTCTGTCACCCTATTTTTAACTCTATGGTGACCTTAACCATTAAACTCGAATGCTTTAAACTGTGAACAGGTACATTTCAACTTACGTGTATATATAAGGGAAAAGATAATAACGTAGGAAAACTTTGAGAGGAGAGAAAACTTATTGGACATTAAAAAATAATGGAAAAGATCATTAAAAAGAGTAGCTAAAACTGCATGGAATGGATCAGTCGTGTAGCTAAATGACTATTATTGTGAAAATCAAAGAAACGAAACCAAAACTAAGACATTTTCACTATAACAATCAAGAACCAGCTCCAAAACACCGAGACATGGGATAATGAAACCAATTCGTTTACAGTAGCTTATCGAAAACGACTATTGACCAGACATCGGGTAATTACTGTTTTAAGAATCTAATATGGATTGAGCGGTTTTGTATTGTGATTCTAACTTTTTCCGAGTAATCTATGATATATATACTAAATTAAAAATAATTATCTGTTCGAATGTGAAAAGGCAGCAGAAATGAACTGGCTTCTTTTGGTTTTTGGTCTTCCTTGGATGACTATTCGAATTCTCCGATTTTCTTTGTGAAAGTGTTCATTCCAACGCTTGCCAGCTCCTATTTGTTTCTTATTGACCAAAGAATATGTTGACTTTAGTAATACATATCATAGGATTAAAGTGATAATCCTCCATTTTGGATCTGCATAGAGAAAGACAATTATAAAGCTAAACACGAGTGGTCGGGTAAACAAAATATCTTCGATAAATGACGGCACAGTGCACATATTCAAGCCCCTTTAAAGGCCGGTAACCATAATAGTCATCTGCGCATATAGTCGTTCCTAGGAGAACGAAAGTTTAAACAACCGTAACAGACATTGTAGCCATTATATTTGGAACACATTAGAAACGTCCCTTGCGAGAAGATCTGTCATAAATGTCGAAAACCTAACAGTTGGATTAAAGGGATTAGTACTTACACATTCAGTTATAGTGCTTCTCCATCAATCAAATTTCATTTCTTTATGGCTGTTTCATCACTTTCAGACTTTTATCAAAGATAACTAGGGTCTCAATGTCATTTTACATAAAATTTACGGCAGTGCTGATGCCACTAAGCTCACGACACTTCGCTTATATTCACTAGTGTCGATGCCAGTGTTACAGGTGATTGCGACATCCATAAACAACTAACATCGACATTTGCCACATTGTTAATCAAAAGACACGAAAAAAAACAACTTGTTCAAGCTGACCTTTCTTGCCAATACCTGGAGCAAATTAAGGTGACGCCATCGCGAGTATCACTAAAAAAACAGTGTTGAAAATTGCAGTCAACTGGCCTGACGTAGGAATTGTAAATTATAATATACGTACGACCCTGAAAAAATAATCCCTGTTCTCAATGGTTCTCCCAAGTTCACCAGCAAAGTTTAGCTTCTCCGAAAGGCTCTTAAACAGTATACTAAAAGATACATTCGAATTGTGACTGAAACAATAGACAATATACACTGTTACCAGCGTATATAAAAGCCTGTACTTGATACAAAAAAGGCTTCATTAATCAGTCAATAACCAAGAAGATTAGTGCACACTCAACAGCCCAAGTATTTAAACATTCTGGCATATAGATGTTTTGGACCGTCTTAAAGTGTGCCGCGTATTCTAGTTTAAAAAGGTTGATCAGTCATGTTAATCTAATATATCCACTTTATTTTTTATTATCTTTGTATATTATTAGTAGTACAAGCATATTGTTCAAATGTACTTTTCTCATCAGCTAACCTTACCTCAAGGTCACTTCAACTACAGTTCAAGGCCATCCCTATAGTCTAGTCCAAACGTGCATTGGATGTATAAATGTTGTTTCCTGCACTAAGTTAGAATTTACTTGCTGGCAAAGGAAATACAATTACTCAAGTACATTTCTTTTAGTTGTATGTTATCTGTTTTGATGCTTCCAAATTGAAATTTATGCAGTAAACAAAACCGGTAGTCTCACAGCATTGGGTCTGGATACTGCGTGACATAATGATTAAAAAAACATCATTTGTCTCGCCCGCCACACAGCTTACTGTTCGGTCCCTCAAAAATACTAAATATGAACCGTGCACCTGATATTTTATCGTACCAATAATTCATATAAGTATTTGTCGCTCCAGAACTGCAGTTTATGAACATAATGTATTCAGCGAAGAGTTTGCGTAGATTATTTTATTTGTTGACTGGATCGGTTACACTAATTATGTACTATTATTGACATTACTCTTGAGTTATTGACGTTTCCCAGATAGTAGTGATGTTTGTTTTGGGATTCCTTATTTTCAATGTGCTGTTTACTATAATTGTAATCTCATTGGCCTTGTTATCCCGTTTATAGTCATGTCAATAGTTACCAAATATTTTGTACGTTTGCAGTCTATAAAACAGTGTAGTGTGAATTGCAGTACAGTATACTCGACTTTTAATAAGCAAATGGACCTAGTATTCAACAGTTGTATCTCATGAAACAAAACTATGCCATCTTAATCTGAGTCGGAAATATGATTCCACAAGGCAAATCCTACCTCCAATTAGCCGAATACACGTATCTGTGCTTGGTAAGTGGGTCAAGCTAATTACCTGATACAGACCATTCCCTAAAATGCCTTACGAAAGTTCCTTGAAGTCAAAGTGGACAGATCTAGCAAACTGCTTTTAGCTGCCTATTGCTGGTATTTCTCCACAAGTTTTGCCATGAGTGAAGAGCTTTAATTTGATGTATGTACTTCCATGGCACTTCTAACAACTCATTGCCATAAAACCTATTAGTCAACAGAGTGAAATTCCACCTTTATTGTCATTCAGTGTTATTTATGTGTATTTCGATTGTTTCATTGTACATCTTACCGATATTTATTAGTAAGCAAGCTTATTTTAAACTTGTTGGTCACAAAACGTTGTTTTTCCCTTCGTTTATGTTCGATTATGAGTATCAGGTCCTAATTTTGCCACCTTGGCTTTATTTGACTTTAATTGCATATGCTTTCCGATGAAGTAGGTATCATTAAATAAAATATGATTGAAATCTTTAATAGTATCTGATTATATCATTTTGGATTCAAAACATTTAAACCACTTGATTGCTTTTACATTGGCTACACAATATTAAAAACCTTGTTTATAACCGTTCCCTTTACAGTGAACTGGTTCGATATGACCACTAGCTTTTTGAAGCATTGTTCCCTAAAATATACAATTGGTAGTATGTTGAATTATATCTAAAAGTATTTTTCATAAGAGAATACAGTCGTTTCTCTCTAAAACTAGTAGACTCATGCACATAATGAGGTATACGTTTACGTATCAAGCATTTCACAATTGTATTTTAACATACCACATTCAAAGATCATATTTTGCTTATGAATGGAAAGTAGCAATATGCAATATATTACTTGCATCTTGATGCATGATTGTATATAGTATATCTTAAATTAACTTGTCTGAAATACCAGTTTCCTTTTTCTAGGTCGTTCATTCTCCTATGATTATATCTGTGATCCATTATAACCTTTATATACCGGCACTTCCCGTTTCATTATAAAAGAAACTCTCCAAGACAATGATGGGATTAAGGTATCTGACTTCTGGTATATTGTCCAAATCGCTGACTGCATATTCATGTAAGAGCAGACTCTTTTCTGCAGATTATCGACTCTCAGGATTATTTACACCTGTTTCGTGCCCACCACTAGCAAAGCTTTCCACCTTGTTATACAATACGCATGCTTTTACACCAGTAATACGTGTTCCGTGTCGCTATAGTACTATATTCAGCGATTATCCAAGTGGTATGTTATGGGAAGGTGTAACTGGACCAAAAGGTGGATCAAAACGACGTGCAAGAGGAAAACGCAGAGTTACAAGACCAAAAATAGATCTTCATAAGGGTCAAAAGCTAGGTGTTGGCAAAGCTAGTATTATATGGCCTGGTCTTAATGCCGATTTATCCTCAACTATCAAGAAAGTAAGTATTACTGAGAAGCACTACAAAACTATCTATTGTTTAAGATACTTGACTATGCTTGTAAATGTCGATGACAATTCTTAATAGCTGTTGGAGAATTGTCAGCAAGGATTATCTTTTGCATTCCGCATATTCGCTAAACAGAGGTAAACAATTCTCTAAGATCCATTGTTCTTCTGTTAAACAGCTTATTATAAAATCTGACCTAGTAGTTTCATTTTAAAAACCCATTATATACTGTTGCCTACAGTCTACATTTAATGCACTAAAATACGTCATAAGTTACAAAATACTGTATGATACACTTATTTATTGTTTTACAATTTTTTGATATAAACTGTTGCGCTTAAGTCAGTCAGTTACAACGTAGAACTTGATACATTCGTACGTCAGTTCAAGTTGCCATGTCCCGATTAGCAGATAGAGGTTACATTATCGGACCGAATCCCTGAGTACGGGAGGTAGTAACAGAGTAAGTACTAATGGAAACGTATAGAGATCGGATATAAGATTTGAGAAAATATGATTCAGTGAAAAGAAAATTATGATCAGCTCAGAAACTTACAATTTTGAGGAAGACTGAGTGGATGCACCTGCGCCATTGACAACGATTTTCAGCCATATCACCTAAAGTCTTGAACCATTTGTTACGATTATCACACGGACCCCATCCAGGTAGTCTGCATTTATTAATATGGCTCAGCCTAATTGTCAATGACTTCATGGATTGGTGCCATGTTTTCATTTGGCCACCCCTAGCGTTGCATTTAAATTGATACAAATCTAAAACATTAAAACCTACTTTCTATAATCTAAAATTGCATTTGAAGTTTCTAAGTTTCGAATAATTTGAACGTCAAATATGTTGTGTATGATAAGTTTTTATCTCTACAAGTACTGTTTCTTTAATGATGGTGTTACTCTGACACTATGTTAGGGCTCACTAACCGCTTCAGTCGGTAAGTTATGTATAACATAAAACCTAGCACTTGTATGTGTATCTGTCGAATTTGCCACTCCAGCACAACGAAATGAATACCAAAGTAGAAATAGTAACATCAATGGCAGTAAAAAAGATTAAACAGAGAATTTGATTCACAAGGAAAGAATTAATTCACTTAAGGTAAAGTATATAAAAACCACATAGCTTAATATTTAAGACAACGGTGACTTCTACTAATGTGGTGTTAATCTTGCGGTGCCATAGAGGTATGGCAACATGAACTGATGCACACATGTGCCAGGTTCCATGCTGATCATACATACATTCATACACACCTGATCACTACTCAGCGTGATTACCGCAATTAATGGCTGGAGACCCTGGATGGCATTGCTCATAATCGATCACAATGGTACAAGTGTTCTCATTCTTTATCTTCATCTAGATCTTCCGTTCTGTTACTCTTTTATATATACCTTGGTTTTATTCCTCTTACTGTCGTGTTATTCTTGTAAATTTTATCTAGTGCTAATGTGGTATGGCAACTTGAACCTATAAGCATATATATGTCAGGTTCTCCGTTGGTAATTATCGACTGATTCTAAGTAAGGTCACTCAGTGTCTCAAACCATTAGTTACAATAATTGTTTACACCCGAACCAAGTGACTTGTATCTGCCTAGACGGATCAACGATTTCGTGAACTCACACCACATTTATCTCACTCTAACCTAACACCAATCATCAGTGGCGTACATCATATCTATTTCAAAAACCTCAGTCATTCAGGATTAGCAACTTAATCAACTGGTTTTCCATCTTTTCGTAGCACTCTTTGTTAAAATCTAGCATTACTCACTCGATAATTTCAACAAATATGAGTAGTGTTCCGAGGACACCTATTATAAAATAATGTTAACCTACTATTGTCATCTACTTTTAAGTGGCACTTTTCATGTGTGTATTGTACAACATTGGATCTCTACTCAATATATTCGCTCTTCGATCTGCAAACAAACATGTCTTCTACGTCGTAAGCGATGTAAGTTCATAACAGGTATAACGCAACTTAACGGTTTTTCCGTTTATTGACAGATTTACTTCAAAGATATCTAAGTTACTAGTATTTGTTCATAGATGTATTCGAAGCGTTGCTCGTGTTTGCTGGGACCACCGAGTAAGCAATACTTAGGTTAGGAATATAGTACTAGGTAAATATGGTAAATCGATTTGTGAAGTAGAAGTCTTCATCAGCTGAAGTCGTTAGGACATATTCTACATATGTCCAGCCACGGTCTATCTAGGTGAACAATACTGTGTGGTGAGTAGGCTTAAAAAAAGATAGGGACACCAAACCAAAACATGCTACTAGTCTATAAAGTCGTTATCAAATAAGGCTGAGCCATGTTAATAGGTGCAGAATACCTGGTTGGGGTCCGCATGATGATGGTAACTAGTAGTTCGAGATTTTGGGTGACATGGATCAAAATCGTTTGAAACGGCGAAGCTGCATCCATTCTTTGTCCTCCTCCGAATTCTAAGTTTTTGAATTCACCATAATTTTTTATTTTACTGAATTATGTTTTCTTAAATCTTATCTTCGATTTCCAATTCTCTCTATTAATACTAACACTGTTATCACCTCCACTACTCTGGGATTTGATCCGACACTTTCATTTCTTTCTGCTAATTGGGGCATGTCAACTTGAATTGATGTACTCACGTACCATGTTTTACGTTGTTACTGACTGCTGACTATTACTTAATAGGAAACTATCAACAAAAACTCAAATAACCCACGACATTGTAGAGAAAATTTGTAACTCACGGTGTTTTAAACCTGTGAGGTCCGGATTGACGATAAAATCTCTGCATATTATCCGGTACGTGCGACATAGAACATGAAGCGATTCGTGGTATATGTAAGTAACGTTGTTGCTGTGGACGATCAAATAGAGTCATGCTAGCATTCACGTAATTTCAAAACAAAATCATCTAGGAGTGTTGACCAGTAAAATTCCTGCCAATTTTCAGATCACTACGGCGCTAAATATCGCACTAGTTTCTCAAGAAACATAAAGCTAACATAGTTTCTCACTCTTGAACTATGTTGCTACTAATGCTTCTATTAATTTACACTACTTCATGGATAAGATTTAGCCTAATATTTTGTCTTTGTGAAATACATTATATGTTTCAAGCATTACTAATGCTTTAGGTTCACGATCTGTTTCCTTCGATTTAATTAAAGAGAATCTTTGCTTCTCACATTGAGTAATTCAGCCAAACACACGTTAGACAGTGCATTAGACACTTATGGCTAAATATCTACATCGTTTTTTTCATTTTCAGGGATCGTTTCGTAATACTGTGCCAACCGTAGTACGTTTTACTTATCCCTCAATGGGAATGTGAATAACCATGCTAACAAATCTGACAGAAATGTAAATCTACCTAACTTACTCTTTTTAACAGTGTGAATTTCTAAAATCGAGGAATAATAAACTACCAAGAAGCGATTGATATTTATATTTACACTCACTAAAGCTGACGTAATTCAAAGTTTCTTGTACCCAACCATTTGTAGTGTCATTAAAACTATATTCGCTTTAGTTTTCTAGTTAATTGTTACTTATTTTCAGGGTTAACTTGAAGCTACTTACATAATATTACTAATAATGTTGTTTAGAGGATAAATAGACTATAACAGGAATATCATGTCTTAATTTGTATCATTATTATTAAAGTTGAAAGGAAATCAGGTGTATTACTGTAGGTGAAAAAAAACCCAGCTCCATTACAGGACATTTAAAAAGTATTCTTTAGTTTGTTGTGTCGTGTGCACATTATTCTTACGAGATCTAGTGTACAGTACGTAATTATTAAAATAAAATGTGAAGTGGAATTCATACTCTTTTACTTAATAGTCGAAAGCGAGGATTCCAACCACATCTATTACTTCTCCCAAACCGTATTGAACTGTATCACAGACCACCGATGTGTATTATTACGTTCATGATATATATTGCAACCAACAAAATAAAGTTTGTAAATTCTCTTCCAGTTACTCGTGACTAATTTTTGGAGGGGTCCCCAGAGTTCTTGTGATTAGTTGTGACTCATGAAGTTCAGTCATACCACAATCGAGGCACATACCATTGATAGGATCGGATGATTACCATATAGCATTGGATACTACTAAAGTGGTTTCAAGACATTATGCTTACTGCAAGGTCTTAGATTCGATTTATGACGTAATCATAGAGTTGTAAACTGGGCTAAATTCCGATTTTTAATGGTTCTATTGAAGGTAGTTCATAATTATAACTAAAATTTAGTAACAGAATTTTATTCCACTATTTTATTTTAGATTCTTGTTTATCAAAAAGATGTTTAAAAATGTTCATTGTAATTGATCTAAAAAATATCTCATTACTTTTTTTCGCATAGGGCAAGTATAACGAAGGGTATTTTAAAAGTCTGGAGGCGTTTCGTAATAAATCTGCTATTAAAAAGAAACGCGCGAAATTGTCTCCTATAGAACGTGGTTGGACAGGAAGTCGATTGGGAGGACAGTCTGTTGGTCCCCCAACACCAAATCTTACAGATTTTGATTGTCGTGTCATTGAGTCGAAAGTAAGCTTTTTTCAAAGAAATAATTATATCATAATTGGAAATGATTTGAATTATTCCGTTTTCGATATTTAGAACTGAATTAAGATATATTTTATTAAATCAATCCACCCAAGATGTTAATATTTCAACAAAGACCGATCAAAAATGCGATGATTTCAACGGTTACTAATAATAATCAAAATGTAACCGTTGACCAAGTTAGTGGTTATCAAAATTCAGTGCCTTATTGGGTAGCTTGTTGTATGTTTCAAGTAAAACGTACTACGTTCGAGTTTTTGTACGAGTATCGACTTCTGGGTGCAGGTATATTTAACCGACTAATCTTAGATAGGACAAGGTGTTCTAAGTCCCACTGCCAGACCAATAATTTTATGTTTTCGGAATGTATCACAGTCAACTTTTGTCCCACAAATAGCAACTTCCCACACTTAACCTAACTAATTCTGTCTTTTTGTATAACTCATCAAGCATTTAGGTTTGGTTTAGTGTTATTTAAGGTATATTGTGTTTCTTGGATCTCGTATGTGTATGTTGTAACCTTTGGTCGGTCGATTTCTTATTGATGAAACCTCAACTAACCAAGAGACACTTAACCTTAGTAGATGATTGAATAATATACGATCTTTAGCAACAACTGCATATTTTTAGCCTGATTTCTTTAACCTCAAGCCAGCGAAGGAGAATGACGAACACTTAAATGAGCCAACAATTCAGTAACAGGGATTAAAGGTCATTTACTTCACACACCATTTCATATATATACAATGCAGCAGACCAATTGGAATAATAATATCAATACAACAAAAGAATAATAATGATAGAAAACTGACATAAAACGTACACTTAATTAGTCGTAGATCGTTAGTGGCAAACGATGAATTAACGCTTAATAGGTCAAATGAAAGGTTAGAACGATGGGAAACAAAGAAAATAGAAACAAAATGTTTACCTAATATGCAGTCGAAATTTATGAGATAATCTTCCGGAAAGTAGTTTTTGATATTTAATTATTCTTTTTTGACTATTTATAACAATGTATCTGCTACACTACACCAGCCCCGACAGTAGCTCGCTACCTTGACATGGTGTCGGGCTTGCCTATCGTGATGACCCAACTGAGCTATATTGGCTAGAACGCATGTTCCCCTAGGTCCTACCATGCCAAGCAGGTCTGTTGGAGAGCGACAAAACTAAAGGCAGCAACCTAAGATCTGAGGGCGAAGTCGTACTGTTGACTGCAGCGAGATGTAACAGCAGTAAGGTGTTTCCCTCAGATAACTGGCATCTGCAGTGATGCTGCCTTCTCAACGGAAGGAAGAGGTTAGAGGTCACACCAACCAAAGGAGTACCAAATAATTACATTAACCTTATACAACCTCTCTACTCGAACACCACATGTCGAGTCATAGCTTATAGCGAATTGTCGTCGGAATCGATTACTTCAAATGGTGTTCGTTAAGGTTGTCCTCTTTCCCCGTTTTTATTTAATTTTATCATCGACATGCCTTTAGAATTAACATTTTTATCGTCCGACTTCTCTGGGGTTGACCTCCTTCCACAAGATAAACTTGTTGACGTAGAATATGAAGATGATATAGTTCTATTGGGTAAAGACACTGACAAAATACAGAATCTTTTGACTACCTTAAACATGAATGTAAGCATATTTGGGATGCGATTCTCCCCATTTAAATGCAAAATGTTACTTCAGGATTAGCTTGAATCTGCACCGAAGTTAGTGATAGGTAGCGAAGCAGTTGAATGTGTTAACCGCTTCACTTATCTTGGAAGTCTCATCAGTCCTGATAGTCTGGTATCTGTCAAAATCTTGGCTCGTATGCAGAAGGCCTGAATTCGCTTTTGGCAGTTTGCGTCACTTGTGGCGTAGGCGAAACATTCGTCTACTGACGGAAGGACGCGTTTACTGCACTGCAGTTCGATCTGTCTTACTTTATGAATGTGAAATATGGCCAATTAAGGATAGAGGATATTTGTAGGCTTCTAGTATTCGATCATAGATGTCTTCGAAGCATTGCTCGTGTTTATATGTACCACCGAGTAAACAACGAGTGGGTTAGGAATAGAGTACTGAGTAAATACGGTAAGTCTGTTGATGATGTAGTAAATCATCAGCTGAGGTGGCTAGGACATGTGTTACATATTCACAACCACTGCCTACCCAATGAGCAATGTTATCTAATGTGGGAGTAGATTGGAAGAAAGCTAGGGATAGCCAAACGAAAACATGGCACCAATCCATGAAGTCATTGACAATTAGGCTGAGCCATATTAATAAATGCAGACTACCTGGATGGGGTCCGTGTGATAATCGTAACAAATGGTTCAAGACTTTAGGTGATATGGCTGAAAATCGTTGTCAATGGCGCAGGTGCATCCACTCAGTCTTCCTCCAAATTGTAAGTTTCTGAGCTGATCATAATTTTCTTTTCACTGAATCATATTTTCTCAAATCTTATATCCGATCTCTATACGTTTCCATTAGTACTTACTCTGTTACTACCTCCCGTACTCTGGGATTCGATCCGACAATTTAATCTCCATTTTCTGATTGGGGTATGGCAACTTGAACTGATGTACGAATGGACCAAGTTCTACGTTGTAGCTGACTGATTGACACTACACCGGTACGACGAAGTCAAGTTATTATGATGAATATCATAGTAGTTGTTTTTTATTAGGATCAGCGTAGAATGATTTAGTAGTGACGGTTTCCGAAAATGGAATGGATTCACGTAATAAGTAGTACAGGGAAATTCTAAAACCTGGAACCTAAGAGAAAGACTTTGAATTCATCTTCAGTTTTCAGCCATGTCACCTAAAGTTTCCAGCCATTTGTTATAATCGTTTCATAGACCCCAATTTCAGTCTCCATTTACTAACTTGTCCCAGACTAGCAGTCAGTGACTTCATGAACTGATGTTCCGTTTTGGTTTTGCTAACCGCAACTTCCTTCCAGCCTACTTCTACGCCAGCTAACATCATGCATTGTGATAGGTGACAATGTAAAATGCTTTATCTAAAATAGCAACTGTCGACTTTTGTCGTCTCACAAAATAAGATCATTGAACCAATTAAGTAGCCGTTTACTATTTTGATGATCAAAGTTTTGTTCGTGATCTAATCTCTCGATAAAAGCAGTCATAATTGCAGTACTGAAGTATTTGCTGAAATCTACTCGTAAAAATTAAAAAAGTGACGCTACTTTTTGTTGCCGTTTGTATTGCGAATTGTTTATTGATAACGAAAGTTGGACAAAAGCTAGTTATTTTCATATTTTTAGGTTGTTGCTACAATGACGGCAACAAAAGGGCGTTATCGCCGATTTTCAGTTCTTGTTGCAACTGGTAACGGACAAGGTTTGTGTGGTATTGGTAAAGCAAGAGCTCTAACTTTAACGTCTGCTGTTCGACGTGCTAAATCACGTGCTGCTCAGAATATTATGTCTTTTGAACTTAAAGAAGGAAGGACATGTATGTTTTATTGATTATACGTATATTCTTCTATAATCTAATTTACTAGGCATAAATTCGTGTGGTTGGCTTTGATCAATATTGCATGTATCAGAACTAGTTAGAAAGTCGAGTACAGAAAGCTAATACATATTACAAACGGTGGCCTAAACTGAAGTATAAAATTTGTCACAAACATTACGTTTTACAACCTTTGTGATCATTATTCAGTATCCCAAAAAATCTGTGCAGTACTTCAAATGAAGTCAAGCATTTCACTAGTCATGTTATAATAACTACCGTCCCACTCCCAGAAACCATCTTAGTATTTGTATAAAAGAAAGAATGCTATAAGATCCTTACTAGTTTGATTCTAGATTATATGTGAAGTGAGTTGTCAGGGGCGACGTATTTATGGTTCGCCACTTGAAATTGAGCCACTTCATTTGAAACTCGACCCATCATTCTGTCTTTTTTTGTTTCACCAACTGAATTGTTACGCTCTCTCTTACACAATAAATTCTTGACACTACACATTAATTTGGTTGTATTACCGTTACAGTCATCAGTTAAATGTAGGTTATCATTTCATACTTAATACGAACAAGATATTTGACACCAGCTTGATCTACCGAGCCTCATGGTTTTTGTTGAATTTATTACAAAGGTAATATTTCATTGCAGTATAATATGTACAGACCTTTTATTGGAACTAGTGACTGTTGAAGGATGTAGTAAATTCATGACAAAACCCCTCCAATTAAACTTGCAAGGTCATACTTTATGTATTTTAAATAAATACTTATCATATTCAAAGGATAAGTGCTCAGTTCATGATTAACTTAAGGTCTAGATGAGAATAACGCCAGTTTACGTGCTTTATTGTAATTGATTCTGAACCATATCATCTGATGTCTTCAACTAATGATTGAGCGGACACCCACTAAGTAATCTGTATCTACCAATACGGCCCAAACTTGCCGTCATTGACTTCATGGATCAGTATCAAGTTTTAGTTTGGTCGCTCCTGATTTTCTTCCCATCTACTCTTCCAGCAACCAACAAAATATGTATACATGATTCATAAAAAGATGTCTACGTTTCAATCAGTAGGTACTGGGTTCAATTCTTAACCTTGTTCAGACAGATACAAGTATATTGAGTCGAATAGTTCTATTTGCTAAGAATTGTGTTTGCCAGATTTCACTGCCAACCATAATACAACGTTATTGGAAAACCGAACTTTAAAGTCAATATTTCATTAGATGTAGATAATTCCTTAGTTATTCGAATACTTAATTACTTTTTTGTAATCAACCTTACAGTATGGCATGTTGGACATGTTTGTGAATGGAACAGCAAAATTTATGCATCTCCTTTACCTGAAGGTAAGTTTTTAACGGTGATTGCTCTATTTTTACAATTTTTGAATTTAATCATCTACCACAATGGAATCATGAAATGTTGGGCGAGATTTCCATCTCATATGATGATGCTTTTTTTAGGTAGGTGGCTTAACCATGAAGCTCTTTGTATATTACTATTGCTTAGTTGTGATCGGATTATATCAATCAAGTTGTAATACAAACACCAGTTTAAGTGACTTTGTACCATGTACATCATATTTTGGGAGTTTCTAGTAAACTGAAAGAAACCTAGTTATCATGCTGGTTAGCACATTTATTTGCAAAAGGTACCTGAAACATAAGGGACCGATGCTCTCTATCGAATCCAATTGTGAAGCATCCAGTTTTATTGTTTGAAATGTTACCGTGGAGCTACATAATGTGGATGCTTATTATATTGTCAAAGAACTTGCCACTACCAAAGTATTAGATTCTTTAGAACTATTGGCTTGATTTTGCTAATGCAATTGGAATGTGATTTAAATGTGCACCATTGATTGAAAGCCGAACGGTTTAACCAATACAAATCGTGTTTGACCATATTTAATTGTTCACTTCCTCATCTTCATTAAAAACAGGGGCAATTGATTGTTTTTGGTTATCAACTGGCAAAACAATAGCGACTAGTTCCGCAGTGAGGAAATTATATATTCAGTTTTGTTTACTAGGACTACGTGCTTACTCTCGTTGCAGTGTCAGTAAATAGCTTTCTTTTACACAACGTTGGGGGGGGGGAATTACAAATATGTTTCTTCTGTAGTCTTTAATGTTAGTGAGAGTAAGTCGTGATTCAATTTGAGCATCAGCATAATAGGAAATTTAAAACTAATAGATTAGTAACTATATGAAACATTATTGCATCTACTTAATGTCTCAAAACACTAGTTGCAATAATCGAACGTACCTCAATAATGTAGTTTGCACTTGTTAACATGGACGAGTCAGTAACTTCATCGACTAACGTCATATCTTGGTTTGGTCACATCTTTCTTCCAGTCTATTCCTAATCAAATTAACACCACGCGTCAAGGTAGTTAGCAGTCTAAAGTGAGCCATACATCCCATAATTACTTCACTCTATAGAATAGATATTACTAATAATAGGATGAATTTGTATATTCCCATTGATTTGTTATAGACTGAAGCTGGTCAATCACTGTTGCTATATGTGTACGTACGTACGAAGTTCTGCGTTGTATCTGTCTGTTGCTATATGTGCATCCTGAGCGGATTGCCTCGATATAGCGATTATTCACAAGTATTATTTAATTTGTATTGTGACTGGCAAGTGGAATATTACTAATAATGTTACATGGATGGCGTTATATCTTTAAACTGCTACTTAAGAAATCCAGTGGTTCGTTTTCAACTTCAATTTCTAAAAAGAGACTAAAACAAAACAGCCGCTTTATGACACGTTACTCAATAGTTCTACAGCCGAAGAATATTAATTCGTGATGAAAATCGCCTTCAAACTAGTTAGTGCTTAAACGTATAAAAACTAACATTCTTTTCTAAGCAGCACAACTAATTAAAATCCTAAGGCTAAAATAATTTCCCATCATTCTATTGTTTATATGTTCTAAACAAAACATTATCATAATTTTTTTCTCACATTTTATTTCTAAGGTGCTGGTTTAATATGTCATCGTATGATTAGAACATTGTGTAATGTTATTGGTATTAAAGATATGTATGCTAAAGTTGAAGGTAGTACAACAAATTACCAAGCAATAGCTAGAGGTTTTTTACGTTTATTAGGTCAACAGGTATGTGTTTTCATTTTATATGGCATTTTTTCCACTAGTTTATGTTTGTGGTATAACTTCGTCATTCACAATGAGAGGCGGGATATCTGACCGTTAAATAAGGGATGAGTATACTGCTCAGCAATCCTGTAGTTGTGAGTCTTGATCTATGGGAGTAGAAAAGATGCGTACGCTACAGATCTTTTTTCTCGAACTTGCGTATTGTAAAACGATCGAGTGAGCAATGCTGGGGTTAGTCACGTAGTACTCTGAAAGTTAGTAAGTCTGTTGGAGACTTAATCGGCTAAGGTAGTTAAGATATGTAATATGTATGCCGAACCCACCGTCTACCGTGATACATAATGCTATCTGATATAGGAGTGTACAATACAAAACTGACACCAGGTCAACAAGCCATTGACTGTTGATCTGAATTGTATTGATAGATACATAATACCTGATTGAAGTCTGTTTAATTATAGTAATGATTAGTTGAAGACTTTAGGTGACTTAGCATAGATGTTTGGAATTTCGGTTTTATTTTCCTGACTCATTCTTTCGGAGTCATATCTATGCCTAATCTTTTGCACTAAACCTGATACTACTACTCTCATTGTTTCGCTTTATATTCCGATATAACAATATGGTATGGTAACTTAAATTGATAAACATTTTATGTCAGATACTACGTCGCTTTTGATTGATAATGCATTTATGATTGGTCGTTTTATTGAATCGGAACTACTCATTAGTGCACTATGATATTAATTACTGACTGAAGCTAAAATTGATTGATTCTACCATAGAGCGCTAACAATGGTACATTGGTTACATATATTCTGTCTGTAAAATATTGCCTGGTAAAAACACAGGTTTAGTTCCTACTGTTTTTCAAACTTGTTTCATTTTACGAAGACTGTCTCCAAAGTGTCTGTCGTTTAGTTCGCAAATAAAATCTGAGTCCTGTTTTTTTATTTAAATATAAATCCGTTGTGCATACCTCAATCCTACAACGCGTCAATTGTATCCTGGATAGTTCAGTGGTAACGTCTTTCATGAAACTACTCCTCTCATGATTGCAAGTATACCTTGCAAACGAGTGCAAATAGCAAGTGACCTGTGTTTCGGGTTTCCTCCAACCACCTGTGAGTACGTTTCTCGATACAAGCTGGTTTTAATTGATCTCAGTACGAATCAATAAAGTAAAGTCACTAAAATTGTATAAAACATACATTATTAGTAATTTGGCGAATTCCCCAACGCTTAGTGTTTAGGATTTAAGCACGCAATTAAATCCTCATTTGTTTATCAGAAACTGAACATAAAACGAAACTGCAAAACTTAATCGTCACACGTGAAAAAAAAAAACTATTTTGCATCATAAATCCATAGTGACAATAGTCGGTACAGTGTAATTTAACTACATAGTTTACTAGATACATTTTTAGAATCCTCTCTTTCCGATAGTTACTGAGTTATTTGATTAGACCATGTATAATATAGAAACACACCTCTTTGTTCATTATACCTTACCAACTTTACGAAGAAAAATCGGACCTACGGTCATTCAAATATGTTGACTATTTATGACTGGTCTCGCCAAAAAACCATATACCAGCAAAATATTATTTCAAAGGGAAGTATGTTTACAGTGACTTATGTACTAAGGTAATATTTTAAAATTAATCTTTGTCGCGCATATTTATAATGCTACTATAACGTTTGTTTCTAGAAAACATATGAAGAATTAGCTAATAGTCTGGGACTTCATGTTGTTGAATTTGCCGCTGATCGTAATATGTACCCACATGTATTAGCCTCTCCTGCATGTGGCCAAACAATTAATCTCAGTGTAAATGCTATCAATGAATCTGATCCTTCGTGCGTAATGCATTCAAAATCCCAAAAACAATCGGAAGATCTTCCTTTATTGGCTATATCGAATCCATTACGTCATAAACCGCGCAAACCCGCACCTGATGAGCATGACAGTTTCTTAGATGACTTGATTGATGTTGATGATGACAAAACTGTAGCAATTAATATTACGGAATTATTGGCAGCAGGGGAACGTGATTTAAACACTCTTATGTTGGGAGGACGTGTCCCACTGAAAAAGAACTCATCTCTTCAAGCTGGAATCGCTGACCTTACGAGTCCTGGGCGGAAAACAGAACGCCATCGTTATCGTAACCAACGAGCCGTCAGACTTGAAAGGAACGCCCATACAGCACTAACTGGGAATCCAGTTTAATTACAAAGTAATGTATACATACTACTAAGCATTAAGAATAAAGTTTACCAAGTACATTACGTTATATTCCTATCGTATTCTGACTGCTAAAGGACCAATCTTGTAGCTTCTATGTAACTTTATCAAGTCTTAAATCAATATTATCACAAGTCTTATTTCGATGAACTAAGTTTCTGTTTAACTTACAATGATCCTTTACACTGATACGCACTGCCATTTTAGTGGTTGCACAACAATCATTGGAAGCCTACCTCTCAATACTTAACTTGATTTCTATTTCCTGATTGACTACAACTGTCTACTCTGACTTAATTACTTGGCGTAAGGGGTGCATTTTATGATATTTGATCAATGATCCTTTATCCCATGCAACTCTTTTCTGAATTATTTGAGGATGTAAATACCAGTCCCGTTAAAATGTATACGTAGGATGCCTGATGTACTTTTTATATAGTAATAATAAAATGCTTTGAACTGAGTCTTAGCTGTGTTGCGACAACTATCATTTTTGCTTTGGGCTCTTCGAAACTATTGAATAAACTCCAGAGGACAAGTATCTAACGATGATAATTTATGTGTGTAATTCCGTGACAGTTATCCTGAATAACTGACAGGATCTTGTATTTGTTAAAATAAAATCGACGTACATTATAAACGTGATGATTCCCTACACAGATTAGGTCTCGTAATTTCTTGAATCATTTATTAGCGTTTTGATCTAGTGTTACTTTCATTAAATGTACCACTGAGGTAGCGTTTCGAGCCTGAGATTTAGTTGCTAGAAGTCAAATGCCTTAACCATTGCTCCTGCTCAGCCTGCGTCAGTTCGGGCACTTGAATTATATCATTGATTATCACATACAAACTAGTAGTTAACATTTCTGTGACTCGGTGTATCCATTTTTCGATTGTCTCGATATTGAATATCAATATCTACTTATATACTATCTGAATGTCAATTACTTTGTATCAATTTGCATGTCACAATATCAAAAGAGGATATTCAATAATTGTATTGGGAGTGTATTTTCAGTCTTGAACAAAGTAGAACCCGGTGCATATAGGTCCAAGTGTTCATTTCACATCAGCATCACGAGACCAAATTTTCAGGAAGGAGTGAAGTCAACTTGAGTACGAAATAATAATGGAATTTAGGATCTCTAAGAAGATAAAGAGTGAGTGCACCTGCGTCTTTAACTGATTTTGAGTCATGTAACCCAGTACCTCCAGCCACTCATCGCGATTATTACACGGACCTCAACCAGGTGGTCTACACCTAACAACATGATATAAGCCAACAGTTAAAGACTCCATGGACTGGTCTCATGTTTTGGTATGGCTGACCCTACTAATAGTTTATTTTCTGCCGGACAACAATACTTCATTGGCTTAGGATTTTCTACGAATTGGTATTTCTGTATGGTTTGTTCCATACGTTTACAGATATAATCTACATTTATCGGAAAAGAGTTGTGTAGTGAGTAATTACACCGTTGAGAACAATGAGGAATGATATCGTTAAGATATTGCTGTTTTAAAAAAGATTGAAAATATTACAAAGAAATATATGGTAACTAATTTATGCACACAGTGATTTCGATAACTCTAAATTAAGAAAATCACAGTTAACATCATTCAGATGGTCATCAAAATCAACAATTTGGCGGTAAACTTTTGAATGTAAAATTTCCTCTAGCTTTTTATTAACATTTGGAGTGAATGTATACCTGAGTGCACAAATATGACATTTGTTAGCTTGGACTTACTTCGTTTCATTCCACTTCCATTCCGATTTACACAGTGCCGTAAAGTAATTTCCATTTAATCGATATAAGGCATCATTTTTAAACTATTAAGCAAACAACTTTTAAAATTTAAAGCGGTAACTTACACCCAATATGCAAATGGCGCCACACTTTTCAGCTAACTTCTCTCCAATTTTTAGTGCAATATTTGTCGGCCTGTTTCAGTCGAAAACGAAAAATAGTGGAATTACATGCTAGAATTGACGTGTTCATTCGCTTGAAAGTATCCACAGATTCTAAGACCTTTAGCTGTACAATATGAATCTACCTGTTTTCCTGAGATAAGTATTAATTTTGACTTACATGATATAAAGCTGTTTCTAGCATTGGTGTTAAGTTCAAGACAGAATGAAATAAAGGTATATAGTCAGTGATTATTATTTTTGAGTCGAGAGTTTGGTCACTTAGGAGGAGACCGTTGACAGAACATTCTGGGTGCTTGGCGGCGTGCAAAATCATTTTCAAAAAAGGAAGTTCACTAATATGTACTGCAGCTGTCATTTTTAAGACAAGACTAAAAAAATAATTAAAGCACTTTAACATTTAAATATAAAAGTAATATTTGTTCAATAACATAGAAGCTGAATCATAGTTTTAAGAATGCCAGATGTTAATACCACATCTTTAAATGTGTGGGTAGTTATATCAGCGAGAAAAGTACGATGAAATAAAAAACCAAGTTCTCCATATTTGACTCCGAAACTCTTTAGATAAATATAAATACACAAGCATTTTATGAAGTTAGTACATTAAATTAAAGCCCGAAAGTTCACAGCGACGCTGTTACCGAACGAGTGATGAATGTAACGTTCGTTCTTAGAAACACCACGTGTTTGATAGCAAAACTTTGTTGTCTCATGGGCGAGTCTCCTCAACCAGCAGCTCGTGACTGAAACTGACACTAGATGGATTTAAGTTTTATGTGCACTTCAACTTAGCCTCTAAATGCATTTTCGTTTCAAATAAAAATCTCTACATTACATCACAGAAAGGAAAGTCGAGTAGTAAAATTGAGGACAGTTATCGGAAAAATCTACAAATACCATTATAGCTGAAATCGAGTGGTTGTTGTTAAGCGATCGCTTAACAAAATAATGCTAATTATTGTATACATACAGAAGAATCCTAAGGACTATTAGATCAGGACATGGCACTAGTACATAAAATTATCAAATTTTCTACTGAGATATATAAAGAGATCTAAACTTTTAAGCGAGGTTCTGAATGCTTTAATTCTGGTTTTGGATAACATAGCTTAAAGAGCTAACCCATAATATATAGCCTAGTCAATTACAAACAAAAATGTTTCGAGATCGTAGTGTGTAAACTGAGTCGGGATGTTGAAGATTAATCATCTTACCTAGTGATTTTAATGAAAAAAAAAATTTAACACAGAAAAGGGCTAGATGTAATATTAGGTTGCACAAAAAGATTGGGTTTGGGTTGAAAGCCTTGCTGTGTATTGAATTACTTTACTGATGCCATAAGCTATATTCTGAGTCCTATCCTTTGCTCTAGTGTCACAAATAAGATTTAGTAATAAAGTTGGAAATTTTAAATTCAAAATAGGATTTGGGAATAGTAGTATTTAGGGCTACAGCCCTGCATCCCATAGGATTAAGGGGAAAATTTTGCATAACATTGTAAAATAAGACCGCATTACGCTTCCTCTGCGAAATCGTTATTAGGACGAGATTTACTGCTAGAATGCGAGTTTAATGTAAAGATTAGGGCTAGAGTATTTATTAATTCTTACTATAGTTTTATATAACACCTGCACACAAATCTATAGTGTACTGCAATAAACGTTTATCGAGGAGGTATAATAGATTAAACCTCAATTTACGAATGATCCGAAAGCCATAAACTTCTCCATATAAACTGATGGGTATCAACTTGCTGCTTCTTGATTGGCCAGGGACCTAACGTAGCAATTGTATTTCACTCCATAATATATAAAGCTTAAATTCGATAACAGTAAATGCATTATTTTTCTTTGAATCTGTTTTGATTCTCTGAAAATGTTGCATATACAAGTGTCTAGATTTGAAATAAGTACTTCCATCCCCTAGTTTTCTTTACTGAATGCCATATTATTGAACTGACACAAAGTTGGTTGATAACCGTTCGTACAGATCCTACATTTCAACTGTTTCTGTATTGAGAACGCTGTAGATATTGACATTAAACCGACCAACAGCCAGCTTCTTCCGGAGGTTTTGATGGCTTTAAGCTTCAGTTGGTATTTGGGGAACTGCGTGCGAGACGTTTATTTAAAATGAGGAACAGACGTTTTAGAAAGATGCAGAAAACTAGTAGTGAGACAAGCATCTCACTAACACCACAATGAATAATTACTTTCCTGATCTCTTCGTTACGTCACTACATTGTCGTAATTTGAACCATAGCCTTAAACAGCTATTTAACTTATTTCACTGTCAAGAATAATAAATTTTTAACCAAGCTTAAGGATTTGAAACGGTTAGACCACATTTATTCTTACATATTACGTCGTAAAACGTGGTTGTAGTAAATGGCAGGAGCATACACTTACATCCTAAACCTATGCTGCATTTACTCAGAAAATAGTTAATGTGACAAATCCCACACGCAAAATTATGTTTACGTATTTAAATGTATTACTACGTTTGACCATAGTATCTTAGTAACATCCCTTTTCAAAAACTAGTTCTAAATAGCTAGACTTAAACATTCGTTACAGCAAGTTGAAAAATGACAGGGAAAAAAAGAAAAAACTAGATGATTTGATGAGTTTTACACTAATGACCCCCAAAATTAAATGGAACTTATTCCCTTATTATGTTAATGTGCTGGTCTGGCACGTGTCCAATGCTTAACACAATATATATTGATTCCGCCACTTACGTCTTTGATGACTGAGATATAGCTCAAAGACTGGTCAAAAGGAAACGAACTAATTTAAGAATGTCTGTTCACCAACTATACGGGGACGCACGATCTAAGTAGCGCATAACCAACAGTTAAGCCGCAATAACAACATCCAATATCCAATATTTATCTAATATTTTTATGGTAAGGTAGTATGAACCAGTTGATTTGTTCACACCTCTGTCTTGATGTTCTAGCTTGATTTCTTGGTTGTTTCGGTCCAAAATGGTAAATTTTGTGTATCGTATGGAAGAGGCAGTCTTGGAATTTAATAATATCATTTTGAGTTTACCGTTTATTAGAAACTTTCGATGGTTTTTTCGACCGTTCGCGTCTAGTTGGCTACCAATAGTCAAAAAGCAGGTGGCAGGTTGTTCAATCATTAGGAGGAAATATATATACATGTGTAGCAGTAAATAATTTCCTAAATAATTAGTTGTGTAGGATGTAATCTGTGTAATATTATTAATGACTAAATAATAGCTTTAATAAATAGTGTTTTGAATACTATAATAATTTTCGCCATGCAGCTGACAATGTTTGTTTAAGTGGATCAGTCCATAATGCATTGTGAGAAGCGACACTTCTGGTCAACTAGTATAGACTTCGTAATCCCGTGCACGCTCTACTTACTATCTAATAAATCTTCTTCTTTATTCATCATTTCCATCCAATTCTTACTTATCTAAACTTGTGGGTTTAATCGTAGTAAAGTGCTTTGGTTACACCGCAGCCGCAACTTAGTCATAATCAGTGTAAACCATATCGACATGGTGGAAAAAAAAAAAAGGTAAACTAACCAAAGTCTTTTTTAAAGTAGGTAACAAGTATATTGAGGATTGATACGTAGATGTTGTAATAATTAAGTAAGTTTATCCCTAATCCCGAAACTAGATAGCAGTCAACGTCGCATCACACCAGCATGGCTTTCGTGAGGCAAGCAAAGAAACCTCAATAAAGAGCGTGTAGCGGCAAATAATCCTCAAAATAAATAGTTGCATAAGCTCTCGACATTGATGCTGACCATGTTTGTTTTAGCGGACACTACTAGTTGAAGGCGCGCGGTCACGCATCGCCACCAGATCACGACTCGAACCACCATGGGTAGCATCTCTCTCTAGTTTGCTAGCCTAGACGTTGCTATCCCATTAGAGCTCTGTTTACGATCAAATATAATTTCGCTTCCATCCTTCATTGCCTTCTGATTTCTCATTCGTGAGAGTGGGTCCATTTGATAGAAGTGGTTTTGGATGTACGACAAGCGTAACTTAGTCATATATCCGGGTCCACTGAAAGTGCATTCATTTTAAAAAGTACAACAGCCATCGTGACACTTGTTGATGAGCAATTTTCAAGGGAGTTACTGCTTGATTCCATAAAAATTCGTTCAAAACAAATTTCCGTGTAGAGGTTGTGTGGATCTTTGAATTGTTTATGCGTCAACTCTGCCTCTTCTTACTCATTATTATTATTTTAAAATTCAGTAGAGAATTAACGCCATTCTACAGGCATGGTCATTATGATACACGATGACTGGTTCTTACAAAGCAGAATACAAAATTGTATAGAAGTAAGTATCTGAATATCAATAGCATTTGCAAAACATTAGATTATTGTGCAAAAAGACTAAATGTATGCAAGGAAACCGTCAATAATAGGCTGAGACGTACTTTGTATTCCTACGTTTTCGGGGATACACAAGTGGAGAACACTTATTAATATATGCAATCAGTTCGAGTGATAGAGTGTCGTAAACGTGACACCAGAGAGATTCAGATAATCGACTGTTGTTTGAAATAGTCAAATGTATCGTCAAGTAGGAACATGACCTTGCACGGAAAGAATGCCATAGAAAACATTGAAGATCGGAAGTGACACATTATGGCGTTATGAGTAAATCATAAAGTCATGCTTCCCTTTTCAGTGTAAATTGTAGGTGATAACGTCAACATGACACCGCAGTTGAGAACTAAAAAGATGATAAAAAATAACAAGCAGTTGGGCGAGAGGAAACAAATGACCAATTAAAGACACCTGTTTGCATTAAAAAACCTGAGGTGTATCTGTTGCATTAAATAAAGCATACTTGCTATTCCTCCTTTCTATTCTGAACAACATCGATTAATACTAGGGATAACTATGATAGATTTCAGATTTACTCTAGGATAAAAACCTCAGGAAAGTATAGTATAGGAAAATAAAAGGTATACTGCATCACCTCTAAGAGATGTATAGACATTACTAGGTTCCAGAGCATTATCTGTCAGGAAGGAAAACGTTCTATTACCTGTAGGTGAATAGTCAAAAAGCTCTCATTTCCTGCAGGTAACTTTTTAGAAATGATATTAAAAAGAACTAAATGCCAGAAGGTCCATTGATAAATGTACCCCATTATATATAACTTGTATAAAGTAAGTTCTAGATACAGGCATTGTCTTAGTAGAGGTTTATTGTGAATCTAAACTGTAGCTGGGAGCTACATTGTTGTATGTTTGCTGTTAACCGGTTCCAGAGATTGGCATAGCGTGCAACGAAGAAGGAGGACTTTAATTTACTTGTGGTTTCTTTCATTCTTTTCAGAGAATTTCGGTTCAGTAAGTCATACTTACGTTTTCGAGCATATGTCAAGACATTACAATCTGTTGTAATCTCTTTGTGAAGAATTTTATGGAGTGTGGTAAGATTCAGTTTAATCCTTCTGACCTACAAATGGTCTAATTTACAAGCACAATATCTATCATTATAGGGTCGGCCAGGTGTTAGTAGCCTAGTAAGATACTGTTAAACCTTCTCTATTTTCTGCCAATCTAGTGAACGCATACAACCATAAGTAATTGGGCAGCACTCAGGCAGAGGTCTGACACAGGTTCTATAAAGAATAACTTTAGATTCAATAAGATGATAGTTACGATGAATAACACCAATCAATCTGCGAGCTTTGGAAAATTGTAGTAATGCTGTCTCAATAAAAATCAGCTTTCAAGGATCTTCCTCCTAAATCACAGATACTACTTAGTTGGTGAAACTCATATCTACCAAAGTAAAGATTAATTTTTACGTTAGATCCCTCAATATGTAGGTACCCTGACTTTTGCGTGTTAATGGGAAGAAACCATTTATTACACCATTCACTTAGTTTATTGAGATTTCTCTGTATTATATCATCGACATTTCGACCTTCCTCTGGGTAGAATGTATAGGCAACTTCGAGGTCGTCCGTAAACATAAAGGTTTCACCCTCATGAAAAGTGATATATGTCACTAACATACAAAATAAATATTAAGTCCCATGGCTAAACCCTGGAAGACACCACTAGTGATATTTTGAGGACGTGAGAGATGTCCAAGTTTTACTAATTGAATGCGATCTTTCATAAATGAGGCTATCCAGTCATGCAACTTGCCAGTTATTCTGAAGGCCTTCAGTTCATATAAGAGAGATGAATAACGTACTTTGTCAAACGCCTTAGTGAAGTCGAATTATGAGGTAACAATTAGTTTTCCGTCATCCCTATCGTTTAGTATATAGTTAAAGTATTCTAGGTGGCAAATTATATAGGATTTCTTGGGGATGAAGCCGTGTTGGAAAGATATGATTAGTTTGCACTTGACTAAGTTAGTGGGAATATCTTCTTCTAGCCAAGAACACAATGGGTCTATGAATCTCATATTTGTCACCCTCTTAACGAGCATCGTGCATAAAAATGCGTCAACATACTTTGTACAGTCTAAAAACATAATTTACATTAGAGCCTACGATTACCAGCTGGCTATCCAGCTGTTCTACGCTAGAAAAAGGTTTGAATCACAAATCCTATCTTCACGTTATCCGTGTTGGGATCCGCTAAAGGTCTCCTGATTTTCCATTTGTTTCATATTAAGTCGCTGAAAAAGCTCTATATTATTTATAAATGTTATGGAAACCAACGCTACTGGTCTATATCAAGCTGAGTCACTTAAGTCACTTTTCAATAATGAGGTAAGGACAGGCCTCTTCCACTAATACTAATGTCGGCAGAATTTCAATTATTACTTAAACGTTCTACACACTGGTTTGTAGAGGGCTTTAACGAACTTCTTATAGATCGTCGAAATAATGTCGCCTTATCCCGCAAATTTTTCCTTTTCCAGAGATATTAACCTCAGCAGTACCACCTCTAAAATCAATGAGATTATATAGCTCCTTACAAACGGTATCACTTTGAAAGCGCTGTCTCTTTTTTAAAAGAATTTGGTAAAACTAACAGGCAAACATAAAATTAAGGTAAGCAGCTGTTTCCCTACTAGTGAGGTCAACATTTTTGCTAATTTCATGTGGCAAGCAATACATCCGGTTTACAAGTAAATCACCATTTTTTTCCGTAAAACGTAATGCTTTATTGGCCTCTTCTCATAAAGAACTCACACTAGGATATCGAATCGACACAGTAGGAAATAGCGAACATTTTTAGAACGCAATGACAACAAAATTTTTTGCGCAGCTCGTAAAAAATTACGTGTGTAATGTATTGTGAAAATATGCAATGCTCTTAATGATTGCTTATCACTGTACAGACATGTCTACACCACGACTACCAGTCCCCAAACCGGAATAGAGGAAAAACAACGATTGATAAGTCAAACAGGAGTATAGAATGAGGGCAACGTAACGATAATAAGAATGGCATGCTTACTTTGTATACAACCGGATATAATGAATCGTTTGAAGGAAGAACAGTTTTAGAAGATAATCAATCTTCTTTAAGTGCTCGTCATAACACCTCCCCCCCCCATTTACTTGAAAATATCATTGGTAAGATCTATCATAGGGGTTCACTTCGATTCTGTTTGGTTTCCATCGAAATCTTTGTGTTTTCCTAAGTGGTGCTGTTCTTGTCTCCATAGTCTTCGTTTTCTGACTGCTTCTATTATCCAAATCAAGTAACATGTTTATCGTCATCGGAGTCCTCAGATTTACCTCATCTCCGTCTTCAGATCTAGAAAACTGGATGTGGTTACCATGTGTTACCAATCTCATATTACTTACTCCGACATCATAAAAAAATCTTCCTCTGTTCCTTAGAATAATTCCAGTTACCCACTCCTTCCTTGTACGATGAAAATCGCGTGTCCAGACTTTTTGTCCAGGTAAGAATCTTTTGGGCTTAGCTTCATGCTTCTTGTTGTATTGTACTTCCATTCTGGAGTTACTCCCGATAGTCGTTGCAAAACTGGGCATGAAACTACTTAATGGCATCCTGATTTTTTTTCCAAACATGGCTTTTGCACAGGAAACTTCCCCAACCGTTTTAAGATTTGGTGTTGAACGGTAAGTAAACAGGAACTTACACAATATCTCTACTAATCTTCCTTCCTCCTGGGCTTCGATTAACACTCTCTTAAAAGTGTCAACAAATCTCTCAACCTGCCCATTTTATTATGGGTGATACGGTGGGTTTCCGATATGTTTAATGCAGTTAAGAAAACAAACCTTCTGAAATTCTGAAGACGATAATTGTGGACCATTATCGGAGACAAGTACTTCTGGGATCCCGAAACAGCTGAATATTTGACATAGTTTATCTAATGTAGCCATGGTTGATATAGACCCCATATAATGTACTTTCGGCCATTTAGAAAAAGCATCGATGATTACTAAGTAGTATTTGCCATTAAGAGGACCAGCGAAGTCTAAATGAACTCTCGACCATGGATGTGTCGCTGGTTTTCAGCTACAAGGTCGGTTTTCCAAGGGGCTTTTGCAGCTTTTGTACATTTCAAATATCTCAATACATAATTCATAATATCAGCATCAATGTTTGGCCAGTATACGTAACTTCTGGCTTATGTTTTCATTCGAACGATCCCTGGATATGCAGAATGTAACTGTGACAGGACTCTTTTGCGCAAAGATTGGGGAATAACTAAACGGTTGCCAAACATAAGACAGTCGTCAACAACAGCAAGGGCGTCTTGCCGACGTTAATATTGTCGTTCTGTTGCGTTGAGGTGTGGGGGCCAACTACACAGAAAATAATGAATAATTGTTTGAAGCTCATTATCGTCTTTGTGATAGATTTTATGTCTATTGCGAACAAAGGTGTAGCCTGAATAGAAGTTTGCAATATATGATGAATATCATCTTCCAGTGACACAGTAACAATAATAACATCTTTGTTCTCAAACTTTTGAGTCGCAATTAATCTGAGGAGAACGTCAGCGTGACCAAAAGTCTTTGTTGAGTTATAGCGAATCTTAAACTCATAGGCTAACAACATAATTGCCCAACGCTGTAAACCATTAGTGGTATGTACTGGAATGCCAGACTTTGCTTAAAAAATAGTGGGGAGAGGTTTGTGGTCTGCCAGCAACGTTAATGGTTGACCACAAATCATTTTAGGAAACTTCTTTATTGCAAAAATCAGTGCCAATCCTTCTTTTGCTACTTGACTGTGTCCCCTTTCAGTAGCATTTAGAGATCCAGATGCAGGAGCTATGGGTTTTTCTTTACCATCAAGGAAGCAATGACTAATAACAGCCCCAATACCGTAGTTAAAAGCATCAGCAGCGACAATTATTTTCAATTTTGGATTATAGTCTGTTAGTAGTAAACCAGAAGATAAGATTTTCTTGATTTCTTCGAAGAAATTCTGAAACACTTCTGACCAATTCCATGTTGCATTCACTTTTAGTAGTCAATTCAAAGGATGGCATAACCTTTGCATTGATGGAACAAAAATACTATAATATCCAATCATACCCAAGAATGATTTTAAAGTCACTACATAGGTAGGTCCTGGCATTTTCATGATAGCATGTATATTATTCGGATCTAGACGGCTCCCATGTTTATCAAAACTAAATCCAAGGTATCTAACAGACTGAAGGAGAAATTCACATTTATGTTTCTGCAGCTGAAAACCAGATTGTGATATTCTTGTAAGTACTTAATCCAAACGCGATAATAACTCATCTTTAGAGGAACCCACAACAATGATATCATCAAGATATGCGGCAACACCATCAAGATTTGATATCATAATGTCCATTAACTGTTGGAAAATAGCAGGGGGTGGCTATACACCGACTGGTAGTTTGTTGTACTAGTGAAGTCCACGATGAGTATTGATTGTTAGATAAAGCTTAGAATCATCATAAACTTCTACTTGTAAATAGGCATCAGATAAATCAAGTTTTGCAAAATAACGTCCACCGTTGAGTTTAATGAATAGATCTTCGGGCCATGGCAATGAATATGAATGATTTTGTAGAGCATTATTTAGTTCACTAGAGAAATCAGCACACTGACGAACAGTACCATTAGCTTTTTGAACGACAACAATCGGAGCTGCCCATAATGAGAAAGTAATGTACCGCGAATTTAACAACACAATTAATCCTTCCAACGAGTTTTAGAATATCTCCAGATGCATTACGCGCTGTATGTTCAGTAGGCAGTAATGGAGGGCAACCCATCAATTCCCATGTTTTCTTGGAAATAAGTGTGATGTTGGATGCTGTATCCATCTGCAAACGAATCTTAACATCACTAACTAATAAATCTACATATCATCTTTTGTCAGTAAGATTGCACGTGAATGTTGAATATACACTACGTATGTGACTTTTATGATTTCGGGAAAATTTTATGCGTGGTCCCGATTTCAAATAATTTTGTTGTCGGCACACGGTTTCTTTATGACCAGTTTAATAACAAATGTTGCACCTATGACTTTTATAACGGCAAAATCTCGCTAAATGCCAAGATCCACAAAACCAGCACTTCGAAGACGGTTTGAATAATTTAGTTTGACGTTGAACATTCACTGGGACACTCTTACTTTTTTTGGATTTGACAGCATGGATATTGCAATTTAATGAAGCATTTCCTTTAGTCTCTATGAGCGTCGTATCATTTTTGAGGTCGACCAGAGCTTTGACATTCTGACGTTACCATCTATAGTGTCATGCCATCGTTTTGCTCAATGCGTGATAGCAATCTTGTTCTAACATTAGCATCTGCTGATGACTGGAGTCCAGAAATAAATACTAGACATTTAAACTGATAATTTGACAATGCATTTAATTTAAGACGTTTTGTTTGTAGATTAATTCTGCTTGCATTAGACAAATAATCCTTATCTGCATCATTCGTCAATTGAAGGCATTTATAACGAATATGAAATAAGGATACTGGTTCACACAATATCGCATTTAAAATGTCAATATTTATTTTAATTTTCAGATCCCTTGGATGTCGTGGCAGGACATAATTCTTGTATTTAGAATTTTCATGCTGACCAAGTTTTTGTATTAATAAGCACATCTTCTTTGCGGAATCTATATCTTTAAATTTCACTTGAAACAGATCTTCTATTCTAGCGAACCATGACTGAAATGTATAGCCATTTTCTTCATCGAAAGAAATTCTGGAAATGAAATAAGTGATAACCCTATTCCTTTTTGTTAAGGAGTTAATCTGGACTGGATAGCGATTTTTGAACTTAATGGCACAAGCATTTATTCTTGAGAGGCTAGAAATTGCTGTTGTCGATGTTGTGGACATAATTGCATTCGCTCAAATGTAACAGTCATATTGATTGATTATTATTATTTTTTCAGATAAGATTTTCGACACTGAATATGATTCTTTGTGCTGATTAGACCACTGACTGCGTAAGTTAGATTCACTTTAAGCCTCGTCACCAACTGTTATGCACTGTGAAAATATACAATGCTCTTAATGATTGCTTATCACTGTACAGACATGTCTACACCACGACTACCAGTCCCCAAACCGGAATAGAGGAAAAACAACGATTGATAAGTCAAACAGGAGTATAGAATGAGGGCAACGTAACGATAATAAGAATGGCATGCTTACTTTGTATACAACCGGATATAATGAATCGTTTGAAGGAAGAACAGTTTTAGAAGATAATCAATCTTCTTCAAGTGCCTGTCATAACAACGTGTGTTCTATAAGAGGCGATATGAAGTTGAGCATATACAGGAAGAAACTAAATCAGTGAGCAAGACGTGAAATACGTGGACAGTTAGAATAAATAAATCAGTCAGCTCCATCCCGTGTAGCCTTAATGGGCTTCGCACTGTTGGTTATTCCGATTCCGTTGTAAAATCACGGATGAAAAGAATCAAGCAATGAAGCTGAAAGTAAAATCTCAAGTGGAATATTTGGAGAAATTACAGCGAGCGGGCTGTGAAGCTTATCAGTTGATGCCGTGGGGAAGGGGTATAAAGTTAAAGAAACAATCTTTGTTTTGCTAGTCTACAGTATGACACGAGGTTTCTTTAAGTGTTAGCCGTTGATAATTTGCATCGACTAGATGCTCGTATCTCTTTTAAAAGTCTATTCTGAATATTAGGAGATCCGAATCAGCGATCGTCAAAACTCAGGAAAATTGTCTGTTTAACCCCGAACTCAATATTAACGTCTTCCGCTCAAAGTTGCTAGTTTCGTTTTGCTGTCAGCTTGACGAGTAACTGGTGACATCTGATTCATATACTTAGTCTTATTTCTAGGTTTGATTGTTGCACCCTGTCAAGGAATTTTAACACAGGTACCGATGAAACGTTGTTTAATTGAATCAAGTTCCGCTGGTTCTGAAACGATTGAGCAAACTTTTGTGCTACTGTTTGAGTCAATATTATTCAGAAGTACATTTTTAACTGCTTCGCATATTTATTGCATTATTATAGATTATTTTTATTATTATTATCGTTATTGTTGTTATTATATACGTGTGAGTAATTAATTGATTTCTGACGACACATTATGGTCCCGTTGGGTTGTGAGGATAATAATCAAGATCAGTACTTTATTAATTAAAAGCACTTTATCGGAAGAAGAGATACAATGGCACCGTGAACTCTAGTAATTGCTTAGTAGTTGCAATTCAGTCGTCTGATTCCACACACCCGTACCTACCGGAAAGCCTATCGCAGAATTCTTATACTCGTCATAAAATATGCGGCTCTTTAAACACCTCTCCTCAGTTGTTGTGACTTGTGGTGGAACCGTATGTTTTGTATATTTTTGAGTATTCCGTTGGACCTGGTGCATGACTGAGTACACCATGTTGATTGAGCCCCAAGCCTCCACTAGTAGCAGCAAAATTTTCCAAACTGTCCTGACCGACTGTCTGAACAAGATCTGTGAGGTGATTCATTTCACCGTTTATTTTCTGTTTGCATTTGTGTGACAGTTACTGTAAAACTGTCCACACCAACTATTAGTTTTATCATAGTGTGGTTGTTACGTGTTTCATAACTTTTTGTACCGGAACCCTCCTTTCATGGATTTGTATGGATCATTCACGTTCAAGCAATGTTGGACATATCTTGAAAAAGGGGGTTGTATTCATCTTTATTTCATGACCGCCTCTTTTACTTTGTTATCACTAACCAAGATTTTTAAATGATGTAGAAACTGTAATGGCCTTTAACCTCGGAACTGCCTTTGTTTCCACTAAGCGTCTAACAATGGCAGGCGACTTATTATTTTGTTTAGAAAAGCAACACAAGATTAAGTAACAGATGTATACAAAGTTAAGTCATGAAACTCTTCTTCGCGGCTGACGGGAGGTAATGCTGAAATTACACATTGATGTCCTGTACCTTGTGACTGCCAAAGTAGTGCTGTCGTCGGGCGAAGCGTAATTCAAGGGCATTCTCATCAAGTTCTGAAAGGCTGTATTTTTGAGTTGCTATAGTGTTGACCTCAGCAGAAAGACAGTCAAACAATCAGAACACTTTTCATCATCCGATTCCATTGAATAGGGAGTATAGTGCTTGCAAAGGTAAATAAAGAGATTTAAATTTCACTCTTAGACATTCTCCACCTAGTTGTCGGCTGTAAAAATTGATACTGTGCTGCTCTTTTCATGGTGGTCCAAAGGTTGCAATTTTCATCAAAAGCCGGTCCCCGAAGTTTCAAATCACAAAAAAAATTTGTCAAATATAACTACTTAGGGAGGATAGAAGCCGTAGAAACGTGGGATACACAGTTCTACTATAAGCGGTCACTGCTAAGATTTACAACTACCCCAAATATTTCTGGAGCTACTGGAAATGAAGTTCTACCGGATACTTATTACCAGCGGCCTCAATAAGCCATTTCTTAACTTCTGCGAATTTAGCCCACAACAAAATTGTTTAATCGGAGCCTTTCCTTATTCCACAGGAAAGAAGACATGTTGAGGTAGAGAAGAAAAGTTATTCAAACTATCTCGGGATCCAGTTTTCGCGGTGAAATGTCAGTCTTAGATTCCATTACGTTGTGGTGATTACGCAGTGGTCATATTTGACATAGTTTTTAAGGAAATATTATAAAAATATGAAGACATTCCATGTCACTACTATGAAAAGCCAGACTACTCCGCCATGGGATAGAACTTACAACAGACGCCATGGTAAGGGGAGCGAAGAGGCAACTGACGAGTCACGAACTCAGAAAGATTGTAAATTTACAATACATAAAATTATACCCCACCACATTTTCTTACAGATGAAAGGACTGATCCAAAAAAGACATCTTAGTTAAAATAGAGCACCGATAGATAAGCTTTGTGTAAATGAAAGACATTTCGGAAAAAAACAGACCGCCACATATGTGTGAGGCAAAGAAGTAGATGCAACTCAGAAGTTAAGAAAGACCGTTGGCAAACAAAAAGGATCTAACGTATGATGTCTGAACAGTTTTATGTAGAGCATGACGTCCAACTTTATAATAGACGTCATACTAGGGCAAGTTTTGCGATATGACTTTCTGACCAAAATAACTAGTATATTTTATATTCGCCTCTTAAATTTGCTGGCAACATAAAAATACGGTAAGAAATCATTAATAAAACAGTCGAGGTTAGAGACTATTTTGAACACTATCTAAAATCTTGGCATCTTAGAAGTAGTTTCCTACAAATTCAGTGACAGTCTTATTTATTTTGCGGTGAAATTTGCTGATAAATTTAGTTATTTTTTGAATTAAAGATGCCATCTAAAAGCTAAGGTCGAAACTAGGTTTAATCATTCTAATTTCTAGATGTGTGAACTTCAGCTCCTTTCTGTGATTTATTGCTTTAAACCGTTTTCATTCACTGCTAAATTTTAATAGGTTAACCGTTTATGAAACGACTACACCTAAGCATTTAAGAAAAATTAGTCCTCTCTGACTTCACGTAATCCAGAACACTAAAATAAACAGTCCCCATTTTATAGTTAATTTTGGCATATATCTATGTTAACACTTATGTGACCAACCAGTCAGCAAAAAATTTCATCATTTTGTACGAAAGTATAGTTGTTCATGAGGAAGCTTTCGTCTATCTTCAACCAAAAGTATGCTTATTGATGGATGAAATTAAACTGGTTTCTGTAACACGTAAACAATTACCTAACTTGCATATAGACACTCATTTTTCACGTAGAACTAATTTTGGAGGGTAATACATAATACTAAGACTAGGTTTACTGCACCAAAAGTCATGTCATGACTTGTACTCAAACCTCCAACCTCTGCAGCTTAACAACTGATATTTCAGCCAATACAACAGTGATGTCTTGCTAATATTGGCATATGTAATAAAGCCAGACAATTTACTGGTTACAATTACTTAAGTGTTTTGCTCTCAACTGGGAAGCAACATATTATGATAAACTCCTTATGACGGCTTTTTAAATTCATATATATAGATGATAATGAATCAAAATGACTCATTTAAATGCAGAAGCAAATAACGAAACACAGACTCCAATGTGCTAAAAAACTCACTAAAACAGCAGTAAATATATGCATTAAACTGCCTATGCGACTTGTAAACATTTTTCTGGATTTATTTACATTCCGTCGCTAAACCGCTACCAAGCTCAACGGTGTGAAACAACTCATCAAGACGTTGTCTGTCGGACAAATTTCCTCGTTTGAGAATGGATCTTTTCAGCTGTTCGTACGGTTCTAGGCAGTCGGGGCTGAAAAAAAAAAGGGATGACGTACCTGTTCAATTCACGCGGAAGTGACCTTACAACCGCCAGAAATTGAACGCGTGGATCTGTCACACATTAGTCTCAAAATTCCGCTTCAGCGTAGCAAAACCGTGCTTCTACATTGTCCGCCCAAAAAGGAATGAGCTGAAAGCTTGGAGGTGTAGGGGTTTTGATCATAATAAGCTTTGGAGTCTGATCGCACATCATAAAAATGGTAATATATGCAAATACAAAGATACTGTGAAAGATTTGCGGTAAAAAAATAAAACCACCAATAATACTCTGTTTAAAACTATATAAAGGAACGAACTCACAGTAATGATCGTGTCCGGATCACGTCTTGCTCACCGATGAAGTGTACCCGGATATATGACCAAGTTACGCTTGTCGTACATCCAAAACCACTTCTATCAAATGGACCCACTCTCACGAATGAGAAATCAGAAGGCAATGAAGGATGGAAGCGAAATTATATTTGATCGTAAACAGAGCTCTAATGGGATAGCAACGTCTAGGCTGGCAAACTAGAGAGAGATGCTACCCACGGTGGTTCGAGTCGTGATCTGGTGGCGATGCGTGACCGCGCGCCTTCAACTAGTAGTGTCCGCTAAAACAAACATGGTCAGCATCAATGTCGAGAGCTTATGCAACTATTTATTTTGAGGATTATTTACCACTACAACATCTTGTACAGTATAGGATAGTCAAGTGAGATATGATTTTGATGTACAATATAGCCCACAACCGTCTTCACCATATGAATAATTAGAAAGATTTAGTTTGAAGCAAACCTTAGAGGACACCGCCAAAGAATAGAACAATCCCATACAAAAATTTATTTTACTATGATGTCACGACAATTGAACCACAAAGCTCTTTACCTTAGAAGGATGTATTGTCAAGTCCGCTGAATCCTTTAAAAGAAGGCTCGATGCACATCTAGATTTTATAGAATCTGGGCGAAAATCCTGTAGGAACAACTCCTATTTATAATTCATAACTTAGCCAATCTTTCTCTCGGTTTCAGAGGCAAATTAACCAGTACTGCACTCTCCAAAACCAAAAACACTCCTTTCATCTTGATCCAAATCTTAAGAAGCGACAGTTCGCTAATTCAGCCACGCGAATTTGCAGTTGAAATCAATAAGAAAATAGGGGGAAAGTTATAGTCTCTTACTAACTTTACTAAGGGTAGTGCAATCGAGCAGCTAAACATCTTTCGCGGGACAACCAAACCAGCTAACTACTGTAAGGAACGAAAATCGCAACACTCATAATGCAAGCACAAGTAAATCAGTTGGTCTAAAATAGATCATCATACAAATAGTTGATATTAAAAACCGGCAACACTGAGATACGAGTGCCAGAAAACAGTGGACTTTATACTTACCCATCACGTTAATGGGTATCAGGCTTAAATTGGTTATTGAATTCTTGTCCTTGTGACGTTCTTTGATTTGTACGACATGCTAAGTCTTGTTGGCATTATAATCAAGTGAAGACATATATTCAAGAAAGCGTTATACGCACTTAAAACTACTGGTAATCATTTACCTATCGCCGCACAAAATAGTTGTCTGTTTACATCATTATGCAGTGCAGTCACTAGCTCCTCAGTTCACACCAGAGTTACATCACGTGCCCATCTATTTTTTCATAATTATATCTTATAACATCGGTCGTCATACTACTAGATAGTGTTTACTCTTTGTAACTGCTTAAGTTGTACAATTTAATCTGTTCTAGTGAGGTTCAACGGTAAAGGACGAATTAATAACTCGACAATTAAGTATTCTCAACAGCTTTGTAGATTTAACTTTTCCGGTCGTATTTATAGCAACTCAACAGTTGCGGCAGTTCGTAGCTACAGTGGGCGCAAATTACGTCATCGCGTTTTTGTCTCCGAGATAAGATTCGTATAGAGCAGTTCTATATTCTCGCTTCAATTGAAGCACTAAGAATTAGTTTTGTTACTATCTTAAACTATAGTATTTCGACTGTGACCCGGAATTATCTTTTGGGACCAGAGCGTGCAGTTATTCTCAGTATTACGTACACAGGATTAACCATATCGCCCATTTAAAATCAATAATTATCCACTAAATCAGGTTAAGCCACCCGAAGTTGATTGCCCCATTTCGGTCACAAGTCGGGCTCATCTTTTTCTAGCCTCGTTGATCTTCGCTTCTTATTAGTACTGATAAAAGTAAGTATGAAAGTACGCACTTATGATCACTTTCATTCGGCAATATGTACTGACCACAAGACTTTCTTTAAAATAAAATTCCCCAACATATTGAAAAACGAGACATCTTTCCAAAGTTGGCTGATTTGGATAACTTCTTAATCTGGTAACTGACTCTAATCTACAACAGTAACCGAACAATATATACACAACATGTCAAGTTGACCTAAGGTTAAGAATTACAGATTTCTCTACTTGAATGGTGCTATAGTCACCACTGTTTAATGTAGTTAGTGTTTGTCTGCCAAATGTTAGATAACTGTAGTGGAAAAATTGTCTTGATTATGTTGTGTTCGTCGTCTAATCGCACCGTTTTATGATTTAGATGCTGTTATTGACTCATTGAAACATAATGTCTAAAAGCGCTAGAGAACAGTGAATTATCTAGAAGTTTTCGTTTGTGGTCTTACAATTTCGCAAATAAGGACAACAACAGCGGCTATACCAAGAAGCGCAGAAAATACAATCACGTACTATTTATATTAGTACTGACATTCTATCAACAGTAAGGCCCTTGGTTTAATGTTGTATCAAGTTGATTAATTGCTTTGTCAATATGATTTTTAGTAGTCTTTCACCAAAGTTTAATCCAAGACAAACACTATATTCATTCAGTGGTGGAGATTTCCGAAGGCGGACCTATCGTAATATACTTTCATTGAATAGAACCCTTTTGCATGCAAATTGTTAGCCTAAACATTTAAGTACTAGCATAACTGGTTAAAGTTAATCTCAAAAACAATAAGAGAAACTAGAATTGAGCTATAATTCCCGGTTTTATTTTATTGCGTTCTGTATAATTAAAACAGATTTTTTTTCTGTACATCTTTTTATATGCTATTGTATGGTTTGCTGCTTTTCTACCGCCCTTTATTTTGTAAGTTGCATATATCTTTCCAGAAAACATCGAAAGAATAACTACCTATAAAGCCCGACTACATTTATTATATCATGCCCATTCGTAAAGAAACGACTCGTCATCATCTTAGGGATATAATACATAAGGAAAGAATCCAAAAAGCTAAAGAACGTAGAATCAAACGCAAGCAAAGGAAGGAAAGTGGTGCTCCCGCAGGAATTCCACAGACCCTTGAAACACTTAGAACAGTTGATGAGACAATTGTCCCGAGGGAAGATGAAGAAGTTGTGATTGAACATGAAACAGTATGTATAAAGTTGTATTTATATTAGGACCCAATCTAGGATGAATTATCGTCTATTTTTAGTGGAGAAGTCACTCCTAAAATTTTATTGACTCATTCTGATCGTGTCTGCCCTAGGACAATTGGATTTTGTAAAGATCTATGTTTGGTAAGCATTCCTTTACATTGTATCCCTTTTATGTTTAAACTTCTTATCTTTATAGTAATTGTAATTTTAGAAGGAAAAAGCCTAACCTCAGTCTTCCACTCTTGTAAATAATTATAGGGACACTTGCTTAGTCGTTAGAGTACTCACACTTTATGGATTTTCGGTGTTTATTAGTGACGTTACTACGGATTATAATCAGTAAAACACAAAAAACGTGACGTGTACATCAGCCCAAGGTTTCACAACACAGCAGAATACTGAGATTAAGTTAACATGATTAATATCAAAACAAAATGAGTAATAGTATTATCATTAACAAAAAGGATTCGGAATAGAGAATATAACTCAGTCAGGAATAATGAATTCGTATAATTAAACGGATTAAGTAGTATTAAAACTCAAGATTAATAGAGTGAGTGAGTCTGCGTCATATCCACGTACTACATCCTACATCTTAAAACTACTTATCATTATTATAACTCAGATTCCAACAATACAGCATGCACCTGTGACCCAGACAAATAGTCAGTGGCTTCATTTGACTGCTTCCATCTATTGATTTGACGACCCTTAGCTTCTAACTGCTATCGTAGTCAACATCGCTAGCTGAGGTAGGTGGTGGTCTAGCATGCGTAATACATATTTTTGTGCTTCATTCGATGAACCGTTCACATCAACCGATATACTGTCTACACTTGATATTCTAAGTCTGACCTTATTATTGCTCACTGGAACAAAAAAGTAGGCAATTCTAAAATCAAGCAAAGATAAGATTGTGAATGTTTATCGACTGCGGTGGTTGGAAAGTGTATCAAGTATCCTTAACCGCTACCTATTTCAACTAGTGCAGAAAAGTAGGGACAGGTAGACCATAACATAGTGTTCCTCCATGAATCAATTTACTACTGGTCTAATGCCTGTTGGCATACACAAACCCTCTGATTGAGGTCCGTGTAATAGTGTTACTAGTAGTTGAAGACATTGAGTAGTGGCATGGCTGATACAGTAACGCGAAAGCAATCACTTTCTTTTGAATTTCGAGGTTCATTATTCTATCAGACATTAACTTGGATTTCTTTTTTATGAACTACATTCCACTATTAATCTTGTCGCGCTAATACGGTATGCCAACTTGAGCTAACGCATATATACGCCAAACCCTTTATTATTTGCGACGGACTGAAAAGATATCTTTAGATCATTAATTTAAATTTATAACAATAGGACACGGGAGGATTATATTAGAAAAAATATATATGTGGTTTAATATGAAAAACTTGTTGTTTTTCAAGCAGCTAACAGATGCATGCACATTTTAAAACCTTGCCGTATCTGAATTAATAATATTTACATATTTTCTAAAAAATTTCAGGTTATTCCAAATATCCAACTTGTTGCGCGTTGGCATTTACCCTTAAAGAAAATCATACCATTAGCTATTGAACGTGGTTTCACTTGTTTGCTGATTGTAAATGAAGATCAGAAAAAAATCAATAGTTTAATCGTCAGTCATTTACCGAATGGACCAACAGCTACATTTCGTTTAACTAATGTATTACTTCGTCGTGAAATGCGTTCTACTAGAAAAGTTAAATATGTTGAATCAAACGTCACACCACACTTAATTACTACGCGTTTTATGACACGTCTCGGTCTACGTACTGAGCGTATTTTAAGTGGATTATTTCCTAACGATAGCCGTTTACCACCACAACCACATAGTAGAACAATTGTTTTTCATAATCAGCGAGACTACATCTTTTTCCGACATTATCGTTATATACATCGGAATACAATTTCTGATGATGACGGAAATGAAAATAAAACTAAAAGTAGAAATGAGCATATTGCAATGAACGAAGTTGGACCGAAATTCACCTTGAAATTACGTTCTATTCAACTAGGTACTTTTGACAGTCAATTTGGTAATTATGAATGGGTTCGTAAAAAAACAGAAATTGGTAGAAGTCGACGAACATTTGTCTTGTAGATTTGATTAATAGTATTTCTCTATTGTAAATATAATTATTTAAAAAAAATGATATATCCGTTTATTTATTATGAATAAAAGTATCTTAAATACGCAAATGGATTACATAGAGTTGAGAATTTGCACGTTGGTTTTAAATATAGCTGTAGGAAATTACTTCATACTCATAATTAAATTTTATATTTAAAAACATGACACAAGGCATGAGTGTTATATTGTGAACATGACTATCTAGTCTATCATATCATTAGGTCGGACAACTACTGACAACGATACAAGTGACGGCGATCCGACGACCTTTTTTAATGACTAGAAATTCTCAAAGCTTGTAAATCTGCCCCGGCAATTTCTAGCCGCAGCCAGAAAAAAACTTGGATCAATGGTCAAGCAAACGAAGACTGCTCACTTGAAATAATTCATCAACTATTTTTATAAACACGGAGATAATGTATTAATCATACAAAATCAGAGTAATGGGAATTTAAGTGACAGGTCCTAGTTCATGGACCGTAGATGGTATAGTGACAGTTAGTAATTTAGATGAAGATTAGAACGAGAAAAATAATTAAATACAAGTATACAGTTTAGATATTCATAGTGAAATTGAAGTGGTATTTCAGAGATTCAGTGTTAATTTGTTGTTCATAATTATCACGCTGATCTTGGTTGGGTATCAGTGGAGACTAAAGAGAACCAGATAGCCGTTTCGTTCTAGTATGCAACTCCTTAGTAGATCTGCACACCCACGACACCAACGGGAATCGGAATCAAAACTTCCAACTCTAGAAGTGAGAGATAGCCATCAGAATTCCTGAGTTGTATGAGCATGCGTTTATTATAACAACGTCGGCTCTCAAATGTATTTACTATTTCTAAAAAAACATGTTAAGTAACATGTACTTCTTTACGCCTGTTACTTCTCCCAGAGGAGCGTAGGCCGCTCATCAGTATTCTCCATTGAACTCGGTCTTGAGCAATCCTTTCCAGTCACTGTTCATCCTTTTGATATCTAATTCCAATTCTCGATACAGTCTGTTCTTTTGTCTTCCTCTTTACCGTTTCCCAACAGGATTCCAAGTTAATGCTTGCCTCGTGATGCAGTTTGATGATTTCCGTAATGTGTGTCCTATCCATTTCCAACGTCTTTTCCTAATCTTCTCTTCGTCTGGAAGTTGGTTTGTTCTCTCCCATAGTAGGCTGTTGCTGACAGTTTCCGGCCAATGGACATTCAGTATCATACGCAGACAGTTATTTATGAATACTCGTACTCTTCTGATGATGTTCGCAGTAGTTCCCCACGTTTCAGCTCCATACAGCCGAATTGTCTCGACGTTCGAATTGAAGAGTCTGATTCTGAGGTTGGTCGAGAGTTGTTTTCAGTCCCATATGTTCTTCAGCTGTAAGAATGCTGCCCTTGCTGTGCCAATCCTTGCCTTCACATCTGCATTCGATCCCCTTTGTTCATCGATGATGCTTCCCAGGTACGTGAAAGTATCCTTTTCTTCCAGAGTTTCATCATCAAGTTCGATTGGGTCGGTGCTCCCTGTGTTTTATTTAAGGATCTTGCTATTTCCCTTATGTATGTTCAGGCCTACTGATGCTGAGGTTGCTGTTACGTTGGTTGTCTTCACTTGCATTTGTTGGTGTGTATGGGCTAGAAGAGCTAGATCATGCGCGAAGTCCAAATCATCGAGTTGCATCTTACTTGTCCATTGAATTCCATGCATCCCTTCAGATGTGGAGGTATTCGTGATCCAATCAACAACTAAAAGGAAGAGAAAAGGCGAGAGTAAGCAGCCTTGTCTGACTCTGGTCCTCACTGGGAATCCAGCTGTCCTCCATGCACTATTTCACACTGTAGTTCATCGTAAGAATTCCGGATGATGCTGATAAGTTTCTCTGATGCCCCGCAGTGTTGAAGAGGCTTCCATAGTGTTCTCCTGTCTACATTGTCAAACGCCTTCTCATTATCAATGAAGTTGATGTACAGGGATGAGTTCCATTCAATCGATTGTTGCCATTTGGTCTGTGCACGATCGATCCTTACGGAAACCAGCCTGTTGATCTCAAAGTTAAGCATCCACTGAGTCTTTCATTCTGTTCAAAAACACTCTGTTAAAGACTTTCCCTGGGACTGACAACAGTGTAATCACTCTGTACTTCTCACATTTGCTCAAATCTCTTTTCTTCGGTATCTTGATAAGGCGTCCTTCTTTCCAGTCTGCCGGCACTTGTTCTTCCTCCCAGATCCTCATGAATAAAACGTAAAGCATCTTTGCAGTTACATTTATATCTGATTTGAGTGATTCAGCTGGTATACTACCTGGTCTTGCTGCCTTCCCACTTTTGATTTGTCTGATGGTTGTCTTGATTTCTTCCATCGTTGGTGGAGTGACATCTATCGGGAGATCTGTTAGTGTTGCTTCGGTGTCTGGTGGTTTCAGTGGAGTTGGCCTATCCAAGAGTTCCTCAAAATGTTCTACCCATCTGTTTCTTTGCTCTTGAATCTCGGTGATTGGCTTGCCTTCTTTGTTCTTGACTGGTTATCCTAGTTTACTATGTTTACCAGCCAATTTCTAAGTTGTGTCATACAGGTGTTTCATATTTCCTTCTCTTGCAGCTTTTCCAATGTCGTTGCAAGGCCTTGAAAGTATTTCCGTTTGTCAGCTCTAATACTCCTCTTCACTTGCTTATTTACTTCTGTGTATTCAGTTTGTGCCTTGATTTTTTCTGCTCTTGTTGATTTCTGTCTTCTTGTTCCTCCTTTCTTGAATTTTGCTCAGGGTCTCAGTGGAAATTCATTCCTTATAATGATGCTGCTTGCGGCCCAAAACCTCCTGACATGTTGAAGTTAGAGTTTCTTTGATTCCTTACCAGTTATCCTCCATAGTAGTTTCTTCTTCAGCAGATCTTGTAAGGCTGAGAACCTGTTGTTGAGAGCTATTTTGAATTCCTTGAGTTTGTCAGTATCTCGAAGAAAGGCTGTGTTGAACCTTTGTAGTGCTGTTACTTCAGTTGTCCATTGCTTATTTAGCTTCAGTTTCATTTTGGCAACCACCAGGTGGTAATCTGAAGTTATGTCAGCTCCTCTTCTGGTTCTCACATCTTCCATTGATCTTCTGAATTTTTCGTTGATGCATATATGATTGATTTGATTCACTGTAATATGATCCGATGAGACTCACGTAGCCTTGTGTATGCGTTTGTGGGGGAATATTGTACCACCTATAACCATTTTGTTTAAAAAACAAGTTTGTAAGTCATTCACCATTCTCATTTCTTCCTCCCAGTCTCTATCATTCCATGATATCTTCATATCTAGTGCTATACATCCCGACTTTAACGTTTAGGTCCCCTATAAGGATTGTCAGATCCTTTCCTGGACACTTTGCTATAATTGATTGCAGCCTATCGTATATCTGATCTTTATCCTCGTCGTTGCCATCGTTGGCGGGTGCATAACATTAGATAATAATCATTGTAATCCCCTTCTTCATTGTTTTGATAGATGCTTTGATTATCCTGAGTCCATGTGGTTACCAGCCTGCAAGTACATTACTAGCTTATTTGGACAGCATCAGAGCAACTCCCTGAGTGTATGGAGCATTTTTCTCTTCTAGGTCGGAGTATAGTAGCATCTCTGTCGTAGCCAACGTTTTCTGTCCAGCTTGAGTCCAATTGGTTTCGCTGATGTCGCCTACTGTCAAGTTGTCTCTTTATTTCTGCAGTTATTTGATTGGTCTTCTCACTCCCACATTTTCCGAATATTTCATGTACTTATAAAAAGTTTTGCTCTAATTGTTAGAATTGGCATCGACCTCATGTCTTCCAGAAAATCTCGGCTTTCACCATGAGGCGTCATTATCATTCCTTCCACTCCAAATGTAGAGTTTAAATGGTTTAGTTTGCATAATCTAGTTAACGATCTTTTAGCAAGCTTTTTATGGATGGGGATGTTAGCCCTAAGCTCAACCCTCTTTCTTAACCCGGGCTTGGGACCAGCAGTAACCTTCGAAGAGCTACAGGCGGAGTTGTTTGATAATTATAAAAGCTAGTATTTTAGACACTATATTAGTCAAACTAATTCCTCTATGGTTATCGCAGAACGACTTTGACCCTTTCTGATATACTGGGACGATGAGCGTAACAAATGGTTAGAGACTTTAGGTGATATGGCTCAAAATCGTTGGCAATGGCGCAGGTGCATCCACTCCTTGTCTTCCTTCAAATTCTAATTTCTGAGCTTATTATAATTTTCTCTTTACTGAATCACTTTTTATCTCAAATCTCATCTCTGATCTCTATGCCTTTCCATTAGTACTTACTCTGTTACTACCTCCCCTACTCTGGGATTTGGTCCGACAATTTAATCTTTATCTGCTAATTGAGGCATGGCAACTTGAACTGATGTACGCATGTACCAAGTTCTACGTTGTAACTGACTGACTGACTGATATACTGGGACTATTAATGATCGACACCAGTCAGACGGGATTATGTCACGTTCCCAAACTTTAGTCAAAATATCAGTCAGACTAATCATCAAAGTGAGACCAGCATCCTTAAAGATCTCTGGGGATAATCCACCCGGACCTGCTGCTTTGCCTCGCCTTAGACTGGCCATAGCTTTTCGACTTCAACAAGAGTCGGGGAACCTAAGTCGACTTTTCATTCTAGCCGTCTTAAAATAGTGGAAAGTTCCAGAGCAGCTGAAGGCCAACTGAACTCCTCCTTGAAGTGTTCAGCCCATTGTTCTAAACGTTTAGACTGAGAGCTAATAAGCGTTCCGTCTTTTTCAAAGATCGTCTCACTAACACTTGATCTTTTAACCCCGGCATCTTTCATTAACTAGTGTTAACTAACGCCGCTGCCTTTTCCATTTCCTTTGCTTTTGTTACCAATGCCCACATTCGTTTCGCAGACTTTTTGTCAGTTTGTACCTGATTACTTTTCGATCTTCATCATGTTTGGAGCCTCACAGGATAAGTTTTCGAGAGTCCATCAATTCTACATAAGCCATCGAGATCCACTAATTTTTCTTGGCCTGTTGATTTAAGTCCTTGATAGATGCTACAGCTGTTTGGACATCTTGCCAAGAAGTATCTAGTTGGGTCGCATCTTTATAATTGCCTAAGTGATTCCTCAGTTGTTTCTGGAATTTAATTTTGGCTGTTTCGTTGCTGAACTGAATACTAATGGGTTTCCCTGTAGTTTTTCTTCGCCCAGTAAGATGCAAATGCGTGCTCGTACTTGAGCATGATCAGAATCTAAACATGTACTCCAGAGAGATCGGTAATCTTCTATCGAGCCTCTCCAACAGTGACTAATGATGATATGATCTATTTGAGTCCACCGTTGAGTAAGGCCAGGAGGTCGCCATGTTAGACGAAATCGTTACTTATGCTTAAAGTTCGTGTTTGCTAGGAATAAACGATTGTCAAAGCAAAGTTGTAGCAGACGGTTGTCGTTATCCGTTCTCTGAGCTGGAACACTGAAACATTCACCAAAACGTCTTTCAGACTGATTCAAGCTACCTATTTGGGCGTCAAAATCACCAGCAATGAGTATCGAATCTGAGTGTTTGGCCCTATGAAGAAGTTCAGAAAGTTTTCTGTAAAATTCATCTGGGCTGCAGTCAGTGAGAGCATAGGCAAAAACAACGAAAAGACAACGGCGTGTGTTCCTATCCTCTCGAGTTCTTACTGAACCATTTAATCGGACGGCACATGGACGACTGTCGACATAAATCCATTCGAGAAGTGCCTGTTCTGCCCTCATACTTAACACAATACCTACACCGGCTAGTTCACGAGAAGTTGCTGTTGAGTCGCCAGATAAACGAAGAGTGTATTGCGAAGATTTTTCACTTTGACAAGGTGAGGTCAAGTGGATGAGCACGCTGTATGCGTGTCTCGAAGACACAACATACATCAATGACGCGGGATTCTAAGGTCTTAGCTAGGGAGGCTTGCTGCTCTATTTGACACAGGATTCGTACATTGAATGCACCAATGTGAAGTTTGGAGCGTAGTCTTAGTGTACTTGGGACATTATTACGTGGGCTGGAATTGTTGGCACTGATGACACAGGAGGAAGCTGAAGATAGGGATTTAGGCTTAAAGGTAGGGGTTAGGATAAATATTAAGAATAAGAGTTTGATTAAAATGGTGGCGATCTTGTGCGCTGTTAGAGGTATGGGGGGGGTTATCTCTTCTCAGTTGCCCACATTGTGGAAGGGTTCTTCTTGATGTACCTGAAAAGCAAATTGGGTTAGAGTTGGTCTGAAAGTCCTGGGAGCGTGACTGTAGAGCCCAAAGAACAACTACTTGAGACCAATCACATATGGCCTTTGTGACAGACGTTTTTGTTGTTGTAGCTCCGTAATTGTTGGGGCTTTACTGCTGGAGACGAAGATCCGTGGACTAAGGTGAGGTGTGCATTTTTAAGGTCGACCTTTCATAACCCCACCTTTCCTTTGCGGGAAGGCAGCATCACTGTTATGCTTGTTGTCTGGGGAAAACACCTTACTGCGTCAAACCTCTGTGCAGCCAGTAGTACGACTTTGTTCTCGGATCTTATATTGGCTGCTTTTGGTTTCAACGTTCTTCAAGCGACCTGCCTGGCATGGTAGGACCTTGAGGAACGATTGTTCCAGCCAGTATAGCCCTATTGGGTCCACGCGATAGACAAGCCCAACCACCACCTCAAGGTAGTAGCACGTTCGGGAATTATGTAGGTGACCAAAGCCTAGATAAGGAAACCAGCATGTGACATTTTTAAGGTCACAGAAAAAAACATAGTCACTCAGCAAAAAATTTATAGTAAAGCTTATAACGATTTTCTTGTACACATATGTGGGGTTTAAACAGTTTGACTGTAATTGCTTCTACAAATCGTGGCAAGTTGGGAGCTCTTTGTTTATTGATTAACTTCAAAAACTTCGACGTCACCACCCAATGTTTACTGTCAAACAAACGCCTAGCAATCGCAAATGTAAAAAACTTGTTAGCCGTTTAATCTCACATTTCGATGAATGTGGTCAGAAATTGAGCGTCAACCCCCCTCCATGTTATTCCAATGTCTTTTTGCATATACACATATATTGATAGATAATTTGAGGTAACCGGTGGGAATTTCCTCATGTTTGACTATCTTAATGGGCAATTCATTTCATAAATTGAGACCAGCTCCGCAGCTAAATAGACGCAGCATAGACGTTAATCTACAGATATTTTACCGCCTATGAATTCAAGTTTTATGGAGTTAGGCTTTTCAATAGTGGCATAATCCATTTCCTCCGTCCTAGTCTTACCATGTTATAAATTCTTTGCAATAAACGGTTTTCACTTAAACATCCTACAACTTTAGCTAATTCTCTCTCAATTACACCAACTCACCAGCTTACCGACTATACTTAAGTGCATCATATATTACATCGAGTTCATACAACACAGTGTTATTCATTAAGTAAACTGATGGCATTATGTGAACATGCTTTCTGAGGAATGTATCGACTCGTACATTCCACTGGCTTCTGCAACTAATACACACCAAGGATGCTAAACGATACAAAGTTTTTCAACAACTTATGTTATTACTGAGATATCATTTGCACTAGAATTCCATTAAAAACGAACCACATCACTTTTCGTTATTTAGAAAGCAGCTTATAAATTAAAATAATGGAATGGACTCGAACATTCAGAACTCAAGATAAGTTGATGAGACAAAGCAACACTTTGTTTAAGCCACATAAAACGTAACGTAGATATACAGGTAGAAAATGTCATGTTCCCTATTGTACGTTCCATCTATATTTGAGTAGTCTAGATTTTGAGAATAGGCGCAAAACTTATTAGGTGGTCGGATTTCAAAGATCAGAAAAATTAGGAAATCAATCCACCATCCATTTTTCATAGACGATCCATCAGCAAAAAGGTTCTTATCACTAGTTAAAAATTACTCATACACAATCCACCTAATAATAAGTGGTGTAAAATAAGATTCAAAATTCATTGATGTTAATGGTCATATGGTAAGACTATAGTTAGAAATCTTACTCATTTAAGCGCTACGGATGTTAACCGAAACGACAACAAAAGCTTCATAATCAAACTAACCAGCTCAGAGAATCAAACATCACCACAAACATGTCACGAAACAATAATACACCTATAAAACAATTGTTTATTTATCTTTAAAAAAGGTATAAAGCATAGTCTATAAAAATATTACATTTAATCTGCAATAAAGTTTGATAATAAAAAAATACAGTATATTAAACTCATGGGAAGGAATAGAAAAAATGACGACATTTTAGTGGTTAAAATTAAATTTTACTTTAAATAAGTACCGTAGACGAATTTGATTCACAGAATAAACAATGTATTCATTGAACTGTAAAACACATTTTTTTGCTTCTATTTCAGGTGCTTGAATCAATTTCCCACATGGTACTACGACACCATCATCTCTGAAGTAAAAAGAAAAATCATTAAGATAATTACATTAACATTCATGTCCATCAGGGTTGTCCATTATCCCACCTTTTATTTTGTCATAGATGTTCAATCAAAAATCATATCATATTCACCTAACTTTCAGGAAATGACCTCATACCAGGAGGTCTGATCATCAATTTAGAATATATGCGAACGATATAGTCTTATTAAGTGAAGACGCTGACAATATGCAGTCTCCTCAACACCACAATAAACATGTTTAATATGCGTTTATATTCCTCTAAATGTAGAAATGTCACTTCAGGATTGGTCACAGAAAGTGAGGCAGTTAAGTGTGTTAACCACATTGCTTGTCTTAGAAGTCTCATCAGACCCAGTCGACCGGTCTTTGTTGAAATCTTAGGAAGGATTTGGAAAGCTCGCTTTCCTTTGACAACTTACGTCACTTACGGTATAGATGATACGCCCATCGCATAACGAAAGGGTAAGTATACTGTGCAGCAGTTCGCCCAATACTAAAATATGAGTGTGAAACATGGGATAGAAGATATGAGTAGGTAAAGGGTCTTGCATCATGACTGTCTTCGAAGTATCGTTCATATATTACAGAATAGCCGAGTAAGCAGTATGGATGCTAGATAAAAAGTACTAGGTAAAAATGGCGAATCAATCGACAAGTATACAAACCTTTATAGGTTGGGGTAGTTTGGCCATAATATTGCGTATGCACAATTATGCAGTCCGTACATCGTAACACGATGTTAGATGGCGTAGGAGTAGGATGGAAAAAAACTAGGAGCGATCAGACCAAAACGTGAAATCGGTTCACGAAGTCTTTGACTATTGGTTTGAGACATGTTGATAGATGTAGACTAAGTGGTTGGGGTGGAAGTGATTATCACGATCAGTGGCTGGAAACACTAAATGATATGGTTCAGAACTGGTCACAGTGGTCATATATGTTAAGTTCGACTATACTTTCCAACACATCGTTGTCGTATCCCCCCCCCCACAGTTGAACTACATTCCAGTGCTAACCTTATTAATTTGGTCTTGTCGTGGTATGGTAACTTGTGTATACGTATGGGGTTCTAAGTTGTACATAACTGACTAACTGGTATGTATATTCAGAAATACTAATACAAAGTATTGAATACTCACTAATTTATCCATAATTCGAATGCGACAAGATGTCCTGTCAGCTTAAAGTAAGTCAAGTAGACTACGTAGAAATGTGTTCTGTTTTACTGTATAGATATGAAACGTGCTTCTTTTTAAAGTAAGAGATATTAGTAGAATATTTGGACTACCTGGTTACCAAAACTAAATGTGGAGTGAAATTCAAATGTGAGATACTAAGTATTCTAACTCATCAGAAAAATACTGTCAAAATTCAACAAAATAAATAAAATGGACCGTAATAAAATTTCACATCTAAATATGAATGTAATACTTAGATTGTATAAAGCCTATCTTGAGGAAAAAAAATCAATTTGTTAGTTTATTATCAGTCATATGACTTACAAATGTAAGGTTGTTTACAATGTAACAAATGAAAGTAAAATGCTATCTCATTGTGCATTTCAGTTAAGCACAATATACAAACGATAATAAGAAAAATAAAGCGAAGAAAAATCAACCATTCTTACAAAGTTTTCCATGTTTCAGGATTTGTTCGCCATTTACCAACACCTTTTACACTGTGATAATTGGAGCGATTTTCATGAGCATTACAACACGATTGATATAATTCACGCTGTTTACCTAATGACACCTTTTTTATTTGAAACAAAAAAAAAACAGTACATTTATCATAAAATAAAATAAGATGCTGTATAATTTATTTTTGATAGAGTGTAGTGCTTTAATCATCTTACTTGACGAAGGTTCACAACTTTATTAACTTAACATCTTATGCCTAATTCCAACATTGCTTGGTCAGTCCTTCCAAGATAAATGAGCGATGGTTTGAAGGCACCTATTATCAAGTACAAGTAACCTAAAAATGTACTTTTAAAGGCTATATTTTATAGCCATATAGTATAGCTGAACGAAGTGTTTTGCATCATACTCCGTTAGTAGACAGACACTGTCTATGCCACAAGCAGCGTATATTCGTAAACGGCAAGTAAACCATTATAACTTGTGTCGAGACTTTGTCAGACACCAATTAACTGGAGATGATGAGGCTTCCAAGATAAGTGAAGTAATCGATAAGTTCGATTAAATGTTATTTTGTAAAAAAAATTGAGTTATGTATCATACATCCACACATTGATATTAAAACTTGAAGACCACTTGAGTTAATTATCAGTTCATTCATCTATTATAATTTATTTACTTAAAAAGATAAAATTTCAGTACAAACAGAAAACGAAAAGTTGGTGTGCCACATAATTGGAAACACTGTAAAGAAATAAAAGAGAGAAGGTGATTATAACTAGAAAAAAGTGAAAGTCAAGAAAAGAAAGAAAGAACTGCATAGAACGTACAATGCAGCGGAAAATACGACCAAGGAAGACTTGTTTGGATTGAGGAAGATCACTTTACTTTTACAAAGTTTAATAAAAATTCGAAAAAACGACTGTTTCCTATTCCGTGGCATATATGACTTCTCAATCCATTGAATCGCACCATTTCTAGGACCACAACAGAGAAGTCGTGATGAGTTGAAGGTCTGTGCAACATAGCTTTTCTCTACACAACGGTGTTATGTCAGAAACTGATCATCACAATCAACTTTGAGAATCGGTTAATTAATCACCGCACGGAAGCCCCTGGGACGAAATCCGTAAAACATTATCAAACCACCAAAGCCAGCGTTTCACGTTGAAAGCACCAAGTTTATGATAATCACTGCGACCTAACATACATTAACGAACTTCATTATTAATAAACTGATGTCACCATCATACGTTAGCAACACTTAGAAGACAACGACAGTCAAATAAATAGAATTGCAGAACATTTTCACCTCGAAAAAAGGGTTTCATAAGAACAGCCGGCTCGCACCGATGAATTGTAGACCCGAAATTTTACAGCCAGATTTGCATCACTATGGTACAGATTGACATACTGCGCTTTGGCTTTCATTGCTCTCATATGCCCTCCACAGCCAAATTAAAAAGTGAAGTATGGTTTTATTTAATCAACTTTGAATATATATATATATATATATATATATATATATATATATATATATATATATAATGTTTACCTCACAAGCAAGTATGAGCCCGACATTGTTAGCCTGTGTTGGATAAACATAATTGGCTGATTTCGATGAACAATCAGCGAAATACACACCTTTTCCAAACATATAACCAGAAGATGGAGCTTCAGGTGGTGCGATTTGTAAACCTCTTCCTAAAATACCAACCCAATTTGTTAGACGACTTCCATGCCAAAGAAGCATTCTGTAACAATGAAAATAATACAAAATAACAGGTATATATATATATATAATTGGTAGACAGTGATAAGACTAATTACTAATTTAGCCAACTTGCAACAAACAACATATCCAGAATTTTAAAGCTCAAGATTGAAGGGGAAGTAAATAATCGATTGCTATATCCTCGGTCCGACCTATATTCGCAATCAAATTACTAACACAGAAAATTGGATTTACGCGAACGAAATGGGAACCAGCATCTTGTATCGACGTACATATTCTCCAGGTTGTATGTTGTAGAAGACTGAGTGACCATAGTTTGACCAGGTCGAGTTTTATTTTATCCTAATCTAATCACAGTAAAAATCCAATGGCAAAGTAGGTAGTGGTTTGACAAACCTAAAACATATTCCTACCACTTAAGTCTGTGAACATATACAAGCTTATCAACTGATTCGACACTCATTTAGTTTAGTACTTTGATAATCATGTTTGATCACCACACAAACAACATATTAGAGACCTTTTCAAAAATTAATTTATATGAATTTGAACTTGGCGTTTCTCTTGTTAAGTATTCTTACACTAATTACTGCTGATTTCTGAGTCTCTGTCTTCCTGTTAATTTGATTATGTTAGTATACTTTCAAGGCCTCTTAACAAATATATCAATATAGAAAAAAAATCAAGTTATTCAGTCGTCTAGAAATCCCCACAAAGTAATCAAAAACAAAGGAATATATGAGTGAACAGTTGTTTTCAATGACTTAATCATCAAACATAGTTAGTTGAACTGGACAATAACATAATTTAATGAAATTTTATATCCAATCTTCTAGTTATGGGCTGCTCCGTACCTGCAGATTAACTAGGTCTTAAATGATTAATAGCTAACGAGTAGTGGCATAGAATATTTAACACATATTACACTTATTTAATGATTCGTATTCTCAGTGCAGAGGTAAATAAGTTTCCTTCATAATAGATGCAAAAGAGTGCTAAAAAAAATCTGTAATATTTATAAGTAAATCATTCTAAATGAAGTAAACCGAATACATCATAAATAGTCCACCATACATGTAAAAATGAGATAAACACTTTTTTGATTACCTATTTCCGTAATCTTTGAAACTTCCTTTTTCAGGAGATTTCTGACACTCAAATATATCTAATATCTCCAGTGTGTACATATTATGCGTAATTCCGTGTGTTTGGTGCATGTAGTCCGTTAGCAACTTTGGTACCAAACAAACAAATAAATGAATAAAAACACAAAACAATGTGAAAAGTATGTAAAAAATCTCCGAAACATATGTACGAACATCAGACAAAAGTAATTTAATTTAAAAAAAACTGGAGGATTTGATTTAATTCATGATGTTAAGTTCCTCGAAATAGCAAGAAACACAAGAACTGAGTTTCGTGCTAAAAATTATTTGTCAAGATGGCGTACCTAAGATTTTATGGGGACTGATGCTCCCTTTAGGACTCGAGACCAGATCAACTAGTATCATAGAATGCGACATTACCATTGAACCTATTTCAGGTACGACAAACTTTCCGAGAGGGAATGACAAGTTAACACTTATTGACTATTGAGTAGCGACCAATTAATGCACATCAAATTTTATTTGATTAGAACTAAACAAATATTTTACTAGTATCCATACAGGTATAGGAGTGAAAGTGCTGATAAAGGTTATTATTATTATTATAACTTTATTATGATTATAAATTTCTTTACAGATTTTCTTATAACTCAACTGATATTTTGAAATGCACCTAACGGACTGACTATAGACTGATAACCATTGAAAGCTAGGTGAGGTGTAAGGTAGTCACCTACAAATTGGATGATAATGAAGTTAGAAATGTAAACAAATGAATATCACTTCAGCGACCTGAAGATTAAGCGCATCGGGACTCTGGGTTCGAACCCTGATAAACTAATGGATGTGCACTCCAAGTTCTATGTCATAACGAAACAGTCGCACAGTGCTTTCTAGTCTACAATAATTGATTAGCTACTGTTAGCCTGTAAAGTAAGTCAAAAAATTCGACAATCTCCACAAACTCTCTACAATAAAATTTAAAAAAAACAGTCAGTCATATGTATAATTCCTACCGAATACATTGGATCAATCGACTGTAATGGTTGAATTTCACAATTTAATCGTTTATAATTCACATCAATAATATTTTCAGTAGATGATTGATTATTTTTCATGATATTTACAGCGAATTCAATATCGGATAATGCCTCTAATAACTCAATTTTTGACTTAACTTCGGGCATTGTACGAATAACCGGCGGAACACGCATACTAAATAAAAGTTAAGGTAGACAAATGTCATTTGATCTAAAATAGCAATACAAAGTAATTGGAGTCACAAATCACATTTATAAAACCAGAAGTCAAGCTGAACTTAGTTTACCGAAATTGGTCATAGATAACGCAGAATTTAGGCGAGATTATGTTGTTACACAATCGATGTTACACAACAGGACATCGTATTAGTACGATCATCTGGAGAGGAGATTAACAACCACTACGCCATTTTAGCAATGCTCAGTCAACGCTGCTTCTAAGCACCAACTCGTCCATCTATATGAATAATAAAGGAAATATAGGCTACTTTGTCTGACTGAACTAATAACTTTGACAAGTCAGTGCACAGAAATAAAGCTAACAATTCAATTTCAAACCCGAACTCTCTGTGTGAGAGCGACGCGCACAAGCTCTCATTTGATCATGACCACAGAGCCAATGTTTGTGTTCGTGAAATGGTCACGCTCTAAAAATAGGTGTACTTACATTCCCTAAAATCATTAATCAAATTTCTTACAAGTCTAATTCTTTGATTTTGTTTCTACCTTCTATATTCTTCAAATGAATAGTTATTTTCACGTTACTACTATTTTTTTCTTACTAGACTGTTAAATGACTCCTAATGACGCATTTGTGAACATTACTTAACGTAGTTCATTTTCTACATGTTAATAGACCACAATAATTGTTAAGTCAATCTGAATACTAATATACGACTATCGTAAATAAATCCGACGAGAAATTTTTCTTTGCTGAAATGGTATATATATATAATCGAAAATATACCATCTCTTACCCGAAATCGTGAGGTATTCGTGTATAGAAATCATTACAGGCCAATAACAATTGTTCTTCGAATTTACGTTTATCACTTGCATTTGTTTTGATACGTTTTACTCTTCCCTTTGGCTTAGTTTCCGTTTCCGTATCGTAATTCTGACTTAAACCCGAAAACGCAACAATCAGTTTCGATATATTATCCAGTGCCGTATAGCCTGCTTGGATTTGTGATTTACTAAGTTTTCCCAGAGGAGCACGACGTGAATCATATTTTAACTCGGTCATAACTTGTTCCATATTATCCATATCACAGATCAACTGCATGAGTACCTAAGAAAATCAAATACTGAACACAATTAATGGATGAGAAAGTTAACGAGATAAAGATTTTTTTAAGTAGGTTGACTATAAATAATTTGACAGACATTTGGTATTAAATATTTAATCCTAATATTGAGGTCAGTCTATTAATGGTCTATATATATATATAGACAACTTACCAATAAACATTGAGACCCAATGCACATTCTTAACAAGCTACTTTCAGCCACAAACAAAACAATCTTTGTAAGATCATTCTTAACGGTTGATAAAAACAAAATCATGAAATTATGAATCGGAAGCTTTCTGAGGTATAAACCTGGTTTGTCTAGAATAGGTCAGCGTACTTCAGAAGTACATAAACCTCGTAAAGTTGCTTTACTCGAACACTATTAGTTGAGTCGGAGTGTATGGCGAACTCTCACCCGAACTTGTAATCTAAAGTGGTGTCCGTTAAGGCTGTCCACTATCCTTGTTTTGTTTTATTTGATAACAGATATACTGCCGGGAATAACGATGTCATCATCCGTATCTTCAAGAATTGATCTCTTACCAAGAGGCCCACTAATTGACTCAGGACATGCAGATGACACACTCCTACTTGATGAAAAAGCTTACAAAATGAAAAGTCTTTTGACAGTACTGAGCAACGATGCCATTATTTGAGGGATGCAATTCTCCCCTTAACAATGCAGTGTTGCTTTACGACTGCACCAATCCCTAAACTAGAGATAGAGATAGAAGTGGTTGAGTACGTTGACCGCTTCACTTATTTTGGAAGTCATGTCAACCTAGGTGGATTGATGTTTACCAAAGTCTCAGCAGGGATTCTAAAAGCTCGTTTGACTTTTGCCAATTTACGTCATCTAGGTGAGATATCCGTCTCTAAACGAAAGATTGAGTTTACTGAGCAGCAGGCCACTCCGTTTTACTGTATGGATGTGAAACGTGCCCATTTGAAGCAGATGATACTCGAAAGCACCTAAGATCTGAGGGCGAAGTCGTACAACTGACTACGGTAAGGTGTGCCCCTCGGATAACCAGCATCTGCAGTGATGCTGCCTTCTCAACGGAAGGGAGGGGTTGGAAAAGGTCGACCCTTATATTGTCACATCAACCTTACTCCACGGATTTCCGTATCCGGCAGTAAGGCCTTTTAAAGAACGGAGCTAACACCTCAAAAACTTCCCATAACGAGGTCGTGCGTGATCGGCCTTAAGCAGTTGTCCCTTGGGCTATGCAATCGCGACTTCAGGTGACTATGACCATTACTAACCCTTTACAGGTATCTCAAGAGGTAGTATCCATCCATGGTGTGGACAGCAAGGGAGTGACAACCACCCTCATACCTCTAACAGCACACGAGATTATGTTGTTTGGGGGTCAAATCCCACCCTAAACTCATGATAACTCTTTTGTCTCTGCAACTAACCCTTCCTGCATAACTTTATTACCTCAAGCTTCTAATGCTAGTGATTCGAGTTCACGAAATGTTATTCCTGGTCTCCTGAAACCTTGTGCTAAACTACATATCGAAGCTTTTGACGTTCGAAACTAATGCCAAATAGGACAACAAGCCTCCTTAGCTATGACTCTAGAATCCCGCTCCTTTGATGTCTGCTGAGTCTCTAAAACGCGTATACAGGATCCAGGTACAGTCATTCGTTTGATCTCACCTTGTGAAAATAAAGAACCGGCCCGGTTCATCCTTCGTGTTTCTAGAGACCCCACCGCTACTACTCGAGGCCTTGCTGGCATAGGTATAGCACTTAGTTCAAAAGCTGAACATGCTCTTCTCGACTTGATTCCAATAGACAGTTGCTTGTGCTCTGTTTGTCTAAACGGGAAGGTAAGAACTCGGAAAGATAGGGACACACACCGTTGCCTCTTTGTTGTCTCTACCTACACTCTCACTGATTGCACCTCAGATGAAGTCAAAGAGGAATTTAACAGAAAGCTTTCCGACCTTCTTCGAAAAGCTAAGCGCACTGATGTATTGATAGTGGCTGGTGATTTTAATGCCCAAGTAGGCAGACTAACCGAAACCGAAAGGCACCCGGGTAGATCCTATGGCGTCGCAGCTCAACGAACAGATACTGGAGACCGTTTGCTACAACTATGTTCAGATAAGCGTTTATTTCTCGCAAACATCAACTTTAAGTATAAGGAAAGACATTGGTTGACATGGCGGCCTCCACAATCAACTCAATGGTGGACTCAAATAGACCACATTGCCAGTAGCCACCGTTGGAAAGGCTCGATAGAAGACTGCCGCTCATTTCGGAGTACAAGTTTAGACTCAGATCATTCCTTAGTTCGAATGCGTATTAGTCTGCGTCTCACTGGACGTAAAAGATCCACGGAAAGGATCCCCCTCAGAGTTCAACCTAATAATAAAAACGTCAAGAATACATTTCAGAAACAACTAGAAAACCAGCTAGTCAACTAAGTAAACGACATCTACTCCGAATCAGCCTGGAATGCTATCAAGTTGTTGAAACAGTAGTAATATCCACTAGTAAACTAAGCCAAAAGGTTAAGAAAAATCAGTGGATTTCAACTGCATCTACTGAATTGATAGATGCACGGCAACACATCCCGTCTGGTTCTGAAGAAGATGAGGAGCGAAGGAAACTTAAACACAAACTGATTAAAACCTTACGTAATGATCGGGAGCAGTGGTGGATGGAGAAAGTTTAAGAGATGGAAAAGGCAGCTGCAATGGGTAACAGTAGGCAACTCTTCAGACATATCAAGGAAACGGGTATCGGAAATCCGACCGTAAGTGTAACTATCTCAGAAAAAGATAGAACCATTATTCACTGTCAATGCAGAAAATTGGACCGATGGGCAGAACACTTTAGGGAACAGTTCGACTGGCTCTCGGCCTTATCCCTGTCGAGCACCGTCCCCAAGTAATCTGAATGGCAAATTGATATTGATCCCCTCCCAGTCTTAGTGAGGTTGAAAAGGCTATAGGAAATCTAAAGCTCGGGATAGCAGCAGGACCGGATGCATTAACCCGTGAGATGTTCAAGGAAGGTGGCCCAGTTTTAGTGGCAAGATTAGCCGGGATCTTGGCTAGAATTTGGGAACCGGACGTAATCCCATTTGACTGGTCTCGAACGCTAATCGACCCAGTTTATAAGAAAGGATAGAAGTCCTCTTGTGACGATTACTGGGGAATCAGCCTAACGAATATAGTGTCCAAAATATTGGCTTCAACAATATTTCGACGCCTAACTAAAGCTTATGAAGAGTAAACTCGAGAAAACCAAGGTGGTTTCAGACCTGGACATGGTTGTATACACCAAATATCGACATTTCGGCAGGTTCTGGAACATAGGCAAGCTTTCAGACGCCCAACAATAGCTATATTCCTTGACCTTAAGGCAGCGTTTGACTCTATCGATCATAACGTTATGTGGCAATGTCTGCCATTGAAAGGCGTACTAGATAAGTTCATTAACTTTATACAAGCCCACTACTCGAACACTACAAGTCGAGTTAGGGCTTCTGGCGAACTGTCGTCGGAACGTATTATTTCAAGTGATGTTCGCCAAGTTTGTCCTCTTTCCCCGTTTTCATTTAATTTTATCATCGACATGCCTTTAGAATTAACATTTTTATCGTCTGACTTCTCGGGAGTTGACCTCCTTCCATGAGATAAACTTCTTGACTTAGAATATGAAGATGATATTGGGTAGAGATACTGACAAAATACAGAATCTTTTAACTACCTTAAACATGAATGTAAGCATGTTTCAGATGCGATTCTCCCCATTCAAATGAAAAATGTTACTTTAGGATTGGCTTGAATCTGCACCGAAGTTAGTGATAGGGAGCGAAGCAGTTGAATGTGTTAACCGCTTCACTTATCTTGGAAGTCTCATCAGTCCTAATGGTCTGGTATCTGTCAAAATCTTGGCTCGTATGCAGAAGGCCCGGATTCGCTTTTGGCAGTTTGCGTCACTTGCGGCGTAGGCGAAACATTCGTCTACTGACGGAAGGACGCGTTTACTGCACTGCAGTTCGATCTGTCTTACTTTATGAATGTGAAATATGGCCAATTTAGGATAGAGGATATTTGTAGGCTTCTAGTATTCGATTATAGATGTCTCCGAAGCATTACTCGTGTTTACTGGTACCACCGAGTAAGCAATGTGTGGGTTAGGAATAGAGTACTAGGTAAATACGGTAAGTCTATTGATGAAGTAGTAAATGTTTAACAGCTGAGATGGTTAGAACATGTTGCGCATTTCCGATCATCGCCTACTTCAACAAGCAATGCTGTCTGGTGTGCATCAGGAAGGTATACACTCCACATAAAAACAATAAAACAATAAAGAATGCATGAACAGATGTTTTTCACAAACTATCACTACTCCTTAAATTAACTATTTTCTTTCACACACAACATCTTAGTATCTTATATTTCTGTGAGGTGTATTCCTTTTTGTCTTTATTTGGCCAATAAGTTCATTTTCCTTGGAAGATCAATCCTATTGAAAGTCGTCAGTCGCAAATGTTACTTTTAAAGATTTTTTGATAGAAATAAAACATCTGTTGCATTGCAGAAGTTAAAAAGATTAGCAAATAGAGGAAAGGTAGGTCAAGGATGTACTCTAAGATCAAATTATTAACACAACCGACTACAGATTTTAAGGGATGGTTTAACTGGACTTCTACGACCCACTGACGAAGTAATTGCCTATTTACTAGCATCATTGCGTGAATCGTATTCCATATTATTTGCTAGGTTTCACCATCATACGGTATTTGCTTTATTCTTTTCGTATTATTTTCATTTTATTTAGTGGGGCACATCTTAATTAGTTATTATATGAACCTCTATATATAATACGTAACAGTCAAATTCTTATTCAACGTGCACGACCTACCGGAATGAACAAATCGGCTTCTTCAGAAAAGTTCTTCAGCTAAACATATTAAAAATACGCATGCATCTAGTCCAACTGATATCGCTAACGTCTCAACAAATTAACTTACAAGCGATCGTTAAGCTGCGTTTTAATTTCATTGATTAGAAAAAAAAGAGCAATAATCACTTAAATACTACGTGAAATCTTTATTTAAGTATTCAAAACGTTGAGATTTTGATTAAACACTTCAGTCTTGGTAAATGTTATACATTCATATCCCATATCACGGGAGTTAGCTTGAACTTATGAATAAATTCTATTTGAGGCCACCTATGGGACAGGGATTAAGTGGATAGACCATACAAAGAACTCTAGAATGAGTTAACAAATGTATAGAAGAAAAAATTAAGTAGTGGGTATGTGACTCAAACGATATACGGAATTATTACCGACAAAATAATTACCTGGACGGCAACAGGAAGTCGTGATTCGATTTCTTTGGTTTTCTTCGTTTCTATAGTTACATTTTCATCCTTTAGGATGAATGAAAAATTACATTAAAGACCAACCTGTACGCCGTAATCAATCTCAACCATATCATATTTCCCTTTGTGCTTTATAAAATGCATTCTTTCCTCCCACTGGTTTAGTGTTTTGTCAAGAAACCTATTTTACAAGCAGAATCACACAAAAACTACTAAATATACTTCTTTTTGAAACAATTCTTAGCAGCCTGTAGATTGCAACCGAAGCTTTCAAGTTTACTTTGACCGGATTTCCCAACACGACCCCAACGACACCAAACTGAATACTTATTTATATTTTCATCTTTTAAGAGTTGTATAATGTAGTATTTATTGTTATTATTTTGAACATTAGTCTTGCATAAAAGTTTGCATCATTGTTAGAAAATATACTTCCCTACTTGATTGAGCATAACATCGTAAATATCATCGCCTTCATAGTAAACATACGCTGAATCAACTTTGTCAACACATTCAATATCCACTGGAGCTTTACCCTTGCAGACCACACGCTTAACTGTACTTTTAATCGATTGGCCATATAAATAACATACCTTTTACACAATTTTCTGCATCGTCATCATCATTAGTGGGCTGTTGGACTTCTAAAGGACGCTTCATTAATCTACAATGGAACAAAACAGGACCAACATGTCGTGAGAATTATACATGCAATTATGCAGTTTCTGTGATGGTGCGTTAACAGGAGTTACTTGGTATAGTAAAAACCATTAAAAGTTGAAGACTGTCAGTCCACAAGAAAATGCGGTTAAATCAACTAGGGTAATGAAATCGACTGGGTTAGCTCGTTACGAAGGTAGCGAATATAAAAGTTCGTAAGGAATTGAAAAAGAGATTTGATGTTTAAACACTTAGTTTGAACAGTTAAAGGTATAAAGGATTGAAATCCGAGAAGCAGTGATATAAATTAGTAAGGAAACAAATAAACCTAGATTCAGACTTGTTACAGCGACTAAGGCAAAAGTTTTATAAATGAACAAGATTCACTACATATAAAAAAAATGACAAAGCATTTTACTTTTGCACAAAAGTATAGCAACCTGAGAACTTGTAAAATTGTTCATAGATCACAGAAAACGAATCAAACGTCAAACAGCCTGAATGAAGTAGAATCCGATTATTCCTTGAAAATTGCTTCTTGGTTGTACAAAAGCGGTTTGGGTTATGAGTTATTGTACTTATTTTTAAGGGCATAAAGTCACGTTAGTAATGGAAGGAGTGAAAAAGTTAACCCGAATATTAACTTAAGAGGGACCTCACTCAACACCAATGGAGATTATTAGCATGTCCAGATGTCTTTTGGAAAATTCAGCGGAAGGCGCTATAATCATTATATATCAGAGTGAAGAAAATACATAAAAAAATACTCTGTGTATTTACGTGACACCTAGGTCCCAAACATTTCTGTGGTACTTGAATGTGTTACATGGCAAAAAATGCAGCATATATTGGACATAAAAAAATATACATATGACAACTTACGCCAAAAAAAACTAGCTCAGGCTTAAGCTATCAGACAAAAGATATGGGAAAAAATATAAAGTCCTTAGTCGCAATATATGCAATTCAAGCCAGCCGATTAAGGCGTGTTATTTGTAATCTTGCGAACTTGTACAACTACAAATGACCTAGAATTGCCTTTTGACCAGTGAAAACGCAGTCGTAGATAAAATCATAATTTATTATGAAAAATGATAAAATGTTTAAAAAAGTTACATAGATTACAAAGTTTAACATGATTTATGATTTTTCGAAGGTTGGAAATGGGTTCATTGAGTTTAACTTCATAATATGAACGGTACTAAAACTGTAGCGGGTAAATAATCCCCAAAATAAATATCTGCATAGGCTCTCGACATTGATGCTGACCATGTTTGTTTTAGCGGATACTACTAATTGAAGGCGCGCAGTCACGCATCTTCACCAGATCACGACTCGAACCACCGTGAGTAGCATCTCTCACTAGCTTGCCAGCTTAGACGTTGCTATCCCATTAGAGCTCTGTTTGCGATCAAATATAATTTCTCTTCCATTATTCAGTGCTTTCTGATTTGTCATTTGTAAGAGTGGGGTCCATTTGATAGAAGTGGCTTTGGTTATACGACAAGTGTAACTTGGTCATATACCCGGGTACACTTCAAAACTCATCCGTGTGACTCTGTAGCGGTAAGTAATCCCTAAAATAAATAGTTACATAAGCTTTCGACATTGATACTGACCATGTTTGTCTTAGCGGACACCACTAGTTGAAGGTGCTTGGTTACGCATCAACACCGGATAACGACACGAAACAATGTGAGAAACATCTCATTCTCTAAGGTCTCTTCCGCAAACTCTTCCTATCAAAACTGCCACGACAAGCGCAAGCAGTTAAAAACATTTTATTTTGTGATTCTTCTACAAGTACAGCCATCCATTTGTCCCCAGGATTTATCGATGCATCATCTTCATAACATCACACAACCTCTCTCATCGTGGAGTTCGTGTCACGAATAAAAAGATTGCCCAGTGACTTTTTAGCCGAAGATGAACAAAGACATTAAAGAACGGGCAGGCCCTATGTGACCTGCCAAAAGAATAAGGTAATTCAGCATAGTAAATGCCCTCTTGGCACTTTTCCAACTCCTGACGCTCGATTCGACTATGTCCACCTTGATCTGGCGGGACCTTTACCAGAATCAAACGGATTCTCTTATTTTCTGACATCCATGGACTGATTCAAACACTGACCAGAAGCGATTCGACTCAAACACATCACTATTGAAACGATTACTCTCTCTCTCTATCCCGTTGAACGTTGGATAGTAAATTTTTGTTGTCTATTTACAGTAACGACAGACCGTGGATGTCAGTTTAAATCTGCCCTGTCCCACTCTTTGACCAAACTCATTGGAACTACACACTTCAGAATAACCGCCTACCACCCACAATCTAACAGTCAGGTAATAAACGTTTTATCGATAGCTGAAAGCATTACTTTCAGCCGCAAACATCTCTCAATGGATCGAAGCTTTACCACTAGTTTTACTCGGAATTCACAGAACTGTTAAGGCAGATTTTTTGAAGTAGTGTTACCGAATTAGTTTACTGAATGATACTTGGACTACCATGTGAGTTTGTGGAGACCGCTTCCACTTCGACAAACCTGGATCTCAATTCTTCTGTGAACCGGCTTACAAATGCTATGCGTTCAGTTAAGTCAGTTCACACTTGACAACAATCAACAGACACCATTATCCAACCTGCCTTAAAATGTAGTACACACGTTTTCGTACGTCGTGATGCCGTACGCCAACCTCTCAACGCAGCTTACGGAGGGTCATACAAGGTCTTGAAACGATATTCGGAGTACTATATCATTTGCAAGAATGGCCATTAGGAGAACGTCAGCATTGATCGCCTCAAAGCGGCATACCTAAAAAGCAAATCTTTTAATGTCGTATTCGCCACAATACCCCCGAAGCTTGACATGAATTAAGTCACCACGTCTCATGCAACGACAGACACACAAGAGGAAACTTAGAAAAGACTTTGTAACGCCGAGAGCTACACCATCTGATAGATATGTATTATTTTCAGAACACGAACGAATATTATGTCTATTAATTTTCTCCTAATTTTCCACTGCCTACTTGCTGTAATTTTTTAAAGAAAACAAAAAGTCGAATAATTTTTTCACTTTACACATTTCCGTACTTATTAAAAAATATTAAAAAACTTTTATTATCCATATGGGTGCTGTCGATACATTACACGTTTTCGTAGCCGCATTAAGTTGTCAAATTCATTTTATATTGTAAATGCACATATTTAAAAATTTTCTTCCCTTGAATTCCCAGCCATCTGAAGACAAACAAAAAAAAGCTAAAGAAAAAGAATGTATTTTTTACAAAATGTTTCATACAACGACACCCTAGCGTAGGCACTGACATTCAGAAGCCACACAACATTGCAAGCTATCAAAGAAACGTTTTCCAATGCTTAACACACTGAGTTTTTTTCTTTGGCTGGAACATCTTAGGGTCCCCACGAACCACTTGGGTGAGAAGTGAGATAAGAGGTCAATAAACCCTTAAAACAAGTTGTATAAGCTTTTGACATTGGTGCTGACCATATTTGTTTTAGCAGACACCACTCGTTGAAGGTACTCCGTCACACATCACCACAAGATCATGGCACGAAACAACGTAGGAAGGATATTTGTCTAGTTAGCCAGCCTAGACGATGCGATCCCATTGAGGCTCTACATACGATCAAACAAAACTTATCTTCCATCCTTCATTGCCTTGTGATATATTTTTATTCGTAGGAGCGGGTTCGATCTTTAGAGGCTGATTTTGTTATGCGACAAACGTAACTTGATCATTTACCGGATGAACTTTAACTCCATATCATGTGGTTTTTAGAACATTTATAAAGTCTAAGAAACTCTTTTAGACGTGACCAATATCCTCCAATGTTATGTATTTGAACACAAGTACTTTTCCCTCAAAATGTCCTTTATGAACTATGACATGGTGAACATATCCAAGTCTACGAAAAGGCCAATAAGCTCTCCAGTTGTCAGTATAAATTGTGGATCCTGGTGAAACGTAAATCTGGATTATTAGTGTCAGGGTCATTACTGTTCGATCTAGGACATACTGGAAATGTCTGTTTCCCAATGTTCGGTCGTAAATGCCAAGGACCCACCAGTGAGATTAAAGTAATTAGTACTTATCCATTCAGTTTTCAGAGATCTGCTCTTTTTATATTTTCCCTTTATAATGGCTGTTTCACCTATTTCAACAATTTTTCCTACGTTTTCTAGTGACAGATTTAAACATAACATTTTTTCTGAGCATATATCTCCACAGTACTGATATCATTGCACTGATGATACTTCGTTTATATTTATAAGGGACGATGCCAACGAAACAGGTAATCGCGTCACCCACAATAGAACTAACATGCAGGTCTGACTTGGTGTCAGTCTAGACTGGCCAAAGAAGCTGCCTGTTCCCGTCTCAATTTATTAGTTATCCCATAAACCTGTTCACACTAAATTTAACCTATAACTACTTATTGAAATCTTTGGAATTTTGTTTATAATTTTTTCCCTAGTGTCATATAAATAAATAAATATATATATATACTACTTCCCATTCGCGTTTTATTGTGAACATTGTTTCCTCATACAAATGAATTTTATTGTATATTTATACTCATTTGATGAAACCCAAAACGGTTTTTTCACAACTTTCATTATAAATAAGTTGTATGTGGTTAAATTCAAACTAATTACCTACTGATTTTCCACATCACATACTTACTCAGGCACATTCACCTTCCTTAATGTCATATTTTCAGATTTCTATCATTACTTGTGTTAACATTCAAAAGTTCATCAATACTTGCACAATTATCTAATAAAGCTTAAAACACTGTATTTATGCACCAAGTGTCTATTGAGTTTCTATCCGAATTTGTTCCAATCACTTTAACCCCTTTTCTATCATCGCCTTTTTCATTTTTCTTTAGTGTTATGTGTATATATGACAGTTCATATTTGCACTTCATTCTAAATATTCTTTCGCCTTGTAGACCAATTTTAACAATTGTATATGTGTATTCCCATGATTAAGCACGAAACGGATTCTTCACAAAGCTTATTGTAAATAAGCTGTATGTGACTGAAATAAAATAAAACATCTGTGGATGGTACTTGATCATGGATTATTATTCTAGAATTTTGTAAAGAGTTCAAGCCAGTTTTCATGCATGGTCAATGTGTTACTGTAAGGTTAAATTCTACATAATGGAACATAAAGTTTTATAGAAATAAGTGCCTGAACAACTATACATTTGCAGAACATTAGATTATTGTGCAAAGAGATTAAATGTATGCAAGGAAACCGTCAATAATAGGCTGTGAAGTACTTTGTAATCCTACGTTTTCAAAATTACACAAGTAGAGAACACTTATTAATATATGCAATCACTTCGAGTGATAGAGTGTCGTAAACGTGACACTAAAGAGATTCAGATAATCGATTGTTGTTCAAAATATTCAATTGTAGCGTCAAGTAGAAACATGACCTTGGACGGAAAGGATGCCATAGAAAACACTGAAGATCGGAAGTAACACATTAAGGCGTTATGAGTAAATCATAAAGAAATGCTTCCCTTTTCAGTGTAAATTGTAGGTTATAATGTCAACATGACACGACAGTTGAGAACTGAAAAGATGATGAAAAATAACAAGCAGTTGGGCGAGAGGAAACAAATGACCAATTAAAGACACCTGATTGCATTAGAACCTGAAGTGTATTTGTTGCATTAAATAAAGCATAGTTGTTATTTCTCCTTTCTATTTTGAACAACACCGACTAATACTAGGGATGACTATGATAGATTTCAGATTTACTTTTGGATAAAAACCTCAGGAAAGTATAGTATAGGAAAATAAAAGGTATACTGCATCACCTCTAAGAGATGTATAGACATTACTAGGTTCCAGAGCACTATCTGTCAGGAAGGAAAACGTTCTATTACCTGTAGGTGAATAGTCAAGAAGCTCTCATTTCCTGCAGGTTATTTTTCAGAAATGATACTAAAAAGAACTAAATGCCAAAGGGTCCATTGATAAATGTGCCCCATTATATATAAGTTGTATAAAGTAAGTTCTAGATACAGGCATGGTCTAAGTAGAGGTTTATTGTGAATCTAAACTGTAGCAGAGAGCTACATTGTTGTATGCTTTCTGTTAACCGGTTCCAGAGATTGGCATAGCGTGCAACGAAGAAGGAGGATTTTAATTTACTTGTGGCTTCTTTCGTCCTTTTCTGAGTATTTTGGTTCAGTAAGTCATACTTACGTTTTCGAGCATATGTCGAAACATTACAATCTGTTGTAATCTCTTTGTGAAGAATTTTGTGGAGTATCGTAAGATTAAGTTTAATCCTTCTGACCTATAAATGGTCTTATTTACAAGCACAATATCTATCATTATAGGGTCGGCCAGGTGTTAGTAGCCTAGTAAGATACTGCTAAGCCTTCTCTATTTTCTGCCAATCTAGTGAACGCACACAACTATAAGTAATTGAGCAGCACTCAAGCAGAAGTCTAACACAGGTTCTATAAAAAATAACTTTAGATTCAATTAAGTGATAGTTACAATCAATAAAACCAACAAGTCTACGAGCTTTAAAGAATTGTGAATAAGCATGCTTGGTAAAAGATTAACCTTTTGAATATCTTGTACCTAAATCATAGATACTGGTTGGTTGATAAAATTCGTGTCCGCTAGGGTGTAGGTTGATCTCGGGGCTATTTTCACCGAAATATAGGTACTCTGATTTTTGTGTGTTAAGGGAAAGAGACCATTTATTACACCATTTACTTAGTTTATCGAGATCTTTTTGTATTATATTATAAACATTTCAACCTTTATCAGGATAGAATGCATAGACAACTTTGAGTTCTTCCATAAAGGTTTTATCCACATGAAAACAGTGGCACGTGTCATTAGCATACATAATAAATAATAACGGTCCTATGACTAAACTCCGAGAAGACACCACTAGTGATATTTTGAGGATATGAGAAATGTCGTCATGGTTCTACTGATTGAATGCAGTCTTTCACAAATGAAGTTATTCAGTTATGCAATTTGCCCATTATTCTGACAAGAGAAAATTGATGTATCTTGAAAACACTTTAGTGAAGTCTAAGTATAAGGTAACAATTAGTTTTCCGTCATCTCCATTGTTTATTATATAGTCAAAGTACTCGAGGTGGCAAGTTATACACGATTTCTTAGACATGAAGCCGTGCTGGGAAGATGTGATTAGTCTGTGCTTAACTAAGCAAGTTTAAATCTCTACTTTGATAACTTTCCCCATGGCTCTAGGTAAAAGAGAAGAGTGATTAGTTGGACTGTAGATATCAATACAAGACATAGAGCCTTTTTTAAAGCGAGGAAATATATAAGTTCCATCTTCTAAGAAGAAATTAAATATTTTGGTAAGCAGTGTTGGGAAGGCTGAACTACCACGTTTCAACAAATTAGCCGGTATTCAATTCTCTATATTACTAAACGAAAGTTTCAGTGTTCTTATAAAATCTCTAACATTACTGATTGTAAACTCAAAACCAGTTAGTTTATGCTGATTGAAATCCCTGACCGTTCCTATACATGGACTGTTTCTGGTGAAAGTATGTGCATAGGATTCACTGGACACTTCATAGATTTTATTAGGGTTACTAGTCATTTTATTTTTGACATTCAAAATAGTAGGAAGACTAAACTAATTACGAGGTTTTTCTGATAGTGGATTCAAAACAAGTTACTTTGTCAGGCTAGTTCTGATGTTTATCTCGGCTTCCAGTTCATTCATTTTCCTTTAACTTGCTACATTTATGAATACTGAATGGATACTAAATTACGGAAAAGTCATATTGAACGAATAATTCATTTTGTAACGTTCTTAGTTTGTTTGTGAATTTAACAGGGATGTATTTGATATTTGGGATATATGGTTTGACCATCTTAAAAAGTGCAACACAGTCAAGACAAATTTATATTATGATAAAAAGTATCTAGTGAGTCATCAACATCGCAAGAGGAGAAAAATATGTCCCGATTCAAATCATGTAACAATTTCTCAATATGAGACCAGTTAATCTGAGCATAGTTTCTCTAAAAATCAAGAGGATTGTTTGTTCCACTCCTAGTATATAAACATTAACTGAAAACTACCTGGTAAATGACAACTTTGTGATCTCTGCTATGAAATTCAAGGCTAGTATTATCTGTATAGTTGGGGACATTATGTAAAAGGATTAGGTCAAATAAATTAAATTTGCGTGTAGCTCTACGTACTATATGAGTCCACGCACTAATTCCAAGTATTTTGAAGAATTTATCAAGGTGTGGAGGTCCATGTAAAGGGTTCCAAGTAACAGAAGGCATATTGATGTCTCCTCCTATTAACTTGGTCACAGGCAGCAATGACATTGATATGAATAAATTAATTTAATTGTTGGGAAAAGGTATGAGTACATTAGGGGGTTATAAATACAAATTATCAAGTACTGGTGATGGGCACACTTGTCAATACTGACAAATGTAGCGTCATCTAAATGTTCACTGTCTTTCTGGCGGATAAGCAATAATTGGAAGTCGGATTAAACATACATTATACAACCTCCACCTTTTCCTGAATTTTAGATCTTTAGGGTATATAACGTAATTATCAACTTATAATGTAAGGTCGGAAATATAAGGAGTACACTATGTTTCTGTTATTAGGACACAGCATACGTTAATTAATTACATTAAAAATTTAAGATGAATGATTTTATCGCAAATAGAATAGCTGAAAGTTGCTTAAGAATAATAAATTTAGATAGGTTAGGAGTTTGTTTAATAAGTGGAGACTCTTTATGAACGCTATTTAGAATGGAATAAGAAAATGGAACTTAGGATGGTGGTGAGATATTCGTCATAAAAGGATTGAAAATAGGAGAGGATACTTTATGCAGAACACGAATCACCACTGTCGCGTCTAGTTTTCGCTCATCATTGTGATGATGTTTCAAACTTTTGACTTCTGTATCCGTTGGAGAACAGTGATCATATGTTATTGCATTTTAGGTTTTGAACGCTTAAAATAACGCTTAAGCATTACTCCTCTTGTTCGAACGTATGGCAAACAAGTATTAGCAGTCCGAGGCTTAATTTCGTCAGCTGATTGGTTGACTAATTTTACCTAATCAGTGGAAGAGGTATGGCGTGTATTCTAGGGAAAATTCGAGGCAGTTACAGTGCCATTCATCTTGCTGTCAGTTCATCCTAATTTAGCTCATCATTCTTCTTGGATGGATAAAAGCAATTTCAAGTTACTACGGCGTAGGAAACAACTCTGGCACTTATTCTTCTTAACATGCCTCGAGTCATTTAAGCTATAAAATCAGTGTCCAGAACCAGTGTAAAGCAGCCACAGCCAAGTCGCATACAACCCACGAAAGATAATTGGCCTATTACAGCCCTAAGCGGCTGTCCTCTTATATCAACAGAAGGAAAACCGAAATTGTAGTGTTCCATCTTTATGCTCAAGTGATAATTAGGACATTTCAGCCAATTCAGACTCTGAGAAAACAAAACATTTATTAACGTATATCTAGTTCATTCAAGGAATATCAGCATCGACACTTGGCGCTGATACACCAAGTATGCCCGCACTGTCTATGATTAAAGAAACTGTCTTTGGATAGTTCAGGACACTAAAATCAGGAGCTCCAACAGGCCTCAATTAGCTGTATTCACGATTAGTGTCATCACTGGCGGACGTAATGCTACAACTCGCCACAGAGTTGAGCAATATATCATTTTCCAAGCTTAACTCTCGAAAGACTAGAAGAATGCTGTTATAAGTTCTATTTTCGAGAATGGGCAACGCTGACTTGTGTCTAGCTACAAACTCGTCAGTTTTACTAGTGTTACTGTTAAAGCTTTGGAGTGATTTATTAGGGATAATTTGCTTCAACAAGTAAAATCCCATAGTCTAATAGTGACAAAAAAGTATGGGTTATATGGAGGTTGATCCTGCTTAAAAACCTGATTGTAAGAGAGGATTAGGCGGATAATCACGATAAGGGACTATCTGTAATAGTAGTATTTATAGATTTCAGAATAGTTGTGATAAAGTGTTTCATGTGGGACTTCTGAACAAACCGTTTAATGGCGGTATAGCAGGTAAAATACAATCTCGAATTTGTGGTGTTTCTGTGAGTAGACATAAATGGATCAGAGCGAATGATTTTCTATCAAAGTGGATATCTGTTGGCAGTAGAGTACGTCAGGGTACAGTACTATTACTCCCTCACCCTTATTTTTGCTATGTATCAAAGACTAGTTACGTTTCTTTGACTTTTCGTCACTACTATTTGCTGATTGTGTCGAGCTTTGGAGAGCAATACACAAGGACATATATTGATTCCAGTTTTAAAATGACTTACACAATCTAATTAAATAGTAAAGAAGCAGAGCTTCGTAATAAATTCCATGAAAGTGTATTAATAAAAATATGACGAGGGAGTACACATTGGATAAAAGTTAGAGAACGAAAAGATTTCGGGGTGATCGAAATAGCAATCTGAATGCTTTAGCACATTGCAAAGCAGAAGCAGACAGAAGATTCAGTGAGTTATGAGCACCTTATGAAGCTTTCAAGCGTTTTGTAATAAAAATGTTTAGCTTTATTAATTTACCTACATAGGACTTCATCTAGAATATTGTATCCAGTAGTTAGTTCATATTCAGTCAAGGATGTGGATAATCCCGGGCGGGTTCAACGAATTAGTACGAAGTTAGTAACGGGATTCTACAGCTTTTCATATGAGGAGCGGCTAATTGTCTAAACTTATTACTTTTGTCGTTCCATTAACCGAGCAACGACCTCATACTAGTATTTCATTTCGAACAATGACTTCTCAGATTTTCGCTCTTTTTAACACCGATTGACTCCGAGGTCATCAGGTAAAGGTTCTAAAACCACGATCGACTAAACTGAATTCGAGTTTTTTGTTCTAAAAAGAATATTGCTGTTTTGGAAATAGTTCAATGTAGAACAACCAAATAGGCAGTGTGATTGAAAAAAAACCTACACAGGATAACTTAAAGCATTAAAATTTCATTCTGCACAGTGCATGAGCGTCACAGGGCATGATATTGATGTATCATGCAGCCATAACCACCCTCAGTTGTAAGATTCAGTCTCAATCTAAACATAAGATGATGCCTTCATAGAACATGACACGATGGAACTCGCATAGAAATTTTTTATATTCCGTGTTCAAGATAAGCAAACTATAAAATCCTATATCTTAAGTGGTTATGTTAGCACCTTACGCTAAATCTTTCGAAGAGGGTTAAATGCACATCCAGATTTTATGGGCACCGAGGGGCAATACTGAATTAGCTACTCCTATTCATAGTTTAATTATTTTCCCTATTGGTTTCAGTGGCAATTTAACTAGTACTGCCTTCTCAAGAAAGTACTTCTGTCATCTAAATGTAGATCGCAAGGAACGACAGTAAGCAAATTCTGCAAGCGAAGATGAAGTTTTCACTTCTCACATCAAATGTTCAACGATTTAAACGCCATACCAGAGGAAGTACTATAAGCACCATCGTCAAATACCCTGACGAAAAGACTTAATCACCACAGGAAAGAAAGAATTAATAAGAGTCACTGGACTTACTATCCTTATAACTGAAAGTAAAAATTTTTAACAACAGAAAATGCCGAATCCTGATATTCATGGACCACTTATACGATCGCGCTTAACTCTGACGTGTCTACATGCCTATTTCTCTATTATTTTAAGAATCACCAGTTCCTACCAGCCACCAAGAAAATTTGGGTCGCAATTGCACTTAGACTATTTTTACAATGCAGGTTCTCAGGTACGACCGTCAGACACATCCAATTAGCAAGACAGAGTATCCATTCAACTTGGTTAACTGTTGCACTCCGCTTGAAATTGGTAGCTACAGCTTGCGACAACTTATACACTGTAATTACCCAGGTAGTTCCTATTAGAATCACAGCTTTGTCGAGTCCCAGCACTTTCTAGTGTGTCTGTCATCGGAAATTATTTAAAATTAACACCCCGATAGGGTACAGCGATCATTCCTTGATAACTTTCGATTTGGTCACAAGTAAAACTCTACCATGGAACGAGAGTACACCATGTTTTCATTATGCTAGCATAGATTATCGGGCCCTAAACGAGTGCTTAACCCCGGTTGTATGGTTCAGTGACTGGGAGAATCTATCTATTGACGAACACTGGCATAACATTAAAGTATCATTAACGAAGAAACCTTAAAATGCACCCCTGTAATTAAAAGCAAACCAGTAAAATTGGACTCTTGATTAGGACTAGGGACTGTACGCCTTCTTAAAGCACAAATAAATGTCCAAAATAGTTGTGGAACTACACGAAAGGCATCCGACAACGATTCGTACGTACGTCTGTTGAACAGGCGCAGCGTGTGTGTCAGACACGGTAAATTAAACCTTCAAGCCTACCTGGCTAGAAGGTTTCAGGATAACCCAGAGCATCTATACAGATTTGTGGCTCGAAGGTCGTCTACCAACCCAAACCTTCTAACTATCTCAGGACCGCAAGGAGAGCCCCTCACCATTGTCGAGACAGCCGACATCGGAAGACAACTAAACTGCTTTTAGCAGTGATCAATCCAGTTAGCACGTCTCCGAAGGCAGGGATCGGGCATATAGAGATTAAACTCGGGTTAGTCTTTTAAAATCAAAGAAGCTAATGCCTAGTAAATAGCCTGGCTGTGACATTATGAGGCCGGGTGTGTTAGAACAGTGCGCCGAAACACTAAGACACCTAATCTATGGTCTCGTTTAACACTTGTTACAATCTAAAATGTTGCCAGAGGAGTGGGAGCAGACGACCGTATCCCCAGTCTACAAGAGCGAGGACAAAAGGGACTCCACTTGTTATAGGTCGGTAGTAATACTCCCAATACTACTAAATAGTTTAAAAGTGTTGTGAATGCTAAAGTAAGGAAGTTCATTGACAATCGCGACCTATTTCACGAAGTACAACACAGCTTTCGACAAAACGTCCTCCAACACAAATATTTTTCCTGGCATGGGACTACTAGACAACAATATTTAGAACAAACGCATCTAGAAATCCATAAAATTATCGCACCGCTACCTTTAAAATGGATGCTAACCTTTTGAAAAGAGTTCAGAAACAAGCAGCGAAATGCGCAACAAGGCTCCGGAAAAAAAATAATTCGACTAGCTACGATAGTTGAAGCTGTTCATCCTGAGCTACTGACGGCTGGGGGGGGGGCACTTGATCACCGCATACAACATACTTAGCACGCCTGGACACCCCAAAAAGCATGCTGGCAGCTCGACATGCTCATACACTCCGAAGAATTTCACAAACCACTACTCACTAGAGAGCACGGACACAGGTGAGTGCCAGTTTTCTCCACCTGGAACGCGGTGCTTAATGAAGTAAATGCAGCCTCCACCTTGTCTTGTTTCCAAAGGAAACTAGACGACTACGTGTGTCAGCACGGTGTACCGAGAGTCTCCTGGAATAGGAGCATAAAACTTGACATCAGTCCCAAGACTTGAACTTTAGCACTCTCAACATTTATCTATTCTTCGGTATTTTTTAAGTCTTACGAACAAGACTACCAAGGACAGAAGTAAGGAAAATAAATTAGTATACTCCAAGGGTTCAAAAAACATGAAATAGAAAATAAATGGAAAAAAACATTTAAAAAAGAAAGAAAGACTACAAATAATAAAGCAAATAATAAAAAAATAATAATGAAAAGAAGCTGCTGAAACTACCAGGTCAAGAACTGTCGTGTAGCTAGTCAAACATCAGGAGAAGCCGAATACCACAAATCGAAGCCGCAAAACTGAAGATGCAAGAACAAAGAAATCGAATGGTTTAAAATAGTTCGTCATATAGATATTGGATAGAATAGGTAAAGTACAAACATGAGAATACAGTCGAAATTTGTTAGAACTGGAGAATAACAACCAAAATTCTACGGCGTAAATACAAAATAACACCACCAACTGCTTAAGGTCTTAGACGTGATGCTGCGGGTTTTCAAACTGTGATGAATTATAAATAAAAGTCTGATTTAGGTTTGCTGACCCTCCTTCTCTAAGTAAATTATATTCACATGAACTTCGATCCCATTCATTGTACTCATTCTAACTGTTAATGTATCTTTTAACGCTTAAATGTTGTCTGTTTATGTTGGTTTATGGGCATGGAGTATTATCCGACCACGTCGAGTTCTTCCGGATTTAAGTTTGTCTGTAGCAACAGTGTTTTTGCTGTGTATAGTTTGCCAAGGCAGTCTGAGAATAATATTTCACCCTGTTGACCCAGCAATGTTTGGTAATTTTCAAATATCGAGAACAAAGCTTGTTCGATCTAATAAAAAAGCAGAACATTCTATAGAGTCTTATACTAGTGTCTCATAAGTCATTCCGAACTCTCTATTGACATACATGAATTTCTAGCTTTTGGGTGTTCAAACCTAGTTTCGTCCTTACTCAGTAACCTAAGCCTCAACACTCTTTTCTTTGTACAAAAAAGTATGCATCTGATCGCTAAACCGCTTTGAGCAGTTTTTTGATTAACTTGGTGCTGTTCATAATACGTGCGGCATGGTAAAGGTATAAATTCCTTAAGACCCAGGGAATTTCTATTTAGGACTTTGATTTGACTATCCAGTATCTCGCGGAGGCTATTTGTATAGTTGCTAGTATATTTACTTTCTATATGTTTAGTTTGGCTAAGGCTGACACCATTACTGATAGCATCATCAGCAGTTGATAATAGCTTTTAACCACTTACGTAGCGGTGACATGCAGTCGGTAAGTGTACGCCTTTCTCATGACGGGTTAGAATAAATTTTGACAATAATAATTTAGAGTTTGAGTCGTGCTCTTTCAGCCTTTTTATGTTGCACTCAAGCAGATGTTATCACTAGACTAGGTGTTGCTGGAACAAGTTACTTGATAGCTCTGTGGTCGGTTCATTAGTCACTTATCACTAAACATTTTTCTCTAGAAAACCAAGTATCTAGCTTATCTAGCGGACCCTTATTAGTCTCAGTTCGGACTACAGCAACTCTTCCTGCACATTTTAGGCAAAAACTAGCTATTTCACACTACCATGAGATATCATGTCGACAGTTGTGTTTGGAAAATCATTTATTTTCTAAGTGCATAGATCCCATCACTCTTTTGTGTTACATAGTTTTCTAGACTGAGCTTATTGTCTTGTACGGATGGACCGAGCCAACGCTTTATCACGGACACTATCTACTCTGTCGGTCTACCTGTACAGCTGGTTTTGATAGCTTCTTAGACAAACTTTAAGAATTTATTTAATAAATTAGAAGTCCGTTTACACGGCTTTTGTGTTGCATGCGAAGTAATTGGCATCATCCAATCTCAATACCTTATCACTCGGGAATTCCCTGTTTTCATATGCTTCTTATTGACGCTTAAGTTCTTCCTTAGCCTCGCGTCTTCACAATGAGCGAGTAAAATGCCTTGTTCACGACAACTAATTCTATAAGTCTACACGCATTCTATAGTTTTTTTCTCTGTAGATCCTGATGTCAAGTTAGGGTATATTGTCTGGTTTTTATGTGTCTACCACAGAACTTCCCGGTCTCGACTTTTAGGAGGCTAACTCATTTTACGTCTAGAGGTATGATTTTATTAATGAGATGGGCTGTGAATAGATTTTGGACCATTAGGCGTCATTTTCAGTATTGACAGAATAAGTATCGTCTCGACCATAGGTAATCAGACCACCAGTTTTCCTCGTAATGTTTTTTGGCTATATCCACTACTACTATGTCTACCTATAATATGCCAGTGTTATTTAAGCAGCATTTCTAGGATAATCAAAGGTAGTAGGGTTTACTTGAATTTTTGGAATGGGTGCCAGGTTCTTGGAGATCTCGTAGTGCAACTCCTTGCACTCTGTTACACACAACTCGGTAGGTACTGACAACTCGGGCATTGGCATCAACGTTTTACTGTTGGCTTTCATCGTTCAAGAAAATAATGAAAGCATGTAGAAAAATGGAAGTCTAAACCAAAAAAAACAATAGCTTGACACCATAACTGGTAGGATATAGCTTGATGCAAAATCGGCTTGTAAACTAACCACTAGTTTCAAAAATTATAAGAAACAGGCAGACGAAAAGACGGTGTACTAACAACAAAATAACAGTAAAGGACGTGAAAATAAGTTACTGCTTGATACCTTGGAAGAAATGTATAAAGTAAGGCAAAACCATAGTGAGGAATGTTTGGAACAATCGAAACCATAGAATGTACTTAGTAAGGTAAAATATCACTCCATTTTAGATTGGACCGTATAAATCAAATTCACTTAAGGAAAAGTCGCAAGAAAACTTCAATGAAAAAGATTTATATACACTCGTAATACACCGTTGTGGAAGGATAAATCCACAAGTGACAATTGTACCCATTAGTCTGTTGCACTGCTCATCAACTTCTGCTGTTGAGTGGAAAAATAAATATGAGGCTAATTGAGTAATTATCCTGGCGTTATATATGTTATGTATGATAATAATGTATAGTTATAACTTATTCAGAGATCTAAAGGTACATTCTAATTTTCAGTCGCTAACAAATGTCTAAAAAGAGTTTAAAATTAATGTATGCACTAGATTCTTACTTTCTTGTTTTTCAGCTTATATATTGGCTACATAAATTCAGTAATTAAACCCTTTTCGGATATTTGCAGGCGACTGAAATTGAGAATTCAGCTGCAGATCTTTGAATAAGTTACAACTATATATCATTATCATAACATATACAGGATAAATGCTAGGCTTTACATTATAGCTTTTAATTCTGCTCCACCTAATCCAGATAAGTATCCGGAACTAAATTATTATTTGGGGTGTACTAATACTTTTATGAATGGCTTAATGACAGTTTAGACTATCACTGCGGTTAATTTACTGATTACATCAGCACACGCACTAAAAAATTTGAGTGAAAAATAGCTCAACTAGTACAAAATTATGCTCCAGTTGTGTGTAATGTGACCGAAGGCGGACTAAGACCCAGAAACTAGTTCTCTAAGATGAATTTGAAACAAAGTAGTATATCTTAGCATTCTGAATTTTTCGCTACCTCGGAGATATCCTTTAAAAAACACTAGGCTGATTTACCAAGGTAATAGCTATGGTATTGGAATCGAAAGTAAATTGCACCTTTCGGTCGTAATTGTGATTATCTTAGTCCATAACAAAGGCGAGTTTCACACAGACATCTTACTTTTGCTAGCCTATCAGTATGTGTCGGGGATACTTATTTGACTTTGTTATATAGTAAAAGAATAATATTGTAACGACGAAACAAGAAACATATATTAATGACTACTAGGCATGTAAAATACACGCAAACTTACCCGTTGAACGAAATAATATCGTTGAACCATGTTGATAAACTTGAATTTCTTACGTTCTGATATGCTGAGGTTTACTAAATTGTGTATGGAATTCGGCACTTAACAGCTTTGCTGCACATAAAAATATATTTGAGTTTATTATTAATTAACTACATCTGAGATTGTATGTTTGTTTTTCCGTATTCATCATAATCTTAAGGAACAAACCTAGTAATCAAAGCTTGTTTTCCTTATTTTAACAGCCTTATCCATCGGTCCAAATCGCTACACCTTAACAGCACGGCAAGCTGAACACTAAATCAGTAGTACTGCTTATCTCAATGGTAGTAAGAAAAGGGTGTGGACATATAGAATATGGTACATGGAGAAAGAATTATCTATGACGTCCTCCTAACTATTAGAATCTAGTCACCTTCAATCAATTTGACTATATGAAATATCGAACGGTGTTTGCCAATCGTACTTCTGTATATTGCGTTCCCTTTATTGTAGGCATACATTTGTGATTGTTATTATTGCAGTTAATGTTTTTTTATTATTTAACTTACAGCCAGTTCATCAGATTCGATACGGTGAATCGTAATCAGAATTGTACGTATGGTCCTTTAAATATTTGATGCTATACTCAATTGATATTATTCGTAACGGGTGGACAAAGCGTATCTCCAGTCACTATTTCAGTTCTGCATGTACGATATCACTGTTGAAAGGACCTAAAATTATCCTTATTGATCCTGGTAGTCCGTGGGACTCGAATTGGCTCTTATCTCAGCTTGCATCACGTGGAATAAACTCTGAGGATATTGACTTTATTGTTTGTACACATGAACACATCGATCATATTGGAAGCTTAAATATATTTCCAAACTCTGTTCGGATTGTTGGGTCGAATTTTGAGGTGCCGGGACATAAAGACTGTTTTTCTATTCTCAAAACACCTTATGAAATAGACTCATGTGTACACATTATATCTACACCTGGACACACTTCATCAGATGTATCTGTAATAGTGGAAGATATTGATGGAATCGGTCGTGTTGCTATAGTAGGTGACTTGTTTGAATGTGAGGAAGATATAATTGATCCATCTTTATGGCAGTCATCTAGTAATAATGTAAACACACAACAGAAAAGCAGGAGATTTATTTTTGATAACGTTGATTACATTGTTCCAGGACATGGAGCGGCCTTTAAAGTCACTAAAGGCTAAGAAATCTAATTTTGTATATATCATATTTATTGTAATCTGACATTAGCGACACTTTGGATGTTTCTTACAAAATTTATAAGTGAATCAATAATCTTTTCCAATTGTCAAGATTACTAAAAATTTTTTCATTTTTTCGTTATATATTCAATAGCTTTACCTGTTTCCGCAGTACAAAACTTAAGTTATTACTAATCACAGGAAAATAACCAATTTCATTATGTATACTCTATTGTCAGTAGTCATATTTAGAGTTTATTGTATGGACTAAGTGACTAAACATTGTGACTTGATGTATTGTTGTTCGTCATATACTTGATAGAAATCGCTGTGTTTTTAGTGAAATTTATGCGTCTTGGATTATCTACGAACTTGAGTAAATGTGTTCATTGCCTTATCTATATACTTATTGAATTCTTTGGAGTTGAAGGCATAGCACTTGCTTAAATTCGCAGTGACTCTGAATAAAATCGGCAAGCGCATCGTAAAGCGAGTTTGCACCCGTAGAAATACAATACAACGATAGACTTAGGTTTAGTTCTAGTTATTAAGATATAAGGAGTTTGATAAGTAATACTTCTTGGTCACTAATTATCCTATCAATTTTCAGATGTTATCAGCTTCACGGGAAGTTGGATTTCAAGGCGATAAAATATTTTGAAATTAGTAGTACATACGTGCAGGTGGTGTCTGCTTAATTTTTGAAAATGTAATTTTTAAGGTAGTAAGAAGTGGCATAGGCTTTCGATTAGCCAACTGGTGTCCAGGTTTAATATTACCCGAACTTAAGTCTAGTTTATGGTCTACATAAACTACTGGAGGTAGTGTTAACGATACTATACTGCAAATGTAGGTGGTCAGCGCAATATTACAGTGCAATAAACCTCAGTGTGGATATTGGTCGAGTTTGTTCTAGTACCAGGTTTGTCGGATCCATTGAAGACATAATAAGAAAGACTATAGGCTCACAGAAGAACAGCTTACATGAGGACAGGCTACAAACAGTCTAATAGCTTATTTTATGTTTACTTGTTAAGGTGTCAGGTTTCCTTGTTGGGCACAAGTGGTTTATTACTGCAAATCAAATGCAAAGAATCACAATTAAGCCGCTCAAAACAATTACCTTCTATACCCAAAGTGAGGTTTTCTAGGACGAGGAACGTGACTTCTATCTGTATAAATAATCAGGAATTATCTGTAGAGATATGTACTTTTATTAACTCAATACACGTACATACAAGTTATTCCTACTATATACTGAGAAACGACATTCTGGGTTGTTATTTATGGCAGACATTTAAACTCAACTATTAGATTTCTCTGACACTATGTACCTTGTTTACAAAGGTGTAGGTTTATGTGCTTGACCGTGAGCCACACTATGTAAGGGTTGACTATAATAATCGACTGTCTGAGTCAAAGCAGGTGGAGTTGCGCTCAGACTTAAACGGTAGCGGTTAAACGTTTAACCTCGTTAAACCAGTTTCTAACTTCCTAAGGCATAATTGTACAACGAGAATTATTTAAGGTAGTGAATTTGTCCCCAGTAATTAGATTCATTTATTTCACAAACTGAACTATGCTGTTTTATGAGAATTGTAGCATACAAGTCTTTAGTCACATTATACTTTGTGCGTTTTACTTGTGTGACTAGTTGTTTTCTAGTGTTTCAGGAGCCTCTCAGGCTTAATTTGTCTTCGCAACGTTTCGAGTTTAATGCACATAATTCTACGCACGTCCCAGTATAATGTTAATGCGACTTACCTCACATCCTAAACTAAATGGAATGTCGTGCTTGTTTATTTATTAAGAATAATTGACGTCAGTAAATGTACTCATGGAAGTGATAGCATTGAACGTAATAGTCATATTACACTAAACCGTATAATTCCTAGTAATGATAAGTCATTTTCTGAACCTAACTGTTAGTTCAAAACAGCCTATATTTTTCACATCAACTGCCTATTATGTAACTGCTTATCGTAGATTCGCAAACTCACTAACTGCAGCACTGTAGACTGTAACCTATTTATTAAAATCGGTTGTTTTACTTTTCAACACTACCGACACAAGGACGAATATTATTATAGTGTTTTTATAGTTTGTCTGATCCGTAACAAATGTCAGAAATTTGAATTTTCGGGTCCAGATCAGCTTTATTTCAAAGTATCTCAACTTATTGATTAGCAAGCCTAATATACTTTAAGTTCCATATAATTTAATTTTCAGACTTTTTATTTCGTCATTCAGTCCCATAACTGATAATGTATCGTTGGCCAATAATGAAAAACGAGGAAACATTTCTCAGTATATGCATTATTATTATTATTTTCAGCAACATTCATCTGGAGGAACCCTTCGGTATATTCACTCGCTTTTCACGTCTTACTTTCAGTCCACTTAGAGAACTACTAGACACGTTTCCGAAGCCATTTAAATGTTGTTTATGCAGTTGAACGTTCATGACTTTAGATGATTCCTCTAACGCTTTCTCTTCATCATATAGTAGATCAAACTGTCCCATTTGTTCTTTAGTGACAATTTTACTAGATTTGATGTCAGGAATTGCCCCGTGAGGTACAACAATGTTGATGACGTCATTTACTAGTTTATACTTCAAGATGCGGTCACTAGCTGTTGTGGCTGACAAAGATGGAGATGCATTTACTTCAACCAGCCACGGCTTAAAATTATCGTCAATTATTATATCGTAACCATAACATTCAAAGCAGTGTCTGTCATTTATCATCACGTTTGATACTGCTTTCAAAGAGTGTACTATTATCCAATAAATCTCGTCAAACAGTTTATCCGCAACATGTCTTCCTTTTGTTCCTTGCAACCATAAACGAAAATTCTCTGTTGTCCATTTACCTCCATGAATACTGTTGTAGTGAGCTCCATGTTTCTGTATTGAAACGTTGGTTAAGTGAACAAACATATTATCTAGTTCGCTTACATCTGCGTTATACCTAACTGTGCAAAACCTGCAGAACCCTAGTTTATATATGTATGCTTTAAGAGGGCGGAAGGTGGTCACAAGAACATATAGACGCAGATCAAACTTCTTACCTCCAATTAGCAATGGATTATCAATATACTTTGATATTACGTAAGAACCCTTGCAATATGTTGGTATTGAGCCAACGGAACATGATTTCCCATCTCTAGACCATCTTTTAAGTTGAGAGAGTTTGTTAATCAAAAAAATACCGACCCCACGGGCTTTCCCACAAGGCTTCATTATCCACGTGAAAGAAGGGTTCCTCTTAAATTCCTCTGCAAACAGATTATAGTCCTGTGGTAACATATAAGTGACTGGTATAAAATCCAAGTAGATATACCTCCCTGCATCATCTTTCACAGCTAACGGATTCCTCTCCTTTTCTAATTCACGCCTGTATCTCTTAATATTCTTGACCATCAGATCTTTTCTAGTAAGCTCATAGTGGTTTGGAAAGTGGTTTACGATCTAAAATAGTTAATTTTATTTACGTATAGACAATACTTGGTTATCAGATAATCGGTATGACGTTTCACTGTTAAATAACATGCGAACGCTTTGAACAGAAGCCCAGAAAATATTCCAGTCCTCGTCGGGGTGTGTAGCTGTCCAACCACGAGCCTCAAAATTGCTTGTTATGACAGATTTTTCCACGTCTGTTGCATACTTTACTTTACTCATACTTACAGACTAATCAAAATTGTGGGTTGCTACAAGCAAACAGTAGTTTATTTGCTGAGTTATATAAACAAATCATTTATTGACTAATTGTTCCAATATTTATTTGTCTGGCTCGCTTAACACGCTCGGTTTCTTTGTGCTCGTGTCTTGATTGTGAGGTAAAGTTCCGGTTGTTTGGTAGTATCTAGCGTGGGAGTTCCAGCTGCTCGACTGCGCAAAACCCTCCAGTTATGGTAGTTGGTTTGCTGTTTGATATCGTTTAAAAGTTGATGAGTTTGTATTACAGGACAGTGAATTTTCCCATCTATACACCTTTCTCAACAAGTGTGTATTTCGTTTAAGGAGATGGAATCGACTATATCGGGTATCTTGTGGCATGGTAGACAACGAGGAAGGTTTCAGGGATGAAATCCCCTAATCATATTTAGACTAAGTGGAGCGTGTTGAAGGCTTCGACAGCGACTACCTCACACCAACCATGTGTATCTAGCTTGTTGGACAAGGTGAGACCTAGATCACTTTCTTATTAAGTTGGCGAAGAGACTATCTACACTGAGGTAGTAGTGACGCTTCCGCTCCTCTGGAGTGCAGAAGTATGTGATTTTGCATCTCCATGTGTTGAATTTCGGACAATTGACTTTGGGCCTGTGTTCGAGCTGAAACAGATCCTGTTGTAGTACCTGCATGTCTGTAACTTGATGAACAATCCTCCATATTTTCACATCATCTGCATAAACCAGCACCTCGTGAAAGACCTGATAAGGCTTTACTCTACACTACTGACCTTACTCTTTTCCCTTTGGCACAGACTTATCTCTCTTGTAAATAATTCTGCGACCACATGAATAGTGGATCAGAGAAGTCCATACCTAAGGTTTTTTCGGTAACATTTCGTGAGGCACTGTGCCAAATGTCTTGGGAAGGTCGATGACTACTGTGTGATCCGGGATTTTCTGATCCCAGCGGTTTATCTACACATTCCATACTTAAAGAGTATTCGTAGTTCATGATTTTTAATCCCTAAAGCCGTGTCACGCTTCGCAGAATATCCGGTGTCCATTAACAAACTTTTCATTTGATTATCCACCAGGATTTCCGAAACATTTGGCAATATTGGAAGGAAGGCGGCTGGTCTATGACAGATTCGTTATCCTTGGTTCCCTCCTTCGAATACTGGGGAAGGAATGATCTTTTCCATATACTCAGAATTTGTTTTCCATATTGCATATCCTAGAGTAGGTTGCATACAGGCATAGGTATCTTCTCCGCGCACTGCTTCAGAACAGCAGGGAAAATTTTGTAGCACTCTTGGGATCTATCTGGACGAAGTGCTTCCAGCTATTGCATATCCAGGGAACTCTCTTGACTGGCTTACTCATCTTGGTGGGGGTGGGGAGGGCTGTTGTTGGGTACGGCTTACAAGATCACCTGATTGATGGCCTCCTAACGGTCATCTGTAGCAGGTATGACCATTCGTAAGGCTACAGAGCATGTTCCACTTGACCTCTAATGGATGAGTACTTTGCTTTGCCGCAACAAACATCAAAGGCTTTTTTTTTTCCGCGGTAGCCGTTTACAGGTAATGATATCGAAAACAATAATTATTGTTTTCTAGCTGGGCTTGTAAATGAATATTTTCCACCAGATATCAGCTGTTAGTTATGAAGCAGTTTGATCATAATATGTCGCATCAAGACTACACTTCCTGTCGATTTCCTTGTGTCCAAACAGACCTCCGCTTTTATGACTTTCGCAAAATAGTTTACTGAACATTCTTTCGACATTGCCGATAGTGAATACGCATTATAAACAGCCCGTACTGATTTCCTGGTCGTGTTGAAGACATCGTAATATCAACAGTACCTGGAAGATTTGCTGCTAATTTTTGGGTCACTCTTAGGAAGCGGGTTCAACTTCAAGGAGAATCAAACAGACCCCGGGCCGTTGGGAAGGATAGGATATGAGTAAATGGTGGCGTCAGGTTAGTTATTAATCTGTACTAAATTTCCGAATACAATAATAATGATACTGGTAAACATCACCACTATTGTCGCCCTTGGTCTTCTTCCAGATACATCTGAATAGTGATATGCCCTTCACGTAGGCGTACCCATAGAGTTATAATGATGATTCTGTTTTCAGTTTTAAGGTTTCAGTCAAAATTTTGATACGGAAACGGAAACTAAGCCAAAGGGAAGAGTAAAACGTATCAAAACAAATGCAAGTAATAAACGTAAATTCGAAGAACAATTGTTATTGGCCTGTAATGATTTCTATACACGAATACCTCACGATTTCGGGTAAGAGATGGTATATTTTCGATTATATATATATACCATTTCAGCAAAGAAAAATTTCTCGTCGGATTTATTTACGATAGTCGTATATTAGTATTCAGATTGACTTAACAATTATTGTGGTCTATTAACATGTAGAAAATGAACTACGTTAAGTAATGTTCACAAATGCGTCATTAGGAGTCATTTAACAGTCTAGTAAGAAAAAAATAGTAGTAACGTGAAAATAACTATTCATTTGAAGAATATAGAAGGTAGAAACAAAATCAAAGAATTAGACTTGTAAGAAATTTGATTAATGATTTTAGGGAATGTAAGTACATCTATTTTTAGAGCGTGACCATTTCACGAACACAAACATTGGCTCTGTGGTCATGATCAAATGAGAGCTTGTGCGCGTCGCTCTCACACAGAAAGTTCGGGTATGAAATATGGAATATGTAGGACCTGCTTTGTAACTGCAATATTTTTACAGAACTCAGGCACTTTATACTTGTTCCCTTTGTATATCGTCGCCAACTCAGTCTATTTATGTTGGGTCGATAAGAGTTTTACACCTGAATGTTGGCAGTTACTTATTGATGGTATTAATCTACTTTAATGACATTTAAACTTCCTATGCCCGAATCATTTGCCCTTTGCACAAACACGGAGCTTACTTTCATAAGCTTCAGTCCTTATATTCTTTATGTCAGTGTAAGGCAGAAGATTTCTAATTTATTTATAGGTTGTGCTTTTAACTCTTAGTGGCGTCTGTAAGTGTCTCGACAAGCGGCTGAACGACACTACATTCAGCAACATACGACATTTATAAGTAATCCGCACGTCTCCCTGATGCCTAATTAGTGCGAAGCCGGAAATAAGAAAACACAAGATTTATGAACCAGCCAGACAGAGTCATCTTGTATTTTAGGCATTTATTTATGTATCCACAAAACCTGACCACACTTTCAAACAGTTAGAAAACTAACATTAATACAAATAGGAGTAACAGCGACTATGAACTAAAGTAACTTATACACAATCATTTAACAGTGGTTCGTAAATAAGAAATGATATACTAGCAGTTAACGTTTTAAATAAGAGGATAATGCAAAGAAATCATAATAATATCAAAGACAAAATTTCCGGTGAAAGCAAACTTTGCTGGCAAACTTGGGAGAGACTATGACAAAAAGGGTAACTGTTTCAAGGATGTGAGTTTAGTCTCGTCCATAACGCTTACATTGGATACGTTGATTGGAATTTTCTATCAGTAAGTTGTTACTACTAATCTGCAAGTTGTCGGATTACTTCTTATAAAGTTGGCTTGTGTTTGAGGACTCACTATGGTTCAACGTCGTGTGGACTTTCAGGGTTGTAATTTTTTCCTGGGTGGTCTGTTATTTTTATATTTAATTGAGTTCTGCTCATATCTAAACTTTAATAATAACTACATTGTGTGTTCTAATACTCTAATGGTACGTAATAGGGTTAAGCGCTCTAAACATAATAAGAGTTTACTAAAACCAAGTAATATGTCTTCTGTCAGTAACTCTCCTCTTGATTCTGGGGTGACACAATGGCTATCACCACTTGTTAGAGCTGTGGACAACATGAAGAACTCGAATAATAACACAAAATACATAACCCAACTAGAAGAAGATAAGTCTCCTGTCAGCCGAACCAACAGAATTTTGTCAGGCTTAGAACCCACATCTTATCTACTACGTAAAAAATATGACCTAAATATTGATAAACTTAGGCAGGTAGAGACCTTTATTAACTTTATAGCCAATAAAGTTGTGAATACGCCAAAATCCACCATAAAACTGCTGTTTGTGATATACGTGATAAGTTCCCTCTACGTAAAGCAAGGGTGGGCATTTCGAAAGCCTGTAATATGTCGCGTGTCTTCGTGCGATTATATAAAACATAGGAAAAAAAGACTGGCAAACTAGTTGTTTACTCTTATTTCACTTTAAGTCAACTTTTGACGCTAAGTGCGTTATTAACTCCGTAGGCAACATTAAATCTGTCACTGGCTTCATGCATATAAAGATAGTTGCAGACAATTCGACTTTGCAGTGAAGAACGTCTAATCATGTTACTCTGTATAACGACGTAATCAAGCTTGAACCAAGACATGACTAAAGCCTCGGATCTTACCCGACCATACCAGGTCCTCCACAGTGTCCTAGTGTCAGCTGTACTCAATCGGATAAATATTCTCCACCCTATAGTAAGGTAACTAAATCTAGGATCAGTAAATGTGTCGATTTGTACATGTCAACAACCCAGACGTTAACAGATAATCTGCACATTCTTACTCATACTGATACTGGTAAATATAGAAATACCAATAGTACCCTCCAAGGCTTCTCTCATTCTGAGAACCCCACTCTAGATCTACCAGATAGCAAACAACTATTAGAAGCTAGTCAAATATTAACCATCTAACATATGACTATGGATAGTTAGCTAGAGGAACCTGACCGTATATCTCAATGCTACCCTAAGTTATCAAGGCACTCCAAAACGCAAGCCCATAATAGTGTACAAACTCTGCCCATGACATCGAAGCAGAGAAAAAGCAAGATTTCTCCTGAGTTCCAGGATACTGTACAATTCACTACAAATAATATTTCACTCGGGACCATCCAGAGCTCTTTGAAAATACTCACAAAACTAAGCCGGACAACAAAGCAGTAGAAGTGTCCTAAGAAAGTAGACATTTTGCACTTCGCATTAAATACTAGGGAGATGTAAATCGTTGCAAACTAACCCCTGTGCAGAGTAGTACTACCGAAGATAACCGTAGTAAATTTAAATGCCATATCTTACATAGGGCAGGACGCACTCCGAATTCCCTAACAACTAGTCAGGACCGGTCACATGCGACTAAAAATGTACAGTCTACATACATTTTGAATCCCAAAAATATTTACTCAGACTTCATACCACTAAAAAACAAAAATCAGCATAAAGACCGGGTGGGACGCCACTACAAGATACCTATAAACCCTCCTCATCAGGCTTATTACAACTATACCAATAGCCCCGAATTTCCCCTTAACAGCCTTATGCTCAAGTTGAGTTCGCACACACCAATAATAAGTCTCCCTCAAACTTTAGTACATCATATTCACGGGTTGCTTGGCAATGTCTCTATGGCATAAACGGCAATGTGCCCCTGTATAATTAATGTCTATCTGCCTACAATTCATTAGAATTTGACTTGAGCCGTTATCCATGCTATTCCTTATCCGAATGGACTCATATAAAACCTAGACTCATATCTTAGGACTTTTAACAAACATCGAATCACCTAAATCCGACTCCTCGTAATCTTGTCATACTCGCTTCACACCCGCTCCTGTTCAGTCTTCATTTATTCCACATAGTTATATAGAAGGTGCCATATCAAGTGACAAATTTATCCCTTCCAAAATATTTTTGACAAATGTCTCACTGCTGCCACACCTCTATACTCCATCTTCTTTCTCCAGTCAAAAGAGCGTTCTAATTTCAGTATTCCCAGAGAGTTCTCCACTGTTCTATTTAACTTCCGTTCCTCTTTGCAATAAAATCATTCACCTTAAATTATTAATGTAATTAATGAACGCATACTGTGTCCTAATAACAGAAACTTAATGTACTCTCGATATTTCTGAACTTATGCTTTAAGTTGATAATTATGTTATATACCCTAAAGATCGAAAATTCAGGAAAGCGTGGGGGGTTGTATAATGTATGTTAATGATATAATACAAAAAGATTTTGATAAACTAAGTAAATGGTGTAATAAATGGTCTCTTTCCCTTAACACACAAAAATCAGAGTACCTATATTTCGGTGAAAATAGCCCCAAGATCAACCTACACCCTAGCGGACACGAATTTTATCAACCAACCAGTATCTATGATTTAGGTACAAGATATTCAAAAGGTTAATCTTTTACCAAGCATGCTTATTCACAATTCTTTAAAGCTCGTAGACTTGTTGGTTTTATTGATTGTAACTATCACTTAATTGAATCTAAAGTTATTTTTTATAGAACCTGTGTTAGACTTCTGCTTGAGTGCTGCTCAATTACTTATAGTTGTGTGCGTTCACTAGATTGGCAGAAAATAGAGAAGGCTTAGCAGTATCTTACTAGGCTACTAACACCTGGCCGACCCTATAATGATAGATATTGTGCTTGTAAATAAGACCATTTATAGGTCAGAAGGATTAAACTTAATCTTACGATACTCCACAAAATTCTTCACAAAGAGATTACAACAGATTGTAATGTTTCGACATATGCTCGAAAACGTAAGTATGACTTACTGAACCAAAATACTCAGAAAAGGACGAAAGAAGCCACAAGTAAATTAAAATCCTCCTTCTTCGTTGCACGCTATGCCAATCTCTGGAACCGGTTAACAGAAAGCATACAACAATGTAGCTCTCTGCTACAGTTTAGATTCACAATAAACCTCTACTTAGACCATGCCTGTATCTAGAACTTACTTTATACAACTTATATATAATGGGGCACATTTATCAATGGACCCTTTGGCATTTAGTTCTTTTTAGTATCATTTCTGAAAAATAACCTGCAGGAAATGAGAGCTTCTTGACTATTCACCTACAGGTAATAGAACGTTTTCCTTCCTGACAGATAGTGCTCTGGAACCTAGTAATGTCTATACATCTCTTAGAGGTGATGCAGTATACCTTTTATTTTCCTATACTATACTTTCCTGAGGTTTTTATCCAAAAGTAAATCTGAAATCTATCATAGTCATCCCTAGTATTAGTCGGTGTTGTTCAAAATAGAAAGGAGAAATAACAACTATGCTTTATTTAATGCAACAAATACACTTCAGGTTCTAATGCAATCAGGTGTCTTTAATTGGTCATTTGTTTCCTCTCGCCCAACTGCTTGTTATTTTTCATCATCTTTTCAGTTCTCAACTGTCGTGTCATGTTGACATTATAATCTAGAATTTACGCTGAAAAGGGAAGTGCATCAGTGTGGTCTTATTATGATTTCTTAATGTGATATTTCCGATCTCCGTCGTTCACATAAGAGGTACTGATACCATAAGTCAAGTTCGTATTTTACGCTACATTTGACTGCTTGAAGTAACCATCGATCATCTAAATTTTTCTTGTTCCACGTTAGTGGCATTCCTTACAATAATTGATCTTTAATATTAATAAATGTTCACTACTCATATTTCTTTGAACACCCAGTATTACAAAGAACTTTTTAGCTAGTAGTTGACGGTTACTCACTGAAATGTGATCTTTCTACACATTAATCTAGTGTTCTTTGAATTTTATTGGTATTCGTACACTTATCTATGTAAAAGTTTATGTTCTTTTGTGTACCAGTTAACCCCGATGTAAACTAGCGTGTATTCTGCATTCAATTTTAAAATCAAATAATAACTATTATTATCAAGCAAGTCACTATAGAATTCTGAACTTCTTACAGTAATAACCACAATGATGAGGATATAATGAGGAATAGGCAACGACAAAAGTTAGAGACCGATACGTATATATGAGCATCCAAAACAATTAAGTTTAATTATCTTTCTAATAACGTACGTAGAAATCCTATGATGCGTCGAAATTAATTAGTAAATCAACGTGTAGGTTCGGTGGAATGTCCACCCTACTACTCTAATCGCCATCCGTCTTCAGTGGCTAATAAGCAACTGTCTGATTGAAGACGTCAAGAAAAGGACGGCGCAATTGAAGACACAAGAGTTAATTTGTGTATTAAAACTTGATGCGACTTTGCGTGCGTTGGTACTTTCGCAAGCACTCTTATTATTGTCACAGCTACACTTTAACCGCCAGCCAGTTTTTTGTTCATCAAGAAGCCTGTTCACCATGGTTAAAGTACGTCAAGCTAGTGGAAGCATCATACAGTGTGTCTTTATATAGGTAAATCAGTTGGACCACATCCAGGATCTGAAGTAAAATATTGAAGCATAGGCACTTCAGGGCTGGAGGTAAGTCACGAGATTCTCTGTTTAATCTTTTTGTTATATGGTTGATGTTTCAAGTCTTTTGGTCACTTGACTGAATTAGTTCGAGTCAAGCCAGGAAACACAATGAAATTACCATTTATCGGCTCCAACACCTATAATTGCTGTTAGGTTCCTGTATGAGCAAAATGATATTTTCCCTTTCATTTTGGTGCTTTGACGTATGGGGCTGGGATTCTCGATAATTTCTAATTATAAATTTCTTATCGCGTCAATTATATTTTACCTATCTGATCTTCTGATGATATTTTTCTTGGCTTTTCTTATTTTTTCTTTGTTACTGGCATACATTTTTCTCCTATACAGTATTATCTGTCTTCCTCCCGAGAAGTTTGATAGTTTGGAAAATATGACCAGGAGAGTCGTTCAGTTGAAGGAAGAAAGAAAGACAATATAGACTAGGAAATTGACTAGTAAGCGACTAGGGACAAATAATGACGAATAAAGTAGCAAAAATTTCGAATCTTTTTCCCAAACAAAAAGGATACATCAGTTTAAAATAATAAGTACTCGGTGGTGAAATAAAATTTATCAACGGATTTCTTAAAGGGTAATTTGATATTCTTTAAAGTTCCTACTTTTGTAGTGACACAACTAACAAGAATCATAATCTTTAGCCAACTTGGCATTGGTCAACATCCCCTTTCATCGTTCAGTTTATCTGTCCTGATTTTAACAGAACATAACTTAAGTAAAAATATCCTATGTAGGTGGCTAAGACAAAGAGAGAGGAAACCAACGAAATTCCTAGCTTAACAAGCTCGAGCTGTATAAAAGCAGCTCCCTCTAGCAATTCAGCAAAAAAAATCTTCTTTGTTAGCCTCAGGTCCTACTACTTCCTAAGATGTGGCACCCATAAAATCGTCAGGAGTATGCTGGTAGCAAGGAACAAATACAAACTCTCAGAAACTAAGATAAGCAATCAGCTTACATGATATTAGGCAATAGGTGTGGCGTAAAATCCAAATTAGAGAAATTATCAGACCACCGTAGTAAAGTACAAAAACCCAATGTGAAGCGCTTACATAGCTTCAAGAAAAAAAGAGGGATTCTTTAACTGAATTAGTGAATCGGTGCTCGTTGACGGTAAATATCTCTTATTTTGTGATTATCAAACTAACAGTCAACGGCTTTCGATCCAGCCTCTCCTAATTTAATATATTTTTCAGTTGGCAACCATTCTGACCCGTCTCTCAGTAATTTGTAGACAACAGAGTCTGATCCTTCAAAATTTGAGATGCTGAGTAGCCTAAACCTACGTGGCACTAATACTCTATGCAGAACCGATTTTACATTTTTTCAGAAATATAACAATTCATGTGGATGTTCCTTGCTTGCTTGTTTCATAATGAATAACAAAGTGCGATACAACTCAATCTTTGACAAGCTATCTAACCAGGGCTTTTAATCCTATCGAAATAAGGACAATCAAACGAACTGGACGGAGATAGATGACTAATCCGACATTGAGAGTCAACAGGAAAACTTACTTGGGACATTTGTTTTAATCACCGGAAACTTCCTCTCACCTAGTACCGGAAACTAAAGTGACAGCATCCTCTACCGAATCATTCGAAAAATGACGTAAAATGGCTCTGCAGTTACTAAGAAAAAGTAATCTAGGTATCGCTACTTCGTCTATCATATTAATGAATATTGGTATAAATACTTAAGTTCAAAAATAAAAAGCACAAATTGTGTCTGCTTTTAACTAAAAATGATTAACTGGTTCAAATTAGGTCATAACGACAATTATTGGATATATATACCCATTCCTGTCCTTAAAAAGTGGCGCGGGCAGTTCAATCAGTTGCAAGGTCATGAAAAAATCTCTTAATCCGTTTGACGAACCTGGAAGTTTCCCTTCATTTTCAAATTCACAAATCCAGCCACAACTAGGAACCCAGTCACCTGTCAGAGGAGAACTGCTAGTAAGTTACTTCAGCGAGTATGGTACATGAAATTTCAAGATAACACGTCTTAAGTGTTAATATTACTTATAGTTCCGTCAAATTAGCTTCAGTGTTTTGACTAATCACAACCAAGTCATTCGTTTCAAGGTTATCACTCGTATTTGCATAAAGGATAGAGGTTGTTGCAAGTAATATTATCACTCCAGACAGACTGATGTGTAATGCTAATCTTGTAAGAATTTTAGGGTTACCCTACGTATTTCTAGTATGTGGGATTATGGCACAAGATACTTGTCTGTAATTGTGGCAACACAATGGCCGTTTAAAATGCCAAAGTTCTGCAGATAGTGTGGTACTTCGCTACAACGTTTGTTAGTGAGTTATATAACTCACTTCTATAATTCAAATAAATTATGGTTAGGATTAATTCATGTTTCAAGTTTTGAGTACGTTAGTTGTTCAGTATTGGGTTTGCAATACAGGAGTTCAAGTGATTTAACCGTTTTGATCCCCGTCTCTTTATTATCATTTGCAGTTTTTTTTTTCTATTTCCCTAAGGGCGCTATTTATGCTATGATCTAATAGATTTTCACATGAAAATCGGTCACTTTTCTTTTCTTTTGCATGGTTCGGTTATTGTTGTCAAGTTCATTTTTGCGTTTGTTTGTTGGAACTATAAGTCATGTTTGCCATACGTGTATAGTTCCTCACCACTCATTAGTGTGCAAAATAATACTCGGACTCAGATTTTCACGATGTACATTTTTCGCGGTATGTATCTATTGAGGTAGATGATTGTTAGACGTCTGTAACTGTCATCACTTCAGTCATTAAAAATTTACCGCCTCATTTATGTAATAGGCCTTACCTTTAACACCTAACCTCATATTTAATCATCGCAGTATTGAAAGAATGTCTATTTTGGCGGAAAAAAGCATTTGTTTTTTACACCGTATACATTTATGTGGATAGTTTTGCCAGTAAAAGCATAAACATGCACAAACCTATGAACATAACGTTATTTGTGACGATAAATGGTCGTTTGACCTTATAGGATATCTGTTAGTTGACTAAAAAATTGTATTATTTATATTGAATATTAATGATTTTTCACAACAAAGCCGTAAATAAACATAGAGGGTTGAATCATGGTGGTTCGCCTAAGATTATGAGTTAGTTGGATTGTAAACAGCTTTGTTTTATCTCATGTTACACATCGCACGTTGATAAATATGATATTTTTGCTATATCCTTGCTAGGATTTTCTTGAGTGTGCATAAGCATATTTCAAATAATTGAGTATTTAGCATGGTAAGCCTCTAGAATCCAACTTGCATTATATTAAATTTTCAGTGAGAATGCTTAGATCTTGCATTTTAGCACCATCTAAGAGTGTCGTTTTCGCGGATTACATTAATCTAATAATAGGTAAGCCCTTCACTTGACAGACATCTATCTTAGTGCCTTTACTATGACCTGACACTGTCTTTCACAATGGTCTGCATTCGGGTTTGAGACCTTCGTAACACGCAATTTGCCTCCTTAGTACTAGCTTGAAATTCAACGGCATCGAATATAAAAGTCTGGGTAAATATGTTTGGAATAGTAGGCCACAATGTATCCACAAATTGAGTTATAATCAACAGTGAGGATCGGACTAAAAATAAGGCAGATGGTAGTACTTCTTGCATTAAAAAATAGAGACTACAAATTAATGTATCTGTTTCATTCGTATGTCTTTGGTCATATTATAAATAGTATACATTATGGGAGTTATATGGTCAAAATTAATAACTAGAATGATAGCTTGTCAATCTAGTTAATCGTACTATTTTAATAATTATCTTTTATCTAAACCACAGTTTAATTGTTTAAAATAAATCCCAACAAACTTAGTTTCCTCATCTAGGCACTGGGATGTCTCTCATATAAACGAGCTTTTAGTACAGAAAGGATGTACCTACTTCGTATAAACTACGATTGGTCAATCATTAATAGGAACCTTTTAATCTTTTGTTACATAGTTGCACATTGTAATTGCTACAGTTTTTATTCAACTTACATTCCAGTTGTTTCCACTAACTTTAATGGTTTTTGTAAGTCAGCATAATTTATTTTGTAGCAATTAGTTTGGATTAGCCTTTATACATCTTAATTTTTTACAACTTTCTTAGTGCTCTGTCATATAGTTATATAAATATTACACGTCAATATTAAAATAAATTTGAATGTTGTGGGGATTGTTGAAGGTTAATTTAACATCACTGAGTTGTATGGATTAAACAACCGTTGAAAACTATGAAGTACCAAATAACTATTTTATCCTAGTATGAAATTCATTTAATCCAGATATATGACTTAGTTATCCGATCACCCAATTCATATTAGCTCATTAGTGATCAACTTTAGAACGCAACTCTGGAGCTGTATAAAGAAAACAAGATTAGTTAAGTTCAGCCATGTCAAGTTTAGGACAATTACTCACTAATGACATTAAATGAGGTCATGCAACATATTGCAAATTGATCGAGGTTGGAAATGTAAGTCACTGAATACTGAGTAAACGCTCGCTGCAGGGCTCGAAAGTTATGAGTTCGGTCGACGGTGAATGATCACTGTTAGGGAATTCCACACTAGGATGAAACAGCTTGCTAGTCCTTTCCGGTTTACAGTAGTTGTCTAACCCAGATCATTTCATGAAATCAAATAGTCAATTATGTATCGTTATTTAATTACCTCTAGTTAGTCAGTTCTTTTCTAAATACCATATGGTGCAACTTTCGCCATACAAAATCATTGAACCAGTAGCCTAGTTAATACATCTAGTCTTCAAAAGTTGCGTTTGAAGGTCGAACCCAGTTGCATCAACTTTAGTTTTGTCAGTCAACTGGTGTCTACAAAATTATGACTCAACGCTTAGTTTGTGGACAAGGTTATACAACTGGTGAAAATTTGTTGGGATCGGCGAGCGTCATCTGTTTGGTGTTCGACATTCAGCCACCAAGACAGGTTCGAATGCCACTTCGCTTACTTTGCTTTGACCATCTGGGTGATATCATAGCTTTTCACCCTTAAAGCTTTTTGAGCGCATTACACAATCGATGTGGTTACTGGTTATTTCGGTAAGTAAAATACTGTGTTTCCAAACACGTCATTGCCACAGCATATTGCCACTCTTAAAATACTTTAAATTATCATAGGCTAACAAGTATTTTAATGTCCAGTATCTTTTAATACATTTGATTTTAATTACCCCCATAGTCTAACTGATATTCTTCATATACATATTCAGTGTCAAATTTCAGATAGCCAGTCAAGAACAAAAGCAAGCCAACAACGTGCATTATCTAGTATTTATAATTCAGAACAAGTTGGTGTTGCAGCAGCCCAGGAGCTTATTGAACAGGGAGAGAAACTAAGCCGCGCTGAACTAAAGCTTGAAGAGATTAGTGAGTTACAAAAAGAAAGCCAAAAGAAGATTAACACACTATCTAGTGTCTTCGGGGGAATTAAAAATATTTTTTCGCGAAGGTAAGCATGATTACAAATGTGAAGCATTAAGTAAAATATCATCACTCTCGCTTAAGTAAATCATTTACCAATTATAGATTTGTGTAGTTGGCTTAAAGCCACTTTTTTATGCATGAGAGGTAATGGTATTATCCGACTGTCTATATTCAGGTACGTAGAACTGGGCTAGAACTCACTACGTAATGGTCTGACGTTACTAACCACTAAATTAACCCTCTACTAGGATAGTGTCCTGAGGTCTACTACTTTTTCTCTTAAAAGTACAACAATTTTTGAAGTGATAATCCTTATTAAACACTGAAAATATGATAGTCTGGGACTAAGTTTCTCAACTTAAATTATTCAAAGAATTCTACTTTTAAACAGCAGTTTTACACATGACTGTGGATTATCGTTAGGATGTGTCTCATTATTACGAGAAATAACTATCTAATTATCAACCACCTAGAAGCCATATCTAATGCATAGAGAGGTTAATAAAATTCCTACAAAATACTACTAAATGAAATAAGATGGAAGCTACTGATTCAGTTGTTGAAAGTCATATTTTAATTATAGAATCCAAGTAAACCGATGACGATTGTAATGCAATTTCGCACATTTAGATCTCAAAATATCGAATTCAGTATATTCAGCTTAATGACATTTTTATAGGTTCGGATGAATTTAAGAGTTAAACTATTGTGACTGATTTATAATGCTGGATTTGTAACCTCGTTAGATCCAGTAACTATATATCTTATCGGTAATTTCGCCTTTATTAATGATAAGACTTATACACACACAGCAATCGCATATTACGCGTATGATCAAGAAGTCTGGAACAAAGATGTGATAGATAGATATATATTTGAACCGAAAGAATCTATCGTCACAAATTGTACAACGCGCTAATGTTAAGTTGAACAATGCAGTCTAACTTTTTGGTACAAATATCAATTAAGAAATATACATTACAAATATCATAGTGTTAGGGGTAACAGTGGCCTCTACAAACCAACATCGCATCGATTTATGGCGTCATTAAATTCTAATCTGAGTTATGTTGGTTCATACAGACTACCTTGTTAGAGTCTACACAAAATTCATTATCAATAGTTGAAGACGGGTAACATTATTCAGAATAAGTCACAACCGCACAGGTACATTTACTTATATACTTCTTCGAAATCTGCAGTTGCAGCATCATATAACACTCACCTTATCATTCCGTATTCCCAAGTTATATTCTCAATGCTGAATTATTTTCATTGTTACTGCATTATTAATTTAACTCATTTCTAAGTCACATTATCGTAGTAATATAGTATGACAACTTGGGATATCATATAGTTGTCCTAGGTCATTTTTATCTGTTTTAATTATGAATAATTGGTATTTTTGATAGTGGCTCTACTATCTCTTCACAACAGTCAGCCAACCGATACATGTAGTTTTGTGTATGTATGAGAAAGTTTCAGAGTGAATAAGTGAGTATTGTGAGTTCCCTCGTTTTGTGTGGAAAATTATATCTATTCATTAGTATCAATCTATACATACGTACATGCAAACATATTTAATCACGTCACATTTTTTAATACTAGATTCTGTCAAATTAGTGATAGTGTGGGATGATGGCAAGTTTGGTGTTGTTGGTAGGTATTAGGTCAACAACTTAAGGAAGCAATCTTGAGACCAGATGCTAGCAGTCTACGTGACAGAAAATAAAAAAATAACGAGCCAGGACCCAATAAGATCATCCAGAATTACTTATGTAAATCGAATTTGTGCTCGATCTCGTTAATCAAATCATACGATAAATCTATTCTTCCTCCTTTCAGTCATATTTAGTGCAGGATTTTCGCAACTTATTCGTACTTAGTACATACTTAGACTGTCAAAATCGATAGCATGCCTTCATCTAAATGAGATTTTATACATCATTCTTTTGTTTAGATCAATTATGTAGCTAATTAAACACATATAAGTTGGTATTGTAACGTATTACTCAAATTTAACGATTCTATCTTCCATTTTTTTCTAAAATGTAATAACTAGCTAACAGTGAAATCATATTACAAAGATAATAATTGTAATTAAAAATATTTATGCTCAATCCTTGAAAAACAGTGATTAGTGTAATCGTGATGCTTCTAAATTTTAGATGACCTTTGAATATGACGTTCCTGTACTACAACCTCCTTAATACACTTAACTGTTCAAAATTCAACTGAATCTTGCTGTAAAGCACGTTGATGAGGTTTTGAAACCATCCAATAATGTTGATTTTGTTTACGCATATCTCCCTACTTTGTACCTTGACGTTAATATTGATTAATATTGGGCGTAATGTAGACAATATTGTTATTTATCCTACTTTCCATTTATTTTAAAAAATTTGATTATTTCTTAAGTAAAGTAAGGCTTATTAATAGTATGTTCGACTTTCAACCTCTAGATTGTAAGTTCAAGTCTTGATCCACTACTGTCTGTTTGAGCAGTCGAGTAATATCGCTAGTCCACACAAAACCTGCTGAGTGCACGTATCTGTACTAAGTGACTTATGTCGAAACCAAATCAGGTTGCTAATTAAAATATAATATCAAATTATAAGGTCACTGATATGATGAGCAAGAATTAATCGTAGCAACCAAGTCTTAATTTATTGGAAAGTAAGTAACCTACAGAGTTAATTTGTAAAATGTTCTTATACAGCCATTTGTTTATTACCTCTCCAAGGGGAGTTTTCACTATCTTCTTGCAGCTAGGGTGGGGGGGGGTGTTGTTTGTAAATGTGGTACGAGAGCTAACATCCAGCGCTTAAGCCGACTTGATGGACATGGAGGAAACGAGGTGTATGATTTACTTTGGTCATTAGTCATATGCAACTCCATTTCCTAACATTGTTCCGCTGCCTTGTGAATTAGGTATTTAGGTCATATACTCAAGAAATGCCCTCCGTGCTTCGATTTGGGAATCCTAGGAGTATTTCTGTTATGTTTTACGAAAATACACAGTGCCATTGATAAGTGCCAGTGTACGGACACGTCTGCCCCGCAACTACCAGTCCCCAAAGCCGAAATAGAGAAAACAACGATTGATGAGCCAACAAACAGGATCGTATTTTGTTTCAATCATGCCTTTACATATACACAAAATCAGACTACACTGCGAACCAATTAGGGATTTTACACTAATACGAAGAAAATGAGATTGTGGCAGTGAATGGGGGTAACTTGTACACAACTAATTAACTGCAATCCATAATAGGAGACAATATAATAACAACAGTTACATTGAACTGGACAATAGAGTAAGAGAAACGTAACAATAATAGAAATGTAATGTTTACATTACTCACGACCAGAATAAATGAATTAGTCCTCTAAAACACAGTCCTGGAAGTTTTAACTCTTCTTTAGTGGTCCAACATAACAATTTCATTAAACACAATCACAGTGACTAGTAATTATGGAGAAAATGATGCACTCGAAGTATTACTTTCCTAAATCAAACAATCTTTGCTGTCGCATCACAAACTTATTTATTTTAGATTCATGTGTCTTTCCATTCCTTTTGCTTCCCTTTATGTATACTCATTTTTGAATCAATTAATTGAACAGCTCGTCTCTGGCGAGAATTCCACTCTATCTATTCAGTTCCAGGTCCCTGATCAGTTGGCTTCTGAATGTTGCCACTGATGTCAAAATCTGATTATCTTTCCAAAGATGCGTGTGCCATTTAAACTAACTTTCTTCAACGTTTTCACATTGACGCAGATTGGACAATAAATAGGTTTAAATATTTTTCACATAGATGTTTTTTAGGTCTTTGAGACTCATATTCAGGATTCCAGTAGTGTGCTGCGAACTGGTCCTCTATCTGTCGATTCTAAGTGTTTCACGTGCGCTTATCCGGAGACTCAGTGGTATCTATGTCCAGTTCCACAAGTGTCGTTCGGTGTTGTACTAAGCGACTGAGCAGAGGCGGAACTAATCGACTGGATCTCCATTAACGGTTGCTTCTGTGCTCTTAGATTAGAAGGTCCCGTCAAAGTGAAAAACTAGCATTGGAAACGATATCTCTTTGTAATCTCCTCCTACGCACCGATAGATTACAACCCGAATGCCGTCAAGGATGAAAGTCGCTTAGGTTGCCGGTGGGGACTCGATTATCACAGGTCAGATAACACTGACGATCTACAGCTTCATGTAAACCACAACCTACTTCTGGCCATCACCGACTTCCAACACAGCCACCGCTGATGTGCTATCTGGCGTCCTCCCTATGCAACAGTAGCCTAAAAATAGATCAATCACAACGCGATCGGTTACTACTGGCGTTGTGTTCAAGACTGCTGTTCCTTTTCGGAACATTTACCTGGGCTGTGATCGTGATTTGGTTTGCACTACGCTTATCGTGCGTTTTAGTGGTCATCAAATATTTAGCCTCAAGAGGTTTGACACAAGCAGACTGGCTGCAACTTCTGTTATGACTAAATATCAATCCGAGTTAGGTTCTGGTTCACCGAAAGGCCTGAACGATAACTGGGTGGATTAGAATGACGCTGTTAAAATGGCAAACTACGTCTCCTGCAGTTTTGCGAGATGTCCCTCGAGTAAGGGTTGGGTTTCTGCATCTTCCTTACATCTCTGAGGCACGTTGGTCTACTCCGAATACTCACTAGTTCGATAACACACGTAAATAACTACCTCAAAAAATTATAGGAAGCTTGCAGGAGGACTGGGAAACCTAGTGGTCAAAGTGAACAAAAGAGTTGGAAGCGGCAACTGGGTCTGGTAATTACCGGAAGCTCTTTTAACTTGTTCGGGTTATCAGCAGCACAAAGTCTGGTGTCAATGAAACAATCTATAAAGCTGATAGTGCGCCAAGTACTAACATTCAAAATCGACTTAAACAATAGGCTTAGTTCTTCGAGTGTCAGTTCGGCTGGCTAGTTATCCCAGCAACTCCGATCAGAATGTCTTGCGCTGCGTGACCGGTGAAAATTAGTACATCTACTCGAGAGGTCTAAAAGAAGTTCCAAATTTGAATCGCAATAAATCAGGCCCAGACGATATACCCCCAGAATGGCAGCGAACTTATTATCAGGGAACTGACACAGTCTTTTGGGAAGGTTTCAAAATATAAGTTTTCCATCATCTTGGTATAAAACAATCATCGTCTCTTTTTGAAAAAGGTTCGTGCTACTACAAAAAGTTATCGGAGAATGAATCTTCTCTCAACTACTTATAAAGTATTGGCTTGCATTTTACTTCGCAGATTGTGCGATATGCATGAAAAACTGACTAGCGGTGAGCAGGCTGGTTTATGATCAGATAGTGAATAGGTTGATCACTCTCCACAAGTGTTGAAACACCGTCACGTATATTGCAGGCAAACAGTTATTGTGTTTCATGGTATCAGAGCCGCTCTGGATTCATCAAACAGGACTGTACTCTGGTATTGTCTGTTGGCGAAGAGCATACCTGAGAAGTCTATTAACATCGGTTGGTCTCTATATACAATCACTTTTCACCACTATTTCAATCCAGCGATCGTGTTAGGCTGGATTGTCTAATCTCTTCATTCCACTTCTAGAAACAGCCCTGACAAAAGTGAGTGATGGTAGTATAGAGCTATCACCTCAGAAACTTTTCGACCTTGAGTATGCGGATGGTCTTACTGTGTAATAAAATACGAGCCATCCAAATTGCACTTAATTAGTTGGCAATCAGTACACGTACTTTGTACCTTCCAAGTGCAAAGTACTTCTGCAGGACTATCAGGAGTGTGTACCTGCTCTCACTCTTTGTTGTGAACCGTTAGAAGTAGTCGAAAGTTTATGCATTCGGGTAGTCGTGTTAGTGCTGGTGGCGGTGTCAAATGAGATCAATCTATGCATATTCAATTCCAGATCTGCTTATACTGAACTGAGCTATCTCTGATGCCATCATAATATGGGTGTAGCTGTAAAAGGTCAGGTTCAAAGCTCTTCAGTGAGAGCAGTTCTGCTTTATGCTTTCGAAGCCTGGTCTATCCGAGCTATTCGAGGTCTCTCCGTGTTTGATCATCGTTGTCTCTTAAGAATCGCTGACATCCAGCGTAAACATCATGTTAGTAATGCTGAGGTTTCGGGATTATGTTCGGATGATGACAACTCCAATGGTGTCACCATCTTGAAACATTGGCTAGGTTATGTTTTACGAATGACTGGCCTCTGCCAATCCATCATGGCTAGCTGGTTGATGTCCATGTGGTGGTACAAATCAACCGTTTGAGACCTTAAAAATGTCTCAGACTAGAAGCCACTGGAGATCCTTCTGTAATTTCGTATTAAAAGCTTTATAAGTGTGATAAATTTGCAATGGGATAAAGCTTTTCTTGGTTGCATTTCCATTTGAACTGTATCCACTACCTTACAATTTTCTTGTTGTCTTATTAAGTCTTACCTTTTTAATTATGATCGTCTTCCCTCTTTCATCTCTTCAAAGTATTATTAAGTTTCTAATTATGTGGTGCATACATTTCTGGTGCTTGGTAAATAAATAATATTTATTACGGTCTAAGAAATAAACAACTTTCATTAGTTGTTCTGTGTATGTTTTACAAATATTACAGTCAGATGTGCACTCACTAACAAAATTTGCATTTTTCAACAATTGTTTAAGATAATCCCGGCACTTAATTTACAGTTTGAGAACTCATTAGCTAGTTTGCTTTAAATACTACTGCTTGATTATTTTATGGCTATTCGTTTGTTAGGCAATCACAACCTGTTCCTCAAGGATCTTCATCAGTGAATAATATATCGAATAATTCAAATCATAGTGATTTGAGACAATCGGTTCAATGTGGGAATTCATGGGGTAATCAGTACACAGTTTTATTACAACAGAATACGATTGTAAGTTACTAATACATTTCATTGAAATATAAATTACTTCAAAATAGGCACATTAAACCTTATATTAGTTGTTGACTTTTATTCTTAGCCATCACCTAACAACTGAATCGCTTCTCTTGCAGGATTTAATTATAAAATGTACAATGGGATAAATTTAACTACTCAACTACCAGGCATAGTTTTGTGTTCTTGGCTCTGAGATAAACTTCAGTTGTGAGATCTAATGATATTACCCGATTCTTCAAATTGAAGTAGATGGAGGGGAATTCAAAAATGTGACTAGTGGCTGAACACCCCTTAGCACAATTGTCATGGAATAAATGATAGTTAGGTCAACACCTGTTAATTTGCATAAGTGCGTACTGAAGAGTTAACCTATTGAGCCTTCAGTAGTAGGATTCATGTGTCAGTTAGTTATATTTCGACGATCATCCAAAGCCATGTGTGATCTCTTTTTCACTCCTTGTTTACCTGGACTCTATCAATCACGACTTTTTGCTAAAACTTCATGAATATTGGTTACTGATGTGCTGATTTTTATAGTTAAGCTGAAGCTGGTTTTCAACGGGAACTAACATAGATCAATCTATGATGAATACAAACAACAAACTAAAGTCTAAACCACAAAATCACCTCGGCTGTATTGCAAAGGTGACGTGTTGTTATTCCTAATTACAAACTGTCACGCCCATTCACTTATACAGAGAAATATCGTGTATTACATGTTATAAACATTTTGCTACGACCTTAAATATAACTAACTCTCTGTAAATAAAGTACCTTATAAAGCATTTAGATCGCTAGTCATATAAATGACAGTGTTAAATGACTGGAACGTTAAACTGCTGCTCTCACAAATGACAGATTCCTTAATCCATTGTGAACACTTCCGCTCGAGCCCAAAATCTGTAGATTGATACGACCTTGACTGATGTAAACTGTCATCTAAAAGCTTATTATTGATAAACATACTTCATTCCCATTAGCATCACGTTGTCTTCCTCTTTTTACTTCACTTTACATATAGGAACCTGATCATACTCCGAAATCAGCAGATATTGAATTTGAAAACAACTTAGCTTTAATGGGCGACGGAATGTCTCGATTAAAAAGTTTAGCTCAAGGCATGCATAATGAACTAAAAAATCAAAATGATCAACTTGACCGAATGGCACCGAAAATTCACCGAGTTACTGATACTATGTCAAATCAAAATCGTCAAATGAATAAGTTGTTAGGAATTCGACCGAAATAAACTATTTTTCTGTATTTTGTTCTACTGTGATTTCATCATTCTTTTCCATAGGGATACTGTCATAATTAGTGACACTGGTGAGGTGGTTGTGATCTGTTCCTTTAGGAAAAGATTTTATACCTAAATTTCAATTTGTTTATGTCAATTATTCTTACTGATCAGTTGTACACAGTTTGCTATTCAATTGTAACTGACTTATTATTTTTTTTTAAAGAAATTATCAATGTGCTGTGTTGGAGAAATTGGGTTTCTTGTAAAATGTTTCACTAAAGTTAACTAACTTTCTTAATAAGAGATTATTGAAAAAAGCATAACCTTTTACTCCAATCCTCAGAAAAATCAAAAGGTTACCTACATTGTGGAGGGGTTTTTCTAGAGGGCTCGGAGAAAAGAAAACTGGATTAGTTGTATTCTTGTCAAATAGGGAGCGTGATCGTGAAATTCAAGGAATAACTACTTAGTGATAAGTCACAAAAGGCCTTCAGTTAATAGCTCTTGATAGTGCTAGCCTTAATAAAAGCAACCAAAGTTCATGGGATGTACATATTTCAAATTCGACCATTTCGTGTCCTCTTTTTTCCCTGAGAGGAAGAAACCATCGTTAGGTGTCGTTACATTTCAGTATAGTTTGGCAGTACGGATTTATCCTTGAACTACAAGTTGATTGCTCTTATTTGCCGATAGACCTACTTGGAATGGGTACAATCATTGAAATTGCCAGGTGTTTCAGCCAACATAGACACAGTTGGATTGTAATTAATCAAAATATTATGACGTATTCAGGAAGTTGTTCTTTAAATGTAGAATAAATGAATCCCATCAACTAACAAGCATTGTTAAATAATCACATTTGAGATTCAATTAATTTAATGTGAAGCGCATGACAAAAGTAAAATTGCATACATTTAGATTGTAGGCAGACAACATTTTAGTGGTGTTAGAAAGGGATATTTATTTACTTTTAGCCCTACATGCATCTCGTTAATCGGAAATACCTATGTAGATTTCAGTAAGTTTATGCGTTAAATCGGTGCATTAGCTATAATTCATTACGAAGTGTGACAGTGCTTGTTTTATTAATTCAATAACAGCAGTTACAACTATTGTGTTGCAGGTTCGAGTCCAGTTCCATTTAAATCAATTTAGGAATTTGGCTAGCATAATTAACTCTTACACTCAAAGTGAAGTCAACACACTTATAAATAAATCAGTGATTCACATTATCAATAATTCAGAGACAATGTATACCGAAAAGTGTATTGAGATATTCTAATATACTTTCCCACTAATGTTAAGGAATGCAATACAACAGTTTCTATTGCTGTATATACATCCTGAGAAAATTGTCTCAATATAGCGTTATGCACAAATACGACTAAAATTTAACTGAGGTAGGCGAAAGGGATCCAGCACGCATATTTAGTCGTATTTGGGACACGTCAGTTATGCGAACATCAATACATCAGGTCATCTTGAGTATTTTTTTAAAATTATCAATGAACATGTATACATGCACTAATACTGATATATTCAAAAGAAACCGATATCAATACTGGCGTTCAATTTTTTTTATAAAAAGAAAAATTCATGTAAACGAAAAGCAAAAATGAGTAAGGAACGTTATTATATACATTGAATGTGTACTACTAAAAATAGTAATACCAACAGTTAGGCACTAATCAGTTAAATTAGTAGTATCAATGATAAGAGAAGGTTGCGTCTTTGAGTCGAAGGTCCATGTCGTGCGCAGTTCTGAGTTGTTATAATGATTATTTGTAACTTTATCATCATTACAACATAAGGTATTATTCATAGATTGGTTATCTTGTGATAGAAAAGATTCAACTGCTGTATCACTATATTTATTATAGTCTGAAATATTATGAGTAGTAAGATTTATGAAGACATTTGAATCATTATTTTGAAGTTTTCTGGATAGAATACGACGTTTAACAGGAAAACATGCCTGACCCGGTGCATTATTATTGTCATCAACAATCGATGGAGCATGTACAATATTTTCGTATTGTGATAAAATTGGATAATTCACATGATATTTGTCAGGATTATTTATTTTCAAGTTCGAAAAGTTGTTTAAATCGGTACCAAAATTAGTTTCCAATTCTGTATAAGAATATTATATTAGCAAATCGATCACTTTTCAGGAAAGCAATACATATACGCTAAAGTCGGATTGTCCGAAAGGCAATTGGAGTCCATGACGTGAATTTCATTCTACTCCAAGATCGTCAACTGAATGTGACTGTATTTCAGTATTGATGGGTTGCAAGTGGTAAGAATGATACGTTAGGGATTCCATTTGCCAACCAAAAAACCAAACGTACTCAAACTTGTGACCTCACACTATCAGGTATTAAGGTTTTCGTCTCATTCCTATTGTTATTTCCTTCTCCAGATCTACTTACACACTTCCTAAGAACACACGTTTTAACAGACCAGATGCAAACCTATCAAAGGCTGAACATTACAAGATTTAGGTTTCTGTAGAGTGCGGGAAACTAAGTTGGAAACGTTCTTAATGTTCACTAAAAATGTTGTATTCAGAACTCTCAGTTATTTTTCCGTTAATTGAGTGGATGATTGTTCTGTATATTAGAGCGAAATTCATATCAATGATTTCATTTCATGCAGTTATTCATAGATAAATGATTTGATTCAGTTAATATGTATCAATGAGATTCAGTCAGTTATAAACAACTTACAGACTGACAAATATGCGTTAGCTCGAACCACCACGTTAGCACGATGAGATGAACTTAACAAGATTAATACCAGAATATACTTTAATAAGAAGGAACCAAAAGATGTTTAAGAAATAAAAGTGAAAATCGAGATCTAAAAATAGATAATGAGTGAATGCGCCTGTGCTATTGCGATTGCGTTTAAGCTACAACATACAATGTTTCTAACACCTAACCGCGGTTATCGCATGATCAATCAATTTTTCAGCATTGCCTAATACTATGTGACTAACCTCGGCATTGCCTACTCGGTCGTTCCACGATACGCTAGCAATAATTCGAAGATACACATGATAAAAGATTTACAACCTAAGCGTATTTTTTGTTTTCATATATCATGTTTCACCGCTTTTGGTTAATGCAAAGCAAACTGGTATCCAGTGATATTTGTTGCACTTTTCAAGGAGTTTTGAACAAATACAAGTTAGTTATCTAATGCTTCGTATTAATTAGGATAAATTTGTATCTTTCTGTCGATTAGTAATGGACTGAAACTGGTCAGCCTCTGATGATATATGTGCATCCTGAGTGGATTACCTCGATATAGCTATAAGTTGGATTGTGACTGGCAAGTGGAATCCAGGACGTGCGTTTCGTCCTGTTTGGGATTCATTGGTTGGATGGACCTACATCCCAACGTTGATATTCACTGTCTGGACTCAGTAGCTTAGTGGTAAACGCGGTAGCGTTTGGCACGAAGCGGACTGAGTTTGAATCCCACTGTGAACATCAATATTAGGATGTAGGTACATCCAGCCGACGAGCCCCAAATAAAACAAAACGCACGTCCTGGATTCCACTTGCCAGTAACAATCCAACTTAAATAATGCCTCTTATAGATATACTTTTATAAATCTTTTTCAGATGATGTAAGTCCAAGATAAAAATTAATTACCAAATTCCATTAAAACTCATTTGACCTAAATAAAAATAAGGCTTTTCAATCACCTGAATATGTTCCTAGCTCAGAATTGACGGTAGATGAGTCCACTATCGATTTATTTTCAACAAGCTTACTACTAAAATGACGAATGATTTTGGGTTTGATTGGTTTCGTTGAGTCTCCAACTGTTTGAATCAAATTGTTTCCCACTGATGAAGTAACAGTAGTTCCGGTATTCGGTGAATTACTGAAATTTGATATTTTACTAGTAACTGCTGCTGGGCTGGATTTTGACGATAGTGTATGGGTTTTAGACGCTGAAGTACCCGACAATTTACTTAGTTGTTTCGATGACGACTTCACGAAACGCGAGTTGGATTTACCTTCCGATTTATATTCTGGACTGCTTATGATGGAATGTGTAGTAGGTGAAGCAGATGGTCGTCTGCAGCTTTCTGTTTTGTTAACGTTGAATTGGCTGACTGCGGATGTTCGAGTTTTCGAATTACTATCTAGTCGACATTTATCTTCACTCTGAATCCGTTGTTTTTTAGCTCTGATAATAGGTTTGCATTCAGTAGGACAACGAATATTTTGTTTGAATTGCATGTCAGCATTGATTGAAGCGCTTTGCTTTCTATAACATTTTTGAAGGAGAATAAACTAAGCAAATGAGAGCAAGCTAAACTGTTACCATAAGCAAATTAGAATAATAAAATAAATCTCTTTTTAAGGAATTCATTATCAAGCTGTAAAATCATATGTGATAAATTACAGGCTAATAAATAATTGTAAGAATTTCGATTAGTAGTTAAATGAAACTTTTTGGCTACCTTGTTTATTAAATAGTTAGTTAGTAATTGAAGGAGAGGATTCGTGAAACATGAAAATTGAGCAATCAGTACAGTAGAGACACAGTATTCGTAATTATCACCAGATTAGGGTGAAGATTTGTGAGTATTCGTTTATGAGAATCTAAAGCCTTTGGCTGAAGACTGCCTTCGTGATAATAATATGATAATAGTAATTGTAATAATCACGATAACTTTTATTATAATAATGGTGAAAATGAATAGAGGTAAGAATGAGATATGATGATACGGAGCATCTCTCGGTAAGGCTGAGCAAATGACAGTGTAGATCAATTGCTTCCTCTATCCTACAACATACAGTAGATTCAGGACATTCAGCATCGGATTCATGATTTGACATAATCTATAAAATGTAATCAAGTAAACCAAGACTTCTACGTCTAAATCTACTTTACATCACAGAAGCTTTAACTATCTAAATTTTTAAGCCTGAGTTGTGCATACAAAGCATTTTGTGATAGTTCTTTCTCTACCATGGCTTTAGTTGAGAGTTCATATTACTTGAGGTTGTCTTATAACAACAAACGGTAGTTATCAGAGATAGGCCCTAAAAAGTGAACATCTCACCCTAAACTACAGATTATCGTCACTTGTGACATCTAAAGGTGTTCACAAAAAGACAATTTGTGTCAGTGGCAAAAAGTAGTTGTCTCTTAAACCTGTGTTCACACAACCCAGATGTAAAGATCGCGCCTATTTCAGATTCAACCATTTCCAGATCCCTTAAGATAAAGTATTCTTCTACAGGATGAGCAACAGGGAAGTGGCAACCACCAACTAAATTTAACAGCACTTAACCACCTTGTTGTATTATTCTGACCTGGGATTTCTTTTTATTTCTCATCTACAACATTACATGGAGCAAATAAAAAGGTCTTAGATCATGCGGCAACCACAGTCAAAAATCAGTTGTACACTTAATTATTTATCATTTGCAATTCAATACAAACAATAAAACATAAAGAATGGATAGCTTTCTTTTCTTTTGATCAACTCACTTCCCCTCTTTACTTATGTTTTCACTGAATTGTTTGTTCCTAGATAGACAGTTAACTTGATGGGGTTGTAATTGTCGAAGGATGCTGAAAAAGAAACAGGAAAGGTAAATCGAAAACAAAACGTTTGGATACGCCATGTAAGTGAAAAATTTGTTCACCTCAAAAATGACAAGCTTGAAAACTCTTAAACTTCTCAATGTGTAGAAGGTCGGAAAAACGCATATGAATAACTTTAACAAGAAAGGTGTTTATTAAAACTAGATCGTCCCAATATATATGTAAAACATCTTAGAGATGACTACAAGGATTTTAGGACTTCTCAGAATCGATGACAATCCAGGCTATCTTTGCCGCCGTAAGAATGAGTTTGACCGTGAAAGACTGTGTTTACAAGATTTCTATGAGAGCGGTTTTGTTTCATGATTCTTAAACCTAGTCTCTTCAATACAATGTTTTTGACAACTTTCTGTATTCGACCATCGTTGTCTCCGAAAGAATTGATGATATTCAGTAGCAATATTATATTAATACAGAAGTTTAGGCAATGTGTGCTCGAGTGAGGCGATGATAGCCATCAAAATAACGATTTTGATGGTTTTTTCATGTATTACGAACATCATTTCAGTGATTTCCATATTTTACATTCTTTACCAATATCAGGACTGGATAGGGAAAACGGAGCTGGATAGTTTACTACATGACTAGACTATATGAAAGAAAGAACTAGCTCTGAAAGACTATTAACACTACCTGGTTGGGTTCAAGAGATCTGCAGCCTAGTGGATTATAACGCTATCAGGTATGGCTCAGAAAAGAAGTTAGTGGAGATCCTATTGCAGATTTCTATAGAAATCTTTACAAAATTAAAGTGGTCTAACTTAGTTGCATTTTTAAACTATGCTTCCTATTATGTAATTTTCTTTTTGTCATATTACTTTTCTGGTTACAATCATCTCTTGCTTCTTTACAATAAAATCCTTTTATTTCTATGTTATGTACACTTTATGGTGCCTATTTGCACTAAATTTTGTGCATAAATAAATAATATAAGTAAATTAATCGAATTTTTAGATTTACACATAAGTTCTAATATACTACAATCATTTATTTTTTTTTTCAGTACACTTCCTAACTTAATAAATATTTATGTAAATGATACAAGTACAATTAAATAAGTATGTATATATATATAGAAATGAATTATAGATGTGTATACATAGAATGTGAACTGATGGTATATTAGTTAGTAAACAATGCGAATTGCAACCATTTAGATCCTTCATATCAGCCATATTCGTTAGAGTAGTCAAGTTGTTTTCTCATCATAAGATCTTATACAACAAACTATGTGAAGTTAAACGTGATTATGAAGTTACTTGTGGCATAAATGAATAAACAACAAGTATACTACTTAGTAGTCTGCTTTAAATTAACCATTGGCTGTATAATAGGGGATATGATCATAGCCATATTCAGAGAAATGACTGGATAAGGATTGGTGACGTTGAATACATAGAACTAGGGGAGAAACGGCAAATCGGTTAACAATATTATAAATCTTCATTAATTGAACTTGTTGGGAAATGCATATTCAATCACTGCCTAATTCGACATACGACGCTGGTCGGTATCAGAGTAGGATGGGCAAAAACATGACAGCGGTCTGTAAAGTCGTTAACTATTGATTCTAGCCTTATTAGTAGAAGTAAACCCCTTAGTTTGGGTCAGCATGACAATTACGATCGGTAGTTGAAGACATTGTGCAACTGGAAATCGACAACAGTAGAACAGGCACATTCATTTTTATCTTAAGTTCCACGTTTCTTCTATAAACATCTTTTGGTTCCTTCTTGTCGAAGTATATCCTGGTATCGCTTTTTTCAATTTGATCTCATTGTGTTAATATGGTACAGCACATTGAGCTGTCTGATTTTAGATGGATTAGAACTGGTCGAGTGGAAAGGCTAATTAACCTGGGTTTTGTGTTATTTGGAATTCGTATGTAAAGACTACCTGAAATCATGGGGTAATCGATATTTGTGAGATTTAGATAAATATACCAACCAAATTCAGTCTGAAAAGTTACCACAGAGTTTATCTAGACCACAAGTGACCATCTATAAGACTGTGTTTATATTGATTGGTTTTCGATAAGTATAAAATCCTACAACGAGTATAAATTCCTGCAAGAATAAACACTTAATTGGTGAGTGATCACGTTCACGAAAAGTGGATCTAGAGTTTCCTAATAACTGTAACCAACAACGTAACCTCAAAGTATAATAGACATTTTAACTTGGTCAATGGAATTCGATTAGTAACAAAGGACTAGACATATATAACATATTACTACTCAAAATAAATCCATTTGACAGTAGTACTTAAGCTTGCATGCAAATGAGCTTCATTTGAATATCTCATTATTTGGTAACGGGAATTCGCCTAAAATTTAATTTGATGTTGTCTCTTCCTCCCACTTCATAAGTGCGTGTTTAAATATATTCACGAATCCTTTATCTTGTCCCTCTGATTATTTGTGATAGGTGGGTGAGCGGATATACTTTGCAAAATAACTAGTGCAGAACCTCAAATTCATCAGTACCAAATTATGTGTTACCATCAGAAGTCATTTTTAGTAGGAAAGTTAAAACAGCCCTCAAAGAAATTAAACCTAGACAAACAGAAAACGAGAGACCGGTTTAATCCACACCCTAGAGTGGAATACAGAACATTTAGAACAAATAAGGAAGTGCTTAGCAAGAAATAGTGTCATGTATAGTGAAAATAGAAAATATAAAATGAGTGTGAATCACATACAAAAAGCCACAGTAACAATACAGAAAACATATCTAAAACGGATGCAAGGAACATTCTGCATAAACTTGTTGCATGAAATACACCAACCATTCAAGAGCCAGAATAAAGCCGTTTCGTTAGAGAAATAGATATGATCCAATCATGCGAATCAAATTAAAAGCAAAGTTTTAAAGTATCCTCTGTCGACTGTTATACACCTAAATGAAATATATTTGTAGATAATCATAGCGAATAAACTTAAAAAATTTTAAAAGTTCCCTCAAAAGACTGATTTGAGCTTCGTTGGAAAAATAACCAGAAGTCAAAACTATTGAATGTAAGTGTAACTATGACTGTTATATGTAAAGTATGAACATTAGTAAAATGAATCATTATTAGTGAACCAGAATTTAGAATATAGCAGATGTAGGATAGTGTATATACGTGTTACAATAATATCCTAAAAAGAATTACAGAGTTTATTATAATAATGTACTCAATATCTAATAGAATAATATTTTCTGCATTATTATTTTATCAGTAATACACATTCAATCTTGAAGAAATTCATCTTAATACTAGAAGGTGTTGAAAAACTGATAACTATAGGAGAACTAATAAATTGAAATGAGATATTTTGGGAGGTTCTTATATAATTGTATCATAAAAATGGGAAAACTCTTAATTATTAGATTTTTATATTATTCTGATAGTAAGTGTTGTATTAACGTATAAACTATCACTGTATCTGGTTCCCTTATCAAGTTGTGCTTGTTTATCTCGTCATTATTTCTGCATAATAAATAAGTTGATATTATATCTATGCAGAAGTCAGAAAGATTAACTTAAAACGATTGCCGAATGTAAGTAGTTGTGAAAATAAATTTTGAATGTTATTTACACTACTTATAAATAAGCAGAATTATATATGAGTAATTGTGGTGGACATGATTTTTACGGCCGAACCAATGAGGAACGAAGGAAGTATTTCAGGGTCACGGAGGACACTTGACAGAAGCATGTTAACGATAGTGTTCTAGGTTTTATTAGTGATAAAAATCTCGTTATTCGTTTGAAAACTATGGGATTGCTAAGAAAAGCCTTAAATTGTCAATGTGGCAAGCAAATGACAGTTTTCGAAACCCAAGGAACACGAGACGGCTGGGTAAGCGGTTCCTTTTTCTAATATTTTTAGCTCTTTGGTATATGGGATAGAGCACTAAACAAAGGATATTGTCAAAGGATTCGTGAAAAATCGGCCACTACACTCCTTGGACTGGTAGAAAAATACATCCTACCTGGGACAATAATATATATTGATAACTGGAAAGCCTATGAGTCATTTCAAACATAGGGTACGTACACAAAGTCGCAGTGCATAAGAAGCATTTCGTTGATCCAACTACTGAAGTTAATACCAACAATATCGAATCAATGTGAAGTCGAGTCAGGTGTCACCTTCGACCATACTTTGGATCACGAGGAAGGATGTTATGGAGTCATTTGGATGAATATTTATATAAAATGCATCGTGACATTAGGTCTGGAGAGTTCGAGAATAACTTACATAAGTTTTTTGATGACATGAAAATAATATATCCTCTATAACTTTTCAATTTCAATTATAAATAATTTATAAGAGTTTGAGGACTTCTCATTACATTTCGGGTAATGGTTAAGCCTTAATATTATCTGTATATCGTATAAAAGGATGAATATTTCGTCGTTTACTGAAGATTTCCATGGGGGAGGCATACTACAATGAGTCTTAGTTAAGAATTCTCTAATAAATAGCTAGAATTGGAGAAAAATCGTTAACTTTGATTTACGGAGCCGTGATTAGTTCATAACAATTAAGACTTTCAAGGTCACTTTATAGTCGCTCAAGCTCGGCCGTAAAAGTCATGTCTACCGTAATTGTTTGACCAACACAAAAAAAGAACACTCATTGAGTCATAAAAAACAGGAAATTGGTTTGGTAAAGAACAATCTCGTTTTGAAGATTTCATTGATAAAACTATACAGCCATTTATATATATATATATATATATATATATATATATATATATATATATATATATATATATATATATAGTGATAATTTAAATCATGTCACGTATTACGATAAACTTGGAAATGAACAAAGGGTAACAATTCTGAAGTTAAGTTGTGGAATAAGCTAAACCTGAAAATGAAACGTATCGAAAAACTGGACAGAACAAGAGTAAACCCACCATCAGAGAAAGGGTGATAAAGAGGAAAAATATATAATATGTAAGAAATTTCCAAAATAAGCCAAGTAGAATAAGAGTAAAATGACAATTCAACAAAATCAAAATTTACCGCTTAACTCATTTGTAAGGGACGTGTTTCTGATGTACAGATAGTTCAGGTTTTTTTATGTGTGAGGAAAGGTTTTTAGCAATACATAAGAGGCGGAAATATAATGCTTTCGCTAGGTTTCTGTTAGTCATGTAGAAAATTTTAAACGACGAATCTGACTTAATAGAATGGCTGGAGGCAACGAAATGTTCTATGATGGCACGTATAATGCAATCGTTGTAGTACTTTCGTAATCAGACAGAATAATGTTTTTGAACGTTAATCGAAAGACCAGTGTATTTGCTCCACAGATGAATTGAGAGACATACATCTATTATATATGGCGAATCAAGAGTAACTAACGTTCTGAACTGCTTTTCACAAGATAATTTCATTTATTTTGGGTATCGATTATTTGATTCCTATTACTGCCATGTTCCCATCGGCCTAACCTTCCACTAAACTTATAACCTGTATCATATCATTTATCTTTCAGAAACTATAATCAATTAACTATGCATCTCAGTCCCGTCATTATTGTCTCCGTTTTGCATAAATGTCATTCTTCCTATTAATGGGCTGCGTGGTCAGGTTTCGTGCATATATAAAGGAGTGCTTAAAATACAAAATGATTTTGTCTGGTTGATTTATCGACCTTTGTTCTTCCAATTCCGGCCTGGGATTGAATAGGCGTAAGACGGACGTGCAGAGACCGGTCAGGTACTCATTGGCGTTTGTCACTGTAACTTCGTGTACACGAGGTCATACCAGCTAATTGGTCGTACACATCAGACACAACAGTTTTCGCGTTACAAAACATCCAAAAGGAAAATTGTACAAATTTATTCTTTGAGTTATTTGTAAATAAGAATCCACCTGAAAACACTATTTTCAGGTTTTTTTTGCAAAGAATGAACATAGATGGCATTTGCAGAAATCCTCGTACAAGTGTCAGTAAACGGATAGCTTTTGAATTTGATGACTATGTAGGTAAAAAATTACAGATTCTCTGCGAGGTCTTGGTCTCACCTTTTTTTATCTACACATCGCCGTAGAAACACATTTTCAATTAGTGTTTTTTTGAGTAGAGTTAATTCTCCGTCAATAATATCAGAGGAGCATACTCTTTGGGTCTTCCATGATAAGGATACAACGAAATTCTCCTTCCCACTAATATAAATCAGGATATAAGAGTTTATCGGTAGACTCATGCGAGTATTCTGTAAATGGAATTTGGTAACATTTCTTCTGGTTTTCTATTGAACTTAACATCTCGGAAGCGGATTTCAAAAAGGTAAATAGTGAAAATCCTCATTATACACTACGTTTTGATCTTCAGTTATTGTTAACTATTTTTAGATTATAAACATATAGTAACAGTTCAAAATCAAAATGTAAAACAACAAAAAGTTCTTAGTACTAGTCTCCTCGAAATGAAAAACTTATTCATTTAAAATTTTGCCTACTAATAAGTAGTGTTAATAATCTTCAAAATTAATTTACGGCTAAAATAGATTGATTTAGGTAAGCCAGTGAACTTTCAGTATTCACCTATGTAACTACGAATCACTAGTCGATTGAAGGGCAATGAGTAAGTAGATGCAACAAAGTTATCTAAAGTTATGAGAACAGTCGTAACAATAATAAAAATACTGAGTCAGTGAATAAGAATGAAAATTAAAGTAACAAATTCATACCGTCTGTTAACCATACATAATGTCTGACTATTCCATCCTGTTGGTGAACAACCAACAGTAGATTTATGTGAAGATATTACGGGATTGCTAGTAGAAGAATGTTCTATTTCTTTGATAGATTTTTGAGATATTTTTGGTGAATGTGAAGTTGATACAAGGGAAATTTGATTTGATATAGGCCATTGAAAGAAAATTTCATGAATTTGATTAAGTGCACTACGCAATTGTGTTAATAATCTAGATTCTAAAAGTAATTCTTGTTCAGATAACTGAATAGGTTGGTTTGTTGACAAGAATTCACACTGAGGCATTCTTATTTGTTGTATCGAAGATTGACGTTCTAGTCGTAAAGATAAGGCTAATTTAGCGGTATCCTAAAATGTATGAATATATAGATATAATAAAACCAACTAATTTGATAAACTCTATATCCAAGCAAAAATATCCAAAGAATACTTATTGAGCTACACTAAATGTGTGAAAACATTACATATACTGTTTATCTACAGTTAGAAATGTTTACAATTCGCTTCTTATCTTGAGGATAGGTTCCTTCGAAGCATCGCTAGAGTATCTCGAAGCTACCAGTAAGAAGTAGTGAAACTAAGCATAGAATACTACGCAAAGATTCCAAATTAGTTGATGAGGTTATGAATCTTTAATACTAAGCAATTTGGGACATATATTATACATGTTTAACCACTGCCTACTTGATAAACGATGCTTGATGTGCAATTTATCAGCGTCCCCACTAAATAGACCATCTGATGTTTCAAAGTCTATTAATAACGAAGTTCTACGTTACTAATCATTGGACTTATGTAAATATACTGAGAATAACACCCGCGATGTCAATGATGGCTTCCTCGACAATCTGAAAAATAGTATGCTTAGATCAATAGTCTACAGTTTTCATCTATAAAAAGTATTTGAATGATGCTTTCATTATTTGCAAGTAAACCACCTAAATTAATGACATCATACAGCAATTTGATAATTGTCAACATATAATTAAGTTCATGCTAGAATCGGAGGTGAACATGGAATACAACTTTTTGATGTTTAACTGAGAAAAGAAACAAAACTGCTTTCTACAAAAATCAATATACACAAAACTGAGCAAATACACAAACTTTAACAGATGGATTATGCTGAGGATAAAAAGAAACTTTACTGGTTCTCTATCTTCAAGTGTCAGACTTATCTAGACTAATGAAACGATTGAAGATGAATTGGATAAAATATAGCAGATTCTTAGCAATAAACGTGATCGCCCAAGGCTAACTGACAAAAATTTAAAACCAAAGAGTACCTACAGTTCCAAAGAAGAACCGTTTCATGAATCTTAATCCAAAGGAGATACAGCTACAGAGATCCTAAAAAACTTACTTTCAACAGCTCTAAGAAAAACACTCTATTCTGTTTAACTTCGTATTGTCTTTTTAAAGCCAAACTTTGATTCGTGAATGTGTCAAAGATTACCAAAGCGCTTTAAGCCTCGTGAATGTGTGTATGCAAGTTTTCTTGCTCCTATAAAGTAGTTTATGTCGCCTGTACAATCAATCTCTTTCAATATACACCTCTGAATATAAACATTTATCTAGTTAGACAATTATCTCTAGAAAGAAAGTTTCTATCTTACTGATTCCCAAGTTTTCGGAATAATTATATAACCTATCTCCAACTAAGTGACAATGGCATACATTATACTTAATACGTTGCTTTGTACTTATCTCAGATTGATCTTAGTTAGGTACCACTGAAACCTGAAAGTTCCAGGTTCAATGCATGGAGACGACGTGGGTGGACATTACTAGTATGAAATATCTGTCTAGTGCTTCCTGGTCTCCAGTGAACTGATACATGTAAAATTGATCATGTATACGATTGTGCAGCTGAAGTAAATGACAGTGCTAAAACTTTTCTTTGCTGAATGTCTATTACCTTCTTCGGAATGATGCAACGATTTCCTTTAATCGTTGTCACCGTCAATTTAAGGGATGCATGTTGTATATTAGTGTAACTTACATTAAGGCGATTAGAATAATCCACAACTGCCTGCTATAAACATGTCAGAGTAGCATACACTGACATTCCCGATAAATGAACATAAACCAGGTGAAATTTACAGCTTGAAATGAAACCTTTAATTATGCTGTCTATCGAATACAAATATGGTAAATGTTCAGGACGTTAAGTGTAGTTTCCGTCCTTTGTGATTATTAAAAGTTAGGGATTGAAAAGTAAGAATGCATTAAACGAAACTATGAGTTACTAACTATATAGTCGACATATTCCAATTACAGAAATAACAGTGAGTGGAATCAAGTTTTAAATTGCTAACAATTTAGAGTCCTAAGCAGTAAGCTAAACAGAATATAATATAGTAAACCGATCACCAAACCGAGTGGATACGACCTATCAAGGCATTTAACATTGATGTATGATATGTCGTGTAGGCATAAATGAATTTAAATGAGAAACTCAATTATTCACTTAACAAGAAGTCACCACCACGTGTGTATTATCTAACCATCTGACTACTATCTATAAATTGTTAAATCATAAAAATAACTAACACGTATCTACTGAATACAAACTGACTGCCTACATTATTCAGTTTTAACCAGTACATGTGGACACAGGAAAATGACCCTTCAGATGATGAATAATTTCATTAAAATTTAAGAATAAATAGTAAATTATACAGTATGAAATGGTGGAAGTATACGTTGCTGGTGAACTTAGACGACTAAAAGTGATATTGAAAATCTTTTGGCCAATTAAAATGCAACTGTAAGTAAATTGTATTATGAAGAACGAACAAGACGCTAAAAATATCGTCAATACTAAAAATAAGTTCACTCAGTTTAAAGTCATAATATGAGGAATATAGGAATTAGTCTCCTATGGCTTTGAATCTTGCTATTTCTCGAGTCATAATAAGATCTCAGCTTTTTAAACGAGACCAGAATCCTATTTGTACCCAACTAGTTAGGTTTACAATGGACGGCTGCACGATGAACGTAAACAAGTATTTGCAGTGAGCTGTAAACTTGTTAATCATCTATGTGAATAGTGGACCACAGTTGAACGCATATTTGAACAACGGATATTAGGATTGCTGCCATCCAATATCGAATATACTGGAAATGTCCTTTGTTCAAAGTTTTACCACAAATACCAAAAAACGTGCTAGTAGATTATAGAAACCAGTACTAATCCATTTTGTCCTAATAGACCTTTCATTATAATATTGTATACGATTCCGTTAACGCCTCACGGTGATAACTTTAGACGTAACATTCCCCAGTATACATCTATACAATATTGGTACAGTCGGACGCTAGAAACTTCACTGATATTCTTCAGACTGAATGTCAGAGTAACTGACATCTGTATAATCCATATAACAACCAACATCGATATTTATCATAGTACTAATCTAGAACGAGCAGAGGAAGTGTTCATAAAGAGTGGTTTTTTCCTCGAATAGTGTTACACCTAAATATAACTCCATTTTGAGTTTCAGCAGACACTCGAAGGGTCGTCTCGTTACTACAAATACATACAAATACAAGCAACTCAAGATTCAATAAATTATGAACAATGACAACTTCGTTAAAACTAACTGACGACCGAAAGCATATATTTTTGATCAGAACACGAGTAATAACTTTGGTATTATCCCCATTTTGGTTAGTTCACTCAAGTGAACCAGCAAAGTTCAATTCCATCACATAAATCTGTTATCCATACTTACTTTTACAGTTCGTATTAAACCACAAACTTTGTGTGTAGCTAGCAGTTGTCTTATAAATCGACCACGAAATATAGCTGAAAGGATTGTGAAACCATGAGCAATACAAGGATCTTTACACTAAAAATAAAACAAATATAAGCTGCTACTTTCAAGTGTGCACAAAAATAATAAAGAATGAATACAAAAGATTTAACGTACAATAAAAAAATAAATTTTGTAAGAGCTTGCATATTCTCTATCAATTATATTAAAGACTGGAATAGATCAATTATTATTAGAATACGTGAACCTTGAGCGAGTTACCTTGACACTATCATTAGCCAACATCTTGAGGGGGGGAGTAAGCGTTAGGTGGGCATATGTAATATATATTCCAAACACAGTTGATAGGTATTTATAACTTTTTCAACTGGTGCGCTGTCTTTCCCTAGTACTTTGCGTTTGGCCTCAGCAGTGTTTACGTCCAATAAGGTAAAATGGTGGACTGTTGCTTAGCTCATCATTTTATTGATAGGCGGATATCTTGTCTGGGACATAAGTAACGTAAGTTGACAAAAATCAAACGAAATCTTTTAATTTGTCATCAGATTTCATTAGATTTCTAAGATGTGTGAGGTGGTCGATGCATTCAACTACCTCAGTCTATATCTCTAATTCAAGTGTTGATGCATAGGGGTCTCGAAGCAACATTTTGCATTTAGAGGGAGGAATCGATGAAGTATAGCGGCCAGCACCATCAAAAAACTGCACTTTGTCGCGTATTCATACGTGTTCCAAGTCGTCCTAATATTTTACATACTTTGATCTAAAAAAAATCACGAACGTAAACTACATAAAAACGTTGTACAATTCTACGTTTCAATACTTTCATAATTCAGTATTTCATTCAAATTACCTGTGCACTTATTTGCTAATAAGAACAATAAAAGTGCAGCTGCAGTAATCACATGCATCATTGAATATATTGTCAAATTTTTAGTAACTGTACTATATAACTGTACAACATCAAAGAGACCAGACATTTCAATTCTGACACAGATACAGTAACTTTAGCTTCGGCACTTTATGATTCAGGGTTGATGAATTAGACAGGTTTATCCTGGTTTTCATAACACTGTACTATATTCAAATAAATCTCCCATATTTATTTTTATGCTTACCTACCTTATTTCCTCGATTTATCCTTTGCACAGGATCTATAAACATGCCTTTTTAACTATAAAAAAGCTGTTAGAATATATCGGAAACTAAAGCTTATGAAACGCCTAATAAAAGGAAATACTTCCATAAAAAGGATTATTTTAAAGAACCAATAAATTGGTACACTGAATAAACTCAGCAAACTGGCGATACGTACCAAACGTTCAATTTTCTGTTCAGATAACGGGCAGTTTTGTCGATTTCCACATGGACAAGATATTGAGCAGTCGTTCATACTACTTTCATTGGCGTTAGATTTCTAACGAAGGGAAAACGAGAAGACCAGTAAATGCTATGGATATAAGATATACACAACTACATAATGTTCCTCAGAATAACAAATAAGATTAAGACGATGACGAAGATTCGTAGCTAAGGAGAATGACTTCGACAAGATTGCGTTTTCTAAACTAAGTAGTTCAACTATGTGTTTTATGGTTTATAACAGTATGATAACGTCAAATCTACTACATACAACTAATAACGGATGCATAACGTGAGGAGTTCAACATAAAGGTTTCGGAGGTTAGGTGTGATACTGACCTTGTTTTACAATAAAGTCTAGCATATCTTCAAAAATAACTTTGTCGTTTCATTAAACAGCAAATTTTAGATCAATGGTAAAACAGCTCAAATGTCAGGTACCAAGTAGAAGGTACGAAACTAACTCTGATAGGTCGAACAAGTCATATGTTACATGTCTCTAAAATCAAACCGTTTATATGCCGACTCAGCGCTTAAAAAAAGGTAAGAAATCCCAAATGAGGCATGCAACTGAAAGAAATTTTAAACTGCAATGTCACTAACACGGTCAATACGAAGAACGGTATAAATATTCATTAATGTACTTTGATAATGATTTAGTTAGACGTTATATTTTTCGACTTATTTCATCCGTCTCCATTTCCAAAGATCACTCAAATCTTTATAAAGCATTTTGAAATGTCATAGAGAAATGGACACTATAGGTATACTGCATGCTCCATCTACTTCGAATCAAGCAACTAGCTCCTGCATAGTTACAGAGAAGTTCAAAGCCAAGTACATAAATCTGTACGGAACATTTGGGTTGATAAAAAAGTTAGTTACCACCATCTTGAGAAAACGGCTCTTATTTGATTCTTAGAGTACTAAGGCAGAGATGTTTACACCAATGATGAACTATGGTTGCAAGCAGATTTATTTAATTAGCGTTAATTACTCCAGGATTAAACAATATTTACTTACTGTATAACGTCTCATATAAGCAAGAAATTAACAAAAACCTATTGGAAGAAAATGTACTGTGAATGATCGATTCTTTCCCAACATAAATCAAACCTTGTAGTATTATCATTAACACACTTATGTGTCACAATATGAACACATGAAGAATGTATATCCGCTAACAACTACCTATATATAAGAATACACCAATCAATTCTAAATAACATAGAGCCTGGTTCAATACAAAATGCTATAACAATTTAACATGACTAATAATATAGTAGGGTCCATCAAGAAGTAATAAAAAGGTGTGAAATAGCAATGATGAGACAGACCAGACATTTAGAATAAAGTTCCATAAAGTAGAATTTAAAGATAAGTATGAAGGGACACTGGATACTAGAAACTCACGAAGGAGTTAGAGTGAATACGACTTCGCCATTGTGACTGATTTTCAGCTATATTGCCCAATCAATGTCTCCAACCAAGTAGTATGCATCCATTATCACAGCTCAGATGAACTGTAACTGATCTCGTGAACAGATGTTATGCCTTGGTTATGCCACTCTTGGCATTCTTCTAATCTACCGCGATACAAGTTAGCATTATATGTTGAGGTAGGCGGTGAATGGGTATATGTAATATGTCCCACAACTTCACTGGTCGAATCTTAATTTTTACTTATTACCCTAAATCTAACCTCAGCCCTGTTCACTAGATTATTTTAGGATACCTCGTAAATTTTTTGATGCATATCTTATGTTTTCACAGCGATAGGTTAATAGAAAACAGATTGTGGCGCAGTATACTCTTTTTTTGGTTGGAAAGTGAAAATCTTGATCGTGTTGCAAGTAACGAAGGTTGGCAAAAGTCGATTGATGTTACTGAATCCATGTTAAGATTTCGTCCGATACCGATTTACTAAGGATGATGAAATCATCTACGTCTTCCACATATTAGTACAGAAAAGGAGGTATCGCCTCGTTTCTCAAAGTTAAGCCATTTAATGTAAAGTAATAGGTAACGAACCGTGTACATACTAAATTGTTATAAACTAAGTATTTCATGATCGAAGGAGGTTTGAAGATGTTAAAATGAATAAACAGAATGGTAATCGATGGACAGACGAAATGAAACGATATGATCTAACCCCAGAAAGAACTGAGAGTAAAAATAAAACCACCACTAGCCACAAAATAAGTCATTTTATCCTATAAGACAGCATGCTTATTAACAGTAAGAGGCGATTAGATGATATAACACACTAGACTATTAATCTGCCATTAGCTACCAAATGAATTCAGACATGCTGAAATTAATTCTTGGTCATTCAATAATAAAATAAATAAATAAAGAGAACAAATGTATAAACTGATTTAGAAGCAACTGCTTACTTCAGGATCATAAAAATGTGTTACAGAGTTATTTGACAACCCCATAAAATTTATGTCGGAAAATTGTAGTAGAGAATCAGCTGGCATTATTTTTTGACACTCAGATTTTAACTGCACAGATGATGGCGATTTGCTTTGATGACAAGTAATATGTTTCGCAGCACAATGTTCAATGAAATCTTCTGAACAATAGGATGGATTTGAGACTATTCGCTGATTAGTGCGAAATAGCTCCCGACGGCGACGTTCATAAATCATAACTGCATTAGTGAACTAGAGGATAAAAGAAGGCTTGAAATAATGTTGAAAAATAGAAATAATCAACGAATAGCCTTAACAGTTGTATGTTAGCTCAAGTTATCATAATACAACGGCAAGACGAGAGACAATTCATAAGACAAATAGTAAAAGGAGCTGAAATAGTGTAGTACCAACAATAACATGAAAGATTAGACATTAAGAATATGATTCAAAAATACTGGTAAAAATTATGTATAACAGAATACTGGGACTTACAATCTCGAAAAGTGAGTGAATCAGCACCACTGTTGTCGATTCTGAGTTATATCGCTTAACGTCTAGCCGTTGATTGCAGTTATCTCACTAACTTCAACTAGGTAGGTTGCACCAACTAACAGGTGTCAAATCACTAATTAATGATTTCATGAATTGACACGTCCCGTAATGGTTTGGTCACTCCTAGCTTCAGTCATTATTTTATATTGAGATAAACGATAGTTTGGTTTACATTACAAACGTCCAAATCACTGCAGTCCATAATGATTCACAGACTTACCAGCATTAACTAATACCTAACATTCATAATTTGCACAAATTGAATACATTTTAACTTAGTACTGTTTACATTATAAGTTTAAATTATATTTACAATAATCTCAGAGATTGAAATTTAAAGATTCCAACGTTTACTATTCAAATTCTACTAAGAAAATTATCAAACATATTAGGAATTTTTATGGAAGTTATTTTATAGTTTAAAAAATCAAGTTTTTTTATTTGCTCAATTTCTTTACACTTACTTTACTCGATTTACTGGAAAAAATAACTACAAAGCTACACTAAATGATAACTGGTTAATATTCAATGTCATGTTTGTCTAGTCATTAGTGTTGAATTAGTCAGTTATTAACAACATAAAACCTGATATTTAGACGTACAGGTTCAAGTGCTGAATGGTGAGGATTCAAATCCCATTCTCAAAAAATATCAGCTACCTCTTTCTGATGAATGCTAAGTAACACAAAACCTAAATTAAAAAGGATTTTCTTTCGACTTCCTTTACCTACCTAGCATTATAATATTGTTTTATGATTGCCAATACATAACAGTAAGATGTACATCCGGTCATAACAAACTTTATGATCCCATGAAAACTTAAGTAGGTTATATCAATCACATTCGTTTAACAAGTACAGTCTTTAGCCATACACTACGCGTGACTGCTAATAGCACTATTAGGTTTCCTAGATCCTCGGAGTCAGAGTGGAGTTCGAACTTACAAAGTAACAGTTGAAAACTAAGTACTAAGATTACCAAACGACCCCATTAGCCACAAAATTTGATGATTGGATTAAACACGCATGAACGACCACAAAACTATTGTTCGTAGAATATGTCCCTGATGAATGCACACTCAAATCACTCTTCAACAAAAAAATTCTGATTGGTTTACTTCTAACGAATTAGAGCTAGTAACCAGTCGACCTAATGGGAATCTATATAAGCTCTAGTGTCTTTATTACTGAATTATTGCTATTGTTATTTTAGTTTATTGTAACATAACTTGCTTTCTATACAAGTTGAGAAAAGTGATAAGTCTTTCACATAGGCAACACAATAACATAGTAATAAAAGCATACAGATAAAGAATGTTGGGAATGACAGCAAACTTGACGCTTATTAAGATCATAACTACCACAGCTCTCAGTATCGAGTGATGATTCATTTTGACCAGTTACGTCTACTTTGTCAAAAGTAGGAGGAATAATATCACATTGTGAATCTAACCGAATTGTCTTCTTATCCTAATCCAGTTGAGATCATAAGAAGTGGTATGTATGTGCAACATATTCACTAGATTTTCTTGGATTTTGCAAACAATCTTATTGCATTCTAATGATTCTAAACCCAGTGACTACAGAATATTAGAAAGATGTCAGGATGATAGAGACAAATTATACTTCAGAATAAATTGGCTGGAAAACAAGTATTATTACAAACATAAACACCAGATACCAATTTGTATACTTTCCTTCAAGCCGCACTCAATTTAAAGGCTGAAGTTGTTCAAGCTGAAGTAGGTGGAGAGAACTTTGAGCCTGAGACTTAGTGGATAGAATTTTGAACATTATAACAACAAACATTCTGAACATATGAATGTATCGATCGAAATATCTAGTGGAGCTGATCTCCAACATCAATTAATCATAAGTAACGTATGATCTGGCATGTATATGCATCGGTTTAATTTGACAAACATCAACACAGTGAGATGAAATTATAAAGGCGAATATCACAGTAATCAATTATCAGTAGTAATTAAAAGATAAGTACAGAGAATGATTCATTCGATGAATGAAGAGTACAAAATAATTTCAGAATTAATAATCTAAGAGTAGAAAAAGAGTAAACCCAACTGTGCAATCGAGACCGATTTTAAACTACGTCGCCCAACAATCTAATTACTGATTACAGTTATCACGTGCACCTCAGTCAGGCTGAGACTAATTCTCAATGATTTCATGGACTCATGTTGTGTTTTAGTCTGGTTATCCCTGGTTTTTTTCCAACATACTCCAACGCCAGCTAACATCGCGCGTCAAGACAGGCGGTGGTTGCGCATATAATATACGTTCACAACACTTCAGTTAATGCAGATTCACTTAATCAGTCTATTCGCCATATTTGCCTAGTACGTTCTCCACTCAGATATCCTAACATACGAGGGTAATACTTCGTAGACACCGATTATTAAATATCAGTAACTTATGAATACCAACTACATGGATAGGTTGCGTTTGATAATACTGAATTAAAAAAATTATAATGAAGACAGTATAAATGAAATGCATTCTCAGTGTGCATTATTAAGATGACATTTAATTTACGATAAGAGTACAACTTAAGCAAATCCTGACTATCTTAATAAAATGTAAGGAGATAATTATGTAAAACAATCTACATTATCTTAGTGTAACAAAAACATTTGTAGACTGACCATTAACGTACTATTCAGCTCTTCCGTATGCTTTATAACCGCATTTTCCAATGATGAGGAATGCAAAGACTTTGAAATGATAGTCTAGAATAAGAAAACATTTTTGAATCAACACACAATTTCCATGTTAATTAGATAAAACGGTGAAAATATCGAGATATTACTAAAACACAAATGTTCATTTTTCATGCAAACTGTTAGCATAACCACCAGAATACTTGATAGTTAGACAGGATTACACAGCGCTAATCAAGGTCCAATTTACTTTAAGAGCATAATATTAATGAAGGTGCAAACTAAACATCCAAGACAGTATTACACCTTATATACAGGAAAAGTGGTTAGTCTACTTTTAATAATAATAATAAGGAATATGATGGCGGTTGTATAAGCAGTTGCATTTTCTTATCTCTCTGAAAATATAATTTTATGCATTCGGTGTTAGAAAAGGTTTGTAAATGAATACAAGTCAGTAAATGTTATCTATCCTAAACAAAAAGCCAAAACACTATTATGTATACTATTGGGATATAATTGGTGTAATCTCAGCTTTCTATCTAAACCTTAGCCAATAAAAACATATATTGCCCTCATGTACTAATAAAGCTCAATGAATCACATGAAAAAATAAAACAAACGATGAGTATAGGCTGTCTCGTGGTATACAGATAATAAATACATGAAAAGGTGTAGCTACAATGCAGGTAGTGAAAGGATAAGAAGTAAACTCATTAGTATCACTAATACGGATGTCAACAATTTCAGTGTTATTAGTTCCAGTAATACAGTGGGCTTCGATTCCAAAATGAACATTATGATATGCTACGCAATTTAAAACAAGTTTATGACTTGATGAATATTTTTTTATCACCAAACAAAACCATATTCAAATATCCTTTAAAAATGATAATATAAATAAATACTTCGTATTTAAAACTAAAGTGTATCTTCGCTTACTTGTCGTCTTACGAAGTTAATAAATAATTTACGACAATCTTTAACTAAAATTCAAGTAAACATTTATTTTTTCACCATTCCAGATGCTACTGAGTTTGAATCATTAAAGCACTTCACAATCCAACTATTTTTCTCATAACGGTATACGATCAACATTTGGAAATAAATAGCGGAATCGTTATAAAACAGCAACCACCGTTGTTACTGACGTATGCTTAAACAGTAAAGTATGTTTATCATTGGTAAAGAGATATTGGCAGCATTATTTGAATTAGGGATCGTCAGTTTTTATAAGTGCTAATTTGATGCAACTATTATCTTCATATTTAGCTTGAATGATGAACTAATCCAATGTCAACTATCATGGAACTTTTATTCAACCAGCTTGCTGAGGAAATTATAGTAAACCAATCTACTCAATGTCAATGCTAACATTTTAAGAACAAAGAACACAGAACCAATGTGCATTGACTTACATAGTCACACTTAACATCAGTATAGGGAGAAGCAACTATTAAGAAAAATGACGTGGAGATGAAAGTACTGATAATAAAAAACAAGAGAAGCAGATCAAGTCGATGAGCGAAAGACACATAAAAATGTGATCATTAAGATCCAAAGAAGATAATCTAAGTAATTTGCCTTATCTTAAAAAATGACGAAGTAGTTACCAAAGATTATTTTTGGAAAGATTTACAACTGAGATGTACTGGATGTGTTTTTCTTTGTATATTCACACATGTGGCCGATACGCTACAGATAGATCCTGATGTATACATTCATAGATACTGTGTCCAATTCTATATGCCTAAGATCACAGATAAGTTATAAGAAACAAGCTGAGAACGAGAACGTAATAAAATACACAGTTACATTTTCATCAAATAACACTGATGCCAATGGTAAGCGTATAATAGCTGTGAAGGGTGAAAATTTGAGGCGTTTAATTTCATCTCTATACCTTGCAAAACCGGTGATATAGTGCTAAACAGGTAAGTACTAAATGATACATTACTGTGACACTCCTAATAACCCGAGAAACATCACTTATTAAAAATCACCCGGTGCGTATTTCCCGTGTTTCTCATTTCACACATCATAAAGAACTCAGTTAACCATGTAGTGTGTCGTAAACAAGTAAAACCCTAAGTTTAGAATAATTATCGTTTTAGTACTTATACTGATGAATACACGTATGCACTGATTGAAGACGAAAAACTACTCTACCGATACAAATCATTGGATAATGTAGCAAAAATGAATAGCAGCTTTTGAAAAATCTCAATAGGTCAGAAGAAGAAAAGTAAAAACAAGATAATTATTAGGTCAAAAGTTTACAAATGAAAGACTTATTGATGCAGCCTGTGACTATAACTCACTATTAGATACAAAAAGACACAATATGCGTACGAGAAAATTTTAAAGTTCTGGTCGCAATATATAAAACACTAATCTCTTAGTAGATTTTGTTGCAACGTTTCAGAAATTAATCCTTAATCTTACTCACACTAATGAAGACCGACAGTCCCCTTGACGTTTTCACTAAACAAGGAAGTCATACTATATACATATATATAACTCCTAAAATTAAAATAAACTATTCAGAAGATAATGAATGGCTAAATCTTGTAATAAGTAATTTAGCAATAACCCTATATCTGGTGATATGTAGATTTAAAAATCTGTCCACTAATATGTCTAAACTTTAAATTTGAATACCTCTGGTCGACGATGTTCACCGTATTGATTAATTGTAGACTTATGATCAACCTGGCTGTCATCTTCCAGAGGGGAAGCAATACCAAGATATTCGAATATCTCGTGATCACGATTGGTTTCCTTTAAAAGTAAAAATTTTGGTGGCTTACAATCTCTGGCAACCTTCCATTTTTATACACAAAATCAAGAACTTCATTATTTACTTTCTTCAGATTTGTTACTTTATCATACAATGATCTTATTTCCTCATTTTGCACATTCAAAGCATTGATAAAAAACTGGAACATATGAAATGACATCAATCGCAGCGTGGCAGTTTACACTTGGCTTGAAGGCACGTTATATTCCGAATGATTGTGCAGAGAGGCGGTAGGGATCTGAAACGGAAGGAAAAGAAGGAGAGTTAACGACTTGAGAATAAACACTGTGTACATGTTGTTATGTGTATTTGTATATAAATTGTGAAAAAATCGAAAACAGTCACCAACAAAAAAGAAGTAAATTTCAGACAATCTGGCAATCAAGACTGGGTGTTAACAAAACGAGATTGCAGTAAACAATAACCGTACCTAGCGCCAAACAATTGGCCTACACAGGCGTCAGAGTTTTTCAAGGTTACTGGAAAATTTTTCATAACTGCTAATGTAGGCTGTGGCTTGATGTAAAGTCACAATTCCTACTGACCAACACAGAATACCTGATTGGTATTTTATAATCTCCCTTTAGGGACTACGATAATCATTCATTGGGATAGTTAGCCACAATTAACGAGAACTCATTGCTTAATTTTAATTCGATTTGATTGTGCGGTGATCATTAGTCTGACTGTTTGTAGTTAATTTTACTAAATTGTCAAAACCATGATTAGTCAGTGAGCTACAACGTAGAACCTAATAAATTCATGCATTAGTTTGATCACTGTTCAGTATGTATTTTTCTATTTCATTTTTGACTGGCTGTACTAATTTTATCATTGTACGAATTGTGTTACTTTATATTTTAGAAACAGATATAAATTTATACCTAGTTCTTCCTGTTTTGACTGTACTTAGGCCCAGACTCTGAACCGACTGTTTGCGGGGATCGCTTGAAAGGTTATCTGTGGATTTAAACATATCCTACAATAATAATAATGATAATGTGCCCTGTTTTCTACTTGCCTTACGTTTTTCAAATTACGTAGAGTGCAAACGATAGCTACGATTATTATGAAAATACCATAACTTTAGAAGTCTTAAGGCCTCCTTAACTTTACTCCGTGTTATTAACTTTCGCTCATTCACAATTCCTCCATATGGAACTGTCGTGACGCATGGGTTTTGACTCGTTTATCGACCGCGAAAATCCCTGTCGTCAATTATTATCACGTCTAAGTTGACCGCTCGATTTGACTCCTAAGCTTTGATTCGAACATCAGGCTAAAACTACACTTCAACGTGAACACGAGAGAAAAGACAGGAAATACGACAAAATAACACTTTACTGCAGGGTTCACCTATGTACAGAAGGCTACGGTATTTTTATTATCATAAATGTCCTTTGAGCTTCTAAAGTTTTCTGTATCCTAATAAACATAGTAGTAGTAAGATAACTGTCCAATCAGAGATGTATCACGTGGCTTCTCATTGTCTGGAAGTTTCTGATAAAAGACTAACTGCGTGCTGATTAGGCACAATGTTTCCTATTGATTTTCACGCTTTTTCGAACTTTTTCAACAGTTATTTTGGTTTTACCCAACAGGAAAACGAAAATAAAGTGATATCAGTTTACATATACTCGATAAACCAAATGTAGCGGATGTTACTAAATTACAAACACTTTTCTACGAAGCTTATACATGTTTTCAGGCCGCAAGAGAACTTTCACCAGCAGCATCAGTGAATCACATCCACAATTTTCAACCACCAGCAAAACCAGCATCTTAACTTATAAAGGTCAGAATTTCAAGTAAGGAAGTCGATAATCCAAAATGCAAATCTAAATAAATGGATATGGTTTCACAAAAACTAGAATTTAAATTATCAACTATTCTCAAACTAGCCTAAAAATTTTCCGCAGTTTGATTAGGATATACAGCTAAATTGCCGTTGTTAGTCGTGGAGATGAGAAATTCCACGCTGATTCAACAAATCGAATATGTTGACTGAGAAGGTTACAACTACGTGTTATTGCGAAGATTTTCACTAGTTAACTATTCTTTAGGAGAGTCTGTAATCAGCTAGCAGATATTAAGTTTTAGGTTTATGGGCTTTTCTGGGTGTTCTAGTAAATTTTCCATCCCGGAAGACAAGAAACACAGGAGCATGCCAAGACCAAGTATTTCGCTGAATTTGTCAACTCCACAAAACAACCATTCAATAAATAAAAGCGCGAATATCAGAATTAATGAGAAACAAGTAGCCATTTGGACCGATGAAATAACTGAAATAGCCTTAAAAACATTGTAATGAACTAATAACCAAAAATTGCAATGTCAGTGAAACTGGCGTGTTGATACTAATGAATTTATCTGGATGGATTAAATTCCTACATTAAATGATGCTTCCCAGAGAATCGACTAAGCAGAGTGCATGTGTTATTACCAGGACTCTATATTACTCAGAAGTATAACTGTATTTTGTACATATTTGGTTGTACTGTGTCATGCTTTACATATTCTAATTGACGACGGTAAAATAAAAGTTGGTTTCGTTACATGCTTTGACTCCACGCTGGTTTCTAAAAATTGTCGAGGTTGTTGGTCTATTAAGAATCCATTTGGTCTATCGAAATTCCACTGTAGTATTCTGAAGTTTCAGTAGCCTCTCACTTGTAACAAATTGACGTAGCTAATCTGACAATTCAAACAAGACAATCAGTAAGTTAATCGATCAATGATTGTAACCGCCATAACTGTGATGTCGAGTACGAAAATGTAAACGTAGCTGATGAAAAAAACCAGAAATTCAGGAGAAATGTTGTTTGGACCAAAAACTACGACAAAACTATGTCGCGTTTTCCTAATTTTGAATCTAAATCTCAACGGGATATACTGATAAAAGAGTAAAAATAATAAACTTATTATTAAATATTATGATATAAATTAATAAAAGGTGCATACGAGAAGGGAGTTTCACATACAAAACTTGCAGAAAGGATCTTAGGATCAATTGATACTTATTTAATGACGATAATCTTTAAATGTAGAGGAAACGTTTCTGTATCGATTTACAAAATAGCATCTCTGTCTAATGATTAGCTTTGTAGCTGTTGTTTACTTCATCAGTGCTATTCCAGAAAAGCATTTGTTCTTAAATATATGGTGACAGCAGTAAACAGTTGGCTCTAATTTCGTCTAGCAGAAGCAGCGAGCAGTCGTCTTGCACTGTGCAGGACGAAAATTTAATGCTCTGAGTCGACCTGTGTAGGGTTTGTGTTTTCACCTTGATACTTTTTTGGTTGCTCTCCTTTGGACACATTTCAACGTATCAATATTTTTGAAATAGAGAGACAAGGTGCTAGAGTTTTTTAAGATGAGGTCTTACGTATGTACTGTAAATGTGGATGGAAACTTCTGGGATCAAACTACATAAAATTTCAGACCAAAACATCAGAATTGAGTAGGCTTTATTAGCTGTGGAATGTCAATCAAAATATACCTCTAGAGTATAGCAGAGGGCTGTGCCGACGTTATCTCCTTAAGCATAATGAGTAATACTGGACCCGTGAAATGTGCATTTAGAAAGCGCATCTTGATAGTCTATCATTATCGATTTTCGCTTATTAGTAATAAGAGGAAGCGAGCCACTGAAAGCTAATTCACGTGTCTCATCCAAGTCGTTATGAAAAATCTCAACATCAGAGGGACTTTGAATCACGCCCCGGATTTTAAGCTTATCAACATATAGAAGGGTTTGTGACTCTAGGTTGGCAGAATGATTGTGGTGGCCGTGGAATACTCTGCCTAAAATTAAATGTGAAAGACATATCAGCATGTAGCAAGAGTACATCAGAAAACATTTAAGGTTTACATAAATGCAGTTTACTTGGCGAAACAGCAAAGACTGTATTTTAAGTGACACACCACAGTAAATCATTTATTAATTTAGCAACCAAAACCAAAGTTAAAGTGAGATAATCTAAAGCAATGGGGAGAAATTTCAGCAGACAACAAAAAATAGTGTGTTGAGTTCAACTACCAATTGAAACAGTAATGGAAATCAATCGTCAAATCTTAAAATCACTTCAGGGAACACAATTCAGAACAAGTAACAATGTAAAAGATTTAATTTTATCAACTAAGGGGAAAAGCGAACAGCAGACATGGAGGTAGATAAGTTAGATAATTACCAGTTAAAAATTATGCTGAATTTAACGTCGCATCCCGATTGGTGGATCAGTTTTAGCAAAAGACGGCAATATAAATAGTAGTTTATAGCGCAGTGTTCCGTATTATTTAGTTTGTTTGATAGGAATTGAGTTCATGCATCGCAGTTCGTCTCGGCAACCAACTAATTTTAAGTCTCCCTGACCATACAAATGCATGTGCATATATTCTAATTTGAACTATGTAATAATGATTGTGTGCAGACAATATTATTAAAACCCTGTCTAATTTTTGGGTAACTTCAGTTAGTCATGATGTATCCAACAATTATAATGTTAACAAGCTAATGCAACTAAATTATATCTTACCAACCAATCAGTATTTAGGAGGTTATGACAATGTATTGTCTTAACAAAGTATAAATTCAACTGAGCGATGAAAAATCGCAATTTTACTTATTATCGTACGTCATCTTCTGAGTACTTGTATGATATCTTATTATATTAGTACATAGATGCTTCCTATTGGCAGCTTGCCAAGCACACGTTTTAGTAATTTGCACAATGAATCTTGCGGCTTTTGAGAGATGTTTGATCAAATTACGTTACCAAGAACATTTTCCACGTGGATACAGTTTCAGCAGACATGAAGTGAATTTATGATCATAAGTGACATTGAACCTAGGTAACCAATATTTCAGGAGTCCAACACAAGCTATGATGTTACTTAAAGCCATTATCTCAATAAGTTCGGTGATATGAAGTATCGGTTTGAGTCTATCATTGTACTTTTGAAACCCACCGTCTCATTCGGGGTGCTGGTTTGTGTAACCACGAGTAATTTTGTTTATCCTTAAAATCCTAATGTCATTTCAGGTGTAAATATTTAGGCTGTCAGTCTAAATTAAAAGCACGGTATGTCACTGGAGGGTATGAAATTGTGTCTTTCAATGGAGTGCATAATCATCCGTCCACTGCACGTTTTATTGCTACAGACTGTTCTAGACGGAGACTATCTGATGAGAGAAGGCATGTTATTCAAGTTCTTCGAGAGCGACACATATATCTACGAAGTCATTGATTTGGCTAATGAACAACTGATCAAAGTTATGTATAGTGACAAAAAAATGTAAAAGCAAGGATCAATGAGAGCTTTTTGTGCATTTAAACTTTAGTTATACGAAAATTGACTCCCTGAACGATCTTTTACAACGTGCCAGACAAACAAGACACGTTGATATCCTTCGTGACAGTCATGGTTTTGTTTCTATGATTGTTTTCTCTCGTGACTGAACTCTACTACAAATTTCCCGAAGTGGTCGGCTTAGACTCTATTTATAAATGGGGTACATTTTTCGCCTGAATATGTAACTGGATTTCATGGGTGACCTCTTTATCAGTTTGTAGCAACTGATGGCTTTGGAGGAGAGCGAGCCTTCTCATTTGCTTTTACAAGAAGTTAACGAATAGTCAGTGTGGTAAAAATTCTTCAGCTTATGATTGTGCACGCGGACAACTTAGTGCAATAAGTGAGGAATTTCTATCATGCAATATTATTTTATGTTTGCTTCATATATGTCAAGCTTCTCAAAAGAAAGTAAGCTTACTCAATTCAATCAAACCCTTTCTACTGTAGTTTCCGAATCCTCTTTAAAAAGTATTTGTACAGAATGGCTTACTCTCGTAGTTATACCAAGAAGCTTACATCCTTTTATATAACTGTTTAGATTTTGGCGTTGCGGGCGTTTTATAAACATGAATGATCACACAGCCAGCATAAGGTGCTGTCTAAAGACTAGAAAATATTAAGCAGCTTTCCACAATACGTTATCTATATTCACATGAAACAACAATGATTGAGCAGGAAATTCCCATAGACAGTTAAACCATTATTCGCGGAAGAACGTTCCTACATAAATGACTTTTTTTAAAAATATGGAGGTAGATTGACCAGAGTGCACAGCGAAAAAAAGGAGGGTAATTGGATGCTTTTCAAGTACTTTCGGTATAATGTAAGATCCAAACAAATTTGTTGATTATATTTAGGTTCATAAATCACTGAAAATATTATTACGATGCCTGGCACTCTTTGCGACATGCGAAGCCGTTTCAAGTTTGAGGTGTCGTCATTTTGCTCTACATCGTTTTACATCAACTTCTGTGTAGTATACAAGAGTAGAACACAAGATTTTTGATAGGAGCCAAGTAAAATACTCCTGTTGGATTTATTGTGAACACCACCTCACCTGTTAACATATCGTTGATGCATTTCTGTTATCTCTATTACATTTAGGAATGTTGGTTTCTTACACTTGTAATTTACAGATATATTGTGTAACAGTGAACGTTGAACAAGGATGTATGACGTTGTCAACCAGTAAGCTCATGCAGTGAGGATGGTTTTAGAAGCGCGTGCTGATTTTCGCTGCATGTATGAACGTTTCCGTTCGCGCAATATGCAGGTATGCAAGGGTCTAAATGTTGGCTTTGGAAGAGATTAGAAATGTAATGAGAATTTTCGACAATATCTTACACCAGGTGACTAAAGATGCATTAAAACTACGTCAGGCTTGAACGCCACATAACTTCTGACAGCAACATTTTCCGTCCCATGATGGAGTGTATATTTTTGTTATATTAATTCCAATCATATATATATTGTTGAATCTTTTCCTTAGTACCAAACTAGTTTGTAACCGTCCCGTTTAGTACATTTCTGTCAATTTCGTTTTGTTACATTAGTTACGATTGATATAAAGCGGTCGTAACACTTAGAATTGAATTACCACTCGGAGATATCTATCGGTTGGCTCAGTAAGAAATTTCCAACATAGACTTATAATTGTTACAATCATTTACGAGTATATGAAAATACATTTCGCATCAGAGCAGTCGTTTGCTTAGGAATCTGATGAAATACCGAGTACCGATAAGGTCTAGCGTTGAATGCTTAACACACCGTTCTCTAGTAAGATGGACTTACGTTGCGAAGACATCAATTAGTGACGATAACATTATGCTAGCCATCACATTTTCCTAAGTTGGATTACTTCAGTAAGTTGTATGAAATAGATTACATTTAACCAAAATCTGCTAGGATGTCGGCCTATGCAAACGCATTCTTGTTGTCCTAACTGAAACTCCTTTCGACATATGCCTTACCTATTCTCGGTTAATTAATAGTTACTTGATACGTAACGCTAAATAGTGTTACCTATCACCAGATGTAGGAGAATTGAAACGTATTTGATAATAACTACTATCATAAAACGCCTGTTAAGTTTAAATTCTACGACTAAAAATGGGTTTCAGCGTTAAGTAGCAGACAAGTGGTTGCCTGGGAAAGTATACTGCATAAGAATTTAGTTTAGGTGTGTCAGCGACAACCAATTTGTAATCAGCAGTGGTCAGTTTTGTCTGCGTAAAAGGTACCTGGTCTGTAAATGTACCACACTGCCAAATCGTATCACTCGGCATTTAAAGAATAGCTACTTAACAACGATATTTGTTCCAATGGTTAATGCTAACTACATGCTGTTGAGTGCATACGCTTTATAATAATAATAATAATAATAATAATAATAATAATAGATTTATTCTCAAGTAGCTTCTCTTACATCAGGGCCTACCAGTTTACAAACATGATCAGCATGATACAGGTCTATTTATATACAAGGATTTTGAAAGAGTCATCCATAGAGGATTTACACTATATGAAGGTACCAGTTGAAAGCAAGGCCGAACAACATAAAAGCTCACAGTACTAGGGTGCCTGAGTTACGTGTTGTAGTATATGCCCTTCTGTCAAACAACCGCTCTCTTTTTGTCCCTGGAGCTAAGATTCCAAATGACAGCTGAGAGTAGACAGAATGGACCATACAGCATATCCAGATACAGAATAAGGCTAAAAATATTAGGAACTTAGATAAATGCTTTAACTGAGCACACATATGGGGGTATTCTTCCGTAGTGTTGACATTTGTGTGGATTGATTTCGAACGGTGAGTCTTAATAATAATAATAATAATAATAATAATAATCTATTTCCTGATATCAAGGGCTATAAATGCAACCCATTCTTAATGAGGGCAGTCCATAAGCCCGGGGAGAAAATGATATAGAGTATATATGCAAAATAGGAAGAAAGAAGTTAGCTAATAGTTGTAAAACAAATAGTTTTAAACCAGAATCTTTTTTTTATGTTATTTTTCCTACTTGAACGTCCATGCTTGCAGAGTTCAAAGTTTTGGAACCCTAATGAACCATTAGTGATTAGTTCGATGTTAAGGGGCAAATTGTGGAGTGTTTGGCGCAGATCATTAGATATATTGTTTTAAGTACTGCTTCGTAGTGTCTAGTTTACATACTCGCGTTACACAGTGATTGAACCGGGTACATCACATGTTATGCTGGATTTTTAAAAAATTGATAGTTTATTCAGTACCTTGAAGTCACTAAATAGTTGGTTTATCGAGTGTGCAAAGTGATCAGTGCTTTCTGACGTTTGCTTTTTAACCGGAAAACTATTTCAAATGGCAGTGTATTTGTTCACGAAAAAATTACATCTTATTATAGTCTTACAATTTTCCTCCCACACTATATCTGTGTGGTTTCTGAGGCTGTAGTTAGATGCTTAGATAAGTCTTAATATAGGTTCGGGGGGAATATACTAAACGGTGTGAAACATTGAAATAGAATGTCAGATTGAGCTTAGCACGTTTTATTCAAAGTGGCTCTAAGCCTAATGTATCTCACCGTCTAATGTAGTCTAGTCCACAATCCATCCCCGATCTCTTTTTTGTGGAATATTGCCATATTCCTTCAATCTTCAGCTTATCACTTATTCAGGGGCTGATGAGTATGAATGGGCAGTATTCGAGTAGCGGGTGTACACAGGTCTTACATAGTAGCGATCTATGCTCACGTTGGTAGAAATTATGAATTATGCAATTCATAAGTCTGCGTTCGTTTGAGGTGAAAGATGTTGTTTGTTCCGTGATTGTAAGATCCGTAGTGTATCTTAAGCCTAGATTCAAAATCGTTTCACATTCGAAGATTTGTCCCTCTCCCCCATCTACTTAAAAGTGAAGGTTGAGGTCGCGACAACCAATGTTGATCCAGCCACATTTCTTAGTGTCAAAGTGAAGTTGATGTTCTCCATACCAGGCAGTGACTTCATTTAATTCTTGCTGTTTGGTCTTAACAGTGTTGTGTTGCTCATTTCTGTCGCATGAGTAGATAACTTACAAGCCACCTGGGTAAAAGGTTTTGCTGGTGTTAAAACAGCTACAGATACTGCTGATGTATATTGTAAACCAGAAAGGCCCTAGTACGCTCCTCTATATAATCCCACTGGTTACTCTGTTAGGAGATGATTGTGTTTAGTTAACTTTGGTTATCTGATATTGACTAGTTAAGAATGATTTGAGCCAGTTTAGCAAATGGTTTTAAGTGCCTATAAAGTATAATTTCTCATAGAGTATTCTGTGTGATACTTTTTTAAAGGCCTCAGACATACCAAAGTATGGGAATAGACTGTTTAGTGTAAGTCTCAATGATAATTCAATTAAAACTTAATTTGACGAACCATATGTATTTGTATGACTGATACTTGGTTAGCATGAATAACAGGATTCACGCTGAAATGTTATTTTCAACGATGAATACTTGTTACTAAAGTAAACCCAAATAACCTGAAATCGATAAATAAAGCTAACCCTAATTTAAGCAAAATCAAAATCCTAATAGCGAATTTTGTGTGGACATAGAAAAAAATGCAACACATGCTACGTTTTCACATGTCCAGTGTTAAACATCAAACAATCCCAAATAGGACGAAACGCGCGTCCTGGATTCCACTTGCCAGTCACAATACAAATTAAAATTAATCTCTTTGAGTTTCGGAATTAACGAGACTTGCCTCAAAACTGACACAGTATAATGAAGCAGATAGAAATTAGCATGGTAAATCGGACATCGAAAGTGTTTATTTATTAAAAAGCATTATAAACGGTAAACTGTAACTGAAAGATTTAAAAGTCAGTCGTGTCTTCATCTTCAATGAAAAGCATTCTTATGTTACTTGGATTCCTGAAAGTAAGTACTAACAGACAGCAAATCAATGATTCGTTTAATTGGGTTTACATAATGTACGTCATGATCTTCAAATATGTATATGAAACAGTAAATTGTAAGACTCAAAGTCATTTATCATGAAGTGGACCCTCTCGAAAGAAGTCTCAATGCTAGTTATCAAATGTTTTCTGTGACGAACTCATCATGAAATATATTTTATTTTAAATGCGATCCGCATTTTAGGTAATTGTTAATAGTGGACTTTTAACGCCTTGGTACGTCCCGTTCTATTGAAAGAAGGAACCAAATTATTAGGGAATAAGTCTTTGTTTTTTATCGTGAGACAGGAAACACTGGAGCGCGATACTAATCTTTCAAACACACCAAACTTCTCAAGATTCAATATAAAATAATAGAAAATATAATCCCCATGCAGAATAAGAAAGTAAATGAATACTTGGGCTTTGTTGTTTTAGCGTATGCTTAAGGTTTGAAGTCAACTATTAACTAGTCAATCTAAGTTGCTACAGACTATTATTATAAATTACTGCAATCTAAGTATAACAAGCAGTGTCAGAAACATCTAGGCATGGAGAGCTGACTGTAATGAGATTGTGACAATATTTCCGTTTCTTTAATCATTCATAGTGTTTGTATGCTACTGCGTTTACTTCATAAGTCATATAAAGTGATAACAGACTGGAGTTTTGGCAAAAGTTAGTTACATGGCTTAAGGAGTCGTCATTAAAGTAATGACTACGTTTTAATATGATATTATAAAATCTAGACAGTGTATTATTCCCCGAATGTCTTATTACATCTCTCACATGCATTTTGTATTTGACTTTTAAATAACAGTAACTGCCACTGAACTGATAATAACGGTCACATAATTAAACCATACCAGATAGGTAGTGAACTTTGTATGCAATGATCTATTAACACTATAATGTTAAGAGATAATGTAGTATGGTGAAATACTAATGATACGAAATGTGCAACTGTCTCATTGTTAAAAAAAAATACAAAAATTGCACTATTGAGACTATAGTGTGTTGAAAATATACTACGGTCACGTTACATGTTCGATGTTCCCTTTATCAGTAAATTCACCTGAATTCATTAGTGCCTAAAAGGTAATCATTTGAACATTAAAATTTTCAAATATATTGTTAGTATTTTTGGAATCAATGTGTTACATTATTTTGGTTATTGTGACTTGTAGTAGTGTCCAAACTTGTAAATATGTTTCAGTGCGAAATGCATTCAACATATGACATGTGTGAGTGTCTGCACTAGTGTGCTTTTGTCATAGTGATGAAAGGGACGACTACAGTATTACTCGTCACTGATTTACGGAAAGAATACTTAGTTCCTTTAATATGTAATATTCACTTGTATTACACTGGCCTTCGTTATTTATCTCACAACTGCACCAATTGTGATGGAAACATTAACTTCACACATACTATAATTCAACAAATACTGTAGTTTAGTGTTGATGTACTGGTTAGTACATAATTCTACATTTGATTCTCTGTTACTAAACGCAGCTGAATAGAAACTTTAAAAATTAGTTAAATTAACAATAACGAAATAGAAATACAATTTGTTAAATCATGGATTACGTATAAATAATGAATTCATTCCTCATCTAACAACAATGCAAGTTTATAGAAATAATCAAATTTATTGGCTGTCGGCAGACTAGACTTTGTATTAAATGGTCTACATTTGAGCATGTTCGCTTAAGTTAAAATTAGAATCACCTCCACTTGCATGAAGTTATTGGATTGCTCTAGTCAGATTATTTGTGATTAGACGTCGAAAACGAGTACATATGATACAACAATCCGGTTTAAGCACCTAGAAAATCAACTAGAAATCGACAAATAAAGATTATAAAAGTAGCTGAATAACACAGCGAAGGCACGATAAATCTGGTTTAACCTTCAACTAATAATACTCTCTTTCGTAGATATACTCATGAAAACAATAGGTATTGATGTACTAAAACAACAATGGTATTATATAAATGTTAAAAACGTGTTACTAAAAGTCTAGTACACAAATAATGTCAATACATTTTTCTAACGGACATTAGTATTTCCGTGTGGCTTAGTGAACACATTCCCCCTCCCCTCTCCAGAGATCTCGGAAGCTGCTCTATTGTACGAAAAGGTGAACGATAACGTCAAAAAATGTATGTTGACTGAAGTAAATGGTTGAATTAAAGAGCATTCACATGTATTTATATACGTTTAGTAAAGTATACATATATATACAGCATATATATATGTAGATTGGCTGCTCGGGTTAAAATGGAATTTACACAACCTTAGTGTGAAAACATGTCAAGTTATGTAGGTTCTTGTGTAATGAATGAGACTGAATATACTAATATGTCAATTATAATATAGTCATAATACAATGTTGGTGCAATAATATTGTCGACGTACATAGATAAATTTAGTCCAAGTTTATGTTCACCAGGAACGAGAAATATTTGAAACAGAATGTGTGCAAATTTGAAACTAGGACACAATGCAAACCAAAATAGAGAAGGTATAATGACAGTAAGTACAGGTCTTCAGATGACATTGTTACCAACAGGTTTACCAGAACAGTTACTATATGAAGTTCTGGGTTTCCGATCCTCGAAATAAATGAACTTTAACACTGATTAAGAATTACACATTAATTGATCTAAAGGATGGACAAATCATTTAGGCATTTTAATAACTGCTATAATTGATGTATGAAGTGTGGTTGATGGTGTGCTTGATATCGGTGAATCTATCGAGGTGGCTAGCTAATGATGATTAGTGAATTTGAAAGTGGCATCTGTTCGTAAATAACACGAAGAGATATTTTCCACCCATATAACAAGTATCAAGCCAACAAAAGATTGCTTCATTCGACCAATGGGTATAGTTTGATTTTTACCAGTTTTGTCATCAATGAAGAATTTATCTGCTATCTTAAGAACTGGAATGGGACTCTAATGCTTTCCAAAGGGGGTCCATGAGGATAAAAACAAAATCTCATGAAGCTAAATGTTTCCCGAAATATTTTTTTGGAGTCTTCATGCTATATATTACTAGTTTAAGGTGTTGCACAGCCCTAATTATCTGGTTGGGGAAATCGATAGCACTACACGTAGTGTCGCGCTCATGATACAACAGCTGTCCGGGCAACATTAACGTTGTAGAAGTTGTGGTGCGTATCCACTGTCCCCCTTAGTTGTGTGTCAAATAATCAGCAGGATTTAAGGTACTGTGTTGCTCCGAAATATAGTGTTCGATTTAGATAGTACAGAATATTTTCATTACCGGTGGAATCCCTCAGCGGCGTTGCTGGATGCTGTGGTGGATCCCAACAAACGCGTAAATTCACGAAAACGTCGGGGCTGAAAGTGGGGTCATTTATCTGCTATGATTGTGGATGACACATTAAAAGCACTGATACAACTGTCCAGATATTTCACACATATGGCATGTTATGACCCAATCTGGCGAAACGGTCGATGGCTGTATAGTTATGAGTTACATATATTCAGGGCAAATCATTCGTCATAATAGTCAACATAATGTCCTATCGAGGCCTCCCGGCTTTGAGCAATAAAACATTTGCTCTTTCCTACTTTTAAAAATGTCCTTACCCAGAAAACAAATTCGGAATATCAATTTTTACTGATGTCGAAATTTTTAAGTATAAAAATGCTTAAACAGTTCAGATGTTGGATAGCCAATGACGCATCAAGCCATAACCTCTAGGGTGTGAAATAAAACCTTTCGCACAATGATTATCATTGAATGTACAACCTAAATAGTTCTTCATAAGATGTGAAGTTTGTTTGAAATATAGCTTTATGAATATTATCTGATTTCTATTTTCTTTATGTACTCAGATCCTTAAATCGAAGAGTATTTGGTACACTACTACAAGACATTATAGTTTTAAAATGAAAATCCTTCTGTTTTGTCCATAAGCATTTGAGCCATCGGAACAATCACAATATTAATTTTGAACGGACGCGGCAACACATTTAAAGCGCTACCCAAGACATATGTCCTCAAGCGCTGGACCTAATGAATTGTTCTCGACATTTTACGAAGAAGTTAAAGCTATTGAAAAGCGGGATTCAGTTTTAACATCAAAACAACAGATAGATCGTCTTAACAGACCGGGGTCAACTTATTTTAATTTGAATCCATATGATGTATGCTCGGTGTAACATTGTTCAAGCAACTTAGGTTTTACAAGTGGATCCTGATACACCAATGGCTGACATAAAAAAAAAATACAGACAGGTTTCGTTCTAAATTGCTTATTTATTTCACTATAGCTATCCTTGCTTGTACATCCAGATAAAAACCCGGATGATATTGAAAGATCTCAAAAAGCTTTTGATGGTATTTTCTGTTTCATCTTGTAACATAATTGAGTAGCTGTCAACAAGGCTTATAAGGCTCTAGACGATCCTGAAACATTGCGGAAATGTAAGGAAATAGTGGATGAAGCGAGAGATCTTGTCGAACAAATGGTATTATTATCTGTATAGTTTCCCATCGCTTTCAGATGATAGAAAAACGGAAACGGGCTAAAAAGACAAGTGGATCTATTACAATTGAAGAGGATGACCCCGCTAAAGTAACTTTTCTATAATTCATAATAGTTACAGAAACGGCATGCTATATACGTACAAACGTGCAAGTTGTTTGCAGACCTTGAAAGGTTAAGAGTGGAAGAAGAGTTAAAACAATCCTCAGAAAGGTTTGCTTTTTGTCATTTGGTTTTTTAATGTGGACCATGTGCTAATGTAATAGCCTTTCCAATATAGTAGTCGATTAGTCTGTTCTGTTGTCTTATGTGATTTATATCGGAAATATTCTTTCAAAATAAAAAAATCATAAGAATCTAAACCACCATGGATTTCAGGATAACAGTTAAAAGTGTACTTATAATTATGAAATGCATGACATTTACTTTGCATCACATTGGTTTATCACCAAACTACTAGATTCTCGAATAACCAACAACAATGAGTTTCCTTGTTAACTTTTCTCAGAACTAACACCAACCAATTATTACACTGTTGCTCTGGTTTCATGTTTGCATGTGATTTTATATCTGCTGTCTCTGTAACTAATAGGTCTGTCTAGATTTCGTCCATATTTATCTCCTTTTGTAACAGCCTTTGCATTTTTCAGTCTTCAATAATGGTTTTGCTAATCTTTGCGAATTGCATTACTATGAAAGTCCAATCTCATCTTGAAGCCTCGACTAAAGTTTCAAATGCTATGTGTGTTTGGAGGATTCTTGGTAGTTTGAGATTCGATGTAAGCAATAGGATTCCTGACATGAACGGTTTCACCTTGGCTTCGAATTCATAAAATGTCATCATAAATGACCGAAACGATAAGATGTCTATCGTTCAGTATACTACAACTCATTTTCACCCTAACCTGCTTCAAGATACTTAAAGTAGAGTAAGGCGTTTCATTCTACGTTCATAGAATATATAAGGAGGACCTTTCACCACTCTGGTCTCCATCCTTAACCAGTCTTATTGTGCCCTCTTCATATTTCAGACAGGGATTCGCTACTTGAATTCCAAAAGAGTCCCTACATATTATGAGTATAATATTCAAGCTATTTCATCCAAATCTAGAAATGCCTTGTGAATAACCACCTTACAGTTATCTATAGTTTTGGAATTATTACTATGATCCCTAAATCCTTATAATTAGTATTCTTAGTTAATGGTATCCCATTCATCCTAGCCATTTTAATAAGAGGAAAATAGCGTGTACAGTTAACTTTAAGACCGGACAATTTGTTTTGACGTATTAAAAAAGTTTTACTTACTGAAGTAGCACAGGTGGGTACATAGCACAAAACTTATTATACCCTATAATTCTTTAATGGAATGAAATTCAGTTAAAACAAAATTCGGTAAGTTTCGACCAGTCAACAACCAAACCCATCGAATTTATTGAACGATTAAGACACCCCTACCCTTTTCAAATATGTGGTATAGAATTTGCGTTATCAGATTTTACCTCATGTTACTTTGATCACCTTCTGCCTCTATCATTGCAATATGATTATTGTACTTGTGTGGCGCGTATATTTTTGGTGCACATTTTGTGTCTAAATAAATAAACGTTTAATGATAACTGAAACCGTCAGCAGTTTGTGTTATAAAGCATCGAACTACTCTTATATGCCCCTGAAAATCTCGTTAATGATAAAACTTATTACTTTAGGTAAGTAAATTATTCAGAATCATATTGATATGGGCTTTGAGGCACATCAGCTTAGTGGACTCTGCTACAAATGTATTCTCACAAATAAAACTTCTGCCGTTTACTTCTTATTGAGTGTACTAACAACGTAGTTGACAAAATGCTGTCTTTTGATCGTCGTAGTCAATAATGTTTAGGGTCTCTCCATCCAAATTCAAGTACATCGACTACTGATCTCTTCGAAATGTCCCTCGTATTTAGTTTAACTAGCAATTGAGCATACTGATAAGAGGCACGGATTGCTAGTCGAAGGTTAGCTGGTCGGTGTGTTCGTAAACTTAGCTGAAATGATTGTGACATGTTACGCATATTTTGTTAAAATGAATAACAAACGAGTCAAAATTGTGACTGCATATTCGTAACTCATTATAATCATTTCAGCTTATGATTCACAATCTGATGTATTTTACACCGAAATTGTCCGTTTAGTTGTAGTAGATTTATTCTATTTAGAGAGAACTATGAAATTACCTAACATTAAATTGCCTCTATTTTATACGAGGTTGAACCTCTTAGATTCCAAATAATTTGGTATCTGACTAGTTATTAATATTCCGCGAAGTCCTATAATTTCGGAATACAGTGTGATCATCATTTACTGTCGTTGACAAACATTTGTAAAAAAACACGCAGTTTTTCCATGTTCTAACTGTAATCTGTTCATTATGTACCACTGATTCTTACACGTATATGTATACTAACTAAACTAACTTAATTCTGATTTCCCTTTTCAGAAAACGCAAGGCTGAAGAAGAAGAAGAGGGGAGAAAACTTATGGCATATGACAAGGAGTGGAAAAAAAATTACGAAGTTAGTTCATATCCATTTTTTCCGTATTTCTGTACTGATTTAAAATTCTCTTTTTAACTTCTTGGAAGTAAGATTTTACAGAAGCCTCGATTTTCTACTATCGACCGTTTTCAATGTACTGTATCTGACACTTAATCAATTGTATATTGATCTAGAGGATGAATGCTGAATAGTAAATTGTAATTTTCAAGCGTCTGGAGTCTTCTACAATTGTCTATTGTAAACATGTTTCTTGTAGCATAACCCAGCTTGCGAAAGGAAAGGCTGTGGCTTTAATGATACATAGCGTCCATGCACTAAGTGAATATATAAGTGACCTAAAGTGTTGAATAAAATTTATTTAAATTGAATTGTGACTGGCAAGTGGGATCCAAGATGCGCGTTTCGTCCTATTTGGAACTCGTTGGCTGGATGTACCTGCATCCCACTGTTGATGTTCACAATTGGATTCGAACCCAATCCATTTCGTGTCAAACGCCACCACGTTCTATGGGAATATACAAATTCATTCTAAAGTTGAATAAGACGTATAATGGCCATTGAAAAGGTAGTGGATATTCTCATTCCTATTATCATATATATTTCAGCGATCACGTTAATACTACTAATGAGAAAAGTGATTAGAGGTTAATAAAGCTTAACGATACTGTTCTATCTAAAATTCTTTTTGGTAGTAAAGGCATGATTACGTTTGTTGACTATGTAGCTTTTTATCAATACTAATAGTAGATTTGTGGACTGCTTTAATTTTAAAAACAAGTTGAACTGATATTATGCTTGAATTCAATAGTCTCACATTCACGAAGTATTTTTTCATCCCAATGATAATCAAAGAGAAGCAAAGTTTGGGAAACAGCTAAAGATATGTTAGTTTGGTTGGTCTCGATTTTGCGTAATATAGAGAAAAAGTTGTCTGCAGAAAGAACTCGGGTAAAAATAATAATTACAACAATAGTAAAGAAGCGAATAAACATGGTGCGTATGATTTAGTGTTTGTTTTATGGACATTAGAGTAGCTTAAAAACCACAATTGAAGGTTCAGTCGAAGAATTATTTGGAAGCCGATACAATGTTATGTTTGAATCCGGATTGACAGTGATTTCAAGAAAAGTTTGTTATATCACTGCTTGTAGCCAATACATTACCCCGTGGGTTGAGCATTTTATCTAAGATGTAAGTTCTGTCAGTTGCTCTTGATTCTGAGTAGTGTTTAGGTTTTGAATCATCTAGGAGGTAGAAGCATAAACTTGTTTCTCCTTGACAAACTGACAGTGATAGAAGAATGTAAAATTATATTTAATTAGTGCAACTTCAATGACTCTTGATGGCGTTGTGAATAGAGATTGCAAACGATTCAAGCTCAAATCACTGACAAAAGACCAATTTAAACTACTAATATTCACTTGTGGTATACAGTCAGCAAAATTTACTGATATTATAGTGGGACTGTTAAGTTGTCTAGAACAATACCCAGAAATAACTTTGAACAATATTATAAATGAGTATCAACGACAAGTAGGCCTCCTGGTATGACGTTGATTCCTTCGAAGTCGGATGAAGAAAGTGTAACTTCTAGTAGGACATCCATGGCAAAATTAAATAAAAAGTGGTATTAGGGGCAAATCTGACGAACAACATTTGAAGTTGGCAATTCTTATGACACTTAATCTTAAACTCTTACTTGGCTAGCGGTATCCGAAAAGAGAGCTTTCATAAGGTTTGTGTACTTCTGAGGTACACCTTTTAATGATACACACTGCCACAGAACCTCTCGATCTACGGAGTCAAAATCTACTTTCACGTCGTATGATGGTAGATATGCTTACGTTCTAGAATCTGATGTGAAATGAGTATTTAGTCAGTGGTGCACCCCTCGTCCAGGTCTGAAATCAGAATAATTCCTTCGAGTTTGCTATTCCCTAGCGTCAGATGATTACAGAGGCTAATATTTTATGCACTACATTAGTCCACCTGATTCCTATGTGGTCATCACAAGAAGATTTCTGCCCTTATCAAAATAAGCTGGATAGGACTACGTATAGTCCCTAGAATTTAATTAAAATATCAGTCAACCTATAAACTAAAACTGGACCATTATCCTTAGAAATACCTGTGGTCAACCTATTAGATCATACTACTTTCCCTCGTTCCAAACTACTTATAACCTTGTCAACTTCATTATAATTGGGGGAGGGGCTTGTGATCCCATTCAGGTAGTTTGGAAATATTCGGAAAGTGGAGATTATCTGGAGTTCAGGCTGATAAAAAGCCTACGCAACGACCGTGAACAGTGGTGGGTGGCGAAAGCAAAAACGATGGAAAAGGCAGCGGCAATAGGCAACAGTAGGCAACTTTTTCGACTTATCAAGGAAACTGGTATTAGGGATTCGAATGTGAGTGAGACTATCTCGGAAAAGGACGGGATTATAATTCATTCTCAATCCAGGAGATTGGACCGATGGGCAGAACACTTTAGGGATCAGTTCAACTGGCCTTCAGCCACACTTCGATTGCCCACGATCCCCAGTCATCCTGAATGGCAAATCGACTTAACTCCTCCTAGTCTTTATGAAGTTGAGAAGGCTATAGGAAATCTGAAGCGAGGTAGAGCAGCGGGTCCTGATAGGCTTACCCCTGAGATTTTTAAGGATGGTGGTCCAGTTTTAGCAGCTAGATTGACTGAAATCTTAGGTAGAATCTGGGAACTGGGCGTAATACCATCTGACTGGTCTCAATCCCTGATTGTCCCAATTTATAAGAAAGGACAAAAGTCTTCTTGTGACAATCACAGGGGAATCAGTCTGACTAATATAGTTTCTAAATTATTAGCGTCGATTATACTTAGACGCCTAACTAGAGCTCGTGAAGAGCAGACTAGAGAAAACCAGGCTGCATTCAGACCTGGACGTGGCTGTATAGACCACATCTTCACACTGCGACAGGTCCTGGAACACAGACACACATTTAGGCGTCCTACAATAGTTGTCTTCCTGAACCTAAAGGCGGCATTCGACTCTGTTGATCGTGAGGTTCTGTGGCAGTGTCTGTCATTGAAAGGTGTACCAAAGAAGTACATTAACCTTGTACAAGCTCTCTACTCTAAAACTACAGGTCGAGTGAGAGCTTATGGCGAACTGTCATCGGAATTCCTCACTTCAAGTGGTGTCCGTCAGGGATGTCCACTGTCCCCATTCTTGTTTAATTTTGTCATAGACATGCTCCTAGATATAACCATGTCTTCGTCTGACTTTTCAGGAGTTGACTTACTACCAGGAGCCTCTCTTACTGACTTAGAGTATGCTGATGACATAGTCCTATTTGGTGAAGACGCTGACAAAATGCAGAGTCTTCTGACTACCCTGAGCAACAATGCAAGCATGTTCGGGATGCGGTTTTCCCCTTCGAAATGCAAAATGTTGCTTCAGGATTGGGTTGCATCGGCACCTGAATTAGTGATAGGGAGTGAAGTAGTCGAGCGTGTAGACCGCTTCACGTATCTGGGGAGTCTCATCAGTGCTGATGGCCTGGTGACTGACGAAATCTCAGCACAGATACAGAAAGCTCGACTGGCTTTTGCCAAGTTGCGTCACTTATGGCGCAGGCGAGATATCCGCTTGCTAACCAAAGGACGAGTGTACCGTGCAGCAGTTCGCTCTGTCCTACTATACGGTAGCGAAACATGGCCGTTAAGAGTAGAGGACATTCGTAGGTTACTGGTCTTCGACCATAGGTGTCTCCGAAGGATCGCTCGAGTATCGTGGGACAACCGAGTGAGCAATGCTGTCGTTAGGAAACGGGTTTTAGGAAAGGAGGGCAAATCAATAGATGAGGTATTGAAACTTCATCAGTTGAGGTGGTTGGGACATGTGTTACGCATGTCTAACTACCGTCTGCTTCGACGAGCTATGTTTTGCTGCGTAGGAATAGGTTGGAAGAAAGCTAGGGGCGGCCAAACCAAAACATGGCAGAAATCGATGAAGTCACTGACAAATGGACTAAGTCATGTTGGTCGATGTAGGCTACGTGGTTGGGGTCCGCGAGACAAAAGTCCCCAATGGTTAGAGACCTTGAACGACATGGCTCAGAATCGTTCGCAATGGCGCAGGTGCATTCACTCTTTGTGTTCTCTCAAAATCTAACCTGAATTCTCTATCTTTCTCCTTTCAAATTTATCTCACTTAATTATACTTTTCGAATCATATCTTCGCCCCCTAATTTTCTGCATTACTGCTAATACTTCTACAATCGCTATCACTCTTGGATTTGAACTGACAGTTGCGTCTCTGTGCTGATGTGGTATGGCAACCTGAACTGATGTACGTACGTACGAAGTTCTGCGTTGTACCTGTCTGTCTGGAGTTCAGTTAAACTGTCCACGTAAGTGTCCCGCTCATCTGTCTTAGCTTCTCAACTAACAGTAGACTATGAACACATCTTTTTCAGAAGTAGTCTCACTAACGACCGATTTCTGACATCAGTTTCCTTGATGGGTCGAAACAGGTGACTATCATTGCTCACTACCACAACCGGGGGGGGGTCTCCATGTTACACATTATCTCTCCTCATGCTTGCTAAGAATAGATGGTATTCTGAACATGATTGTGGGAGGTTTGCATAATCGGTTTGTTGGGCCGTAATCCCGACACTTTCGCATAAGTTATTTTCAGCTTGATTTAGCCTACTGATTTGGGCGTTGAAATCTCCTGCTATGACTACTAATATCTTTGCGTCTGGTTCCATAAAGAAAGTCTAAGAACTTCCCGTGGAATTCGTCTTTTACTTCATCCGAGCTGCAGTCAGTTTGGGGAAACAACAAATACGCTACTGTGTAAATGGGTAGTTTTCATAAGATTGTCGACAGAAATGCACTCAAGAAGTACCTGTTCCGCTCGCAAATTTCTCTGCTTACACTAACAAGGTTACGAGAACTTGTCAGGTCTCCAGATAAACAAAGAGCAAATCACATTGTTTTTTGTACTGGCCAGATGAAACCAGGCGGTTGTCCATGCTAGAATAGTGTATGCGTGTTTTAGAGGTGCAGCATACATCAATTGCAAAAGATTCTAAAGTTTTAACTAGAGAAGTCTGTTGACCAATTTGACAATGTTCGCACGTTACAGGCTCCAATGTGGAGTTCAGAGCGAGGCTTCAGGAATGGATAGCATTTCATGAAGTTGGATCATTGGCGTTTGCGGTACGTGTTGAAGAGGAGGTGGCTAGAGATGTGTTAAAAGTGAATGTAGGCGAAAGATGAGAAGACGAGATTTAACTGTAGATTGGGTGATCTTAAGTGCTATTAGTGGTATGAGGGTGGTTATTTAGAACAGACTGCTGTACACTGTAGTCGCCTTTTAATTGAAAGACGAGTATCTCGCCCTCGTCACAAGTGACGCAAGATGAAAAAGCAAAATAGGTCTTCTAATTCCGAGTTGAGATTTTGTCACACGTCAATCCATCAACCCTGATAAAACTTCAAGCTACTTTACTCTCTATGATCAATCTAGGCTATCATCCAGACAGTTATTCAAGTGGCGTTTTATATTTAGAGGAAGAGAAATGCATTTAGATTATTCTTACGTTATTAGTCAGGCCATTCTACAGATTACATATCAGCGCTTTCATCGAATTGTGCTATATCATCAACATACTCGAAGTGGATAAATGAGCTTCGTGGTAAGAGATCAGTGCTTGAAAGTTTGATCGAGTTTAATTTCTATGACGAAATTAAATAAAAAGAGATAAGTAATCCTGACTAACACCACTTGGAATTGACAATTCTGACGAGATCGTAAGTAAAATATTAATCAGGATGTAATTTTAAGTTATACCTCTTGACTTTTAGATAGTAAAATAGGCGTACAATCTAGAAATACTTTCCAATAGAAATTTCACTTCAATTGACTTTAAGGGCTTATATATATATATATATATATATATATATATATATATATATATATATATATATACCATTCATTATTTCTCATCAATTAATATAAAATCATTTACAGATTATTATTTAATTGTTTGTTCCTTCAAAATCAATGTATTTTTCTAAAGGAAAGTCGTAGTAATCGTGTCGCAAGTTGGCGAGATTTTAAAGCGAAAAAATCTAAAACATCCAAAGGCATTGGTGGTTTAAAACCACCAAAAACAAAAATGGAACAGAGACCTGGCTGATAGTCGGAATAAAATCCTGAAGACCCTGTGCTCTCCTTCTGAAGAATATTAACGCTACTATAAGAATTATTTGTAAAGAAAATTAACTCATTGTTCTTTATACATTCATGCTTATCATTAGATTCATCACTTCTTTCTCTGTGTATGTATACGTATTATTATCATTTCAATAGAAAACGTTATATACGAAAATATAACACTTTCATGCAAGTCCTTTTAATTAAATTATTATTATTATTAAGCGTAAAAGAACAACTAGCTGAACAGTGTAGGATGAATTCAGTTTGTATCGATGGTTTCTCATCAGCTACTTACTACTCTTAGTGTGCAGCGAAATCACATTAGTAAATAATAATACGAACAGTAATGTTTCTGCTTGACAGTTGTGAAGCACGTCAGTATAATGTAAGCTTAAAATAAAGTTGAAAGACTGAATGAGATAATTGCGAGCATATATCATATGCATAAGAAAGTTCTAAATCATTGATAATATGAAAATGAGGTTGTGTCTCGAGATAACATACTAATAATAAACTTGAATGCAAAAAGGTGATTGAAGGTCAGTTAGCAAGAAATACGAAATTACTGCAATACTAGTATCGAAAGAATGAGTAGGTGGTGTAAAAACTAAACAAAGATGAATAAAGAAAGGACAACAATAGTAGTAGAATAAGATGAATTCAATTATTCCACAGCTTCTCTTCGGTTTTTTCAATTCGCCTCGATGATCGGTGGTAACCAACCGAGATCAATCTGTGACATGCAAACAAAAAAATTAAATACCAATCTCTACAAGTCACCTTGTCTTGAGGCACGTGAAAAGAAAATTGGGTTAGAGTTAATTTTTATAAGCAGGGGGCATGACTCGAATCGTTGGTTCAACACGGCTGTTAAGCCTGATCACCATATCAAGGTAGCAATAACGGACAGAATATGTAAACGGTTTGGGTAACAATTAAGAAACTAACGAGATAAATCGGATTCATCCTACTGCTGAATTAATGGTTCTTTAAAACGCAAATGTAAACAAATTGTTTTCATCTACATACATTATAATAAAATATACTTAAATCGTGAGAAAACATCTTTTGAAATACATATATGTATGTATATGAAAGTTATAGAAGGTATTCAAAAAACAAATTCATAGGTAACAATAATACTAATAAAAAGTAATAATGCTTAAATCACACCACACATGAAAAATATCAGATTATGATGAGTAGTAAAGTAGAAGTTAGTCAAGTAAAGTAATTGTGAGGCCGGGGTGGAGGGGAGTGCTGTAGATGGTGGTATACACGATAGAAAATTGACAGAAAGAGTAGATGGTCAATTTAGCTAAAAGGCGATAAACACACACCGGTATAAGAGTTGTGTAGCTAAACAAACACTAACAGACGTTACAAAAGAGTAATAATCTAAATACTGAGTTCATAGTGGAAAAATGAACAAAGACACGGAATGAACAAATGCTGATGCACAATCGGATTGTTTTAATATCTTTTTGATGGAGAGAAAACAATAGTAAAATGAGCTTCTTTATCGATTTTTGTGTGTTTTAAGGTTGAATATTTTAGCTAATTCTGTATCCCATGCAATGACTTGTTGTTTAACTGGATCATATTTACCAGCAATAAAATAATGATAGGAATTAGGATTATTATCAAGATGATCATCGTCATCATCATCTGAACTGATTTCACTGTTGTTTAGCGCAATTTGAAGTTTAGGAGATTGACTAGACTCAGCTGAATCTTTATTAACTGAAGGATTTTCGATGATACTGTGAATTTCTGATGGTGGTTCAGAAGGTTCAGATCTGATCTGTTACAAAGAAACAATAGTTAGTATGTTGAAAGTGAAACCTGCGGATAAATATATCAAATTTAAAAAAAGCAAGTACAGGACTTTTTCACTTTTTTTTTAAATGAATACGACGAACAAAATAGATAAATGTGGGAAATTTGACAACCAGGGATGTCGATTTGTGAATATAATTGATATATTAGGCGACTCAAGAAGAACAACTCATTTTCAGAGCTCTTTTCCAGAGGACTATTTCCTTTAGTTTGGGTGTAAGTAAATCGAACATTTTGTTTCGGTTATTAGCCTGTTCCCATTGACCTAACCTCCGAGTGGACTCATAACTGTTGTCATAACATTTTCCATCTTGGAATTATAATTAATTAAAAGTGTACCTGCCCCCCCCTCCCTAGTTTCTTGTCATTATTGTCGCTGGTATTATTTAAACTTGCTCTAATTCAATTCGGTTATATGTTTATTTTCTGAAGAAGCGGCTTACACTAAGTAGGGAAACGTCAGAAATTTTAATTTCTACTCACTGGAATATTACAAGTACCTATCGCCGATTACTTATATTATTGTCCTTGTTTTGTATGGATACTATTTTCTTTATGGATCGGCTATGCCGTCTGGTTTTATATTTATAAAAACAGATGCGTGAAATATAGTTCGTCTCTGGTTGTTAGCTCAATTATCTTGTGTTCTTCATGCGGATTTAGAGACTGGCAATATAAGGGCAAAGGGACGGGCATAGAACAAACAGTCTTTGTGTCTGGTAGTCTTAACAAGATTGTGTTCCGTATATAGTGATTGGTGTAGTTCACGATATATCCGTAACTCATAGGTTCTTCATATTAATATATTCAAATTATTTATCTATTCATTCATATTCTTAACAATTTCTCAAAATACAACTTTTATGGTTGCATATTATCATTATTAAATTAATATAATGCTTTATATAAGGTCTTTAAATTGGTGAACTTCTCCCAGTCTTGGAAAACGGATTATTTTCCAAAAATTTAATCCGAATCAGTTTGAGATATTTTGGTCATCGCAATTTCGGATTTCTAAACAGTGTGCACCATCAAGTCAGGAGAAATGAAACTTGCATTTGAATGGTTGATTTTCAAAAATATCTCATGTATTTCCCCAAATATGATTGTTAATTGAAGACAGGAATAAACTTTTGACTTGTTTTATTTTCTCAATAGCTGTAAACTGGACCAATAGATATTGAGGGAAGCCCAAAGTACATGAACTACTAAAGAATATTTAGGTGCGTTTACCAATTACATTACTAATAGGTTAATGTTCCGAATTCTATGCAACCAGATCACACCATCCAGTGAAGGATACTATTTGAATAAAAGTTTTCGAGCTATCACTCTAATTTAACTAAACATCAAATTACAAGTTGTAACAAGATATGTGAGTTACAAAACATTTAATCTTGAAATGATCAATTGAATACACAGCTTTAGTGTAAAATATTGATAGACGCTTTGTTTATTCGTACAGAATCCTAATGGAAAAATGAATAAACGTTAAATGAAATTTAATAAAATGGACGTTACTGTAATACAACTATGGCAACGTAGTATGTGCATTGTTAAGTCATTTAGATTAATCGGTACATTGAAGCCTGGTGGATTAGTGCAAGTCAGCGGAAACGCCTCAGACTGCGAAACCCTGTGAACCAAGTTGAAACCTCACATAGAATATCAATTCCCTCAAGATTAAGAGTATGTCTTGCTGATGAGCGTCAACTAGGATGGAATCTAGGTTAAAGGACTCCTGCCAACTAATTCCACTCACCCAACGTAATTGATATATTTACACAATGAAAGCTAAATAACGCGAACTTGTCTGTTAAAAAGTCGGAATCTAAGAATAGAGAAAGTGGAAGACACTTAAAGATTTACTGGGCGATTAGTCATTCACACAATCCAATCATTTGTATAATTAGAGACGTTATTGGTCTACAAGTAACCAAGACTTTAAATTTCTATAATTGACTGGTGACAACAACCAGCAAATTAACTGCAGAGAACTTGGCGTAAGGGGTTGGTTACAATTCGTGATTATTGTGTACTGTAACTAACCTGCACACTATCTTTCTTCGGTGAGAATTTTTCGTCTCTATGTATCAATGATCGGCTCAAATTTAAAGAATCTTTTTCTTTAGGTTTATCATAATATCCTTGTATAAATTGACCATATGTTTTGGCTACTTTGATACGTCGCTTAATACATTTAGCTTCATTCTCATCTTTGTGTTCCGTTGTAAATAGTGCGCCTTTGATATCTTGAACTAATTCTCCATCTTTGCCAGCTTCTAGGGGTTGATAATACCTTTAATTAAAGAGAATTATGAATAAATTACAAAGACTGCAGATTTGTAAAGAAGTAAATACAGCAGAGTGAGATGAAGTTAGCACGATTATGGTACAATTATAATGAGAATGTCGTTTCAGATGATGGAATGAAAAGGTCTGCTTGAACGAATACTGGAACTCAAAATATAGGGGAATGTAAAAAGTAAATGCACCTGTACTATTGTGACCTATTATTAATAATTTCACATAATTTTTCTTCACATTAGTCGCCATTGTCTCTGAGACTACAACCAGATAATCTGCACGTACCAACGTAGCTCACATTAACAGCCAGTAACTTCATGAACTGATCCCTTGTCTTTATATGGTCTCTTCTAGCTTTCATTCAATTGACACCTACACCAACCAACTCTGGTTAGACATACACAGTGAATGTTACAACCACTTCATTCGAGTAATACTCACTTTATATCTAATCTTAACATTGCTCAGTTAGTCGATCCATTTTATATGCAAGCAATGTGTCGATGACATTTATAGTCAAACATGCTTAGGCATGTTCATGTTCCAGATTAACAGTCATATGGAGTGGACTTTTTTACAGAACAGTGTAAGCATTTGACCTGATTGGGAATAATTCTGTTCATATATGAAAAAGTGGTATCATCTTCATCCATACATGAATATTATTAGGGATAAAACGCCTCATCGACTCTATTCCAAATCTCAGGTGGATAGTAATTTGGAATACTTCTTGTAGACACTTTGCTATAACAGAGGGGAAGATTGTAAAGTTGTTGATCGATATCTTGGTTTGATTGTGGTCGAGTGATAGTTGTTATAGATACAGTTTGGAAAGACTTCATGCGATTGAAGATCATCTAACGGTTACAAAGAAAAATCCCCTTCATTTAATCCTGTTAATGATGCATTATAAATCTAAAAAGAAAATTCGATTTGACTAAGAACTCTTATGTTTATTAAATCAAAGATGATTGAGTGACGAATATTCTTTTCGATAAATATCCTTCAGGTTCTCCAATTATGAGTTTAAAATTAATGATCACAGATAAATAACTAAATATAACACAAATATATTATACGCGGTAACCATTTTACTTAAAATGATTAAGCATAAAGTACTAGAGGAAGATGGCAAATCGGTTTTGTAATTTTGTGAATCTTTATCGACTGAGGTGGTTGGGACGTGTATTACGTATGCCCAATCACCGCCTAACTAGAAGCACACTTCTGGTTGGTGTATAATTTGGACGGAAGAAAACTGGGAGCGGAAAAACCAAAAACATGTTATCAGTTCAAGAAGCCGTTGACTGTTGATGTGAGCCGTCTCGATAAGTGTAGACTAAATTATTACGGTCCACTAAGCGATAGTCGCGATCAATGGTTGAAGGCATTAAGTGTCATGGCTTGGAATAGGTCAAAATAAAACAGGTTCATTTCTTCTTTTTCCTTTGGATGTTGAATTTCATTATTCTTCCATGCAGCTTCCTTCATTCCATATTGTTGAAACATATATCCAGCGTTTAACCTTTGTCACCATCATCGTTACTATGATTACTCCGACTTTTTCACTATTCATTCCTTGGTGTTGATGTGATATGGCAAACTGGGTTCGCTTACATTCACTCCAGGCTGTAATGTTGACTATGATTGTTGTTTAGTTTTCTTTAGTTTGCGATGATTCTTTAGCTGAAGTCAGTCCATGACAAAAGTAGTAATGAATACAAGATCTAAATGAAGGTCCACTGCCAGACAGACAGACAGATACAACGTAGGACCAGGCACATAAGTGCATCGGTCCAAGTTGCCACACCTCAACAGCATAGCAAGATGATCACCGAATTCATAGAATCAGTTACTTTAATGGTAGTAATATATAAAAGGAAGATTGCATATAAGGATATAATATGTAGCGAAAAAAAAATTAGTTTGTAGAAAGAAAGGTAGGGTAATTTTAGTCTCAAGGTGTACGTGAAGACAAAGAATGTATACACCTACGCCATTGTGGTCGATTCTGAGCCATGTCACCAAGAGTCTCCAACCATTGGGTACGGCAGTCACGCGGACCCCAACCAGGTAGTCGACATCTACCAATGTGGGTCAGACTAGAAGTTAGTGACTTCAACGACTGATGCCAACGATGAGTGTCCCTATTCCTCCGAGTCCTTACAGAGCCGTTTAGTCGAACAGCACATAGGCGACTATTAACAGGGATCCATTCTAATAGTGCTTGTTCTGATCTCATGCTTAGCGCTATGCCCACACCCGCCAGTCCACGAGAGCTGGCTATCGAGTCGCCAGATAAACGGAGAGTGTATCTTGTCGCCTCGCCGTTTTGGCGAGGTGAGGTCAAGTGAATGACCACGCTAGGATCTTGTATGCGTGTTTCGGAGACACAGCACACATCAATCATACGAGATTCCAGGGTTTTAGCTAAGGAGGCCTGCTGACCGATTTGACATAGGGTGCGTACGTTGAAAGTTCCAATGTGTAGTTTGGAGCGGGGTTTCAGTAGACCTGGGACATTACTTCAAGTGCTAGAATCGTCGGACGTGGTGACACTTGAAAAGAAAGTTAGAAGAGGAAGTTCAGAGTTGATAGTCAAGGTAGGAGCAATGATAGGGATTGAAGAGAGTAAATGATTTTGAATACGGTGGTCTTGAGTGCTGTCAGAGGTATGAGGGCAGTTATCACTTCCCGGTTGCCCACACCGTGGAAGGGTTCTTCTGGAGGTACCTAAAAAGGAAATTGGATTAGAGCGTGACTGCAGTGCCCAAGGGACAACTGCTTGAGGCCGGTCACACACGACCTTTTGGTGAGTAGTTTTAGTGTTAGCTCCGTACTTGTTGAAGAACTTATCGCCGGAGACGGAAATCCGTAGGATAAGGCGAGGTGTGCATTTTTAGGGTCGACCTTTTCTAACCCCACCCCTCCTTGTGGGAAGGCAGCATCGCTGTTATGCTGGTTGTCCGAGGGAAACACCTTACTGCTGTCACACCTCTGTACAGTCGGCAGTACGACTTCGCCCTCAGACCTTGGATCTGCTGCTTTTAGTCTTACCGCTCTTCAACCGACCTGCCTGGCATGGTAGGACCTTGAGGAACTATTGTTCCAGCCAGTATAGCTCGATTGGTTCATCACGATAGGCAAGCCCGACCACCACGTCAAGGTAGCAGCAACGGCCGGGGGTCCACTGCCAGTTTGCTTTTTTTTAAACATTAATGTAACACAACTATTGTGTTTTGAAGACTACAAGTAATTTTACATATGTTCAAAAAATTTTATAATAAGTGAAAAAGTGTATGTAAATTACCATGCAGCTACAACAATCAATGAATTCTTTTTCTGTTCCCAACGTATTTCTTTTACTTCGCCAAGATAGATTTCATCACGTCCTGAGCCAAATTGTACACAATCACCAACCTTAACAATTAAGCCATCCAAATCACGTATTATTGACCGACAATATATACAGCCTTGTTTACGACGTTTAATCTGTATATAAAACATGTAAGTGATGAATGAACGAATAGTTGGGGAATCATAATCTAAGAAATCTCATTTTCATGTTATCAAGACTTATATTGTTAAACTGTAATTATGAAACAATTAGTGAGTAAAATATTCGTATTCCTTAAATTGTAAGGTGTTCATGAAATAATTAATGTTTACTAAACATTTTTACTCAACCTATTATCTTGTTTTGCCTAAAACGTAGTTTAAGATATTTCTATGAAGTAGTCTGTCATATGTTAGATGGATGAGGATTGAACCAGAATTACAATTCATTTGAACTAGAATTTAGAACCGTGAAATCCATACGTATGAATTGCTCATTAACATAAATAACCAAATCCTACTTTGTCACCTCTTTCTTAAACTCAAGGGTTTTTGTCAATCAAATCCGGATAATCAGTGTCCTCATAATTTTATCACAGTTTGTGGATAGTAAGGTTACATCAGCACTCTCATCGCTTTGCACTGCCATTGATTGCAGTTACCGTTAAGTATTCATTTTCTGTTAAAAGATCAATAAATATATAAATTATAGTGTATTGTATAGTTTCAGTCAATTAGTAGTAGTGATTTAGGGAGACAGGTAACAACATGAGCCTATCTAGACTTTGATGTACAATGGCCTGGAGATATTAACAGAAAACCTTACATTACCCACATCATATGTTACTTGGCATTCGTCACTAAAGCATGGTTTAAATGTTGAAGAAACGTAATGTTCTCTGTACGGTTCGAATACGACTACTCAGCTTCATAGTCTGCATTTCTTACCACTGAGGAGTAACTAATGTCATGTTTGTTTAGACCTTACTGTTTGGTGATGTGGGTTCGAATTCCGCCAGATGTATCTGTTACTTAAAGATTGCAGGTACACCTTGTTAACGAGCGCATGAAACCTAGAATCTGATCAACACTAAAAAACTAGACAAACATAATATCTGTAATTACCCGGTGACCGATGCACATACAAACTCGAATATTAGGCCACCAGAAATACCAGAAACTTGACCAATGTAAAACGCGTAATATCCACCTCAGTTAGTGAAAGTTTACAACTTTAACAGTCAATTCACCAGGATGATCGATCTGCACTATTAGGCAAGAAAGAGTCACTCATCGATAACGTAGGACTTGACACATATGCTTGTAAGTTCAAGTCGCCAAACCACATTAGCACGATGAAATTAAATTTACAAAATTAACATGACAATAGAATCTAACGGGAAGGAATAAAACAAAGGTATGTTTGAAACGATGAGACTTAAAATATAGAATAACATAAAGAGTGAATACACCAGTGCCATTGTGACTGACTCTGAGCCATGTCACAAGACGTCTAGAGACACCGGTCAAGATTACTACGCAGATGCTAATTTACTCAACTATTTAAACTGATATAATTTTTTGAAGGGTGTTAAGATTTGCAATCCCATAGTTGAAAATCACTTGCCAACTCTCAAGGCTGACTGTTTTTTCTAGCATTTATACGGAAAAATGGCCAAGAAATTACTTTCAAAAGTTCTGAGTTTGTTATATGATTTTTGTTTACCTTTTCAAACACTTGCCAAGACAAACATTCCTCTGAACTATTTGTTGTTGTAATTGTACTTGCAATGGAGATATAATCCATCATAAATTCCTCTGACAAATAATTTTTAGATGAAATAATTTTTTCGGAATTATTATCACTGTTAGAACAACCCATAATATAATTATCATCGAGTGTATGATTATTAACATCGATCACCATCTCCGACTTCTGTACTGATGGAGGTGGTGACAAGGATCTGGTTGACATGACTGATGTAGCTGCTGTTGATGTATATGTAGGAGATGTAAGTGAACTGATTGTGCATTCCGTTGTTTTATTGGAGCTGGATGAAGATAATTGAGAGTCTTTACGACGTCGATTACCTTTCACACGACCAGTTGATTTAGCTGAAGTATTTTCAGAAATGGAAGATTTTGAATGTACAGCAAAATTCTTGCTTATTTGTAATGAACTGGACGACATAGTCTTTTGAATAAATGGAGATGCTAAAATATGTATAAAAACCAAGTAACGATGTAAATTTAGTAGAATATATGAAACTACTTGTAAGTAACAGAACATAAAAATGAGACTTCATTATCATCTATCTGTATGGTTAGAAGAGCTAGATTAAAGGGAACTCAGATTAAAAAGGTTATGATATCTCAACAATTCCAGCCTGAACTCTTCATTTCAAAGAAGCATATCCATGATCTTAATACCACTCTTATTTTCATTACCATATACACTTCATTTTATTACTATACGTTAAGTTGATCATTATCTTTCACATATATTTCATTAAGGTATATTCAACCGACAAATTCCAAAGAAAATGAAACACAAGCCCTAGATTCAATTGCTGATCATACTTCTACTTTACTGAGGCCACTTTATGATAATCTAAGTAAATACACATGTAGATTCCATGAAGGCTTTAATAATAAATTTAAGACTTAGAAAATGTTATGCATCATTTAACTTACTTGACTGAGACCATGAATGATATGATATTGGTACAGTATGATCCAGATCACTATGACGACGTATACGTGAAGTAATTCGACCATTTTTCTCACTGCTGTTTCTATTATTAATACTACCATTAAGACTAAGATTTGAAGAGAAAAAACAAGGGGTCAAACTATTAATATTTCTTTCACCAGTGATAGCAATTAATTCACATAAGTTTGTAAAGTAATCCGGTAGAATACGCAGATCAGTTATGGGGACCTGTCTATGATCACCATCATCAAAATCGACTGGAACACAATCATTGTTTATGCGCTGCTCATCAGAATCAACTAGAAATAAGTAAAAGACATAAGTCAAAGAAAAAATTTTACTTTCTGAATATGGCAAAATATGAATATTATATGAATAGTAACGTCGATAATAATCAGAATAAAAAGTATCTTGAAGTCTAGTCGAAATGGCAAGGTGATTCTTAGTAGAGAAACTTTTGTAGTTTGTAGGTAATTTATATGACACTGTAATATTAAAGGAAGCAGTTTAAGGTTGGCATTCCTCAGTTTATCAGGATTTCATTGTTGGGGTCATAAAGACGGTACATCTACGTGACTTGAGACTTTACCAAATATGATAGACCTTGCACTTGGTTTAAAGCTAACGTCATCTATCTGCGTGTTAGTATTCCAATCTTTAAACCCAAAAACCTTCCCAGCTGAAAAATCAAGAGACAGAAAACAAGAAGTAAGAGTTTGCTATAGTAAGTGTAAGATATAGACAAACGATTAAGCGTATTTGTAGTTTTAAGCTGACTAGAAATCACCACTGCAGTTCATCTTATCCCAAAATATGACTTAGAAAAGAAGCAAGTAGCCATCCTGTTGTAGTTTTTTTATTCGATCCTTCAAAAAGTGAAATCGACTTCTTCAGTTGATAGAGATATATAATAGCAGTATTGTGAACCAAGCTTTACCTCCTATTGTAAACTGTTCTGTTACACTTTCGTATTAGTCCTCGTAGTCATCAGCATCGAAGAGCTACGTGCATCTACAAGATCCCCTTGTCTTTATCTCGAAAATCCAAATAAACATAGCTGACTAAATTCAGAATTTGATCGTCGTTTGGTGTAATAAATATAAATGTTTGAACCAGTATACCTGTTACATCGCAATCCACAGAGTTTATTCATCTCCATATCGGGACTCATACTGCTACTTCGTGTTTATTGAAAACTTAATAACTATGCTGTTTGTGTTGCTCAAGTTGTGTGTTCTTTATAGATTTATTAATTGTTGTTATGTCTTCTTTCCTTCCAGAATTAATCTTATTATGACTTTATTATCCTGGTTTTTGCATACATTACCCTTGGTCCAGTCCTTAATGTACTTTGTATTTTCTGATACTGTTTAGTCCAACAAATGATATAAACGAAGACATTGTTTCCTACTCAATAAATAACTCAGGCCTAGCTCACATTTGTTGGTGCTTGTTCTCTATCCATATCGTTGGGGTAGGATTTGGTCGCTCAGGGGTAGTACTAAGCAATTACCGTTAGGTCATAGTCATATGCAAGTCCCATTGGCTAGCTTTCTCCAAGCAGTCTCTAGCAAGGTCATAACAACAACTGATCCACTGGACGTCAAATCACAGTCAAAGTAAATACAATGAAAGAGCACGAATACAAATTTGCCTCTGATATGCACATGAATAAATACACGGGTAAAAAGAAGCTATTCAGTTGTCACGTAATCAATAGTAAGTTTGTGTAAATACTGTTACGGTTATCTGGACACTATTTAACGTCTGATAGATCTTGTACCTGAACATCTCTAAACACTAACTTCCTGATCTCGTCCTAGTCCCCAGAAATCTTATACTCTTGAACAAAATACAAGAAGCTGTAAATAAGATAGAAACTTTATTTTTGCGGTTAGTTTATGTACAAACAATAAAGATACACATGATATTCCTGAAGTTCCTGCAAAAAGTTTGTAACCATCTGTTATTGATCCTAAGAACTGAAATTGATGTGTCTAATTCCATATGTAAATCTGGAATGGATTACCTTGGCATAGCATTCAATCACAAGTTTTATTAAAGTTGGATTGTAGTTAATTAAGTAGAATCTAAGACGCATATCGCGTTTTATTTGCGACTCGTTAAATGAATATATCTGAATCTAGAACTTCTAGGAAACATTCTGAAACTAGCACCAAACTCAGTATTTAACGAATGAGAATAACTAAAGTATAATACATCGTGCTCCAAGGTTCTTTTGAAGATTTATGTAAAAATTCTGATTAGATTGGGTGTAATCAGTAATTTTAATGACCTCTAATGAATTTTTCGATGAATTAACAACTGCTTGCAACATTTTCGTAAACTGATATCAATCAACCGAATAACAAGAATCCAGGGAGAATTGGAAGTTTTTTTATCTTAATTAAGAACAGCTTAACAGTGAACACTCATGAACTGCAGATAACACTAAGAACTCAAGATCTTCAGATATCATAGCACGCATGTTTTCGAATTAAGTTACTGGGTTGGAATTCAATAAATTCATAAAATGACTCAATCTTCAGGCAATATGATATCCTATCTCATTTAATAGTGAACTTTACAAATCGAATCTACAGTAAACCCCAATTTCAGTAAGAGTTGTACTTCAAAAATATGTATTTCATTCCATCCCCACAGTATATGAAAAGATGAAACGGTAAAAGTGCAATTTACTAAAGAGATTTGGTGATTCTTAAAACATCCACCACAAATTTCCTAATTGTGCATTCAGTGTCGGGATGAAAAGTTTATAACTAGTCAATAAGAAACCAGCTCTTTTATTATAAAACGGCTCCGTAATACTCAGAAATATTAAGCTTATGATTCGAACTAAGGATTTTTAAACTTAATAAACATTAGGTAATTGTTGAGTAAACTGTACCTAACATGCAAATCATCCCTACCCATAAAGTCAACCGCAAACAGTAACATAAAATCTAACTATTGCCCTAACCCTAAACCATGATCCTGAGACCTAACCTCAACCATAACTCGTAACTCCAAATATTAATAATAAACTCCATTTAGAAACAACTTAAAAAGCCTAAAAGATTATTCGAGTATCTATAAATGTTCAAGAATGAAAACGTTATAAATTCGTCCATATGGAAATAGATATCTCGTTGTTATTTTCAAACAATGAAACCCTTAAGAAGCTTAGATAAATTCATTAAGCACATAAAATCTCTATACCCTTCATAATAGTATTGTTTTATGCTGATAAAATATGTACTTATTGTTAATGTCCTCTAAATGGCTAATAGCCAGTATAACTGCATGATCCTGTCTGATTTGTCGATTTACCTGGATTTCTTAGAGTGATTGGTTATAATGCGGGAGGCCCAGGAATCTCTAAATCACGTCAGTGAATTGCATATTTACTAAAAACGTAACAGTTGTTATACTAACAATTACAATAAATTCACCTACCTTTTGCAACAGTTCCTGGATAAAGATTAACGCCTAGTTGTTCACTCCATGAAGCACACACACGTGTACCAGGTGGAACATGGCGTATTGAGGCAGGAAATACTTCCAAAACCGCTTGTTGAACAACTTGCCAACCATATAATAACAAATCCAATTGGCGTCTTCTATTTTTTGAAGTAGACAATCGACAATTATTACCAGTATTATTTAAAGATGACAATGATGATGAAGGCGACTGTAGACCATATGATGATCTTATAGTACTGTAATTGTTCGCATGATTAGATGATGATGATAATAATGATGTAAAGTGATTACGATTAGTAATACGTGAATTACTACTTAAACTAGTTAATTTTTCAGTATCCAATTGTATGCGAAATACTTGATCACGTAAAAAATCATTACTAGTAAGACCAATTTGATTGGTCATTGGAGTAGAACTATCTGCATAATTTAAAAATACAATAATGAGAAATAATGTGTTTGCATGGAAATATCCAAAAGAAATATAAAAAAACTGCCGACATTTTTGTCATGTGAAAGTAACTATTTTAGTCTGATCTTGTGAATTGACCTGGATTAGTGCTATGAATGCACGGTATGGCTAAATTATTTGATACTTATTTTTTTGCGCTACTCGATAGCTAAATATTGGACCCCAACTAGTCCTATATATTATTGTTTTGTCTTAGTGTGGAACTACTCAACAGTGCGTATCCTATGTTCCTATAACAAATCATGTTCAGAGCCTCCAGGTTCGGTAGCGAACATTTTCACGACTAAGCTGGAACCTGACGACGGACTTTCTTAACTTCAGTCAGTTCATGAATTATTGCGTAACCTCCTTAGTCACCATTTGCGAGTGACCGCTATATGCTTGACATGGTTGAGCTCCACTGATCGTGTATGCTCAATCGAACTACGAAAATATTTCGTGAGATTAGTCATTAATGAACATATACTGATTATGATTATGAGTTGTAGCGGTAGAAGAGTTCTATATGAAGGAGAAATAAATGTCTATTGTTTCCTGGTTATCACTGGTTATCTAACTCAGATCAGTTTGTGAAATCATGTTCAATAGTCATAATAACACTCGATCGTAACCATTTTAATTGAAATTCACATCCTAGTTTACTACAAAAAACTTTGATTTAATTTTTTAATGGGGTTCCTTAGCTTGATGTTAGGTGGTTAGAAGTGGCCAACAGAAAACCTTGTACTAACATTTCATGCAAGTTGGTGCACGTCAGAAGTGTGTAGGTGCAATCTCAAAGAGATTACCGCTTTCCATAGAGTACGAATCTACAATAGTCAGTTTAATAATCTAGATCAATACCACTGAGTTAATTTGGCCACGACTAGCCTGTAGGACCAAAATATGTGCATTGACTGATCACTGCGTAGTGAATAATCTTATGCTTGCTTAAGTATTAGTGCTGATTAAACTCTATCGACCTGCAGTACGGAGACCAGTGTAAGTGAATCGACACAGCTTGTACAATATTTTGATGCTAGGTAATTGGTAGCAAACACTGAACTTAGATCTCGTGATAGTTGGTACTATTCAACAAGGTATACATGTAATTACGATGACCACACTGCAACTTTGTTGACAGAATTCAGTCACCAGTATGAAGAACCAGACAATCATGACACTGGTCACCACCAAGTGACCAATAAATGCGAATGTTTTGATTTCTTTAATTAATTAGTTAGACACAATGTAAACAACTTCTGTAAAATCATAACCCTTATTTTAAAAATACAGACTGATTACAGCTGATGTATTCCTATTTAGATTATTGCAATAAAAAGGCGAAATCGGTATGAAGGTTTTGCGATTTTAAACTCGAGATATTTTGAGGTTATATTCAAACAAGTATTCAATATCTTGTAGTCACTACCAAGTAAAGACATGAAATCAGTTCAGGAAGTTACTGTTAATCTGAGCCATGTAGACAGGTGCAGACTACCTGGTTGTGGTCTAGGAAATAATGGTGATCAGTGTGTGGAGAAAGTGTGAAGTGGTTTAGAATAGGTTACAGTGATCCGGATGTATTCACCTTCCATCCTCCTCTTGATCTTCGATTCCATTATTCGGATATTTGTCTTTCCCTTCAGAATTTCTATTCATATTTCAAAAGTATGGTCATTATCATTGCTATTAAGATTAATTCGCCTCCTTTATCGTTTACGTTGATAATTTGATCTCATCGTGTAGTAGTGTATAGTGTGGCAACCTGATCTAACTCACCTTGTACCATGCTCTGTAAAGATTAGCACCGACTGACCGATTGTACTCAAAAAGAAATAATACTAATATCACATATACATATTAATATTAAATTCGGACTCAGTTATATTTCTATTCACATACCCTTTCCAAAATATAAAGTACCAGCACGTAGATAAGTATCTTGTATAACTAGTACTCTTGTTCCATCTGATAAGTCTGCTAAATCTAATTCACTACGTCGAATATCCGGTGTAGGTGGTCTGTTATTTATCCATCCACCCGAAAAATCATCTCGGCTGTAACATGAAACAGCTTGTTGTTGTTGATTTATGTAACTTTTGCATCCATTCTGTGGAAATGTAATAGTTGATGGAGGTGAGAGAGATGTAGAAGATGAAAAATTCGGGGAACACGGAGGTGTTAGTTGAACTGGAGAATAAGGTGACAAGACAGTGGGTACAATAAACAAATTAACCTGCAAATGTTAGTGGAGAAAAATGAAGAATGAAAGATGGAAGTCTTTTTTCAGTTTTTACAGTTTAATTTTTTATAAATAAACGTTTATATTTCGCATAATATACAACTAAAATGTTGAATGAAAAAAAAGCTGAGAACACTGATATGAAAGTAGTCGAACCACAAATTATAAAGTAATTTTAGTTTGTTTAACTCAGTTACCAGACATAGATCCATATACATAGCTTCAAGTCACACTATAATTGTGAGGGCTAGTGATACTAATCGATTCCTTATGGTGAAGCAAATGGAATAGGATTCGAATCTATAACTTGGTGGTTGAAAATCGAACGCTTTAACTACTGATTCATTACAAAGTGTAAACGAACATGTAAATTGCTCCATGTACTTGAACAAGAGTAGATACACTGGTGATTAATGTGTTACTGAAACTCTGGAACTAACTTGTACCACGTAAACTTCAACAGGAAATCCACCACTTTCTAGGGTTTATACATATACATCACTCTGTTTTATGTGTAAAATCTCTAGAAGTAAAAACTAATAATGGGAATTGAGATTCATAATGTTGTTTAAGGCATTCAACCATCAAATTATGTAGTTAGCAAATCCAACCCGCTCACTCTGTTTACTGTAGATTTAGAAGATAGATAGAATCATTACCTTGACACAGAAAATTTGGATAACTGCCTTGAATGTAAATATACATATTATCGAACTTGGTCTCTTTTCAACGAAAAAATGTACGTTCTTGATGAACAGATAAATCTACTTAAAGCGAAATTCACAAGATCAGCATATCACGTGACCATAATACCCCATGTGTTTCGAATTAGTATGAAACTACTCAGTAGAACAAAGCAGTTGCTCCCTCTTCATTTTCGATGATACCTACCCCTAAACTAAGGTTGACCCGACGCAAATACTAACCAATTCAATCTCTACTAGACTTATTCCTCATCAAAAATATGTATACACTAACAAAATCATTTAGTTGCTAGTCAGTGAATTACACCAAAGTAAAATAAAGTAAACTAAATACGTGGAAAAAACACTTGATACTGAAAATGCTAGTTATAACAAAGAATAGCTTTGCTTATAACACAAGCAGTTTAATTATTACTGTTTGTTTTTAACTGAAAATCAAGAAAGGCAAAACAAGACAGCATTGCATTTTCGAGGAAGTTTGGAGATTTGGATTTTAGATTCCAATCACAGTCTGAACATCAATACTAAAATGTAGGTACATCCAACTAGTGAATCTTAAATAGGACAAAAATGGGAGCTGTGAATCAGCTAACTAAATAGGACTGACATATAGAAATATTGAAGCGTCCACTAAAGGAGCTCCTATGCTAACTGACTGACCAAATTGTAGTCGTGGTTATGAACAACGAGATTATGCATAACCTTGTAAATGATAATAACAGTTTTCTCGTAGTTACACTGATCAGTCACTAAGTAGTGATCAATGTTACATTTATTTAGGCCTTAGTGATTATTGAATTCTATAGATTAAGTTACAGCCTCTGTCAGGAAAGTTCTAACTCCAGCCTTCTTGAGGCAGAGATGTTGTTTACTAAAGTGGAAGGACGAAAACGAACGTCAAGCGCTTAAATCGAGTAGATGGACACGAAGGATTCATCTAGAGGAGTTGGGAAGCCCTGATTCTAAACAAATGGTGCATATGAACTCCATGTTCCCAAATAATTGAAAGGCGTATGAACAAACTTTGGTCGCTGGCCACCATGGGACTATACTTTCTAGTGATGTTCCACTACTTTGTGGGTTGGTCTTAGGGTCAAAGACTCGGAGAGTGGCTCTCTAAGAGAGCCACTTGCTTTGGTTTTGGTGGTCGAGTAGTATCTCAGCACGCATGTAACTACGGATGAAATTAAATAGTTGATAATCAAGCTTAAAATTTCATGCTATTAAAAGTGCACACCTACTCAAACAAATTATCAAACAAATAATTCACCTCTCTCTGATTTTCATCATTATCTTCATATCTTGAATCGCGGACGTCAATACTTAACTGCTTTAATTTATCAGTATCTGTGATATTATTATGCATGGCTGTCAGTTTTGAATTAGACCATAACGTATCTGATAGCCGCGTGGTAGAAGGATTTATCGATGAATCAATAGTTACTGCTGATGATGACGATGGTGATGACGATGAGGCGAAGGAGGTGTAAGAGGAAGGTGATGAGGACGACAATGAAAATGATGACGATTTCAAAATATCATTTATTGTTTTATTAATAAATGGTTCAGACTGATGTTCGGCATCAATTATATATTGATCAGATTCATTTATAAATTTATGCACTCGAACATCAATTATTGAAGGTTGATCGGAAGTAATATTTGAAAAAGACGAGGAACAACAACACAATGTTGGAGAGGGAACCGTTAATGTCATTTTCGTTGGTGTTTTTGTTACTGAGGCAGCTGAAAAAAGAGACATTTTGTAAAGAAGAGGACAATAATCAGACTAATTATCAAGATATTAATTTTGTGTCAAGGATTTAAGAGTTCAGCGATTGCGAGAATGTTGAGAGTCCTCAGAAAATCCTTCAGAAGTCGAGAAAATGATAGAAAAAATCGGAGAAATTGTTTTTTTATACTTTTTAGGGAAATTCAAGAAAACAACGGACTCCATATCAAATACAGGTTTGATATATTTTCTAGAGGCCTCTAAAATCTCAAGACCACAAAGTAAGTAAATTTACCTTCGATATATGATTTCGACCATATTGCTTACCTGTTATTTGTTCCAGGTTCAAGATTGGCAAACTTCAAAGTACTGGGAAATCGTTAAGAAGTCAGTATTTAAGTATTTAATCACAAGACATATTAGTATGCTAGAAGCGATAGTTCTAGCTCCAAAATTCCTTTAAAATAGAAAGCGAATTATATCTAATTAAATCGAATACGGAAACCTTAATTATCGTGGCGAGTTGGTCGAAGTCGTGTGATCTACATTTTTAAAATCAGTCAGCTCTTAACATTGTAGTACATAATCCTAATCCACAGGGTTTCTGACTAAAACTCTCCTGTACAAGCACCACATTCAATCTAATTGCTCAGTGACCAGCATATATAAATATCATTGACGATAAGTGATATTGATGTGCCTGATTTCGGAAGATGACGAACGGATGTCTGTTGAAAAATTAACGATAACATTTCGTGAGCAACCACTCAATTATAATCAACATACAGCCAGACACATATGTGTGTTTCCGCAGGTTACCATAACATATCAGCATCATTCAAACATAACAACTTTGTCATAAATGAGATTTATAATGCAGTATACAAGATATGTTACAGTAAATCCTTGTCAGCAAACAAATTAACACATGAATCTGTTTTTAGCTAAGAAAAATAAGGAAACATCGAATGATATATATAAATGTTTCTGCCAATTAATAGTACCTTATAAAATTTACAGAGTGACTCGAAAGATGCAATATACATAATAGAGTTCAAGTATGTTGTAAACAAAACGTGTTATTACACTGGTTTTCATCTTTTCATTTAAAACGACCATAAGCGGCTAAACTAACAGCAATCAATTTTTGGGCTGCTAGGTAACAAGCAATTAACAGACTGACTAGTTGGCTGGAGTTAATCGGGGCGCTTAATAGCGTTTAAAATGCAGTAACGAGCATCCGTGTAGTAACTTGTGTCGTCATACACACTTCTCATGAAAACACGCCTATATAGTTTATTATTCCTATATTTAGTTAAGCAAAAGGTGTGGTCTGTGTTTCGGTTGCAAACATGGAAACAAACAACCTGCTTTTCAACCCATGATTTAATTATCAACAATTTTGTTTCGTAATTACAAAATAAAGAGGAATAAGATGCATTTCGGAGGAAATTATTATTAAAAGACGGCACAGTTGAGCGCCGTTTAATTGTAGTGCGTAAGTAGTTCGAAATGACCCCACCGGAATTATTTCTATTGTTGTTTTGTTCTACTTCATATCTTGTATACTGTTGAACTCTGGCCTCAAGATCTCTTTCTTCAACTGTTGACTGAATCTACCAACGACACTGAACCCGCTATCCTAAACCAGTATAAGAAAAGTCTCTTTTGATGTACACATACACGTATATTAATATAAAGTTATTATTCTCAAGATACAATTAACTTATTTTAAAATGGTTAAATAGTTATTGGCTTCGTGTTTACCACAGCACGAAAACTTTCATCTTTTTAGGTGTAAGACTAAAAACGTAACTTGTCTGATAGAAGTCATGACAACAGGTTAAACATTTACTTAGGAATCACTTTTTAAAAACCAATTCTATTTCGAAGGGAAAGTTTAATGACATTGATGTATGCTGAAAATACGGACCGAAAATACAGTTTATTGGTTTCAATTCACATTTTACACCCCGGCTTATTTGAGATGAAGAGGATACAAGTTGAGATAATTACTTAAATAATTATTGGTTCCTTTTCCTTTCTCATTTGTAAAATTTTGGAACCACATTGAGTTAGAGACCTATTAAGATACAAGAGGCATTGGATGGCTGTTTCATCCTAGCATGGAGCTGCTCAGCAGTGAGCACCTCATAGTCCCACCAGGGACTCAGTTGTAGGTCGCCATATCACTCAGCGGATGTCTAAGTCTAAAACCGCTGGAGCTTTGATGCAGTGGATGATATTTCTAACTTCAGTCAATTCATGAAAATATTGAGTGAATATATTCATTGCCATTAGTCGCTAACTGCCATACACTTTGCATAAGTGAACTCCATCGGTCACATTTCATTAAAGCTGATGGAATGACTTCTTAAAGCTACTTAATAATGAGCATACGTTGGACACTATGGAAATTCTTAGTGGATAGTCTGGGTTTGCAAAAATAATGAAGAAATTAGGAAAAAAGATTTTAAAAACTAATGTTTAATCACCTCAGAAAACATACTAAAATGGTTTGGGAATAAGAAATTGAAAAAACTTATCTTTCAGAATGTTGAATAAAAGTGATAGTTAAAATAATCTCAAGCGATCTAAGTGTTATGTAGGTGGTTGTCACTTCCCGGATGCTTGTGGTGCTACCATGGAGGTCAAGGAATAACTTTTCGAGACTAATCACACATCAGTCAACTAGACTGGAATGAGTCTTTGTCAGTATAGCTAAAGTGGGGCAGAACAACAAGCAAGCTTGATCACAACACAAAGGTGTCAGCCACATTCCAGAGACTATAGTATAACAATCATAGACAAAACTCAGTTTGAATTAAGATGGTTTTGCTGATATATATATATATATATATATATATATATATATATATATATATATATATATAAAGCTTAGCTGCTTGTATTCGTCACAGATTAATGTTGATTGGGTACTACTGAAAATCAAGGGTTACTGGACGGCTGTTTCGTCATAGCACAGGATTCCTTAGTGGTACACACTCCTGATTTCGCCATAGGTGTCAATCCAAGGTCTTCGAATGGTGAAAATTTCAGTTCCATCAATTTGTGATAGAGCTTGACGAGTGTCCATCATGATTGATAATAATTGTCTCACTCCTGACAAGTCTGAACTTCACTAGTCAAGACTTCTCTCTTAGTTTCTTAAACAAGGCTGAGATATATGTCAGTTAGTAAGAAAAGTGAAATAAATGTTATTTTATTTCTCCCTTTTTTGAGTATCGCATGAAACAAACACATAAAGGAAAAAACTTCTATTTGTACGTTGAAAGAGTAAACGTTTTACTAAAAAAAAGAACTTCCATAGATAAACAAGTTAAAAATAAAATGCATTTTTTTAGAGATAGTCAATAGTTGTAAATAATATATGGAATGAAATAATCTGTGTGGATGTTAAAAAGCATTATAGTTATGTGTTCGTGTATGTTGTAGTAGGCGATTTACAAATCCACTCAGATCTCCATACGTGCAAATGCAATCAATTAATCCCTGGAGAAATATGTATGATTTATATTTCTTGTTTTTCTCGTGCGAAAATGATCAACTTTGTAAATATCTAGGCACGGATTAGTCTAAAATTACGTGTACATCTATTAGATTGCTAAACGAAGTGTATCAATGGTAGAAACTTACACATCAATGATGAAATTTACCCTGCTGCATCTATATATATATATATATATATATATATATATATATATATATATATATATAATGTGTGAAGGCAAAACATGAAGACAGTGTATATATTCTTCTCGAATGAAGTTTGAGATGTGCAATTTCACTTCATCAACCTGTAAATCTCTACTATTTATGCCCTTCATTTAACAAATTTATATATTACTCATAGACTGATCATAGTAACGCACTGTTGAAAACCAGAGAACACTGGGTAACTGTTTTTTGCTACATAATGAACTGCTTGAAGTGTGGTGACGAATATTAGAGATGAATTAAATGGAATTTGTCATCTGATTGACTGATATAACATATTGTAGTAGTTTTAAAAAACAAAAATGAAATAACAATATCATTTACCTGAATCATGTAGTTGTTGTGTAGTGGACGGTTTTCTGTTTAGGCATTTTTGTGAATTAAAACTTGAACAACGTCGATTTTTTGATGGAGTTTGTGCGAAATCGTTTTCACTATTCAGTCTATTGTGTTCCTCTAATGGACTGGAAAACTGACGTCGTTTACCCCGATGATTTTGGTCCTGATGACAACAATGACCATCAGAGTGTAATGTCGTCGATCTGCTGTGTGAATTTGCGGAACATAATGAAGGTGTTATAGATGGTGATAATGAAGATAAGTTAAGTGAACATGATAATTCTATATGATGTTGATTAAACGGATAAGGAGGAGGAGGACCATTTGACTGACTGACTGAATACGCCGATAGTGGCTGTGAAAAATGTATTATGATAAAATTAATGACAAACATAAATCAGAAGAAAATGAATGCATATTATTAATTGCAGTAATAATAATATTTGTTTAATTAAATACCATGCAATACACAGGGGCTTCGTGAAACATTTAATTCATATTCTTTCAAAATGCTTACTAGTTGCTAAAAATTTTCTTTATTTTAGATTTTCTTAAATTTATTAATATAGTCTGACAACCGCCTGTACTCAAACACTTTCATAAAGTGTTTACAATCGATTGTGAATCATATTACTGATAAACTTCTTCATATACTTTCCTCTTCTTCCATCCTGCAGATAAACTAGAGGGCGGTTCCTATGAAATTCATCCTTCAAATATATTAGGAGATTAAAAGAGACTCTAGAAGAGCAAAATAAATAGTAAAAATTCATAGGTGAACAGGAATAGCAGATAAACACTGCTTAAAAATATTTTCGAAACATTTTCAAGATAGTGACAAGTTAAATACATATGAAACGAGAAGTTTGTAGCATTGTTGAATACTTTGTACCAAGGTCATTATATATATTGCACCAAAACATAACAATTGGCGACGGGGTTAGAAGTGAATCCAAATTACTCAGTCATTGGTCATAAATTCTACTACAATTTATTATCCAATCAGCATTCAGTGTCAAAAATCCAGTTAACAAAAAATCAATCAATATGACTATCACATTTGAGCAAATGAAATTATGTCTACAGCAGCAACAACAGCAATTCCTTGCCTCTCAAGAACAAATGCTCAAGTCATTAATGTCAAAAATCGCTATCCAGTCCAGAATAACTCCCGAAGAAAAAGGAATAGAGTTATCACTCAGTTCAGTTCCAGAATTTATTTTTGATGAAGAAAATGGTCATACATTTGAATCATGGTTCGCTAGAATAGAAGATCTTTTTCAAGTGGAATATAAACATATAGATGACGCAAAGAAGGTGCGTTTATTAACACAAAAACTTGGTCAGCATGAATATTCTAAATACAAGAATTATATCCTCTCACGACATCCAAGAGATCTGACATTTAATGAAACTATTGACATTTTAAATACGATATTCTGTGAACCAGCATCCTTATTTCATATTCGTTATAAATGCCTCCAATTGACAAAAGATGCAGATGAGGATTATTTATCTTATGCAAGCAGAATTAATCTACAAGCCGAACGTTTTAAATTAAATGCATTATCAAATGATCAGTTTAAATGTTTATTATTTGTTTCTGGACTCCAGTCACCAGCAGATGCTGATGTTAGAACAAGATTGCTATCACGCATTGAGCAAAACGATGACATGACACTACAGATGGTAACGTCAGAATGTCAACGACTGGTCAACCTCAAAAATGATACGACGCTTATAGAGACTAAAGGTAATGCTTCATTAAATTGCAATATCCATGCTGTCAAATCCAACAAAAGTAAGAGTGTTCCAGTGAATGATCAACGTCAAACTAAATTATTCAAACCGCCTTCGAAGTGCTGGTTTTGTAGATCTTGGCATTTCGCGAGATTTTGCCGTTATAAACGTCATAAATGCAACATTTGCTATAAAGTTGGTCATAAAGAAACAGTGTGCCGACAACAGAATTATTTGAAATCTGGACCACGCATAAAATTTTCCCGGAATCATAAAAATTGCATACGTAGTATATATTCAACATTCACGTGTAATCTTGCTGACAAAAGAAGATATGTAGATCTATTAGTTAATGATGTTCAGATTCGTTTGCAGTTGGATACAGCATCTGATATCACACTTATTTCTAGGAAAACTTGGGAATTGATGGGTTGCCCTCCATTACTGCCTACTGAACATACAGCGCGTAATGCATCTGGAGATATTCTAAAACTCGTCGGAATGATAAATTGTTCTGTTAAATTCGGAGTACATTCCTTTACTGGAACTTGTTATTTAACAAACAGACATGATTTAGATCTTATTGGTATTGATTGGATTGACAAATTAAATCTTTGGAAGGTGCCACTAGACGCAGTGTGTACATTGAAAGATCCACATGTTCCTAAAAATCTACCTGTATTAAATGTTACATCAAACAATAACGTCTTGACTACAGCTCATCTTTTTGAAAAGCATTCAAATGTGTTTCAAAATATTTTGGGATGTTGCAATATTGGTAAAGCCAAATTATATTTACATCAAGGAGCTACACCAGTTTTTCGTCCAAAACGGCAGGTACCCTACGCCTCCATCGATAAAGTTGATAAAGAACTTGACCGATTAGAAAAGCTTGGGGTTATACAGCCTATTACTTTCTCATCATGGGCAGCTCCGATTGTTGTCGTTCAAAAAGCTAATGGTACTGTTCGTCTATGTGCTGATTTCTCTACTGGATTAAATAATGCTCTTCAAAATCATTCATATCCATTGCCATTGCCCGAAGATCTATTCATTAAACTCAATGGTGGAGGTTATTTTGCAAAACTGGATTTATCTGATGCCTATTTACAAGTAGAAGTTGATGATGATTCTAAGACTTATCTAACAATCAATACTCATCGTGGACTTTACCAGTACAACAGACTACCTTTCGGTGTAAAGCCAGCCCCTGCTATCTTTCAACAGTTAATGGACATTATGATATCAAATCTTGATGGTGTTGCTGCTTATCTTGACGATATTATTGTTGTGGGTTCCTCTAAAGAGGAGTTATTATCGCGTTTGGATAAAGTACTTACACGAATATCACAATCTGGTTTTCAGCTGCAGAAACATAAATGTGAATTTTTGCTTCAATCTGTTAAATACCTTGGATTTATATTTGATAAACATGGGCGCCGTCCAGATCCAGATAATATATATGCTATCACACAAATGCCTGCACCTACCGATGAGGTGACTTTAAGATCATTCTTAGGTATGATTGGATATTATAGTGTTTTTGTTCCATCTATGCAAAGGTTACGTCATCCTTTGAATCAACTTCTGAAAGCGAATGCAACATGGAATTGGTCAGAAGCATGCCAGAATTCCTTCGAAGAAATCAAGAAAATCTTATCCTCTGATTTATTACTAACCCACTATAATCCAAAATTAGAGATAGTTGTCGCTGCTGATGCTTCTAACTACGGTATTGGTGCTGTTATTAGTCATCGCTTTCCTGATGGTAAAGAAAAACCGATAGCTCATGCGTCTAGATCTCTAAATGCTACTGAAAGGAGATACAGTCAAGTAGAAAAAGAAGGATTGGCACTGATTTTTGCAATAAAGAAGTTTCATAAAATGATTTATGGTCGACCGTTTACGTTGCTGACAGACCACAAACCTCTCCTCTCTATTTTTGGGGCAAAGTCCGGCATTCCAGTACATACCGCCAATCGTTTACAGCGTTGGGCAATTATGTTGTTAGCTTATGACTTTAAAATTCGCTATAAATCAACAATGACTTTTGGTCACGCTGACGTTCTCTCCAGATTAATTGCGACTCAAAAGTTTGACAACGAAGATGTTGTTATTGCTACGGTGTCACTGGAAGATGATATTCATCATATATTGCAAACTTCTATTCAGGCTACACCTTTGTCAGCAATGGACGTAAAATCTACAACTAGGACGGATGAAGAGCTTCAGACAATTATTCGCTATCTTTTGTGTGGTTGGCCCCCACACCTCAACGCAACAGAACGACAATATTTTCATCGACGAGATGCCCTTGCTGTTGTTGACGATTGTCTCATGTTTGGTGATCGCGTAGTTATTCCCAAATCTTTGAGCCACAAAGTCCTGTCACAGTTACATTCTGCACATCCAGGTGTCGTCCGAATGAAAGCATTAGCCCGTAGTTACGTATACTGGCCAAACATTGATACTGATGTTATGAATTATGTATTGAGATGTTCGAAATGTGCACAAGCTGCAAAAGCCCCTAGAAAAACCGAACTTTGTTGCTGGAAACCAGCGACACATCCATGGTCGAGAGTTCATGTAGACTTCGCTGGTCCTCTTAATGGCAGATACTACTTAGTTATCATCGATGCTTTTTCTAAGTGGCCGGAAGTACATTATATGGGGTCTACATCAACCAGGGCTACACTAGATAAACTACGTCAAATATTCAGCTGTTTCGGAATCCCAGAAGTACTTGTCTCCGATAATGGTCCACAATTCTCGTCTGCAGAATTCCAGAAGTTTTGTGCTCTTAACAGTATTAAACATATCAGAACCCCTCCGTATCACCCACAATCAAATGGGCAGGTTGAGAGATTCGTCGACACTTTTAAGAGAGCGTTAATCAAAGCCCAGGGTGAAGGAAGATTAGAAGAGATACTGTATAAGTTCCTGTTTACTTATCGTTCAACACCAAATCGTGAAACCGTCGGTGAAGTGTCCCCTGCGGAAGCTATGCTTGGAAGAAAAATCAGAACGCCATTAGATAGTTTGAAGCCAAATTTTGCAATGACTGTCGAACGTAATTCCAGAATGGAAATACAATACAACAAGAAGCATGGCGCTAAGCCCAGAAGATTCTTACCCGGACAAAAGGTTTGGGTACGTGATTTTCATCGTAAAACAATGGAGTGGGTTCCTGGAGTTATCCTAAGAAACAGAGGAAGAGTTATCTATGAAGTCGGAGTAAGTCATATGAAATGGATAAGACATGCTAACCACATCCGACCGTCCAGATGCGAAGACGGAGATGAAGTTAAGCAGAGTACTCCGTTGACATTAAACATGTTACTTGATTTGAATGACAGCAGCAATCAGCAAACGAAAGCAGCGGAGACAAGAACAGCATCGTTTCTCAGGAAATCACAAAGAATTCGAAGGAAACCAAACAGGATCAAAGTCAACCCCTATGATAAATCTTACCGATGATTTTTTTTTCAAAAAAAAGGGGGAGGTGTTATGGCGGGCACTTAAAGAAGATTGATTATCTCCTAGAACTGTTTTCTCTGTTAACGATTCATTATTTTTGGTTGTATACAAAGTAAGCATTTTATTATTATTATTGTGACGTTGCTCTTATCCTATACTACTGTTTAAGGCATTAACTGTTGTTATATCATTTCTCATTTATGAACTACAGTTAATTGACTGCATATACGTTACCCCAGTTCACACTCACTATTACTGTTATTTTGTATTAATGTCAGTTTTTCTAATTGGTTTATGATGTGGTCTGATTTTGCATGTATATAAAGGCATGATTGAAATAAAGATCTGATCTGTCTGTTGACTCATAAGTCGTTGTTCTTCCTCTATTCCGTTTGGGACTGGTAGTTGAGGGGCTGACGTGTCTGTACGGTGATTAGTGATTATCAAGGTCATTATATATATTGCACCAAAACATAACAGTATTCACTAACAGAGAGTACCTTTTTTGATGACCAATAAGTATAAATATATAAATCCCATAGGAGGTCCTTTGCAGCCCAAGTAGTACAGTGGCAACGTATCAGATTGTAAAGCTAGACGACCCGGGTTCGGACTCTAGTAAGAGCACTGATTCCGTCAACATTGCAATCCCACCTTATTGATGAACACGGATTAGTGAGAAAAATAGGTCGAGTAAGGTTTCTGGCCGACAACCCCTAGCCACCTTGCATAAGAACGTAATCTATGCAATGTTGACTCACTCAGACTAGTAGTCAAACTGCAACTCAATCTATCAGTACTAAAGTCTAGAAAAACCTTATACTGGTCATTATTCGGATATATCGAAACTGGCTGAAGTCAGTATAAGTAAATTATAAGATTTTGACTCAGTAATAGAATAGTAACCTGCAATTGAATTCAATCTAATATTAGGAAATTAATGGGTGCGCAAGCAAAAGGTGTCTCAAAACATGAAAAATAAAATACTAATTTAGTGCATCAAATTCATTATGAACAGTGACTTAGGAAGAAATTAAATACAAAGTCTGCCTCCCCACCCCACCCCCACTACCACAACAAGCTTAGTAAAACAAAAAAATTACGTATTTACCTAAGTATAGGCAACATTTTCGAAATTTTTCGATAGTTTTGTTATATCGATACCACAAACGATTTTATTATAATTAAACGGATAATTAAAGCCTACATAGGTAGAATTCTATTTGTCTTATATGTAATAACAAATCTGAAAAAGCAGTATTTGTTAGAAAATACAGTTTATAACTCATTCACATAGAAGCTGTATGCAGTAAATATTACTCTATGAAAACACCAGATAGCCACACAAAAAATACCATATAACAAGTTAATAATATGAAATAAACAAATTGTAACGTATGTTAAACTTTATAATTTGTTTTAAAGATCAGAAAAAAGTGTATACTTGATTTCATATTCTTAACATAAAGTAAACGATATTTAAAAAAATTAATGAATAATTATTAGTAGAAATTGAGTAGTATATTGTGACACAAGTAAATAAGTAAATAAATAATAATAATAAATAATATATCACATATTCAGTTAATTAGACAGTGATATACAACAAATTTTCTTAAAACTATTCATTAGTAACGGCAGCATGCTTAGGATGTGTTTTGCGTCATGTCTCTTTCCCTCTAAACATACATTGATGGTACAAGACTGGTATACGTCACCGGATAGAGTGGGCGATGATCCTTTATCTTATCAGACTTGATTGGTGTCGGAATGAATTTTATCACAAAATCAAAAAGTCACTTACATTTTTTGTTAACTTGGGTCACTTGTAGCGTAGGAAAGATAACTGTCTACCAGTAAAGATGTAAGTAACAGTCTGTTCTATTTTTTTTATGAATGTGGAACATCAATTATGAAAGTAGAAGACAAGGTAGGTTGGAAGTGTTTTATTATATATGTATTGGAAGAACTCCTCTTCTCATTGTGGCGATATCGTATGAAAACCTGAATTATTTATTATAGAACTTAACACTGCAGTATATCAGTCTACGTTGCAGACAGCAGCATCACAAAGTGAACGGAAAATCAAGGAAATCGGCATATTTTTATCTAGTAAAAACCAAAAATATAAATCCAGTTGTGTTATGAAGGTCAGAACTAAGCCAGTTATTTATGACTGAAAGAAATGGATTGTTTAACAAAATATAAATACACTTATTTTAAGTGTTTGGACAGTTATTTGGTGAAAGTTGGAAACAATCTAGGGCATTATCTTATATAGATATCACCACAAACTGCTTATCTAGGATATAAAACAAATTCTACTTCTTTCATAATGATATGATATAGTGCACCTTGTAGATATGTATATTTGGTATGACAGTGTCTCCTGGGTAATTAAGTTAGCACGGAAACTCAAGATAACGGCCATATTTCATTAAAGAACTATCAGTTATGACGCATCTGCTTAGTTGATATTCTTTAGACTCGTGGAAACTAGAACCTCCAGTCTGTTGTTCGAAATAGAAACAGCAGAGGTGACCATTTCTCCTGCTGAACCAACAACGAAGATCCTTATTGCTAAAAAGTTTATCTATTGACCAATTATTATCAGGTTAACCAATTTTCATTCTGTACAAGAAATTAAGTAGGTAAATGTACTTCGGTTAAGTGAAAAAGTTATTAGTTAAAACATTCTCACACGCATATAAATACATGATTTTCACCTACTGTAATCTATGTGCCAAATTATTCAGAAGGGAATTCCACCGAAATGTTAGTTTTTAGTTGTATGCATACCGGTCTATTACTCATAAAATAGTTTCTCTGTAATCTTAAAGACATATAGATGATAATAACTGATCAGCTAGTGCATTTATATCTGATCCACAGTAGGTCAATCACGACCCGAATAACTTAGTGGTAACGCTATGGATATTTAACTGAATAACCCGGGTACATGTTCACTTAGCAGCGTCGGTTGCCTCAGAATTGTATGTACACCTTGTGAACATGTTAAAACTAGTACGAAACCTAGATGAAGTAATGTTTCCTGTCGATCACATCTAACCATTCACCATAAAAAAGATACAGATCCTGTCATTTGAGAAGCAGCTGTAAAACGTCTAAAGAAATAAATTAATTCTAGTTGACGTTATCCAGTAAAATAACAGAAAACCCTAATTAACTAAGATTTTGTATCAGTTGATAATACTTGTGGAACAGTAGGCTAGTGATGAAGGCTTTCAACTTCCAAACACTACATTTTAAGTTCAAAAACCTCTTCGTCTACTTAAGTTCCAGCTAGTCAGTCATGAGCAACATAGGAAGTTAGTAAGTATGTGCACCAGCCCAAGCAGTCGCACCATACAAAGTGACGTAAAAGTATAAAGCCATTTTAGAGAACTGAGATTAAAGGGTAGAAAAAGAGTAGATACCATTGAGACCTATTATGAACCCATTAATACAACGTCTCCAACCACTGTCAAAATAATTACGATGACCCAAATCGCTGTACTTATCAGTATGGCTCAAAGTTATAGTCAGTGACTTCACAATTTGATATCACATTTCCATTTGGCTTACTTTAGCTATATTCCAACCTACTTTCAAGCTAGTCAATATGTAGTTGAGGTAGGCTGTAGCTGGGCATATATAATGAATATTTCAATCTAATTTCCGTTTGCTCTATCACATAGTATCACTAGCAATCATATAAATAGTATGTAGCTGAAAGCTATGTTCAAGAATCGACACCTGCCAAATTCGTTAATAAGAAGACGTATCATAACTGTAGTGATGCTATTGTTAAAGAATTTACACAGACGTCACTGTTACAACACGTATTCAATCAGTGTGAAGCTGATTAGTATCCAAAACTTTAGAAAGATATCTATTATCACAACCATTATAAATGTATAGAATAGACAACAGAGTTAAATGTTATGATCAAACTTTGACCAATTAGAAAAATGACCCTGGGAAGTTTTGAAACAAATCCTCAATGTGAGAAAACAGAAGAATAGAATGGATGATTTTTTCTTACAATTTGGACTCGTTTACAAAGAATACAAAGCGGATTTGTGATAAAATATACCTCCTAAATGAAAATCTTTAGTAAAATGTTAAGGATTTATCCGCAAATACCCAGACAGCAGAGTTACATGTAACTCTGTTAACATTCAGAATTAGAAGTAAAACTTGAAGTTGGGATTGGTGTATAAACAGATTAAACCTAAACGTAAGCCTAACATTTAATCCATAGCATTAACCATGAACTTAATCGTCATACTAAATTCTAATTTAAATTTCGGACCTCAATAAAACATCACTCCATCTCGTTTAGTTAATTTTTTTCTCATAACTGCTAATCAATATGTAACTGAACTTCAACATCATAATTTAGTACATGCCAAGTGATTTTGTAATGGTCTACTTGTTTCTCATTGGCTCAATTTTATATGTCGTCTCTACTGGGTAGATAAATAAGAATAAAAACAAATGAAGGATTTCAATCATTTTGTTTATCTCTCTCACTCAGAAAAATGTGCCTTGACCCAAAATACACAAAAATAATCAATAACTTAATAGAAAATTTACGATAATAATAATTAAAAGAAGAAGAAAACTAACTGTTTATAAAGGTTATTCTGAAATTTTCAATGTGAGTTCATCATGTCACGATAAAAAAGATAGTTTCTTGAAATAGCAAAAACTTCTACATTAAACAACTAAGACTTAATAAAAAGGAATACACAGAAAAAGTTTGTGGAATGCAAAATTCACTAAAAAATTATTTAGAATAAAAAAGAACAAGATAAAGAGCAATGAATCGACTTTCCCCCCCCACACACACACACACACATACACACACTCCCACTGCTCTCACGTTAACGGATATGTTTAGCGTTCATTGATAGGCAATCTGTAATTAATTCACATTAAGTTTTATTAGATAAGATACACCAAATAATAATTTTGGGTGGCATGGATTTTTATATTGTAGTGTTGTGAAGAGGCAGATATCTATTAGTGTCATTAGAAAAAGTAAGGAGAAAAATATAGGAAATTGGCCGAAGTTGCAAATATGAACCATTTAGACTCCAAGTCAGTAGCTTAAATATAATTTGAATGAGAATGCATCTTTCCAGTAATATCATTAAGGACTGTAATGGACCACTTCTTGTTGCAATATGTGCATCTTGAGCAGATTGCTTAAACATAAAGTATTAATTAAGTTAGATTGTGGTTAAGAAACGAAATCCAGGACTAGTATTTCTTCCAATTCATGAATCATCGCAATCAGAACAACACTTCGGCCCGCTAACCATAATTCGGTTTTTATGGTATTTGTGAATTAATGTTGAATAGAGACGATCTGCTAAGGATCGACATTTGGTAACTAAGATTAATCCACTTCACTCTTAAAAACATCGATGGGTGGATACAAATACACTTTAGTTAAAAACATATACCAGTTGCACAAATATGCCTCAGTAGAGCTCATTGGAGCACTCAGTGGTGTTTGACCCGAATGAACTGAGCACGAGCCCTAGTGTGAACATCAAAATATTGGTGTAAGTACAGCCAGCTGATAAATCCTAAACGGAATGAAACACACACTCCGAATTCCATATGGCATCCATAATTCAATCTTAATAATACCAGTGGTCTTCAGCTTAAAAGCTTGCTCAGAAACTTGAAGGTCCTGGGTTACATCTACGTCAAAATTGTGAATGAATAATATTGAAGATTCTCATATTACAACGAAACAAGTATCTAGTGATTTCTGGCATTATATTATTAACTGACATTAGTCACTCATTGATATACAATAAAAATGACAGGCTTATGTCTTTCATTAGTGGAGTCTGCAAGATTTTCACGATCAGAAGTTGAAGAGGTTGGGTGATATGATGTGAGTGTATTCACTCATAATCTTCCCTTAGACTCTGAATCTCCTAATTAATTTATACTTATTAATCTAACAACACTATCTTCTTTAATCATATTTTTTACTGTCTTTTTTAATCCCCATTGATACTACTTTTACTACTTTGTTACTCGTAATGCAATGCTGATAACACGTGACAACTTGAACTGATGCACATATATTCCAAGTTCTACAATGAACATATCTGACCGTTAAATTCTTCATTTAACAGAATCGACTAAGAGATATCACTGTTGTATTTAAAAGTGATAATAACTGCACTTTCAATTCGAAAGAAACAAATGATTTTATTTCATATCATCAAAAGTATTTTACAAATTTATGTGTTTAAATATATACGACCTCTCCCAGTAGGTTACTATCGTAATTCAAATATACTTTGGAAATCTTAATTATAGATCCCGCAATATTTTTATTGTTACTATGAAAACAGCATTTTGTTTGTATATGAGTTTTTCATTAAATCCGATACTCAATGTAGCAATCTTCCCTAGTTTGCCTACATTACTTTGTTTATATTATTATAAATACAGTGTTCTGTGCAAATTCGACTGTATCCATTAAATACAGTTAAAAAAAATGAAGGTCAGAATGAATTCGTATTTAGCATAGGACACATCGTGGGTAATTAATTATAACACAGTCGAAATATTGTGAATTGACTGAAGTTAGGGATGTAAACTATGGTACACCAGTTTAATGGTTTAAAAGCTAAGCGTTCTTCACCAGACCTGAAGGTCCCGAGTTAAATCCCTGATAGAGTTGTTGATGTGCACCGCTGAGGAGTCTCATACCAGGACAAAATAGTTAGCTGATTCTCCTAGTTTTTAATGGTTGATTAATCACAATTAAACTGTGAAGTGGAACTTCAAAGTCCTCCTTCATCCATTATTATTAATGTATATTTATGCGTTAAGGATTTTCAGTAATCATTGATTTAAACAATGTTTTGAGGCTTATGAATTCGGAATATCAGAAAACAGTTAAATAGTGTGCTTCGAAAGTAGCTTTCATCACAAAAAGACGTCAGAGAATCATTGAAAATCTGTGAGCTATCACAGCATAACGGATTTGTTCGAGTTTAGCACTAGTAATCAATATACACCACAGAATCATACAGTATTCAAACCTGTAATCTTAGATCTCGTGACAAGTACGATCGTTTTAGACTTCTGATTCGGTATCTGACGATCGTCATTTTCAACTAAGATCAATATGCAATATATACCACAACGCCTTACTGAAGTTACTAACAACTGAGCTAATAACGTCTTACTCCAAAGGATATGGCTCATGGTCGGTTTCATTCATATAGGTTCATCCACTCTTCGTATTTCACTAATCCTTAACCTAAAAATACTTGTAAACCTCTATTTGCATCGAATTACTCTTTTATTGTGAATCGTATTCTCAGTGTCTACTCATTTTTATACAACCAAGACACAACTATTATTTTTGTTATTTTGGTCATCAGCTTGTTGTGCCGATATGATATAGTAATTTAGATGAATTCATGTACGTGCAAGGTTCCATGTTGTTCCCGTTACAGCTTCCTACTAAAACTTGGAACCAGTCACTACTGAGTATATCATACGTGGATATAACACATTTCATTAATCATATAGAAGTTTATGAGCAGAGTTATGCAGTGCTTTCACCATATGAGCATGTATGAGATATGATATTAGAGGTTTCAACTAGTTGAAAATTAAATGAATGACATACATTAAGTAAAAGTCCCAATATGTAAGGAGTATTATATGTAAGTAAGTAAGAACAATTAGCTCTACGAAAAGTAGTCGAAGCACAGACTTTGTAACAAGGTACATTACATCAGTTTCAGAAATTCTGTTAAGCTGTCAAATAAAAACAATCAGTCAGTAATTAAAACGAGGTTGAAATTTAGTTTAGCAATCATATCATGTTAGTTCAACCTGTAAAACATAAAATCCATTGAATAAGAATAACTGGGATGAAGGAATTTAATTATAAACTAAATTTTCATTACCTCTATCAGCTATCAAAAGTTTTAGTTATCCTACGCGTTAATAAGCCATTCATATGTATTGAGTCGAAAATGTCTGAATTCTAGTTCTATGCAATTTACAGTTTATAGTAATCACATCTTATTGGTGAATAAGTGAGATGTATTTATAAGAGCTTCGATTTTTTCAGGAAGTTACCAAGTAAACTGAATATAATTGCGAAACATTTGAACTAACATTTAGTCATTCTTGATTCGTTACACTCAAAAGGCTTAGCTACAAGCCACATATCCAAAGTTATTTATGAGTATGAATAAGATTTGAAAAGCCAGCATGTACCTAAGCTACTCAAATCTATTAAATCGCCAGTATTTGAGTCATAGCTTGAATAAATTCCAACCGTATTTGGATAAACTAGCGACATTTCCAGTATCCACACGGAATACGTGGTAATCTCATTACTGATTAGCTGCCATTTTATTAAGTTACTAGAGAATATTAAATGAATTCGATTATGCAGCACGTTATTAAACAATTCATGTATAACTAGAATTCAGATATTCTCGACTCACTAGTATGCTGGATAACGAAAGTCTTTTAAAGTCCGTCAGACAAGTTCAACATAGAACATAGCACACATATGCAACGGTTTGAATTATCATACCCCATTAGCACAGCAAGATGAATACCAATGTAGCACAAGTTGTAGTAACATCAGTGATAGTCGAAATAGAGTGAATATATAGCAATTGATTAATGTATTTACATCATCATCATTACTTCCATTTCGGAAATAATCTGACTGACTCATTACGTCATTTCTCTTATTCATAAAATTCGATTCATTTCGTAGCATCACCATACCATTCATAGCACATCAATTTGCTTTCCATTTATTCACTACATAATCACTTAATTTCTTGTTACTATATTAATTGGTTTTCTAAAACTTTCTCTTGTATCTTATGTATACTAGCAATATTCCCTAATACTTCCAGACTCCTCGGATAGCATTTTTTCATCACCATGACAAAAGACTTTCCATTTAAATTCCAACCAAAACCATCATTGTAAGTATGTTACATTTGTTTAAATGTTAATTTTATAATATAATAGGTTGCATACCGCTGATGAAAACCAAATGAAAAAAAATAAATTAATCTAATTTTGGGAAAATATTTGTTTTTGCTCTTTTCAAATTTTAATTATACTAAAATTATTTGATAATACGCAGAATATCCGAAGCCGCCTTTAGTCACAAGTTTTAGTACACTTCGGAAGTGACTAGCATCTGAATCTAGGATATGCTTTACGTACTACTTAGGGCTCGTTAACTGGATATACATGCCGTATTCCAGTGTTGATGTTCACACTGAAAACAGGACCAAGTGCCATTCACTTCAAATGCTAACTCTTAACTCAGTGACTCTAAATAGTCTCATACTTGCTAAACAAGCATGAAGACATTAGCAATAATAGACAATTTTTGTTGCTATAAAGTCTAAAATAAGAGGAGTGCGTCCTGCATTTCAATTCTATTTACATACCAAATATACTAGAGGGTCATTCTAACATCATCAGTGCTTCCATCATGTAAAGATAGGCTTTTCCATCGTAACGCTGCTGTTAAATCATTCCGTTATGATAGCCATCTTTATGATTGACTGTCTGTAGCTTTTGTCGTTTTTATATATTCTAGTGTTCCCACTGATTAATTTTTACCGTTGACTTGCAACTATGTGACTGACCGACCTCATCCATACATGTTGATAGATTAAATATATGTCAAAGCATTTACTGACTGTCAATTAATCTGAGAGCTATTATTCTAGAAATTCTATGGCGGTTTTAGTATTTCTCCAGTCAAGAATTTCACTGCTTGTAAAAGCAATAGGATTCAAATTCACGGTTGTCCATGGGTGTTAATACCAGTGATAAAATATCTCGCTAATATATGTTTATTCATGAATAAGTGAAACGGCTGTCCACTTAATCTAGTGGAATATTTTTCGCAATATGTGTAACTTATATTTTAGATAATACCTTCATTATATATAAAAGTTTATTCGAGTCACACATGTTATTTCCGAAATACAATACTTCAAGTTCCGTAAAGATAAAAACGTTTTGAGTGTTATGAAACATTTTCCATATGTTCTGATGAACGCTTATAAGAAAACCAAAAACAAGAAAAACGCATTTCGAAGAAGATCAAAAAGAAATGCAACACAACAGTTTCTCACGGTGTGTAGAGAAAAATATGCCAACCATAACATAGTATAAATACACACAAGAATAAAAAAAAAGCAACTCAATAAATTCCATCAAACCAAAGTATAGGAACGAGGTCTCAGTACGTAAGTTCAAGGTTATGGAGTGTAGTTACAATTAACTGATGCACTATCGACCGCTGGTTGATGCAAACAGTTATGTTCATCATTTTACAGAAATTTATTTCCGTTTATTTAGTGAGTGAATACTACATATTTTTTTGAAATTCTCAAGAAAGATTCCGAAGTTACCCACGACTGTCTCTTATGAAAAAGTTCAATACCCCGCAGCCTGATACGTTGGATGGGATACATAAAGTTGATGAAACTTGAGTTCTAGAATAAAATCTTGTAGTGAAAATTACACTTTAGAATACAGCATTTACTTATTAAATGAAAAGGAATATGACTAAATACTGTAAAAAAAAAACAAGACGGAAAGGTAGGGTGTCCTTTTATAAAACCATTTTATAGGATTGTTGTAAAATATGTAAATTTGAGTATTAAGACTTAAGGTTAATTCAGGTGGGTATGATGCAAAAACTATCTTCGTTAACATAAAGGCATATATATAAGGAAGTATTTTAGTCAGATAGATAAAAACCGAATTTTAATTTCACTAGCCTAGATTTACCCAGTTCATTAAAAACAAGTTATTTTCACAACTTGATTTTTAGAAATTGGACTCATTTTTTAAAGCTTTGTAGGAGTTTCTATACTATACTTTAACTCCGCCTGAAATTCCTATAGGATTGCTGCCAGGCCCCAGCCCGCATAAAGGAGGAGGGTTGAGCATGGAGTTAGCAACTACATCCCGTAAAAAAAAACAATGTTAAAAAACATTAACTACAGAAAACCTTTATAACCATTTAAACTCTGCTCTTAAGGTTGAAAGGTTTTCATTTCGAAGAGTTATAACAACTCATGGTGGAAGCTAAGTTTCTTCGGAAGTCACGGAGTAGATGCTCCTTCTGACAACTAGAGCATGAAGTGTTTGCACGATGCGAAAGACAGGGAGAAGCATGCAAATTACCGAAGAAATAAAAAGATGCAACCTGAAGATACTTGGAATAAGTGAAACCCGTTGGCTTTATGCTGGATAACAATGATTATCCGCAGCAGAAGTGCTGTTAAACTCTGACCATGAAGAAGAAAATGCATCACACACACACAAGGAGTAGTACTAATGTTGTCCCAAAAAGCATGGAAGGCCCTTATAGGATGGGAATCTCTTAGATATAAGACCATGAAAGCATTCTTCAAGACGAAAAAGGAGGGGATTAAAATGTATGTCATCCAATGCTATGCACTCACCAATCACAGCCACGAAGACCACAAAGATCAGTTCTATGCAAGGTTGCAATCAACTATCAACAATCCTCAGCCAAGGACCTGACAATTCAGATAGGAGACTTCAACGACAAGGTTGGAGTGGACAACATCGGATGTGAAGACATCATGTGATGACATGGACTGTGAGAATAGAACGACAACCGTAGGAGATTTGCAAACCTATGTGCCTTCAACAAAATGATTATAGATGGCACCGTATTCTCCCACAAACGTATACACAAAACTACATGGGTTTCACCGGACCACATTACGGAGAACTAAATCGACCACATCTGCATCAATACGAAGTTTAGAAGGACCATTGAAGGTGTAAGTGCAAGGAGAGGTGCTGACATAGATTCAGATCATCATCTGGTGGTGGTTAAAACGAAGCTGAAGCTAAAGAAGCACTGGACAACTGGAGCAGCACTATTACAAAATTTAAATACAACCCTTCTTGAGATACTAACAAACTCAACGAATTCAAAATAGCTTCCAACAATAAGTTCCAAGCATTTCATGATCTATTAGAAAATGATGGAACGAATATGGAGGACAATTGGGAAGAAATTAAGGAAACGATAACTTCAACATGTCAGGAGGTTTTGGGTTGCAAGGAACAACACCATAATTAATGGATTTCTGTTGGCACTCTGGACAAGATGCAAGAATGGAGGAGCGAATATTCAGCGATTATTAACAGCCGGACAAGAACAGAGAAAGTCAAGGCACAGGTCGAATACGCAGAAGTCAACAAGCAAGTGAACAGGAGCAGTAGGTCGGATAAACGGAAATATGTTTAAGACCTTGCAATGGCGGCGGAGAAAGCTGCAGGAGAGGGAAACACGAGCCACCTATACGATACAACAAAGAAGCTAGCTGAGAAATTCAGTAATCCAGAACAACCAATCAAGAACAAGGCTGGTAAAACAATCATTGAAGTGAATGAACAACGAAACAGGTGGGTAGAGCATTTCGAAGAACTCTTGAATAGATTGGCCCCACTGAACCCATCAGTCATCGAAGCAGCAGCCACGGATCTCCCTATAAACACCAACCCACCAACATTTGAACAAATCAACATGGCTATCCGAGGGGCAAGTCAGCAGGGCCAGACAACATACTGACTGAGGCGCCGAAGACAGATATAGCAAAAGCAACTGTAAAGATACTCTACATTCTATTCAGAAATATTTGGGAGAAAGGACAAGTGCAAGCAGACTGGGAAAAAGGAAACCGCATCAAGATACCAAAGATTGATTGATTGATTGATTGATTGATTGATTGATACTATAATTTGATTGCTAAATTATGTAAGCGTGAATAAATTTTACGTCTTCATGTAGACAATACATGAAACTCTAAAACATGTACATCAAAGTTCCATATTGAGATGATGGCCAATTTTTTCAAGAAAAAATATGACTGAAAGTTTCCTCTTTATCTTATGAAACTTACTAGAATTAATCTATGAATGTGAACTTAACTCGTTTTAAATTGAATTTAACAAAATGAGTGTAACTCTTAACCAAGTAAATGGAGTTATGTTGTAAATGGATATTATTTTACAGTACCTAATTTCGGTAGTATAGTATTTGCATGTTCTCTTTTACATAAGACTAACGCCACTGATATTAGCCAGTTTTACTTTTTTATTACATTCGAGTTGTACAATGAAGAAGCAATGGCATGTGTCCCCATATTGATGACTTTGTACTGTACAGTTTAATTGAACAGAACATGAACAACTATCAATAAGAATTTATTAAATAAGTCTCTCTTAATATTTTGAACCCAATGCTATAGCTACACTAATTAGCCCATGAGAAGTTGTCATCGAATTTCTAGATAAACGAGAGATGATACAATTGATGTATGCGCATTTAACCCAATAATACTGTCGAAAATGATCGTTCTAGTCCAATAAATTCATGAAAAGAATGCAACAGATTATATATTAAGGTGCACTATTATTTTAAAAAATTTGGTTACTAGTTATAGAAAGGATCATAAGGAAATGGGTATTACATCGGGTTGCCGAGGTTTCAAGTGGGTTCAAATTTTGATATTTCCGGCCAAAGTCAGTTGTGGTTAGTGAATGAAGAGGTAGGCATACAAGTTATTTAGTACATTCGAGTGAACGTAGAACTTAAGTTCTCTCCTTTTTGTTTTAGACTGTTGCTTATTTAGCGTACTAATGAAGAAAAACACAAAACGCCGATTTAACTGGACACTTGTGGCCGATTCTCGATCATATCATGCAATGTCTTCAACTACTTCAAATACGTACTCTGCACGTACTAACATGGTTAATACAAACTGATGCCATGTCTTGATTCGGTAGTTCGTAGCTTTCTCTCAGACTATTCAAATTTCAGCTAACATCATACATTGAGACAGGAAGTTGTTGGGTATACTTAACACACATATTCCAACCATTTCAGTTAATAAAAAGTCACAACCAATTTCAATGATTTTCACTCTTCGCTTATTAAATACTCACTTAATTTTGATATTCTTAACTAAGACAATATAGTTTTACAATTTAAACTCAATCATGTGGAAACTACTTACAAAGTGAACAAGTTTCAATAGACGCTTTATTGAAAAACCAAAATATATAATAATTTGACTGAATGCTTTAAGTATTTTATGACTATTTCTCTTTTAACGTGGCAGTTATATATTCTTACAGACAAATAACAGCAACAATCATAATAACAAAAGAAATCCCATTCTACAGATGAAGCTATTTAGAAATTATTATTATCATCATTATTACATTTTTATTACCCTTTACTGATACATAAAACACGAAACAGAAAGTAGTTATAATCTGAAGTGGATGATTTTATTCTATTTTTCCAAACAATTCTATTCGGTAAACATCTCATAGAAAACTACTTTCATTATTACCGGTTGCGTAGAAAACAGGTTTTGAAGTTACATATAATGAATTGACTTTAGTTAGCCGCTTTGTGCATAAACATCAGCCGGAGCCGTGGTGCTAATGCATGACTAATGGAGCTCAACCAAATGAGGTGTGATGCAGTTACTCGCCAATAATACTGAATGACGACAAGACCATATTGTTAACTGACTGAAATGATGAACTACCGGATTTCGGTTCTGGGGTATAATCGTTAAGCACACATTGAAAAGTTTGAAAATCAGGGGGGTTTGATCCTTAGTAGAGTTAGTAAATTAACCTTAATGATAAACCCAATACTAGGAAAAAGTAGATTTCGAGTGATTCCTTGATCTCAGTTGTTTTTGAAGCAAGGTTAACATGTAATATGAAAATCTAAATTCAACAATTTCCGAAATACCCAAGCTATATTGATAAACTTTTAATTGCACTAATACGAAAAAATGTAACGGAAACATGTGCATAATATTGTGAAAAGAGTGAAATTTAAATTAAGAAAAAAAAACAAAGAATAAACGTAATACTGAATTTCATATACGGAAATATCACACTAAATTAGTAATGAGAAATTCAATACATTAGAACTTAATTACTTAATTTGTGCTGTAAATATTTCAGTATAGTTATTCATGCCATTTATCAGTTATGTATAATAATCAATCATTAAATAATTAAATAAATGATAAACGATAATCAGTAGATGCTTTCAATGATATTACATTTTCCTGAGCAAGGTAATTCCATTATGAAGCATTCATAAACGTTCTAAAATGGCCACATTAACACCTACATCAAGTATAAGTGTACTAAATCTGCACCAAAATAATTTTGAAACCTTTTGAAATCAAAGCCGTTCATCAACTAACATAATCACTTCATATTCTATTTTACGCAGACCGAAAAATACAACAGTGAAGATAAATGAAATGTTATCTACAGAATAAATTATACCAACTATGAGAAATTATACACTAGAAGAAGCAGATGTTTATTTCACTGGCACTTACATAAACATAAATAAGAATTAAAACGACGTGATGATTTGTCACTAATATCAATGGACACACATGAACATGAGTTTGGTTGAAAACATCAAAATTCTGGATCAGGAAAATTCTAATAATACAAGATTTTTGGAAGCTTGCTATTTAGATAATTCTACCATATATATATATATATATCATATGAAAGAAGTCAATCACAAAAGGCAGTCGATACGAACGAAATGATAAACGAGGACAATAAAACATGAGTAGAAAATCAGTCACCGAAAAGGTATCAGAGTGAATCAACTTCACACATGTTATTGGTTGAAAAATGCAGTAGACGAAGATAATATTGTGCAGAAAGATATCGAAAGGTATTCAATTAAATGGCCTAGTTTAGAGAGAAAAAAACACTAACAATTAATTTTACTCGTTTATTAGGCTATATGCTAAACTGCTTGAAGTGCTTGCTACCCGGCTGTTGCGATCACAGTTGACAGGTTCAGATCTGCCATCAAAAGGTTAATGCTCAGAATGACAAGTTGGTGAGGAATCCGAATCCTCAAAAATACAATTATTACAAAATCAAACAAAAGATTTCGTATTGAATTTTTGAGAGCTCGATTTCGCTAAACTTTCATTGTACTATTTAATTTAATATGAGTTGTATTCATGTAAATGTAATAATATTTAATTGCATTAATTCAGAGTGATTTTGTACTTAATTTGCAAAATAAATTATGATCTGTGATCCTTATTACTGGTGGCTTGATATCAACCTTGTATCTTACCAACACATCATCTCTCTACAAAATCATTACATTAGCTAAATGAAAAAACTTCATAATACTTCTGGATGAAATGCTATAAAGTCAGAAGCGACCAGAGAGCATATTTTATAATGATCCAGAAAGAAATGAAAAATATGGATTGTTAATTAGTAAAGGAATTTATGAAGATAAAAGAGTCATTTTCAGAAATATTTAGAGTGATATCCTTACTTTATACGTTAATTTTAAAAATATGATGAACCGCTTACTGCTGATAAAACATTATATCTACTCGAAAGAATCGATTAATTTCATCGCCAGTATATGAGTTCATTATAGTTTCAATTAAGTATTCAAGTCATATTCTTAAGTCATGCATCTGAATCCATTTTGTTATCCAAGTATTATGGAATTGTATAAAAACGAGCAATTAATGTTAAACAATTGTGATTCATAGTTGAGTTGGTAAGGTGTTACAGTATCTTAAATAATTTCTGATAGCTACTAATTTTAGGTAAATATACGACACAATATAAGTTTGTTAATTCAGTAAACTTCAATGGTAAAGGTTCAAGTCTTTGAGGTTGAGTGACCCTGAATCGAATGCCACAGAAAGTATTTCAGAAGCACAATTTAAAAGTAAGTAACTAATGAGCTAGATACTGTAGCTCAAGTGAAGCGATTTTGTGAAAATCGCTTTATCCTGTAGACGCTATTCATTTCAGTTGAGATGTCATTTAAAATTAGGAAGCATTAGACAGAACCCAATTATATAGTTTACATCTACCGACAAGGCTCAGATCAAGAGTCAGTAACTTCATAAACTGATACTGTGTTTTGCTTTGGCCACTCTTTCCATTATTTTGTCCAACTCCAATACTAGTTACCATAGCTCCTATAGAGTTCACAACCACACTAACTGATGTCACCTTTCCTAATACCCTCTGTCTAATGTCATCATTGCTTATTCGGTGATCGCAAAAAATAAGAGTGATGTTTCGAAGACATCACTGATTAAATACTAGTAACCTGAGGAGGTTGTCTTCATTTGATGGTTAAGTCTGACTTCCACACATTAAAACAGGGGGGACTGCTGAGCAGTACATTCGTCTAATTGGTAGACGAACATCTTGTCTACACTGTAGATGCTGTAAGTTGATAATAGCCAAACGACATTTTTGGATTTGTGTCGATACATAGTCAGATACCGACCCATCAGGGTTGATGAGACTACTGAGATAAATGAAGTGTTCATCGAGCTCAGTGATTTAATTGCTTATCTTTAATTTAGAAGTTGATGCAGACAAGTACTGAATTTGAACATTTTTATTTAGAGTGGGAGAAACGCACCTAGGACATGCCTGTGTTGTCGCTCGATGATATCAAAAACTTCAACTTTTATTAACATCTTCACCAAACACGACTATGTTTTCTGCGTATTCTAAGTCAATAAGGGTACTTCTTGGTTAAAGACCGATTCCCGAAAACTTGTACGAGGAAAGAGTTATTTCTATTAGTGAGTCCGTTTTGAAATCAAACAAAAAAGATGATGAGCAGTCTTGACAGACACTAATTTAGGTTACAAGTTCGGTTGACAGTCCGCCATGCACTGTGACTCGACCAACATTATTCGAGTAAAACAACTTCACGAGATTTATGTACTTCTGAAGCACTCCTTTCAGTGATAAACATTGTCATAGAATCTCTTGGACTACAAAGCCACATTCTGATTTTAAGTCAAGAAAAACCAATATTGTTAGACGTTGATATGTATGTATATGTCATAAGACCTGACGAATGGTTAATATTTAGACGATACATATGTGACGGTCTCTGGAACCAATCTGACCTTTCTCATTTGTAGTTCATGAGTTTTAATCAAGTGTCTGACAATTACTGGAGCTAGTATTTTAGACGATACATTCCAAAGATCCCACAACGGATTGAACCAAGGAGTATTGGTGAGGAGCTTCATACTACAACAAAACAGCCTTCTCATTCTCTTTGGTTTTCAATGATGCCTAACCGAGATCAGTCTGTCATAAATGTAAACAAAAAATAATAAACTTTGGTAATTTGTCAAATTCTACTTTATAACAAAATAAGGTTCATAATTCATAATGTCTTTTTAGCATGATATGTTAATAATAAACCGAATTTCTGATGACTACGTTTTTTGCTTCATTTTAACTGAATACAAATACTTACAAAATATATCAAAAGGATAACTTGAATAATGAATATGCGGCTATCTCCTACATACCATCTGTCAACTCAGTGCTTGTTTTTCGCTTTAGAACATAAGAAAAGAAAACTAAATAACTACACTGAAGTTGAACCAAGATAAATAGGAATCAACTGGAGTTAGAGAATAATAGTAGTTGGCAGTAATGTGTAAATATATTTAACTACTAAAATGTTCGTTCATTCAAAGTCCAATCGGATGAATTCTATGGGAACTACAACTTATTACTTTTCAAGTATTATTTAATTTGTATTGTAACTGGCAAGTGGAATCCAAGACGCGCGTTTCGTCCCATTCGGGACTCATCGGCTGGATGTACCTGCATCCCAATGTTGATGTTCACAGTGGGATTCGAACTCAATCCGTTTCGTGTCATACGCCACTGCGTACACCACTAGACTACTGAGTCCAGACAGTCACGTTTGTGCAACAATACAAATCAAATAATACTTGTGAATATTCGCTATATCGAGGCAATCCGCTCAGGATGCACATATAGCAACAGTGACTGACCAGCTTCAATCTATAACAAATCAATGGGAATATACAAATTCATCCTATTATTACTTTTCAGTTGTAAAAGAAATGCTCAAAGTATACTAATGGGTAAAGAAATATGATTACTAAGCTCAAGGTGAATCGATGTTGTAATGCACTATATGCTGATGCTGAAGCGGAAGCAGATAGGTCGGTCAATGATTACGACGTTCGGTTTTCAGCCACAAAGTCTAAGATTCCAACCGAATTCTGACTACTTCAAATTGAGTAACTAGGTGTTTTTACTATATACTTTTAATGTGTTGTTGAAAACCAAGTGTACGAATCTGTACTTGGAAAACGAAAAACATGTTGATAAATGACCGGAATAAAACGATAAGACTTTCTGGATTTAAACATTATTATTCGGTAACCTCCAAAAAATTATTTATATTAGTCCTATTCTAACAGAAGTTATCCACTGAATAAACAGTAAACTTAAGATTTATAAATCATGTAAACAACCAATATATTATCTGGTTACTAGTAGTCAGGCCCTCGCCAAATCTGCTAAACAAGATCAGCAAAGAGGGATGAAATTATTAAGATGAATACCAAGTTGATAAAATTAGTAATAATTGTATCAGTGATTGTAAAAACAGGTTAGTCAGAGAAGATTACCCAAGAATAAAGAAATAGATCAAAAAAAAGGTATGAAATAGATTTTAAAGCTCAGGATCAAGGGAAAACAAAAGCGAATGCAACTGTCATTGCGATTGATTCCATTTCATGCCTATCAGTGTCTTAAACGACTGGCCATGATTTTCTCACTAGCGCTAATCAAGAAGTCTCTGCCTACTAACATAACTCAGATTAACAGCCATTGACTCCTTCTAACACACTTCTATAGTTGCTAAGACTGTATATAAAGGTAGGTGGTGTCAGGACACTTACAATACATGTCCTACCAACCGAAGTCGATAAAGTTTCATCACGTCATCGACTGATGAGTCATATTTTTCTAGTACCCTACGTATGACCTTGACATTTCTCGGCCTGTTGTACTAGCATTCTTGGATAATCCATTCAGGACACTTATGACCAAGTACTAGTAACTTATATATAACCGAGATATAGTCATTAAATCAAGGTTTCACACTAATGAAGTAAGAGTGAGTGGTTCACTGAGCAAAATAATTACTCCTTGATAGACAGACGGTCAGCCGAATATTATAATCCTTATCACATTTCTACTCATGATTGTCGAAACAGCTTAATTCCGAATAATTGTTCATTTACTTAAAGTTTTGAAATGACCTTTCTGGTGAGGGAGAGAGAGGTAGGACTGATTGTGCTAGTTGAGATGTTATGAACTAACGCTGATAGGAAGCCCATATCATTAACGACTACGAGCTATTATCGTATTACACGAAAGCTAATTGGATGACAAAGTGAGTACTTGACTCAGGCCTCTAAACCGAGAAAGTAAAAGAAAAGGATACACCTTCCATGAGTCTTGGACAAATGGCATATTCCCAAATACGTTTAGTACAATTTCAATTCACTAGATTTAGAATCCAAATACCTTTGACTCAATAAATTAGTTTATGATTTCTAAATAGTTATATTCAAATGAATATTTACTAATCATGACAGATATAATTAAAATAACTTACTAATGATTCAGACAATGGCATATCACTTATAACTGGTGAATCAGTAGTAGACGTTATAGTTAAATTATTCGTAGGTATTGTAGATACATTCAGCATGTGACTTTTGTTTAAATTATTCCCAACTGAAGTAGTCATTAAATCTGATTTCATGTTAGCGGTAGACAATGATGAGGAGGACGGTGATGGCGATGATGATGACGAAACGGAGAAGGAGAGTGGAAATGAAAATTTTTTGTAGTCTCGTTTATTATTATTATTATTATTATTATTATTATTATTATTATTATTATTATTATTATTATTATTATTATTGCTATCAGCTAAAGATGAGCATTGATGTTTGTTCTGTTGACATTTTTCTCTTACTTGTGGATGTCTTCGTCGTTGATGGTGAAGATGGCGACGCTGCTGCCGACATTGTCGACGGTGTGGATGTCTTTTATTCGTCTTCGACTCGCCCTCTTTTTCCTCAATACTATCATCATTTATTTGTTCTACTTTCGTGGCTTTATTTAAATTACTCACAAAAGATAATAAGGATAGTGGACAATTTAATGGATTAGTATAAGTTGGAGGTGTGGATATTGGTATACACTGACTAGTATCATTGGCAGTCGTATGAATTGTGCTGTTCGATTTTAATGATCGTAATGTTAGAAGTAGATTTTCCAAATATTTTTCATACTTTTCTGCGAAATTGTTATGATTCTTATTGGGTTCATAATAATATGAATGATGAGGAGGTGGAAACAACTGAGAGCTTTTACAACCGTGTTGGAATCGATGGTCAACATTATCATCAACATGATTAGGGGTTGTTGTGGTTATTGATGTTGCTGTCTCGGACTTGGGTACTTCATAATTATTCTTACATATATCATGTAAGTAATTAATGAATGCATTACGGCGATTATGCTGAGACGTTTGCGGTGAGTAATTCAATGAATCCAATTTATTCATGTTTAAGCGTTTTTCAAGCACACAGGAAACATTGTTCGTTGTACTAGGAGTAATAGCAGTGGTTGTTTTTATTGTACTCGGAGTTGCAGAAGTAATGTTTATATTATTGTGAGGGTTAGATTGTTTGGTTCGCATTTTTTGCAGTATACGTAACTATCCAAAAGAAAAAAAGTGGATCGAAAATAGAAGTAGGATGAAATATATTAAAACAATTAAAATTTGGACGAGTGTTTCGTCTTGTTATGCTATATCTCAATGTCAATGTTCACAGTGAAATTGGAACCTAGTGTCTTCAAATACTAGTTTCTTTAAACTATTGAATCAAGATAGTCACTAGCTTATTCAACAGTAGTAAAACTTTCCGGAAAATCAGCCAAGCACAACGTAGAACCTGGTAAACTTGCATCGACCTAAGTTAACACACTCCATCAGCAAAGCGACATGAATGCCTGAATCGTAGTAACATCAGTAGTCACGAAAAAATCGAACATTAAAAATTTAATCCCAGAAGAACGTAATTCATAAAAAGAAAGGCATATGAAAAATTTAAGGCTCAGGATTTAAGGGAACACAAAAAATGAATGCACCTGTACTATTGCGACTGATCCTTATCCACTTCACTCAGAGTCACCAACCGTTTTTATGATAATTGTACGAATAATAACCAGGAAGTTTACTCACCAACACGGCTCAGACCAACAGTCACTTACATATATACGAATATAGACCGACAGTGAGACGGATTAACTTGTTATCATTAATATCAGTGGATATTATAAAACCACGGATATAAATCCGACAAAAAACGTAAACACACCTGACTGAAAAGAAGAAGCTTATAATGTCAGAGAATTTCTAGCAGCACGGTATTTGTTGGATCTAAACTAAATGCATAAGCGCATACCGAAGAGGTCATCTAACTACGTAGTGAGAGGTCAACAACACAAGGACAGGAAAACAAAAACAAATGGAGATAACAAAACCTATAATGACAAGCAAAGCCATCAAAACGGATTAATTTACTACTTGTGAAGTAATCGAAATGGTCTTTTTTACTTGAAGTAAACGATAATAATGTTTTATGGGACGATATTGAAAGCTTTGCGATTAAAGCATCTAACTCATAGAATTCGAAATTGCCAAGATAATCCACTGAAGCTACAAATTTTCATAATAATAATTGGACTAAAAAAAATAATACAACAAAACCTGATTTTTATTTCATTCTGATTACAAATTTTATTATACTCCTTACGTAAATAGTTTCAGTAATCGGATAATTGCAGCAACTAAGCATCATTGTTTTGACCGATAACACTCAGTATGTTTAAATACTTGATTCCAAACCTATCCATAAACTTATACCATTCTTACGTAATCAATTCAAATCATTATCTGATAGTGTAGTTTTTGCTTTTGGCGTCATTTAAATTCTTAACTGAATAATATGTGATTCAGCAAGTATAATTAAACTAGTAAACACATTTGGGATAAATGTGAGGCAATTTGTTGAATGTTGCATGTTTGTCTGTTAATATGTACATAACTAAGCACATGTATTTGAAGAACAGAAAAGATAACTTTTGTTCTTATGTCCGAACACATTTTGAAGAAATCGAAACCAAGAAGTCAATATCAATTGAATAGTGTTATTACTCATCATTTACCTAACAGTGGATATAACTCAAGAATTTTTCAAAATAATACATGTCTCTACTACTGAAGCTAGTGAAAATCCACAATCTTATCAATTGGTATTTCCATCTTCCCTAATGTCTTACATGTGACAAGAACACTGCTTATTTAGTAGTCCCAACAGACACAAGCATTGTTTCATTCGATAATTTCGACGATCAGAACAGGCCATGACGCCGAATATGTAAATCTCTTGTCGTTCCAGCCTTGAAGCGCACAAAGATGATTGACTGAATACGTCACAGATTGATGTTAGCAGGGTACCATTGAAAACCAGGGAGCACCAGATAGCTGTTTCGTTCTAGTGCGGGACTCTTCAGCAGTGCGCATCCCAGCGGTGCAGGGGGTTAGGTGCTCGTCAACCCAAAGTCATTGGGGTGGAATCTAGGATGGATATTGCTGAGGAATTCCATACTAAGATGAAACAGCTATCCAGTGCTTCCTGGTTTTCAATGGTACCCTGCCAACATCAATCTGTGACGTATTCAACCAATTAAAAATACTAATTTCCACAAAAAGCCATCTCAAATCAATTGAGAAATCGTTGTGTTTTGTTATTTGAATCGATATCAAAATAAGTCATAAATGAGGCACGCTGAAATTAAATCAGTCTAATATATATAAGAATTAGTATTATGAACTGTCGTCGATCTTGCATCTAAACATAATCGTAAGTTCTGTAGTAAAGTTGGAATTTGGCTAGCACTGAGATCAGGTAAACACGTTTTGTCTCAATGTAAACATTAACATTTTTAATTTCATAGGTGTATCCAACTGACAAGTCTTAAACAATATGCATATAACTGGATTTCACTAGTAAACGCAGATGGAAAATTTGCAACCATATACAATTGAAAATATTCATAGATATAAGAGATTTCTAATAGACTAAGAACCATAATTAGAAATCGTGCTGATAAATCGATATATAAATACTTTAGCCTCATAGAATTATTTCTTTCAAAAAACGTCTACTTTCCTCCTACTCACACTTCTTATATATCAATTTAAGAAAAACTATCTGTTTCTCTTACGTAATACTTTATAGAATATAAAACAAAACAAAATGAATTCTTTAGACTAGACGAATAAAAAGATAGACGTATAAAACTAAAGAAGGAAATGAATTAAAAGATTACCTTATTTTTAGTCCGTCTAATATCAAATGCAAGCCGATGGCATAAATCATATAATTTACGTCCTGATGGACTTAACTTATATAAATCAGGAAATATTTGTGATTCTGATTGAGTTAAAAGTAATTTAAATATTGGCGAGAAGAATAATGATGATTTCGATGATGGTGATGTGGAGGAAGGTTTTTCATTCAATATTAAGTTATTATTATTATTATTGTTATTATTATTATTATTATTATTATTATTATTATTATTATTATTATTATTATTATTACTGTTATTATCAACGGTATGAAATAATGGATTATCCTTTGGTAAATTCTCTACAGAAGTATACATATCTAGCGGTTCGGCGAATTTCTCAATTAAATTATTTACAATCATTTCAGCTTGTTCAATCTTAATTTCAGCATAGACAAATTTGATAGCATCAATTAAACTTTCTATATTATTATTGTTGTTATTGTTATTAATAGTAGAAATATTAGTTGAACAATCGGTGATGTAAGAAATATTTGGAAAATTGTCATTCATCGGCATTTCTTTATTACAATACGATGAATATAACTGGTCTTCTGTTTGTACTCCAGTATTAACAAACAATGTTTTTCTTTTATTCAATACGGAAAGTGGACAAGTATCATCATTATTGGTGCTATTATCAGTAGTAGTTAAATTTAATGTATGAGACAGTTCATTGGATATGCATGAATCACTTGGTGTTACTACATTTTTTAATTCCAAGTGACTGAACGCCATTGAAACAGCATCATTATGAAGAATATCACTTTTTAAATTCATCATTTCGCATTGAAGAGTTTCTGGATCTAAATTAAGACAATGAAATGAATGTGATGAATTCAAATGAGAATGATATGTTTTGTTAGACCAATCAATTGATGGCTTAATTTCAGCTTCTGAAATGCATTGCAATCCCATTGAGAGAGAAGCTTTAGTAAAAGAATCTACAATATAGAGAAAAAGATGTAATAAGTGAGTTTACGAAACATTATTACCATTATTGTACGCTTGTATTTACCAGATACAGATTCGTGTACTTGACTTAGAGTTAATGGCGCTACCTAGATCCAAGCTAGGATGTCCGCTGGTCGATATCAGCTCATGATTTATAGAAATGTTATGTTCAAACTAGACAAAACGCAGTCTCCACATATGTATTAAAATCAGTAATAATAATGCTTTAAAAATTAGATCACTGTCATAATGAACCTAAAATTTGTTATGAAATCTCATCAGATAGATTTCCCATATCACATCAGCTTGATGCTGATGGACTGCGAGAAAAGAACAAAGATGATAATGGATTCGTAAATCTGTGTGCCATCAACAAAATGATCATAAGCGGTACCATATTCCCCCCAGCCACACACGCATACACACAGCTACGAGGGTTTCGCCGGGCCAAACTGCTAAGAACCAAATCGACCGAATCTGCATCGAGAAGTTCAGATGTGAGAGCAAAGAGAGGAGCTGATATAGCTTCAAATCATCACCTGGTGGTGATCAAACTGAAACTGAAGTTAAAGAAGCATTGGACGACTGGAATAACAATATTAAAAAAGTGTAATACTATTCTTCTTCGGGAAACCGACAAACTCAACGGATTCAAGACAGCTCTCAGTAATAAGTTCCAAGCCTCAAAAGATCTTCTAGAGGAAGAGGAAACTACCAAGGAGAACAACTGGAAGGGGATTGAAGAAACAGACACCACAAGGAATAGATCTCTGTTGATACTGTGAATAAGATCCAAGAAACGTGAGACGAGAAGATAATCAATAACAGCCGAACAAGAGTAGAGAGAGCCGAGAAACAGGTCGAATATACAGAAGCCAACAAGCATTAGAAAGGATAAACATAAATATGTGGAAGACCTAGCAATGATAGCGGAAAAAGCTGCAAGTGAGGGAGACCTGACACAATGAAGCTAGCTGAAAAATATAGCAAACAGGAACAACCGCTAAGGAACAAGGATGGTAAACCAATCACTGACACCTAAGAACAGTGAAACAGGTGGGTAGAGCACTATGACGAACTCCTGAATAGACCAGCCATACTAAATCCATCAGTCATCGAAGTAACATCTACAGACCTTCCTGTAAAGGAACAGTAAAACTGACTAAAAATCCTGGATATAATTGAATATATATTTAACAATGAAAATCTTTCAGATAACCTCAGACTTTTTGGGAAGTTTACCATTATTGAACTATTTATCTTATGAATTCATTGGTATATTTAAATGCATTCTGTAATTCATTTAAGTAGTAATTCAATAAAGTTACTTCTGAATCATTTCAAAAGAATACAAATAACTATACAATATTTAAAAAAAATAAAGCAGATGCCTATGTTTATTTATTGGTTTACAAAAGTTACTATTTACATATGTACCAAATAAACAACTAGTTAGTGAAACTAAGCTTTGCTGGAGAAATTTACCGACTTCGTATGATCTTGAGAGCTTACTTACAAATAAAAGTATATGCGACATTAAATGAATATTTTTTTTACGGAAAATTCAAAGATATTACAACGCTTGTAGACTAGTTACGTGTTCAATGAAGTTACATAGTGAGATAAGACTTATTCTGTTACTGCCTACATATGTAGATTAGCCACATTAATCCTAATCTCGAACGCCAACACTGAATCTGTAATTTAAATATACGCTTATTTCCAGAAAAATCTTACATCATTTTATTTCAAATTTCTACAGTGAAGTACAATGTACTGAGTTTTATTTTATTTCCCTAACCGATGCAAAAAGATAGGTGCTTATTTCTAAATTCATGTATGTCGCAACATAAGTTTTCTATTCTGTTTAGTTTCTATTACTTTTTCCATTAGAAACCAACCATTCTGACGAAGTCATTTAAAGGAATGACCACGTTGTTGCTTTGTGGCTGGAGCAAAATTGCAATGGCCACCAGTTTCACCGATAAAACCTCAAAATAGAACAAGGAAATAAATTATATATAGTACCGTATGGTATAGTATAGTATACTATTGTATATCAATGTGGATACTGTAAGGTAGTTTAATTTAAGTCATAATGATATAACTTACTGAAAAGATCACAAATTCTAGGTGTACTACACAATATGAGTAATGGAAACAATATTCACAGTAAGAATAAGACCATAATGAATAGCACAGATATCATATATTATAAAGTCAGCATCGACTACGTAGATATGTACGTGTAAACTCCTCTTAGACATGGTCACAGTGGATCAATAAAATTTTATACATGTCTGTCCATCTATACTTTTTCAGTGAATGAAAACATGAAGTAGAGTGTAGGCTTTTAAAACATATAGACACTCAAGCATACATACATATACACACATACATCTATGTACAAATAAAAAAGAGAGAGAGAAACATACCTATGTTGTTTATCGTGTATATTAACACATATATGTACGTGTACATAAAATGTACCTACACGCATACAAAATTGCCAATATGCAAAAAACGTAGCTTAATGAAACGACTAGATAACCGCGTTCTATTATTATTATTATTATTATTATTGTTGTTATTATTATTATTATTATTATTATTATTATTATTATTGAGCAATTTTCACCACAGAATGATTTTTTAAAAATATGATACAGAAACAAGTACTATATATATACTATACTATACTATACTATACTATACTATACTATACTATACTATACTATACTATACTATACTATACTATACTATACTATACTATACTATATATATTGACAATACGATTTAGTAGGTAATAAGTAAATGACAAATTTTAATATCACAATCATTTAATATAATAGGATTAGAAAAAGTGCTTCGTTTAGTATTCTCTTGTGTGCATTAAAGGAATCAAATCGTGATTAGAAACTGACTGTAGAAAAGTGAATTATTCTTCATTGACTAGCTTTGAGATGATGAACGTCCAAGTGAGAATCTGTTGAGAGTGAGATAGTTAATTATTTTACCTATGGTAATATATTATAATGAAAATTCAGATGGAATTTGAGTTAATATGGATTTATTTGTGTTGTAGGCCAATTTAAAGACAAAAATACTTTATATATCAGTCCAGTCTAAATTGACCTATAGCTGCAAAATACGGGCTATGAGATCATTGAGTCACAAGAGTTGGGGTTAATCAAAGAGTACTGAGGAAGGATGGTATATAGTTTGTGGCATATCATCTATGACAATAAACAAGCTAATACCATTGGAGTAAGTTTACAAGAATAGATCCGTGGTGTGATCGTGGGTAGGCTCTGTTTCTGAAGAGTTATGTACAAAGATAAAAGAACTTTCAATATTACATAGTTTTCAGTGATACTTAAAAGAAAATAATCGGTAACAAAAACAAATAAAGAGTATGGTAATTGTCATTATTCAATTATGACAGAGAAGCAAAAAGGATGACTTAAAAAAAAAAACATAACAATGGTTGATCAGTATTTTGACATATAAAAATATCAGATTATAACAGATACAGAACAAAATAAAGGATGCTTGAATTCGAACAAGCTAAAGTAACGGATTGCAGACATTCGTAAAACTTAAATGTGAATGCTAATTTCCTATGAATAAATATCTCATCATCACTCTGTTTCTCCTCTAGTTGCTCATACAGATACGAGTTCAAATAGATAAATCAGTTTGTTTGAGTTCGATAACAATAGCATCAAGCTTTATTACAATGAATATTTACAAAATAATAAATCAAAGACTAAAAATTTTGTACACTCCGTTTCGCTTATTAGCTACAAAAGAGTAAAAAAAAATTTTCGTGTAGAATAAAATTCGTTCACTTTGTTTCATTTGGTTCTTGGAAGTCCGTGAGCTTATCATGATCAGTGACTGGAGTAGTTAGGTGATATGGCTTAAAATCGGTAGGAATGATATAGATACATTAATTCTTTGTCTTTCATTAGATCTCGAGTTTCGAATTTATTGTTTGCACTATTATTTCACGAATTCATTAGTTCATTTCTAATCATAAACCTCCACTTCATTTGTTACTTTTGCATTCATCTCGCTGTGCTGATATGCTGAGTCAACTTAGATAGATGCCACATGTTTTCGGGTTTCGTGTGGATTTGAACTGACTGACTATATATGAGTTCAGACTAAATAAAAGCTCAGTTTCGAGATTTTTGCTCAAAATTGTGAAATTCAATGGAATTTTCGTCAATGAAAAGACCTCTTGGATTGTCAAAATGCTTTAAAAATGTAATATGGCCAATTCGAATTAAATTTTGTTATGATTATTACAGATTTAAATGAAGTCACTTAAAAGAGAGGTAGGGATTTATATCACAACTATTTAAAACACTGATTCATTAGTCTAATTTATAAAAGTTTATTCAGCGTTTTGTCGTTGAATTTCAATATTTTCAGTGAGAGTGACTTATACGCCGGAAGTTAAAATTCCTGCACATACATTTTAGTCAGTCACAAAACAGCTAGTCTAAATCAGATAAATCAAGTAAAAAACGACTGCGTTTATAGATTTTGCATCCTCGATGACATGAGATTCATTATATTATGCATCCTCCCCCCCACCCCACAACATGCAAATCGATAGAAGCAGAGAGATTTATGGGCAAATGAGTTGCAGAATTAAAGTTGGGAATAACAGAAAACTATTCTTTATCCTAACCACAAACTCGAATTCCTACTATTCATCTCGTTAGACTAAACGTCTTATTGAAGGAGGCATAGTAGTGTCTTATTTTAATAATCATGCAAAAATTTCTCCCTTACCCTAACATCAAATACTGGTGTTAACCATAATTCCAAAATCTGATTCCTAACATACATATTAATCTTCACTGCAGATCCTGTTCCTAACTCTAGACCAAAAACCCTAGTCATATTCGTAACAGAAAATACTAATCTAGGTTGTGATGCTATCTGGTACTGACATTTTAATTTCGTGCAATATTCATATCTTAGTTCTTATCGCCCTAGTTGCGTAAAGTAAGTACGCGTTCGTTAGCGCTATAAGTGGAAAATAAGTACATTGATAATAAGTGATTTACTCAATAATTCGATCAGCGATACAGACACTTATTGAAATAAATACAAAGTTGGTATACGAAAAACACCGCTCAGGTTATCCGCAGTTATACAATGGTCACTGTTATATCCACCATTTTCGGCTAACTTCCCGATCATTTAGTGTAGTGGGTGATACATATTGGGGAGCGATTTTCATAAAGCGCTTATGAATAATTTTTTACCGGAATGTTGGGATGCCCTAGTCTGACAAGTTGATTACAAGCAATTGTGGATAGATGTAACAGGTTGAAATAAAATTTTCAATAAAAATTATACTCCAATGATCCATTCACCCACTAAAATGTAAGGAATAATTATCCGAATCACCCAACAAAATACACTTATTAAGCATTGAAAACACTACGAATAGCCCCAACAATCGAAAATATGATGCGAAGTTTTAAAAAGGGTGGTATTATGTATTTTGTTAATAATAAAAAGATCCCCCAAAACGTTAGATGCATAAATACAATGATTTCCATTTATAATACACATAAATTGTCTAACGATAATCAACACTCAACAACCACTTCATCATATGAATAGGTTATAAGTATTTAATCCTCAGCGACTTCCAGATATTGCGTCGAATATCCTTGAATGCCTAAGTAATTTATTCCTAGGTTGGGAATAGAGCAGTAGCCAAAGATGGCAAATCATTTGGAGAGACTGTGAATCTAAATCGACTAGAGTGGATGAGGAATTTATTGCACACGTTTGACCATTGTCTACCAGAACACAATGTTAGCTGGTGTAAGAGTAGGATGAAAGAAAGTTAGGCGCTGCCAAACCAAAAATAAGGTATTAACCCATGAACCCACTGGTTAAAATTCTGAGCCATATGATAGGTGCAGAACTACCTGGATGAGTTCAGTGCGACAATCGAGACCAGTGGTATAACTCTAAGTCAATCACAGTAATAAACTTGTATTTATTCTTCATCTTCTTCTAGATGATGAGTTCCATTATTCTTCCATACATGTATATTTATTCCCTAATGTTAAATTATATTCTGATATACATCTTCCAATTCAACCTCATTTACTAATATGATATGGCTACCTAAGCTGATGTACGTGTGTGCTATGCTCTACGTTGATTATTCCTGACTGTGACCGTTTCATTATAATGTATTATTCATTATTACCCTCTAAGGTTATCTTCAGACAAAGGCTACAAATTTCTTCATAGTTAATGACTATACGAATTTTCAAAACAATGTCAGGATGCTTTGTTCAGTATTTCATGTTTAGTGAAATATGGAATTCACCAAGGTCTTCATTTTATTATATACTAGTCAAAAAGTACATATGAATAAAGCAAGAAATATATATATATATATATATATATATATATATATATATATATGCGAGAAACCGGATGAGAATTTTTTGAAAAAAATACCCATCAAATTGGTTAAGAACTTGTATCATTCAGAGCACAGATTTTTGATCAGGTTAATTCTTACAACTTTTTGGTTGTAAAACAGATGTGTGCTAGATACATAATTATATTCATTTTATACTTTTCTTTGCATACGTGTATTCTAGTGTAGCTGGGCTTCATTCTACCAGAAGACATGAAAACAGAAGGATGTGAATGAGTGATGGCTTATATTCGTTAGAATAATAATTACCAGTTGTTTGCAGCATTTTAAATGTATGTCCATAACTACATTCATAATAACGCCAAATATTCTACATACTCAGCTAAGAGTTTTCAGTACTCTACGCAACAATGTGTAGACTGCTCTCAAATGTCCGAGGAAACATAATTGCAAAGAGTACAAAATAATAAGTAACATACAAGTATTCACAAACTCTAACGTTGAAAATAACTGTCCAGTCTCTTATCAGAATAAACTAAACAGAAAATTTTCTGACAAAACATGTGACAACTAAGGTAGATCAGAAGTAAAAATTACACTGAGATAAGCAATATTTGACAAAATCTTCATAACAAAACTGATATATTTTTGAAGAGCGTGGATGCTTAAGGTATTGTTATGGTTCAGAATATGGATGTACCTAATAGATCTAGAGTGGCTCAAATTATATTCTGATGCCTGTGACATGAGACAGTTACGACGAGCAGTTGTCACTGACACTGAACATGAGATTAGACACTATAGATCTGATTAGTTCTATAACCACAAGAAGCTCTACAAGACGAAACTTGTATGATGAATTTTATTGTGGAGAGTGAGATGTAGCAAACATAATCTATATGAATGCATTCATTTATATATCAATTAAGATACAGTGACTATTAGTTAAGTGAAATCACCAACTAAATATGACTGGTGTATGAAACAACATGGATGATTATTTTACTAATTGAGTGTAAAGTTATAAATGAATAAATTAATACAATTAAGTGTTATACAAATTTACTCTGGAATATCATTTACATTGAACTAAATTAATGTAACGAAAAACTAACAAATCGAGCTTGAAAAATCAATACACGACTTTCATTTAATTTTATGAATTACATTTTTGGAGATTTCAAACAACAACAACAACTTCCAGTCGTACAAATGTCATACGATATGGGAGAGTATTCAAGCTCTTTACTTGTCTTGGACAGTTTGACACTAAAAAGGTTTAAGTGTAAGATTTTCCAAAGATGATCATCTTGTAGTGACCAAATTAATAGAATTGAATAGCCTACTTCTTGGAAATTACGGTAAGTTGTTTCTTTTGAGTTGGTAAACAGGATTTGCAGCTAAGGTGGATAGTTTTGGTTACACTTTGTTCTCAGAGCTGAATAAGTATAGAGCATGGATCGTCATTCCAGACGACTTTATCGGCCTAAGCTTCTGAATGAAGTGAGCTATGAGATTTTCTCTAAATGTGACTAACAGCTTGTTCTATCAGTTTCTATTTTGACTGGTTATTGTTGACACTTGTTCTATCACTTTTCGTGCACTTATTCTGGTTCTTTCCATCATGACCTTATTCATAACATTAATGTTGTTATTAGTTTTCTAACTGATTGATAAATCTCATCTGTTTTAATTTGTTTATTGATTGGCGATTGATTTGAATGCCACGCTTCTAAAAAATTCTCTGGCTTTCATGTGTTGATTCTTATGAAAGCGAAATAACTTGATCGGGACAAAAACAGTTCAAATAAAATCATTAGAAACTATGATGCTTATGGTGAAGAATAGTTAACAAATTGACAAATCATCAAACTCTTTAATATAACAACCTATGAAATAAATTTTGAGAGTATTAATGAAATATTGGTAGAAATAACAATAAAATATATTTGTGATAATCTAATGAGTAGATAATTTATTCAGAATTGACGGTGTCCACTGCTGAGGAGCCTCATACTAAAACGAAACAGTTTTCGAGTGCATTCTAGTTTTCAGTAGTACCAAAGCGACATCAATTTGTGACGAAAACAGACAACTAAATCTAATTTCTGACATTTATATTCATAGAGCAATAAAAGAACAAATCAAGTCAATACAAGTTTAGATAGAGGGAAGCAACTTATTCAACTATTTAAATATAAATGATAAAAATGTAACATATCTCAAGTACAAGTTAGTATACACGGCTTTCAATTCCAATCTAAATGTCAAGGCTAGTGATACTATACGGCTGTAGAGAAACTGGATTTGGCAAGGGGTTTGAAGATACAACCAAAAGTCGAAAGGTTTCACCAATTAGCTTTTTCTATCAATTTGCAATTAATTTAAATGTTTGCATCAGTAGTATAAACTCATCGAATTCATTAATCACACGAAATATGTTTACAATGTTAATTCTATTCTCTATCAGGTAAAGATACATAGTTTAACCATTTTACTGATGGTCATACAACTAAATAAATTCACTTATTAACAGATATAAATACTCCTCTATTCATACGCATAAATTCGTAAAATGACAAATCGTATCGGAAATTTATATTCTGTCACAGTTCACTTTCAGTTATCATTATTAACCCAATCATCATTACGAAAAAAAATAACATGAATATGCGCTTACGTAAACTACCGGCCATCTTGGTATGTGATGGTGACAAGGTTTGCATCTCTGAATGTGATTGAAATGGATTGATGATTGATAATTTAATTTCCTAACCAGGGTATTTGGCCGGTCATTTGCTCTGATGATATTCACGCGACTTTCAGGTTACCAGATCTGTCAAAGGCGATAGGACAGTAAATGAAACTAATGTTGTGTGCTAGGTTCAAAAAGGGTTGTATGTTATATATACATGCACTCCGCCTTCTTTTTTCATCCCTTCACGTGGTGGTTGGGTTTACCTGTAGTGATGAACCAATTGAGTTATACTGGCTGGGATAATCGATCCTTAAGAACCTACCATTCTAGGCAGGTCGTTTAAAAAGCGATAAGACTAAAAACAGTAAACCAAAGGTTCGACGGAAGAGTCGTACTGATCTCAGTTTTCATAGACAACAGGTTCATCTTGACGAAGTTTGGAACAATTTTCAAGAAGCAGTAAAGGCAGTAACGATATCTGCTTGAAACCTAAGTACAAAGAATAGGTAAGACAACTGAATCTATGAAACGTCTACTGAAATAATGCAGGCTAGAAAACTCATCCCACCAGGCTCACAGAATGATGGAAAGGGATGATAACTAAGACGCGAGATAACAGAAGGTTTACGCAAAGATAATGAGCAAAGTGATGGAAACGCCTGTGACGACAAGTAATACCAAATAACAGTTTAGCTTCATTAAGGAAACTGGTATTAAAGGGTCGGTCGCTAGTGAGACTATTTCTCAAAAGGACGATTCAATGATCTACTCACCGCCGAACACTTTCATAAATAGTTCAACTGGTCTCACACAACCCTTTAGTTACCGACTATCTCCATACTACATGAGTGAAGAACTGACAAATATTCCCCCCCCCCAACTCTAATTGAATTTGGAAAGGCTAGAAAGGATTTGAAGCGTCAGAAAGCAGAAAGACCTGAGACGTTGACACAAAATATCTTTAAGGACGGTAGTTTAGTTTTAGTGAACAGGTTGACTGATATTTTAGTTAAATTCTGGGAACCGGACGTAATTCCATCCAGCTTATCCCGATCTCTGATCGTCGAAGTTTATAAGAAACGACAGAAATCGCCTTGTGATAACCAGATACAAATCAGCTTTATTAACATGTTGTATATGATACTAGCTCCTGTAATCATCTTACGCTAGGAGACAACAACCTTAAATATCCAGTTTGATTTTAGACTCGGACGAGGGTGTATTGACTAAATATCTAATCTGCGTCAGATTCTAGAACAAAAGCATACCTACCATTGTTCGAAAACAGTCTTATTCCTTAACTTGCAAGTAGCCTTAGACTTCGTAAATAAAGTAGTTCAGTGGCAGCGTTTGTCATTAAAAAGTGTATCTAAGTAATACATGAATCTTATGAAAGATCTTTACTTGAACACAAGTAGAGTTAGAGCCATAGTGAACTATCATCAGAATCGCTAACTTCTAATGCTGTTCGTTAGGCATGCTTCTTATTCTTCTGTTTATTTCATTTTGTCATGTTATCCCAGGAGTCACACTTTCTTAAATAAAACATCATAGGAATTGACATTCTATCAAGAGGCCTGATTATCGATTTAGAATATGCAAACGACATAATCCTATTCGATGAAAATGCTGATTACATACAAAGTCACCTAAACATCTCAAGTAAGAGTCCAAGCATATTTAGGGTGCGTTTTCCTTCTTCCGAATGTAAAATGCTACATCAAGATTGGTATGTGTCACTACCTAGATTAGTCTTAAGAAATGAAGAAGTTGAATGCGTCAATCACTTCACTTATCTCGGCAGTTTGATTAGCCGTAGGTCTTGATCATAGAAATATTCTAAGCATCGCCTGTATATCAAGGGATGACCGAGTAGGCAATAGTAAAATTAGACAGTGTACTAAGAAAAAAATCAGCAGATGAGGTTATGAACCTGTTGTATTGTCCTACCCGCTTAGTATTCTACGATTCGACAACGACAGCGACTGGATCCCAAATCAGAACAAGAGTAGAACAGGTAGCAAGATGTATTGAGAAAATAACGGCAGGAGGCAAAAGGCCAAGTCAAGCAAAATTATTTACACTAGGGTTTCTATAAACAATGGTATCGAGTATTCTAGAATCTTCCCGATTGGTCGTTGGCTCTAGTTGGCTAAGAATGTACCAATCACAGGACAGCTTCGTGAGCATGTTTTGAGCGTGCTTTAATCAGGCTCATTTCGTGCTAACAGAACTTCCATCGACTGAGGTAGTTGGGATATATATTACCTATATTCAACCACTGCATACCTCACGACATACAACAGTAGCAGCCGTACGAGTAGGTATGGAAAGCACCTACTGTCAGCCAAACGAAAACATGATGGCAGTTCATGAAGTTTTTGATCATTGGTTTAAGCCATGTTGGCAGATGCAGATTACCTGGGAGGGACCTACATGATAATCACGATCAATCGCTGAGTAATATGCCTCACAATCGGCCATAGTGACGCTAGTGTATTCATTTTTTATTTTCCTCTAGATCTTAGACTCAGTTATTCTTTCATGCACATCTCCCCCTTACTTATCCCTGTTCCATACTATTGTCGTGTTATTCTCGAAAATTTGGTCTCGTTCTGCTGATGTGGTATGCCACCTTGGACCAATTCGCGCTTGTGCAAGGTTCTACATTGTCCATGATTGACTGACTGATGGAAAACCACAGAAGTTTGTGTTATTATAATTAATGTAATTCCAACCACTGGACTAAGTTCATCAGCAGAAGCATCAAGATAACTATTGTAGTAAACTGGATAACGTCGTTTTACTAGTTTTAGACTCTTCTCTGTTGCGCACACATTTTGTTAAATAGTCACGCACGACGTAGAATCAAGTACATTTGAAAGTCGGTTTAAGTCACCACGACTGTTTTCATTCTGTCTGCAAAACGTTTAGAAGTAGTCGAAAATTTAGTTCATTCGGTAGTTATGAGTTCTGGCAGTGGCCTGGTAGATAAGATCAATTTACGCATAATGGAGGCCGATAAGAAGTATGCCCATTGTGATGAGTCTGTCTGTGAAGGGTTGGGTTTACAATGCTTCTGTGAGAGTGGTTCTCCACTATGATTGTAAAACCTGGTCTCTGCGAGCTGAGAATGTTCAACTACTCCTTATATCCGACTATCGTATCCTCTGAAGAATTGCTGACACATAGTGATAACACCTTGTTAGTAATACTAACGTTTGGCAGTGTGTTCGGATGCAATGGATATAATTTATTCGGTATCACCCCCCTCCCCCATGAAACACTAGTCTCAGTGGCTTAGATATGTTCGATGAATATCATCCTAGTACCTTCTATGTCGTACATTTTTTTATCGATACAGCGATTAGATGTAAGAAGTATAGAGGCGGTCAGTTTATGATATAAGACTCTGGTATGAACGAAAGTTATGTGGTAGAGACCTATGTTAATTCACCACAGCTACTTGGCTGGGATCATAAAGATGATTCATCTCAATGGATTGAGACTTCATCAATTATAGTACAGAATGCAAGCTAGCGGCGATCCTGTTGCAATTTAGTACCAAACTCTTCATAAAATTAAGATGACATCCTTCAAATTAAAGAAGTCCTGATAGTATTTTCCTCTGAGCTACATCTCCGTTCATGTAATTTTCTTATTCACGTGTTAAATTGTACCTTTTGATTGTGAATTTTCTTCCTTTTACATTTTTTTATAGTATAATGTTTCTAATTGCCTGGTGTGGAGAATTCCGAATTTGAATTTGGTATCATGAGTTGTTATGAGTTAGACAACCGTTGAAAACCAGGAAGCAACTAGTGAATAGATCTAAGCCACTACTGCTGGTTCTGGGTTATATCACCAAAGCTTTTCCTACCACTGGTCATGATAATTTTATTTTATCTACTAAATTTCTTATCATCCTATGCTAATATATTACATTACGTGACTAGATATATTAAAACACAATTAAAAACAAACGTTGTTACAGGGAATCACGCCATGTAGAAATACTATTTATCATTGAATTCAAGGTGAATATAAACAACTTAAATTTCTATGCTGGGAGTTTTTTTCTATAGAATTAAACATTAAATACGGTACATTATTGTAGTGATTTCTTTATTCATCGATTACACTAAGGTTGTTTTGGTGGAGGGCAGGATAAGTTGATAATTAGGCAGGGGTTTATATTACGGACACCTGATAAAACAAAACAACTATTCTACAATATTTAATGATGAATTCAGACAAATGGTCTCTAAAACACCTTGTAGTTTAGACAAACAAATAACTAGTTAGGAATAGAGAATGAGATATTTAACAAAGTTCAAAATCTGTGTCACATGGCAAAAATAAACACGAACAAAACTGACTATATGATATGAAAACTAACAAAACTCAACACACAAAATACATTACGTAAACAAAATAACAAAATTGAAAATGGAGCGTGAGAGGAAGAAACAACTCAAAAACATTGCGAACAACACTTAAGATGCAAAGAAAAATGTTTGATGCAACTAAACACTAATAGCTTTAAGTACTTTGAAGTTATATGAGCAATACACAAATTAAGGTCGACAGTAACAGTTCCTCGTACTAATCAAGGTGACCTTCAGTGCTGATAAAGGTATGAGATCGATTTTCATTCCCTGATTGACTACACCATAGAAGGATATCTTTTCTTGAGGTACCTGAAGATGAAACTGGCATCAGAGTTATCGTGCCGTGGACTGCAGAGACCAAAGGTCAACTGATGGACACGCCTACATAAAATAAAAACCAATCTATACGATCGGTTCACTCTGAGTTTACACATGAAGTTTATTTTTATATTTAAGCAACACCACAATTAGCTGTGTTTATCAATTTCTTTTCTCTTTGCATAGCTTTATTTAATTCAGTTGTATAGAGTGATATATTTTCCTTCTGAAATAATAGATATACGGGCAACTTAATTTTACCATGGCATACTGATTCTAAGCATACGAAACAGAAACTACCTTCAAACAGGATGGTAATGAACAGATAATGAACATTGCGTAAAATACTACTTATATATATATATATCTATTCATGCTTAAAGTATTTGGCAAAAAACTGAATAACCAAAGCCGAATATTTTAATTGATAATTACAAATCTATCTTTTCCAAAAACACAATAAAAAAATAATCAACGTAAGACCCACTCTTAATACAGAGCCAAAAACCGTGAAATAATTATTTTTCATAATCCATGACTATGTAGATTGCAAGATAGAAAAAGATAACGCTTTTAAAGAGAACAGCTAAATAAATAATAGTGGGCAATCGTTAGAAGTAAGAGGTTTGTACACCCCATTAAAATCACGAAGGCTTAATTATTTATATGTAGTAATAGTTATATGAAGATGACCTTTAATCTGTAACTGACATACATCATCGTTCTCTGTCGGCTGAGACTTCCTTGAAAACCAGAAATCATTGGACGGTTACTTCATCTTAATATGATATTGTTCACTAGAGCATACCTAGAATTCATTATGTAAATTTGTGCTTTATACACACATGTATTATGAGTATCAGTAGTAAGAGTAAGTTTACAGGTTTTAGTAATCACTGGCCGGCGTTATTTGTCATGACCCAGATATCAGTTCGGGCAATACTAAAATTCAGAAAGCACTGAAAAATTGTTTTGTCTTAGTATGAGACTCCTCACTCGTAATACCCATAAGATAAAAAAGAAACCGAATGATTATTTTATGAACATGAAGAATATTTGCTTCAAATGCATCATTTACACTGCACTCCCATTTTTGTCCTGCAATTTACAAGAGTTTTGGGTGAATGGGTTATTTGTTCAGAAGAGCTACAGTTGAAAGTTCTTAATCCATTATTGAAACAAGTTTCTGTGCCCAGTATCACATATATGACAAACTATGGCGTTTTAGCGGAGTGAATCCCAATTCATTCACTTGATCTAGAGACAGTTAAACACATTTAAGAGTAAAAATAGTGGTCTAATTGATGCCTTTGATTTGGATATATTCAGATAACGATCTTAACGGGTCAATGACAAGCTACCTTTTAGGTGACTGAACGATATGACAAGGACAGGATACTTTCATCTATTCGTTAGTCATCCTAATACAGTCAAATGCAATTTACCTAAGTGGTTTAGTTGAATCTAGTTATTCAAGCTCATTATGTTTGGATGTACGCTTTCGTCTAACTTCGTAGTATGTATTTCTCGGCGACCTAGTGTATCAGGCTTATCAATGTAATATGTAAAATTTATTGTAAAGATCATTATTGTTATTGTTGCTATCATTATTAGTAATAAAAATAATAATCCCGAAATGACTAAAAAGAACATTTAGATTTCTTTCATAAAAGGATTTGATCTTTTCTTAACAACAAATAAATGAAATGCATAAATGTTTGGCTTGACTCAAATATCACGTCACTGCTGTTATCACTACTATGATTAAGAAAAAGTACAAATTCTAACCTCTTGTTCGCTTATCGCCCTTTCTTTGATTAACATGTACTATTTTATTATTCATGTCTAGATGTCTTGTAAGCAATAAATAACCATACCGTTACTTTCTGTTCCTTGTTGAGTAATGCTGAAATATCCTTGAGCCACTGATTATTCAATAACTGTAAAAATATCATCCTTAAAAAATTTACCTCTTTATCAGTAGCATTCGCCCATATAGTCTGCAAAATAGATCTTGAAAAAAACAATACGTCTAATTGAAAATTACCCCAAATTGAAGATACCTCCTGGTTTAGATTAGACCGAAGCTAGAGAAAAACTAAAAACTAGTGAACATTGAACAGTTCTGTTGTCCTAATTTAGTTCACATCATTAGTGCTTATCCATGTCCTCTTCTAACTAAATGATAATTGTGTGATCCAAAGTGATAAACTTTAAAAAATATATTTTTTTAATTGATAGTGTTTCACTATATTTGGATGTTGGATACCGTGTATGGTCTAAAAATTTTTGATTTTCACCTTCAGAAATGAAAACTATAGGTTTGATCACTGATTTCAATCATTAAATCCATCTAGTTTGTACACATAACAACAAAGGCTGATCATTTGAAGTCCAAAGCAGTGACAAAAAGAAATTAGAAGCTTCACACTTCATGACCAAGTTAGTGGCTATCTGGATTCAATAGGTTGGTGAATAATGCTTTAGGGCTGGGACTAAGTTCGAGTTTTGATTTGAATAACAATACTGAAACGAAATTACGTTCAGCCGAATTCTTTTCAAATTGGATGAAATTAAAGATCTGGATTCCCATAGTGGTCACATACCAAATATCTTCAGTCTGGTCTTTTTATAAATAGTAACACCAGATCCAAATCAACATAACCATGCAATCGTACAACATACATAAGTCATAGGAGTACATATAGATTATAAATTAATAACAAAATATTATATGCAACATTGCTATTATCTTAAAAATTAAGATAACGTGCCGTATAAATAATTTCAAATAAATACTAAATTATCAAAAAAGATGTACCAGTTAATACTTTACATTTACATATCTATACGGGAAATGTTGGCTAAACATGTCTAGATATAGACTGAATTGGGAAGCAAACAGGAATACAAAGATAAATGAAGTTGACAAAACCTCTAAAGACAACTATTCACATATAAGATAATCAGAAGAGGCTACTTTGATGTTTGTGCAGTAAATAAACAGATCACTTCAAGGTGAAATAAACAGCGATAATGTCCAGAGCAAAAAAAGACTCATAACTAAAACACCGTACACTGAGAACATAATAAAATCATCACAAGTCAATGTACATGATATACTGAGGTAAAGTGATGAAACTTGGCTGTTTAAACCGACGTATATTTCACTGAACTTTAATCAGCAATAGATGTCAGTGTTGTGAGCAACAAACCATCACTAGGCCCAAATGAATGGATAGGAGTAATTACATATTCATGATACAAGAAATGACAATAACGGCAAGAAAGTTTGATCATTCGTTCATTATCTAATTCAGATGATACATTCCTGAAATTTTTCTCAAACTTAGTCATTTTCAAATGTATTTATAATTATTAGAAAATCATACCTCTCGTTTCATACAATAAGTATCGCAAACGGCATCATATAGGATGTTAAAACAATCAAAAACAGTTGACGCTTAAAGTAGTTGAATATTAAGCACAGAAAACAGAAAAAAACAGAATCACAAGCCATCAAGGTTGCCAATAGACAGGACCTTAAATCAACACATAACAAAATGTCTGCTTATTTAATCCCATTTAAGAAGTCTGCACAATTAGTATATTTAGTATTCATGTTAAACATTAGAATTAAGTCCAAACTAAGAACTAACAAGAAGTTTTCTTTAATCATATGTGCGCTTTAATTACACTACAAGGATAAATGTACAATACACGTATATTATGCATTAATATACAGTCAGTTTCTAATGATCGAATAACTAGTTTGGTGCATCATTAAAATAAATAATAATATTATTTAAATAGAATGGGAAATTATTTTCGCAAAATCATTAACCAGCTATAGGTCAGTGTACCTGGCTAAATGTTAAGGCAAGTGGTGCTAACTACTTTGTTACACAAACCGATTTACATGGAGCAGAGTTCAAACATAGAACTTAATGGCCAACTGAGCCACCGAGGATATAGCAAAATCAAGTAACTCCACTAACATTTATATTACGTGTCTAGCTAATCAACAGTCTAGATAAATTAACATGAAGTGAAGGAAGTTCAAACTTAGAATCTGTTGGTTGAAACTGTATCATCTTCATAAGTAAGCCAACGTACGTGATGATTTTGTTGAACGGACAACTTGTTTTATGGGTAGTAAGGAAACATTCCTCTTAAAATGATAACATCTCAATAACGATTGATCAATTCCAGACCATAACGACAACAACAGAAAGTAATGAGCTATATTAAATTCAATTATATGTAATTATTATAAGCTGTTGTGGAGATTATTAAATTTGATGTTACGAACTGACTTGGACTAGGTAGTGGTTGAAAGACAGGAAGTACTGAAGGACAGTTGTTTCGCCGTAGCATAGGATTCCTCAGAATTGTGCACTCATTTTTTAACTAGAGAACGACCTTAAGACCTTCAGGATTCTCAGCAAACGCTTAACCTTTGGACCACTGAACGGACATCCAATGTCTAATACTTCTAACTTTTATCAATTCACGATATATTGTGCATCATTATTCATAAATTTATTTTACATTTTCCGGTCACATCTCAATAGAGCTCTAGGAATTACCTCATGGAGCTAGTTGCTAATGAGCGATGTTACATCCAAATTCAACGATCTCCATAAAAGGCAGTAATGACAATTAATTAGTGATATTGGTGCGTGGTTGTAATTATATTCATTCGAATAATAACTGTAATTAATTTACTAATGTAACAAGTATAGGTTAATTTACTCAGCTTTGAATCACACTTTATTCGCATGAGGACTAGTGATACTCTTTGGTTACAAAGCCTAATTAGGTGGAGTTGGGTTCATACCGGTGATCTACCAGTTGAAAGTTAAGTGCTTCAACGAATAAACAATCATTCATGAGTAGTCCTGAGATAGATTTTCTATTGCTGAAATAAGAAATCATAACCTGTAAGGTTAGTGTGGTTGGATGTGAGACAACATGTTACCAATGTAATTCTAATGCTTATGTTTAGAAATCTGAATCAATAGATTCCGAATAAGTGGCTAAAAGTAATAGCCTTCACTGCTCTATCCCCAAAGAGTTTAGGAATATCTCCATAACGAATTTGTGTATGTTCACCGTTGAAGTCTTAAACAAATAGGAACCAGTTATTGATTAATTCTTAGGCTAAAACAATTCGTTAGTTCATGATGAAACTTACCTAGTAATCTCTTGCGTAACATTATGTATATATATGTATGATTAATATGACTGATTTTCATTTAAATTTATTTTCTCATTGTAAATATACTTTAAGCAAGTGAAAACATAAACAAAGCCGGTTTAAATAATAAATAAGTACAAAATAAAACGAATGAGTCATCATACGACTTATATTTGTATACCTTGTTACATACGTATTTACAAAAAAAAAAATGAATCATCCTAGTATCACATGAGAAATTTACACATTTATAGGCGCATACACAAACCAAAAGAATTGTTCACTGATCTAGCAAAACAGGGAGAAAAAAAAGGAAACGATTTTATTTTGCAGTGAAAATTGAAGGATTGGCCACAAATATTACTATTATTATTATTATTATTATTATTATTATTATTATTACGATGACAACGGGATTAGTAAAGAATAAATAAATTATGCACCTTGTTTTTTTGGATAATAGTGAGTTATAAAGTGAAAAGTAAAAATTCCTGTACTATGATGGACTTATATATTATTATTGATGATGGATTGGGTCTGGTAACTGGAGCTCAGAAAGCTAGTTTCGTCCTATTTGAGACGAGTCAGGTGGACTCACCTGACATATACTAGTAGTGATTTTCACACCGGGACTTGAATTTAGTCCATCCATTTCAACATTGCGTTGTCTATGTAGCTATTGAGTTCGGACGGGTACACTTGTTCAAGCGGCATAAATAAACCAATACAAAATTAATATGCTATTGGATAGATTAGTCGTTAATTAATAATAAATTGGAGGTTGTAAAATATGAACTAACCGATTCTGACCTAATGCTTTAAGCGTTTCATGCTTGATTGTAAAGTGAATTGAAGTTTATTAATTCTAAATGGATATGGAATTATTGATGAACATGATTAACTAAGTCATAACTTAAGCAAAGTAGTTATCAATTCATCATTGGTTTCCAATATTTTTTCATTTAATGTTAGTAATAGGCCTCCTTATAAATGAGATTACCCTAACTTAACTATGTGGTAAATCTTTTTCAAGAAAGAGTTGATTACGGTAACTAGTATTAATAATAATGCTCATTTTATTCAATGCCATATGATTAACTACAGTCAGAAATTCTTAGGATAAAATGCCCGGAATTGCGGTAAAACTTTCATTTTATAAGCATTTAACTTGTTAATATTGCTTAAAATATATTTACAAAGATGTTAAATAATGATTATCTACCATTCATATTTTCATGTGTTAATGTGTACAATCAGTCTTGCACTTACGAGATATTTACATCTCTAACTAAGAATTCTACAGTGATTGTCTCTTTTTTTTTCCAAAGGATAGAGTTAGAGAAGTAAATAAACGAATCACTTTGATACTACTTCTAGAGTTCTATAGTAATTAGATTTGTGATAGGCGGTAAAAATTTCATGAAGGTGAATAAGTGTATGTGGTTAGCAGACACAAGTAAATAAATAAAACAAATTTGAAACAGGAAAATTAAGGCAATAAATGAAAGTTTGGAAAAATCATAACCTAGAAGTTTGAGCAAGCCAGTGTTATTGATTCTGTTTAAAAAATCCCATCCTATTAAAGGGGATATATGAAAGACTAATATTCTTTTTAATAAATTTTCACCCAATTCTAACAGTTATAAGTTCATATTAATGATACTTTTCCAAAAATAGATCGTTTAAGAGAAAAAAAAGTGTCATCTAATTACTACTTCCACCTCTTGTTCAATTTCTATGGTCTAACCCTCACAGTTATAAACTTTATAGATTATGAAGTTATATTCCACTGAAGTAGACAAATTTTCTTATTTTTTTATCACTAAAAATTCGTCATTTTTGTTACAAAATGACGATAATTTGTTATTTCCTTTCAATAATGAAAAGATACAATATTGTATCATTCCTGTTAAAAAGTGTCAATACATAAACTATACTTAGAAAATTTACAGAAACCGAGAAATAATCAAAATATCTTCAAACAACTAATACCTTCCGTAAATTTTTCTCTTTAGAAATTCAACTGATTTAGAATAGAAGTTATTACTAATTTAGGCACCATTTTTAAGAAGTTTCATTAGTATAGAAACCACTGGTACAGCCACGGAGATGGGTTTGTTCACCTGAACAAAATTTGATATGGTGTTTTCATCATATTGTTCTTTTTTATTATTTATAAATTTGTACACCGGTTGATATACTGGTAAAGATTTTTCCGGCACTAGATAAAGCACTCTTCCTATGACAATCATCCTATAATGAACATCAGAGTAAGTAAAGAAAAACAAGAAAGAAAACTAAATAGAGTTGATGGAAGTATTGTTAAGACATTTCCTCATATTGAATGGTGCACATGGAAATGATGAAGATTTTAAGGAAGTGATTAATGGTTTCATCTTGAAGTACCATTTTCATCGGTTTACATCTATTTTATGGATACTTTCTCAAGTGATTATATACCTATTATCCATTGATGGTAAGAAAACTGGCTAGAAGTGAATCTTGATTACACACGCAGAATAATGTAACTATAAAGGACATAGTATCGATGCCAATTATGACTGTTTGTTTCTTCATTATAAAGTTACCTAGTATCCATCTGATGGTCTTATTTTGGTGACCATACTGCACTAGGTGCGGTGGCTAATTGATTGAGGCAATCAATTTTCAGCCACTAGGTTCGGTGTTACATTACTACTCTACCTACTTAAGGCTAAATAATAGAGTGGCATCACTATCTCTAACACTTAGTGTCTCAATTCTGAGTAGACAGTTATACGTATGGCAAATAAGCTGTTAAGAATAAATAAAGTAGTAATGGTAAGGATTTTAGATGATTGAAAGCAAATGACAAAAAATGTATGAGGCTGTCAACATGTATACGCTAGATAAATTCGAGAAATCAGGAAAAAAAATTCCTCTGTAAGATAGTAAATCACAGGCTTTAGAAACATACACAGAGAAGTAATCATTAAATAACTGTTTAAGCAACCCAAAGAAAACAATATGTGAAGGATAGAATAAGTTTGTTGTATTTCCGGGCTTCTTAATAACTACAAAGAGTCTAATGAGTCTACATATGATATAATGCATTTTATCATTGACATCTCAAAGGAGACTTTGAATGATGGGAAAACAATATGTAAATAAAGGCCTTGACCCTTTTCTAAAAATGTAAAGAAACAATTTCATCGACAGACCTACTTACAATCATATGAAGTCCATTAGTACAACATTTTCCTAAGATCGATAATGTATACAACGAACTCGCGATATAATATATTAGCTAGTTAAGCTGTTTACAGATGACAAAAAATCTTGAAATATAGATTTATTCGTTTCCATAAATCTCATGTTATTCAAATTCGCAATGTTATAAGGCTGCATGAAGTACCTAGTTGTATTATAATATTAATCACTTATATTGTTATACCTGATGAGATGATTAATGAACTTATCGTTATTTGAACAGAATAAGAGCAGGAATATTTGGGATCTCATATTGTAAAGATGCAATAACTCGAAAAATAGTTTAACAAGATTGATCTGTGAACATTATGCATAGATAACAATACAATATATTATCTAGAGCTAATACTGTGTGATTAAAACGTTGTAAGGGATGATCTGACCAGAAACTTATGCTCTCGAAAATACAGGTTATTAAATATTGTAGTGCATTTTATATCTGAAAACTCTTACATAAATTTTTAGAATTCTTTTACTTTTTACTTTACTCATGTACCTTTTCAAGAGCATGTACAGAAAAAGAGTAACTTATATGAATATTTCATGTTGGAAATTCTGTATTTTACTAAAAATTGAATAAGTACTTTATTATAATTATAATTCTTTTAATAATAATTTTTACTATTACCATTACTAAACAAGAAAGCCGATCTAAATACCAAATTTGTGTCTATTGTAAAGAAAAAAACAGATAATTGTTGCTTAATTGGAATTACTATAATAAAGTATATGTTCAAATACTAAACATTGATCTGGAGATATTAAAGGAAATTAGGTATTGTATTTGAACGTTTAGACAATGACTCTCTAACCACTTCGTAGTACTTAGAAATCTTCAACCAGTCAACCCAGAATAGGAAACAAAAGATAGGAAATATGAATGGTACTTAAAGTGGTAAGTTAGTGAATTTACAAAAAATAACGGTGTTCACATTATTCTATGTGATATTAAAGTTTCAAACGTTTCTGTAAAACATTTTGATGCCAAAATCGGTCCAAACAATAAACGAAAACAGAATCTACTATTTCTCATAATTTGATCAAAAGTTTCTAAATAATGCTGATCGAAGAAATATTTTCAGCGTATGGAGAATTTCTTGAGTAATTATTCGAGGCCTTCAACACTAAGGGATTCCTAAGGTATAGGTTTTTTAATCACCAAGTAGTTACTTCATACACAGGACTTTCACAATAAGTTGAAATCATTCTGAAAGCCACTAGTGAACATCAAAGGCAGCAGTAAACAGGTGTCATGTGCTAGTTTAAAATTTTTTAGTAGTAAACAACTATCTTAGAGACAAAAATTTATATGTATATACATAACTTATCATGGGTTCATTCTGACAAGTTTGTGCGGAAACCTAGCAAGAAATGTTAACATCAAGTAAATAATATATAAAAATGATTGGGAAGTTTAATGACCCAATAATAAATGTATCGTGTGTAGAAATGTAATCTGAGGTAGCTATTCATGTCGAGAATGTTGTTAACTAAGAGATATGACAGGTTGTCTCGAATAAACTTACTTGATGGATTTTGTAGTTACCCACGAATACCATAGAAGGTGAAAGAAGAATCTGAATGATATAGGCGCAAGTGTAATCTAATTGGCTATTTTGTGAACTAGGTTTTCATCTTGATAGATCACTAAGCAACTAAATCATGCATTAATTATTTAGTATATATACCACCAAGTCGACAAATGATTCTGCTTTCTTAAGTTTGCCTGGTTGGGTTTGAGGCTCAATTCAGTAAGAAAATTTTATATTAAAAGTGTATTCAATAGAATATTTAATCAGTCACTCGTAATTTTATACTTCTGAATGAGGTGCATTTCAAGACGACGGCTTCAAATTTATTTCTTCGAAATACTGCTGAATGATGTCAATAAAATGACCGAACAAACCAGTATCATTTATAAAAAAGGGCAAAACATTATAGTCAGTATTATGAATATGAAACCTTATGAGCACTTCATGATTACAATAATTCAATACGAGTGAACTTGTTAAAGCTGATTTTATTACTAGCTAACATCAATTACGGGGCTAATAAACCCATACAACTGTGTGTTGTACCCTTGAGTCCCCAACTGTTGCTGCTGCCTTGACGTGGTTGTAGAGTTTGCCTATTGAGATGAATCAGTCGTGTTATACTGGCTGAAATAATCGTTCCTTAAAGTCCTATAATACCAGACAGCTCGGTTAAAGGATGATAAGACTAAAAGCAGTAAACCTCAAGACTGACGGTCCGACCGACTGTATGGAGGCGTGACGCTAGTAAAGTGTTTCACTCAGACAATCGGTATGATAGCGATTATGCTTTCTAACAAAGAAAGGGTAGGGCTACAAAAGGTCAGCCCCAATACTACACACCTCATCTTACTCAACGGATTTCCGTCTCTGGCAGTAAGGCCTTAACCAGTACGGAGCTTACATGCCAAAAAACCAAACAGCATAAATGTCGCGTGTGACCGGCTCCAAGTAGATGCTTCTTGAGCACTGCGATCACATGTGCATTTCAGGTACATCAGGAGGAAGAATCTTTCATGATATAGGCAACCAAGAAGTGATAACTGCCTTCATACCCTTAATACCACTCAAAATTACCTTGAGTTGGTCAATTCGCGATCGATGAATCCCAGCTAGTCGATCGTCGCGAAACCTTAGTAGGTGAACGAGTAACACGGCTTTTAGTAACGAAGAGTTATTCTTAGCCTATTGCCAGTCTGTTTTGACATCCTTAGTTCCTTCCCCAGCCAGAGAATGAAGAACACTTTAATGGGCCAAAAAGTCGAGTAACAAGGATTATTCGACATCTGCATTTCATACAATCGTCTGTATACAGACACATGCAAACTCAGACCGCACAGTACATCAATTAGAAAGGTTAATACAAAACAAGACATGAAGGATAGAAAACCAGAATAGTAGGTTTATTATTAGCTATAGTTAATGATTTGAAAATGATACTATAACCGTCAATTAGTGAACAGGGAGGTTAGGATCTCAGAACAATGAAAATATAAAGAGCTAAAATGTTTAATGAGTATTCAATTAAAACAGATATGGTAATATTTTGAAAATAAGCTTTGAAAGCTCAGTTACTCATTTTGACTCGCACGTTATGACAGTCTCAGCTTACTCTAGAACCATTCAATAATCGGTATCCAAAATCATACAAGAGATTTAACTCAGGACCATTTACGTCTCTTTGTAAACATATTTTATATGAATACAATCGTTTACATATAGGATGTCACTGAATTTAGTTTCACAAGAGATACCCATAAAATGATATCGTGTAATATGATTGTAAAATGAGAATGCTGACTTCTGTGACTCATTTAAGGTCTAAACTGATAAACAAAAATCTCACCAAGACTTTCGATTATTCGTCTCATTGATACAATGTGGATCGATCTGTTAAAAGTATTCAATACTAAGAAGTAGATAACATAACATAGGTGAGTGTGTAGTAAATGTAGGGTGTTAATCAATTTAATTAACACATCTTATCAAAAAGATATGAAAAGAGTTGTGAGTGGGATAGTGTAGTGAATAATTAAATGCCATTTATTTCTTATCTGAATTTAATCTGAAGAATAGTTTGTTGTCAGGTTACCTTTGGTTTTTTCGTAGGCTTAACCTAGTACTATAATAAATCATCATCAACATGTAAGATAGAAAACAAATATTCTTAATAATTTCAAATGTGTGTGTGTATATAGTGTTTGTTGGCGTAACTAATGTATATATGCACGCTATAAGTGTTGCCCTCATAGGTAAGAGCTATCTATACCAAAAGAGATAGAGTGAAGATACTAAAGCCTACAACTCAGTAGCAGAAAGTTAGATCTCATAATCGCAAATCACTGGAATATGAACCACCCTATAAATGTGGAGTGATACTACCCTCGCCGCCCAAACAGAAATAGATGGCAAGAGACTCGAATTAGAAACGTAGTGGTTGGAACCAGAACATCTTAACTACTAGGCTACAGTAACTAGGTAGAACAGCATACTTATCAAGGTAGTAGGTTTCGATAATCAATGAAATATAGTGCGAAATCTGAAATGTAGATTGGTTTAGACCAACTTTCACCATAGTTTACTTATCATTAGTAAAAATTAGTAATGGGACAAGAATAAGGATTATGGGAGCTTATTCAATTAAGTTCTCTCATCAGACAGAGTAAAGACCTGTAATGTTTCATGGAAACAGAGTTTTTGAATTAAGTTTAATGAGATCATACGCATAGTAAACCGTAGATATATATACCGATAAGTAAATAAAATAAATTTTGAAAAGCATAGGTTGTAAGAAGTAGCTGGTGAGAGCCTCACGAAGTAAAATATATTCATATAATTATGCACAAAACTTTGTCCTTCCTTTCTTTTGAAGTGATTAAAGGAAGCTTTGTGTATGAAATAAAAGTCAACATAGATAAATTTAAATTGTGTCAATAAAGCAAATGTTGCTACATCCCTAAAATTCTATCCTCATCTTCACTTAATGTCATAAATTGATGGGAGTTGGAATTCTACTACTGGACTGTGGGTCAGTGGTGCAGATGATTGGGCGTTCAATGTAAGACCAGAAGACCCTGGAATCAGTTATCTGGTGAAATAGAAGGTGCACACTGTCAATGAGTTACATACTAGAACGAGACAACCGTCCAATCCTCCATGCTTTTCGGTGGTACCGGATCAACATCAATTTGTAACGGATACAAACAACGAAACTTAATACTTATCTACACAAAACCACGACAATACAAATCTGTCAGATGTTTTAAACATATACCACCTACTTCGATATGAACAACTGAATAGCGTCAGAGATACATATGAACAGAAAAAATGCAACAAATATATACATGATAATTGTAGTGAGAAATTCAAATGAGAAAATGGTGAAGAAACCCACCCTAGCTATCGATTAATTATGTGGTCATTATCATTTTGGAATAGTTCGTTTCATATATATTTCCATGTGAGTACTATCAACCAATGACCCAGTAAAGCTTTACTATTTAATCACTTAATATTTAATATATTAAGAAAACAGTAGGTTAGCCAGCAAGTTATAATCAATGTCGAGTATATTAAAATTACCATACTACATTAGCACAACGCAAATAAATAACAACACCAATAGTAAATGAATCAAAATTGTAAAAGGATAAATAGCAGTAAAACAGCAGTTTAGGAAAAGAAACAACATTGAAGTCAACTACCTTGAAGATTAGAAGTGAGGACGTCTAAACAAACGCAAACGATTCAGTCGTATTACCAAACATTTTTAACCAATTACAACAATAACTGACGGAATTTCGACGGCGTAGTGTGTAACTACCGATATGATTAAAACTAACAGTTGATAACTTCATGAACTGATGAAATACCTCAATTTGAAAGCCGGTTTTTAATTTAACCAAATTTACAGCTTCATTAACCAGTTTCTCATCTTTACTTAACGGTTAAAGTAAGTGACTTTTAACTATGGGCTGTGCTACTCAAACCCCGATACACCTACTTTTTATAAAGAACATAATAATATACTTGGCCCACAAATGCAAATTGTAGCACAAAAGCTATTATATAAATATAAACATAGTGACTGAGATACATTAATGGAAACTAAATTCACTCAGTTAATTCTGAGAATCCACTAATTGTGTAGAAAGTCACTGCTATGAATTCATCCTTATTATTTATCCGCCTTCACATCTATTTTGGTCTAACAGTTAAGACATAAAATTTAGTGTAATTTGTATAAAGTCTCTACCCGCTTCATTTAAATATCAGTAACTCCAGAAATAAATAGCAGCTGACCACAAAAAACAAATTTTCGATAATTAGCTCCTTCAATTCATTCACGGATTGACAACCAAGAAGATGCTCACACATTAACGTGTAGTGTAAACAAAGCACTAGTAAGGATTGTTTTGAAAAGTACCTTAAATTCAAAGAAAAAGATAAATACTAGCTGTATACGCCAAATTCAATGAGAGTTTTCAATGTGAAACTACAGTAATTTATTCATTTCACAATATCTAGCGATTACAATAGAATAGTATAACAAGTAAATCAAGCATCTATATTATGTATGTGATTGCGGTAGGGGATTCATTATCTTAATCAAATATTATGAGCCGAGGTTATCTGCAACTTTCTCAGTGTTCACTATGTATGATGTATTCAGCAATATTAGTCATTTTTACCGTTTAATTAGTAGGTGAGTTCTTTATTTTTAAAGTACACTTTCAATAAAGTCTTCAGTGGACCTCTAAATGTTGTATCAAACACATAAGTATAACAAAATGTAGGGATTAAAATGACATGTTTAGTATAAATTATTCTCTAATACGCGAAACTCATCCACTAAGTTTATGTGAAAAGTGATTGAAAAATTCAATGAATACTGAAAATACTAGATAACTTAAGTCATATAATGGATTCACTAACATTAAATCTTAGTTACTACTTCGTGTTAATAAAGGTTTGATTAACACTTATTGTTAAGTAAAGCGAGAATTAGGTCACTTATTATTAAAAATATATAACAACATGAATGTATTCACTTCACAATCTTAATTAGTACTCCAAATGTGTTTTTAATGCCTAAGAAATCAATGAGGTAAAATAAGTAACCTTGAACTCTGAAGAATGTTATTATTTATTTAAGCAAATATAACATTTGGCAAGTGCTTGAAATTATTAGATATGACTAAGTTGCGGAATCTATAATAAATCATTAGAGGTTGTACATCTTAGTTATTTAGGAGCATGTGTAGCAGTGATCTGTAATTGAAATACTTGACTTTAAATCACAATTACAATCTCATTACATCAACTACTTCAGTTTGGGCAGTTGAGTGGTATCCGTAGTTATCAAGAACTCGATAAAGCTTCACACAGAAAATAAGTGATTACAACAGAAAGAATAAAACATTTTGTGGTGGAAAAACATGATGTACTAGAAACATGACGAGGTCTAAGGAACATTTTGAATCAGGAAAATATTGATATGATATCTGATAAAAGTAATATTAGATGCTGGTTTTTTGGTGAGAAGATATCCTCATAACTAACTAAATATACGCATATTGTAATTGGTTATATCAACATTACGAAAAGTAGATATTCGTTACCAGTTCTACTTAGTTTTTCATGATGCCATATGCTTAAAATTCTAATCGTGATTATTATGACATAAAAATACTCTAAATAGGATAAAATATTTTCTACTAAATAATATGAAGAGTCAGATATCATTCATACTAATCAGAAATAAGTTTTCTCTAAAAAAATTAAACTGCGATTTAATTATATAATCCCACTCCATATGATACTTGTAATTACTATTAATCTATATCGATTGAATTTTATAGGTATCTTCGTCCAAAAATGAACGAAAATATTTACAAAACATGGGCGCCGAGTGTATGTAAGACATATGAATAGAATATATTTGTTAATAATCTCAGCGGATGAAATTAATGAAAAATTCCAACGTTTCGCTCGGCAAACTGGTCCGAGCTTCTTCAGGGAATTAACAAATATATTCTATTCATATATATCGATTGAACTTTACTAAAATGCTATTATTATTATTATTATTATTATTATTATTATTATTATTATTATTATTATTATTATTATTATTATGGACTACATTCATATGATTTATTTCATTTCGTCGAATGTAACTCAACATCTCTCAATAAAACTTACTTGAATTACCTCAGGAATTTACAAATGACACATTTCGGTTTTATCCGAACTTGTAATCGATACGAAACCTCACTATTTTGAGATATTATCATTGTCTTATTCATTTGACTTCTTTATAAATGCCCTATTTCGTCATTGTAATACAATAATCATAGATTTGAAAATGGCAGAGTTATTGAAAATAATTGTTTATGTAAGTAATGTGTTCATGCAAGACAGAGGTAATATATAGCATTTCCAAAATTCAGAAAGTGCACTTTATTCAACATTCCCACGTTCATTCATTGGGTGTGTTGTTTATCTGTGTTATTCTCACTAAAGATATCAAGTACCTGGAATCATTTAAATGTATGTGCTATTGCAAAACTTGCATGACACATTCAAGCACCAATTTAGATTTCATATGTGAGTGAATCTAAATGACCTTAATGAGATGTTGATTAAGGTTTTGTTTACTTTTTTATCATGCAGTCCGTTCATCTGTGTTCTCAAGATCTAAACTATCATTTGATGGCCAAATACCTATGCACAACACCGACCCTATCATTCTATATTATTAACGTGTCAGTGTAGAGTATGCCAACATACTAGATCAAGAACACAAATACATCGAAATTTAGGCCTTCATATGAATTGGCCTAAATAAATCGTTTTATAGCAGCTCTCATACTTCGACGATATTTTACTAAACTCACTAAATTTAAGCAGCCCAAAATAACCGCTCAGAGAACAGGACAAAATAGCACTCAATAGAATATTTCACGGAAGATAACCTTAAAATTACATTGTATGTGATGAATAGTTTGAACTATACATTGTACCAGAATAACATGATGACTCACCATTATTATCTGCAAGTGTATTCATTTGTGTTGTATTCATCATTTGAATATTTTTACAACTTTCATTGGACTTAAAAGATTGTTTGCTGTCATTATGTTTGTCCACTTTGTCACCTTCATACTGAGTTGATAAAATGTCAGCGATATTAAAAGTAGGTGAAATACTATACGGTGATATTTTGATAGATTCTTTCGGTGATGATGGTATATCAACTGACACACATAAACTAGGCGATTTTTGTTTTAAATCTAAATTGATTAATGACAAGGATTCTCCAGAAGTCAATGGCATATGTATATAAGACAAATAAAACTAATGATAACATTCAGTCTTGATATAGATATATATATACAGTCATGGAAATACTCCGAGACAATGACTATTGAATTCGTCAATGAATATGAGAGTATGATTCCAAGTAAAGAAATCCCATGATCTAATGAGAAAATGACACAAGGTCAAATAATTCCAAAACGATTGTCGCTGTTAGGCTAACAGACTAAGTTTGACCTACCATCATTTGTGAGAGTGGACAGACAGGCAAGGCTGTCTATGTGCATTTGGATAGGTCAAGCCTATCTACTACATGAGTGGATTGGGCCAATAGGCAGACTAATTTTCATAATTGGTTCCATATTTAAATAAGTTTAGTCCATTTTTATAATTTAGTCAAATATCACGATATTAAGTTGCAAGTCAGTATCAGTAGGTGGTCTGTAGTAGTGTAGTTCGATCTTATTGTCGAATGGAAACACATTCCGTAAAGGTTATATTATACAGCTGCAAATGAAATGACATCGATCCTTCTTGAAATGAGACTTCAGGACTGACGCTCCTCGGAATTCCACATTCAAAATTAACATACATCACATTGTGTAAGTAAATCGGAATTTGCTCGTGACATATCAAGTTGATTCACTGTTAGCCAAACTGAAAACAAGCAGTGTAACCATCTTTTTTTTAGAATAGAATAGCTGTAGTTGCATATTTGCATTTCAAGGGCCAAGTAGTGAAATTATAAGGCATAGATATAAATAGTGATATTTTCTGCAATTAAAACTACCAAGTGGACAGCTTATATTTAACAATCGTAATTAAACATCGTTTATATATTAGTTAATCAATCAACTAGATAATTATTTTAGATCAATGTTATTAAAGCAAACAAGTATTTCACATCTTGACGAAACCCGCTAATTTGTAGGGTTAGTGTAATGACACTAAGCACTAACCAAGTTATACTGTATGTATTGGTCACTGAATGACGAATACATTGTCCCAATTAAACATGGTCAAACTACGCCTGGAGCCCCTCTAGGGTCACTGCAGGTCCCAAGCCCGCATAAGGGAGGAGGGTTGGGCATGGTGCTAGCAACCCCGTCCCGTAAAACAACAACCTTACTAAAAAAACTCCAAAGAGTAGAAGCCTTTATGGAAATTTAAATTCTGCTCTGGGAGTTAGAAGATCTGTTATGACACCTCAAGGTGAAGCCGAGTTTCTTCGGAAGCCACGAAGCAGATGTCGCTTCTGACAACCAGAGCGACCATAACTATAGGTACATGGAATGTCCGCACGATGTGACAGACAGGGGGAATCATGCAAATTACCGAAGAAATAAAAAGATGCAACCTGAAGATACTTGGAATAAGTGAAACCCGTTGGCTTTATGCTGGATAACAATGATTATCCGCAGCAGAAGTGCTGTTAAACTCTGACCATGAAGAAGAAAATGCATCACACACACAAGGAGTAGTACTAATGTTGTCCCAAAAAGCATGGAAGGCCCTTATAGGATGGGAACCTCATAGATATAGGACCATCAAAGCATTCTTCAAGACGAAGAAGGAGGGAATTAAAATGTATGTCATCCAACGCTATGCACCCACCAATCACAGGCACGAAGACCACAAAGATCAGTTCTATGCAAGGTTGCAATCAACTATCAACAATCCTCAGCCAAGGACCTGACCATCCAGATAGGAGACTTCAACGACAAGGTTGGAGTGGACAACATCGGATGTGAAGACATCATGTGATGACATGGACTGTGAGAATAGAACGACAACCGTAGGAGATTTGCAAATCTATGTGCCTTCAACAAAATGATTATAGATGGCACCGTATTCTCCCACAAACGTATACACAAAACTACATGGTTTTCACCGGACCACACTACGGGGAATTAAATCGACCACATCTGCATCAATACGAAGTTTAGAAGGACCATTGAAGGTGTAAGTGCAAGGAGAGGTGCTGACATAGATTCAGATCATCATCTGGTGGTGGTTAAAACGAAGCTGAAGCTAAAGAAGCACTGGACAACTGAAGCAGCACTATTACAAAATTTTAATACAGCCCTTCTCGAGATACTAACAAACTCAACGAATTCAAAATAGCTTTCAACAATAAGTTCCAAGCATTTCATGATCTATTAGAAAATGATGAAACGAATATGGAGGACAATTGGGAAGAAATTTAGGAAACGATAACTTCAACATGTCAGGAGGTTTCGGGTTGCAAGGAACAACACCATAATTAATGGATTTCTGTTGGTACTCTGGACAAGATGCAAGAATGGAGGAGAAAATAATTAACGATTATTAACAGCCGGATAAGAACAGAGAAAGTCAAGGCACAGGTCGAATACGCAGAAGTCAACAAGCAATTGAACAGGAGCATTAGGTCGGATAAACGGAAATATGTTTAAGACCTAGCAATGGCGGCGGAGAAAGCTTCAGGAGAGGGAAACACGAGCCACCTATGCGATACAACGAAGAAGCTAGCTGAGAAATTCAGTAATCCAGAACAACCAATCAAGAACAAGGCTGGTAAAACAATCATTGAAGTGAATGAACAACGAAACAGGTGGGTAGAGCACTTCGAAGAACTCTTGAATAGATTAGCCCCACTGAACCCACCAGTCATCGAAGCAGCAGCCACGGATCTCCCTATAAACACCAACCCACCAACATTTGAACAAATCAGCATGGCTATCCGAGTGTCATATCAAGAGTGGTAAGTCAGCAGGGCCAGACAACATACTGACTGAGGCGCCGAAGACAGATGTAGAAGTAACTGAAGAGATACTCTACATTCTCTTCATAAATATTTGGGATGAGGAACAAGTGCAAGCAGACTGGGAAAAAGGAAACCGCATCAAGATACTAAAGAAAGATCTTAGCAACTGTGTGAACTACAGGGGCATCACTCTTCTTTCGATATCAGGAAATGTCTTCAACTGACTGTTATTGAACCAAATGAAAGACCAAGTCGACACCCAACTTCTAGATCAACAGGCTGGAATCCGTTAAAGCTGATCGTGTTTCGATCATGTCGATTCTCTACGGTTCATTGTTGAATAATCATTTGAATGGAATTCACCACTTTACATCAATTTCCTCGACTAAGAAAAAGAATTCAACAAGGTGGATAGGAGAATATTATGGAGCCTTCCACGACATTATGGCGTATTCGAGAGGATAGTCAACATCATACGGAACTCCAATGACGGACTACATTGTAAAATTGTGCATGGATGTCATCTCGCGTATTCATTCGAAGTGAAGACCGGTGATAGACAAGGCTACTTACTCTCGCCCTTCCTTTGCCTGCTGGTAGTTGACAGGATCACGAAGACTGCAACATCTCAAGGCAATCTCGGAATACAGTGAACTACGTGGATGCAACTAGGTGACTTAGACTTTGCAGATGATCTAACTCTCCTATCGCACATACAGCAACAAATGCAGATGAAGACTACCAGTGTAGCAGAAGCCTCGGTAGCCAACATTAGGCCTTAACATACACAACCGAAAAAGCAATATCCTCCGATACAAAACATCCAACACTAACCCGATTTCACTTGACGGGGAAATTCTGGAAGATGTAGAAACCTTTACATACTTGGGTAGCATATTCGATAAACAAGGTGAGCCTGATTCAGATGTGAGGTCACGGATCGGAAAGGTGGGCAATGGCAGCATCTCTACAACTGAAAAACACCTGGAGCTCAAACCAGCTGTCAGTTAACAATAAAGTCAAAATTTCCAACACAAATTTGAAGACAGTTCTGTTGTATGGAACTGAAGCTTGCATGAAGAACTACAAAAAGCATCATCTGAATGATACAAGTATTTATAAACAACTCTCAGTGTAAGATACTTTGGATCAGTTGGCCAGATACCATCAACAACAACTTTCTGTGACAGAAAACAAATCAACTTTCAGCCGAGGAAGAAATTAAGAAAAGACGCTGGAGGTGGATAGGACACATAATGAGATAATCATCAAGCTGTATCACAAGATAAACACTAACTTGGAATCCTGAATGTCAAAGAAGAAGAGAAAGATGGAAAAATACATTTCGTCGGGAATTGGAGACAGGTATAAAGAGAATGAAGAACACTCGGGAAGAGCTGGAAAGGAAAGCTCAGGAGAGTGTGTTGGAGAATGCTGGTCAGTAACCTATGCTCCACATGGGGTAACAGGTGTTAATTGATTTGATTGACACAAGGCCAACAGTCGTTTACTCACACAATGAACTCAGAATGTACAGCTTAGGTGGCTATTTATCATTGAAAATATCTTGTTACCTGAAATATACTCACGCCTGACAAGACTCTTTTGTGTGGCACATATTTAAGAAACACCTGGGAACTTTGGTTAAAGTAGACTAGGCTACAGTGTCATGGGGTGACGCGGCTCCAGAGTAAATTTACATAAGTTAAGTAGTTAGACCATCCCAACTGAGTTACGTGGAGTTGAACGAATAACCTACATTAGTCCAACATCCCTAACTATTTTCTATTCTTATAATTCCATCCCAAAGTAATTCTTATTTTTCTTGATTTTTACTTGCATTTGCTTGCTGACAATCGTGTTTTAATGCTAATTAGTACTCAAATTCAGTTAGCTGAACTGACAGTAGCGGTCAATCTGATACTCAGTTTCATTTCGACAATGTTGTATATCATAAAATAGATGGAGTAGCTAGTGGGTACCTCACTGGGTTGAATCCTATTAGATATATTTATATCAAATCTAGATAAGGCAGTGATAGTACCAGTAGTTCAACGTTGTATGCCATATGTGTTGACATTACATTTTGTTCTGTGTAATGTTCATAAAAAAGCTTCACATGTTTTCGAAATTCTTTACAATGCATAATTGAATATTACGATGGAACATGAGCATTACGATATGTTCCATTTTATGAATATTCACCGATTGGGAAGATTTGTTTATTTGATGGATACAAGGAATTATGTACACTGAAACTTCAATATCTCCAATAAGTTATAAAAGAGAATTAGTTGGAACGCTATTCAACTGTGTACATACATTATTTTCATGTGATACAATTGGGAAGAATTGGATAACGTTGAACGTTGTTTAAATGAAAATTGATACTCCCTAGAATTAATAATGAAGTGTAATAATACTAGATCAAAGAAAACAGATTATACTACTGTCGAAAAAGGGCTGTCTCCGCAAAACTTGGATTTAGTAGTAATGAACTATTTAGAACTACTGATTAAAGACATAAGTCCATGTTAAAAAATCCAATCCACCCGAAAAAGTAATCTGACTTCCCAAAGCTTACTGATCGTCGAAACAATTAAATATGGGAAAATTCATACCCAACGTTACCGTAAATTGTATCGACCAGTTCACACGTGTATGCTAAAGTACACGTTGGAAAAACAGGAAGGAAAGTTAGTTCTGGTATTTCTTAGCGAATTCTTCAAAAGTTGAGAATAAAGGGTTAGGGTGCAACTTCTAGTCGCTTGTTTGACAGTGAACATAAGGTTGATACTTCAAAAACTTCTGACATAATCGCTAAATAAAGACAGGAAATCGTATGCATTTTATAAAGTCATTTGAAAGTAGTTTTTTAAACCAACTCTGTATGTGTGGAAAAGAACACTGTTATCAATCTCATTCTATCTTGATAACCTCAGTTCGAGGTTTTATTACGTAACTTCCCCTTCTATGAAATCCCCCTGTTTGTTTTCAGTGTGTTTTTTTATCCATGATTCTCCCAATTCTTATTCCTATACCTCAATTATAAATAAACAACTATCTAAATCACTTTAATTCCTTCACAGACATTATCTTTTATTATTTAACATTCATATTAACTTCAAAACCCTCCTGTTAAAACGTATACTTGCAGTTTTGTTTCTTATTGATTAATATAAATGCTTTTGGGTTGACAAATAACTGATGAGAATATGTAAAACAAATAACTTCGTTTAATTCTGTTGCCATCGTTTTTGATTCTTTATTCAAGTCAATGGATGTACATGCACCATTAAGGAATGTACCTTGTAAATAGATGCTGTTAATAAATTCTCGTATCACATAATTCTGTTCGTTCTTTAACGTAGATACACTTGAGAAACTTAATTCAAGTTCCACTGAAGTTATAACTACTACTTAGGTGCCGTTGATTAGTCACTGAATTTAAAAGTGATATTCTGTTAGATCCTTTGACTGATCCAGTAGTCGAGTAAATCTACACCAGAATTCTGGTTTGTAATGAGATATTTTATTTCCCTCAGCTACACTAAGGAAATATTTTGATCCTGTTCATTCAATTCATTTATCAGATATAACTTTGTATACTTGGCTTTGACCTACACTTTAAATGTTAGGGTTCGTGGTGCTACTTGGTTACTCAAGCAGAAGCAGATAGAGTAGTGTTTGAACCAATGATTAGTAAGTTAAAATAGATCGATGAAACTACCTAGTTAGCTCACTGCGTTTAAGAGTATTTGAGCACAAATTCCTTAAATTACAAAAGTCAAATAAAAAAGCTGAATAAAACAGTGTGATTTTAAGAAAATAGTAAAGAGGCGATTATCTTAGGCTAGAAATCACTATTAATATTGGTCTACAATACAAATCTAATTGGCCTTTATTTCAGTATTTCAGATATTACGTTCATTCATGAAATAACCAATTCCGCCTATTCCGTAAAATGGAAACTGACATAACACTGTGCGTCATCATAACTTAAATCGAGCACTGATTTATTTTTGTTGAAGCGTTGCTGTTTATCAGCTATACGACGTATCTAGTTTTCATAGATCCTATCAAATATTAGAAGAATATTCACGTCATTCATGCAATCTGGATAATTTAATTCACCTACACAAGTCAGAAAGTAAGTGGTCTAGTGATCTGAAATTTGAAACTCGATAAGCATTAAAAAAGACAAACTAAATAAGACACTGGTTTCTATTTAATGGTTATTCAATACAAACAACACACTCCCACAAAAGGCCAGAAATAGTCTAAATAGCTTTGTCTTACTGGCTCATTCTGGAAAGTTGCGTGACCTAAGTGCAAGTTCTACAACCAGAATCAATGTTTTTTAAAGAAGACAGAGACGTCTTGCTGACAGTCATCACTAACCACTTAGTTTCGGAGCTCATTCTAATCATCAATAAGTCACATTAATAGATAAAAAGAAATGTATTATATAGGAGGAATTTTTACAGCTAGTATTAGCCAAATAATGAATTTAACGACTTTAAATATCCAAACTCCTTTCTATATAGAAAATTATGATCTATATGATATTTCTGATGAAATCGTTGAAGTTACATTACACAGACAATTCATTCACATAGGAATCAAATATATATTTAGAAAAGTTAGTGAGAGCTCCCTAGTTCAAACTATTTTCTTTTACATCTTTTAGAATGCCATGTAGTTAACTATGAGTCAGTATATCTTTAAACATAAATACTGATGTTGTATTTAATTATTTGGATAACTGGTTTTCCACTAAAATTATTACAACTTCAATATAGTGACCTGCTCAATATTCTTGGTCACAATTTGTTTCTAAAACATTCACTCATTCATTCATTTTATAATTGTTTGAATTAACTAATTAGGTCTGCTGATCGTATGTACTCCCATGGTCATATAAAATGCTTTTAATCTATGGTAAATCTGATCACTAAAATATCTAATAAGTATCATCACATTGGTACACACTTCCTTCACATTTTATGTCTTTCAGGGAAACTTGAGGTGATTACTAGACAGTTTCTACATAAAATATATTCAGAGAAGAAAAGAGATATTATAAGGGTAAGACTGATAAAAAATGATAATGAATAAATATAAATGGCAATTAATCACTGTTAAAAAGCTTTCTAATGCATATTTTTAATATCCACAAGGTAAGCGACTATAAAACGGGAGTAATTTTTATATTGGTGAATATTTTATTATATAAAACAAGCATTATTTTTCTTACTGGTAATACATATTGTTAATCATCATAGAATGATAGCTGTGATGATATTCAAATTCCTTAACATTGATTGTGAGAACCGTTGGATTTGAATTCAGTGACTTACAAGAAATATTATATCTTTAAAAATTTGAACGTCATACATTCAATTCTTTGAGACTTTGTATATTTTCTATGAATAGTCTCAAACTAAACGAACACAGATGTTTAATGCCCCACTGTTTTCAATGATTCTTCAGTTTTTATCAGTCTACCATATAGAGTTAAATATAGTTTCCTAAAAAAGCGCCATCTGTTTCATTTTTGTTATTTTCAGCATTAACCTTTCTGTATTGTGATTGACTGATGTCACTTTAATTTACTGACTTTTCTGTCTGTGGCAAGATCGTTATTGAAACTTTACATGCACAGCCGATACAAAATAGGATCAAATATTCCCAAGTTTCAACTTCTGGCTTCTATTATTCCTAACCTGGGTGGTGGGTGGGGTGGAGGTAGAAAGTGGTTGATGTTTTGTGGAGAATTCGGTCGTCAGTTTTATTCTCTCTACAGTAGACACTGTTCCTCACTAGCGATACATCGGCATAGTGAATCTTATTATCATAGATACCAGATAACAGAGGCAGATTGGATTAGTATTTTATACCTGATAATCTACAACTTGAGAGAAGGAAAGGAAAACAGAGAGCACATTATAACAACGAAAATACCATAGAGCTAACGAAGTTAGTATATAGAGTTAATGCTTACTTGTATTTGTATCACAGATGATATATCACATAAGCTCATAATACAATGAAGAGGATAAAATATTAACATAGAACTGAGTTAGTTAGGTGTATTAATTGAAAAAGTGCTCGTGCATTTAGAGTGCCTATTATTTTCTTATTATAGTACGAGTTAATCGTTTGCGTGAACGCTTTCAATGTGGTATTAGAACAAAGTAAAACACTGTAGCTTATTACTAGTATCTACGCTGTCTGAATTGTAAATGTGAGCTTGAAAGATTATCGATTCGTGCATTAATTAACTTGATGCTGTGATTTTTTACTCAATCAATCAAGCAAGTCAACAAACATTCAAATTAGTTTTTGTCAACCTACACAAATAACCTGTGTAACTTATATTCTCACACAAAAAGTGGCTGCGTGATCAGACAGTTATGAACTGAACGCGTTGATTAACTCTAAACCTCTATTTAGTAGTAACCTACACACCTTTGTATAGGATTTAAATCACACAAATTACAGTGTGATTTTTAGTATATATGTCTCAGTGTGCATCGAACTCAGACCTACAGGATATTACTGTATGTCCAGGTAATTCATTCATAATATTGATTTCACTGTGATATATCACTGAGGATTAGGGAACGTAAGATTATTGCATATTTTTAGTAGCGGACTCTCTAAAGCTTAGTGTCAGCTTTGTTAATCTAGGTGATATGAATTCATGTCATACTAACGGAGTCAGTCCTTAGAAGATTTCAGTTTCACTTTATTGCCAAGTCCATATTAACTATTTTCAACCACTTGAAGCTCGGAATATAGTGTGTAAGATTTCAACTCATTTAAACTAACGATAACATTGTGACATTATCTATAACATTCTATCAACATTAAGAACTGTGAAAGCATGATATTAATTACTACACAATCGATACTAGTGGTAATACCTTTAATTATGACGATTTGAATTCGACATGGAATGGTAGCGCGTTCTAGGTTAGAAGAGAATGTTGCTGAAATTTTCTTCAAATACATGAAACCTAAGTTCAAATTTTCTCGTCGACTACTTTCAAACTTCTAGCACTAAAATATTGATTATTCTAATTAGCACTATATGCTAAATATTCACTAACCAATAATATTTTCTAAGTGGGTGTTGTGAAGATTGTTGAATGTTAATTTAATACCAAGAAATGGCCTAAATTAGACAATCACTGACCACTAGGAAACACTGGACAGCTGTTTTGCATTAATATGGGACTCTTCAACATCGCTTTCCCACAACCCCACAAAGGATCGAACTGATGACTTTATGGCTGAAGAGTTTCATACTAGTGTGAAGCAGCTGTCAAATGATTCTTGGTAGTTAGTGGTTGCCTAATACAAACTAACTCCTGATATCAAAATGACAATCAAAAATCTCCACAACACCCAATCATAATATTATTTTGATGGAATTCGATGCTTTTTCCAATGAAACTATTCAATCATGTTTCATCATTAAAAGTGAAAGCAAAACATTACTTAAGTAATTATGGAATTTTGTTTATTTAACCTTTAAATAATATTTATTTATTACTAATAGATGGGTTAGTTTATTATATAAGATAAAGTGCGCATTCTAATGACTGGTATAGTACATATATTACTAATTACTATTAAGGTTTTGATTCATTTATTTTCTCAGTTAATTAATATGACGGGTTGAGAAGATTGTTGAATTTTGTCGTTCACATGGCAGACAGACTGCCATTTGATAGCAACTGATTACTAATAATAAGTCTATAGTTGTTTTGTTCTTGTATCGGACTCAGTAGCTAAGTAAATCAACAATCTTACCGCGGGTCGACCCTAGGACCTCAAACTTAGTTCAGAGGTCTTAGCGTTTTGATTAGTGAGCTGAGATCTAATGGTTTTCATCTGTAACTTCAGTTAATTTAGAAAAATTGTACAACCCATCATTCAATATCATCTCAAACCTAATGATCACTTGTTCTCTAGTGACTAATTTGTAGAGGTGTTGTTTGGAGTTTTAGTGGAAATCCATGTTTAGAGTGATAAAGCCACTCTCTAGTGGATACATAGCATCATGGTTTGACTAAAGTTTCAGACATAAATCACTGTAAACTCATATCGAATCCATGCTATTCATTATGAAAGTTACGAATCCGACTTCGTATGAGATAGCGGATGTTAACGACCGAGGAGTTGTGTACAAAGGAGAAATAGTCCAGTTTTCCTAATTTTTTAATTGTTGTTCAGCTACAGTCAGTTCGTAACACATATTATGAAATTAGATAATTAATTCAAAATTAATTTTAGTATACTGTCGACATAATTTGAATTCTTCAAATGAAGATACGAAAACAATCTTCACTTCACTTTGTCATTATATACTTTTACCCCCAGATATCTAGCCTAAAATTTCATATTCATTCACCGATAATATTTCAGGAAATCCACAGAATTTACTCATATTGACTCATGACATCCCCCGTTAATTTAATAAACATTTATCGATCTTATTTGGATTGTTAAACATTATTTAATGTTTTCCCTTAATCTGAATACGTGTAATGTTTTCGTATATCTGTGAGTAGATATACTTTGTTTCCTCACCCACTAGCACAAATACAGTGAAACAATATGAAACACTGTCCCTAATATTAGTGGACAATAACAATTAAGATCATGAATTTGATCGTGAAGTCGTCGAAATTATCAATCGAGTTACTTGAAGATTCCTCAGAGTCACTAAATATAGCAATCAGTTCATTCAGAAATTCATAGTCATATATACATACAAATAATTTAACAGTCTATGTAGAAATAGTCAAATAGTCGTATCGTCAGATATCAAACGAATAAGACAGTTGACAATGAACATAAAGTGAATGAAGATAACAAAATCTGAAAATACAAACATTTATGTGTTTGAGTGGAATAATTTGGTGCTTATGAAATAACGGAACAGCTGACTTCTGCAAAGAGTAGGCGATAATGATCTTATTAGCAACTTCAATTAGACCGTCCAGCTTAATGAACACAACACAACTAAGAACTATAGAAAATATCTGCCGATAAATTTGGCACTGGGATTTTTACATGTACTATTTATAAATTTGACCATACTCTGTTATACTCTAATGAAATTTCTTGATAGAATTTTTTAACATAGGTTTTAAGTTAACTAGTATTTCAACATCGGAAGTTCAGTAAAACCTTTCATAAAGTTGGTCTGGTTTAAATTAAGAAAAGTGTAGTGAAGACATAGTAAACTATTTATAACAATTTTTTAGAAGTCATCAAGTTAATGTTGTTTATTTTCAAAAGCCTCCAACATACTTCGCCTATAAACAATGAAATCAATGAAATTTTGAATCAATTTGTCTGGTAGAGACAGGATTTAACTTTTATTTACTCCAACTGACAAGTTAAAAATAGTTCTTCAAATAGTAAATTTAATTGGAACTCATTCAGTAGTATAAGCATTACAGTCCAATAACATACTTCAGTGCTGTCAAATTAATAATCCATTTTATTGATACCATGCGACTGTACAGCAGTTAGGTAATAAAGTCGTTAGTTGTGGTTCGATTACTACAACTGACAACATAACAGTCATCTGTGAGATGATGGTGTAGTTTACTTCTAATCAGTGAGTCGTGAACACAAGAAAATATACTCCTATACAAAACAGAATCCTACTGACATAATTGAAAGACTTACTGAAAAAGTGAACAAGCTACACTTGACTGACTGATCAAGTGGACTGTGATATCGTATGTCTTACACATAGGTGAGATCTAGAAAAATGACATGAAGAAACCATAGACCAGTTAATCTGAAATTATTTTAAAGAAACATTGTACTTTCAAGTGAAATTTTGGAAATGTCATTTGAAGTCAGCGTTTATTCATTTAACGAACACATCATTTGTCAACAACTTCAATTCTCATTTACTTCAAATTAACGTCCTACTGTTGAATAGCATAATTAGGATATCTTTATACTCAACTAATTAAGAGAAAACTACTTTATAAACAGTTGTGCAATCATATTAAGAAGCAGAGGAGGCAGTCGATATTTATCTATTGAAATCTGACATATAGTTCAAAAACAGCACGTCAAAATTCATATTTTATCTTAGTTTTCAAATTAAATCCTACAATTCCTATTAATTTTAGAAATTATCGCCTGATATTCTTTTTTGTTAATATCACATTTTTCTCATTATTCATGAAGGTCTCCTTCATTTTCTATCTATAATTTACTTTCACTATACTACTTCGTATTACTTCCCAGTCTCTTACGTAACTTTATATTCTTAACACTTGAGAAACAGACTGGTATTGGTTGAGTACCATTGGAAAGCAGGAAGAACCGGACATCCGTTTCTTCATAATGTGGGAATAAGCAGCATACACCCTCAATTCTATCAGGGAATCTAACCCAGGACCTTCTGATTTAGAGGCAAGTGCCTAACTATCTGCATCACTGAACCATCATTCAATCGTTAAATTCCTCACTGATCACTTCACCGTAAATTGCGACAATCATCCATCGTCGTTGGTGATGATTGTCTCATTCCCGACATATCTGAACTCTATCATTCACGACTTCTTACATCAATCTGTGAAAATACAGTTAACTAAACTTAATATCTATCTCCACAAACTACCCCAGGTCAACTAGAAAAAACAATCCAAATTTACAACATCAGTATGTTATCGTTTCAAACTGACAACGAATAATGGCTTGTATGTAGCTGATGAAAATGCAACAAAATGTAATGAATTCTGATTATGAATTTTATTTAATTTTATAAAATTGCATACAATCCTATAAATCTTATTAGTACAAGTATGTATTAAGTATGCACTGGACTGTACATTTTTCTGAACACATAATTAACTGAAATTGCATTAAGAAAATTGGCAATTAGTTCACAATATGTGTTTTAAGGACACCAGATGTAATTAATAGTTTCTTGCAAAAAGGTTATTTGATATTGTTCAACTTCATAATCAAGTACCTAGAATTAAAGTTCTATGCCAAAACAAAATACCTGTCCAGTGCTCCCTGGTTTTCACCGGCACCCAACCTAGATCAATCTGTCACGAATGCAAATAACAAAATCAAATACAGATCTCATGAAAGCACTTTATCACAGTTAAAATAATCAGCTCACTAGTGACTACTTTTAAAGTGCTCCTGAAATTCCATTGAGAGATTGTAACTGGTGGAGTTTACACATATTTTTAAAATCTCTAATAAATGCGCACGCTCATTTTCGTTGTTGACATTGTTTGTACAGCCTTCCTTAACAAACACGCTTTATTCAAGTTTGTTTGGCTGCTCAGGAAAGTCTAAAATTTAAGTATGAGATATCTTTATCTTTAGCCTTCTAATAACACTTTGCCTGAAGATGGAACTTCTACATAATTGGCTCTACTAAAAGTGCAAATTTTAATGGTGTTGTTTAAGTTTTCAGCAAAGTGAATTAAACGCATCAACCAGAAGTGTCAATACTTCATTTTATTACTATTTCATGAACATGACATTTAAATAAATAAGGTATATCATTTCCTTTCCTATTTCTCACCGTCACACGAAGATGACCTCATGATCTTTTGTTTTTCAAAAACTAGAATGCAAATTTAGTGGTTCACAATTTTAATTTCAGTCACTTTAGCGATATGACACGAAGGTCATCTGGTTTTATCCACGATGACTGACCAATATCTCATATAAGGAAACACATAGGCTTCAAAATCTAAGCGAATGAATGGCATATGAATCTGTTTCGGTTACCACCTTCCACAGGGCGTAGTCTTGTGGACTAGACCTGCAGGTCACAAATTTGATGAGTGGCACCCTAAGAAAACCGCCTGCATTCAGGCAAGTTCCTAACCCACACAGAATTATGGTGATTTACATTTATGAAGAATTTGATTTTTCCTAAATGTACGGTGCATGGGTTTTACTGCCCATTATTATCAAGTCGTATGCACTTATATAATAAATAACGATAAAACATCCCACATAGTCGAATACGTAACGCTAATTTAAATAGTTCATCGTTAATGTGAGTCTTCGAAATCATTGAGATAGATTTTAGACCAAGTAGTGGTAGTGCCTTAGAGAGTATCAAGCTCTCTAGAGTAAAATAGCTGTTCACTATTTTCTATCATTGATTGTGTAGCAAATATTTGTCAATTTATACATACCATTGTAGTGTGTCGTTAAAATAAAATTTGGGGAGGTTTACTCAAGCGTTTGGGTCACTAATTTTCTAAATGTGCAAATACTTTGATTAACCTTCCAATCAATCAATACCTATTACCCCATGTGGAGTATAGGCCACTGACCAGCATTTTCCAATCAACTCTGTCCTGGGATTACCTTTCCAGTTCTTTCTAAGTACTGTTCATTCTCTTGATATCTGTCTCCAGTTCTCGACGCAGTGTCAAGCTTTAGATTAATTCAAACGGAATAATTTAAAGTGTTAACCATACATGTACTCACGAGTTATTATGAAATGCATATAAATAATTGCGATGTTTAATAATAGAAAACCTAGAACAAAAACAATGGAGTTGTTGTGATGTTTTCCTGCTTGTAGTTCCTATGAGAAATGTGCCTTAGCATATTGCAGTGTGTTATATATATATATATATATATATATATATATATATATATATATATATATATATATAGAGAGAGAGAGAGAGAGAGAGAGAGAGAGAGAGAGGATGCAGAAATACGATTCCAGTGATCAAAAGGATATAGATTTTTTGCTACCGATGGTGGGTAAAACATTCTGACAATTGAATAGATTTATGAAAAATTTCAAATAATTATGACTTGAACTTAAGATAAACAAAAATTGGTTTTAATATTTTATAACTGATGCTTAGAATTTCTTACAGTAACTAATCTATAATTTCACATTGTGGAGTGACATTAGTTAAACAACCATGATGTATTAAATTCTTGTTTTATCCAAGTATGGGACTTTTCAATAGTAATCACTAAAAAATCCACCAAATTTAATGGAAGAGTTGCTTTATAAAATGAAACAACTATTAGCTGTCTAGGGTTTCCGAAGAGTGACTAACCAAAACCGGTTGGTAATGTGAAACTGCAAATTCTACAGTCTCCATAGCACATAATAACAGCTTATGGAAAATAATAAAGTAATTATCATTATTTACTTACATAACTGAACAGTTATTAACTATTTTACTCATGATATACAGTTTTTAATATCAACAATGGGAAGATGCAATTACTACTTCATTTAGTTTAATATTTATGCCTAAAGAATAAAGTTCCTTCAGTTCTATGATAAATTTATGCAATCTACTTTCCAATAAAAACATAAAGAAATTGTAAGACAAACAAAGCAATCGAGTTGTGTGTGAGAGAGAGAGAGAAAAGTTGAAAGTGAGCTAACTTTTATGCATTCAAGATTAAACAATAAAAGTACAATACATTGACTAATTATCACATGCACTAATGACTTACTGCAGATTTCATTCACCTTATTAATAAAATCACATGACAAGGATTGTAGGGATAAATGCTCAATAGGCAAACATAACTGAAGGATTAAATAACAGTTTCAAGGTTAGTTTATGTATGCTATAAACTGTTGTAATTGGCTAGTGAAAATAATGAACAATAATAGTAAAAAGAATGAATGATGACAAATTAGGGATTATTAAGTATCTTCAGAAAGAAATTTTACCACAAACGACCACAGTTATCCTCAACATTCTCATTGTTCAACGGGTATGTTATAAGCATCCCTTTTTGTTATACTTGAGTGAGTGTTGAGCACTAGAATTCAGTTTGCCGTAAAGATATCATTTACAGATACCTAGACTTACACATGACTCACTACTATAAACCTGAGAGTACACTGCAATCCAGCATGTCGAGTGAAATAAAAAGAATGTAGTAAAAGTTAGGATTTGAAACCTATGGAAATCAGACTATAATATACAGTAATAACTGATTAACTAAACAAAAATATAACGGAATCTGTTGAGGACAATCTAGTAATATATCAATAGTTGAAGATAGCCTTACTTCTCAAAACTAAGCTTAGAACACCTGTTGTATCAATTTTAAAATAATGATATGCAAATTAAAGTTTCTGTTAACACAAGAATTTATAGTTCTGTCTATTTTGTAAATCTATATGCTACTCGTACGCATAGTGCGATGAGTGAAGCATGGATGTTCTTCAATTAAGAGATATGACTTAGCACTGGTTAATAATATGAAACTATGGTTTCAGATTGCTAATTGATATTTTATTTATTTGAGTTATTAATCGCTAACTTTCTAACCTCGTTGTAGTTCCCAAAAGTTATCCTACATTCGATCCTTCGTAAGTAAAATAAGTAGAGGGAAACATGAAAGAATCCCTACTTCAAAGCTTAGTTAATGTAAAGAAAATGAGTGTATTTATAATCTTGTGTGTGAAGATATTATGAAGCTTCTGTGAACATATTATATTCTCTGGTAACAAAATTGATAACTATCCAATCAGAATCTGAGATATAGATTACTATTTTAAAGATTTATTTTAGTAGTTTCTGAAGTCGAAGTATTTTCAGTCATTTTTTAAGTTTCTAAAGACTTCACTGAAAAAGTATCGAGGCTTCCTATAATAGTGAACTGTTTCTCCACAATAAAACTAATTACTGTACTGGATGTTGTTACTTTGTTCTTTATGAAGTCTTTACATTTTTTTAATTAAGTCATATATTATTAAGCTTAGAGAACCATTTCAAGATGATAAAAACGATCATAGTTATTGTTAAGATATAAACTATAAACAAAATGATTTACAAGGTAGACTAAATACATCATACTATATCAAGGCTTCGCATCAACCTTATTCAACTTCGGTCCTTTTCATATTAATAATCCAGTGTTCCTTGAGATTACACTTATTTGAATACTGCTTATCATATTTACCATTATATTTCACTAACCTCTAAGCCTTAGTTTAATCCCTTCCTGATAAACCTGACTTTGGTTATCTGGCATGATGGCAAACTATTCAGATGTGTTGGACCGAAAGTTTGAATTAATTGTATTTAAATTACTTGATGAAATGAAAAAAATAACCAAAGCCAAAAATCTGAGACACAAAGGAAACTACCTTTACCTATCTATTTATAGAAGTTATTTCGAAAATTTGATTAAGAAGGCACACTATGTACAAATGTCTCTCATTAAAGTTCACTATTGTCGAAAGTCGTTCGATTTCATGGACTTCGTTTCCTTTATTAGCATTAAAGAGCAGAAACATCAAGTTGTGTAGAATAAGATGCATTGATTTTATTTCATTGGGTTCTCGTCAGTACTGCACAACCCATAATAGTTTATAATCAGAATTATACATAGAAATGAAAAAAACTTTACAAGTGAAACTGGTCGAAGATCAGTGCGTGTAATCAATAAAGTCATGTGAAACATGGTAAACGTGCAAACATAGTTAAAAAATTTGGATAGAATGATGCATATATGTATATAAACTTATGAATTTGAATAAATAAAAAACAAAGATAGTAACAGAATAAAAAGAATGGCATTCAATCTTACCCTGCCAACATCAATCTGTGCCGAATTCAATCAACTAAACTTAATACCGATCTCCACAAATCATTTCAGTTCAATTAAAATTAATTCATTTATTTCACGGACTCACTTCAGCTGCCTTGCAACCTAGAAACAACTTAAATTAATCTAGAGTACAAAAGTGAACAAGTAAACATGTCTTTTGTATGGATGGTTTTCAAATTTGACGCAAATGTAGATCAGTGAATGATCATCTCAATGGAAGAATTAAAGTAGTAGTTTTAAATGTTTATTTATAGTAAAAATAGACTAACGTTCTGGAAAATGAAAGGATCAAAGATACAAAAATGCTTTGATAAAAACAGCAACAGGCAGTATACAGTTATGCAGTAGTTATAGAAACATTCAATAGATTATTAATGGTCAGATAAGAAAAGAGAAAATGAACTTGTTAACTCATTAGGGCCATAACATTATAGTCCCGTAATGAAATTCTTGAAGAGGTCATCAAGGTAGATGGTGTAAAGAGGTACAGTAATCAGAATAGGATTGAGAGATTTAATTATTACATGGAGAGAAAACGAATAACAGTTGACAGTAAATTAGAATGAAATGAATTAAGCCTAGTCATTTAAATTAAAGTTCACAAATAGTGACACAATGACATGATCAAACAAAATAGATTTGGAGTAAGTCTGAGTAGAAAAATATGTAATGATGTAATAGAATGAATTACATTTGAAGTAACATTAATAATAGTGATGTAATGGACTGAGAGTTAAGCTGATAAGTTAGAGAAAAGCTGACTCATTCCTATAGGACAAGCAGATTATGTTTCAAGCATTTAATAGAGATAGCTTCAGTGAATTTCAAAAGGTCAGAGGTTGTTTGTCAAACATTTGGTTTGTAATAGTCTATTTATTTAAAATATGGGACAACAACGAGGGGCTTATCACTTGACTTTGTATGAATACAGTATACATCCCAACTGTTACAATTATGGGTTAGATGCAATTGGTAATTGTATTTTAATCTGGATAAATTGTGAATCAGTATTATGTATTGTTACTTGATATCATAATTGATATGAAAGAAATTTGCTGATCAGTTTTCGAAATACCGACTATTAATGCTGAAGACATTGATTGACGAGTGTCTTTGAAAGGTTGCTTGTGTACATTGTAATCACTGGATGAGTAAGGCTAAGGTTACGGGTAGTGTGCTGAGTCGGAATATCAAGTCGTTCAACGGTAGTGTAATGTTCCACTGACTGATGTATTTGGGACGACTATCAAGTAAGTCTAACCACCACCACCTTTAAAGCGAGATGATGACTGGAGTAGTAATAGTTTGGATGAAGGATAAATGTAGGTAAACTGGCTTAATGGATAATACTTCGATGTCCAAGGCGATTAGTCTGAGATTTCAGTCTTATTCGTTACATTATTATTCATTGGGACTGCTGCACTTGTCATCGCTGGCCGTTGGATAATGATGTATATTTTAACAGTTATCACCTTAGATGTCTTTTGCTATTACTCTTGCTGATAATAAGACAAACTCAACCTCATTTTATACCTAGTTGGGATGCTATGGTTTTTCATAACTATTTTATAGGGATGGGCAAATTAATCTTAGAATCGAGACTGTAAGGTAATTCTGCCTGTCTAAAAGCTATATGTGTATTATTGAAAAGGTAGTATGCAATTGCAATCAAACCGTCACAGCACAGTGTCACAAAGTGTGAGGTTGGCATGAATAATCATATTATAAAACTATGAACAAGAAATGACTACAGATTGGGTAAGTAGTTATTATGACCTTTAATTGGACGATTATTAATATTATTCATGAGTGACCAAGATCCGCGTACTGTAACTCAACGAATGTTAAAACTGTCTTAAATAGTGACTTGATATTCTCAATACTTATAACTTTGATCTATTCTATCCAGCCCCAATTTGCAGAGAAGAAGGCTTGAAGTCGGTCTGTCAGTCAGTGCAGAATCTAGAATCGTTAATTTCAAAAAGTTTTCCACATATATGCATGACTTTTCTGACTGCACACAAACGCAACTAGAAAAGTAATATAATTATGTAACATGTACAATTGTGGTGGAAAGTCAAAGTAAGATTACCTCCAGCTTATGAACCGAAAGTTATATGATAACAGTTAATGATTTTAATTGTTTCAGAGTAATGAAAATATTAAACACAGTCCCCTATGGAATGGCAATTTTAAAAATTGAAAACAAACAGGAAAACAATCACTAAACTTTTAACTTATATAAATACTTAAGTATAGTCTGATACAAATATGAACTCCTTGATCACTAAAAGTATTTTGTAGATACTCTAATGAGCAACTATAGTAACAACATGGGGACTTTCAATGAAAGATTAAGTTCAATAAGACGGTTCACATCGAATAATGATATGGAGAAAAGTTGTATCTTTTGTTACTTGGTGTAAGAAAAAAACATCCGTTCAAGCGGAAATCAAGAAGTCTAAAACAGATCTTTAAATATCAAGTTCATCGTATCATCACTACGGTATTTTGGGAATCATATGATGCATACGCTTATAAATTTAATAGGTCATTAGGACTTGTCAAAAACATATGTGACTAACTGGTTGTCATCTATGGATGACTTTTATAATTTTGTGATTTCATTTCAAACAGAGTTTATTCTTGTACCAGCTCGTCCTTAATTTTAAATATATTGCTAACAAAATATGTGTAGTTTAGTAAATGCCAAATTTAAGCTACACAGATATAGAAGGCCTGTTTCTGATACGATTTTATTAGAAAAATTACATTGCTAACGATTTTAATGAATGTAATCGGTGTACCGAAACACTATTAATAGTGAGTGACTTACGTCAACAATCTATAGATACATAATATGGCTAACATGAAGTAGGTTCATATGTTGTTATACTGATCGCATGAACTACCGTCCTCAAAAAGACGAGAAATTCATACGCTTGAAGTTGTTCTGGTTGCTACGAATAGTAATAGTAGTAGTAGTAGTATTTATCTAAAATATTTCCGACGTTTAAAATTAATGACGAGAGGCTAGAAGAGAATTACTAATGAGCGAAATACTATTCTTGAGGGTAGGTATAAGTAAGTAAATTTGTATCTCCTACACTGGCTATCTAGATAAGGAGAATCATTCCACATTGCGTCGAGTGACCTGGTAGTGATACTTAATTGGACGCCATCAATCTGTAGTGTCCAATCAAGCTAATAGGTTGATTTCCAAAGTCAAATAAATACGCAACCACTTATTTTGGCGATTTATTTACCACTACACACGTTTGCACACTAAATATGCCTTGTCTTCTAAAAATTTGACTTTATAAAAATATTAGCCCCAACCATACACAGACGTGTTATTACTTCGAAAGAAATCATAAGTACCCCTCCTCCATCCAAATCAAACAATAGCCATTAAGTTAACCATAAGTATATACTCAGTAGGACGAGACATATATATTCTGAAATTCAATAGCTTAATATGTGATTGGCGTTTAAATCAAATTGGTGGTCGTTACGTGTCTAACGAATACTAGAGATAAAAGGAGATAAATTCTACACTGATAATTTCACTACTGTTCATTTAATAAATGAACGAACGAATACAAACAACTAAACTTAATGTCTATTTCCACTAAACCACCTACATGTAACTACAATAATCAGACCACTAGTAATTAATATTACTATGCCTTTGAAGTTCTAGTTAGAAGTAGCGACTGGTGGAGTTTAGACATGTCGAAAGTGAGACAGTTATCACCAATAACATTCAACGACAGTCGTGCTATATCACAGATTGATGAAAATAACAATTCTACCATTGAACGCTGGCCAGCCCAGCGGTGCATATAATCAAGGATTCGCCACGAGACCTGAATGCCATAGATTCGATTTCATGGAGAAATCAAAGTTGCACACAGCTGAGTCCTATACTAGGATAAATGAGCAATCCACTATTATTTCATTTTTAGTAGTATCTAGCCAATCACTAATCCGTAACGAATAAAAACGACTAAACTTTATACCTATCTCCATGATACCACCTAAATTCAATTAATAATGGAATCATTTAAATCAAAATATAACTACCTGATCAACGTTCAATGTGATTAACAATTATTTCGAAACAAATCGTTTATAGGCACTTGGTTATACTTGAAATGATTGTATCCATACTTGTATATATATATATATAAATTACTGTATGCAAATCTATAAGAATCTATGTCCATAAATAATCATCACTTGTTGTTATCATCTCAACCATAACTACTGTCATAGTTCATCTGTCTATAGAATCTCAAAGTAAAGCAAATAAATGATTTTTTTTTAAAGAAAATTGCTAGAATGAACAACAACTTATTCAAATAATTTTCTGATTTTTATTGGACTTTTTTGAATATCAGTCAGGACGTAAATGAATAAGTCAGTCTAAACGATAAGGATGGATGGTAAGATGAAGGGATAGGAATAAGTTAGCATAAATAATGTTGAGTATCGTTATTAGGGTAGTATCATAGCGGTAATAATACACAATAACCTTATAATTATAATAGTTAATAGATGTGATAAGAGGTCTTGGTTGCAACATGTAGTTATTACAAAAAGGTGATTAAAAAATGTCAAATGTTTTGATACATAAATCATAGATAGATAGTCAGGTATACAAATAGATAGTCAACCAGTCAGCAAGATAGTAAGATATCTAGATAGACATATAGAAAGATAAATACATGAGGCATAGATTTATTTTTGTTTGTATGTCGACATAAATTCTTGGATTATAGTTCTACTATCATTCACAAGAATCCAAAAATACTTCGTAGTTAAAATATTTTAATTACTTAGATGTTAAGTTATTGAAATAGATTGACGAAGTATTCATTCATAGAACATTATGATATGACTAACTGGGAAATATTTGTTCTCGTTGTGATCACAGTGAAAGCCTCAATGAATAAGATGTGTAAATATACATGAACAGGACCATAATTAATATATGTTACTTGTTAGCGGTATGATTATGATGATGACAGAACTGCCAGTAGTAAATTTGCAGTGTAGATTGAACAAAACATCAATGGTAAGTGGTTTGGAAAGGTTTAGTAACTTAACAAAATCAATCAGTTCATTGGAATGATTCGCTTATTAAACGTACTTAGGAAATGGTTCTTGTAAAGGATTCTTGTACATTGCAAACCTGAATGATCCTAGTAAATAGAATGAACAATAAACAGGCGAATGTATAGAGAACCCAGTCTCCGTTATTTTTTTTATACCAAAGTCGTACATTCAGTAATTATTCTGACCAAGCTGAAGAATGATATTGGGCAATTATGTTAGGAACACACTGAATTTACTGCTTAATTTTTCATATCATCAGTTATTCATTTTCAGTTAATCAGGCTAACCATCAGTTCATAATGAACACTACTTTGTTTCCATACAAATTTTCAAATATTATCATTAATCGTTACATTAACAAGAACTATGACTTTCTGAGTTGGATTATGGTTGGTATATGGAATGCAGAACGCATATTTCGCCCTATTCAGGACTTACCATCTGGATGTACTTGCATTCCAGTGTTTAAGTTCACATCTGAATTCAAACTTAGTTCGTTTCATACCAAACTCCGCCGCGTTCACCACTAGGCTACTGAGTCCAGTTTATGACTTATTATAAAGTGCAGTTTTATAAATAATCCTTTATGTACATGGGTTATTGTTATTCATTGGCTGAATGATCGCTTCTTTGTGAGTGACATTAAATAGTAGAAAAACCGTAATCATGAAAAACATGACCTTAATCTTCGTTCCAATTTCGTTAAAATTGAATCAATGCCGATTCAGTGTTTTTCTAATCGACCTGAATTATTTTTGACGTTGCATGGGAGAATACTGAGTTTTCCTTTTATAAAAACTTTTAATGAAGTGGTTCATTAGTGTTCTCGCTTGATAAATGATGTTTACATGATAATCATGTAGTATGGTAGCCATTGGTTTTGCAAATAAAACGTTAAAAAAACGTTACTTACGAAAAATACACTGAATACTTCATATTCCTACACCCCTTTCTAATGAATTTATTTAGAGGCAGCAAGTCTTTTTAAAAAAAAATTAGTGGATACATGATAAATTATCATAATTTCATTACACTGATTCATATTGTCATTAATATTCACATATGGTCTAGTGATAAGGAATAAGATTAACATCTCATGTTTCCGATATCACTTATTGGTTACATAAGTCAAATTGAAGTAGTTTTCTACGAGAATGTAGTACAATTTCACTACTGAAATAAACCAAAATTATGCAAGGGATGTATTTTTATAGAAATCGAACAACTGAGTTAAGACAAAAAGAGTAAAGGAACGCTTGTTTTAAATTAATGCTTCGTCGGTAGTACAAGTAGTACTATGTTGCGTAATAATGTTGGCATTCCCTTCTCTCTACGTAGATGACAACTTCATAGTTCATATAGAATAGTATCTTTTAGTACGAATAACGATTGAGAGTAATCGATCAAACGGGTTACATATGCATATGTTATTTAAACTTGTAAAATACTAGATAGACAATTGAAATACGTTTTCAATAGAAACAACTTTTTTAAGGTTTGAAGTAAGTACATAATTATAAGTCGGTTGCATTCGGTTGATAATCATGTCATTTCAATTTCAAATGACTTGTTAAGTTGTCTTTGTCTGAAAAGAAGTATAAATAACTGTATATTGGGTTACTGGTTCCAGTTTTATGCATTTAGTCAACATTCTTTTTAGCGTTTTCCGAACGAAACCTTCGAAGATTGCAAACAAAATATGCGTATTCCTTTAGAAATAAACTACGTAACTCACTGATTTTTATAGCAACTTCAAGGAGACACAGAGGAGTGTGCAATTTGCTAAGAAGGTGTTACAGCTCCACAAGGCGGACATTCTGTCCCAGGAACACTGGGATCAGGTTTTCGGGCACAAAATAAATGAATTAGGACGTTGTATCCACGTATGACCCATGTTACATTTTGATGTTAGTAATGAGTGGGTCGGAATGCTAGAGAACGTCTCATAAGATAGAGTTATAAGTTTCGCAATGGAAGTTTTCGTCCCTGGCGTCAAATTTTTCAGAATTTGTTGAGATAACGATGACTTCAGTTTTTTAAAGTCACCTACCTATCAATAAGAATCAAGTAATTTCCAGGAAGGTTTGATTGCGAAAAGGCTTTGCGACGCATTTCGAATACATTTTGCGCCTACTGACGCTAAGGAAATATCAAATACACGAAATCAATAACATTAATAACGGCTGTGCCCGAAAGCAGCAGAAGCTAGATTATTTCAAATTCTGCGTCTAATGACCTTCTTATCCACGCTTTGTTGTCACACTTTTGGGAATTACATATAGGGTTGTGGTGGAAGTTTATGCTCACAAGCGTCCAATAACCGTCTACTTTCTTAGCAAAGATAAGTGACAGGCATACCCATTTTGATGCCGTCGTATGAAGAATTTGTTAAAAGAAAAGGGGAGCCACCTATTTCTTCTTCTGCGGATGACCACGACTGACGTTCCGACGCCGCTGGCCACTTGAACTATAGTCCCCGATTCTAGTGATAACAGGAATCACGAATCGTAAAGTGACATAGTGTAGCTTTTTCGATTTCTTTTACTGCATTCTTAAGTGCATTAGTGATGGAAATGCAAGTACGAACAGTATATATGAAAATAAACCTTCGGTGTGGGTTGCGACACTTCGCGTTGTTGACAAAGCAACATTATCATCAGCTGGAGATTCGTTACCAGCATCGTTCATGCTCATAATGTTAGAATAAGTGACCACTCAATTGATGTATCTTCAATTTATATCAGGCCTATTAAGACTCAAACCAATAATATGGATTATCACAGTGTTTTTTCATTGGATCGAAATGACCACAGTTAGAGTTAGAAAAATGTTTAAAAAATAGCTATATTTCCTAGCCCTTAAAATTTACACCACAGTGTTCATAAGTATATTCGTATGGTGATATTGTAATAATCGCATCAAGTAATACAAACTTGATTACACATACTTATAACGAGAATTGTTTAATATTAATTATTGCTATTATTAATCATAACAGAACTTCTTAAGTAAACTCGATAGCTTATTTAGTAATAAAACATTGAAAATTGAATTGAGGTGGTTTTGTGGAGAGAGGTATTACATTTAATTGTTTGTGTTCGTCACAGATTGATGTTGGTTGGATATCACTGAAAACAAAAGAGCACTGGATGGCTATTTCGTCTAAGTACGAGACTCTTGAGAAGTATGCACCCTTGATTCCTTCATGCAATCGATCCCAAGGCTTTCAGATTGTTGACCACTTAACCCTACGTATCAATAGGCTGGTCAGCGTCGATGATAGAATTACCACTTCTAACAATTGTTTAAAAGTAAATAGATTGTCTAAGTCTACTGATATAATAACGGAAACATAATACTTTGAATTATTTCCTTATTTAAGGCACATTGACGTAAGAAATATTATTTAAGAAGATCTCTCGCATGCTACATGCGTTAATACGTCAAATTATTTAATCATAACTAGATATACGACAAAACTGAGAGAAATGCTGAGGAAGCGAATCTTTGGTACTTAATTTGCTATGAGAGGTCTTTACAGTAACTTTCCTGATCAAAACGTAGGATAATATTAGATAATTATTTCATAAATACATTCTTTTCATTGTTTACTTTCACATGACGTCAATTGTTTTTCATTAATAATGTTAGTCCTCAGTTCGTAGTAAACATTTCTTATTAACCATACCAAGTTTCGATTATTATTATTGCTGATTGCTAAATTTACAAGTTACCAAGATTTATGATACAATACAGAGTTTAGTAAACAACAAACTTTATGTATGTACGATTATTGTTCATTGGCCTACAACTGATCTACTTCAAGTGAATATTATTCATCATCGAACTTTTGGGCAGTCAGTGCTAATGATGGTTGATTAAAGAACATGGCTTCAACTTTAGTAAGCAGTCAGACACTGCGCAGCGTTTGCAGACAACAGCAGTCAACGCAAGTAATATGTTAGAAATAAACAGTCCTTCCATCATCAAATACTGCATATTATTACACATGTGTGTATACCACTTTTACAACGGAGTTAGTGAAAAGAGATATATATAAATAAATATATATATGTATCATGCTGATCTAAATTCTAAGCAATTTCACTTGAGTGTTATTTTGTTCGAATTGAATTTCCTCATCGGTTGTATGCTAGAATAGTGAAATTTTTGAACAGATTATTCGTAAACTTCTATTTATACGATTCAACATGCCACATAACTAATATTAAATATCTACATTATACTCATACGTTATAGTATGCATTATAACTTTAATTTGAGGTGGTATACTTTTCGGAAAATTGGAAGAGATACATCATAATTTGTCAGAATTCCACTTTTGTCTTTCATATTTACGTATGATTTATTGATAAGAAGAATGAATAACACTTTCTGTGTCTCTGATACTACATTTACGTTCTATACATGGTATCTAAGCAGTTTTCAATGTAAACTTCATAGAATTTTTTTTATGAATTAAGTATAATGGCTCCATTCCTGTATCTCTATAAAATATGGTACTTGTACTGTTATTAACCAGTCACATGTAATCACAGACTAAACAATCTCTGATATTCTCTTCGCATTTAATACTACTGTACCATGTGAAAATGATCAATCATTACCAGTAATGATCGAGTTACATGAATATACACTTTCGAAGTGTCTAATACAAGACAAACTTAAAAAAAACAATTTTTAGGTAAAACATTTTGTTCAGTATTTATGGTAAGTATGCAATTTTAAATTAACTACAATCAGCTGACATTTATTTCAGCGTTTAAGTAAGAACTGCTCAATAAGTTACTGGTTTGAACTTCATTCAACGATTGACATTCTTCTTGAGAAACATTGGTAATCAAAGCAATAGGTTTCTTTTCTTATAAAAGAGAATACCATTCGGATAACCATCAAACTGATGCCAAGTGACCATTTGATATAAGAAAGTGTTATCATTTTTGGTTTAGTATGTAGAGAAAGCAAGAATATGTTCGAATGAATATTTCGCTTTTCAGTGAACTTATTTCAAAGTTAAACAATTGCGAATTTGTCCATTTTTTACAACTATAATAAATAATATTTGTGAAAGATAATCAGTGTTTTATCTGAACCAGTAACTTCAGAAAAGAGGTTGCTTAGAATCAACTAACCGCCGGTTGCAGAAATAAAATATTTCAATTCTGCATTTTAGTTCACATGGTGTCTTCGTGCTTCTCCAGAAAATTTGGTTTGTGATTCTAGTTTCTCAAAGTTACCTGCATACCACTGATAAGATGAACTACACATTTACAATTAAAGTTGAACTTACAGAACACTGCAATGCATGTTGAACACATCCTGGAATGCAGAAAAGGTGTCCGAAAAAAGTACAGGTTCTGTTGTCGTAAACTCTGAGTTTGAGGGCCTTCCTATCCATAAACTGTCGCATGCTGGAGAATTGGATTCATCGTCATCCTGGGAATTTCTATTCATGGCAGTCCAATAACCGTCTATCTTTTTTCCAGAGATAAATGTCGAGAATTCACATTTTAATGACGCCCTAATAAACAATAAACAATAAACGTAAACAACCTACTTCTTCCTCCAAAGATGACTGTGGTTTGCATTTGAACGTCGTTGATCACCTCTCCACCATTACAATTTGAGATGAGGTTTTTGATTAGGTGAAATTATCATAAACTGTAAAGTGTCAAATTATTGCTTACTCGAATTCTTTTATTGTATTCCAAAATGCACCTACTTATATTAACGTAATTAAGAACAATATAGTTAATAAATTTTCAGTATATGTGACAACACTGTGTTGACAATAATGTTTGTTACTTTTAGTATGTAATTCGTTACTCGTATTCTTCAAGCTCACAGTGCTATGAAAGTGTTCATTCAATTGATGTATCTTCATTTTAAAGAATATTGACTGAGTCATACCACTAGTATGACTTATCACAAAACAATTTCTCATTAGATAAGATGATCCACAGTTGATGTTAGAAATTTTTTTAAAGCATTAGGTATGTAGTACAGTGTGGATAAGTATATGTATAAGGGAAGGTATGAGATTAACGATGTGTGACATGTCTGGAAATATCTTTCCAATACTTTGCAAATCACACCCTACTTTCACTGGATAACAGTTAAGAAATATTTAACCAGATAATTTTTATAAGTTAGATGCCTTGAATGTATGGAATTCAACGTGTTGGAAGTGAATGTAATGTCATCAATGACAATGATATCTAAAGTTTAATTTCGAACTATTGAATTTCATATAAGTATTTAAAAAGGTATCTCACTTTCCACAATACATGAAATTCCTTGGTTTATTAATGCTATAACTTGGATCGAAACTTGAAAGGTAGACAGTGGTATACCTGGAACTGACCTTAATAAGACTCAAGGCTAGCATGAAGGCAAAACATTGTCTGGTGATGAAGATTTATTTATTCATTCAAAACCAAGAAAAATTTTTACTTTCTACTGATAAAATGAACTTATTTATACACAAATGTAGTTGTACTGAATATTGATTAACAAAATATCACATTGAATAGATACAAATGAATAACATAGTGTTTATTTATTGAACAACTAAAGTTATTGGATTTTCAAGGTCAGTTATGGTATTTCTCTTGTACTCGAAGATTTTGCCATGTCCTACTTTCGTTTGTAAAATACTCACTCAGTTTTATACAACCATGAATCATGAAGGACTGAGCTGTATAGTACATACTAAATAGCAAAAACCAACACGCTTTAATTATGCTTTTGTCACAAAGCCATTCAATTGTCCTTGAATTACACCAATCGTAAACCAGGAATTGTATTTACTATCTGTTAATACGTGTTTACAATAGATATTTATTTTGGCATATGGTGAATATCACGTGCTATTTTACTTATAATTTGTTTATTTATTTCTGGTGGAACTCTTCATTATTATTTTTGTTGATATTTTTCTTTTACTTTTATTATATTACTGATATGTAGTCATTAGTTAAAGTCAATCTCTTCTTTACTAAATCTGTTTGTACTTGATTGAGATGTATACTGTTTATTTTTGAAAACATTCAGCATCATTTCAACTGTGAATAATTACAGTAAAACATTGAACAAATGTGTTATATTTAGTTATTAACTTATATATATATATATATATATATATATATATATATATATATATATATATATATATATATATATATATATATAATTGTTTATCTGTTAGTGCCTGTCTTAGTCAACAGTAAAATGCTGAGGTGCATTAGAAATTCAAGAATGTTACTTACTCTAAACTGTAACTCTAAGTTGTAAACATAATATTAACTTCTAGCCTATGCTCGCTCCCTCCCCCATTATTGGTTTTGGGTGTTCTTAGTGTTAGTTGTTATTTTTTCATATTGTAGTAGACAAGAGAATATAGAAGTTTAAAGAAGATAAAAAATGTAACTGTAATTAAATTACTTTATTAAATTGGACATAAATTTAGACATCAAGTTGAAACGGTTTTAAAGATCTTAGTTATAGTGTATATCTTTCAACCAGTGACAATCAATGCTTGTTTTAAAAACTGAGTAAAAGAAACACACCATAATTTACCAATTCAGTTGACTCAAGGTCTTGTCTTCAATTCTTTATGGGATTCGTTGATCCTAACTTATGTTAAATATCATTCTAAGATGAAATATCTGTCCAATGCTTTATTGCTTTCAATGATCGTTTAACCGATCTAAAATTTAATAATTTTAAAGTATTACGTTGATAGGGAACTTAGTTGTTATTAAGAATTGAGTTGGGATTTGGTGTAGTGAAATTTACTTAAAAGTAATTAACATTAAACGAATGGTTATTCGGTATGTTTGTTTTAAGTAATCAGTAGTTTTCTGCTTATTCTGTGTTACATAGGTTGGTAGTAAATCCTATCTTGCCTAGGTTTTGCACTAGTCGGTGTTCATCATAAAAATGTACCTGTAATCTTGAAAGAAAGTGTGGTCCCATGGGATTCGAATCCCTGTCATGCACTTTCATCTGTTATTGAGGAAATATTTGAATTGTAACTAGTCTCCTGTGACAATTTGTGCTCATATTTTTAAAAATAAATTATTAAGACTGAAAAAAATACAGGGAGCTTTTAATGGAATGTGTATTTTGTATTCGTGAGTTAATGTTAACATTAGTACTTGTTTTACAACTGAAAAAATAAGTTAAAATACAAGTCAGTTAAAATTTTACTGATGTTTTGTGAATTGAATTTGAATAGAGTTATCTGTAACCTCTTCTATAAATATTCCAGTGATATTCAGCCCAATATACCAATGAAAATTACAAATATCGAGGAAGACCTTAAATGAAATCTGTAATGTAAACTTCGTTCTATCATTCATCAACCAAATGAACAGAAAACTTAAAAACAGTGGTGGATAAAGCACACGTAGTGATCTGAAATGTGACTTTAATTGGTGCCTTTTCACATTTTGTAATTTAAGCTGAATAGATCTCTATCCTAGTGTTGATACTCACAATAGAGTTCGAGCTTTGGCAGGGAGTCAACACAATCACACTTGTTCAACAGGTATATATATACATATTATTTGTAAGTGTTTGTATCATCCAGTTGAAGCTGTTAGGGAGGTACATTCAAGCATTTTTAGTTGATTGATTCCACAAAAACTAAACAAGCATCCTAGATTCTACTTGATGGTCAAAACCTAGTTTCATCCCTGGCAGTGATAATGTTGTATCAATCCAATCCATTCATGATGTATATATGGCTATAGAGACCGGGGAATTATAGTCCTTATCAACATTAACAGGAAAATACAAACCTAAATACATCATGAGCATTCCAAATGTTACTGATAATCTTAGCTTGCTTTCATTGCTATTAAGCTGCATAATTTCTTACTGCTTGTTATGAGAAATAGAGATCAATTGTTTAAGACCTGTTATAATATGAATAGGTAGTCGATTGGCTTCAACTTTCCACAATCTTACAATCTACGATTGATCTATTCGGACAGCTTCTTCCAACCAACTAATATCTAAATATAGTGAGCAGAGTTACATAGACTAATAACCACATCGCAACCTTATCGATAAGATTAATTCATCAATTAAAATCCGATAAATATAACGTTAATCGCAATGCACTAGTCAACTAATTGCAAGTTTTATAGTGTAGCTAACCATTTACTACTGCATAAAACAAAATAAACATGCCAGTACTAAGTGGTAACTACAAATCTAACAAATCATTCATGAAACTAATTAGAAGTAGTAAAACATAGTAAATTGATTTTTAAAGTGAACGTTGTTGGATTAAAAAAAAATGAAATACATAAACCGGTATATATTAGATGAAGAAAGCAGATAATTCAATAACAAGATAGAAATTAAAGCATTCTAAATCACAAAAGTTAATGCTACTAACAAAGATGTTTTTGTTTATCTAATTTATTCTGTGCCAGATACCATCTGTAAATGATCATTGTATACCCGCCTGACGAATGCCATGATTAATTCTTAAACTAGGACAGAATATTGACTTTTCTCTCATTTTTAGGTACATTTTTTAGAAAAACAATCTTATTTACCAGGTGAACAATTTTCACAAAAGTTATTTTTTTTTTACCACAGATGGTGAGAGAAAAGTAAATGTCCATAAGATAAATAAGCGATTGTTTATGAATAAAATAACAGAAAGATTATTATAATTTGGTTGAAGGTAGTCGAATGGAAACCTGAACTTAGGTGGTAAATCAATTGATAATCTTTAATACAGTGTGTTTTGCATTCATTAGGAAACTAATTCTCCCTATGAGATTCTTTCAGAATTACTAGTTAGCACTAAACTTATAGGGGTTCCTGTTGATTACTAGTGTCCATTTAATATTTAGAAATAGAAGGCAGGATTTCTGATAATTCATTCTAATGTTCAGATTGAGACTTGATACAAAGAACTAGATCATCACTGAGGATTAGAAAAAAATGACAATAATCACCAATTAAATAGAGACCTGCTATAAATCAAGAAATTAATTCACCAGTTACTTATTTGGGAGGGGGGGAGCTCTCTAATAGTTCACAAATATGAGTAATTACAAGGTTGAAATCACAAAACGAATTATTTATCTAAGCTGTATTGAATTTTAGAATGTTCGATGATAAATTAGCAAATATTATATTATACTACCTATAAATTGAAAGCAGTGTCTCTTCCTGTTGACACCATTAAGTCCTCAAATTGAGCATTCTCTGTTGCTACACTTTCATCCTGTGTAGATTGCTTCGATACACAGACGGTTTGTAAGTATGATTATATTTGGGTTATGGCTGGTAAGTTGAAACCATAAGTTCTGTTTGAGACTTACTAGCTGGATGTGCCTGCATCCTCGTATTTGTGCTCACACTAGGACTCATATCAAACACCACATGGACCACTGACTTACTGAGTTCAAACAAAAACACTTGTGCAAAGGTATTTGTATCTTCTCATCCCCAAAAGATTATATTTACGTCCAAGATTCCATTTTCCAACCACTATTCAATTTTAGTTATATTATACTAACTTTTGAACCATGATCAAGATAATGACCTCCAGTTATTTAAACGAAAATTGAAAATCAATACCAGCGGATAATTTTTTAAGGACAACTGGAGTGCCGGTGTTTTGTATGCTAATTAAATTATCCTAAACTTTTAGACACAATAGGACTTTACTAGGTAATTTCCGTGTAAATAAACTACTGCAAAATACACATATATATGTATGCATGTATATCTATATATGCATTTGCTTTAGAAAATAAAGCCACTGTTTACATCTACCACCTTTTGGGATTTGTTTGTTCATGAGTAAAGAACTTTATACAAACAAGAAGCGTTCTAAATCAATTTTAGACGTTCTGGCATAAGACTTCACAAGAATAGTAAAGTAGATTTTTACAAAGTAGACAACGAAATATATGAAATATCCCAGGGATAAATATCCCTAAAAGTTATTCAATTTTTGTTCATTTCTCCACAATAACACTTGAAAACATGGGGACTTTAAAATGTGTGGTTGTCATATTGTTCTCTCAGCATTATTTTATAGTCTTTTCATAATATTTACTGACACTACTGAGATATTTGGGGAACAATATTTTTTTCCTTGTAACTGAGATATTCATGTTGATTGGCAGCTGAGTAGTGAGCAGCATGATGTCTCTCTAGTCTTGTTTAGTGATGATTGGATTCTGTTAATCAATTTGTAATGTGATAACTAGTGTTTCAGCAATCTACGCACTATGCTTTAATGTTTATTTTCTTGAAGAGTTATGAGCATCTACTGATTTACGGTTCAATACTTGATAGCAATAACTGCTTACTGCTTCCTAGTTTACAAATTTTGTTTAACTTAGTGTCAGTTCATGATATTAAATGTTTATTGATTATGGGAAATAATTAAATCCTATTCTTTTTGGAAATTTCAATGATTCGATTCTTACTGGAGTATTTCAGTCAGTGATTTGTCCTTCTGGATAATGTGAAAATATTTCAAAAAAAATTCTTCAAATAACGCAACAATACAATAACATGAGCTAACACATGAACATAAAGTAACAACATCTCTATACATTATCAATAATTCATTTATTGTCTGTTCCAGAATAGCAACTAATTATACAAAAAGAGTATTCCTTTGTTTGTAAATTCATAAATAGTCTTAGCTTTGAATTTCAAATAGAATTTATTTTTAATAATTAATGTAAATAATTTCAGGTACTCATTAATCCCTTCAAATGTAATCATTGACTAACAGAGAACGAATTTAAAGAGACTGGGTTTGAATCCCAGTGTGAACATCAACATTGGGATGCAGGTACATCCAGCCGATGAGTCCCAGATAGGACGAAACGTGCGTACTGGATTCCACTTGCCAGTCACAATCCAAATTAAATGAAATTTAAAGAAAGTTATAATCTTTGAAATTTGTACTTATGCCACCTCATGATTTAAGTTTTATTCTGTTTGTGTAATATGCATAATATGAAATATTTAGTATTATAAGGTAAATATTATTATGCTTTGAAAGAAATTTCTACAGTATGAAAACAGTTAACATTTTCAGTAACTGAGACTATCCTCATTGTTTTCAGTCATCTTTAACTGTCCCGTGCTAAGCACTTGAGAATATTTTTATGTCATTCAGTAAATGAATGCTGCCTATTACAGAGTACTTTTTGTTAAAAATAATGGCTGAAATAATCCACATTGTTTACAAAGTATACTTTTGTTCAGCATTTTCATATATTTTTCTGTTAACCGATGGCGTGATTGCTTAATATATTAGAGTGTTACTGTAAAACACTATTTGGTTTTAAGCTGTAACTTTAAGTGAATTCATGTTCTTCATTAGAAATGTTGCAAAGCTCTACAGTGATATGTTCATAACAGGCTTTTGGCTTTATTCCAGACGTTTAAATTAGGTCTCCAATGTTAGGCGTACTCTAGTATGAAGCACTCACCCACTTGATAAATGTAAAAATGACAATTAAGAAATATTATTGATGAATACTGAGAATTTCGTAAATTGCATCAGCCTAGATTTCATTTCGAGCTGTAACGCCTGCTACGTTTATGTCTTTGATGAGGCCTTTAAAACTGTGCTACACTGAATATGTTCATAACAAAGACAAACCACAAAATTTCCAATTTTCTATGATAAATAGTAATCTCAAGGGTGTATGTAGTATTTTGGGTCATCTGTATAGATATGATGAACAATCGTTAGTTATTTGTGATGGAAAGTTGGTAATTAGTGTTTTGAAACTTGATGTAGCTTTTGTTTGACTATGTTAACTGAATAGAAAAGTGGCGATTGTGATTGAAATAGTTGACAGATTACTTGAAACCAAACATTCGATTATTTTACGTGTTGCATATGAGTAAATAAATAGAAAGATTTTCTGTATTATTTGAATGCAAATTTACTAGCTTTCGATTTATTTCCGAGATGCAAATTAGTTCACAGGAAACTCACTTTGACATATGATTTTACTAAATGATACTCGCCACTATGATATCTTTGAAGTCCTCTTGAGGATTGGACACCTGACATCGGGTACATTTTGCTGACGAATGCTAGCTTGGATAAAATCAATGCAACGCAGGTTTTCCTGTCGACTACTTGAAACTAGCATCATAAAAAGCGCATGCAAAGTCGAATCCCTTAGACTAGTAGTCATGATACAATTTGATCAGTAGAACTGAATCTTGATAAAAATAACTTGATGAAAGTAGCGTTGGTCACTATTTAGTGCCCAATCAGTGTATTTTTCACAAGACTGATTAAACGTTAAGAGGATTTACGTCATAGATTAACTTCTGTTCGCAACCCATACAACACTGGACATCCTCAACGCAGGCATTAGTAACTCAGAGGACCGAACTCAGAATAAATGTCGAGAAACGTGTTGCCTTTCAAATTACTGAGATGATGCTCAATTGTTAACATTTAAAAGTTTGGTTAAATCATATTTTACCCTAGCTATCTTTCATTTTTAGCAGTAATATGTGTCCGTTTCATATGTTTAGTTGAAACTTACTGGTCTGTGATGGAACGCATTTATAGTCACTACACCTCTTTTATGTTATATATATATATATATATATATATATATATATATATATATATATATATATATATATATATATATATATATATATATATATATATATATAATACTTGCTAATTTCATCTACTTTTATTTGTTTATGTAGTGGATAAATCCCATAAATTAGAGATTTCATTTCAAACATGGACTTTTACTGTATTCATGTTTTGCATCAGATATTTTGTACTGATCAATATTGATATATCCAATAAAAGATAGTTACAGTTAGCCCTAACCACTTGAGATAAAACCTGCAAATAAGATGTCATTGTAGTATCTTACACTAGTCTATTGACTGAAAGTGAAAATGACAAAACGTTCTGGGTATGGCACATACAATAAATACTGAAAATTTTACCCTAACCCTAACCTTAGTCATCGAAGTTCATTACTAGTAATAAGTCTGAATTCATACTTAACATTAGTATTCTTGCATAAATTTATCTCCTTTTTGAAATAACCTCAATCGTTCTTGGTTGAAGCATTTCAATGAAAACGCATTGTATTAGATTTCAACACTCAGTATTAACATACTGATAATTCGAATAAATAAGTAAACAAATCAAAGTAAAACCACATTACATGTTCAATTTTTATCATCTTAAAGTAGCATTTAAGTAAAATTAGTTTATATCACCAGTTAAATGTTTATACTATGTACGGATAGGATAGATTTTAGTATATTTTTCACATTTAAAAACAAACAAACAAACTTTTTATTTGGATTGTAACTGGCAAGTGGAATCCAGTAACCGCGTTTCGTCCTATTTGGGACTAATCGGCTGGATGTACCTGCATACCAATGTTGATGTTCACAGTTGGATTCAAACTCAGTTCGTTTTGTGTCAAACGCAACCACGTAAGTAAAATATCAGCGCAAATTGTATTAGGGTAGATAAGTAAGTAAATAGATAAGAAGGTAAATCCATAATATAAAGAAACATTATTGATAAGAAGTTTCCATAATAGACCAGGTCGTTAAAAAGTAATCTGATTTGTTGAAATCTTGAACGCTACACTTTTCTACGTATGGCTTGTTGTTTTGTTGGCGACAATTCTACGTAAATGGCTTGTGAAAAATTGTTCATTTTGAAGAAGTTTGGCGCCATGGACTAATAATTACTGTTTTTCTGTAATTTTCCAACTTCATAGTTTATTTTTATTAACATGAAAAGAGAGAAAGAACTACATTTTGAACAGAATATTATGACACTTCACATTATTTCATTAGAATCACTGATTAATTTTTTTTGCCTGTAACGTATCATGAAAATAAAAACCGTCAATGAAACAGTGCCATTCAGCATATTTAGTATGGAAATACCATTGGAATCAATAACACTTTGGATGTAACTGTATTTCAGCGCTGATGCAAACATTGGGATTCTAGCCCATTACTTTTTGCTTGAAATCCATGAGTTGTTTACTTAATTATTGATTACAAATAACCATTGGCTTTTCCGTCGCGTTTTAGCTCTGGTGTAAACATTAAAATGAGCATCCTATATTACGCATTCAACCATAATACGAATACACTGAATCTTATAATTTAATACTATATTGAGACAATCTACTGAAGATGTATATATGCCAACAAAGATTGGCTGATTGTGGTCATGTGTACAAACATTAAGGGGTTATATAGCATAATTAAAGTTTAGCAAATTTATAAAGTGAAACTAGTGAGAATTTGGTGTTACAGAATATCATCAATGTGGTAAAGATCCTTTGAAAAGTGTAACTAGAACGTTATATATATATATATATATATATATATATATATATATATATTGTAGGAGTTTCTAGAACATCGATTAACTTTCTAATATAAAATACTATACTAGCAAATTTAAGTAATTAAGTAATAAACTAATTAAAACACAAATTAAAGACAAATGAGAGTAAAATGAATTAAAATGACTAATAAAAAAAATATCATGAATTGGAGACGAATGTGCAGCAGTTGGAATGGTGATTACTAAAATAGGAGTTAAGTTACCAATGTAAAGAAAGACTGGTGTCTACTTCTTTTTGGATGCATTCCATAGTAATCATTTACAGTTCTTCTCAAGTTATTTTCAATGCTTGTTTCTAATTCCCGGCCTAGTGTGTTTTTTGATTTTTCTCTTCTCCTTAGGCTTTCAGGATTCCAAGTTAGGGCCTACCTTGTGACGCAGTTTGATGATTTCCTCAATGTGTATTCTATCCATGCCAAGCGTTTTTCCTAACTTCTTCCTCAGACGGATTTTGGTTGGTTTGTTGTCTGTTACAGTAGGTTGTTGCTGATGGTGTCTGGTTGACGGATCTAGAGTGTTTTACGTAAATAACTGTTTGTAAATACGTGTATATTCCGAATGATGGTTTTAGTATTTTTCCAATTTTCGGCTCCTTACAATAGTACTGCCTTGATATTTGTATTGAAAACTCTGACTTTGGTGTTGGCTGACAGCTAGTTTGAATTTTAGAATGTCCTTCTATTGTAGAAATACTTCCCTTGTCTTTTCAATCCATGTCTTCTCATCTGCACCAGATCCCTCTGTTTATTAACGATAATGCCCAAGTATGCAAAAGTTCCCACATCCTTCAGAGGTTTTTAGTCAAGTGTGCTGTATTGCATTTAAGTATCTTGATTTTCCCTTTGCGTATGTGGAGGTCTGCTATCAAATATGCACAAAGAGCATTCGATATCGCTTAAGAGTAAAAGCATATATTAATTACAGGAGACAATATTTTTGTTGTTTATTAATCAAGCGGATAAAGTTAATTATAGCTACATTCTATGTAACACAGCCGTAGTTTTCTTTACTGCTGAATATTTTAAATTCTTTCAGTTGGAGACATTTTTGGGCATGTGCATAAAATCTAAAGTAAATCTTTGTTCTGTTCTGACTACATAATTGTTTTAACATATATACTGATGATTACAGAAACAATTAGCAGCAACCCTAGAAGGATACTTATTAAACATCGATAACCCTATTTAAGTTTTATTATTTTGTAAGTAAAACTATATTATTATATCAAGTGTTATTATAAATATGCCTTATTGAAATGCATATGCCAGTAGAAATGCTGTCTACAATGACCTGGAAGATTTTATGTAGTCATTTGAGATTAAGAAAATAATAGCAATAGGATTTGTTACCGAAATTAAAGTAGGACGGTTTTAATTCATTTCACAGCTGATTTTCATTGCATATATTCTTGAGGACATCATTTTACTTCCACAAATGACTGCAATAGATTTCCTGCATCATCGTTGTCAACAAAATTTTAATTGTGAAATGCTTTAGAATGGTATTGATTTTAAGCGGACACTATACTACCTCAAGACATTCGGTGGGCAATTTTGTCCATATCCCTATATAATTCATAATTCATACTGCTCTTCTCCTCCTTCAATACTATGATAATCTTTAATATATTTGCTTTTTAACTTCGATCATACTGTCATACCCTCTTCCTATGATGATTGAGACATTATACTTGAAATGTTTAGTTATCAGGCTCGTTCAAATCTGTCTTATCTTGAGTACCTTCAGTTGAAACCAGCTAATAATTACCTAATTATAAATTGAGTAAAAATAATTGAGAAGAAAACTCCGCCCGCAGCTCTTCTACGGTTGTTGCCGGTCCCAAGCCAGGATAAAGGAGGAGAGTTGGGATTAAGGCTACCAGCCCAATCCCGTAAAACACAAGTTTGCCAGAAAAATACGCTAACCCGATTAAACAAACTTAAGCACTTCTATCCCATACACAACAGCAGATGCAAGTGAAGACTACCAAAGTAGCAGCAATCTCAGCATCAATAGGCCTCAACATACATAAGGGAAAGAGCAAGATCCTCAAATTCAACACAGAGAGCACCGACAATTGAACTTGATGGTGAATCTCTGGGAGAAGTGGATACCTTTACATACCTGGGGAGCATCATCGATGAATAAGGAGGATCCGATGCAGATGTAAGGGCAAGGATCGGCAAAGCAACGGCAGCATTCCTACAATTGAAAAATATATGGGAGTCCAAACAAATGTCTGCCAACCTCAAAGTTAGACTCTTTAACTCGAACGTCAAGACAGTTCTTCTCTATGGAACTGAAACGTGGAGAACTACTGCAAACATCATCAGGAGAGTACAGGTATTTATCAACAACTGTCTACGCAGAATATTGAATGTCTATTGGCCGGAAACCATCAGCAACAGCCTACTTTGGAAGAGAACAAACCAACTTCCAGCCAATGAGGAAATCAGGAAACGACTTTGGAAATCGATAGGATATACATTCCGGAAATCATCAGACTGTATCACGAGACAAGCACTAACTTGGAATCCTGTTGGAAAACGGAAAAGAGGAAGGCCAAAGAACACCCTTCGTCGAGAGCTGGAAGCAGACATAAAAAGGATGAACAGTAACTGGAGACAGCTGGAAAGGATTGGTGAGGACAGAGTTGAATGGAGACTACTGGTGAGCGGCCTATGCTCCTCCGAGAGGAGTAACAGGCGTAAGTAAGTAATTGATAAAAAAAATGAATGATCCAATTAGACGGTCGGTTTGAAATAATAATTCTCTTTTGTTGTCGTTGTTGAACTAAAAATATTGAAGTTATTTCTGTATAAACTATGTATAATGAATGCAATTTATAATAGATTTTTGATAGAAATAAATAAATTCCTGTGACTTCAAATGTATGGAAAACATTTACTTTAAGTAACCACTGAACACAAAACTTTCATTTTATTTTAATGTAAATACTGTAAAAGCATTTTTTCTTCTAAATCAATCAATTTACATAATTTTTATTTTGATAAACAAAGGTTCAAGGTCGTTTATTATTTGTATATTTACTAGCTAATGTACTAAATTGTTAAAGGATAAATTTAGATATTTAATGGTTACATTTGTATACTAATAAAGTTAGTTGAAAGATATTATTCATGTAAATAAATAAGAATACACTGAAATTTGGGCAATTTTCCCATCTAAATAAGTGTTACAATAATGATGTGAAATAGGTTGGCTTTAAATTTAATTTTATTCTATGGATCATAGAGGCCAACCAAACACAATGCGCTGATAGTGGGATTTGTTAAACTTATCATTTTCGTTATGAATTATGCATAGATTGTTCCATTCACCGATCATTTATCCCAATCTTTGATACTACTAAAGTTTCTGCTATTTCAATGTCTAATACTTCTATTATATGTCTGTTGTATGAAGCTCAACAGAAGATAAATAATTTAGATTTTGTTATTACTTTTTGATCACTCTGAATTTATTCCTAATTCATGTCAGCACTATTATCAAATGTAACAAAAAAACGTGTTAAGGTTTATAATGTCTCCTTAACATAAATTAACTACAATATAACTACACACTTAATAGTTGACATAATGAATATTTAAAGTAAATTTTACATTAGGATGAATTTGTATACTCCCATCGATTAGTTATAGACTGAAGCTGGTCAGTTACTGTTGCTATATGTGCATCCTGAGTGAATTTCCTCTATATAGCGATTATTCACAAGTATCATTTAAGTTGGATTATGACTAGTCCCAAATAGGATGAAACATGAATCCTGTATCCCATTTGCCAATCACAATCCAACTTAAAGGAAATTTTTACATTGTTTTACTGTAAACCTATTACAATCAAAGCCTTTTCATCTAAAAACAGTATTCTTAAATCAGTAAAAACACAAGATATTACATAATTAGGTGTTAGTGAAAAATTTGATTTTCAATCAAGCTAACTAATCAGAAAGTTATTGATCAGAATAATAATAACAACTATGAATTCAATCTTAGTTTAACATAAAATACTGACGAATTTTACTTTAGATTTTAGTAGTTTTTAAAAATTATTGTTAATTGATTAAATAAATGTTGCTAATGCTGCAAAAATCTATTTACGCCTGTTGCGCCTGTTACCCCTCGCGGAGGAGCATAGGCCGCTCACCAGTAGTCTCCATTCAACTCTGTCCTCACCAATCCTTTCCAGCTGTCTCCAGTTACTGTTCATCCTTTTTATGTCTGCTTCCAGCTCTCGACGAAGGGTGTTCTTTGGCCTTCCTCTTTTCCGTTTTCCAACAGGATTCCAAGTTAGTGCTTGTCTCGTGATACAGTCTGATGATTTCCGGAATGTATATCCTATCGATTTCCAAAGTCGTTTCCTGATTTCCTCATTGGCTGGAAGTTGGTTTGTTCTCTTCCAAAGTAGGCTGTTGCTGATGGTTTCCGGCCAATAGACATTCAATATTCTGCGTAGACAGTTGTTGATAAATACCTGTACTCTCCTGATGATGTTTGCAGTAGTTCTCCACGTTTCAGTTCCATAGAGAAGAACTGTCTTGACGTTCGAGTTAAAGAGTCTAACTTTGAGGTTGGCAGACATTTGTTTGGACTCCCATATATTTTTCAATTGTAGGAATGCTGCCGTTGCTTTGCCGATCCTTGCCCTTACATCTGCATCGGATCCTCCTTATTCATCGATGATGCTCCCCAGGTATGTAAAGCTATCCACTTCATCCACTTCTACTTCTTTGCTAAAAAAACGCTAGCCAGAAAAATCTATTTAACTGACAGTTAATTGACTTCTGTTAAAATTAAGATGGTTAGTTTAATTGTAAAATTTTCATTACCTTATTAGATAGTATCATTAGTATAAACTTAAAATAGAAATATAGTAATTTCTTTTCAAATGACTAACAGTCTCTTGATATTCAATTCGACTTTTATTATCTTCTTGTATTGATCTGAGTCCTCACCTCATTATAGTCTGTGACTTTTCTGGCTGATTGTTAAACTGAGTCTAATTTAAGGTGAGTACTAATTGCTGATTGACCTAAGTACTCAGGTTTAAAAGAATACTCCTCTGAATCTTGTCACTTTTGGTAATTTTAACACTAGCTTACTCGAACTTGTGTTCTCGAATGTCTATATTTACTAAAATAGGAGATATGCCACGATGATTAATAGTTACTTGGTGTTTATACAGATGAAAATAAAGTGGACGACTACTTTATTCGAAAGTTGTCAAGAACTGTAAATGATATTTTAAATTTTTTCTTATGGTGACATATGGAATACCAACTATGTTACATGCAGTTTTAATTTCAAAAGTAATATAATATATGGGATATTGTAAAGGGAATACAACTTCAAATAAATAAACATTAAACGTACTCAAACCAACTGTTAATATATCTCTTTATATTTAGTTTTTGATAGTTTACGTTGGTGTTAGCATGGAGTACTCCACGGTAATCACAGTTCTGATTGTTTTACTTCATGGCTGGGATTCTGAATATTAAGTTATGCTGTAAATACTTCATAATCGTTCCCTTTAATACACATATAATCAATATCTAATCTTCGCTAATCCAGATCTCATGTTTTGCTTATAGATTATAATCAAGATATTTGTGACCTTCTATAAAAGAATACAACTGAGATGATTAAATTCCCTTCAGAAAAAAAAGTAATGCATCCACTTACAGGATCGGTATGCCTACATACATTGACTAATTGATTCCTACTTTAACTAATTAGTGTTGATTATTCAATTTTCAAATGGATAAATTATCTAAGCTCATGCTCTTAGTGACATGGCCTATTGAATACAAAGCATATTGGTATTCATTATATAAAATGTTTAGTATGAATCATATGTTAATAGTCACATACATTTACCTCTTTATTTGGTTGGACAACAAAGAAATAAATAGAAACAGAGATGAAATTTAGGAAAGTAGGAAATCGTAAACGTTTTCTAATACGGGTCACATTTTCGTTATTCTTTGTCTATTCTCAACTTTTTCTTCTCAAAAATCTGCTTTCAGTTAACAGGATTATAGATTGTAATAATATGAATACAAAGATATTCGTAATGAATATACTACAACAGGATGAATGGTCGTAAGCTTCGACTGTTAAATTCTATCTATTAAAAATCTAGTTCGCAGAATCTTTGCATTTCCAAAACTGATGTACAAACTGTTATTTTATTACTTACCAGTCATAAGTTCTTATAAATTAAATGTAAGCCTATTACCGTGCGTTGTAAACAATATGCTTTCACTCTAGTCACAGTTAGATTTGGTAATATTTAATAGACTGAGCATTGGATAGGCGGTTTGTTGAATTAAGTTTTATATATTTGTAGCATTCCAATGAGTAGAAACTGTAACGTTTGACATTTCGCTACTTAGTGTAAGCCAATTATTCATTAAAGTAAATAACTGAACTAAGTTAACGTAAGTTTAAGCAATACAATGGAGCAGATCGGAATCAAAATGTTTAGCATAATCAAACTATAAGTCTGTAAGTGTTGAAGTCTTGTCATTATGAGTCAAGGTGTTTAACAGCGAGATATGTTTATGTATTTGTAGATTGTTACATGGTGGAGATGGGGCTATGAAAAATGTAGTGTGTGAATTGAGAATGACGATAATTTATGTGCTTGTTAAACGTATGAGGAATTAGAAACTATTTAATTGTATTTATTTAGATAGATAGTCCGTGTGGGATGCATAGTAAGGTCTTTCTTTCTATTATATGGATTAGGGTTTAACAAATTATGGAATGCTTCAGCAACTCGTCTTTCTCTGAATATACTTATTCGCACTATGGTGCTAACTTCTTTTTTTTTCATTTTTACAATTTTTCTGACCACAACTACGTCTGTTTTGATCAAATTAAAAAAATATATGACGATAATTCATACTATTGGTTCGACTATTTATTGATGTGCTATAAAAAGGAGGTTCATTACCTGAATGATCACTTCTTGGATTATGAACTTAAACAGTATTGGTAACGAGTCTGCTTCTAAGGATAACTTACATTTGTAGTTAGAAAAACCTAACTTGATAATTTGGATGTAATTCACGTCGATTTTATGGTTATTATAAATACCATGTACTGCTATTGCTCGTTTGATTTGCAACTTTCTAGGCTCTGTTGAATTACTAGTAAGTTATTTTGTGTAGTTTTTATGTTCTCTGGTACAATTTATAACTTATTAAGAAGATTTATCAATGTTTTCATTGTGTTGCGTCATTCATTTAATGCGGTTAGCTAACACGTACTAATCCTTAAAAAGACTTCTATTAAAGAGGAAATTCTTTACATTTTCTGGTAACTTTGAGCCTTATCAAGCAATCTGCGCAGACTAATCAGATCATAGATTTGCAAGCTTAATCTTATTTGTTTCTTACCAGAGCAAAATTGCATTGTTTTAATTAACAGGGTCATTTCAGTTCTCAATAATCAATCACTGAATAATCAGTATTTATTTATTGTAGTAAACAATGTGTCGTAAATATCAAACTATCATGCATAAACTGCTGGTTTTTGTAAGATTGTAACTCACACTATCCTCTTAAGCGTTAGAAGATTCAGTTCGAAATGGTGACCAATGGAGTCCAAATATATCAGAAGTAAAATACTTATAAATGATACACAGATATGAGAAGATTTTCTATGTCACATGGCAGCTGAAGAAGAAAAAGACGACTGCTGTTGGATCAATGCACTGTATACATCATTGAAATAATGGTTTATCAGTATCTACAATTTCTTTTTCATTTTCTATTAGTGGACATTCGCAAGTTAAAATCGGAAAACGAAAATGTAATTTCATCAAATTATTAGATTTGACCTTATAAGTGTAATAGTCAGTTGATAGCTGCAGTCTATACTTGACTCTAATTTCAATACAGACAAACTCATTATCTCATCAATTTGTGAATATGTTTAAAAATTTAAGGGAAATAGTGATTGTTTAGACTATTCATTACATAAGGAATTAATATCAACAAGCTTTTCAGTTTCTAAAGACAGACATCAGTAAACTAATGTTAACCTAGTTTCTGTTCTCGTTGTCGTTCATAAGTACGGTACACTTGCAAATTTGAAGTGAATAACGCATCCTGCGGAATTCGAACTTAAGTTACTTAGTTTCACAGTATGAGACATCAACGAAGCACTAGTATACTACAAACTAATATAACGTCAAAATTTACCTTAACAGAATACTGATGTATACGGTACAACAGTTTAATGGTAGACAATTTTATCTAAATTACTTAATAAGGCACCTTATTGTCATCTGACTGTAGATATTTTATCATATAATGTTGATTAAGAAAAAAGTCTTTCATTTACTCGTTCTTGTACATCTAACTCCTTTTGGTTGTAGTGCGTTTAATCATTTGAATGGTTTAATTGTGAAGCTCTCGTTATTCCGGACAACTACATAGGAGCAAACTCTTGATAGAAATGAGCTACGAGATTCTCTTCACAGGTAATTAGCAGCTTGTTCTATCGACCATGAAATTTGAATGTTCGTTGTCGACACTTGTCTAGTAATTTTTTGCATATTTATTTTATTCAGGTATGCTTACCTGTTGTTGATTGACCCGAATGCCGAGTTTCTAAAAATTCACTAACTTTTTTATCATTGTCTAGAATCATGTTTCCTAAGTCAAACGTGTGTCCATAATTATCCATATGTACCGATATCAGAGAGGGTATATCATGGCGTTTCAAGGCTAATTGGTGTGTATGTAGGTGAAGACGAAGCAGTGGGCTGTTTTTTTTCAAATGTAATGTTTATTACGCCTGGAGCAGCTTATTATGTAGATAACGTTTGGTCAGTCATTTGTTATCTGGTCAGAATTGAGCTAATTCATGGGAAGACTAATTTCGTCTCAGCCGTAACATACTCGAGTGATTTCAAACGACTCCTAATCAAATAGTTGCACTTCCAGATATATAACTTATCAAAAACGATCTTCGAAACGATGCTACTAAATAGTAGTTAGTAATAATTAATAGTAAATAATTAAAAAACCCGACCGTAGCTGCTACCTTGTCGTGGTGGTCGGGCTTGCCTATCGTGATGACCCAACCGAGCTATACTGGCTGGAACATGTTCCTGTAGGTTCTACCATGCCAGGCAGGTCGATTGGAGAACGATGAGACTAAAAGCAGCTACTCAAGGTCTGAGGGAGAAGTCGTACTGCTGATTGCAAAGGGGTGTGACAGCAGTAAGGTGTTTCCCTCGGACAACCAGCATCTGCAGCGATGCTGCCTTCTCACAAGGAAGGAGGGGTTAGAAAAGGTCGACCCTAAAAATGTCACACCTCACCCTACCTCACGGATTCCCGTCTCCGGCGGTATAGGTGCCCACTAAGGGCTTTTAAGTGCGGAGCTAATACTCAAAAAACTTTTCATAAAAAGGCTGTGCGTGACAGGCCTCAAGCAGTTGTCCCTTGGGCTCTGCGGTCACGCTCTCAGGTCTCTGAGACCGACACTAATCTGCCTTCTTTTTCAGGTTCCTCAAGAAACACCCTTCCACGGTGTGGGCAGCCGGGAAGTGACAACCGCCCTCATACCCGCAAAAGCACGAGAGTCCAAATAATTAAAAACGTTTAATTAATTAGCGCGTGATTATTGTTGAGTTTTCTTAACGACAGATGAATTGTATGCAACGAGAAGGAAAATTATCTCCGAAAGTTATCTTTAATCACTTTGCTTTGAATGAAATGCATGATATAGTTACATTATTAGGCTGTGACATACTGTCAAGTGATCACAAAACGTGATACATCAAGGAACTCTAGAGTGATGTGATTGTCGACATGTAAGAATGCATAGACATTTGCCACTCACAAGGAGGTAATCGAAACAACTAACTGTGGTTCACATATTTTTATATCCATATACTGTGGACAATTAATCAGAGGCTTGTAATGATTACAACTCTAAATAATGACAAATCATTATTAGCATTTACTTTTCCTGATGGTTAAAAGGCAAAACAAGAATATCTTCTCTACGATCAACTACTTGAGTAATCTGGAAGTTACTTACAACAAACAGCAATGTACATGATTTACTTATTTAAGAGGCGCAAAGTACAGTTACACATGGGAGGTCAGCTTCTGAACAGGATTAAAACACTGGTATTTTGAGTAATTCTGATTTAAATAATCAGAAATATCGCTAATAAAGACAACTTCGATCAAGTAAAATACTCTTCATCATTAAGAATTATTTCGATCTAATATCACTGATATGGATTTACGAGATAACTCAGTATGTACAATAATGAAAGCATATCAGTCATTGTTTAGTATCTTCGTAGAACAAATTAACGAATCACTTTACTTTTGGATCAGATCGTATTTATCCCCGATTAATGTAGGTGCATGTGTGATTATCATTAGAGATGGCATCAGTAATGTAAATGCATTTATTTACTAATTATATCCCTTTAAAATTAAAACCCCATGTTGTTCCATCACTTTCGTAAATATGTCATATTGGTGTATTTTTCATTACCGTTCTTCGTAGTTTATAAAAATATGGTGAATTTTGCTGATGAACTGTCCACTATATTGACTACCTCACGATAATAGCGATTGGTCACTTCTATAAAGTCTGTCGTGTTTTCTACGAGTATTTACCATCGCAGTTATCCATTAGCTTTCGAGAATGATAAGCTTTTATCTATTCGTTGCTTTAGATATAGTGAAGGCAAAGCACGACTGGATCTTGAAAGATTGATTGTTTTTCTTTCTATATAAGCAGTTGCATTATCATGGGAAAATAAACTAGGTGTGTTGGAAGTCTTCAGTATTTGTGTGACCTTAGAGTTATTGTGATCATACGAATTTATAAAATTACACTAACTACATGCCAGAGTGGTTTTAAAGAAGTTAATAGGAAAGTACTTTGGCATTATGTCCATCAAAAATATATATCCATCTCATGAATCGCAGTAGCCAAACATATACACACAGAAAACTGTTAGTCGAATAGATTCCAATGTATGGAGTTCAGAACAGTAAATATTTCCGTAGTAGTTGGGGATAACAACTCCAATTCGGCAATAAGTGTAAAGCTTCTCAGTACTGATAGCCAGAGTTTTGTGGATCTATAATTATTTCCTACTGTAACGATTGAAACGGAAAGAATACATGAAAGTACTGATTTAGCAAGATCGGTGATCGATCGCTTTAATTAGTTGTGGTCGAGTGATACCCACTTACAAACCGACTTACTGACACAAACTCCAATGAATGGGTGTCAGAAGATAGAACATCTAGCCAGTAAATACGGATCATTCTATACGAGTAACATACCTGTGTGTAAGTATTTTGTGTGAGATCAATTTATGTGATACTCATTTACAGCACCAATAACTGTTAGATATGGTTTCATAGATCTTCACGAACCTATGAGATTACGGTCTGATTATAGCGCTCATGTGTTGCCACCCATATCTGTAGCTAATTTTATTACTTTCGTGGTAGGACTATTTGCTGTATACCAGAAGTTGAAAGGTTATTCGATAACCTACTTATGTTAACTTGGTTCTTTATATATCAATTTATCACATATGAAAGTCCTACTGACTGTTTTAACGGTCAGCTAATTTCGTGTACAGAGAGTACCCCCCCCCAACTCTCAGAAAGGTTATAAGTAACTTGGAGCGAGAGAAAGTAGCAGGACCTGATAGGCTGTCTACAGATATCCTTAAGGATGGTGGTCCAGTTTTAGTTGGCAGGTTGACTGTTATATTAGCCAAAGTATGGGAACTGATCACCATCCCATCTGACTAGTTTCGTTCCGGTTTACAAAAAGGGACAGAAATCCTCTTGTGATAACCACAGAGGAATCAGTTTGACTAATGTAGTATCTAAAGTATTATCCTCTATAATCATTCGGCGTTTACCCAACACTAGAGAACAGCAGACTCAGGAAAACCAGGCTGGTTTCAGACCTGGACGTGGTTGCACTGATCAAATATTGACACTGCGCCAGATTCTCGAACATAGACATATGTACCAACGTCTGACTATAGTCATATTTCTTGACTTAAATGCAGCTTTCGACTCCGTAGACCGTGAAGTCTTGTGGCAGTATTTGTAATTAAAAGGTGTACCGTAAAAGTACGTAAACCTTATAAAGGCTCTCTACTCAATCACCATCGGTCGAGTCAGAGCCTATGGAGAATTGCTACGAGAAATATCATCCTTAAGTGGGGTTCTTCAGGGTTGCCCCATATTCTCTTTTTTATTTAATTTCGTCTTAGATATCTTCTTAGAAGTCTCACTCATCTCTTTTAACTCTTCAGGAACTTATCTCCTTCCAGGAAGTCCTCTCGTCGATTTGGAATACGTAGACGAAATAGTCCGCTTCGGTGAAGACGGATAATATGCAGTTTCCTGAGCACCTTGAATGACAACGCGAACGTATTCAGGATGCGCTTCTCCCCTTACAAATGCGAAATGTTACTCCAGGACTAGTCTACTTCTTCAACTAGATTAGTTATAGGGAGTGAAGTAGTTGATCACTTCACTTGTATTATAAATCTAATTACCCCTGGTGGGTAATTGTTTGACCAGATCTCAGCACGGATTCAGTAAGCCCGAATAATATTTATCAATTTACACCGCTTGTGGCGCAGGCGAGATATCCATTTCTCAACTAAAGGCCTGGTGTACTGCACGGCAATCTGCTCCTTTTTAAAATATAGCTGCGAAACGTGGGCCATGAAAATCCAAGATATGCGTCGACTTTAGGTATTTGACCATAGGAATCTCCGTAGCATCGCTCGTATATCATGGAACGGTCGAACAAGTAATACTGAGGTTAGACAAAAGGTTCATAGGAAATATGGTAAATTAGTCGAAGAGGTCATTAACCTTCATCGACTGAGATGGTTGGGACGTGTTGCGCATGCCTGGCCACCATCTGACTCGTCACGCGATGTTGGCTAGAGTTGAAGTAGGATGGAAGGGTAGAGGTGGCCAAACCAAAACATGGCATCAGTCCATGCAGTCTTTGACCGTCGATCTAAGCCATGTTGGTAGATACAGATTACCTGGTTGGGGTCCGCGTGATAATCGAAATGAATGGCTGGAGACACTGGGCGACATAGCTTAGAATCGATCACAGTAGCGCAAGTGTATTCACTTTTTACTCTCATCTAGATCTTAAATCCTATTCTTTACTTCACTCTCCTTTCGTGTATTCTGTTGCTATGTTACCTCCGTAATCTCGCAGTGCTAATGTACTGTGGCAACTTAAACCTATGGGCGTATGTGCCCGGTTCTACGTTGCTGATGAATGAATAAGTGAAATGTACATCGAGTCACAAACTACAATTCCAACTTTTCGTAGGAATGTTTCCTATATGATATTATTAACAATCATAAGATCTTTGCTTCTGAATGGTTCGCAAATGAGTACAAAAGTATAATTCGTGCTTTAAAGTGGATTGTAATCGTGAGATCAATTCAACTCGCATTACTTACAAGAAATCAGCTGAGTAAACTCTCTGTTGAACTTATGATTTTCGACCATGTCAGATTATATCATTACCCTCACGTTAACCGTGTGCTTAAAGGATAAGTAGATAAAGTAATACTCCTGTGTCGAGCTGCAACAACTAGAGTGAACATAAGGTATGTGTGTATAGTTGACTGACAATACAATTTGAACTACAGATATGTTGGCAGTAGCACAAAGATATATAGAAATTAAAAAACTACCAAACAATAAAGATGAGTGGGTTATACGCCTGACCAATTTCAGTATTTATTACCAAAAAACTGAGTTAAAAGAAGTGAACAGACAAAACCTTATTCAATCAGATTTTCGCAGAGACGAATAAATCTAGTTTCTAAATTGAAAACGCGAAAGATTTCCTGGATGATGAGTGTTTTCTAACTACCAGAAAACAAAACAAACATAACCAAGTAAAAACTACGACTATCTTTAGTTATAAGTACATAAACCTACTTGAAGAGCAACTGAACTACTTGTAGGTAAAGATTGGTAATATGTTTCGGTTTAAAAATACTACAAGACAAATAATAGATGAGTTTAAATTGTCAGAAACGATTTAGGACCTACGATTTTAAGTAAAATAAATAACAATTTGTTGATATGTTTAGTACTGTATGATACATAATTTTAGGGGAAAATCCGATATTAGTCATCAAACCAATATGTTGTTTCAAGTTTAAGCCTTTTAGATTAGCGATGAGGGGAGATCGACAAGGCGGAAAGTAAAACATTGAATATAATAATGTCAACAGCTATTAAAAAACGTATAAGAAGAAACAAAAGACGAACAAAACAAACAGTCAGAGGTAACTTTATGCTCAATATTGAATGAAAGGTAAAAATGAATGGGCTAAATGTACAGATGTTGAGCTATATCATACAGTTTCTAAATTAAAGATCACAGTTACCTTCAGTTCACAAACCAAGAAATCTGCACGATTCCAACAATTAATCAAACGTCATGGGTGATTTTATTAGTCGGATTGTTATTAGTCTTTTACCAACCTACATTAGTCGTTGTTAGCATAGCTTATTAGTGGCCGGCAGTGGGCGAAAAACGGAAAAGACTCGCAGAAAGATATTACGTGAAAAACAAAAAAAAAAATAAGTAAACACGTTTACATGATATGTTTGGTTGGACATTAGTAATTAATGCAAGTAAATAAATAAACATAATGTTAATTAATTACATATATTCCTTTTTCAACCTGGTCACATATAATTTTAATTTGATTAGTGAAGAATTCGTAATTAAAGGGCTGGTTAGGTGAATAAAAGGGGTTTTTTAACACGAAATCTGTATAGGCCTCATACACTCTGCGGAGAGCCTCACGAGAAGCCATTGGTAACTTAACATCAGTAATCAGTAAAAATTTAACACCAGTATAAGTTTCTAGGCAGTGAACACGGCAGCATTCTGTTTCTAAAGTCTGGATACCAGAATTCCAAACTCGTTGGGTTTTTTTATCATTAGCTGGTGCAATCAAACTGAATTCAGAATCCGGAATAGGAGAAAGCAATCGAGCCATGGAGTGTAACGGCTGGAACATACTAGCAAGATGAATTCGATCGTTTGGACGAAGTCGAGGCCTCCCAAACTTAATAGTTAATGGAAAGTTACTTTTGTCTGAAAAAACCTTAAAAAAGGAAATCAGAGATTATAGGTAAACCAAACAACAGATTTTGATGGTGAGAAACAAGTGACAATTGTTAACAGACATATGCTTGTAAATAGCTATCATAACTACGTACTATTAATATGAACTACTAATATTTTTCAGCCATAGTCGTGCAGGTGTATTCGCTTTTTATTTTCGCATAGATCTTAAATTCGATTATTCATTCATAAATACCTTTATTTCACTTCTTATTGGTGAATATTATGGTATTAGTGTTAGTTTGATTTCGTTATGCAAATCAGGTACGGCAACTTGGACCGTTGCACGAAAATGCCAAATTCTAAGTTGCACATGACTGACATATTTTTCACGTTCACACTATTAATGCTATAAGTAGTTGAAAAGTCCAAAGTTTCTCATTTTAGTTTTGGAGTGAATAAGTGAATAAGTTCCAGAAAATATATTAAGAACACATTTGATGTTCACTTCGAGCTAATTTAAACAGAAATATTTTTTGGTATTCTTATTTTGATGCAAAGAAACTGTTTTACAACAAAAGAGTTATCCAGTGTAGTAACCGCAGTAGTTTATCAGCTATAGTTCAAATGCATTAAGCTAATGGTTAAAAGTTTCCCCACTTACTACCGGGTGAGTAATTTGTCTCGAGAAAACGAGGTTGCTAAAGCAGCTAACACGTCTGGGAAAAAGTAGAGGTTAATTAAACTCTCTGGGGATTGAGAAAACGTGACAAAAATACATAACAAGAAGAAATGTCTCGAAAAGTCGGAATAAAAAAAACTAGAGAGGGTAATGGCGGTTTTCATAATCTTTTCGTTTTGGGAAGTAATCACATTATTACCCGAACTTTAAGCATGATTTTCCACTGATATAGCCCCACAAACCAATGGACAGTATGCCACTAAAAGTCAACCCATACTTGGTGATAGTCATGCTGATACTGAGGCAACTTGCGAAGCCATCATTTTTGATACCTTGGACACATTCCGAGTTTATAAATCAGTTTAGGAAAGTCCTTTTGAAAAAAAGCCAGGAGACATCCCTAAGTGCTTTGAGAACAGGAGTAGTGTGTGCTGATAATCATGATGTGTTACGAGATCTAAATTACACGGAACGCATTAACGGTAGCATCCATAAAATAACCTAGTTTCTTCAAGTTTATGATAGTGTTTTTAAAGTGTCAGTTGACATTACTCGTTTTTTATTCCTACAATCGAAAACTACTTAGGTTTTTTATTAATACTGTCTTAAAGCATTTCAAGAATCCGCCAGATAGCGCTAGCCACTTTTGAAGTAACGTTGACTCAATTACAAGAAAATGAACAAATACCGATCACTTACTTTCATAATATCTCTGTTGTCTTCGAGAAACGTGCCTTTAGCCATGACGCCATCAACAGATATTACAGTATATCCAATTTTAACATCATCGCATGCACCAAAATCCACAATAAGGCGGCCATCTACAACTTTGAAATGAAACGGGAGTGGGTATTCATATTTCTTTTCTACTTCCACATTAACATCGGAATGATCATAATAAAACTGTAATGAACCAGATTCGCTGATCACATAAAGACCATACACGCTCATAGTTTACCTAAAATCGATGCAGACATGAAGAGTTGGATACAACAGTCCTCCTTGGTAAGGATAGTAGGTCTAGTGACCTGTATTAGTCCTTGCAGTGGTTTTTCCAGTGTAGATCGAGCTTTTCTTTGAAAGAGTTCACCAATGAAGCTGACACCACCTATTCAGGTAATGCTTTCCAGTCGTTGACACTCAATGTGAGAAATAGATTCCCACTCTAAGTTTATTCGATCTTGGTTTTCAAAGCTTTTTGAGGTAACCTCAGGTGGTTAGTTCTAGAAGGAGCTAAAAGATAAGACAAATTAACACCTAGGTAATTATTTAAGATACGTGTTACGATGCGTGAAATTTGTTGGTGGGCGACCGAATGCCAAATGAGGTGTGCCTAGTCGATAAATGCGCGTCTGCCCTATGCCCACTGGATCCCAAGCCGAAATAAGGAGAACACAAGCCAACCAGACAACACTAGTGAACTGCGAATTTATTTACATAAATACATCGATTTTAATATAAATTAATTTAAAGTGATTACTCATCAAGTGAAATCATTAACATTTAATTAATACAATGAAATACTGTCAAACTGTAGTCAGGAGTAGGACTCACATTGAAATCAAATTAATGTGATGAAAATGTACAAATAAAGCATACAAAAAATCAATACAACTTCATTCGTTTAATCGAATCAATCATTGTATCTTTAGGGATTAGGAATCCCTAACAATACGGAATGCCAATATAAGATCACCTTGTGTTCTACAATAAGATACGAGGAAAAGATCCAGACGCTTATCATAAGGGGGATTCGAAAAGCCTGTTACCAGCTTAATACCTACCCGTTGAACCCGACCAAATGTCTTGACATCCATAATAAGGAAGGGACTTACTGCCTGGATACAGTAGTCAAGATGAGGTCTCACGTACAAGGGATATAAAATCCAGAACATATCTTCACCAAAATATTTAAATGCTCTTCGAAGTGACCATAACACTAGAAGCCCTTTGGTTACTGCTGCGTTGCAGTGAGCAGCGATTTTCAAATTATGATTTATAATTACTCCTAAATCCATAAATTTTTCTACTTGTAGAAGTGGTGCATTATTCAAGGTGTATTGGTAGCTGTTACCGCAATCAATGTGTATAAGTGTACTCTGCAATTAATTTCTACACCTCCTCTACTTTGAGACAATTGAGCCGATTTGTTTGTCAGATTGAAGATCACACTGGTCAGTATCGCTGTATACTGTCTTCCACATTTTCACGTCATCAGCAAATAAATGCAAATGATTTCAGCTGACGTGGCAATTCCTTAATATTAAGTAAGAATAAGAGAGGGCCGAAGACGGTACCATGGGGGACTCCGCTTAATACAGGCTTTCATTCAGACAATGATCCGTTAATCTGAACTCTGTCTCCGCTCGCATAGGAAATTCTGGCCTTATTATCCCAAAGTTTTGTAGTTTTTGTATAAGGCCAACATGGGATACTTTATCAAATGCCTTGCTGAAGTCAATGAATATTACGTCCACGGACAATTCCTTATCAATAGCTTTAGGCCAGTCCTCCCTCACAGTTAACAACTTAATAAGACAAGAAAAGCACACCTGGCAGCGACATGCCGATTGTTTCCCGACCGTAGCTGCTACCTTGTCGTGGTGGTCGGGCTTGCCTATCGTGATGACCCAACCGAGCTATACTGGCTGGAACATATGTTCCTGTAGGTTCTACCATGCCAGGCAGGTCGATTGGAGAACGATGAGACTAAAAGCAGCTACTCAAGGTCTGAGGGAGAAGTCGTACTGCTGATTGCAAAGGGGTGTGACAGCAGTAAGGTGTTTCCCTCGGACAACCAGCATCTGCAGCGATGCTGCCTTCTCACAAGGAAGGAGGGGTTAGAAAAGGTCGACCCTAAAAATGTCACACCTCACCCTACCTCACGGATTCCCGTCTCCGGCGGTATAGGTGCCCACTAAGGGCTTTTAAGTGCGGAGCTAATACTCAAAAAACTTTTCATAAAAAGGCTGTGCGTGACAGGCCTCAAGCAGTTGTCCCTTGGGCTCTGCGGTCACGCTCTCAGGTCTCTGAGACCGACACTAATCTGCCTTCTTTTTCAGGTTCCTCAAGAAACACCCTTCCACGGTGTGGGCAGCCGGGAAGTGACAACCGCCCTCATACCCGCAAAAGCACGAGAGTCCAAATTGGTCAAAATCAAATCCTTCCTATACCCCATAATACCTCTCTTATCTCTACGACTAACTCTACTCACATTCCTTCATCTCACTGCACCGCTAATGCAAACGATGCGAGTTCACAAAAAGTCATTCCTGGTCTCTTGAAACCTCGTTCTAGACTATATGTTGGGTCTCTTAATGTACGGACATTAAGTCAAATAGGGCAACAGGCCTCCTTAGCTAGGACTTTAGAATCTCACTCAATTGATGTATGCTGCGTCTCGGAAACGCGCATACAGGATCCTAGTAAAATCATTAACCTGATCTCACCGTATCAAAACAAAGAAGCAGCCCGATTTACTCTTCGTGTATCCGGTAGCCCGGATGCTGCTTCCTGGGGTCTCGCTGGTGTAGGCATAGCATTGAGTCGTAGGGCAGAACTAGCTCTCCTAGACTGGATCCCTGTAGATAGTCGCTTGTGAGCTGTCCGACTGAACGGGACAGTTAGGACTCGAAAAGATAGGGACACTCGTCGCTGCCTCTTTGTCGTATCTGCCTATGCCCCCACTCACTGCAGTTCAGACGAGGTGAAAGATGAGTTCTACAGCAAGCTTATGGACCTCCTCCAAACAGCTAGGCGCTCTGATATAGTTATAATGGCTGGTGACCTTAATGCTCAAGTAGGTAGACTAAGTGAAAATGAGAGACACTTGGGTGGATGTTATGGTGTCGCGGCTCACAGAACAGATAATGGCGATCGTCTGTTGCAACTATGCTCAGATAACCGCCTGTTTCTAGCGAATACTAACTTTAGGCATAAGGAAAAGCATCTTTTGACCTGGCGACCCCCAAAATCGTCTCAACGTTGGACTCAACTAGATCACATCGCCATCAGCCACCGATGGAGGGGTTCGATAGAGGACTGTCGCTCGTTCTGGGGCACATGTTTAGATTCAGATCATGCTTTAGTGCGAGCGCGTATTTGTTTGAGGCTTACTGGACGTAGGAGAGACATTGCAATGAAGCCTCTTAGGGTTTTACTTAATGATAATAAAGCTAAGGATATATTTAAGGAACAACTAGAAAAACAGTTAGGCGACCGTGTAAGCGATTCCCATCCGGAAGCAGGTTGGAATGATATCAAAAATGCTGTGGAAACAGCAATGATATCTGCTAGTAAGGTAAATCATAAGGCTAGGATGAAGCCGTGGATTTCAGTATCATCCACCGAACTGATGGATGCTCGTAAACTCATCCCACCTGGCTCTAAACATGATGAAGAGCGAAGTGAGCTTAAGCGCAGGCTGATAAAAAGCCTACGCAACGACCGTGAACAGTGGTGGGTGGCGAAAGCAAAAACGATGGAAAAGGCAGCGGCGATAGGCAGCAGTAGGCAACTTTTTCGACTTATCAAGGAAACTGGTATTAGGGATCCGAATGTGAGTGAGACTATCTCGGAAAAGGATGGGATTATAATTCATTCTCAGTCCAGGAGATTGGACCGATGGGCGGAACACTTTAGGGATCAGTTCAACTGGCCTTCAGCCACACTTCGGTTGCCCACGATCCCCAGTCATCCTGAATGGCAAATCGACTTAACTCCTCCTAGGCTCTATGAAGTTGAGAAGGCTATAGGAAATCTGAAGCGAGGTAGAGCAGCAGGTCCTGATAGGCTTACCCCTGAAATTTTTAAGGATGGTGGTCCAGTTTTAGCAGCTAGATTGACTGAAATCTTAGGTAGAATCTGGGAACTGGGCGTAATACCATCTGACTGGTCTCAATCCCTGATTGTCCCAATTTATAAGAAAGGACAAAAGTCTTCTTGTGACAATCACAGGGGAATCAGTCTGACTAATATAGTTTCTAAATTATTAGCCTCGATTATACTTAGACGCCTAACTAGAGCTCGTGAAGAGCAGACTAGAGAAAACCAGGCTGGATTCAGACCTGGACGTGGCTGTATAGACCACATCTTCACACTGCGACAGGTCCTGGAACACAGACACACATTTAAGCGTCCTACAGTAATTGTCTTCCTGGACCTAAAGGCGGCATTCGACTCTGTTGATCGTGAGGTTCTGTGGCAGTGTCTGTCATTGAAAGGTATACCAAAGAAGTACATTAACCTTATACAAGCTCTCTACTCTAAAACTACAGGTCGAGTGAGAGCTTATGGCGAACTGTCATCGGAATTCCTCACTTCAAGTGGTGTCCGTCAGGGATGTCCACTTTCCCCATTCTTGTTTAATTTTGTCATAGACATGCTCCTAGATATAACCATGTCTTCGTCTGACTTTTCAGGAGTTGACTTACTACCAGGAGCCTCGCTTACTGACTTAGAGTATGCTGATGATATAGTCCTATTCGGTGAAGACGCTGACAAAATGCAGAGTCTTCTGACTACTCTGAGCAACAATGCAAGCATGTTCGGGATGCGGTTTTCCCCTTCGAAATGCAAAATGTTGCTTCAGGATTGGGTTGCATCGGCACCTGAACTAGTGATAGGGAGTGAAGTAGTCGAGCGTGTAGACCGCTCCACGTATCTGGGGAGTCTCATCAGTGCTGACGGCCTGGTGACTGACGAAATCTCAGCACGGATACAGAAAGCTCGATTGGCTTTTGCCAAGTTGCGTCACTTATGGCGCAGGGGAGATATCCGCTTGCTAACCAAAGGACGAGTGTACCGCGCAGCAGTTCGCTCTGTCCTACTATACGGTAGCGAAACATGGCCGTTAAGAGTAGAGGACATTCGCAGGTTACTGGTCTTCGATCATAGGTGTCTCCGAAACATTGCTCGAGTATCGTGGGACAACCGAATGAGCAATGCTGTCGTTAGGAAACGGGTTCTAGGAAAGGAGGGCAAATCAATAGATGAAGTATTGAAACTTCATCAGTTGTGGTTGGGACATGTGTTACGCATGTCTAACTACCGACTGCCTCGACGAGCTATGTTTAGCGGCGTAGGAATAGGTTGGAAGAAAGCTAGGGGCGGCCAAACCAAAACATGGCAGAAATCGATGAAGTCACTGACAAATGGACTAAGTCATGTTGGTCGATGTAGGCTGCGTGGTTGGGGTCCGCGAGACGAAAGTCACCAATGGTTAGAGACCTTGAACGACATGGCTCAGAATCGTTCGCAATGGCGCAGGTGCATCCACTCTTTGTGTTCTCTCAAAATCTAACCTTCCGAATTCTCTATCTTCCTCCTTTCAAATTTATCTCACTGAATTATACTTTTCGGATCATATCTTCGCTCCCTAACTTTCTGTATTACTGCTAATACTTCTACTATCGCTATCACTCTTGGATTTGAACTGACAGTTGCGTCTCTGTGCTGATGTGGTGTGGCAACCTGAACTAATGTACGTACATACGAAGTTCTGTGTTGTATCTATCTGTCTGTCTGTCCTACGAAACCCATGTTGTCACGGAGCCATTAAGTTTTATAACTCCATGTGAATAAACATTTTGTCACGGATTATTTTCTCTAAGATTTTAAATAATATGCTAGTTAAACTGATGGGTCTATATTTAAATGCTAGTTGTTTATTTCTATCCTTAAAAATGGGGGTGATTATTAAATCTTTCCAATCTCTTGAAAATCGCTCTTGCAAAAGACATTTCGAACTCTGAGAGTGGTTCTGAAATGATGTTCGCAAGTGACGACAACAGCATAGGGTGCATTCCATTAGGTCCCAGTGACTTACCTGATTTTAGGTGGCGAAGCCACTAGAAAACCTTTCCATTACAACTATTTCAGTCATATTTATTGAATACACATTGACATTAGTATCCACAGAGAAAATTTCGTTGAAATATTCTGATAATTTTTCAGCTTCGCTCAAATGTGAGTCAGCTAACACAGTTTGGTTATCGCTTACCAGTAGTGACGGGATCCCATCATTTCTCCTACTTCGTCTCTTAATATAAGAAAACGACCGTTCAGGACAAGTGAGGCTATCTTTTGCAAGCTGCCTTTTGTAGATTATACAAGATCTATCAATAATTAATTTACAAAGGTTTTTAACCTTACACTACTTTTGCTTAAAGATATCACAACTCGTATTAAAGTACAACTCCCAAAGACGTTTTATAAGTGGTAGTTTTCCAGCTTTATTGTCCATGGAGAATGTGACAACTTACGTGGAGTTGACTATGGAATGAATAGGTAGTTACTTCTTGGAATACTTCCTTGAACTTGCACCATGCTTCTTTAATTGAGTGGCTTTTGGTAACCGACCAATTCACTGAAACAGCACTGTTCCTAATTATCAGAATGCCTGCTCGTCATATATTTGGACGGAGTGTAACAGATTCGTATTCAATATCATCAGTCTTAAATCCAAAGGACAGGATAACATGGTCGCTATTAACAAGTGGGGATAGGAGCTTAAAATCTATAACATCGTCAGAATTATGCGTGAATACATGGTGGAGTGAGGGTTCGTAGCTTAGACCGAAACGTGTCGGTTTCGTGGCACTGCATTAAGGCTCACTGGAGACTAGTTAACAACAAGTTCCTACCGAGCCCCCCTTCTGTAGATGTGAGTTGCGCTGAAGTCCGCAACATTAAGACACTTTCTAACTTTAATTCACTCACAAATGTGCCTCTAAGTAAAATTGCCCGCTAACAGCTAGGGCTACGGTAAACTACTCTAATAAGTAGTTGGCTACGTATAGATTTAAGAGTGCGGCTGGCTACATCACATGTGCCACTCTGATGAGCTGCTGACACTATGTTGCTTACGCAAGTCATTCCGAACATATAAGTTTGTTTCCCCATCCTTACGGCTAGTGGCCCTATCAGGCCTAATACAGATATACCGTTATGACTGGCGTAGAGTCTACATAAGTTATTAACCACATTTCTGTGAGAGCGATTATGTCAGGATAAATTTCTCCTACCAAGACACTTAACTCGAACATTCTGTTTATTAGGCTACGGGCGTTAGTGCAAAATACAATCAGGGTACTTGAGTTGATACCCACTCTACCCATACAGGTCTTGGGAGCATTGGCTTTCAAGACCTCGCCACACGAAAACCTTGGGTTTTTAGGTTTTTCTTTTGATTCTGCAACCTTGTTTTTAGTTTAGTGAGAGCTTCCTTCTCCTAATGCGATCCTCAAGCGGCCAGTCTGTTCGGACACATATGTTCTGCTCACACATGGATAATGACAACAAACAATAAACGAATTCATTCTACGTGTTAAGTAAGAAAGATCTCAAAACCTTAGTAATAATAAGATATCTTAAGTGAACTGGGTTCCATTAAAGAGAATACTTGCAGTTTCAATGTACTAGACAATCAAAACCAGATAACTTACCCAACAACAACGCCCCTTTTGAGATTTGCGGGCGTATAAAAAGTCCGGGCATTCAAATATGTTTAAATACCATTGAAATCAATTTCCCTAATGAACAAAACAGAATTCTGTAATGTTACAGAGCAATTTTAGGCAAAGTTTGTTCATATTACGTAGCCTTAATTAAAACTAAGCCCAAAGCCTCAAAGATAACCTTGGATAAGAAATATCGTTTAAGAGAGTTACCAATCTTCATTATTAGGAACGGTATTTTTCAGTCAAAATTCAGTTTTACTCTGAATATGTTTATGGATGGGGCTTCTACCAATCGTTCAAGTATGATGTTCCAGTTGTTGGTAACTCAATCAACTTGAGTGTTTTGATACTGACTATTCAAACTTTTTGTAATTTCATTCTGTCGATGGTTCATTCTTGAGGGACTGGAATGATAGAACATGGCAGCTTTTAGGTCATTATTAAAAATACGGAGTACCAATACAAGACATTTTTACCTTACACGGGAAAATATACGTTTTAGTCATTCATCATATGAGCTGTTGATGATTCCTGCTTTTATATTAATATACTTCCTCCCCCCCCCCCGACTGACACTATCAAGAGTATCCACACCTCTAATTGATTATGGACTACTTGCTTGAATAAAGCATTTAACCATTTGTGACAATTTTTTGCCAGATCATTTGAATGCTCTGTTAGTTGACCGCAAAACCGGAAACTCCCTAGCAGTAGCTAAACTGTACAGTAAAGTTATTATTGAGTTCCGGCTAATGACCTCACTTCATCCCTTTAGTCCAAAGATATGAGCCAAAGATATTCCACTTATAGTATATGCATGGATTGTAGTCATTAGGATATTCGACCCTACCACACATTTCGTCGTTCGTCTCTAATACTCAACGACGTCTTGTTGTTTAAAGACGACGAGTGCAGGACGGTGCTGCTGATGGTACACTAAATAACCCATGTCGCAGAAATCATCGCGACGTGGCAAGTATTAATGTATTTGTAAACTTTACTATTATTAACACCTAAAATATAACTTAGCCACAAACCGATTTCATGTTAGTCAAGAAGCCTAGCCACCATGTTCAGGATGGGTCAGATTAGTGGAGTCATCAGGCGGTGTAAGCAGTTGAATATATCATTAACTGTGTGATAAGAAGTAGGTAAACAGTTAAACCTATCGTGTAAACTGTTATAAATTTCTCCTTTGTTTGATTTACAGTACAACACATTTACTTAAGTTAATTTCTGGGCACTAGCCCAAGGTTATCTTACTTTACTTGCTCTCGTTAACTCTCCCAGAGGAACGAAGGCCTATCACCAGTATTATCCATTGAACTCTGTCCTGAGAAATCCTTTCCTGTTGCTGTTCATTCCCTTAATGTCTGCTTCCGAATCTCGACGCAGGGTGTTCTTTGGCCTTCCTCTTTTCCGTTTCCCAACAGGATTCCAAGTTAAAGCTTGTCTCGTGATGCAGTCTGATGATTACCGCAATGTATGTTCTATCCATTTCCAACGTCATTTCCTGATTTCCTCTTCGGTTGAAAGTTGGTTTGTTCTCTCCCATAGTAGGATGTTGCTTATAGCTTCCGGTCAACGGACATTCAGTATCTTGCGTAGACAGTTATTTATAAATACTTGTACTCTACTGAGGATGTTTGCAGTAGTTCACCACGTTTCCACTCCATACGGCAAAGCTATCTTGACGTTCGAATTGAAGAGTCTGACTTTGAGGTTGGTAAACAGTTGTTTGGAGTCCCATATATTTTTCAACTGTAGGAATGCTGCCCTTGCTGTGCCAATCCTTGCCTACACATCTGCATTCGATCCCCTTTGTTCATCGATGATGCTTCCCAGGTACGTGAAAGTATCCTTTTCTTCCTGAGTTTCATCATCAAGTTCGTTTGAGTCGGTGCTCCCTGTGTTGTATTTAAGGATCTTGCTATTTCCCTTATGTATGTTCAGGCCTACTGATGCTGAGGTTGCTGTTACGTTGGTTGTCTTCACCTGCATTTGTTGGTGTGTATTGGCTAGAAAAGCTAGATCATACGCGAAGTCCAAATCATCGAGTTGCATCCTACTTGTCCATTGAATTCCATTCATCCCTTCAGATGTGGAGGTCTTCGTGATCCAATCAACAACTAAAAGGAAGAGAAAATGCGAGATTAAGCAGCCTTGTCTGACTCTGGTCCTCACTGGGAATGCAGCTGTCCTCCATGCACTATTTCATACTGTAGTTCATCGTAAGAATTCCGGATGATGCTGATAAGTTTCTCTGGTGCTCCGCAGCGTTGAAGTAGCTTCCATAGTGTTCTCCTGTCTACACTGTCAAACGCCTTCTCATTATCAATGAAGTTGATGTACAGGGATGAGTTCCATTCAATCGATTGTTGCGATTTGGTCTGTGCACGACCGATCCTTACGGAAACCAGCCTGTTGATCTCGAAGTTGAGCATCCACTGAGTCTTTCATTCTGTTCAACAACACTCTGTTAAAGACTTTCCCTGATACTGACAACAGTGTGATCACTCTGTAGTTCTCACATTTGATTAAATCTCTTTTCTTCGGTATCTTGATAAGGCGTCCTTCTTTCCAGTCTGCCGGCACTTGTTCTTCCTCCCAGATCCTCATGAATAAAACTTGAAGGATCTCTGCAGTTACATTTATATCTGATTTGAGTGATTCAGCTGGTATACTGCCTGGTCTTGCTGCCTTCCCACTTTTGATTTGTCTGATGGTTGTCTTGATTTCTTTCATCGTTGGTGGAGTGACATCTATCGGGAGATCTGTAGGTGCTGCTTCGATGTCTGGTGGTTTCAGTGCAGCTGGCCTATTCAAGAGTTTCTCAAAGTGTTCTGCCGATTTGTTCCTTTGTTCTCGAATCTCGGTGATTGGCTTGCCTTCTTTGTTCTTGACCGGTTATCCTAGTTTACTATGTTTACCAGCCAATTTCTAAGTTGTGTCATATAGGTGTTTCATATTTCCTTCTCTTGCAGCTTTTCGGATGTCGTTGCAAGGCCTTGGAAGTATTTCCGTTTGTCGGCTTTAATACTCCTATTCACTTGCTTATTTACTTCTGTGTATTCAGTTTGTGCCTTGATTTTTTCTGCTCTTGTTGATTTCTGTCTTCTTGTTCCTCCTTTCTTGAATTTTGCTCAGGGTCAGTGAAAATTCATTCCTTATAATGGTGCTGCTTGCGGCCCAAAACCTCCTGACATGTTGAAGTTAGAGTTTCTTTGATTCCTTACCAGTTATCCTCCATAGTAGTTTCTTCTTCAGCAAATCTTGTAAGGCTGGGAACCTGTTGTTGAGAGCTATTTTGAATTCCTTGAGTTTGTCGGTATCTCGAAGAAAGGCTGTGTTGAACCTTTGTAGTGCTGTTACTTCAGTTGTCCATTGCTTATTTAGCTTCAGTTTCATTTTGGCAACCACCAGGTGGTAATTTGAAGTTATGTCAGCTCCTCTACTGGTTCACATATCTTCCATTGATCTTCTGAATTTTTCGTTGATGCATACATGATTGATTTGATTCACTGTAATATGATCCGATGAGACTCACGTAGCCTTGTGTATGCGTTAATGGGACAATATTGTACCACCTATGACCATTTTGTTGAAAGCGCATAGATTTGTAAATCTTTCACCATTCTCATTTTTTTCTCCCAGGCCCTGTCGTCCCATGATATCTTCATATCCAGTGTTATACATTCCGACTTTGGCGTTTAGGTCCCCCATAAGGATTGCCAGATCCTTTCCTGGACACTTCGCTATAATTAATTGAAGCCTGTCATAAAACTGGTCTTTGTCCTCGTCATTGCCGTCGTTGGTGGGTGCATAACAGTGAATAATATTCATTGTAGTTTCCTTCTTCATCGTTTTGAAAGATGTATTAATGATCCTGGGTCCATGTGGTTCCCATCCTATAAAAACATTATCAGCGTTTTTAGACAGCATTACAGCAATTCCCAGGGTGTGTGGGGGTATTTTCCTTTTCGTGGCCAGAATATAGTAGTATCTCTCCCGTAGCCAATATTATCTGTTTAGCTTGAGTTCAATGTGTTTCTCTGATTTCGAGCACTGTCAAATTGTATCTCTTCATTTCTGCAGCTATTTGATTGGTCTTCCCGTTCTTTCACATTGTCCGAACATTCCAGGCACCTTGAAAATTTTTTGCTCTGTTTGTTATAAGTGGTATCGGCTTCATGATATCCGAATAATCTCTGCTTTCCCCATTAGGCGTCATTATTATTCCTTTCACTCCCAGGGCGGTGATAAAATGGTTTATTTTGTTTATTCTTGTTAACGTTTGTTATCAAGCTTGTGTTTTCTTGGATGAGAATGCTAGCTCCAAGTTCAACTCTCCTCCTTTACCCGGTTTTGGGACAGGCAGTAATCTTATAAGAGCTACAGGTGGATTATCTCAGATAACTATTTGAATCTCAAAACTAGGTCTTGTATGATTTGTCACTTTGAGATTTTTAATTTAGTCTTTACTAAACGAAGCCTTGGGTACTCGGTATAAGTATTGTATTCAGACGTATCTGAAGCTTTTGACATGGGTGACCACAGGCTTCTTATAGGTGAACTCTCTTCTTATGGGATTAGGAATTTATTACTTGCATAGTTAAATTCTTCCCTCGGTCATCGAAATCAATTTTAAAAATTAACTCCACTCATTCGAAGGCCGAAAGAGTTACAAGTGGCGTTATGCAAGGAAGTATCTTAGGCCCACTACACTTTATAGCTCACATAAATGATATATGCAAATTCTTCAGCATGGGTAGACCCTTTCTATAGCGGATGATCTTAAAGTAGTATACCAATTCCCTCCTTAAGAGTTCACATACACACTCAGTAGCGTCATTACTAAACCCAACAAAGTCGCAGTATAGTGCTCAAAATGGAAGTTAAATCCTATTGCTTCTAACTGTAATTGGATATATTTTGGAAATAAGTGCCTCAATTTTTATCTCTCTATAAATGGCAGTAGGTTGTCTAGGCTTCAGTAAGTAGGTGATTTAGGACTGAGGTACTCTTATAATCTGTCTTTTACAGAACAGGTCAATATACAGACATCTGAGTCACAACGGCTTCTGAGTTGCATACTACGTAACTTTTATGACAATGATTCTCGTATTCTGCTATATAAGATTTGTGTCCAGCCTTTACTAAAATACTGCACTTTATTCTCAGTAATGTTTCCATTAAGAATAAACTCAGACTTGAGTTTGTCCAACAGTGCTTTACTTTTCGTATTCTTGAAGTTAATCGTACTCTGGACTATAAAACCAAATGCACTAAGTTTGGACTAGATACCTTATGGAGTTACCGAGTCAAGTTAAACCTAATCTTCTTTAACAATGATACTGAACAAACTAGCGTTTCTATCGTCTAATACAATTCAGATCAAGGAACCTACCCAATTCAGCTTCGAAAATAAAAATGTCACATTCCATAACAACTATTAGTATGATTTAATTTACAAATAAATTCCCGAGAATCTTGGAGAATTTGGCCCGAGCCATTCGGGAAACAGATTCACTTTCTTTATCTGTACAACATGTTAGTAAAAACATCTTTTCTGATATTTCATTAAAAACGTTCACACCAACTATTGTTTCCTACTCCACTAGCGAAATAATAGGGACCTGGACAAGTAAGCTTCAGTCAACTGTCTTAGTCATATGCTAGTGTTCTTCCCTTTTAATCCATTTATAAGCCTCTGACAATCGCGTCTATGACTTTCATTTGTGTAAATCCAATAAGGTACTAATTCAAAACACAGCCTGACATCATATTTACCTGTAATCTATCATATTTCTTCTGAAGTTGATGTTGATGACAATTACCCATATAGCTTCTCTTGTATTTCTGGTTACCTTTTTCAGAAGCCCGTTTGGTAATTATTTTCCCCCTAAGTGTATACATAATCAAACACATATCTTGCCGTTCGTCTGCCGCCTCTGCCATTGGGTTACATCGATTCAATAAGTGTCTACTGATATATCTGGTAACTGGGTGCTGGACCTGATATTTATCTTCTTCAAATAATCCCGGACTGAATATACACTTTGACGTAAACACAAGAAAAGGGAAGAACATAAGATTAACGTTTTATTTCAAGATGGTGAATGAGCCATATTTAGAATATTCGTATATTTATAGTGATTGTCAATCAAATTAAAGTTACCAGTATTTTATTAATGTAGTTAAATGTTGTCATATCTAAACTAGAGTATAACTCACATTGATTCACGTTTATGTGAATCAAATTTACAAATGAAGCTCACAAAAAAATCATTACAACTCCTTTTACTTGATTTATTGAACAATTGTATTTTTGGGGATTTTAAGTTCCCCCCCCCCAACACCACTTCTCTTTAAGGTTTCGTACGTATGATTTTCTATTTGGTTCACGTCTAACCTGGTTATAGTTTCCCGCATGTGTTTTATTACTCGTAATGTTTAAATTGTTTTGACGTTGGGCCTTCTGCTTTCTTTCTCAAAAGGCTCCGTTGAAATGTGTTTATTAGTATTTAACATGGTGGGCTGCCGTATGTGGTCACTGTTCTTATATTCTTCTGCGTCTGATTAAAATGTCTCATGCAAAACTTCCCCAAACTAGGTATAGTACTCTTCTAATCCGTTGCCAAACAAATGGGAGAGCATTGTACCTAGTTCAAGGAAGTTAGGACCCTTGCAAGAGACATGTTAATAAAATGCAGAAGGAAGGAGGAAAGCACTCGATACTAACAACTAGAGTCTTAGGTACAAATTTCCCCAGTCAAGTTCTTTAGTGGCGAAACAGTAACTTCCACATATGCTTTCATGGTAACTTGGCTCACGCCCTTTCACTAACACATGAAAGACGCTAAGTGCGAAATCAATTGTTGCCACGACCCACTAATATGAGGCCAATATTTTGCAGTTCGACATATTTTAAAAATGATCACATTGCAGATCGTATCAATGTGCACAAAAATAATTTAAATATCAAAAATAAAATTCAAACTCAAAAATGTTAGAAAGTCTATTTTGGGTAGATTTTTCTAAGTGGTCTGTATCTGTAAACCCATAAATACAATGCTGCAATCAGATAATGTCGAAGGTTAAGTGTGAATAAATTATGATTTGGTATGTCAGTCTTGGGACCAGAAATCAGCAAATTGCACGTTTATTTGGTCTTTAAACATTAAAGTGACCTGTGGATAAATTCAGAAGGTTATACAACAATATACTGAAAAAAGACGTCTACTGTTATTAAATATACTATAAATCAAATCACTCTAGTCACATATCACGAAATTAAAAAATGTTTTACAGATATACGTTTGGAGCTTCGACACGATCTTCGTCTTCATATAGCTTTGTCGATGCTGGACTGACACTGACTAATAGTCCAACGCTAATCAATTTTTATCGGGACAATGTAGCTAACTAACTTACGTGGACTTACGCTAATGCCGCATTATTCGATGATTTCGTGACCCGGGCCTCTGTAATTGTGGTAACTGGTCTTTCTTGTTCTTCCATAGCTTACCACACTAGAGTTCAATTTAATAAGCAAGGGTATGTGTGAAGTGCACCCCCGTATACGACCAAGTTAGATTAGTCGTTCAACCAGAGCAACTTCTAGCGATTGAACCCACTCTTACGAATGAGAAGAAATCAGAAGGTAATGAAGGATGGAATAGAAATTACATTTGATAGAAAAAATAGAGCGTCAACGGGATAGGAACATATAGGCTGGCAAACTAGAGAGAGATGCTTCGCACTGTGCATCATGTCGTGATCTGATGGTGTTACGCAATTACGCTTCTTTAACTAGTCGTGTCCACTAAAACAAACAATGTCGAGAGCCTATGCAATTATTTATTTTGAAAATTATTTACCGCTATATGTGTAAGGTGGAAGGGATGTAACTACACATCGTGTACACCTATTAATCTCTAATCTTAACTGTACGTGTGAGTGATTTTAGCCTTGATCAGTAGAGGAAACAAAGTCAAATTAAAACCTTGACAGTTTTAATCGAGAGAGTCACCTTTAACACTTGAAGCCATTTGAGTCTTAGAAATAATAATTTTCGGTATAATTTGACATTGTATTGCCAGAATACAAAAAAGACGCGGGTTTCTTGTACTTTCATGGTTTGTTTGCCTTTACTGGCTGCACATTATTTTCATTTTCAGAGAATTACGTATATTCGATTATTATAGCTGTAGATAACATTTGTTAATACTTTCTTTGCTACCATAAGCACGAGAAACTTCTTCATTAACATTCTGTTCGTGCTTAAACTTGTTTGTTAAAGTAGTTACAGCAAACATTACTTACTGTACCGGACAACGACCGTTAAAATGAGTCACTTTGGTCTCCTCAGAAGACAGGAAATAAGAACTGTTTTGCATTGCAAACTAGCTGAAGTTAAAACGTTAAAACCTCTTTAAATTTGTCAGTAGATTTCTAGAGGTCCTGAATTATGACCTACGCGCTATTACTCTGAAGTCAGTAATTTGCTCAATACAGTAAGTCATGTTATCCGTAGTTACCTGAGTAGACCTATGATATTCTATTTAAGCTGGTAAGAATGCTGATGCTACTTCAAGTAACAACTTACCATTCATTTTTTTAACTGGAGTATTCACTTTTTTGGTTAGGCAGCCGTCGTACAACATCATTTTAGTTCGGAGCAGCTATCACATCTGCCGGAAAATTACATTAGTTATAAACAGTAAGCGAAATCACACTATAAATGAGAAAAAGTGACACTTAAGTGGAAGCTTGGTGATAATCGATTTATTAGTTCTTCTCAACGCCACATGATTTTTCCTATCGATTTATTTTTGTATGATTCAGTTCCCTTCTGAAATTCTTGTCATCAGTAAATTTAATCGCAATATGTCTGACAGCGTCTTTCCATTTCAGAAGTCACTCATATCAGGAGGATAATTATATATATATATATATATATATATATATATATATATATATATACATATATATATAAACGAAGCACTAAAGATGTTTAGGCTTATTTCATCAGGGCAATTTATGTGTAATTATTCTTCTGAAACGGAAAAGTCTAGTTAGTTAAAACTTGTGATATTTTCACTATAAGTCGTAAGTTAATAATGGTATGACTTCGAAATATTAAAAAACCCCGACTTTTGACTTTTTATGTTGGGTTCTGTCTTAAGGATCAGAAGAATAGGATTAGTACCGGATGGATTTCGATCATTTATCTCAGTTTCCTATCTTGTTGGTCTGATGAACTGGGAATTATTAATAATTAGGAATGCAGTGCAAACGAGTATTCAAAAACACAACTTTATTACAACGGTTTTTGAGCTAAGTCCAAGGATTCTGTGTAGTGTCTCGACTTACAGTTGAATAAGGTGACATCAAATTCAGTAAAAATTTGAAACTTTCAAATAGTTTTCTTATTTTCAAGACATCATTGATTAGTGCTACTCATCATATCGGTAGATTTCTATAACTAAATGTATTAAAATGAAGGTGTTTTCATCCCATTCAGTGCTGTCTGTAGTAACTTTATTTTCATTTCTCTGGTTCAATAGTATGGCTGGAACGTCGAATCATAATCAACTGCCAGCTACTTCTGAATTGATTGAATCTCAACTGATAAAAACAGCTCAAATATTAGAAGACACTTTGGATGAGCAGATAAACTATCTGGATAATTTAAACGATGATGACTTAGAGACGGTTCGACAACTTCGTATTAAGCAAATGAAGGAAGAATCGAAACAACGTTCTGAATGGCTAGCTGCAGGACATGGTGTTTATTCTGAACTTTCAAATGAGAAGGAATTTTTCACTGCATCTAAAACATCATTATCTGGTCTTGTTTGTCATTTTTATCGTGATTCGACATTTCGATGTAAAATTGTAGACAAACACTTAAGTTTACTGGCTCCGAAACATATCGAATGTAGAATGGTGAAAATTAATGCTGAAAAATCACCATTTTTAACCAAACGATTAAATATTCTAGTGATACCTACTTTAATCCTTGTTAAAAATGAAAAAGTATGCGATCGTATTGTTGGTTTTGACGAACTTGGCGGAAATGATGAATTCCCTACTGCTTTGCTTGAATGGCGTTTAGCTGTCGGTAAAGTGATTAAATATTCTGGCGATTTATCAACCCCACCAGATGCGGTTATAAATAAGTCTGGATCCAGTAATATGTCTAATATTACGAAACATAGTAATAAATCGCTACATAGTAAGTGTTGTAGTGATAGCGATGATAATGACAATGATTAATTAAATGTCCTGTCTACGTATCTGCAAAGTAAACATATGCAGTTTTCTAAACTGAATGGTAATTCTATCTGTAACCAATACTTTTAAACACACACTTCCAGAAACATAAGGAAAAATCATAAGTATAGTTCTGGTTATTGTTTCAATCAATTTTCGAGCTCAAGTTATGCAGGAAATTTGACCTTTTCATCTAAACAAGTACACCCTTTTGTTGTAATCTACCAAATTTATTCTAATGAAGTAGCAAAATGTTTTCTGTTCTTTTTTGAAAATATATGTATTTGTTTGTACTTATTTTAGTTACATCTCTTTAATTTAACTGTCGTATATTTCATGATGCTAATAATGTCATATGTATTTTATACAATATTATGAATTACTTTGTTTCTTTCTTATTTTTGTACAGAATGAATCAAAGTTATTTTGTTACATAGACAGTTTGTATTCATAAATAAAAAAAATTGATTGTGCCGAAAGGTGTGAACTTTTTAACCGTTTATGTTAAGACTGACTCGACCAACTAACTATAGAACTGAATTATGAGCAATAATTGATATTTAAATAATAACTAGGTTTATTGAGTACGTTTATCTTAACACTGTGGGATACAACATTTGGCTTGTAAGCTACATATAGCATACTACTGTTATGGACTATATTTGTTGTCAAATTAATACACCTAGTAGAAGTTTGACGTATTTTAGGTGCTAAAGTATTGACAAGAAGTATCAGTTTCCATGAAATTTCGGGTATGCTTGTTGACAAGTGTTAATTAACACGAAACCAAGGTGAAGGATGGTTTAATGTCGACTACATTAAACCAATTGACATCAAAGTATAATGAACACGATGTCTAGTTGCTTATACTAGTGGTTAATCGGTGAAATCTGGTCGTCATTAAGGTTCAGGCTAACAAAACCTCGGATACACCTTAGTGATTAATCATTTTATTAAATTAGACATTGATAAATAGATTCACAATTTCTTGTTGCTAATAGCTGTTTTTTCTCACAGTATGTTAGACATTAAAATCATTTCAACTGGTGTCCCAATCCATTTAGCTTTACAGTATAGAGTCTTTTAGACCCAGACATTGAAGCATTCAGCTCTATGATTTATTTATGCACATTTAGTTGTCAAAGAATGTATTTTCGATCCTTTTGTTGTAAAATTCCAAGTAGTATTTCATATTTATATATTCTTGGGTAAAGTGACTACATGTTCGTAATCACGCATAAATTGTGTAGGATTCCGGGTTACTTTGTGTTTAGAGATAAAAAAAAGTGCAATCGTATAAACTTAAGTAGATAAGCATATGATTTATACGTACAAACCCTTTCGAACTCCTACCTCAAAGTTGTAACTCGTGATTGATAGCTTGACTAGTCGCAGTCAACTTCAGCACTTGAACCTTCCTAGTTGCAAATTCAGACGTCAAATAGACTGGAATCTTTATCCCAGTAAGATAGAGGGTGAGTTATGTTCAAAGTATTCGTATATTTGTAGTTTTCTGAAAATAAAATCATTATAATCCATCCACTCCGAACTTAGAAGTTTCAGTTATTGCTTAATCAGAACACACCACGTCGAGATTCTGTAAGGCTCTGTCGATCCGTGATTGAATGGAATGTCTCTGACTCTTTCAAGGGTTCTGGGGATTTCCTTAAGGTTTCTTGGAGCTGTCCCAACACCTAGGCATGTTATGATCAAAAAATTTAGGTGCACACTTCTGTCATAGACATTTAAATGTTAGGTGATGGTGTAAAATGTGTTATGATAACAAAAACTGCTATGAACTGATGCGTATGGCCATTTGGTCGATATTAAATTGTGCGCACTAGGTTGCGATAACAAATACTAATAAGTGCCTAACTGGTCCCTGTACGTCTGTCGGCTTCCCTCTCAATCTCAAACCGGAATAGAAATAACACGAACAAATGAATCAACTAGACATCGTATTATATGTTCAAGCATTCCTTTCCCGACCGTAGCTGCTACCTTGCCGTGGTGGTCGGGCTTGCCTATCGTGATGACCCAACCGAGCTATACTGGCTGGAACATATGTTCCTGTAGGTTCTACCATGCCAGGCAGGTCGATTGGAGAACGATGAGACTAAAAGCAGCTACTCAAGGTCTGAGGGCGAAGTCGTACTGCTGACTGCAGAGGGGTGTGACAGCAGTAAGGTGTTTCCCTCGGACAACCAGCATCTGCAGCGATGCTGCCTTCTCACAAGGAAGGAGGGGTTAGAAAAGGTCGGCCCTAAAAATGTCACACCTCACCCTACCTCACGGATTTCCGTCTCCGGCGGTAAGGGTGCCCACTAAGGGCTTTTAAGTGCGGAGCTAATACTCAAAAAACTTTTCATAAAAAGGCCGTGCGTGACAGGCCTCAAGCAGTTGTCCCTTGGGCTCTGCGGTCACGCTCTCAGGTCTCTAAGACCAACATTAATCTATCTTCTTTTTCAGGTTCGTCAAGAAACACCCTTCCATGGTGTGGGCAGCCAGGAAGTGAAAACCGCCCTCATACCTCTTACAGCACACGAGATCATCTTGTTCGAAGCCAAATCCCACCTTCAACTCTAAATAACTCTCTTATCACCATGCCTAATCCTTCTAACATAATTTTATCACCTCGCGTCTCTAATGCTAGTGATTTGAGTTCACGAAACGTTATCCCTGGTCTCCTAAAACCGCGCACTAAGTTGTATATTGGAGCTTTCAGCGTTCGAACGTTATGTCAAATAGGACAACAGGCATCCTTAGCCATGACTCTAGAATCCCGCTCCATCGATATCTGCTGCATCTCTGAAACGCGTATACAGGATCCAAGCACAGTCATTCGCTTGACTTCACCTTGTGAAAATAAGGAACCGGCTCAGTTCACTCTTCGTGTTTCCGGGGACCCCACCGCTACCACTCGAGGCCTTGCTGGTGTAGGTATAGCACTAAGTTTAAAAGCTGAACAGGCTCTCCTCGACTGGATTCCAATAGACAGTCGATTGTGCGCTGTCCGTCTAAATGGAACGGTAAGGACTCGTAAAGATAGGGACACACGCCGTTGTCTCTTTGTTGTCTCTGCCTATGCTCCCACTGATTGCAGCTCAGATGAAATGAAAGATGAATTTTACAGGAAGCTTTATGACCTTCTATGTAAAGCTAAGCGCACTGATGTAGTAATAGTGGCAGGTGATTTTAATGCCCAAGTAGGTAGACTAGAGGAAACCGAAAGGCACCTAGTTGGATCATATGGTGTTGAGGCTCAACGAACAGACAATGGCGACCGGTTACTACAACTTTGTTCAGACAAGCGTTTATTTCTCGCAAGCACCAACTTTAAGCATAAGGAAAGACATCGGTTGACATGGCGGCCTCCGAAATCAACCCAACGCTGGACTCAAATAGACCACATTGCTATTAGCCATCGTTGGAGAGGCTCGATAGAAGACTGCCGCTCGTTTCAAAGCACATGTTTAGACTCAGATCATGCCTTAGTGCGAGCGCGTATTAGTCTGCGACTCACTGGACGTAAAAGATCCACTACAAGGATCCCCCACAGAGTTCAATTTAATGATGAAAAAGTCAAGAATACATTCCAGGAACAACTAAAAAACCAATTAGTAAACGGCGTAAACTGTTCTCAACCTGAGCTAGCCTGGAATGATATCCAAAAAGCTGTCGAAAGAGCAGTAATATCTACTAATAAACTAGACCTAAAGGTTAGGAAAACTCAGTGGATTTCAGCTGCATCTACTGAACTGATAGATACTCGGCAACACATCCCGTCTGGTTCTGAACATGATGAGCAACGTAGGCAACTTAGACACAAACTAATCAAAAGCTTACGCAATGATCGTGAGCAGTGGTGGGTGGCGAAAGCTAAAGAGATGGAAAAGGCCGCGGCAATAGGTAACAGTAGGCAACTGTTCAGACTTATCAAGGAAACGGGTATCAGGAACCCAACTGTAAGTGAAACTATCTCCGAAAAAGATGGCTCCATTATTCACTGTCAATCCAGAAGATTAGACCGATGGGCAGAACACTTTAGGGAACAGTTCAACTGGCCCACGGCGTCATCCCTGCTGCCCACCATCCCCAAACAATCTGAATGGCAAATTAACATTGGTCCCCCAAGTCTCAGTGAGGTTGTGAAGGCTATTGGAAACTTAAAGCGAGGGAGAGCGGCAGGATCAGATGGATTGACCCCTGAGATGTTTAAGGAAGGTGGTCCAGCTGTAGCAGCCAGATTAACTGAGATCTTGGCTAGAATTTGGGAACTAGACGTAATCCCATCTGACTGGTCTCGAACACTAACCATTCCGGTCTTTAAGAAAGGACAGAAGTCCTCGTGTGACAATTACCGAGGAATCAGTTTAACGAATATAGTGTCTAAAATACTAGCTTCAATAATACTTCGACGTTTAACTAAAGCTCGTGAAGAGCAAACTCGAGAAAACCAAGGTGGCTTCAGACCCGGACGTGGTTGTATAGACCAAATATTCACACTTAGACAGGTTCTGGAACATAGGCACACTTTCAGACGCCCAACAATAGCTGTATTCCTTGACCTTAAGGCGGCGTTAGACTCTATTGATCGTAAGGTTATGTGGCAATGTCTGTCATTGAAAGGTGTACCGGAGAAGTACATTAACCTTATACAAGCTCTCTACTCGAACACCACATGTCGTGTTAGAGCTTATGGCAGATTGTCTTCGGAATTGACCACTTCTAGTGGTGTTCGTCAGGGTTGTCCGCTATCTCCATTTTTATTTAATTTTATCATTGACATACTTTTAGAGTTAACATTGTCATCGTCTGATTTCCCTGGGGTTGACCTCTTTCCAGGAGATAAACTTACTGACTTAGAATATGCCGATGATATAGTTCTACTGAGTGAAGATGCTGATAAAATGCAGAATTTTTTGACTACCTTAAACATGAACGTAAGCATGTTTGGTATGCGATTCTCCCCATCCAAATGTAAAATGTTACTTCAGGACTGGCTTAATTCGGCACCAAAGTTAGTGATAGGGCGTGAAACTATTGAATGCGTTAACCGCTTTACTTATCTAGGGAGCCTCATCAGTCCTAACGGTCTGGTGTCCGATGAAATCTCGGCCCGTATACATAAGGCCCGATCGGCTTTTGCCAACCTGCGTCACTTGTGGCGTAGGCGAGACATTCGTTTAATGACAAAAGGACGCGTTTATTGTGCAGCAGTCAGATCCGTTTTACTTTATGGATGTGAAACATGGCCTTTAAGAGTAGAGGATATTCGTAGGATCCTAGTATTCGATCATAGATGTCTCCGAAACATTGCTCGTGTTTGCTGGGACAACCGAGTAAGCAATGCATGGGTTAGGAATAGAGTACTAGGGAAATACGGTAAGTCTATTGATGAAGTAGTGAATCTTCACCGGCTGAGGTGGTTAGGACATGTGTTGCGTATGCCTGACCACCGTCTACCTCGACGAGCAATGTTGTCTGTTGTAGGAGTAGGCTGGAAGAAAGCTAGGGGTGGCCAAACGAAAACATGGCACCAATCCATGAAGTCATTGACGATTGGACTGAGCCATGTTAATGAATGTAGACTACCTGGTTGGGGCCCACACGATGATCGTAACAAATGGTTAGAGACTTTAGGTGATATGGCTCAAAATCGATTGCAATGGCGCAGGTGCATCCACTCCTTGTCTTCCTCCAAATTCTAATTTTTGAGCTTATTATAATTTTTTCTTTACTGAATCACTTTTTATCTCAAATCTTATCTATGATTTCTATGCCTTCCCGTTAGTACTTACTCTGTTACTACCTCCCCTACTTTGGGATTTGGTCCGACAATTTAATCTTTATCTGCTAATTGAGGCATGGCAACTTGAACTGATGTACGCATGTACAAAGTTCTATGTTGTAACTGACTGACTGAAGCATTCCTTTATATATACACAAGACCAGACCACACAATCAGCCACTTAAGAATTTAACATCAATAAAAAATAAGTGAGATAGTGTTGGTGAATTAAGGTAATGTATGCACAACCAATCAACTAGTTCATAAGTATGAAGTAATGTAATGACAGTTAATGTACAAAACGGGATGATAGGGCGCAAGGGACGTAATAATGATAGGAATGGAAGTATTTACACAAGTAAAATAATTGAATTAGTCTTCTAAAACATAATCCTAGAAGTTTGTTACTCCTCTTTAATCGCTCAACAAAATAAAATTAGACTAGGGAAATTCACAGCAGCCCTTTATTACTACTTTGTGATCCTTTAGTTAGTATTAGTTTATCAATATAAGCAAACAGCAGGCATTAGTTAGAGCATGCTTCCCTTATACCATTTCTAGTAGACGTTATTGGGCTTAATAACGCTAAGGAAGGTAATTAAAATTCAGAATCAAATATTATAGTGGGAAATACTGATAATGTTACACATTCATAGGTCGGTTTTGTGATACCTGTCAAGTGAATCATACTCCTAAATTATCAGTCCAGAATTACTCCATATGACACTGCTAATCAATTTATCATCAAACATTATAAATTAAAGTGTATTTTTTTTATATCTCCAACTGGTGGGAACAACGGCACGAAATTATAAGCTCATAGTTCAAATCAAAGAGGAAGCTGATGATTTTTTAATTTATAATGTATACATAATACTGCCAATATTTGACTTTAGCATTGGGTAGGTTGTCTATTTAAGTAAGCATTTTTGATATCCTAAAGAGAGGAATATGGAATTATAGTGATTAGTATACGAAATTTTAAAGAAATGTAAGACATTTAGGTCATTTGACTCAAATTTAATAATGAAATGACTATACATGTATCTACACTGTAAACTGCCGAACCACCTACCTCAACGTTCAATTTTGGCTTTAGCGAAGAATAGAAGAAAGCTAGTGGCAAGAAAAAAAGGACGGCATCAATACATTAAATCATTGACTGTTGGTTTAAACAGTGCTAGTAAGTTTAGAATATCTGGTTGAGGTCCGCGCAACTATTGTAACCAATGGTTGGTCACTGAGTAACATGGCTCAGAGTCGCAAGCGTATTCACTCTATCTCCTTTTAAACCCCGAGTTTGAAATTACTCCCCCCTCTATTTACTTTTCACGATTTGATTCCTTTTGTGTTAATCGTGCTGTTTGTCCGTTCTATTACTCTTACTACCATTGACATTATTGCTACTTCTACTTTGGTATTCATCTTGCCTTGCTAATGTGGTGTGGCAACTTGAATCGATACAAATATGTGCTAGGTTCTGTGATGTACATTACTGACTGGCTGAACTAAAGGAGATTTTTAGAAATGTAAGAAAAATATAACTGTTTGTTCTCTATTAAACAGCAAGAAGATGGAGTCAACCAATAAACATTTCTGGTTCACACTCAATAAGAACGAGATCCACGTTGTAGAAATAGGAACACTAAAGTTCGATTCATGAAATAATGAATCTTAACGAGTTAATGGTTTCAGTACTTAACTTCCTGTTGAATTATATTGCTGTATTATTCTTGTAAATTTAACCTAGTCGTGCTAATGTAGTATGGAAACTTAGACTTATATGTCAAGTTGTACACTGTTTATTACTGACTGACTTTATATTTAACTATTTGAGTTGAACATTTGATTCAAAGTCAATTTACACTTGATTGTAGAGTCGTTTTAATGAAATATGCAAGAAGCATTTACAAATTAGCATAATATATAGTGTTATGAATTATGCATGCGGTTTTCTTTCAGCTAGTAGGATGACAATTTTGTAATTAAAATGCCTGATTGTCAGTTAGTAGGTGGTATGTTCAAATACCGCTTCATCCATTTTAGTTTGGAAAAAAAGGAAGTAACATTAGCTTTAAAAGATGAAGTCAATAATCTATACTCGGTACCGAAATGAATCAATCAGTCGCTCTTAAAACTATAATCATATCGAAAAATATTGTCATAAAACGAAGCTATTAGTTATTACTCCAGATTTTTATAAGGCAACCTAAGATTATTTATTTAAATTATTTGATTTTACCCTTAAGAACCATTCATTTCACTAATAGAAATCAGTACTATATTTGTGATATGCATCAGAAGTGATTGAGATTTCTGACGTTTTACAACTTTATGCTATCCACTTCTTCAGAGAATAGGTCACTGAATTAAATAAGCACAGGTTTAATTAATGCAGAGAAATTGTTGTTCTGGATGGATTGATAGATAAAAAGCCTTTATTATTTTTAAGTATGAACTACTTAAATTCGATTGATTCATACGTCTTGTTTTCTAATAAAGAATGAGAGATCTACTACATTAGTTCATAGCAACAATTTAAGCAAACTTGATCAATTTTATTGTTAAATTCATGTTCAGTGATTTAGATATTTTATATTTGAAATGAGGTAGTTTTGTAGAGATAGATAATACGTATAATTGTTTATATTCGTCAAAGATCAGTGTTAGTTAGGTACTTCTGGAAACAATGGATCACTCTGTAGCCATTTTGTCCTAGCATGAGACTCCCCAGTAGTGAAAACGTTTGGTTTTGCCAATAAATTGAACCCAGGGCCTTCATATTTGTTAAAAACTTCATACTGTATCCGCTGAATTCAATTTGAAAAAGATAGTTAAATAGACAAGCTACTTAAATCTAAATAAGTGACAAACAGAAACATTTGATAACATTTTTAAGTAACAAATTACTAGTGGTTTAACTATAAGGATGAAAATCACTACTGTTATTTCATCTATAGACGTTGTCTATCCTTCCCTAAGTTACATTTACCAACTAAGTTTCTATTAAAAAAACCTATTGGTCGTGGGAATATGTATTTCATTAGGACTTGCATCACATTTTCGTTAAAATGTTTCCTGTTTTCTTGTATATTTCATACAAAGTACCCTTACATACATAAGACAATGTTTACATGAAGTATCATGTTAGCAAAATACATGAAACTTACTTACTTACTTACTTACGCCCGTTACCCCTCACAGAGGAGTATTGGCCGCTCACTAGTATTCTCAACTCAACTCTGTCCTGAGCAATCCTTTCCAACTGTTTCCAGTTGCTGTTCATCCTTTTTATGTCTGCTTCCAGTTCTCGACGCAGTGTGTTCTTTGGCCTTCCTCCTTACTGTTTTCGAACAGCATTCAAAGTTAGTGCTTGTCTCGTGATACAGTCTGATGATTTGCGCAATGTATGTCCTATCCATTTCCAACGTCGTTTTCTGATTTCCTCATTGGCTGGAAGTTGGTTTGTTCTCTTCCAAAGTAGGCTGTTGCTGATGGTTTCCGGCCAACAGACATTCAATATTCTACGTAGACAGTTGTTGATAAATACCTGTACTCTCCTGAGGATGTTTCTAGTAGTTTTCCACGTCTCAGCTCCATACAGAAGAACTGACTTGACGTTCGAATTGAAGAGTCTAACTTTGAGATTGGTAGACAGTTGTTTGGAGTCCCATATATTTTTCAACTGTAGGAATTCTGCCCTTGCTTTGCCGATCCTCGCCCTTACATCTGCATCGGATCCTCCTTATTCATCGATGATGCTTCACAGGTATGTAAAGGTATCCTTTTCTTCCAGAGTTTCACCATCAAGTTCAATTAGGTCGGTGCTCTCTGTGTTGAATTTGAGGATCTTGCTCTTTCCCTTATGTATGTTGAGGCCTATTGATGCTGAGGTTGCTGCTACTTTGGTTGTCTTCACTTGCATTTGCTGTTGTGTATGGGATAGAAGTGCTAGATCATCCGCGAAGTCCAGATTAGCAAACTAACCAGAAACTTACTTACTTACTTACTTACGCCTGTTACCCCTCTCGGAGGAGCATAGGCCGCTCCCCAGAAAATACATGAAACAGTTAGTTATTATAAACTAAACTGTCCTTTGGTCGTAAACATGCTTCTTCGACTGATTAGTTGAGAACAAGTTGTGTATAACAGATTTTATTGACTCCAATTAGAAATTTAAGCTGGAGTACAGAATACAGAACACTAATAGACACTGATATAATTAAGACATATTCAGGCAAATTTATTGAATATTTGAACAAAGTACATTGAAATAATCTGAACTTATCTTATTTAATTTTAGATAGGATAGTCATTTTAGACAATTCATAAATATGTGTATACAATAACAGGATCGCAAACTTACACAGGATATCAACGACTTGGTATAACAAAATAATATCTCACTACTTAATTACAGTTTAATTAGTCTAGTTATAAGTCAGTATTTATGCAATCAGATGATACATTTCTAACAAATTAGCTTAAAGTGTATCTGTGAGATTGTAATGTGTTATGAAGATTTATGTGAAAATCTTTCGAAATCAGTTACCAATAAAACTTTCATTGTTTAAATTGACTTTTCTCTGGCTAGATGTGAATGCTATGATCTCTTGTTTAACGGCTGATCACAATGACTCTCGTAAATGTGTTAGTATCAGAGGGCTCATTGCCTATAGGGTTGAGCCGTAACATTATATTTTTAGATGTAGGCTAAACCTTATTATCTTTAGTAGCGAAATTTAGTATAAAGAAGCTGTCTGAGACTACTTACTTCGTTAATCTATTTTTTACACTGATAAAACGTAAGTCGAGAGGATTTTATTACTTAAATGAAACTAAAATGATCAATGGCTTATGAAAATATGGGAGGTTAATCAAAAGAAGTCAGTATAAACAAAAGAGTGTGCGAAAATAATAGAATCCATGGAGAAAATCAATCGAAAACAAGATCAAAATGAATTGAATCTACTTGATGTAAGAGCTATCATAGTTGTTCGGAAAGATAATAGTGTCACAATTTAATCAATTGTTTTGGAGAAATCAGCATCAACATAAACTATAAATCTCCTCTTGTATTTTAAAACTTGTATTTATGAATATGTAAACGAAAATAACTTCTATTCATCATACTTATTAAGTCAGTTATATTACTTACTTACGCCCGTTACCCCTCACAGAGGAGTATTGGCCGCTCACTAGTATTCTCAACTCAACTCTGTCCTGAGCAATCCTTTCCAACTGTTTCCAGTTGCTGTTCATCCTTTTTATGTCTGCTTCCAGTTCTCGACGCAGTGTGTTCTTTGGCCTTCCTCCTTACTGTTTTCGAACAGCATTCAAAGTTAGTGCTTGTCTCGTGATACAGTCTGATGATTTGCGCAATGTATGTCCTATCCATTTCCAACGTCGTTTTCTGATTTCCTCATTGGCTGGAAGTTGGTTTGTTATCTCCTATAGTAGGCTGTCGCTGATAGTTTTCGGCCAGTGAACATTCAGTATCTTGCGTAGAAAGTTGTTGATAAATATCTGTACCCTCCTGAGGATGTTTGAGGTAGTTCTCCACGTTTCAGCAAATCAGTTATACTAAGCAATTAAATTCTACAGGTCATAGTTATTCATTAAAAGGCAAAGTAATTGTAACGTAAATCTATATATACGTTGGTATGTACAAAATTTACTTGAAATTACGTTAGATTCACTTGAAGAACGCACCTGAGGTTGATAAAATCAGAAGACTATCTTGAATTCTTGAAATATTCCTACATATAACGAGAATGTAAATATCGTTTGTATGTGGTTCTATGATAAATAGTTATTAAAGTGATATGTTGCTTTCATACAAGATGAATGAAACAATAATATTAACAATAGTCTGCTCTTTGTGCACACAAAAGTAAAAATAACAATCAAAGTGTTTGATCAGATAAACAACTGATAAAAAACACCTAAAAGATCCGGTTTTACAATAAACACTTAGTTACTCATGAGTAGTATGATCGTTATGACTAAATTCAGTGGCATGATTGAAAATATTTCAGTTGTCAGTAAAAAGTATGGGTGTTTAGATAAAGCAACGATTGTTGGTGTTGATAACAGAAGTAGATAGAAAACTCTGTTTCGTTTATACAGGTTACGTATTTCAGAAATGTAGTGACTAAAAAATGTTATTACTTAGTTCATTAATGGTATCATTTCAAGGTATCCGTAAATCATCACATGTTACTCTAATTCATACAAATTCACAAGAAATAGGATATAAGCATCAATAAAAATCAGTTGTGTTGAGTTTATCAAGATTATATTTGGACTATATGTGAATCAAAAAAGGAAGCCAAATGAGGAAACTTCCATAAGTTATTAACTTTCAGATTGACTTCAGACACACATTGAGCATACATACTACTGAGAAAACTACATTATGTAAAATAGTGTGCTAATGATTATCATCATTTGTTACAGGTTTAAATCATGATAATCATCATTTCCCAAGCTCAGTCGCTTGGGTATATAGAATAATTAATAGATTTTTGTTGAAATCAAACTCAGTCATGGAGTAAGTCATAATAGACATATGCAACAGGGACTGATTAATTTCAGTCCATGACAAATCAACGGGAAGATCCAAATACGTTATAATTTTATGTAGCCTATAGAGTTGAAGTTTTAATGGTGTACATTTTGTCTGGTTTACACTTTATTTTTGCTGTCCTAATGTTTTGTTTTCCCGTCATTCTAAAACTTAGTTACGAGCGTCTAATTGGAAACCTACTTTTGAATCATTAAATACAGTAACTTTCTTATCCAAGTGCTTATTCAAAATCATTCTTACCATAATCGTGTAAAGTGAATGATTTTTATGCAAATTATGTTTGTATAACGAAAGGATATCTCCATAGATCGATATCATATACTTGTATTGGAATATCATTCTCTTCGAATGTCAGGCCTTCGTTTATATTATGTAGATTGAGGGCTTATATGCAGTGACAAGGTGCTCTTTGAGGAAATCTCATAGTCCTGCAGCTTGATGGAGCATTTAATAAAAATTAGTTATAGCTGACCATTTTCATAGCTTCAAACTCAATTGAAACCGACTTCATCAATGTAACCGATTAGAATGGAGTAATTTTAAGAGACATCTTCAGTACTCATCACTTGATGTTTAAGCAGTCGAAACATTTTCAGTACATTTAGTCGATCTCGGAGGTGAAGTTCACATGCAGTATGGCGTAGCTTATACACTGAAAAGTTTCTTTTTCTCAAAGCCTATTTAGGAGGATTTAACTAAATGATTCTCAGACTTCGTAGATATTGCCGGTACGGATTGGAAATAAAGGTGTTATAGATCCTAAGACTAGTTATTTTTCTATACAATTCTTAAACGTGTAAATGTTTATCCAATAATTTATCGCAAGGTCAATATCAGGACATTCAGTAATTACGATAAATTGATGGTCTAATCAAAAGTGATTTGGAGGTAGCCGACAGGAAATAGTTCTTGGCCTAGCTTTTGTTATATTCACTACTCATTAACAAGGCATACCTACTATCTTAAAGGGATTGATGCTGCCCATCCGATTCTATTGATAGTCACTCAGTTTCATAGTCTATTATCTTAAACATCGAGCTATTCGATGTGCGGTTACCTCCCCCTTTTTGATTGAATTATAAATATTGAAGGGTCAATCAATGGTGGTCAATATATTGTTTGTCCACTCGTTTATAGTGATGATTGAATTCTACCGTCCAAATTGTAAAATGGCCACCAGTCTGAATGACCTGACTTTATGTACATTATGCTATAGTCTAAGCTAGTTTAGATCACATAGTCTAATGAACATATTGTAATTCAAATGTCAAGATTTAATTTTCACAATAAAAGACTAATGAAACAACACATTTAGCCATTACTCAATGATTAGTCACTGTGATTATCTAAAACTTTTGGTTTTATCCGTTAAGTAAATGATTCATTAGTGCAATGTGATTTGAAATGATATGTGTTGAATACTATGTTTATACTTATAAACAGATAAATGAATAAATATATTCTGAAGGGGGACAGATTTCAGACCAGTTAATAGGCATGGTCATGATCATATATAAGGGGAATAAACATACAATAAGGCAAATCGCACAAATAGAAGTGAGTGTACAATATACAAGTTTTATGCACTAAGAGTTCACATGGTAATAATAGTAATTGTCTGAAAATTGTTATATGTAGCTCTTGGTACAAGATATGACACCATGGCAGTAACTATGGAGCGGCTGAATGATGGTACAGAAGATGGTCTATGGCAGCATATTGGAACAATGTATACAGCCTTAGCTACTGAGCATAAATGTCCGGCATTATATTCACTGCAGTGTTTTAGCGTCTACTAAAAAGATAAATAAGAATAAGCGAGTAAAGGAGCATAAATGATTGATTTCATAAAGCTGTTTGCAGGTTAATGACTAAGGTATATCAGTCCTGTTATCTGAATTACTTATCATTTTTAACAAGTTAACTAAAGCTAAGGAATACTGTGTGGGATTACAGAATAGTTAACTGTAAAAAGTTTATTCAAATGGTAGTAAAACTATGATGAGTAATTATGAGAAAAATAGACAAACAGCTAGATGAGAATATAGTGTCGTAAATGCGTTTAGTTTGGGTGTTTACATACTAATAGACTTTGTTGTCACTTATAAGTTATTAACATCATAAGTAGCAGCCTAGTAGTAGTTTGATTATTCTTGAAGAAAGATGTCTTGATAGATAGTTATAGCCAACTATATGGTATGTAGGCAACAACCTACTCTCCCTACAAGGTCATTTAATGGGAAATTTTAATAAAGCGCTAACTAGGGCATCAAACATTGAACATAAGTTTACAGTTAGTAACTGCTTTGAATATTTTATATAAAGTAACGTTGGTGACATAATGAATAATAAAAAAAAGTGACCTCATGACTATGTGATGTAATCATAACGAAAAAACTTCAAACTCGATAATTAAATGAAAAGTTATTCAGTATTGAATATTGATGCTTACTTGGACTCCTCAAGTAGTCCTCAAGTAATGATAGCATCATAGATTATATATCATACATAGATTGATCACTAATTAGTTATCAATGTTATGTAATATCTATCTAATTATTATTGCTAATTGAATTGTATCCATCAAAATGAAATACAGTTATTAGTCTAAATCGCTTGATATCATATACAATAGATTCTACGTAGTTAGAGATAGTCGTTACAAAGTAGTACTTAGATTATTTTAATTCTTACCAGAATGGGAAACCTACAATTATAAGAAAAGGTTGTAGTACAAATTAGAATCTCTTAAAATTGTAATTAAATCCTTATTAATCAAACAGGCTAACCTATTAACTATCTAGAATCATTTAATCTAATCAAGAGTATAGAACTATTTAAGTTGGATTGTGACTGGTAAGTGGAATCCAGGACGCGTATTTCGTCCTATTTGGGACTCATCCGCTGGATGTACCTGCATCCCAATGTTGATGTTCACAGTTGGATTCGAACTTAGTCCGCCTCGTGTCAAACGCCACCGCGTTCACCACTAAGCTACTGTGTGTATAGAATTGACTAAAAATAAGTAAATGACTATACAATCTCATCATATTATTCTACCATCTTATTTAGTTTATTAATGATAATGTTACTTAAATAAGTTTCTTAACTTTATATAAAGAAAAAAAAATGAAAAGTAAGAAGTGATTGTATACTAATTCAAGTGTTCAATATACTCAAGAAATCAGACTATTGAATGAAATTATTTACTTCATTGAATAATCATCTTATCATGCATAAATGAATAAAATATTCTTTAAATTATTCAAACAAAACAAAACAATCATTCAATTGACAATCATTTGTATAGTGAAAGTTTATTAATTTATCAGTTGAAAAAATCATTTTGTATTTTGTTCACTTAAATGAACAACATAAATTCGATAATCATTTAAAAGAAAAATAAATGAAATTTTTTTTATTTTTTAGACTTATTGAACAAATTATTTGGTTGTTTTTTTTGTTTTGTTTGAATTAGTGACAGATTGATCATGGTTGAGGACACTTGGTAGTTATTTCGTTCTAGTATAGGACTCATCAGTGGCAAATGCATACTTATGAATTCTTTAGGTTATCAAAGTCAGGATCTTTAAATCACATGACAAAAGCGTAATAATCAGAACTACTGGATAGGATGGTGTTTGATGGTATCATTCTCACATTGGTTGATTTGTGATATTTTGTTCGGATTAGTCAGTATTACTAGTGGTATCTACCTTACTTTTACACTTTTTAAGAGTTTCACACGAGAACGAAACAGCTGTCAAGTGTTCCCTGACATTTATTGATACCTAATACAAGCAAATTAGTGACAAATACAAACAATAAATTGAATACCAATTGGTAAAATACCATTTAAATAAAACTTATAAAAATTGTAAGAATAAATTTCAATAAAAATGAATAAACTTTGAATTGATTAAATTTAACACAGATTGATATTGGTAAGGTACCATCAAAAGCCAGGGAGCACTAGGAAGCCTTTTCGTCCTGGTACAGGACTCCTCGGCAGTACGTATCCTAGATTTTGCCTCAATAGCTCCAGGCTGGCGAAATCCAAGCTTGTATCATTAAGCTGAGATCCAAAAGAACCTTACCATCATTAATCTGTAACAAATCTAGTCAAGTAAAACTTAATACCAATCTCCACAGACTACATCAATTCAATTACAACTTTCGAACTATCCAAATATGCCTAAACCTTAAATTAGAAATGTTAAAGATAACTCACCGGAGGAAAATTTCTTTTCAACATTGTCATTCATATTTATAGTGTAGTATAGAAGCTTATATAGCCTGTTAACTCAACCCTGAACTTTGCATTCAGTACATGCAATTGCTATGGCCTTGGCCCTTCCCCCCTCCGTTTTACAGTATATTTGCATGTTGTTTTCTATTTCTCATATATATCAATTTTCTTATTTAGAATGTATTTGGATCCTCCTGTTGGTTTGTCATAAAATAAAACTGACCAGTCACTATTGCCTTATGTGCATTGTGAGGCGATTGCTACGATATAGGTTGAAAGGAGCGACTTGAATTACACTCACCAGTCAAAATTCGGCTTAAACAATAAATTGATGAAAGTGGATATTCTACTATCAGATGTCGGTCGGCCCTATAGTGTAGAGGGTTAAGTGTTCGTCTAACTGAAGCCCCTAGGATGGAGTCTGGAGTGAGCACTTTAGAGGAGTGCCACACTAGAATGAAACAGCTGTCCAGTACTCCCTGGTTTCCAATAGCCCCTTGCCAACATCAAAAACACCCATCGCAATTGAACTATTTATTTTATTCTAATTTTACAACGAATGTTCCACAGCCGGTTATAAGAAGAAAGCTCATCGACTTAATGGATGTGAGGAACAATTTCCATAGTAACCAATTCCGAAAAAAAGACGAACTGAAGGTCTGATATTAATAGAATACTTCAATAAAAAGTAGAATCATTAAGTAAAACAACAAAAACATGAAAATATAATATCAACTACAAATGTGAATTGTAAAATTTGACTTGTGAAAGTTTAATAGATTCATAAAATAATACTAACGTAATTGTTTTAAGTCAATGGTACCAGTAATTGTTTGAGAAAATTTAATGCACACAGATTTATTGTCACCATAGTAATCAGTTTACCACTTACTCACTAGGTAGAAATTAATCAATAAATTAATTTCTCTATAGAATTATAATAATATCTAATATCATTGCTGGAAGTAGACCAATAATAATTACAACAACCCCCTTAATTGTAACTAATTATCATCTCACTAGTGATTAGCTCCTTTAGGTAATTCCTGGAGTTCTAGTGGGAAGACGTGACCGGTGGAGTTCAATCGTGTCAGGTGTGAGACAGTAACTCACAATGGATGAGGTCGTGCAAACCTAACACGAATTGATTGAATTAGAAATATCAACCACTAGGAGCCGGCTCACTGGTCCAATGGTAAAGCGCTCGTCGCGGAGTCCAAGGGTCCTGGGTTCGACCCCCAACAGGGTCGTGGATGTGCACTGCTGAGGGGTCCCATACTAGGGCGAAACAGCTGTCCAGTGCTTCCAGGTGATCAATGGTTGTCTGGTTCAGATCAATTCGTGATATAAGCATTGACGAATTTAAATAAGTTTGATTATAATCTGGAATGAAGTCTAATGAGTTTCAATAAAATACTAAGGAAATGAATAACAGTTAACAAGTTTATAATGTATTAGCTAATGTCTTAGTATGAAATAAGCTGTTTCCATGTGATAAATATGTGGATACCGATTGTCAAAATAATAATAATGATGATGTAATGATTTCAGTCATAGTTGATGAACGCATAATTTAGTAATTACAAAAAAGTTCAATTATTTAAAAAAATCGCTGTATACCTTATAGTACTGGTTAAATACCCTTAACAAGTAAAATAACATAGATTCATAAAAAATAACTCTGATTTGTTTTAAACATTTATCCCAAGATGGGATGCATTGACAGATACCAGTAACTATGATTATTCGATGGAATGAAAATAATTGGAAAAATAAACTCTTTAATACACCACATGATCTTTAATGGAGCATTCGTTTAGCTTTTTGCAGCCACCCTAGATTTATTCAACTAATTAAGATCAATATTTCAACTGATGTATGCAATTATTGAAGCTAAAATTATACACAATAGTCATTTTGTCATTAGTAGTTTTATTTCGCCAACTATCCTGAAGTCATAGACTGTTGGATTTTAAAAGCTGTTTCTGCCTTATACTATGTCGCTTGCTAGTGTTAACAAATACTGTCTATTTCCAAGTGCATAACTTGGTTAGAGTGCACAGAAAAGGATGTTCTCCATAACCTGGAATACCTGACTTACAAAATTACAATTCAGATAATGACTAAGTATCATTCTAATAATGTGCTGTTCCTACTGTGTTTAATATGTATGAGTATGATGCATTACGGTTACACAACGAACATTCTCTAAAATCTTATAAGAATTGTTGAAGCATTATGTGAAGAGAAAAATTGCTTTAATTCTTCGTAAACAATCACCATATACCGTCTTAAACACATGGATTGTACATTGTTCTCCTTATCAGTAAATCAACCACCAATATGCATTAATACTATAAAACGTGTGAGTTCAGTGGCGGCAAATATGTACATAATGTAGTTGATTAGATTTAATATAAATTTATGTTGGCAGAGTGCTATCAGAAATAAGAGAGCACTGGACTGTTGTTTTGTTCTAATATGAAATTCTTCAGCAGTGTACACTCTCGAAGACAGGCGCTTCAGAGTGACGAATGCCTAACTCTCCGCATCAGCAGAGTAGCGTTTAGTGAATGGGTCTGAATCCCCTATCGAATCGAGGGTGTGTACTACGAAAGAGTCTCATACTAAGACGAAACAGCTGTCTAATGCTTTCTGGTTTCCAATGGTACTCTGTCAAGATCGATCCATGACAAATTTGATCGACTAAACCTAACACTAATCTCCACAAAAGCACCTCAATTCAATTACATATTGTAAATTGCTTAAACAAATCTTGTTTCGACCTATGTTGGTTACTATGACGTAATGTGATTTACAATCGAAGAAAGTTTTCCCAACTGAAAGGTATAAAATGTTGACTTTTGGGACATTTTAATAAAATACAACAGCTGTTTACTTATAAATCAGTTAACCGTAAGTATAGTTTAGGACATTTATCGCATGATGATGGAAAAAGTTCAGTTTAGTAACATGACTTGTCCATGTTTGTGTTGATATGATGGCTTTGTAAAAAGAAGTAGATAACTCCAAGTGATTAATGAAATGTGAAGTGGGTGAATTGATTATTAAGCAAAGGTTACAATCCATAGAGAAACGAATAAGGATATGTTGATATAAAATTAACTGTTTACACAATATCAAGCAAGAGTATTAGGCAAAACTGTTTTGATAAGGGGGTCAAATATTAATATTAGATCTGTACAACATTATTATTTATTATTTATTATTTATATGTAAACTGAAAATGAAGTGTAGTCCAGTCTTATTGGGTGTAAGGTAATTACCCGCAGATGGCGATAGATGAGGTCAAACAAATATATTACGCTTTGACTGAGTTGTAAAAATCAACCATTAGGAGTCAGTCTGCCCAGTGGTCTAATGGTAAGGCGTTCGCTGTGGATTTAGATAGTCCTAAGTCCGATTTTTGATGAAGAAGTGTATGTACACTGTAGACGAGTCTCATCCTAGAGCTACACAGCTTTCCAGTGATTTTTGGAGGCTAATGGTTGTCTAATTCTAATCAATTGATGATATCAAATTAATGTCTAATGATAGTCACGCAAAAATAAAGGAACGACTATAAGGACAATGTAAGCGTACAACGACGTGGAAAAAGTAGGGAAAAGTGAGAAAAAAAAACAAAGTGCACAAGTTATATTTCTGCTTTAACCCCACTTTGCTATGGCCTATGTCAACAGACAAGGTTTAGTGAGAGGTTACACAGACTTTTTCTAAATACATAGACCAGGTTTGTAGATATCTATGGCAATAAATTCACCACTATGTAGAAGACGGACTTGTAAGCTATGTGAAATGATTGATGGAATTCGATAAATAATTATAGAAGATTTGTTTCGGTAAATTCGATGTTCTATACCAATTAAGTAGGCAAGGACAGAATTTTTGATATTTGCAACTTGTCCTTTTCTTAATCAGGAAGAATAGTGTTCTGGGACACGATAGTAGAACTGTTAGATTGTGACCCACTTATATTACTGGTACCATAGAAGTAATTAAAGTTATAAATACATATAATGGTGGTAGGTATGGACAGTCAATCTTTTGTTGTAATAGAAATCAAGAACCATTTACATTCAGTTCAGTCGTATATAAAATTTTTCACAATATTTTTCAAAATCTCTGAGTCAGTATCTTGCTAGCGCCGTCATTCATAAACTTTAATTTTCAAAATAATATATTCTTTGAGTAAGTCACTAGCTTCAGATTTCGTTTTATTTGATTCATGCATTTCGTAGTGAATTCAGTTGATAACTGTTGCGGCTAGTTAGATTACCAATATTTTTTGCCTCTTCTTCAGTTTCATTGTCGTGTCACGTTAATTGAGCTCAATATGTTACGATTCTCTCTGGGTTTCTTTCTTATCCAAGTGATATGAACATATTGCTCCCCCCCCCACTCATTGATGGTTCTCTACGTATACCTCTCTTCAATAAACCATCTCATCCTCTGATTAACCAGGTTTCCAGGAAATACATAATACTATTACGTTTTTCGTCTAATAATTGTTGGATGGATGTTAATTAATCATCTTTTTTGTTATGTTTTACGGTTTATGGCACTGAATGAGATTCTTTGTGTTGATTGGACAATAAAATATACTAGATTTTATGACGAATGACTGCGTAAGTTGAATTCACTTTAAGCCGCGTCGCCAATTATTATGTATTGTGAAAATACACAGTGCAGTTGGTAATTGTCAATCGATGTACGGACACGTCTGCTCCGCGACTACCAGTCCCCAAGCCGTAATAGAGAAAAAACAACGATTGATGAGCCAACAGGTAGAACCAGAAACGGAATAGATCAACTTATATTTCAATCATGCCTTCATATATATTCAAAATCAGACCACACAGTGAACCAATTAGGAAATTAAGATTAAGACAAAACTAAGGAAATAGTTGTAGTGAATAGGGACAACTTGTTCACAACCAATTAACTGTAGTCCATAATAAGAGATAATATAATAACAGTAAATATGCTAAACGCAGGATAGAGTGAGAGGAACGTAGCAATAATACAAATGTAATGTTAACATAACTCACGACTAGAATAAATGAATTAGTTCTCTAAAACACAGTTTTGGAAGTTTCTCACTATTCGTCAGTGGTCTGACATAACATTATTAAAAGGAAATGTCTTCTTTCAACTATTTTTTTTCTTTTAATTCTTCTAATACATGAAATTCGGGAAAATATTCATTATGTAACCTCTTCCTATAGATAATTATTATTATTTGTTTTTTTTTTAAATGAAAAATTTCATTATAAATACGATTGTACAGTTTCAATATAAATGACCTCGTTGACAAGAAAATTTTATTTTACAAAAATGATTTTAATAAACGATTATTCAAAGGTTTCCATGTTAAACAATAAAGAATGAAGTTAAAAATAGTAACGTCGTAAAGTGAAATGTCTACTTTGTTGTTAAGTCAGTTGTTGGTTGAAGGTTTTCAACAACAACAAAACAAATTCAGAATAGGCTTGTATCTTCCCGTTGATTTGTAATGGACTGAAACTGGTCAGCCTCTGTTGCCATATGTGCATCCTGAGCGGATTGCCTCTATATAGCGGTATTACACAAGTTATATTTAAGTTGGATTGTGACTGGCAAGTGGAATCCAGGACGCGCGTTTCGTTCTATTTGGGACTTATCGGCTGGATGTACCTGCATCCCAGTGTGAACATCAACATTGGGACCCTCCTCTTGAACTACAAATCTGCCTGACTATCTTTTCCTAACTACCAATGTGTTTACAGTATGAAAACGATACTTTATCCCACAAATTAGCACTGGTTAGCTTACACTGTTGAGTAGATAGTGACTTAGTTACTTGTTTGATTAGAAATATTTTATATACAAAACTAGTTATCAGATTCTGAGTTTCAAGTTTATTATCGTAGATGTTCAAGAAGCATTACTTATGTATTGAGAAATGATTAAACTTGGTTTAGGATACAACACGAAAATAGTAAATAACTTGACAGTAAGTAGTTGGGACAGGTATTAAGAGTGCTCAACCACTGTCATCATTTATGTGGGAGGGGGGTGGAGATGTTGTTTGGCATAAGAGTGGGTCAGTAGGAACTTTGTACTAGTCCAAAAGATAGACGATTCTTTGTCTCAACATTGCTGATAGATGTAGATTAATTGGTTTGTGGCCATGGCGGCACCAGAGATAAGTGGCTGGTGCCACTGGTTGGTATGGCTGAAAATTGATCAAGGTTGCATAGGTACGTTCATTTCTAATCCGAATCTACGTTTTTAGTTCCAGCATTCTTTTCATTTTGTTTTGTCAAACTACGTTTAGCCTATGTTGTTATCATAGTTATTTCCTGGTGATCAATGGTTCTGTAATTTAGATCGGTTTCTAATATCAAATTAACACTTAAAAATCTTCACAACACCCAATTAAAATGTTTTTATTAGAATCCATTAAATTCTAAGTTAGAACTAATTGTAGTAGGATGAATTTTTATATTCCCATTGATTTGTTATAGACTGAATCTGGTCAGTCTCTGTTGATATATATGCATCCTGAGTGGATTACCTCGATATAGAGAATATTCACAAGTATCCTTTAATTTGCATTGTGACTGGCAAGTGGAATCCAGGAAACGTGTTTCGTTCTATTTGGGACTCGTCGGCTGGATGTACCTGCATCCCGATGATGATGTTCCCAGTGGGATCCGAACTCAATTCATTTCATGTCAAAAGCCACCGCTTTCATCATTAGACTACTGAGTCCAGACAGTCAAACTTGTGCAATGGGTGAATTGGTAGTAGGATGAATTTGTATATTCCCAGTGAATCCCACAGTGAACATCAATATTGGGTTACAGGTTCATCCAGCAAACGAGTTCCAAATAGGACGGAACGCGCTTCCTAGATTGCACTCGCCAGTCACAATCCAAATTAAATGATACTTAGAATTAATTGTTTTTGAATAGATTAAGAAAATTTTTAACTTTACACCTAAGTAATTGTTGTTTGGGTCAAACCATGTATTAAACAAGTTCATTATATGATAAAATAAAAAAAGCATTAATTAACATTCAACAAGTTTTAAATCACCAAAATCATTCTATCATATTCTCGTATGCAATCACTGATTTCATTTAATAAAAAAAAATCTTAACTCCAAAAACGAGATATTATCAATGTATACGTAGAAGTATGTAATTTACCGTTGTTGATATTCATGACTGTATTTACTAAGTGTCTGTTAACAGTATTTACATCTTGATGACATATCTTATAAGGTTTTTCTTATAGTTTTATAGTGGTTAACAGTAGAATTCACAACAGCCAAACCTTTGAAAGGTTTAAATTATTGCATTTGTAGTAGTAAATTCTTATTGATAAAATATTCATTTGCAATGACTGTAAAACATTTACTGATTTGTATATTCATTATTCAACAACCATGGCTAAAATTGCTGATAATGGACATTATAAGCATTGATGAGGCTTGTCTGTACTATACAAGAGTCTTTATTTAGTGCGTCTTTTGATGATGTTGCCTAGAAATATAATAATATTGAAGTGAGGCGGTTCTATGTATATGAGTGGTAGGTTTTGTTGTCTGTGTTCGTCACAGGTTGATGTTAGTTAGGTATCACTGAAAACCAAGGAGTACTATACGATTATTTCGTCCTAGTTTATAAATCTTTATCAATGAGCACCATCAATTTTACTAGATAGTTCAACCCAATGTTTTCAGTTATCACGGCAAACTCTTAGCCATCTGCGCTAATGACAGAATTCTCTCTTCCAGTAAGCTGTATTATGTCGCGGCGAACAACCATTATCACTGATGATAACTATCTCATTTCAAACACGCCTACACTTCACCAGTTACGACTTCTCACTGAAACGTCGGGAACATTTTTGATTGTTTAAAAATTCCCATGTTTATCAAAAACAAAGACGTTTGAACGAAGAATATTCTTTTCGATAAATGCTCATCAGGTTCTACATTTATTAGTTCAAAATTATTAGTCACAAGAATAGCCAGTTCTGAGGCAAGTAAAACATTATTTAGATATAAAGAATAATTGGAAGTTTTTTCATTGAGCTATTTATAAAATACGAATGTTAATGTTGAAATAATCATCATTATGTAACTTGTGCAAGGTAAATGACAATTGAGGTAAACAAGATTATTAGTCAAATATATATAGGTATCGCTGTATATGGGTGACATAGGAGATGGGGTGGTAGCAAAATACGATTAGATCAAGTGTTTGTAGACAAAGGTCAAATCCTACTTAATGTTTTCCGATTAGGATTTACCCCATTACGACGCAGAGATTTATAGAAATGTTTAGGATTGTGTGCTGATTCGATGCAATCACATTAAGGATTCCAATGTAGCTTTCGTTTCTGTGAAATTTGGGTTATACTTCAGGAACTCGTTGAGTATCGTTAACGCAATGGGTTTGTCACACGATTTCAATTGTTCAAAAATTCCCATGTTGATCTAATCGTATTTCGCTACCACCCCATCTCCTATGTCACCCATATACAGAGATACGTATATATATTTGACTAATAATCTTGTTTACCTCAATTGTCGTTTACCTTTCACAAGTTACATAATGATTATTATTTCAACATTAACACTTTTGATTCCCTGGAGATTTTGAAGATGTGCACTACTGAGGGATCCCATACTAGAACATAGCAAGTGTCCACGGTCTTCTGGCTTTTAATGGTATCCAACCAAGATCAGTTTGTGACAAGCGCAAACAATTAAACTGAATGCGATAATAATCAATCAATCAATCAATCAATCAATCAATCAATCAATCAATCAATCAATCAATCAATCAATCAATCAATCAATCAATCAATCAATCAATCAATGCCTCTTACACCTCCTGGAGCATAGGATGTCAACCAGCATTCTCCAGTCACATCTGTCCTGGGTTCTTTCCAGTTCTTCACACAAGCTCCTCATTCTTCTTTTATCTGCCTCCAGTTCCTAGCGCAATCAGTATTTTAGTCTTCCTTTTTTTAACCTTGAGAATTCCAAATACAATAATAGCTTCACAATTAAAGTGTCCATCCGAGAAAAAGAAGTTTTAACCAAAATCATCCACCATTTCATCATTGAAATCATTCTACTGTAATTGTCAAATGTGTTTTTGATTTAATTACATAATATGTGTTATTTCAACCAATAAAAGATAAATTCAACGGCATAATCATATATTTTATATCTAAATAAACAGATCCTAATTGAATATACTACTATAAAAGAAATCCGGTAATGTGAATCAATTGAGAAAGTACAGAAACGATTTGTTCTAGAACATTCACTTGAAAGAGATGACATACATAAATTAATAAAGGAATATATAGTTCAATGAATAAGATAAGTGTTATTTCAAGTGGTAAACAATTGTAGAATTCACTTCTTCTTTATATTATAGTTCAAAAGTTTACTAATATCATTTATGTTACTTTTTACTTAAAGTAGTATCATTTATCATTACAATCATTGGTTTTTATAATTCTATTGTGTTATTTCAAGTATATTTCTAAAATTCAACATTATAATTCTGTGAAATTATCCACTTAATTCCAACTTCTTCATGAAGAGAATGAAGAACTGTTGGGAAGAGATAGAAAGGTAAGCTCAGGACAAAGTTGGTTGGAGAATACTGGTAGGCGGGCTATGCTCCATATGGGGTAATAGGGATTGATTGATTTCTTCATAGTCAATTGAATTGATAAAAAATGTAAACATTATAAATGTAAAGAAAATACTTTATTTGATAAAATATGGTTGTAGTATATTTTGTTATTGAAAACAAATGATTCATTTACTTCAATGAATCTACTACTTAAAACTAAACAAAATGTAATTAGGTGTCGTGAAGATTGTTGGCTGTTAACTTGATATCATCAATTGGTCTGAATTAGATAAACATTGACCAATAGAAGCACTAGACAACTGTCTCTTCGAGGGGTATAGGACTCTTTAATAGTTCTCTTCCACGACCCTATCATGGACTTCACCTAGAACTGTGGCAAACACTGAATCGTTGAACTACTGAGCTGGCCGGGTTTATGTATGCGAGAAATTGTTCTGCTTTTGTAACATTAAACATTTATAAGCTGTAAAATAAAGCAAACAAACGTCTAGCAAAAATTCTGTAATCTGTCAAGATTCTCGTCAGTGAATACAACAAACTTCACTACTTCGATTTTGTTGATTCAATTAGTGTCGTCAGTGATTTTAGTAGATATCAATTCACTTTTCATTAATGTATGCAGACTACATACTAACTATGCGCTTATATCGAGAAAAGTAACTTTACTATCGTTATTCCGAAACATTGTCTAAAAGAATTGTTTCAATGATGTACACTCGATGTATAATTAAGATTTATTGATAATTTCTCCAAACAAGTTGATAAAGTTGTAAATAGGAAGTCACTGTTGGATCCTATTTTAGCTGGTTGGTTTATTGCGGGTTCGGGGAATACTCTACTTTGACGTATAAGAGAAACATAAGTGATACATTCAACATTTGTTACGAATATATGAATTTGAACACCATCCTGCAAAAATCCAATGGTTATCACCGTCCAAGTAACTTCACACTGGGAACTCAGAGTTTCGTTTCCTTGAAGTACTATTGAAAGGGAAACCAAATAAATCATTCAGTTCATTCAATCGATTTACAGAACACCAACATTTAATAAATAATTTATAAATTTTCATCTGTTGAGTCCGATAGAGTAGAAAAATGAGTTGAATCCACTCGCTCTTTTGAAAGACCAGACGAATATGCAGTAATGATACGATTGACAGTGAAATATTATAAACTTTGGCAAATATTCATCAAAACAATTATCCAACAAGTCTAAATGATAGCAACTTTAAACCTAAACCACAACTTGAAATCACATTCAATACTGAAAAATGATTTTCTTTATGGGTATCAAATTTAAAGAAGATACAATGGCAGAAATCTTAAAAAATCGAATCTCAGAATCTTTAAAGAAACAAATTCTATCCTGTAAACCTTTTCATTATGTTCTTTTGTCGATTCATAGTTTGAGGATGCGTTAATGATAAACTTCCACTTCGGACAACGTCTATGTGTATCTATAAATTTACATTCAATTATGGAGCTTTTTATATTGGTGGCACAAAACAAATTCTTTCCAAGCTCATCTTAGGACATCACCGGGCGCGTCTTCTAGAAGGTGAATGCAAATTAATTATTTGCTCAATACAAGAACATTATATTAGCTCACATCATCTTACCTGCCTCCCCCCGTACTCCGAATCATTTTTCAGCATTATCCATGTTGTTAAGCAATCACCCTCAGAGTGGGCAAAAACGAGCATCTTTGTTTAATTCCTTATTAAATAAGTTGTAATATGAACACTAATCAAAATAGCTCAACATAACTTGTAATCTGTTGTTATGCAAAAAATGCTTTGTAGACATCAAAAAACCTTACGAAATGTACTTTTTTTGGCAGTTAGCACTCTTTGAAAATATTTAATTATATTTTTAAACGAAACGACTAGCCTATCTGTAAGATTCGGATTAACATAACTCAACTTCAGTTCCTGCAACTGTCACCTCTTAGCTGTTAGATTCCCTCTAGACCTACTACGGGACACTGATTGGTCACTGACAGTTAAATTCAATGAAATGACCACTATTAGAAATATGAATCTCTTGATATCAAAATATATGATTTAAATGTTGATTGTTTGTTGCAGGAAATGTAATTCATGGTTTCAACTCTTATCTAGGTTGAAAATCTGTACTTCTAATAAGTCCCATACTACTAAAGAGCAGCTTTCAGTGCTCCTATTTTACCAACAATTGTCTAGCTGAATTCACTTAATCATATTATTCATTATCAATTTTGAGATTATGCGTTATTAAGTATTAGCTAGTTGTTACGGCATATTCCTTGTTGAAACATCTAAGTTGTACAGCGTATACAATATTAAAGACTAAAGCAAAATATACTAATATGAAAATATGATGGATTAATTTATCATGGAATACAGTAAATTTTTATTAAAAGTTTTGAAGAATGTCAGATTTAAAGACGATTCATTATACTGATAGACATTAAATGTATGTTATGACTGGGACTTAAAGAAGATTGATTATCTTCTAGAACTGTCTTTTCCTGTAAACGATTCATTATTTTTAGTTGTATACGAAGTAAGCATTTTATTCTTATTATTGTTACGTTGCCCGTATCCTTTACTCCTGTTTAAGGCATTAACTGTTGTTAGATCACTGCACATTTATGAACTATGGTTAATTGATTGCATATACGTTACCCCAGTTCACACTCACTATTACTTTTATTTTGTATTAATGTCAGTTTTTTAATTGACTGACGATGTGGTCTGATTTTGTGTATGTATAAAGGCATGATTGAAATACAAAACTGATTCTGTCTGTTTGGCTGATCAATCGTTGTTTTTCCTCTATTTCGGTTTAGAGACTGGTAGTAGCGGAGCAGACGTGTCTGTACAGTGAATAACAATCATCAAGGGCATTGTATATTTTCACAATACATAACACTGTGAATGTCAACTTTAAAAATAAGAAAATCCTTATGATAAGTACAGAAATAAAAGATTGTTTGTAAAGAGGACTAACAACACCTTTATCCAACGTCATAACTTTCATAAGACCTTTCACTATATATTACTTACGCACAATTTTGTGAGTAGTAACCATCACACTATCGTTCTATGAGATAAGTGACTGTCGGTTTGAGCCATTATATTAGATAATGATTACTTGGTTGAGATTAGTATGATTTTCAAGATTAATGGGTAGACATTATGTGGCATAACACAGTACTGGTTATAGTAGCTCAGATGTATTAAATATTCACATTCACTTAGGTCCTGAGCATTAAAACTATCTTATGCTTTTTATTCCGTGAATTTAACCTTTCATCTCAGATCATATCCATCAGGGTTAATCATTTTTACTATCATTGTTACGAGGAAGACGACTGAAGCAACAGCAACAACAACTACTACTATTACTGCTACTGCTAATACTAATACTACTACCACTATTATTATTATTAATATTACAACCGATTGTTCTAAAACCATTGAAATATTCATCTAATTGAGCTGATGACATATAAGAACTTGAAGGTGATCCGAGGTTCCACACTTATTATTGATTTGATGAAGTGACTGATCTGTCATATTATTTAGCAAAAAGATATAATAATGACAGAGTATATTTTTCAGTTAAGAATTTCATTTGCAATTATCTTTAAAATTAAATCTTCTACATTAAATGGTGATTTCATCGTGTAAACCATATTTCATGTAAAATAGTAACATTTTCACATTTGTTGCAATTTTTATTTATTTATCACATAACAGTAATGATTTCATGATTGTTTAATGCCAATATTATTACTACTACTACTACTACTACTACTAATAATAATAATAATAATAATAATAATAATAATAATAATAGTAATAATAATAATAATAATCGTAATACTTGATTCATACTTTATGCATACAACATTAAATTGAACATTGAAAAAGCTAGAATATATGCCTAGATTCAATGTTCAATTATAGCAAAACACAACATTCTGTTTGTTGTTTGCTCTATCTCTCCAGTATGATATTTCGAAAAGAAAATTCGTAAGACAAAGAAAGAATGATTAAGGACGATTTTATGATAAGAAATAGTAGATCAGTAAATTCAGTGATTAACGAATAATGAAATTAAGCGGTACACTATATTATGATGAATATTTCTACAGTTACGATTGGAGGGGTTGTGGAGATAGTTAATTGTCAATCCTGATATCACGGATTGATCTAAATCAGACAACCATTCATCACCTGGAAGCACTGGACAGCTGTCACGTCCTAGTATGTGACTCTTCAGCAGTGCGCATCCACCACCCCATCTGGGATCGAACCCAAGACCCTCTGGCTCCTCAGCGAACGCTTTACCATTGGACCACAGAGTTGTATAAAAATACTTAATAGCTTTTAATGATGGTATCAGAGGAAACAGTATATCGGTGTGGTGTATTTGTAAATTACATTTCCAGCAATCTGATCACACAGAGTTCTGAAGTATTTGAACCTTCTTGTTTATATTATTATGGACTTTAATAATACATGTAAATTATCACTGTTTCGTAGTAATCTGTTCATTATGTACATATACTCTAGCGGAGGCTGATCACTTTCAAATCATTACAAGATCGATAGGCTGATACAGATACTTTATAATTACATATTCATACCTGGTTTATATGTGTGGCTGTCTAGAATTAGTAGCTTAGTGTTGAATGCAGTGGCATTTTACATGGATAGGCTAGTTTACAGTTCTAGTGTAAATGTCAACTCTGGAATGCAAGTACACTGCTGATAAATTGTAAATAGGAAGGAACGAGTGTCTTCGGGTTTACTTGTCAGTCACAATCGGACTTTGATCTGACCACACACGAACTTGTTCTATATATACATGTATGGACAAAGAACAAAACAAAAACAAATCTGAAGGTATAAATACGCAATGGTAACGAAAGAGATATGAATCATACCACTCTAAATATAAAACCAATACAACCAAGGTGAATTCAGCATAAATAAAAATGGCTTCTTGTAGTATTAAAACTTTCGTAATGCTAAGGCTTCACCTAGCATGTGCCTTAACATGAAAAAGTTTGACTAGCTATCAATTTTGTGTCCCGTTTCAACTAAATGTTTAACTATGGAGGATGACCATTGTTTGTCATGTGTTACAATTATGTCATTACAATTTATTTGGTTTTCTAACTTTTGTGGCATGTGTCTATCAGAAGATCCAATCTAGAGCTTTCATATCTCACAGTGAACGCTTAACCATTCGCACCACTTGGACGGCCAGTACCCAATAATATAATTCTCACTTTCATCAAGTTTGATGTAGCTTGATGATTATCTATTGTAATTGGTGGTAACTGACTTACTCCCGACATGGACTCCCTCGATCACGACTTCTCACTAGAACTTGAAGTTAGCTATTAGAGAGGGGGATCATTGTAATTTAATAAAAGGGGTTTTGTAGAGATAGGCATTAAGTCCCATACTAGGATGAAAAACATGTCCAAAGCTCCCTGGTTTTCAGTGGTATCCAGCCAACATCAATCTGTGGCAAACATAAACAATCGAACTATATTTGTTAATGTTCTTGGGGATTGAAATTAAAATCAATTCACCTGTCTGATTCGAGTTCACTAAAAATTATTTCATTTAGGCGTCCTGCATACACTCAGTGCACAACTAATGTGAAACCATTTCTATTCACGGAGTCATCAGGCGACAAACCCATATAACGAGATCAAGAAATAATATTCAAGCTTTATTTGATTGTTTATCTTTCTAAGAATAATTAATCCATGGAAATATGCCGTTGACGTTTGATTTTTGTCTTATTTTATCACAGATCTGTCTAAGCTGAGTAACAATAAAAATCAAGGAACAATGGACAGCTGTTTCGTCCTAGTATTAGGATCTTCAGTGAGAGCACCTACAGGGTACTAAACCTAAGGCACAGAGAACACCTACGTATCAGAACTAATATGCCGATTAATATCAAATGATATGATTCATACTTAAATTATTTAGTGATGTGACAAGATAATTAAGTTTTTACTGTAACGTGTACAGGTTACGGGTTCAATTCACTAGTGATATAAAAGGTGTGCAGTATCACTAAGAAATCGTATGTTAGGACAAAACAGCTGTTCAATGTTTTCTAGTTTTTACTGACATCCAGCTACAATTATTCTTTGATAACTGTAAACAAAAAGTAAAAAATCAATATCCATATCACCACTTCATCTACCTTCTTTTAACTTGAAATATATAAATTCTATGGCATGTTCAGTATAACATGATATTAGTAGTAGCTATTTCAGAAATTTTCTCTGAATAAAACACAAGAATTAACTAAACATCGTAAAGATTACTATAATTTTTTGCTTAAAGAATTAATTATCTGACATAAATAATGCGGATAAAATAGTTGTTAGGTTGGATTAATTTTCATCATTAGAATTAGATGACGTGATGGTTGTTATGTCATCGTTATCTATCTTACTTGACGTTTCTATAGAGTCAATAGAATATGAAAAAAAGTATCTAGTTTTTATTAGAAAAATTATTAATTATTAATATTTTTCTATCTACTTATCTATCCATCTATCTATCTATATATCATCTTGTAGAGTATTGTAGTGTTCTTTACTATTACTGAACATACATCTTTAAACATGGTCTTTACAAGATGAATTTTAATTCAGTAGATAAACTTAATGCATTATGATAATGTTGGAATTTCTAAAACTGTTATGTCGCGAGAAATTCGGGTGATTGGTGGCCGGGTGACAAATTACTAGTGCCTAGTCGGTTATTGTGCGCCTGCCCTATGCCCACTTAGTCCCAAGCCGAAATAAGAAGAATGCGAGCCAATAGGTCAGTCAAACAGAATCATATTATATTTCAAGCGTTCTTTTATATATACATAAAACCAGACCATACAGCAAACCAATTAGAAAATTAACATGAATACAGAACGAGGGGAATAGTGGTAGTGAATAGGAGCAACTTGTACACAACTAATTAACTGTAGCCCATAATAAGAGACAGTTTAATAACAGCAATTATGCTAAACGGGAGGATAGGGCAAGCAGAGCGTAAGAATAATAGAAATAAAATGTTTATATTACAGACAGTTCGAATAAATGAAATAGTGTTCTGAAACACAGCTCTAGAAGTTTGTTACACTCCTTTGTGGTCCCACCTAACAAAAACAGATGACATTTTATTACAGAACTTAAGCGGTAGTCTACACGAAATTCTTCTTAATTTAGGTTTTATGTCATTTAACATACAACAGTATGAAGTCATAGTGAGATTTTGACATAGATCAACTAATTTTTTTTACTAATAATCATTCACTTCAAAGGTAACAGAACAGTAAATGAACTTATATAGTGCAACAATAGCTAAACATTAGTTACCATTAAGTTATCAATCAATTTATATTGAACAAATGAATGTTGATGTTTTCAAGCTTCATGAAAAAGTCGAAATGTTACGTTTTTGAAGAAATTTATATTCAGTTACTTAGATTTACATCAGTGACAGACAATAAATGTGCTGTTATAGGAACTATCTATTATTTATGTACTTGATGTTACGTGGATAAATAGTCACCATGTAGCTAGATAATGTCCGTTTATAATAACACCAAATATATTAAAACAAACTTAATCATGATAATGATTTTTATCAATATATATCCACAAAGAATGAAGAAAACACAAAGGCATGACATCAGTTTGATAAATGATTTACTGTTGACCTTAGCCATGTTACGTTGTATGGGCTACTTTGATGAAGTTAATGTGCTCAGTAGTAAGATGGCATGGATGATACAGCTGAGAATCAATGACAGTGACATTGATGAATTATAACTTTGTTATTCAATAAATGTTGAGTCCCTCCATGTACATCTTTTTATTTCTCTATTTCAAACAATATTCTCACGGCTTAGTCTTTTGCATCGTTATTGCGACTATAATTATTTCGACGTCTTCAATATCCATATTGCTAATTTTATGTCGTTTTGCAAACTTATTACAATAAAGCAATATAATGCACATCTATATAAGGTTGAAAATTGATCATGACCGACTTATTGAGTCTAGATTGATGAGATTAAACATTGATCTTGATGTGTTACGAATCAAGTGAAACAGTAAATAATGCATATTGGATTTTCAATTGATAGTTAAATTAGTCATATTTGCTACAAGCTTTTAATCGTTTTGAATCGGTTCTCTAGATAAATTCAGTTTATAGAAACAGAATGCCATATTATAAAAATTACTCAACCTATCAGTATTATCTTATGAAGAAATCAATTACTTTTCTTTACACATGAATTCGTAATCACACAGATTCGCTTCACAACAAAAAAGGTGCATCATGCAATGTAAATGTAATTAAAACCTCACTGACCCATACTATGTCATTTTTTCATGCTCTAACATCCAAGAGGCAACCATTCTTATATTCTACTACATAGAGGATATTGTTCTTCCGGTATGAGTTACACTGTAAAACTTGCGTGACGTTAATGAACCTTAATGTGTATGTCGTATATTAATGATTCTGTATGATCATAATAGGCTTTCGCATATATTTGTTTTCCTATCTCTCAGATTGATCACATCTGTCCTCACTATGTGACGCTTCTAATGAACTGGTAAGACTGATGTAGGTCGTTTACAAACCTGTGAAATTAAGATATGATCTTTAGGAACACATATTGCACTATATATAACTTTCCTTCATCAAGAAATTCTGTGGAGTCTTTTTCGGAAATAAACTAATAATATTCCAGCATTCTTGATGTTTTCTTCACTAAATTCCAAACTGTCTCAATTTAATATATTCTTTCATTTAGAATCAACAGAAATTATTCTCGCCAATCTACGTCTTCCACTCTTTTTGTTTTTGGCGCTTGCTGATTTCCGTTTAGTATCGATTCATTTAGGCTACTCATTGGTTTGAGACTTATGGACTGATTACGAAAATCTTCTTATCCTTAATTGCTTTTACACAGTAAGATAACATGGCTATTACTGAATCTCGTTCTGGTGAACCAGCTGAGATATTACGCTTCATCACTGTATTTTCCATATCATTGTTTGGTAATATTTAGCTAAAAAACCTTCTAATATCTTCCTGTTTCATTCGATAATACCTTATTTAGCACATAATACATCAGTTGAAGAATTAAACATATAAATAATCTGTAAACTTAATTAAAAGGTTGATTATAGTTAGTGAATTCTCTGGAATTATTCAATGAAGTTTCAATTAACAATTAATTAACAAACTTTCTCTGTAGTGATTTTATTTTGTCAAATAAATTGACTTCCAACCCCAATCACTACTGCTATCATAGAAGGAAAGATTGTCTTAAATCTTTTGATCACAACATTGGTAACTGGCTACTTGAATGGATGATATTGGATCGAAATTAAGACTTAACGAGGCGACTTCATGCCTTCCTTCATCTAATTAACAGACACTATATGACATAATAACTGGTCAGTAATTATATAATATTTTGCAAAACAAAATATAACACTGATAAAGAAAATATTTTCCATAAGATTAATATGACTGAATTTCATTTAAAGGATCAATGATTGGTAGATTTGAATCTTATAAATCCTTTCCGACTCTATGAAATTAAGACATGACTATCAATTTGTGTTACAACATGATAATTATCCATTGTCGTAAGTGGTAACTGTCTAATTCCTGACAAGTCTAACCTTCACCAGTCACGACTGTTATTAGGACTTCAGGAAAACATTGAAATTTGTCACTAATGAGCTGTTGGAGTTAAATGGTGTTGTGGAAATGAGTATTACGTTTTGTTGATTGTACTCGTCACAAATTAATGTTAGAGGTATATATTCCAACAGTGGATATCAGCTTAAAGGTGCAAGAAGTTAGGGGTCTGACAACATGAAGCTCCTGGGGGCGGGATCAAGGATGGACGCTGCTGACGACTACCATATTAAGATAAAACGACTGTCAAATGCTTCTTGGTTTTAATTAGCATCCTACCAACAACAATTTGTGACTTAACATTTTTGTGAACTTAACATCTACCTCTCCACGAAACCACTTAACATGATTATTAACCATGCTCATTCTTCACCATGTTCAATAACTTAGTTCAGTACCTTACATTTTATTACAGTAATAAACTTTATGCTTTAGTTGAACTATGTTTCAACAAAGTTTACTTTAATGTTTGCTCATATTGTAATACACAGTACATTGTATCCATTTTCAACTGTATGCTTTCTATTAGTTCAGTCAATGTAACTAATTGTTTTCAATGCTTCATACTGAAGATTCATTCGTTCTAATATTTTCCTCTATCGTTTATTCATTAGATAGAAAAAAAAAAGAGGAAAATATTGCCATTAATTACAATGTTTCCACTTGAATTCGCTAATATTTAGAATGTTAATAATTTGTAAGCCATTTTATAAGATCGCGTGTCAACATACAAATCGAAAACAGGATGGTTGATTACAGTGTATGTAGTGAGTTAGCATAAAGGAAGCTTAAACTTGTAAGTCTATCACCGTTAAAATCAATACTGATAGGTCATACACATCATCTAATTGTTCTATTTCATTTTATTTTGATGTGATTCAAATACAGTATAATTAAGATTTTAATAAAAATTTTAATTATAACAAGAGATTGACTACTATTTAAGATTTTGATTAAAGTACAATTTACTAATGAGATATAACGAGATTAAAACTATTCTCACTGTAACCGTTGAATAATCATCTACGGAACGCATGTGAACTAATCAGTCAGTAAACTAGGAAACTTTATCACTGGTTAATAATAGTAAAGGAATATTTCATCAGGGAAAAAAATGATATTAATACAAAGGGTATTGAGAGTTTCTATATCTAAATGGATACATTGGTATTTTCTAAAAGTTTTACTATTTACAAGCATATGAAACATTCTCATATTTGTTTCTATATTAATGAATTTATAATATCCTCATACTTAAACTTTAGTAAATATGTGAATTGAATTTTAGACGACGAAATATAGTTTTTAGTGTTAGATTAACAGCTAAAGAGGTAGGGTTATGGTTGAATATGGGTGTCTAGCATCAAGGCTATGGTTAAAATGTAGGGTTTAGGGTTGAGGTTATGTGTTATAGTCAGTCTTTCTTATTAGAGTATAAAGTTAAGTTTATGGATAGGACTGATTTACGTTTTGTATTTACTTTACTTGACAATAACTCAGCATTTGATAAGTGTAGCACTATAATTTTGAATATGTATCGTTATAATTTATGTTTTTGAAAAGTATACAACTTATAGAATTTGACATAACTAATTGGTCTGACTAAGACAACCACTGAAAGCAAAGAAGCATTGGAGAGCTGTTTTGTGCTATCATGAGACACTTAAGCGGTGCTTATCCGCAACCCCATCAAGGAATCCGGCCTAGAAACTTCAGGTTGTGCAGGAAACACTAAACCAGTAGACTAATGAGTTAGAATTCAACAGTTAATACTCATAACTTCAGTTAAATTATAACATATTTACAGGACCTTATCAATTGTCACCTGTGAATAATTCTTCCACACTTGACATGAATGAACTCCACTGGTCACGTTTGCTTATTGGAACCTCAGTAATTACCTCGAGAAGTTAGTTACTAGTGAGCTTATAGTGGTTGTAGTTAGATGCTTTGGAGATTGTTGGATTTGTGTTTGACATCACATATCGGTCTGAGTTAGACAAGCAATCTATAACGAATTGACTTGAGTTAGAAATATCAACTCTTAGAAACTGGCTATCCAGCGTGACAGTTAAGTATTTGCCTCAAAGCCTAAAGTTTCAGGGCTCGATTCCGTGATAACGTCATGAATGTACTCTACTAAAAAGTTTCATACTACGATGAAACAGCTATCCAGTACTTCCTCGTTTTAAGTAGCTATCTAAGTTAGACTAATTCATGATATCAAAATAAAAACTCAACAATCTTCACAACACCCAATAATAACTATCATAGAACTAATGTTTTCTTTTACTACATTGTTTCAGGTTTCCTAGTTGGTTGTTTCACTAAGTAGTTAGTTGAGAATATTTTAAGAATCGTTAAATATATAATCAGTCAATTGTACTTTTAACTAAATTTAATAATCTAAGAATAAAAAAAAACATTGTTTATTTGAGCTCTGATTTTTTCTTTTTTTTCTTTGATCTTACCTAGAAACTATGTTTTTATTAAGGGAAAGATGAAAGATATAAACCATATGCTGTTACATTGATAGAATTTATAATTACTGTCAATATAGACTAAAATTCAAAGTCTATGCGTTTATTTACATTAGATAGTCTTTGTTATATGCAAATATAACTTGATAGAAGTCATAAAAACAACAACTATGCATAAACCATAGATCAGTTTACAATTCAAATGGAAAATATAATGGATTCAGTTTATATTTGTTATCATTTTGGGATATATTTACGCAATACATTTTAGAATAACAATCTAATAATGAATGAATTAGTTAAGATGATTTTGTATGAGAAGTAAAGGTCAAAAAAAAGATTAGTTAAATGATAAGAAACACAATGATAAGAAAGGAGAATAATGCAAATTACATTACATTTTGGATATTAAATCAATATTATCAGAGTAGGTTTAGTGTAAGCATGAATTATGTTTGAGCTTTATTTAAGTTGGATTATGACTAGCAAGAGGAATCTAGAACATACGGTTTGTCTCATTTGAAACTCATCTACTAAATGTACTTGTATTTCAATTCATGTTAAATCAACGAGGGAAGATTTAAATACACCCTAATTATATGTTCAGACTTTAGTTTATCCAGATCTTCTATAAACCGTAGTATATACTCAAAGCATTATTATGTAATATAGCAAAAAGATTGATTCTGCATTAATCTTGTGGCATATTTCAACGAAATTTTTAGCATCGGTTGATATTGGTTGTTCTTCGTGTATTTTTGTTATACAAATTGTTTTACAACGCGATAAAGGAATCGACTAAAATTGAAATGATTCTTGACTTAATTGAGTTGATTCAGTTCATCTTAGATTGTTTTTTATCATTTATATTTTCATTTGTAATGCTGAAGTCTACGAGACAGTAATATGAACTTGGAAGTGTATTGATTAGTGGCGCACATAGCCTAATTAAATTATGTTGATAAATATTGGAACCTGTTGTGCTATCAATACAAACCTTTCATAGAAATAACAATCATGTATTTACTAATGACAGATTTTCAGCAGTAACTGTAATAGTTCAAGTGTGAAGTAGTGACAAGTGGTGATCGATGATGTTGAGAATGAAATAATTTCTCACAAATGTGATTTAATGATAAACTGAGATTAAATGTGTAAACCAGGAAACATTTGGAAGAGGAATTGTTAGACTATGGGATTGTTTGATCGTAAATATTCATGATCTTATCAGTTATTCATTTCAGTGTTACAACAATGTTGACATCTAACCGGTTACATACTTGGATGTCATTGTTTCCAAGACATGAAATTTCATGAAAATCATCGTATTTTAAGGAATTTATAATTAAGTTTTAGTTTCATGTGTACGTAATCGTTATCAGATGTGACATTAATCCTAATCTCTAATGAAGCAGAGCTTTATTCTTAGTCAAGTAAACGTCACCTAAGATATAGGCGTACAGTGATATCACGTTTCTTTGATTTGGGATAACAATGCAAAGTCAATCAAAACCTGATGGATTCGACTTTTAAATGAAGTTTCAGTCCCATACTAGAATGTAACATTATTTAACAATTATTTAACTGAAATTAACTTATGGCGTAAATTTCTAAAAATTCAGTAGTACATTTTTTTATCACTGAGTAGTTACCAATGCTATTTTGTTTAGTGTTTAATAGAGCTGAACGAATTTCAGCCATCAGATTGTGTAATGATTGGTAATCTTAGTGACTTGATATCTTTGGCACTATGTTGAGAAAGAAGGTGACTTGTGAGTAGTCGAGAAGAAACCCGAGACTTATGTTTTATGATATTTGGCACTTATCAAGAAGACACCTTGAATTTGAGAAAATTTATGCTTTCTTACAGATTCGAACCCCTTTCAAAGTAGAGTCACCTTATTTTTATCTAAAGTATTTAATCATGATTATAAAGAAATCGACAAATGTAACATTGGTTATTGCTCAGTGATTAATCAATGCATACATCTTAGTCCTATGTAAGGTAATTGAAGGCTTTAATGAATCAATAGTAATAGCTATAGACTATGAAACTAGATGACCAGGGATTAAACTCACCATAAAGTATTAATTACCCAAAGATTGAAGATCTGTTATCAACAGTAAAATAACACAAAACCTAATTTACATTCCTTTATTCTTCTTTACATTCATACGATATTATTTTCAAATAAATGAAAGTTACGTAATCTATCGGATTATTGGTTAAAAAGAAAATACCATCAGTCAGTAAAATGAAAGAAGAAAGGGAGAATAAACATCTATTAAATGTAGATATCATTACAATTCATAAATAACCTGTTAATAATATCTTCCCTGTTTTTTTCCCTTTAACAATACAACTTATTTTATTCATTTATACATTCAATCATTATGAAACAGGAAATAATCCACTTGTAGTCATTGACATTTTCACTCGTCAAATATGTTATAAAATAGGTGAAAAACAGTAGAAGAACAAAACAATAATGTAATGTAAGAAATGATTTAATGTTAACATTGAATAGTAGTAAACAAATATTCATCTTTCATTATTCATGCATAATTATTGTTAGATATATAGTAGTATAGTATAGTAGTATAGTAGTATTAAAATTAGTAGTAAAAGGAAATTTCATAGAAATTATCAAAAGAATAACAGTGATGATTAAAATTTTCTCATCTAGTTACCGAATAACTGTTTATTTCTGTTTCTACATTTGAATTGTAAAAAGAAAATTCGTAATTTAGAAGTCGGCTTGGATCAAAAATTGATAGAAGTGGGAATTCTATGATTGAATGTCAGCTCAATGATGCCAAGGTTTAGGCATCAGTCAACTTAAAACATCTTGAGAGGAGTCTTGGATGGTCACTGCTTAGGTGTTTCATAGTAAGACGAAATAGCTGTCCGGTGCTTTCTGATTTTCAATAGTGCCCTGGCAACATCAATCTTTAACGAATTCAATTAATTAAACTTTATATGAAAATGCTTTTTATGAAAATATCTTTTTCGCGGTTAATATGTATGAATGTTGTAAAAAACTAAGGTGAAATACGTGAATAAATTAATTTTAGAAGTTACCTATTAATCTTTAATATTACCCAATATGGTTGTTTTTATTAATTATAGATTGATTACTGTTGAATTCCACAACATTAAATGATAATCGCGTTACATCATGAATGAAGTGAAGCAGATTATTTATCCAGCTGTACTCATGGTTTCATGTTCATTACTATACCTGAAAATCATTAAGTTCAATCCTCAAGGTGATGTTGTTATTAAAATGTATTATACTAGGATAGAAAGGCTGCCTAATATTCCTTGGTTTAAAATGGTGCCTAACAAAGAATAATCTATGATGGATAATAAACAATAAATAGGAAACGAATCTTCACAAATTTATATCATTGAATACTGATAAGATTGAAAATCTTTGTATGTATTATGTGTAATTAGGATTTCTAATTACTTTATTTAGAAAATTACTGAATATCAGGAAGTAATTGACATGTGTTTGTACCAGTACACAAAATTTTCGAAATTACAAGTTCACAACTTAATGAAGGATAAAACTATGAACCTTTAAGCTATATAGATATAATCTAATTTTTAGACTATGGTTGCTGCAACAAGTTTGTTAACATTGCTAACTTCAATTCCAACGAACAGACAATGGCGACCGGTTACTACAACTTTGTTCAGATAAGCGTTTATTTCTCGCAAACACCAATTTTAAGCATAAGGAAAGACATCGGTTGACATGGCGGCCTTCGAAATCAACCCAACGCTAGACTAAAATAGGACACATTGCTGTTAGCCATCGTTGGAGAGGCTCGATAGAAGACTGCCGCTCGTTTTGGAGTACATGTCTAGACTCAGATCAATTAGTAAACGGCGTAAACTGTTCTCAACCTGAGCTAGCCTGGAATGATATCCAAAAAGCTGTTGAAACAGCAGTAATATCTACTAATAAACTAGACTAGAACTGATGTACTCATGTACAAAGTTCTACGTTGTAACTGACTGACTGACTGAACTTCAATTCATTCGTGATTTATTATTCGGCTTCATTTAATCTATTTGGCAGGTGACAGTTTTAAATTCTACATGACTGAACTTTACTACTCAAATTTTTTCATATGAGCACTAGAATTGCTTCATGGTTTCAGTTACTAGTGAGGGCATGTTAAAGTACATCCTGGTTAAATTAGTTGTTTATTTAAGGTTAGTTCGTAATGCAAAACACAGTATTCACTAATCGTCTATATATCATATAGTTAATTGCTATTAAATTCACCTAACATAATGTAGTTAAATTAAAAGTAAGAGGGTTAAATTGTATGCAAGTTAATCAATTTTGTGCTTTAATCAAGAGACGTATTACGTAAGGTCATCTAAATAAGTCATATATTGAGTAGCTAAGCCATGGAATAAACATTTTACGGTACTTTGTGTAAATTTTTCGCATGATATCTAACTACTCTGTAAATTGGATTATTTAGTTGTTAAACAAATGTGTTTTTTGAATTTCATATCATAAATTTGCCTGAGTTAGACGACCACTGAAAACCAAGTAATACTGGATAGATGATCCGTTCTAGCGTAAAACTACTCAACAGTGAGGATTTACGACTGTTTCAGGGAATCAAACCTAGTACTTCAAGCTTTCAAGGTGAATACTTATTGGTTAGATAAACAAACTGGCAGCCAAGATTTGATATTTCTAACTTTTGTCAATTTACGATATATTTACTTGATTCCATCAATTGTCATCCGTGATTAAATTCCTAGAAACCGATATGATTGAACTCTATGATGATACTTGAAAGAATAACTAATCAATACATGCAAACTGTTAATTTGATTATGGTTTATACCTACTATTAAACGATGATGTTGAAGAAGATTGTTTACCCTACTTGTTTTTTTTTAAGTACTAATACGTTATTTGATTATATAAGCGTATTCATGTACTGAGTCTATAATAATTAGGTCTACATTACTGTCGTTTTAACGATCTCATCAAACTATGCAAAATTTACCTTCTTTCCCGTTTACCCACTACAATATCCACGTATACAGAAACAAGATATCCTATGTTTAAAACTGACGATCTGTCTAATAAGAAAAAAACTTAATTCTTGAGAGTTTGACTAATACTAATTGAAGACACGATCTGTGATGAGTTGGATGAAGTCTGAAAAAAGATTAAAAGAGAATGGTTACACTACGGATTTATTGACAATAAGCAAAAACCAAAACATTGAACTGCAAATATCCCTCATATAACAAATGAAAAATGTGCTAGCAAAACTATGATTTCAAAAGGGGATGGTTACTACATCAAAAATACTGTATAACCAACTATCAAACTTCCATTTAGTTTAACTTTAAATTATTTTCTGCAGTAGGTATCCCATTCACGAAAAAGTAAAAGCTGATGTCCATTTTAAGTTAACCTCAGTTGGAATTCGCCAATCTACTAAACAGTTTTCATTTTGTTTTGGTTATTATCTTAGTAACTACTTTACATTATTCGGAAGTCTTATGAAATGATGTCAATACAGTAACCTCTTGATGTACAATACGTTTCTTTTATTCATATTATGAATTATTTAGTATTCGGTAAATTCAGCTTTTTACAAAATCACTAGATAATCAAAACTGTATTTCATCTTTAATGAAATCTAACATTTAACATAATTCATTATGAAGAAAGTTGTTAATAGAAAGTATGTAAATGACATGTAAAATTGTTGGTTATTCATAGGGTTAGTTGATGAATTCGTCACAGATTGATATTCATAGGGTACTACTGAAAACCAGATTTTTAATAGTATTCTAAAAACACCAATCTATAGTGAATTCATAAATTCCACAAACCACGTCAACTTCTAGAATTGGCTTGCTATGTGATTCTTGAATGATGGATCTATATTAAATAAGTTATAATTATTAACATTGTGTTTTATTATCATGCTTTTTATGTATTCACTGCTGTATATTTTTAAACCATTGAATAATACTCGTATATCTTCTCGAGTAAATCATTCATCAAAACGCCAACATGCTTAGCTCTAATAATTAAAACGTAATACTTATAACTTCAAATTGTTGATAAACATAGATCTTTTATGAATTTCATATAGTCTTATTTGATCTAAACCGGTGTTAGATAAGGATGCTTACTCTTGCCCTTCCTCTTCCTGCTGGTAGTTGACTGGATCATGAAAACCACAAAATCTCAAGGAAATCTCGGAATACAGTGGACAACATTAATACCATCAGATTATTTGGACTTTGGAGATGATCTAACTCTCCTATCCCACACACAGCAACAAATGCAGATGAAAATGGACAAGGTAGCATTAGCCTCGGCAGCCAGCAGTAGGCTTCAACATACACAAAATGAAAATCAAGATCCTTCGATACAAAACAACAAACAATAACCCAATTTCATTTGACGGAGAAATTCTGGAGGATGTAGAATACTTTACATACTTGGGTGGTAGCTCCATCGACAAACAAGGAAAACCTGATGCAGATGTGAAGGCGCGTATCGGAAAGGTGGACAATGGCAACATTTCTACAACTAAAAAACATCTGGAACTCAAACCAACTGTCAGTCAACATTAAAGTTAGAATTTTCAATACAAATGTGAAGACAGTTCTGTTGTATGGAGCTAAAACTTGGAGAACTACGAAAAGAATCCTTCATAAGATACAAGTATTTATAAATAATTGTCTGCGTAGGATACTTAAGATCAAAGGAAAAGAGGGAGACCCAATAATACACTGCGTCGGGAACTAGAGTCAAACATGAAGAGACTGGAGAGCACTTGGGAAGGACTGGAAATGAAAGCTAAGGACAGAGTTGAATGGCGAATACTAGTCTGCGGCCTATGCTCCACATGGGGTAACAGGCAATGATTGATTGATTGATTATTTGATCTGTCTTACTATTAAAACTACATGTTCCACGATGTATATTCTCATGTATATTGCAAAAGCTTTTAACTATGTATCAGTTTTCTCGTCATCCATATGACATTTTCCCACAAATTCTTTCGTATCTTTTATTTTGATTAATCTTCTTCTATTATATTGCTCATGTCAATCATATCCTTTCTATAAACTTAATAAAATAATACATCTTTAATTGACATAAATGTTTTAACTCACAAGCAAATGAAGAGAATTCAATAAAATAATCGAATTAGCGTTTTTTTGTGGGACCTCGAGGTTGTGGATTTAATTCCATGGCGGGTTGAAAATTGTGCTCTGTTGAAGAGTTACATGTCAAGACGAAACATATGCCCAGTTATTGCTAGTTTTCAGTGGTATCAATCTGCAACGAATACAAGCAACTAAACTTATCAATCTAACCAAAATCTCACCTAATGTTTTCATTGTTTTACGAAAACTGTATATTTTTCACTAAAGGAATAATTAAATATAAGGAAAGAGGTATGTAGTTGTGAAGTGATGTGGTTTAAAAGTAGTTGGTAGTAAATTCTATGCCTGGACTTCGTGTTAAATGTCTCTTGTCAGGAAATGTATATCCGTAATCATTAAGGGAACTAAAGCTTTCTTCTGGATCGGAACTCATGACAACCAGCATCATAATCTTAGATCATTACACTTCAGATATTCACTTAAACACTGATCTCATGTCAGGCTTATATTTACAGTCATTATTCATTGAATAGTGGCCAATGTGATGTGTGTTAGAGACTTTAGATGACATGGCTCATAAGTGTTCGCAGTGGAACAGGTGCATTCATTCTTTTTCCTACCTAAATTCGAAGTTCTCGAATTCATCAAAATGTTTTTTCACTGACAAATTTTCTTTAATCTTATTTTTAATCCCTAATCCTCTCCATTATTACTAATGATGTTATTGCCCTCACTACTCTGGGATTTAGTTTGACAATTACATCTCTGTATACTGATTGAGGAATGGGAACATGAAGTGATATACGCGCAGTGATCTACTTTGCAACTGATTGATGTTTGTCTACCTTTTTAGTGCTGATTCAATTCTTTCAAGATATCTATCTATTTATATAGAATATGCTTAGAAGCATTAAGTTAATTTATTCAGAGAAGAGTTATAAATACATTTTAACATTGTACATTGAAGAATCACTTTTACTTATGAGAACGATTGTGATAATAAATTATATTTTCTAGGCATTTCATCCCAACGAAGGATAGGTTACCCGAATTCTCCCTTTCTATATGGATGTATCAGTTTAGCTGCACTTGTGTGACAAGCTGCATACGGCATACCACTAAGCAACTGAAACAACGGATGAACGAATACCTTCCTGTATGGTCTGGATAAAGGCAAAACAAAGCATATAAACAGCTCCACCTTAGCTCATCTGATAAATAATAATTACGTAATTAGGAAAATTAAACCATTTGATATAATACACTGTATGCTATCGCAACTTTCTTATAGGGTCCGAATTCGCTTATTATACACATTGGATGCCACAGGGATTCGAACCAACAACCTTAGTTTATGTTCATAAGAAACATGTGACACCTATATCTCTTCCTGCTAGTACACTTGTCCTCAAACTATCAATTTAACCTTGTTACTAATTGTGGTTGGTTATGTAATCTATTTTATTTTCACTATTGTCTCATAAACTGCCTAATTTAGCTTAACATTTTTTATACTTACAAACAAATACTACTGAGTACATAACAGTAAAGTTTGATGAAGATCTAATGGATGTAATAAGTTTGTTCATCTAAATGTGTAGTTTTAAGTGACAAGTTTAGATTGCTCCCTCAGTAGTTTTACAATGATAAAAAAAGACTGTAAACTAAGGCATAATTGACAAAAATATTTTATCCGAAATTAGGGCTCTTGTTATACGTCACTAAATTTGATGTTTGAAACTCCAGATTTTAACAGTTTATAAGGTTCTCTTTAGACTAGTAATAGAAATCCTGTTAAATAAGAGGTCTGGAAAAGATTCTTAACCGTAAACAATTGCCAAAAATGAGTAGTAATTTAAGCTTCCTTCATTAACACCGATCATGTTTGTGTTATAAGAGAAAATTAATCTAAGAGATAAACCTTCTTAGTTATTTTTCATAGGTTTCATTTATGTTTTCAGATTGTATGCCTATCAAACATTTTGTCATTATCTTAGTTTCAAACTGTTAGTTAAATTATGCATTGTTACTATAGTGTTTTCCATTCATGAACTAGAAATGATTATTTGTGGATCAATTACTCCCTTTTTCTATTCTAAATGTGATTATTGTGTAGTGATATTATTAGTCTAATTGATCTGTTAGGTTGTCTGGTTTAGTATAAATATAAAAGGATGTTTAAAATGTAATCATCAGTACCATTGGGCTAGTGAATCAAAAATCATGTGTTCTCAATCTCTTCCATTCGTACTAGCTAGTATCGTACCGACATTTTAGGGTGGGGTAACAGTTTCATAGTTGACGTTTTGTGTATTGGTTTCAGCAAGGCTATTATTTTCAACACGTTACAGCTGGTCAAGGTCATAATATAACAATTTATTTTAGTGACAAGACTAGCTGAAGGCACTTCGGCAAGCATCACCACCCGATCATGACACGATGTATATTGGAAAGCATTTCTTCTCATAGACAACCAGCATGAACGTTGAATTTGTGTTTATGACATAAATACGATCAAATATATTGTCTTCTCCACTAATCAAAGTCTTCTGATTCCTATCTAATCAGTAAGTATGGGTTTAATCGTTAGAATCTACTCTGATTATACCATAAACGTAACTTAATCGTATACATGGTAACATCAAATTTAAGTATAATTAATGGAGTTATAGTGTGATAACTTTATAATCACTATCATGAGGTAAGAGACTTTTAGAAACCCTGTTAAATTAATCTAGTGAAATAATGATGGAAAATAAATGACTTGATTAGTTGCATAACATTGACATCTATATATCAAAGTTGGTAAGATTGATTTATTTATTGACTTCATTTTAATGTTTATCAATAGAAAAATTTAGAAAGTCACTAAACTACCGTACACATTTTCTGACAGTACTGTGAATAGGAAAATACTGAAAGGATAAGAATTAAGAAGCTCAAGTAGTATGTTCATTCTACTAGGAACTTATTATTGACAAATTAGAAATTGGCTTTCAAAGAATATTGTGTCGTCACTCTTATAAGGCGCTGTTAGGTCTACCTTCTGTGAATAGAAACACAATTAATAAACTTTAACAGCTTTTACTATTTCATTAGTTGGCATAGTTATAAACCCTGAAAATATTGATCATTTCAATGATAATAATAAATATAAGATTGATTTTTAAAGTACTATTTTATATAGTTGTCACTAGATGTAATGGCTCCCAAAAACTTCTGCAAAGCTTTTATAAATCTTAATGGAGCCGTAGAAATTTCATTCAATCACCATTTGACAGAACCTTCTGGAATCTTGGCGTGGAATATGGAGATTGGATAAAGTGTAATGAGGATTTCGTCTCCACGGAATATTATAAATACGTGAGTATTTTGTGCTTTATTTGACACTTACTCGAATAAACATTGTTTCCTACTTTACTCTTGTCTTATAAATTACGACCTGGAGGGATTAAGGTATCTATAAAGTATTCCAATGCTAAATATTGATACTTACAGGTAGGAATACTATTATTTTAGGCATACATTTTCAATTTGCATAAATACTAAGGCAAATAAACTAGAAAACTTTCTTGATGTGAAATGTGTATATTAGTTTTGTTTTAGTTGATCAGAATTCTTTTAAGATTGTTACTGTCTTACCGTTGAATCTCAAATAACACTTAATAACACTTCAGAATGGTTTTTGTAATCGAATTCAGAACAGAGGCAAAGAATTGCATTGTTAAGTACTGTTGATTACAAAAAAGTCTTACATAAGCTGATAAGAGCCTTTAATTTTATAACATCATTGTCTTTATCTTTTTGCAAATGGGAAAATCAATAAAACTTAATTTTATGAGATAGTACTAGCATTATTTGTCAGAGAATTTACAGCATTTCTTAGAGAAGGAGTGGTGGGGAACAATTTCACGAGTGACTTACAAGATCCGCTATCTAGCAATCATTGGTTTTTTAAATGATCTTCAATCATGCTTGTATTTTGCAAAGTATTTTGTTTATGTCTTTTGACACCTATTCATTAAGGGATAGGCATCATACTAATAAATTGGGCATATGAACCGACAAGGATAGTTTGAGACACAGGTACACAAAAAATGAAGTCTGATAACGACAAATCAAATACCCACAAAAGAAGTTATATAAAGGGACTATTTCTTAAAGCAAAAACTAACGACAGTATCCTCAATGTGCAAAATATTGAAGTAACTGACCTCATGTTTGTCTTCCAGAAAAATAGTTACTTGTGAAACTTCATCAGAAAGTGCTTAGTAAGTCAAAATGCAGTCAAGGCATTACCCGCTCCTCGAATCAAAATGCTGATCACAACGGTATTCTAATAAAATTTTCGAAATGACCCTTTAAAATCAACGTTGTACTCACCTCACTTGATCATCGCGTGCAGTTTTATGAAGATCAAAACATCGATCTTCGAAAGAATACAAATGTTATGTCAACAGTAAAGTAAATTGTATCGACTAAGGTAAATGTCATATTACATAAGCTTAATGACAACTTCATCTACTCATACGTGAACACAAATTAGAGATAGGAAGACCCAATTTGTATCACAAATAGCAATACATAGGACGGGAAGACAAATATAGACAATAATTTGATTGGGAGAACTTCCATGATTCTAGGACGATAAAATTCCAATAATTACAGGGAGTTTCTAGAAACAATGCGTTCAGATCAATTGATAATCAACTAATGTATTGACACAAATTCAAATTATCACACTATGTGCATGAAGTTAATCAATTCTATGAACAAAGACAACGAGAATAAACGAACACGTGAATATAACCATTAAAACATATGGTCATCAGAAGACGCTGGAAACATACTTGTTGAACAATCATATTTCTAACTTTTTTCAAATTATACGCCAATAATAGTATCCAGACCTTTAGTGAGAGCTAAGTAATCGAACCAACCAGATCGAAGAACCCACTGTAATAATAGCATCTTTTCTTTTGTTTTATCGAAGCATTGCCAAAATAAGCTGATAACCTAAATACATAGCCAGATATAAAACGAAATCTTTGATTGCTAAAAGATTCTGGAAACAATTTTTTCCTCCGGCTGTTTTTCTTTCAACGAGTAATATCTACTTATAAAAATTATGGCTTGTTGACTAGTATTATCTAGTGTACATTGACAAAACTGTACACGTATTCATAGTTACATTTAGAAGGCAATACATTTTCTACCAAACAATTTTATTTGCTTATCTTATTTTCATCAATCATCATATACTACTTTTGATTAAGCTAGTAGCTGTCTAATAGAAAAAGAACAAATCACAATTTACTTAATGATATCTCTCAAAAGGGAATTGTTACGATGATTCAATTATTTGTTAGAGATGATTATTTCATAACAACAAAACAAGAATGCGGTCGAAAAGCGTAGCAAGAAAATATAACGACAACAATAAGAAAGTCAATTCATTCTTACTTTATAGATTAGAAATATTGCAATAATGATATTACTAATGGTAGTACTACTACTAGTAATAATAATAATAATAATAATAATAATAATAATAATAATAATAATAGCAGCAATATGTCATTTTTCTTGCTTAATCAAATAATATCACAAGCAGAGAATAGTGGTTTTTTAACATTTTTTTCCGTAACATTGAAGGAATTGTGCGCATGAAGCGTTCTTTTAATGCTTGATGTTGGAATAAACAAGAACGCAGTAATGAATTCAATATTTCATTCACTTCATTTAGTATTACTGAGGTGTAGATGTGCGAAAGAAAACTTCTAGACGTGAGACTGGATTAGATTCAGTGAGTCAAAATTCGATCAGTAGGATTGTTTGTTTGCTAATACATACAAGCTACATATAATGGGTGACCATTGTTAGAAATGTATTAAATGTGTGAGATACTGCATAACTTTTCATCCTATTGTGGAACACTTTATTAGCAAGCATCCACAGCCCTAACTTGAAGTTTATCTAAGTGACTTCAAGCTTAAATACTTGGGTTTGTCCTTTAAAATGCTGATTAAGAATCTAGTGATTTACAGATTTATTTTCTAACATTTTTGATCTAAATGTTGAGCACTCATCATTTAAACCAAACATCCTTGCTGTGGTTGTGCTTGTGCACTGCTTGACAGTTTCTTATTAAGTGAGACAATTATTGTGTACCTTTATGGATGGAAAGTTGTTTTGGGAGTAGTCAACATGAGACTCTGCGTCTTAGTTACGTGCCATTTGACACTTGTTAGGTAGGCGCACATGTAATCTTTCAGTAAAATTACAATCGTCGAAAGACTCGATTTCTAATAACCCAGTTTCACAATCTATGACAGTCATTATTGCATCAGCCTGACTGCAGTTGATTCTCTACGTAACTGGACTGTATAGATTAGTTGATCACTTTATAGTGATCCGTTTACTTATGGACTTTCAGTGATTGTCTAACCAAAGTCAAACTGAAACAGAAAATTCTTATACAACAATCCCAAAAGTAATGAGTAAAAGGTGTTAAATATAGCAGTAGTAATCTATTTTATATACAAACGTTATATTATTAATAATTTATGTCACGATAATTGCTCAAAATCTAAGTCATAAATAGTATCATACTTAATTTTATCTTCTGATCAGTCCCTAAACGATTAAACTACCACATGTAGCTTCGACGTATGACATTATATTACATTTTATTAAAAATTTTGATTGTCCAACTTGGTCAAGAGACATTTTCGAAACTAGCTGAAGTGTTCTCTGGTTAGTAACTGAAATACGTATTTTCAATTTTTAAAAAATTTTTACCTCCTATTGACTTTAAAGTTGTATCATTCACTGAAATGAATAGACGACAATTATTACATGAGTTTATTTAATGTATGACTTAAATACTTGAATAGTAATTGTTATCTTACAGTCTTAATTTAATTTGTAATATATAAAAGTTAATAAGGATTACTTATATTCATTCAGTCAGTCAATGCCTGTTACTCCATGTGGAGCATAGGCCGCAACCAGTATTCTCCAACCAACTCTGTCCTTAGCTTTCATTTCCAGTCCTTCCCAAGTGCTCTCCAGTCTCTTCATGTTTGACTCTAGTTCCCGACGCAGTGTATTATTGGGTCTCCCTCTTTTCCTTTGATCTTAAGTATCCTACGCAGACAATTATTTATAAATACTTGTATCTTGTGAAGGATTCTTTTCGTAGTTATCCCAGTTTCAGCTCCATGCAACAGAACTGTCTTCACATTTGTATTGAAAATTCTAACTTTAATGTTGACTGACAGTTGGTTTGAGTTCCAGATGTTTTTCAGTTGTAGAAATGCTGCCATTGCCCACCTTTCCGATACGCGCCTTCACACCTGCTTCAGACATTCCTTGTTTATCGATGGAGCTGCCACTCAAGTATGTAAAGGATTCTACAACCTCCAGAATTTCTCCGTCAAATGAAATTGGGTTATTGTTTGTTGTTTTGCATCGAAGGATCCTGCTTTTTCTTTTGTGTATGTTGAAGCCTACTGTTGGCTACCGAGGTTTTCGCTACCTTGTTTGTCTTCATCTGCATTTGTTGCTGTGTGTGGGATAGGAGAGATAGAATATCTGCAAAGTCCAAGTAATCTATTTGCATCGATGTTGTCCACTGTATTCCGAGATTACCTTGAGATGTTGCGGTCTTGATGATCCAGTCAACTACCAGTGGGAAGAGGAAGGGGGAGTGTAAGCATCCTTGTCTAATACCGGTCTTCACTTCGAATAAATTCATGAGCTGACCTCCATGCACGATTTAACAATGTAGTCCGTCATTTGAGTTCCGTATGATGTTGACTTTCTTCTCGGGTACGCCATAATGTCGTAGAGGGCTCCATAAGTTTCTCCTATCCACGCTGTCGAATGCTTTGTTGTAGTCGAGGAAATTAATGTTAAGGGGTGAATTTCATTCAATTGACTGCTCAACAGTGAACCGTAGGGTGGCAGTTTGGTCAATACACGATAGTTCTCTACGAAATCCGGCCTATTGGTGTCGAAGTTGAGCATCGACTGGGTCTTTCATTCGATTCAATAACACTCTGTTGAATACTTTCCTGGTATCAAAAGAAGAGTGATGCCTCCGTAGTTTTCACAGTTGCTGAGATCTACTGTCTTCGGTATCGTGGAGAGGTATCCTTCTTTCCTGTCTGCTGGAACTAGTTCTTCTTCCCAAATCTTTCTGAAAAGAATGTGAAGTATCTTTGCAGTTGCTTCTATGTCTGCCTTCAATGCCTCAGCTGGTATGTTGTCTGGCCTTGCTGACTTGCCACTCTTGATTTGTCGGATGGCAATTCAGACTTCAACTGTTGGTGTTTATAGGGTGATCCGTTGCTGCTGCTTCGATGACTGGTGGGTTCAGTGATGATGGTCGATTGCTTATGTTAGTGAGTGTAAAATAAGACGAGGTCAAAATTCATGGCTTCTAACTGTTTATTTCTAATCATTTAGTTTTCAGTTAACTTAAATATACTATTGATTTTAAGATAGTCACATTTTATTCTACCATTGAGATCTCAAGTAGTAAATTAATAAAATCGAGCCGTAGAATTCACTTAAACTTACATTTATTCATAGTAACCTGATGAATACTAAAACTTAACCGATTTATTAAAATTGTCAACTATTTTACATTCTTACAATGTATATGGTTAAGAGTAAAGGTATTGGAATTCACGTGAAATCGGTTTATCGATATCAACCACATACAACAGGTATTTTTTTTATCGTATTTGAAACTCATAAATGACAAAAAAAAAGAAAACTTCTATATACTTACTGATTTTCAACAGTAGCTTAGCTACAATCACTTAGTAATCTAAATTACAATGTTTTAATAAGCTTTAACATCAGTCATTTAATCATTATTCTTTGTATTTCAAACCATATACACAATTAATAATTAAAATATTTAACTATTAAATTACACCTATCAGTGCATATGTCATAACAATATCATGTATGTATCTACATGTAAATTATACATTTTTTTTTTTGAAGGAAATATACAAACTACGTTGCTATAGTTACATAAATTTATACATTTAAACAAACTTATGTAATATACATACTTGAAATTATATATGATCTTACTAGATTACATAGAATTATTTTAAGACACTAGATATTTTCAGTAGAATCGTCAATCATATTCTGCATCGGAAACAATTTACTTTCAGTAAATCTTACTAAAGCAGTTGAAATCATTTTAGAAATGTTTAAAGAGAGATGCCTATTTATGCATAGTAACTAATGTAAAACCGGATAAATGTTTTTTATGTGTAAATAAAACAAAATATTCAATACTCAATCGATAATAGAATGAATGATGCGGAAAAATATAGATTAACTTGAGTAAGAAAAGTTAACATGAATAATTTAATAGGTTAGAATAATAAAATCAATAGTAGTCAGTGTAATTCAATCATCTACATCTTCATTTTGAAAGTAGTTGACTTGAATAAGGCAACACTTTTAAATGGAATGCATCATTCGTTATTAGTAAATAGATCTGAATTTTCAAGTTGATTTATAAATAGCTACTATCAACATGTAAGTAACTCATTTTGTTTCATTACCTATTATAGATTGGAACCCAGTACCTATCTCTTTGAATGTCTTAATCATGTTAGTATGAAACCTTTAAATTAGGCTTCATGATATTTGAAATTTGTCAACAAGATTTATGAGTAATTGTGAAGCGATTAATGATTCATTGGCTATTTGTGATGACTGTTTAATTCCGATATGTTTGAACTTCATAAATCAGTATGTAATGGTCATAATTGACCAAACCTAATACCTCTTTCCACATAACCATTTCAATTCACCTACAATGATCTGTTCATTAATGACTGACTGTAAGATGTTCTTAGAGTTATCATGAGAAGTCGTGATTAGTGGAGTTCGGATACATCAAAAGTGAGACAATTTTTATCAGTGATAATGAATAATGATTGTGTTATGTCAAAAATTAGTGGAAGTGGGAAATCTACTATTATACGTCGGTTGGGTCAGCAGATCATATGGTTAAGCTTTCTCAATGTGACCAAAAGAGTCTAGAATTTACGTTGTGCACTGTTGATGAATCTAATGATAAGATATAACAGCTGTTCAATACTCTCTGGTTTTCAGTGATACCTAATCAATTTTAATCTTTGATGAGTACAATCATCTAAACTTTTACCTATCTCTACGAATCCACCTAAAATTAGATTAATCAAATTATCACTTACAACCGTTGTTGCCATAATTCAAATTTTTCAACAGTATGTACCAGCTAAATGAAGCTCAAATGAAGCGAGGTTGGAGCCACTCGGTATTTTGAATTTTCACCACAAATCTATCTTTAGTAGAGTTATTTAATTGTAAATAATTCATTGCCTATTTAAACAACATCATCAGTATTAACTTCAGATAGAATTGAGTAGTTACAAATGACTTATCTTTCTAGCATTGAATTTCATTAATTGTTGTAAACAACAGTTAATAGTCAGTATGAACAGTAGACAAATTCATGATTATTACTACTATTAATACATATAAGTAGTCATAAAATTTCATTGAGATTCTTTCAGTTTACTTGAATAGAAAAGAAACACAAAGTAGTAAGTTTTATTGATATATATGTGATGAGAATGAGTAATTATGTAAATGTATTTTTAAAGTGTAATGATGACTTTATGATCAAATACAAAGTTATAATCAATTATAAAACCATTTTGATAGATGATTAATGTCATTTGTAGGTCTAAGGTTCATGATCATCGTAAACAGATTTACTAAACATAGTTCATTAACAAGGAATTATTGTTCTTATTATTCATTAATGAATGACAATACTATGACAGATATGAAGAATAAATTATGCGTTTTAGAATAATAATAAAATACAAATGTTTATATATGTGTATGAATATATGTAATAATATACGGTTACGTAATAGAATAGATTGAATTAGTTAAATAAACATATAGGTATGTATGAGTATGATTATAAATATAGTATAGGTCATTTGATGAATAACTAGTAAAGTGTGATGAGTAAAGTAAGACATTTGTCCTAAATGAGGTAGGAATAATTTTTTTTCATTGTAAAATTGATACAAACGATCAACAATAACAACAAAGATGACAACACCGATGGCGTCGACAACAGTAACAGTGTCAATAACAACAGTAAACGAATCTTTATAGTTTGTCACCTAACAAACGTGATTGTTGCATAAGCATCATTTTTAATTCATCTCGATTAATTTTTCCATCATTATTTACATCCCATTGATTTAAGATAACTTTTTTGAAAAATTCTAAATCAGCTTCATCATAATCCTGTTAAAATGATACAAATACAAACAATTAGGAATTCTATTTAGATTACAAATTGAAATGGAATGGTAAAATGCAATAAACAGTGCAACTGAATTCAAGTGGTTTTGTGAAAAGAGGTATAATGTCTAGTTGATAGTCATCATCACAGATTGATGTCTACTGAGTATCATTAAAAACCAGAGAACAGTGGACTAGTTGTTTTATCTTAGTATGGAACTCATAAGCAGTGAGCACACTCGATTACTTAAGTCCAATTGTAAAATCGTGACTAATGTAATTCAAGCATCTCAGAAGTGAGACAGTTATCACTAATAACATAAGCTGATCATTACTTTATATAACAAGTTTATAGAAGAGGGAATACTTTCTTCGGATACCAGCCAGTCTAATAGTACTGATGGCTAGACCCTGGGTTGTATTCTCTAGCGGAATGTAAATTGTACATCGCTGAGGAGTTTCAAGACATAACACAACAGCTGTCAAGTGAACACCGATTTTTATTTTTACCCAACCAACATCAGTCTGTGAAGAATATTATTAACTAAACAATTTAATTGTTTACTATTCTAAGACGTGGCAACATACAGTGTTCTTTTTTCTTTTTCTGTCAACAAATGTTATGACATAGTACTTATGTAAAACAAACTATTTCCATCTAGAATTAACACAAACACTGATTGTTCAGTCGACAATATCAGTCTTCGTCCTATGAGGAATTACATGCATTTCAAGTAGTTTACAATGCTCGAACAATAAGTATGCACAATTAGTATAATCTTATAGAACAGAAAAACAAGAAGGTAGGTTATCCGAAATCAAAGTCGGTAACATAAAATCTTCTCTTGTTAAAGATACCAGATCTTACGAAATCACTTGGTATACCTATTATTTTTGTTACTTCTCTGTGAAAATTTGAATTGCTCACTTCCGCTTAAAGATCACCCATTACCACCTTCAGTTTGCTATTCTCATTTCGAAGGAAGTTAAACCTCATTGAACTGTTTTAGAGTTTAGTACTCCTTTTTCGTGACATTTCTAAGGATATTTTTATTGCATATATACGCATGGGTTGAGCGCTTTTTATTTGTCTTCCTGTTCACACTGGACCTCTCTTTTTAGTTAACTAGGTTCGTCATCTGTCATTGTTTTTATGGTCATTGAGCTCGACTAGCCTTTATCGAAGTATTATCGTAATTTCTGTAATCTATCAATAATGTGTGTCTACTGGCTTCATTCCGGACACATAGAGTTGACAAATACTGTACACATTCATAATATTTAAATTCATCCCCGACTACTCACCTCTTGAGCTAGTTCTAACAAATCTTTAAGAAATCCAGATAATTCTTCATCTTCTATCGTACCATTTGCATCCTGTTGCAACAAAAAGAAAGCGATTATTTGTGAATGAAATAAATTTAACTTATTAACCATATGAAAACTAATTCCGGTTACGAAATTTTTCACGATGAACATATTCATTCTCACAATGGTTTGATTAGTAAGACAGTGTTGATCATACAATTATATATGTTAGCAAGTCATGATTCAGTGGTCAGTATTTCCAACATCAATTAATTCATCATGTAAAGTAACGTTTCATCACCAAGATTATTTAAGTTTATTAACTAATTACTGTGTAGGGATCTTTGTCATGTTTGTCTAGTCTTTCAATACGGATTAAATTCTATCGTTGAAATCTTATTATGGTCAATTGTCAATATGATTCGATGAATTTTTTCAAGTGATTGTGTTTAACTACGCGGAACAATTTAACTACACTTCACATGAATTCTAAGATTAAACTCTGCAGAAATTCAATTCTAAACTACTCACTAGTTACAACGTTACAAGTTTCATTAGAAATGAATCGCTTTCATAAACAACTCATTTAAGTTTTCTAAACTTATGCATACAAATGATGACCAGCATTAAAGTGACTAACTCAGTTTATAATGAGAATTTGAGAGTAACAGATTTAAACAATATCAGGTGTATAAGACATTTAATCGAAAGCACCAAATGATTTCTAGTGACAAATTATGAATTGATGGATAATCAATGTGAGGACTATTTCATTACAACACAATGATCAAAATGTATCGCATTATTCATGGAATGTACTGATTTTTTTGGTTCAGTATCTCATGAAGGACAAAGTACTCAGTAGTGAAACATTTATTATTTACCATGATTTAGAACTGGTTGAAATGTTGAGATAAAGTATTACTAAATTTGTTATGTCGGATCACTAAACAAGAACTGTGTTTCAAAGAACTAATTCATTTATTTTGGTTGTGAGTAGTGCAAACGTTACATTTCTATAATTGCTACGTTCCTCTCACTATATCCTCTCGTTTAGCATATTTACTGTTATTATATTGTCTATTATTATGGACTACAGTTATTAAGTTGTGTACAAGTCGTCCCTATTAACTATCACTATTTCCTTAGTTCTGTATTCATGCTAGTTTCCTAATTGATTCACTATGTAGTCTGATTTTGTGTATATATGAAGGCATGATTGACATATAATTCGATTCGTTTCGTTTCTGGTTCTGCCTGTTGGCTCATCAATCTCTATTCCGGCTTGGGGACTGGTAGTCGCTGGGCAGATTTGTCAGTACAGTGATTAGCAATTGTCAAGGGCATTTATATTTTCAAATACATAACGATTGGCGACAGGGCTAACAGTGAATCCAACTTACACAGTCATTAGTCGCAAAACGTAACAGAATATAATTTCTTAAACTGTAAAATATGCTGTAATAATGTTATACTGAAATCAGTAACTCATGAAAGGATCTTTAAACTTTCAGTAATAATTTTAATAGAGATTTCAGAATACACTTCGTGTTTAGTACATTTTCTACATCAACATAATATCACAGAAACAAATCAAATAGGTAATCATGAACACGTTAAGAAAAGTTACACAACGAAGCGTTGAACAATTAGGTTATTAAGGTAATACACAATCGACAACGATTTCCTTCAAAATGCATAACTCTGGTTTGAATGTTTTACTTAATCATGGTATTTTAACTATTGAAGACGATAAAATTCAAAGATTGATTCATTGAATTGATAATTTGTGAGTAGTTTATTTCACTCGTCATTGTCTTCTGTTTAATAGGTTATAAACAAATTCTAAGTACTAGTGTTATTTAATCGAGTTCAAAAATTGTGTTCACAAGACAGAATTGAAGATGAATTAACTATTGCTGAGAAATATCTATGGGAAAAAAGTCCGTAAAAATTCATCAGTAACTATGAAAAGAAATAAACACAAAGGATGAAGGCGGTGGTGTTTGACACGAAACGAATTGAGTTCGAATCCCACTGTGAACATCAACATTGGGATGCAGGTACATCCAGCCGATGAGTCCCAAATAGGACGAAAAGCGCATGCTGGATTCCACTTGTCAGTCACAATCCAGCTTTAATGACAAAGGATAAAGTTTTTCAGTTTGTCGTCATTTGATTTGTCTTTAATAGTGAAAAAAATGCTGGTAGGATAGATTACAAACTAAATGCTAAATTAAGAAAGGATCTGTTAAGCAACAAAATTTTTCGCACTTTGTCAGACATATTTCTTGTTGAGACAATCAAAAATGGATAAATACGTGCTTTATATTACCTTCAATTGTGTTTACCGGTTTACATGTACTTATTAACGTAAATAGATTGAAAGAAACGATAAGAGATTTTCTGCTTACATCTTTAACAACATTCCAAAACATTGTAGAAAGCTTTTGTGATTATATGAAATACTGAATGTTGATGACATGCTACTAACAGTAATTTGAATGCATACCTGTCTATCTGTTGATGATGTTATGTAATTAAACTTTGCTGTCACATATACATCCTGAGGAGATTAACACAATACAGCGGTGGTTCACATGCATGATTAAAGTTGCATTGTAGCTAGCAAGTGGAATCTTGTATGCACAACCTGTCTCATTTGGAAGCGTTCTGAATTTTACTTGCTAGCTACAATCCAACTTTATTTATGTTTCTTACGGTTTCTATTATATTTTTTTCCAAGTTATTGCACCTTTGAATGCATGTTTAACCGGAACCAGCTGTAATCATCTACAATTATTGCTTAGTAATCCTTAGTTTGACAAAATTCACATTACTGAACAAAGTTATTATTGTTATTATTATTTAACTACTTACCAGATCATAAAGTGAGAATGCTCGGTCGATGTCAGCTGATGTAATCTTTGAAGCATTCTATAACAAAAATAAAAGCTTAGCTTTTTGAAGACTTTTAAGAATCCAAAAATCATTATGATATAACAGTATTATGTCGTTAGGGTTTCCTAATAGATTCCTACTTAATATCAATATTCTAAAGATTACAAATTCAGGTGAAGAAGAATATGTCCTAGCAATCTTCTTCCTGAAATTAAGTCTTATTTATCTAAGTTTACCTAAGGTCGCATGAACTATCTGGTTTTACACAAATAACTGTCAGTAAACAGTTCATCCCTATTGATTTATCATATTTAGTTGTAGAAATTCAGGTATGTGATGGATCAATCTCTGTTAAAATATACTCATTCTGAGTGTATCATATCTATGTAATTGCAAATTTTAGTAACTTAAATGAGCTCATGGATATACAACTAATATTATTTAGGATTTATCACCAAGATATATTTGGGTTCGGGCCTAAATGTAAATGTTAACACCGAGTTCAAAATAAGACCAAAGTCGAGTCCTACATTCAACTACTAACAACAAGAAGCCTAACATTTAGACAAATGAATAGGTACTAAACAATCTATATTCCTTCGTATAGCAAAATTTTGATTATATAATATAAAGTTTATGCCATGTAAACACGTAGATAGATTTTAAAACTGAATAAACGTACCTTGAAAATTGGTCTACACAAATAGTTCTCTTTAACTGGCAGTAATCTAAAACAGTTTGAATTATTAATAAATAAAGATTGTTGGTGATTAACATATTGACTTAGTAAATGTTAGTTTAAAAGGATTTGTGAAAATGTTCAAATTTTAGTATTAACTTTACAAAGTGATTGTGTTTGCACAGCTATTGAGAATTACAATGTATTAGACAGCTGTTTCGTCCTGATATGAGACTTCTTAGAAGACAGTATTCATGATCACTCTTATTATCAGGTTTAAAACCCCCCAAGAACTTTCAAATAGCACTTAATGAACTTAATTTATTAGAGCTTCTCACAAGAACTTCGTTGGAAATTCGGTAGTAGTATAAGTATAGAAGTTTATGAAGTACCTGTATGAAAATTTAATATTAGCACTTTAAATGTAATATTGAACCCTATTTCATTAAGGATAAACTCCATTTTCATGGAATACATTTTACTAAGCTTTCCTTGTCATTCTTCGGAAAATATTATCAGTCCCTATTTCTATGCTAATTTTTCATTATTTTAGACTGTTCAATGCATTCAAATATCAAATGTGATTACAGGGACTCTGGGTCTTTGATCATAGATACCCTCCTAATATCGCCCGTAAACCATAGAATGATCGAATGCTACACGCAGAGTACTAGGGAAGCATGACAAATCAAAGAGGTCGTAAACTTCCATCAGCTGAGATTGTCGGGACATGTGTTGAATATAGGTGACCACTGACTATCAAGTCGTGCGATGTTAGATTGAATAGTGGCAGGATTAAAAATTGCTATAAGTGGCCAAACCAAACACGGAATCGTTTCATGAAGTCTATGACTGTTGATCTGAGCCAGACTACCTGATAGGGGACTTGTGGTAATCGCATTAAGTGGCTGGAGACACTGACATGGCTTAAAATTGGTCATAGTGGCATAAATATATGCACTTTTTATCTTCACGTGGATCTTATGTTCCATTAATCTTTCGTATACACCTTTTTTTTCCTATTATATACTAGTCTGAAGTCATGTTATTTTTGTCCTGCTAATGTGTTATAGTAACTTGAACCTATGATCACAAAAGCCAGGGTCTAAGTTGTTAATCACTGACTAACTGCCTTACTCTTATACTAATGGACAATAAATGTGGCATGGCAAGCGAAAATAGAACTGATTTACTTCATCTCACTTTCAATATTAACCGTTCATACAAAAATATTATGGCGAAGAAAACGGATATCGGATATTCTCTATTACAATTGACTTGAAAGTAATATGCCTAACGTTGTTAATGTTCCCTGACAATTTGTTATGAAATTTCAGCTACTTCTGTGGAGGGTAAGTAGCATCAGCTTCTTTAGGATTGAAGATATTCCTTCTTTGCAGTTGCTTAACAGCATAGAATCTTATTTTTAAATTGTTTGTATCATCCCGTTATTGTTGTTATAGATTGAAGTTGATCAAAACCTGTTTTTATATGTATATCCTGAGCGGATCGCCTCCGTATGGCAGAAGTTTACAAGTGGAGCTTACTAAACACACTAGCTCAGTGACAAACGCAGTGATATTTGACGAGAGGGAAACTGAATTCATGTCATCATCAACACTTGAATACAAGTAGATTATGGTTTCACTTTCAATCACGTAACGTGGGACAAATCGCCTCACAGAGTCGATCCACATAGACAGTTGGTCAAACTACAACTTTATTAACAGATGTAAATCATTTTAAATTGCTGTAAAATATACTTAGTGATATTATTGAGTATTCAATCCCATTTAGGATTGCTTATTTAGAAATATATTTCCAATCTACTATATTACATTTCCTTAAAATGACCATAAAATTTACTTCTGTTCATAGGAATGGGAGTCCATTCTAAACAAAGTATGTTATTCAAAACGTAGGGGGTTGTTAATAAAGTGTTCTAACTGCCCACTTATCGCAAGGATGTTGACAACATGAAGTATAAAGTGCGATCCAACAGACATAAACAGAGGTGTCAGCATGTTCAAGTATAGGATTATTAATCGAATAAATGTTGGAATAGTAGTTAATGTTGTAAACATGTAGTCATCTTTAATGAGTAGTATATACCTTACTACTGAGACATTATTCCACTGTCTATCGTGTGTTTTAGAATTTTAGGTACTACATCTTCCCTAGAGAGTGTTCAACATACAGTTTATTCTTTAATGTTCATAACGACACTTTACAATAAACTTTTGTTCATTATTAGCTGAGGGGAAGGGGGGTTATAGTTTTTGAGTATGGTTGTAGAGTTTGCCCAGACTGCATTTCTGGACATGAATAGCATTACTGACGACACGCTGAAAAAGTAGTCATTACATCTTTATGCATGTATGTATATACAATGGGATACATTATTGAATTTCAACTAAAACACATCTCACCTTGCCATCTCACTGAGTTGAAGTTTACCATCTTTATTCTGATCAAATAACTGAAGCTTTATAAAATGAAACAAGGAGATGAAATAAGTGAATTTAGATTGATTTGAAATAATCACGAAAACTAATTAACCCAAAAAAGAATATGAAAGGATTATTGTTTGTATTCATCACAGATTGAACTCCAATCCATACTAGAACGAAACAGCTGTTTAAGGTTCCCTGGTTGTTAATTGTATCTAACTGAGATTATTCTGTAATGAATATAAACAATAAACTGAATACTGATCTTTACAGAACCACCTCAACTAAAATAGAAAGGTCTATTTCAGATTAATCAAAGAGATCAAACATTTGTACTCTATAACATGCATTAACATATTTATTCATTTTATAAATTGTTCCATAGCATACTACATATGCAAATGTTAGGCTGAAATTCGAAACAGTTTATTTTAAACAAGATTGTATAGATGGTTAGATTTGAACCTCTACACTTATTCAGCTTAAAGTTTCAGTGATTAGTTTGTCTTGAATTTCTCCTTGTACACTACTGGTTTCTACAAGTTTATTTCATTAAATTGTAAATGAATCCTGTTTGTTCAATCATTCCAAGGTTAAGGTTATTTTCAATGTTTCCAACATTCATTTAGTACATCTTATCTAGTACTTTCAATCATTTTCTTTGTTCACTTACTAAATGTTTACTGCTTTTAGAGTTTTAGATTAAATCTAATTCTGCCATCATAATTGCCTTGTTGAAATAAGGTTTCAAGTTGAACAACCATGTATTTGTTCATAACAAGTAGTTATGAATGACTTTAACTACATTAAATGAAATCTTCATCAAGAATGACACTAATATATCATACTCAACCTTCAGATTAATATAAAAGTAACTACAAGTGCTTAGGACGACACGTAGTAAATGATGAAAATGTTTTACGTAAATTTAATGGGATGATTCACTGCTCTTCACACTACTCATTAACACTAACAAACTTTTAGGGTGAAGCTCAAATCTAATTATTTTAATATTCCTCTTTTTAATCAACACTAACTGTAAATAAAACATCTAATGAATGCTGTTAGAAATAGTCTAAGTTAGTTGGTTAAAGTACAGTTACATGCAAAAAGTATTTTTTCTAAACATATGTATTATGAATCTATTCGTTTTTATTTGGACGAAAATCTATATAAAGAATTCTGCATTATTTGGCCGGATTCGTCACAGATTAATATTGATAAGGCACCAATAAAAACAAGGGATCACTGGACAGTTGTTTCATCTTGAACTACTGATTAGTGTGTACCTTTAATTCTGCCAAGAGAATCAAACTCATAGCCTCCGGGTTGGCAAATACCTAACCCTCTTCTCCACGTTGATGGTGTCCAAGAGTAGAATTACTACTTCCATCAGTTTACCGTCGGTGATAACCATCTTACTTCTAATATGTTTGAACTCCACCAGTCACAACTTTTCATCAGAACTTCAAATACTAGAAAGCTGATTATTGTAATATTCCATTCTCTAATTAGAACTAACTGTAAATGAAACTTTTTATAAACACTGTTAAGAGTAATCTAAGTTAGTTAAATACAACACAATCACATGCATGATAAAAGAGTTTTCTAAAATTTGTATCATTTATTAAAATAAAAACCTTAGTAACAATATTAACACGTATACCCACCCCTACTACTACGACTACTACTACTAGTACTACCACCACGATCACCACTATTCCCATTTGATAAAATTTTGTTATTTCATGGTTGTTGTATGAAATATTTTCTTATCAAATAAAAACAATGTTTATTCACATTTTATTTTAAAATATTGAATGTAAATGTGTTATGAAACATTTTTTTATTGTTAAACAGTAACCATTTTACTGGTTATTTCCTTTAGTGGATAATTTTTTTCTAAAATAAATATGCTTATAAAATTTACACGTGAGTAATATGCATTTATATTTAATTGTAATAGTTTATATATTTATCATTGTTTGTATTAATCAGTCAGTTAGTTACAACGTAGAACTTTGTACATGTGTACATCAGTTCAAGTTGCCATGCCTCAATTAGCAGATAAAGATTAAATTGTCGGACCAAATCCCAGAGTAGGGGAAGGTAGTAACAGAGTAAGTACTAATGGAAAGGCATAGAGATCAGAGATGAGATTTGAGATAAAAAGTGATTCAATAAAGAGAAAATTATAATAAGCTCAAAAATTAGAATTTCGGTTTGTATTAATGACTGTAGTGTTATATAATCTATGTTGCTGTATATTCAGTCTGAGAGGATTCCTTCGATGTAGTGTTATACTGAATTCAACTATCAAGAATGTTGAATCGAATTCGTGTTTTCGATGAATCTATTTTCAGACTCGACATTTATAAATTCATAAATATTATGCTACATTTAGATAATGTGATTGTAGATTAAAATTAGCAGATTATATGTTGATATGATATCGAAATGCTAAAAATGGTGATAGACAATATACGAAAGGTTATGTAACAGCACACTGAAGAAATGATTTAATATAACAAGATTTACTGAGTGTGTGGTGTTAATAGGTGATGATGATGATAGTTAGTCAGTTATAATGGTGGATAAAATAACGTTGATAATAGTAGCGACAGTATGAACAGTGATAAGTAAAAGTTATTGTGATATAGCAGTGGATAGAAAAATAAGATGACTATTGGATAACTTGGTGAAGTTAAAAGGTATTTACACTACTTGTCAATATGAGTGTGAATATCTTATAAAGGGGAATGAGAAGAAGACGAGGAAACAAAAATGTAATCAGAGAAAAAACGAAGAAAGATAGCCGACAAGATTCTTAGGGATAAAGTCCTATTGTGCGTCAAGATAAACAAAAAGGTTGAATATATTTCTTCTGCATACATAACCTCCTTTTCTTCGAGTTAATGCTGAATGTTTCCGCATAATCTAACAACTTTAGTCAACATTATTTAGTACTTTATATAGTAAAGAGAAAACTTCATCACGCTTGATATTGTGGCCATAGTGAATTAAGTGGCCAAGAATCTCGCTTTTAGTAGATTTTGTTAAACTGTCATATAACTGGGCCGCAACATGCTGAGCACACTCATGGATAAGTATGATTGAGTATATTTTTTTGTAACTAGCTCCATAGGAGATGAGGCCATCGTTTGTATCTTATTCTTGATTTACTGCATTACTAGCGGCTTAGTGGAAAAAGTGATGCATAACTTTAAAGCACTAAATGTACTTTTAATAGAACCGTTTGATTTTCCTTTTATGATGTCACTTGTTACATCGTTATTTTAGTCTAGTTGTAGATAAAATGTGTTTTCTTTGCTGTGTCTACACTGGTCTTAGTTTTTCATTTTACAACATACTTTTCGATAAATCGACCTATTTATTCATTTTTCACTGGCGACGTTTCTGTCTACTCTATCTTTTCTTCCAAGCTATCGTTTGAGCAAATGCGTAGGATTAGAAGATTCAATAGCATTATAAGATTTATTTTATGTTGGTGAAGTGTGAAGCTATAAAAGTAAATATGTAATCTAGTCTAAGTTTGTTTTCTAAATAGATTCCTTTGCATGAACACATCTAGTCTTTTAGAAAATAGGAACTCTAGAAACATTATACTATTATAACATTCCATTTCACATGTGAGTTGAATTGAAGGTGTTTGTTATTGAAAGTGTTCAATAAATTTCGTTGGTTAACGTTTCCTGAAAATACGGTAAATGTATAACCTACCTACCGACGATTGTAATGTAGCTTACTTAGCGTTTCTTGTAATGATCCATCCACTTATTTAGCTAGGAAGATGTCTACAAGTATTGGACCTAAGGGTAATCCCATAGGTACTTCGTCTATTTGTCTGTAAAGTCCACTGTTAAAAATATAGAGCCTGAAGAAGAATTTATCGCTTTAATATTCCTAACTTCAGAGTATTATACCAAAATGTAACTGGCAGATACTTAGGTTCTATCATGACTATGACATGCATCGACAACCGGAGATGAATTAGTCGGTCAACTAATACAGTGACTGATTTCTAAGTAAGGATCAATACGGTGTTTATCTAACTTATAGTACTGAACGGATCGTATCGGTTTTGTTGTGATGTGACCGCTAGTCAGATTGATTTGACATTGTATATACTTACCCTTATTGTTGAGTGATTGAGGGCAGTTTTAAAAAAAAACACTGTTCGAACTGAGTTTCGTGTTAACTGGCACCTGTCAGCAAACTGAACCAACACTCTTTGTGGAAATGATTCCTGATGAACGATTTAAAAACTAGTTTGATATGCTTTGTTGATTAATCTCTATAAGCAAGAAATCTCATCATCATTTTTAACTTTAGTTGATTCATGATGTTCTACTGTGACTCTTTATTGCCTCTGGTAATATTTTCCTTACCTTTAAGCTAGAGATAAAACATTGTTATTTTTACCACAAAAACAGTAAAAACTTACTTTGATTCTATTCACAGTCATTATTATGTATCTATAACATGCCCAATTATATATATACTGTAAGGTTTAATATTTACTACTGCAAACTAAATTGGGGGGAAGGGGGTAGACTGGGAAGGAAAGCCCAGGACATAGTTGGTTGGAGAATGTTGGTCGGCGGCCTATGCTCCACGTGGGACAAATCATTGATTGATTGATTGATTGAACTAAGTCAGATCTAGTTAGTTCAATTAGTAAAATCTTTAAAGTTAAATCTTAGAACCAGAATTGTCAATCATTCCACAATGAATACAAAACCTTTTTAATGAAAAAAAAATATTTTCACGATATACTATTCTTTATGATTTTTCATTGATCTTCATCAATTTTTAGTAACTGTTGAAACCAACTACTTTATATTTTCAAAATATCCTTAGTCTTAATTTTAGTTATGTTAATGATAACTTAACATTTATATGTTAGTACTTTTATTTCAAGTGAACAAAGAAGAAAACAAACAAAAGAAAAACAACTAAGAGGTGGGGGGGGAACAGTAGCAACAACAACAAAACAGAAGAGTATATTTCAATTAATAACTTACAATAGATGATGTATACTCAATTAATTTTCCCTCTTCAATATTAGTTTCCGGTTTTGCCTCTTTTAATAAGTGTAATAGAAATGACTGAAAAATATCAATTAATAATTGTAATAAATGAATAGTAATGAATTGTTCAATGTAACAATTTTATTGATGGTAGTAACAAAAAAAAACAAAGAAGTGAAAAACAGAGAAAAAAAACAAATAAACGATAAAATGGATACATTTCATTACTATTTACATTAATAAGAAAATATGATTGATGACATAGATGAAATGAAGTTTTACTGTTGTGTTTTCTTCGGGTGTGGTGAAGATATTACAGATTGACCGTGGGTAAATCATCAATAACTCAACGACTATTTTTCATTTTAGTGTGAAATTCAACATTAGTACGGATTTACTTCTCAGTCAAGGATTAGACTTAGAATTTTTAATGTCAATAAAGTTAAATGTGTAAGCGATTGGATACGCACGCAGTACTAGTCTAAGGGTAATGATATGAAGTTTAAAGTTAATGGGTTTTATTACTGTTTGAAGTGTATGAATGGGTGCCATTGAGGATTCCTGAACTAGAATAATACAGAGGTCTAATGCTTTATGGCTTCCAACGTGGTTTAATTGATGTCTGCAGATGAAATGAAACTTTTTAATGTTTTGTTTTGATTTATCAGGTAATGTTGAAGGTTATATTTATCAGCCTATTAAATATCCTGATTAAGGTCATAAAATTGTTACTTCCGAAGCGTAACGATGCATCCACCTTATCGTCTGAAAAATATTTTCTGGCTATACATACGTACCATCGTTTGTTTTAATTGTTCGAAACACCCCCACTATTCAAGTACGTATTCGCTGATAGTTGTAGTATGAAATAAACAGCATTTCACAATTCACATTTATACGATGAGACAACACAGTTTAACCGGTAAATATAGCGAAAGCTTAGATGTTTTAGTACGTGGTATGCGTTAAAACCAACTCCAAACGACTGACACGGTGCTAAATATCGACCAGTCGTAATCGTTTATTAATACAACAGTACGAGCTATCACAATTATCGCATACAGGGGAATCAATAAACAATGCTTGAATATAAATAATCGCATCATATTAGTGCATTTATATCAACACTAGGCTTATTTAGATCAGATACATTATTGTTTTTACATTTTCATATTTCCTCAGTAGATTTCATAAACATAAGTGAATCACTAGGAAAAGAATCAAATGAATGGAAGAAATAATCCAGTTCTGTGATAGAAGAGTTGGATAGAAATAATTAGTTACCTACTAATGAGTGTATATTCTCATTGTGGTGATACAGTAGACATTCATTAGTATCACACAAATCTAGTAGTATATTATACACATGATCTTACGATGTAATTGATAACCACAGCATATAAAACAGAATTTATATTTTGTTATTCGGAAAGGCATTCAAATATTATAGCAACATGAATTTGATGTGATTATAATACAAGTCATATTTATTAGAAAACTTCCATAGTTTATCGACCATGTAACACAAATACCGTTTGTTATCTATGTAGGAACGGTTGTATGAAATATACAGATACTAGATTGATCGTGGCCAAGTGATAATTACTTATGAATCCCACTGATTGATTCAACACCCTCTCCCCCACCAATCCTCCGAATAAGCGGATATCAAATGACAAAAAATATTAGCTGTATTTCAAAACTAAGTAATAGACGTATATACTAAATATGTGACACAGAATAAACAGGGTCAAAGTTCCCTAAAGTAACCAATGAACATTTAGTATCAATGTTGTAGGTCATTCATGCATTTCTTTATCATGATACCAGTTAAAATTTTTTTAAAAGGATTTATAAACAATTAATTTAGATCATTTCTAGGCTGTCAACACTGCAAACACTTAGCATTTGAAACTTTCCGGTGTTCTTATTAAGGTGAATTTGTATATTCCCATTGATTTGTTATAGACTAAAGCTGGTCAGTTTCTGTGTTGCTATATTTGCATCCTGAGTGGATTACCTCGATATATCGATTATTCTCAAGTATTATTTAAGTTGGATTGTGACTGGTAAGTGGAATCCAGGACGTGCATTTCGTCCTAATACCAATGCGCCCATTGCACAAATGTGATTGTCTGGACTCAGTAGTCTAGTGGTGAACGCGATGGCATTTGACACGAAACGAACTGAGTTCGAATCCAACTGTGAACATCATCATCGGAATGCAGGTACATTCAGCCGACGAATCCCAAATAGGAGGAAACGAGCAGCCTGGATTCCACTTGCCAGTCACAATCCAACTTAAATAATAATATTTCCAGTGTTTTTTTTTTCAGAATACATTCTTGTCATTTATTTGAACTAAGTTATAAATCTGATTGAAAATAATTGTTGATGTTTTATCAACTCACTGTTTTACATAAAAAATTCTAAAGGGTTAGTAACAAACTTCCCAGTATATAAGACTTTAGTTCTGATATACACCAGTAGGAGATTTATTATTTAAAACTAATCATTATCTGAACTATTGAAATATCTAACAAACTACGACACTCTATTTAACTTTGTTTTACTTCAAACCATCTGTTGCATGTTATTTTATCATATCGAAAAGAACTAACTGAATTAGATTAATGAAAATAATAAAGAACTGAATAACTAACTCATTTTTAATGTGTAACTTCTTAGTAATACACATTCATGATACAACTTACTGTAAAGTGTTAGATTATCATATTTCTTAATGAACATTAAAAGCATGTAAGAAATGCATGTTTATTGCTGATTTCCTGGTTTGTTTCAAATTATGACTGGTATTAAATTAAGTAGGTCTTGATGATTATTGGATTGGATTTGTTTAGTATTCATTCAATAGAAACTGAATCTTGAAAATTTTGTATTATGTAGTGGCTTTACGATTTTTAATAGCCATTTAACTATAATGTAATATGCAGACTTATTCATATCCACTATTGATCCAAGAGGAAGACTATCTTCAGGTATTTTTAATAAACTGTACATCAATGATGTCGTTGTTTCTATTAGGTCTTAACATTTCATATCAACTTTATTAAATAATGTTTCTTGCCAAGAGGCAGTAAGGTGTTTTTTTCAATACTTTCTAACATGTAGTTCTTAATGTCTAGTCTTTGAAGTTTGTCTTTGTCTTTAATTAGAGAATTTATCTTATGCACGCAGTTATTCTTTTTTATGAGGACTAGGCTATAGTCTTCATCTGGTCTGGAGATCAGTAAATTGTTAATAATTTTGACTCTAGCTACGTGTAATTATGAGAATGATTTTTGAATTATATCTGAGACGCAGTTAATTAAAGCAGCTGTCAGCTAACGTAGAATCAAATTTCTCGGTGTGATTGTATGATGAAGGTACTAGAAGATTAGTTATATAACTTTGTAGTTATATATGATTCTTTGATAAATGTATTTTGGCTTAATACCTGGACTCTTCAACTACACGTATTATTATCCATCCTTAACTCTGTTCCTCTCCACTTTGGTAATTTTTTATCATCCCAAGATTTTCTGACAGGAGGCTTCAGCAACCTTAATTCTATACATATATCAACTGTTTCCCGAAGAAATGAATTTTTTAAAATTTTTTATTAATATTAACTCAATAAACACAATATATCAATGAATGTCACGTTATATATCACAAATTGATGAAAGCGGGAATTCTACCATTGGATTCCGACCCAGTTGTACAGAGGGTTAGGCGTTAGCCGTCAACATGAAGCCCCTACTGTGAAATCTGGGGTGCGCACTGCTGAGGAGTTCCACACTAGAATGAAACAGCTGTTCAGTGCTTCCTGGTTTCCAGCGGCACCCTGCCAACATCAGTCTGTGACATATTTAATCGACTAAAAATACCATTATCTACAAAAAATAACCATCCCAGTTGAAATCATTAAAAGTAAATTAATCAACTTTTACTTGGTTCAAAAGTTAATTTTTCTAAATTGGATCGGCTTTTTACTCTCTATGGTTTCTCATGATTATTTTAATGAACAATTAATTTAAAAGCAATTGTCCAGGACTTCCACTTCTATGATAGGTATGTTGGTGATACTTTTTTTCATTTACAACAGTAAATATGTGCTAAACAACAGTCTAAATGCCTTCAACAACTGTTAACCTGTCTAAGCCTAAAGTGGGAAACAAACTGAACTATCACATTCTTGATGTACTAATGATAATAAAAGCCTGATGAAACACTAAGAGGACCTGTTTTCAGATAATTATTTTGGGATGATCATTTATCATGTTTTCACGGTTAGATCTTTATCAATAGAATAAGGAATTTGATTAATCTTATTATGCACAGGTGAAGGATTAAATACTTTAGGGAAAATGTTAATTTGAAATGGATATCTACCGTAGTAAATTGACAAGAAAATGAAGAAAAAAAGTTTAAAAATATCAGAGACCTCCACACCAAAGAGAGTATGTATATATGTTTGATCAAAATAGAACCTGGCACAGGTGTGCATCGATCCAAGTTGCCATACCTATATAGCACCGCAAGATTAACACCACATTAATAGAAGTTACTTCGATGATAATAATGTCAATAATGAGTGTGAACATACAGAATATAGTTTAGTGAGCGTGAAAAGAAAGTTATGAATATTGATTTCAGCAGTGAAAAAGTTTCAGACATCCTAAAGAGAAGAATTTCTAGTCTACTTAAAAGGATGTTCTTTACAACAAACCTAGGATTACTGTTGTCTAGTCACTTTATGTCCGACAACAATCTAAATGGATAAACTTTTTCATCTGACCAATCTAATGTTCGTTTATGAATATACCTGCACTTTGTGAAGCTGTTTGATAAGAGTTCTATCCAGAAGTGTTCAAAGACATGGGTGACAATAGGTAGCAATTAGTCAATAAGTAGCTTAATTATTAAACACCTTGTGAACATAACCCAATAAACTGAAATAGATTCTTCGTTAAAAGTCATTCGTAAAACCAACTAAAGATAACTAAAAGGAAAGATCTTGCGTCTGCTTACAAATACTGAAGACATGGCAATTCATCTACTGAAGGCTAGATTATATATCAATAGGGAACTTAATCAACCCTTACTTATATTTTGGCATTAAACACCAAAAACTTCTTTTCTTTTTCAGAGACCATTACTGCATCATCATTCGCTCCCCTTCCTTCCTCATTTATCGTTTACCCTGAACGAATTTATTTTTATTTTGATTAGATTTTATTCTAGTTTGATATGGAAAAAATATAATTTTAACATACTGTATAACCGTCTGAACAATAACTAATCTTCATTCAACTTCCATGACATTTTGATGAATGCTCAAGTACATATTTAGAGTCTTAGAAACAGAGTTCATTTGATTGTTGCTATGTTCACTTAATGTTATGAACAAACATTATTGATTATTGTTATTATTATGCAGTATGTACAGATTCGAGATTGTACAGCTATAAAAATAAAATTTACTTAAAATGAGAACTGATTACTAGAAAATATTCGTGTTTTTTCATGACATAGTGAATAAATTTTTTAATTATTCAAAAATAAATTTCAAATTTCAGCAAACAATTTTAGGTTTTGTGATTTTTCATAAATAAACAAGGTGAGGATAGGCTGTGTGTGTAAGTATGGAGGGTGGGGGTGGGAGAGAAAACCGCTTTATTCACATTACTACCTTAATGAATACGAAACACACAGAAATTAATAACCATCGAGTAATTGTATACAGGTGTCAGACAAGGCTGTTTGCTCTCGCCTTTCCTCTTCCTCCTAGTGGTTGATTGGATCACGAAAACCTCTACATCTGAGGAGAAGCACGGAATTCAATGGACAAGTAAGATGCAACTCGATGATTTGGACTTCACAGATGATCTAGCTCTTCTAGCTCATACACACCAACAAATCCAAGTGAAAATACCCAACGTAGCAGCAATCTCAGCATCATTAGGCCTGAACATACATAAAGGCAAGAGCAAGATCCTCAACTACAACACAGAAAGCACCGACCCAATTGAATTTGATGGTGAAGCTCTGGAAGAAGTGGATACCTCTACATACCTGGGTAACATCATCGATGAACAAGGAAGATCCGATGCAGATGTGAAGACTAGGATTGGCAAAGCAAGGGTTGCATTCCTACAGTTGAAGAACATATAAGACTGAAAACCACTGTCAACCAACCTCAAAGTTAGACTCTTCAATTCGAACGTCAAGTCAGTTCTTCTGTATAGAGCTGAAACGTGGAGAACTACTGCAAACATCCTCAGGAGAGTACAGGTATTTATAAACAACTGTCTACTGTGGGAGAGAACAAACCAACTTCCAGCTGAAGAGGAAATCAGGAAACGACGTTGGAAATAGATAGGACATACATTGCGAAAATCAGGAGACTGTATCACGAGACAAGCACTAACTTGGAATCCTGTTGGACAACGGAAAAGAGGGATGCCAAAGAACACACTGCGTCTAGAGCTGGAAGCAGACATGAAAAGGATGAACAGTAACTGAAGACAGCTGGAAAGGATTGCTCAGGATAGAGTTGAATGGAGAAGACTGGTGAGCAGCCTATGCTCCTCCGAAAGGGATAACAGGCGTTAGTAAGTAAGTAAGATACAACATAATGGTCAGTTGTATATGGGTTTATTTGGAGCAGTTTACTGTTATTCTTTTTAAGTAGATCACTTTAATTAGGGTTATTCAGTATGCTGATAAAAGTATTAAATCAAGAATGTGGAAATTGTAGTTCTGGTGAAAATGCATTAGTTAACCTAAAGCCAACAGTTTAATATTTATTCATATCTCAGGAGTAGATGAAAACTATTTCACTTAAATTTGTTACTGTATCCCTTTCTTAATGAATGACGTCATGTTAATTAACTTTGAAATATTATTTCATGGGAATAATAAGTATTTCAGAATCGGTTGCATATGTATTTAATTAAATGATCTCAGTCGGCTTCTAACGATTGATATTTCAAATTTAATCAATTCGTGATAAGTTTGCGTGACCTCATTCATGTCATCGGTATGTAACTGCCTCACACCTGACATGGTTGAACTCCAGCGGTAAAAGTCTTCACACTTGAACTCCATGAATTACCTTAAGGAGCTAGTCACTAGTAAGCCGATATTAGTTACGATTGGGTGAGTGTGTGTGTGGCGAGATTTCTTGTAATTTCTAATAGAATATTTAATAATATAGTTACAATAAATTATAAAACTAACGTAATAAATACTTCAAGATTGTCTTTTAGGTTAATAAGCATTAATTAAATAAACTTTGTAGAATAAAGCATCTCTGATCAGATGAATGATTCTTTTCAATAAAGGTTGTGAATAATTTAAGTGACAATTTCTGCTTTCTAGTGATAATGAAATCATTAGACATGCGGAATGTGATTTCGGGATTAATAAGTAGGCCATAGACAGTTAGAATATTTAAGATAATAAATGGCCAAGAAATTCAGAACTTGTCTAAAGTGAATTTTATTGAAGTTTACTTTTTGTTAAATAAGTAGTTTATCACTGCATAATCCTACTAGACAAAACGATTACGATAATTCTATCCTTTAATGTTCATTTATTAGCAGTAGTTATCACCCGGTTACAACCAACTTAAATAATCATTCTTCAATCTGAAAACTTATTTAGTCCATACAATCTTTTCTCAATTATAATGACATGTTTTATGATTTCTTAACAATGATTTACTGTCCGGATGATTGCTGATTTAGTGTATATATAAAGCTTACTTTCTATACAACTCTAATAGCGATTTTCAATTTAATATTATGAATTAACTTAAATTAGACGGCAATTGAAAACAAGAAACCAGACGATAGCTGTTTCGTCGAAGTGCGGAACTCTCCAGCTGTGGATATACCAACCACACTGCCGATAAGAAACATGATTTTTAAGTTTCATTTAAAGCGCTTTGACATTACACCATTAAGTTATATGATCCGATTGTTAATATTTCTAGACCCGGTCAATTCCCAATATAGTTCTTGACTTTATCTATTGTCATCAATTTCTCAAACGTGACGAAGTCGGACTTTACAGATTTCAGTCCATTGTGGTGCAGTCATTTTCTTAGTAGTCTAACAATTAGACGCTTTAGGCGACACATGAAGTTCATAGATTCTATTGTCAGTGTGATTTTAAATAAGCTCATTTGGGGAGTTCGTCACTTGGATGAAAGAGTTTTTGAGTGCTTTCTATTTTTAGGCGATTAATGCAGTAATCGTTGTGTTATAAAAGTGAGTGATATCTATTAAGCTTAATAGTTTGTAATAGATAATAATGTATTTGCTATTTGCATTCTCTCCAAATTTATTTTAGTTGGGTACCATTGAAAACTTGGGAGTAATAATAATCTAATTCGCCTTTGTAAGAGACTTTTCAGCAGTGAGTGCTCTAGTGAAGTTGTGGGTAAATGCGACTAGGCTGAATAGGAAGAAGATTATAATTCATGCAAGATTAACAAATCTTTTTGAACGAGCACGTTTTGGACCTTTACAAAAAATTTCATTGTCATTCAGAACCTTTTGGACAAATATGTTTCATTCTATTTAAATTCTTCATCAACGTGTACCTGTAATTTTTAAGGAGGAAACTCATGCTCTCCGGTGGATTCTATTCGCGGCTAAACATTTCTACAGTCTGTGACAGCTACCATTAAGATCTTCAGATCGCAACTGATCCTTTTCCTTCCACATATTAAAAAGGAATTGAGTCACTTAGACTAGTGTTGACATTACAACTACGTAGGCAGAATTTGATTAATACTATAAAAGACTTGAAAAACATTAACTTGGTCACTACACAGTGATCAGCCAATGTATTCATCTTAGTCCAACAGGTTACCAGTTGTGAAGTAAGTAGCTTAATGACAATGATCTCAGATTGCAGGAAAGGGTGACGTGGGATCGAATCCAGAATAGGGAGCTGGGCTTCCTTCGAAAATTCAACGTGAGCCACGCTGACAAGTGCAGAATAAAGCGAAACCTAAGTATGGGGTTTACTTCTAAATCTTACGACAACCTATTTTTACTGCAATCCTCTGTATTATTTTAACCTTTATTAACTAGTGAGACTAAAGAACAGGTACAGGACAGTTATCGCAATTTATAGTTTCTAGGCCACTGCTCATCGTTTGGTTTTATATAGTGGCCATTTATCGTATACTAACTAATTTAAATGAGGAAATGATAACTAACTACTTTCTCTAGAAAAGGTTACTTATTAAGTCATCTTAGTGTAATTGAGTTGAGCGAATGCGACTAAATATACATACATAATGGTTAGATAGTGTTATATTTTACTGTTATGTACTCAGTTAGTGTTAGGTATGATTTCACTGATTAATGAAAATGTAATTTGACAAGACATATAGCTTAGGTTGAAGTAGCTTTACGCAATGAATACATTACTTGTGTTGTTCAAAGACAGCAATTTGTGGGACCTACTTGAGAATTCTATATAAATAATATAGTAATTTAGGTTAAAAAAACTACCTTGACAAGTAGGTAAACAAGAAACAGTTTCTTTTATACTCTGTTTTCTTGCCGACTGAATTACAACTATGGGGCGGAGTGTAGGTATGAAATTATATTTTGAATTTAGAGTCCAATAAGCAAATAATGCCAAATAAATTGCAGTCAGCTGTGGGAAACTATAAATTTCAGTAATCTCTAAGGCTCTTTATAAAATCCTTTTTCCAGTGATATGAATCTTCTTGTAGATATTTTAAATTAAAATAATAATCAACCACTTTTGTTAAAAAAAATAATAGACATGTCACCACTTACTTTCAGTTCATCAGCTTCAATGAAACCGCTTCGATCTTTATCAAAACGCTTCCATACCTTTATTAAAATTTGTAAAACAAAACAACAAATATAAACAAAATTACATAATAACCTGAAATTACAAATCAACCTGAATTGAACAATCATCAAATTCAAAGAACAGTGAACAACCCTCTCATTCTAATATGTGACCACCAAACTACGTGTATTCACATCCCAGTTGATTTTCTTCAGATTCATTGGCTAGTCGTAATAAAGGACCTCATTCGATATCACCATCTCACATTAAACATTGTTGTACCAGTTGTACCAGTAACAATCAATATTGAATTTCACCATCATTACGATTATGTTGATTACTACTGATTGTACAATTCAGCTTAATTCGTGGTAATAAATCCAATATTTAATAAGCACTGTAAAGCCAAATCCAGATATAACGATCATTCGTAAAAACTGTAATTACATTAGAAAACAAAGTAAACCAACTATTTTTACAATGAATACATAAAAACAACACTGTATCTTGACTTTGTTCTATAGATTGATCTGATTCATTATCATGATATTATCAAGTTCATTGACATAAAGTTTCAACCTATGATGGAATAAATGTCTAGTATTTTTTGAATCTTTTTTTAGTCCTATCTCTCAAAACTAAATAAGAAGATATTAAGGTACAATGTAGTGAACAATCAACGTTGATATTTCATTTCTACATTGAATAAGTTACAACTCAGCTAGTCCAATATTAATATCTCATACTGAAAGTATGTGGTGCGGATTCACATCTGATAAAGGTTATAATTTCCTACATGATTTTAGTTACACATTGCTGATGAATACTAAGTAAGATAATACTTATATTCATGATTGCATAACATATACCGTAACTGTGGTTTAATTACAGCTCAAGAATCTTGGCTACACGACCTGTATGATTGCAATTATGTTTCGCTAATAGGTTTCCAGACTTTTTTCAGGATCGTTCTATCATCAAGAAAAAGTGTAATAGTAATATTGATACTTCGTGAACACAAACTGGAATTTATCCATGGAAAAGGAGTAATTTGTTGAGACAGTGTATACTAAAAATTCATATTGTACCAAAAATACTATTGAGTAGAAATATTGTTCGGACGGCTCCTAGAAACCTCAACTAAGCCTCCAGAACCCTTGAAAGAGCTGAAGACATTCCAATAAATCAATGAACAATATAACCTTTAAGAATTTCGACGTGGAGTATTCTGATTGAGTAAGAACTAAAACTTCTTAGTTCAAATCGGATGGACTATAATAATGATTTTATTGTTTCAGAAAACTATAAATATGTGAATGTTTTTGAACATAACTCACTCTTTATCTTACTGAGATAAGGATTTATGTGTATTTGTCTTGTGAATTTACGACTCGGAGGGTTCAAGGTGTTTGATTATTGAAGTTGTCTGCGGTAAGTCAAGATATCAAGTACGAGACTTAACAGATATTATTATTATTATATTCGTGATTTCTTTCAAACTCTCACTAGCCATCTAACATCCAAATGAAACTTAATTAAGAATTGCAAAAGCGAGATTTGAAAAAAATCCTACTCATAAGTTTGGCTATGAATTTTATGTCATAATAGAGAATCTCCTTAATCTTCTTTTTCATCGATTCATAATCTCTAAGGTTTGTTAATCCGTTAGTTATGATAACAAATATGATATTGTTCAAGTCATTGTAATTATTAAATGTTATCAATAAATATATTATTATTGTACTAATTAGGTTTAGTAACTCTATAGGAGTAGATAATTTGTTTGAAGTTAAACAATTCAAAATGATCCATTGAATATCCTAACTTTAAACTCTACTACACTTAACAATTGTCATGTATGATTATCTAAACGTCAAAGGAAATTGGAAAGAATCAGTAAACAGCAGATGAGACGAGTTGCGAGAGGGCAAGAAGTGAAGTATGATTAAAATACAGAGAACAATCGAGAACAACCAAGAGAAACAGGCTGATAAACGATACAGTGCAGACAACGCAGAGGATGTGCAAATTGATGACTTATAGGTAGTATCCACCACAATATTACTTTTTAATTTCTATGTCATCATTCTTTGTCTATAAGGTTAGTTTCAGCTGTTTATTGTCTAATATATAACATGTAGAGACAATCGTCGTTTCCATATATTTCTATTATGCAATAATTATGTCAATCTGATATTATGTTTTTTATTTATTTGGAATTTGTAAACAAGTATGAATAACTTTTCAGTAGATTCTTTCATGGAATATGAAGATCATTGAAGAAATAAAAGTGTTCACACTTCATTGAATTTTGTTTTTCTTCAATGAATAACTATGTATTGTCTTAGTTGAATTTTGGATGTACATATACACAAATTCAAGGAATCTATACTGTGGTATATCGAAATTTGAGTAAATATTTAAGATTATTCTATCGGAAAACAACTTTTCCCGATTGAAGAAGTTATAAAGTAGGAAAACAACAATGTTATTATGGAAGAGTTTCCTTCACTTCACTAGACAAATTATCCTTTGAATATTTAGTCAGAGTAATCGTTAACTTATTGAATGAGTATATAGTTATTTACAAGAGTTATAGTTTGTTCAGTCTTTAATATTAAATGATCAATCTCTATTGGACTAATTTCACCTTGAAACTAGTGTTTAGTCAAAAGTTTCATGAAAGTTAACTTTTGTCTAATAGTATCAAGGCGATCTGTTTGTAATACATAAATCCCAATAAAAGTTGATCAGAGATAGTCTTTAGTATCAAAAATAAGAAATCACAAACTTTTACTATACATCTAAATAATTCATAAAAATAAGTTCTATGTGATAAACTTGATGTTATTCATCGAATATGTTAGAAGTTGCATAACGTAGACTATTACTATGATGAAAATATGATAGTTACATTGACTAGATAATGTTTAGTCATCATTATCATGTCTGTTTAGTTCTTGGTTTTCTCACAATGTAATGTCTGATGTAGTCAGTTAGATACATTACTTCGCATTATTTGCATGTTAGTTGTCATTTGTCAGCTAGATATATAGGCAGTCTTGGTGGAACTAATGGTCTTTATAGACTGTTATTTCTTGTTGCTTTGTATTTATGGAACTATTCATTGCGTTACTGACAGTTACCAATAGACAAAACAAAACTAATAGTTTAAAAGTATCTTAAATTTTATTTGATCCAAAAGTCACTGATCTCGCGTGGAATCATACAAAGTCAGAAATTAGAACAGAACGGGTTTGCCTGTGTTTTTTCAGATTTCTAATAGTAATTAATTAAAGAATGCACTATTTAGGATAAAAAGTTAATAACATTACTGGCTTACTAAATAATAAATGCAATTTGCATCACTAATTTGAGACGGTTTTGTAGAGATTGGTTATTAGTCTGATGTTTGCAGTCGTCAGAGATTTAATTTGACTCTACATCATTTGATGTCAAAGGGCAATGAATAGCTGCCTTATTCTAGTACGCACAGCTTTAACAACAATCTCAAGTGACCTCATCGACGAATTGAAGCCAGGTCCTTTCAGCTGTCACAGCAAACGCTTAATTATAAGTACCATCAGCCTAGCCTACTTGTCATGGTGGGTTACTCATTCCGATAAATTTGTGACATCGTTATTATCATACAATACAACAAATTAAAATAATTCTCCTCCCCTTCACTGTTAGTCATGACACTTGAGGCTTTAATGAAAACCTTGTGTTAAAAGGAGCTTCCTTCATCTATCTGTAAATTGGTTAAGTTATATGCATTACTTATGACAATATGAATTCTCAGTAATAAATAAATGTTTTTAGTGCTATTAATTAAAAGAGAGTATCATGTTCTAATTGTCGTTTGGTTATTTGGTATGATGCTGATACATTCGGATGTATTAAGTTGTGTGTCTAGATTCTAGTTCAAAAAATTTCTATTATATGTGCTACAGATTTATCTCAATTAGGAAATATTGAAAACTAGAGAATACTGAACTCCTGTTTTGTCCTATGACTCTACATTCATAGTGTGCATTCTTGATCTAATCAAACAGTTTTAAATCTGTCTTAATTACCTAACAGCATACTGATAAACCATAGACTTAATCATGAAATAGTTTGACTGTCATATGATACAACAATACAACTTTCAATAGCTCCTTTATATAGTGAACGAATTATCTTTTAAGCTAAACAGTCAATGAAGATTATTGTTGAGTTTCTTCAAAATTGAAAATTTATTACTTGTTTACTATTCGTTTAGTTTATTTAATTTGTCAGAAATAAAAAAAAATAAGATTGAATAAGATGTTTAACTATTGAATATTGAACTGTTTGTTTGAGATAAACAAACAGTAAATCATCATTTAAATATCAATTTCAAATGTCAATGATTATCACTTATACAACATTCATTATACATGTTTCCTTCTTATTTTTATGAAAAAAAAAACAGAAAACGAATGTAATTTAATTTGTTATTGAATAATGTCAGTTATGAGTAGTATAAGTAGTACAATCATTACTTTCATTTTGTATCATTATATAAAACAAATACCAGTTGATTTTTGTCAGTAAATAAACAATAGTAGTAGAAACATTTACTTTCAATGTTCAGTTTTAATTAAATGCAACAGAAAATTAAATTAAAATAGTATTATAGAGTTAGATATTAAATTTAATTATGTGACTGGGTCATAGATTGCTTTTAATTGGGTATAACTTGAGACCATGCAGCACTAGATAAATGTTTCGTCCTAGTAATAATCTCTTCAGCAGTGAACATTCTCGATTCTGTTAGGGAATCAAAACCAAGAGCTACAGATCTCATCACATTTCATTATATACAGATAAACTAATGAGAATGTGTTCAACTTCAAATATCTAATCACAAACAGAATGAGTATTTCATGTGGCTTAATGATAGACTAGCGTATAAATGGATTCATCATCTAATTGTTTTTGTTAATATTCTAAGTTATGGAAGTATGCCAATATGATCAATTGATAATTTCTTGTAACTAGTAGCTAATTTTTGGAGTTTTAATAAGTAGTTGCAATGCATACACTTCGTAAATAGTAGTTATGAGATAAATCTCTTGAATTATATTTTTGATAATAGTAATATTAGCTTCATCCAATAGTACGTTAAGCACAATACTTATTTTCAGCAAACAACGTCTCAACAAGTTACTCTTTTTCTATGTACGCATCTAGAAAAAATACATACGTCAAAAAAATAAGACAAAGGGAATATGTGTTTATATTTAAAAATTATATTAAGGTTACGTAACAAACAGCAGTGTTTGCATTACATAGTAGTTCGCATTTTACGAGCAATGATTTTTAATGAAATCGGCTTCTATATTTCATTATTACTTGGAACATATGCTAAATATGGAAAAGTGGAGTGTTTTTATTTTTCCATAAGTTGTTCAATTCTAATGTGTCGGTGTCGGGTTCTTTCAAGAGATATACAAGGTGAAAGAAGTGAATGAAGAGAGTGGCTTATATCTGATAGAATAGGATCAGATTGGTGTCTTCAAGATTTCAAATTTCTGTCTGCAACCGTATTTATAATGACGTCGTAGTCCTCACCACACCCTCTACTAAAAGCTTTCAATGCTTTACGCAACACCATATAGTATTTTATCAAAAGTTCGGGAAATAAGAATAAGGAATAATATAAAATAGTCGGTAATACGCGAGAACTGATAAACTGTAATAATAAGTGCTTGGTTATGCCAAAACTACGTAATCAACTCACATTATATATTGGTCGAAAAAATTTCTTTGATATTAACAAAACATGCGAAGATTAAGATAGTTCAGAAGTAAAGTTACACTAAGATAAGTAACATTGTACGTGGCTTCACTATAGAATCTCTAATTTCAAAAACGTGCAGATTCGCAAGAGCATTTCGGTTGTTTTTATATTTTTAAACTGAAATTGACTGCTTGACATTTGTAGGGATTAAGATAAAGTTCATTCAAACTAGATCATTCTTCAATACTCGCTAAGAAAAAATTTATTTTACAACAATTTAAGAAAGAAGAAACAGATATACAAATAGTAAGATCATCTGCTTACTTAACAAAGAGCAAATTGTTCAAGAAAAATGAAAAGAGAAAATGGGGGAAAGAACAGCACCTTAAACAGCACCAACTTCTGTTAGTAGATGAGTGGAGCACTTTCCATTGTACACAGCATATTGTTGTCTTTCAGAAAAATAAGAATAAAACCAGTTGATTATCTAGTTTTCTATGTTCATATTCTCAAGTTTGTTCAGTAATATAGGCCTACAAACTGAATCGACGGTAGAAGTATAATTTAGTAACGTACCTCTGTTGTTTTCTAAGCTAGATACTATATTATGATGTAAGACATCTCCTGCTTCGAGTATACTTCTGTTGCATCTGTATGCAGACTGATATAAGTTGATATGATTTTTCATTGTAGACTGTATCTTACGTAATAAAAATTTCTCCATAGTTTTGAGAAATGGAGAACTTATAGCTGTGTATCTAAATCTGTCATTACTACCAATAGACACACTTTTCAGTGTAAGTGTTATTTTTTCTCCAAGTAGTATATAATGCATAACTATATATACAATTATCTTATCACTAATCATTTATAACAACTACACAAACTATTTACTGTTCTGTAGTCAACACGAATAATTCATCTCATTTATCTAAACACTTATCCTTTAGAAGATAACTATGAAGTTGTTATAAAATATATACAACTGACTTTACAGTAGTAATCAGCATCAAATAATGAAATACTTTAAAAATGCAAACTTTTTACTTGTTCATCTATTTCACTGTCTAGTAGATAATTTATGACAGTAGTCACTTTGAAGTGAATTTTGATTAGTTACTATCTACTATTTATACTTAAGATTGACAAGAGAATTATCATTCTTAGTAGAATTTTTCTGTTAGAAAACATAATGTAACTATTTCAACGTCAATAATCATTTGAAATTTTTTACTTTACTAAAATTATTATATCTATGATAGATTGTAATCATTTTTGTATAACAAAACGGATATCAATTGATAGTGTCTTACTTAGGTTGGATTGTGAGTGGCAAGAGGAATCCAGGTTGCGCTTTTCGTCTTATTTGGGACTCGTCGGCTAAATATACCTGTATCCTAATGTTGATGTTTACAGTGGGATTGGAACTCCGTCCGTTCGGTGTCAAACACCACTGCATTCACCGCTAGACTACTGAATCTAGACAGTCACACTCGTGCAATAGGTGCATTGGTATTAGAATGAGTCCCAAATAGGATGAAACGCGCATCCTGGATTCCACTTGCCAGTCACAATACAACTTAAATAATACTTGTGAATTATAGCTTTATCAAGGCAATCCGCTCAGGATGCACATATATCAACGCAGAAACTGACCACCTTCAGTCTATAACAAATCAATGGGAATATACAAATTCATCCTGATAATGTCTTAGTTTGATCATTTCTAAACTAACATTATCTAATTACTTCTATATGTAATCATTGTCAAATATAATAGTACATTATCTTATTACCATATTGTCAATAGAAATTAAATCACTATTTGTTCACATGGAAAAAATGTAACAGTATCTTTTTTTAAGTAATGAGATAATAAATATACTCAATGATAAGTTTTTTGTTTCTTTTTAGTATTTAACACAATTTCAATGTTTTATCATAAAATGAGTTTTATTGTAAATCTACTGAAAGTACTGTATGGTAACAATGATGTGGTATCAACACTGTGTTAATGTTTAGTCGTGTAGTATGTAAAACAATTACTTGTCAATAATAATCGATGAAGTAGTTCCTTAATGAGTTTTATGCTTATAATTAAGTGATAAGGTCTAAAACTTCAATTTTGTATTAAAATGAAATAAATGTTTTGATTTTAATTACTTCAGTAATACAAATGAAGAATAATTAGCTCATCTTTCAGTTCGAATACAACTTATTGAATTTACATCTGACTACTATTTGTTACATCTTGTCGTCATATTGTCCTATTAACTCATTATTGGCATAATTATTCATCATATTTATTAATAATCTGTTAAAAAAACTCTGATTTTAACTTCATTATAATTTTATCTTTGAAATAGTTTCTATCTGTTGAGATACACTGGACAACTATTTTATCCCAGTCGCTCATCAATGTGTACTCACGACCTCTCTAGGATTCAAATCTAGGTGCTTCAAGTCTAAAGGAGTGAAGGTGTAACCATCAGTACGATCATTGGCACCCAGTCATAAGATTCTCACTTACGTCAATTTGTGATGTTTTATGAAGACTTTCTATACTAGGAAAAAGCCACTAGCTAATGACTCCTGGTTTTATTTTGTACTTAGATAAGTTCACACTGTAGTGAACATAAAAACTAAACTGAAACTTATCGATACACAATTACTTTAAATTATCAGTTTACTAGAAGATTAGCTTCATAAATTACTTAATTCTATCAGAACTAAAAAAAGTAGAACTCAGATAACAAAAAAAGCAATAAAACTTTCAAATAAAAATACGAATAGGAATATTATTTGACAGAATACTGCTAACTGAAATAATCAGACATAAACATCTTTCCAAAATGCATAAATTTCATTTAAGCACTTTCTTTTTCTACAAACTTTGTTCATCTGTTCATTAGTTAATTTCACTTAATATCCAACTCATTGTCAATAAAGAGGTAAGCTACTTTTTTCATTTATCATGAAATAATTGTATGTTTGTGATACTCTAATGAAAGGATAATTGGATTTTAGATGTTTCGTCAATTTGTTTTAGTTGCTTCTTTAGATAATATATAACGATATCAACATAGAACAAGTCTAAAATGAATACAGGTAGTAAGAAACTGAAGTTGCTTATAACGCTTTCATTATTCATTATATGGTTATTGTATCCAACAGAATAAGTTATTTTCTACATTTTTGTTGAAAAACAAATTGACTAAGTGGACGTCATCACTGTAATGTATATAAATCTTCTGACAAAATGTTGCTTCTAGAATACGCCTACTAGACTCAAATCCTCATTAAACATTGATCGCATTTATTTTAATAAAAAATAAAATAGATTTTTGATATTCTTATACGTAGAAAGTTGAATTTCCGACATTTCACTATAAAAGCTTACAAGTAAACCAATTTAAACAAAATTCCCACCTTAAAATCCATTTGATATCTATAGCATAATTACGAATTTTCTTAATGGTCAACTTATTTAAGGTTATCGAATTCAAATCTTGATAACACAGACTATAAGATAATTTATGGCTTAGGTTTGTGTAGTAAATGTTTATAATGAATAAATCACACTCATTAGTATATTCAGTAGCTTAATCATTATACATTTAGGCTTATAAACGTTTCTTCTAAAACTTTCCAAATCTGTTTTACTAGAATAATTTGCGTGTCTATACCAACCATTATTATCAGTTAATTAATTGCCGTCAAGGCATTTAAATCAAATTTCCTTGGCTTATACTTTGACAAAGTTGAGAGATCTGACGATGCATACCGGCCCATTAATACACAGGGTTATGTATTTGTCAATCTGTGGGTCATAGAGTTCGATTCCTTGATAGAGTAAACAGTGAACATTACCAATAAGGAGTCCCATACTAGGACGATATAGCTATACAGTACTCCTTGGTTTTCATTAGCATCTAATTTATATCAATCTGTAAAGAATACAAACAATGAACTTAATATCTAACTTCATGAAGCAATTACACTTCAAAGTGGATATTATCGATTTTAACTAGGAAAAAATGAAAACAATCTATGAATTACATGAAATTATTTTAACTTTTTTCTCCGCTTTGTTATTGCTTATTTTATCAAGATTTTTTGAAAAGTTGTGGAATGTGTGTTTGTTAATCATCATCATCATCATCATCATCATCATCATCATCATCATCATCATCATCATCATCATCATCATCATCATCATCATCATTATCATCATCATCATCATCATCATCATCATCATCATCATCATCATCATCATCATCATCATCATCATCATCATCATTATCATCATCATCATCATCACTACGATTAATATTAACACCACCACAACTAGCAACAATAATGCAAACATCATCAATAAAAATAACACCACCATAGCTAATAATAAAATTTGTTATTATTATTTACTTCAATATATCACATTTTTAAAATAATAAATTACATAGAAACTAACTCACGCAGACATTTAAATTAATTAATGATTTTCAATGAAATATGACACTTTAAATTAAGAAGTGAAAAATGTTGTGGTGAATAGAACTTTTCTTTCTATTTTTCACTATTGAATATATAACAAAAATTTTACATTCTAATTAAAACAAAGAAAATTATTTTATTTATTTCATATCATGTAGTTTGAGGTGATTTAAGATAAATTGTGAACTGATGTTTCATTCTACTTGATAGATATTAGCAAGGGTTATTAGAAGAAATGAATGTTTTATAATGGAATTAAGAAGGTAAAGTTGTTTGCCTAAGTAAGACTTGACGACTTAGTGTGTTCTTTGGCCTTCCTCTTTTTCGTTACCCCACAAGATCACAAGTCAATACTTACCACTTAATGTAGTCTCATGATTTCCGAAATGTATGTCCTATCTATTTCCAACGTCGTTTCCTGATTTCCTATTCATCTGGAAGTGGGTTTGTTCTCTCCCATAGTAGACTGTTGCTGATGGTTTCTGACCAACGGACATTCAGTTTTCTGCGTAGACAGTTGTTTATAAATACTTGTACTCTACTAAGGATGTTTGAAGTAGTTCTCCACATTTCAGCTCCATACAGAAGAACTGTCTTGACGTTCGAATTAAAGAGTCTTACTTTGAAGTTGATTGACAGTTGTTTTCAGTCCCATATATTCTTCAACTGTAGGAATGCAGCCCTTGCTTTGCCAATCCTTGCCCTTACATCTGCATCGGATCCTCCTAGTTCATCGATGATGCTTCCTAGGTAGGTGAAAGTATCCACTTCTTCCAGAGTTTCACCATCAAGTTCCATTGGGTCGGTGCTTTCTGTGTTGTATTTGAGGATCTTGCTCTTTCCCTTATGTATGTTCAGGCCTAATGATGCTGAGGTTGCTGCTACGTTGGTTGTTTTCTCTTGGGTTTGTTAATGTGTATGGGCTAGAAGAGCTAGATCATCTGTTAAGTCTAAATCATCGAGTTGCATCCTACTTGTCCAATGAATTCCGTGCTTACCCTTAGATGTGGAGGTTCTTACGATCCAGTCAACCACTAGAAGGAAGGAAAAAGGCGGGAGTAAGCAACCTTGTCTGTCACCGGTCTTGACTGGGAATGCATCTGTCAGCTGTCCTCCATGAACGATTTCACACTGTAGTTCGTCGTGAGATTTCCGGATGATGTTGACGAGTTGCTCTGATACGCCGTAGTGTCGGAGAAGTTTCTATAGTGTTTTCCTATCTACACTGTCAAACGCGAGGGTTATGTGTGCTGCATGGCGGAAGGCAACTCTGCCTGTAGGTTTTCTAAAGTTACTGTCGGTCCCAAGCCGAATAAAGAAGAAGGGTTTAGGATGGGGCTAGCATTTCCATCCCGTAAAACACAAGCTTGTTAAAAAAACGCTAGCCAGATTGAACGAACAAAACCACTTAAACTCTGCCCTGACAGTGGAAGGAATTTTTATGACGCTTCATTATGACAGCTGAGACTTTTCGGAAATCATGAGGCTAATACCCTCTCCTTCTAACAACCAGAGCGAAAATTCTCATAGGTACATGGAAAGATCGGACTGTGTGGGAAATCGGAAAGACCAATCAAATAGCAGCAGAAATGATGAGATACGACGAATACTAACTGGCATAAAACATAGATAATAAACAGGCTTTTTTAATGGTTACTTTCAATTAGATAATAGAAAATAATTGATATACGTGATATTGTAACGTTTAGAATGATTCGATAAAGTGCAGTCAGTATTAAGAACTAGATAATATGAACTTAGTCATAACTTAATGATCAATCAGTGTACAACAGTTATTTATAAACTACAGAATTATTAAGATAAAATTGAAACGATTTAATGTAGCACAATTATCTTTGTGGCAGCTTAAGATAACACATTGTCGGGGATGTTAGATCCGCAGAATCCTCTTGGTTAACCAGTTATTTTTATAATTTAATTGAGTAAATTTAAATTTCTCGTTTTCGCGCCAAAAAGTTCCTTTTTTTCACCTTGAGTTTGTGTTTTCCACTTAACAAGATGCTAAATTTTATTGGTTCGTTGTTTATTTTAGTACGCTATTTGTGACATTCCAAGGATGCTCTTATTTTTGTATATATACGCATGAGATATGTGTTGAGATACGTCTTCCAGGCTGGCTGTGGAATTGAACGCTTCTTGCTGACTTTGGACCTCTTCCTCAAGTTAACTAGGCTGATGCACTGCGGAATAGCTTAACTTTTTGTTGATGTTTAGCAGGTCTTACGTTCGTTAGCAGGTATCGAGGTTTCACCTTAATTCGCGAAACCTTAGCACACATTCAATGTTTATACAAATCATGAAACTATTTAGAGTGTAATCTAAAATTTTTGTATGAGTTTGACAAGAAAACAGATTGATATAGTTATCTATGGCAAATTAACTATTCAAATATGCTTTTTAGTCTATGGAAACGACAGCTGACTAAAGGTACTTTGTTATCGAATTCTGAAATGTAGAAAACTTAAATTCGTAGGCTTAAATGAGTATATTTAGTGTTATCTTAAATATTCTGCAGTTTGATCATTCAATAGTTTCCATAACACCTTATAGTGATAACCATCATGTGAATTTTAGTAACTAAATTTGTAAGGTGATCTTATTGAAGAAACGTGATCAGTGGAGTGCATCGATGTCAAGTATCAAATAGTTATACATTAGTGATATAAGATGATCACACAATATAACAAATCGACTGAAGCTACATATGTAAACTATTAATTACCAATTGAGTGTTTTAAAAGCTAATGGGCTCATCAAGTGACCTGGATATCCTGTGTTCAGTCACTGGTATGTTCATGAACAAACACTCATAAAAAGTTCAAAAACAGGACAGAATACCTTTCGATTACTTCATGGTTTGTAATGACCGATTATTTTAGAAATATTATTAAATGTATTTTGATTCCTAATAGTATTGTCACTAATGCAACGCTACATCTGATTATTCTTAGTCAGTCATCACAAATATTTATCACAGAGTATAAAGATTGTTAATCTATTTGCTTTAAAACTAGGAACTATTATCTATTGATAAGATGCTTATCATATTCGTTAATTATTCCATTTATTGATATAATGATTTAATTCAACTTCATGTATACTAACTATTCCTTTACTACTAACATCTAGAATGTAAGTAGCAGTTGAGAAATGTCTATTAATATGAATATATATATATATATATTTGAAGATATATATTAATATATATATATATACATATATATGAAGATATATATATATCCCTTCATTAATTCTAAGAGATCAAGAACAAAGAATTAAGAAGGATAATACGAATTCATTTTGTTTCATTCCGTTTTCAACTCATGATTAGAACCTACAATATTTCTATGTTGCATTATAGTTATCCTGTGCAGACTGTTACAATCTTCATGAGGCTGTAAACATCATTATAATTTTGTTATACTTACTCTCATAAATTCAACACTTGAATCCAATTGATTATCACGATGAAATAGTAATATGAAATTCTCTTCAGTTGGCAAAATTTTGGCCATCTATAAGAAAAGAATCAATAGTAAAATATGATAAAAGACAATACAGACTTATTACAGAATATTCAATAATGATTATTCATATTTTATCACTCTTTTCAAATGGTTTATATATACAGTAAATTATAGATGAGTTACTACATATAGTTACAGTGTCGGTAAGTTTATATATGACTACCTGTATCACTAATCCTCGATAAAGATGAAGATATTTCTGTATTAATAAGTCATTATAGGATTGTTGCTATGATGGCTAATAAGTTCTCTACTTTTCATTCACAAAAAAATGTCTAGGGTAAATATTTGTATAGATGTACTAATACAGTAATTCCTCTTATCAATATAACAGCATTTGATTGTTTTGTCTGAAAGTTGTTTACAGACATTTATAAACTATCTACTTTAAGAGATTATTCATAATATTACGTAAATATGTTGGTGGCATTTGTTTAAATGTTTGACATTATAATTATTCTAATAACTATGAAACAGAACTAGATCTTCTAGTAAGCCTGTTAAATAACCTAAATCTTTCAATGTTCACTAAACTAGACAAGATGAAGGTTATGAGAATGAGGTGGTACTTAAAAGAGCCAATTAATCTCATGTTGTATTCTTAGATTTCAATGATTTATTGAGCATATATTAATGTACGGATCATAAAACGATGCAGTAAATCGGTGAACCGTTTAACTAAAAAAATAATTTTATACATGACCTTACTTTCAAAGTTATGGAACAACTGAATGTATTAAAAACCTGTTTCATACTAGGCTGAATGTTGTAATGAAGAACATGAAAATAGATAGCCTTTTTTGAAAATAGATTGCTTAGCTTTTAATAGTGTAATGGACATAGGTTTTCATTATTTAAACATTAATTCATTTATTTATACCGTTATTATACATCATTTTATGGTGTTGTTGATTCATATCTGTAAGCTAAATTAATGAAAACTGAATTGACAGAATAGACTACTGAATATCGACACATTGATTAAGTGCTCCCTAAGGGTGATTAGTTTGACTCATAGGAAGTGTAATCAATTAACACAACTGAAAAATAATATAATATTGCCAAAATATCTACCAACTATCGTCTTGTATTCAATGGTCGTTGGACATTGGTCTGTTATGCAATACTTTAAAAAGTAAGAAATTTCGACTGATGATAATCAAAATAACTTGCTGACATATCGTGTATTAAAATTCATTGAAACAGTGTTAAGTGTATACAATTTAGGGAATCATTATCAGTTTAACAATGAGATTATGAATAACTTAATTGTATTGCATAATCCGTGTTATTTATCTCCAAGCTTATGTATTCATCACTTTTCTTTTACTTAATAATATCTAATTTGAGAGTACTAACTGAAGAATAACTACAAAATAGATGAATACATCCATTCAACTGCGATGTTTGTTGTACATGTCATACTGAACCGCGATAATCAATAACATTTTCATTCATTTCTATTACAGTTTTGAATACATATTACTGCTTATAGTTAAGTTGGATTGTGACTGGCAAGTGGAATCCAGAACGCGCGTTTCGTCCTATTCGGGACTCATCGGCTGAATGTACCTGATAGGTGATACAAGCCTATTCTAAAATATTACTGCTTGTTTTAGAAAGAATCGGTCTATCTACATATGATTTCTGAATAAACCTGATTGGTTGTTTTCTTTATAGAATTTTTTTATTTCTCTTTATCAGGTTTTTCTAAATTTTATTATCAAACCAAAACTTACTACTTATTAAGTCAGTTAAATGTGAAGTTAGTTATTACATCTTTACTTAATAGTCTTATTGAAACTGGTACTTGTTCATTTACTGTGTATGCCTATATAAAGTTATTCAACCAAACAAACTCGAATAGACATAAGTATGTATAATAGATTAGTCTACAAGATACTATTAATATGCAAATTATATGTATGTATAAGAAGCCAAAAGTGTATTTGTCTGTACCACTTACTGATTCGTTTTATATTGCAGGAAAGTGAATCATAATTTAGTCTCAGTTTCCGATCTGTTTTATTTAGGATTACAAGACTACTTGAATTTTTTAGTAAGTAGATGAATAGCCTATCTTTGATTATGAGGACATAAATAAAATTTGAGATCATTGATGATAAAACAGATAATACTACTCATTACAGTATTAACTACTTTTAATTGAACTTACCTCAGTAAGTTCAATTCGATTATCAGAATTTTCGTCGAATGCTTCCATAAATTCTTTTTTCATTAATTCCAACTCATCGTTTGGTATAGTCTGAAAATAAAAAAACAGACAGTTGAAATATGGAAATGGTAGAAGTAATGAATAACCAGAAATAAAATATGCATCAGTGGAACAACTTAAAAACTAGAAAACTTGGGGAGGAATAAAGTTAATAGTTTCCACAATATTATTTACTATATTAACGTGGTTGAACGGAATGTTTCATACTTCATCTGATAGGTAAACGAACAATGATTACTTTCCATTCGGAAAGTAGTACTTGAATCCCGTGGATAACTGTTACCAATTTATTTTCTTTTAATGGCACTTCTGAGTACATTTTTCTAATATATGTTCTGTAACAAACTTGTTCCAAAAGTGTTCCCAAGATAAAAGACCCCCTTTGTTTGCTACCTCCTAGATGTCTTATGTTTTTCTAAATAAACTTCAGTGTATTAATAGATAATTAACAAATATGTGGCGGAAAGGCAAACTTTTCAAGGAGAGCAATAGTATATCATTGATTTATTGGTTTTAAATAACGTCTTATTTAAACATACGGTAAGTGTTTATCCTTGTAAAATGACATAACCTAAGAAAATACTACAACACTAAACGTTCACGGGATTGTTTTTGAAATGAAACTCAATGCGTGTAATGCGGTTTTTATTGGAGGAATATCTAGGTAACTGAATATATGGGTAAAGGAATACAAACTATATCTGAAATATATTCCAAGATATTCGGAGAACTTCAGAAAGCCTTGCAATAGATTGGGGACTGCATTATACTACTTAGGAATGGGTAATATAATTTATTTTTGTGGTTCTGATATACATGACAATAGTTTTACTGCATACAAAGTACGGTTGTCAGCTGAATCTGGGCATATATATAGGCAAAGTTAACTGGCTTGAATAGAAGAGGTAGAAGACAGATATTTACAGTTTGACAACTCTTGATCAATAAAGAACATCTCAGTTATTAACTCCTATCTCATCGATATTACTAACTACTCCAGTAACAACTTTAACAATAAGTAATTGGTCAATTGTTGTATTTGCTTTATCATTAGTAATTTTATTTAACAAGGCTACATACTGCCTGACTAATGTTAATTGTTACGGTCGCCAGCATATTCAATTTTTCCAGTATGTTCTAATCATACGTCAAGTGCTCGTACACATAGCCTAAAGCTTAATTTGTCTTTGAACTCAACAACAATTAAGAGTAGATAAACACAGTAACCTATATTTACACATCACTATTTAAACATATTTATACATGTACATATTTTTACATCAGATCAATTCCATATTTTTTTTACAATACCCAAGTGAATAAATGGATTAGTTGACTGACTTTATATATAACTTCGATAATTTTGATCAATTTGCCCAGATTACTGGGCGAAAGATTGAAATCCTTAAATTTAAATCGTTGAGATTGCTTCAGATGTATTTTATATTTCTAAGTTTTTTCAATACTGATCTAAAAATTTTAGTCTGGAATTTCGTTTTTCTGTCTAAACGCCAATACTCAATAAGAACAAAAGATAACCTTTATATCTTATTCGTTAATTATGATGGAAGTAGTAGGAAACCATCTTGCTTAGTTTGGTTTTATACTGTAGTTAAAGTTCATTTGGTGAACCAATAAAACCCAAGAACTGTAATGGACAGCTCTTTTATCCTAGGGTGATAATACCTCATCTCATATAGGAATGAATTCAGAAACTTCAGACCATACAGCAAACAGTTAATATTCAAATCATCAAGCTAATATAAAATGGTTTATATTTCTAACTAAAATTGGTTAACCATATCATGTAGTTAACATTCATTACCATTAGGGAAATTAATTTAAAACCCAGCATATATAAACATTCTTAGTCCAGGAATTCTAATGAGTAGCCATAAATAGTAATGCCCAAACGCGATGGTGATAAAATGATTTTTATCAAATGCCACCTAATTCGTCTCAACAGTAATGCACTCCATATAAAGCTTGGATATTAAAAATTCACTCCTTATTAGATTCATGAATGTTGCTATCTTCTTCATAGTTTTTAATAGATCTCTTAATAAAATTAACCCATAATGTTAGTAGCTCAGTAAATATAAGTAACTAGAAGATTAAAGTGAAGGTGAATTTATGCGAATGTGTTTCATATCATTTTATCATAAACGTAGTCTATGATTAAGAAGAAGAAAACAGCTTCTTATAATTCATATGTTTCCATCTCTATTTTGTTTTAAGTATTTTAATAAACTCGTGAATATCTATCCATATTAACATTGAAAAAAAAAGCTTTAGATTACAGTAATGTTTAATTATTTATGAGTTTATTCATAGGTAAGTTCCCTTTCTTCATCTTAAACAATCTAACTCAAATCATACTTGTGAACTGTAGCTGTATCGAGGTGACCCACTTAGAATGTACATATCACAATAAAGACTGATTAACTTCAGTCCATAGCAAAGCAAACTCAGTCAAATTAAATATTTCATTTTATTAAAATTAATCTTGAGTAAGAAATAATTCTATTGTTAAATATCTCATTTTATTTCATGGAAGTTAGTTTGCAAATACTTAATAGAAAATCCTACATGACAGATTACTTTATGTTATATGAAGCTTGGCTGCATGATGTGCCTACATTATTGAGAGGACTGCGAAATGTCAGTGGATTCTGTCTTCAGTCACGTAATTTTACAGTTTTTCCTCACTACCGCTGAGTCACTACGTAAAACTGGGATTTTTAATTGAATTAAGCAGTGTTCTATGTGGTGATTTACACTTCTTTTATAGTAATGATGAAATTCTGTCAATCGTGTTCCAATGTGGCCACTTGTTTATGACTCAATATTCCTGGCGCTATATTATGATGGAAGGTGGTCAGTAGGTAATAGGCAAAATCTGCGGACCTAGACTTTGTGCTATTTGTGATCTGTTGTGTTTAAATTTTTTAAACGAAAATTTTGCTTATTTGTACTGCTAAGAAGTTATATACTAAGACGAGAAAACTGTCTAGTGTTCTTTGGCTTTCAATGGTCATCTTACTGAGCTTACTAAACAAAAGGAAACTTTACGTAAGTCTTAGAATAAATATTCAGTTTGAATTTGATACGTTTTACTTAAACCAGTTACACTTATCAACTTTATATAACACTTTTTACACTGAAGCATGCAGATTTGATTTGATTTTTTTCAATTCGATGAGAAGTCTTTCTCAACCTACATTCGTCTTGTAGGTTAGATATATTTCTCAAGTTCGGATAAATGATGCTCGTTGTATGAGAACAAAGCTATTCAAACAGCCATATATTAAAGTTAATTTGAATCTTGTTGAGAGAGTTACTTCTTTTAATACGTGAAGCCAAATCTTTCTGACGGGTGTCAACCATTACAAAATTAATGTGAAGCAAGATTTTCCGATCACTACCCTATGCAGTCCAACTACGTGATACACAAACATAGAACTCATGACACCAAGTTACTTAAATTAGTAACAGCACTATATCTTGATCAAAGGAATTTGATTGCCTATGAGGACTAAAAATACATCATACTTGCTATTACTCAATGATCTATCAACGAAGCCTTTAAGTTTAGATTTGATATCACGAATTGATCTGAGTTAAACAACCGATGAAAATCAGGCACTGAACATTTATTACGTCTCAGCATGATACTTTACAACAGTGCATATTCACAATCCCACTAAGGAATCAAGCCCAGGACCCTGACGTTTTGGGGAGGACACTTAACCGTTAGACAAAATAATAATGGTCATTATAAATCCTACAGAAACAGAATATGAAATCTTGAAGTCAAAAATTGATGATCTTCATCATTTCATTCTAAAGTATATAAACCGATAGATGAATGAATTTCAAGCGTACTCACTTCATTTCCTAATTCTTCAGAAAATACACTGTAGATGAATTCACGTAAAAAATTATCCAATTCTGAGCCTTCAATATAACCATTACCTATTGAATTATGAATATAGAAAAGAAAAGAAAAACATGTAAACAATTCAAATAAGATTTAACTTTGATAATTTTAATAAAATTGAATCAGTTATAACATTCAATTTGCATTGAATACTATCTTTATATCATTCAATAAACTTCATATCATGGAATTGGGAACTAAGCCAAACATTTAACTAAAACTAATAGGCTAATGATTTAATGACATGAATGTTATCATTCAATCACTGAGATGACAGTAAATCATACAATTTTGTTTTTAATTCTGTTTTATTTTGCTAAAATAAACGTGACTTTCTTAAAGCATCATTAAAAGGTAGTCACGGTGATTCTGACTGAATAGATGTTAGTTTGTAATACTCTTTTAGATAATGTTTAGATATAAACCTGATGTACATTACATAATTCATACCAGTTTACAGGCATTATTTGGTTTTTAAAACAACTATTATTAAATATTTCTATTGTGTCGGACCACTATAGAAGAGTGAGAAACTTCCAGAACTGTGTTTTAGAGAACTAATTCATTTATTCTAGTCGTGAGTAGTGTGAACATTACATTTCTATTATTGCTACGTTCCTCTCACTCTATCCTCTCGTTTAGCATATTTACTGTTATTATATTGTCTCTTATTATGAATTACAGTTAATTAGTTGTGAACAAGTTGTCCTTATTCACTACCACTATTTCCTTAGTTCTGTATTAATGTTAGTTTCCTAATTGATTCACTGTGTGGTCTGATTTTGTGTATATATGAAGGCATGATTGAAATATAATTCGATTCGTTCCGTTTCTGGTTCTGCCTGTTGGCTCATCAATCGTGTTTTTTTTTTCTCTATTCCGGGTTGGGGACTGGTAGTCGCTGGGCAGATGTGTCAGTACAGTGATTAGTAATCGTCAAGGGCATTTGTTTTTTCAAATACGTAACAATTGGCGACGCAGCTTAAAGTAAATCCAACTTACGCAGTCATTGGTCATAAGGTGTAAAACATAACGATTTCAACTGAACGTTTGACATAAGGATAGTGAAATCTGTAAAGAATATGATGTTAATATAATGCATAATCACATTAGTGATAACATAATAAATGGAAATCGTTATTATTGATAATAATTGTGTAAGTAAACAATTTATCAATGATAATTAAAGTGAGTAAGTTAAGATTTACATAGAGATCCATCATCACGAGCGTTTTAGAATAGTCATTGTCACAAAGAATGCAGTATATTTCATTAGGAGCAAGATAGCATGTTTATCGAGCAAAAAATTGGATTTCATAGCGGAATGAGATTCCATGAATATTTTACAAGCAATTAGTGAATAATTAGTGAAGAGAAAGCAAGAGCAGAAAACAAAACGGACAACAGAAATAGCCTAGAGATAACGTAGTACGTGGAGGGAGTTTTAAGCCAAATCGGCTACTACCTTAGAAGGTAAATATCAGCATAAAATAATGTTAAATGGGCATGACGGGTAATAACGGAACTCTTATTGTATCACTTAAGAAATAGAAGGTAATCGCTAGTGCCGTATTGGGAGACAGGAATATGTTTAACAAATGAAGAAAGTGAATCTGTCCCACAGACTAATTGTAACAGACTATTTCAGATTCTAGAAAATGTATTCGTAAAGTAACTCACTTAGTGCATAGATTCAAACTGCGACATTATCCTTTTTAAAAACCGGTTACAAAGACTATAACATGATTAATTAAATTATATTAAATGTTATAAAATATCCTATTCAGTATTTTCTGAAAAAGCCTACATTTAATTCCATCTGTTGGTTTGACATGGTGTTTGATTCTAACTAGTTTTATAGTCAAAGGTACATTCACTGCCAAGAATGCGATCTGTAAAACGATGCTAGGTAGATTCCAGTCTAAGTTTATTCCTAATATAAACATTTTTAAAATTTAGTCTAGTATTGTAATAGCCGTTTAGTAGCATACTTTTGTAAGCAGAATACGAGATTTATTGTTATTAGTGCTACGTAGTGAGTAATCATGAAGTTGATTTGACTTGAATATCTGCAAATTAATTTGTTGTGTGTTTTGATACAAAATCTATCTTTAGATAAACATACAACACAATAAACACAAACAAAATTAACGATTTACTTACTTCATGAGTCTAGATAACTCAAGAATGGTAACTTACGTAGAATACATTGGATTCGATAGGTATTTCGTTGCATTCTCTTCAGCAACATATAATAGGCAACATTGGATATCTGTCTCGTCCTAGTAGGGAACCCCCCTCATAGTGTGGGTGCACCCTAATTCCGTTTCAGAGGCTTAAGGTTAGCAAGCGCATTACCCTTCGCACCACTGGACAGGTATCCATTGGTGAAATTCTCACTCCCATGAACTTGTAACATAGGACGATGATCATCCATTGTCATCGGTGATAATTGTCTCACTCCCAGCAAGCCTAAAATTCACCAGTCACAACTTCTCACTAGAGTTGTTTAATTCAGCAAGTCATATTATGTAACTATATAATTGATATCTTAGCGATTTATCAATCCCACCTGATCCTTATCTGTTCCAATTAATAAACCTCTTTTCAAGCTACGTAATTAATTCAATTTAGACTGTTTGTAAAAATATCATTCTTTAATTATGCTATTGAAAACCCTTTAAAGTCGTCTCTGATGAAAGTTTGTGTATCACTTCAAAAACAATGCTTTCCCATTAAATCAACACTAATATTTTTCCCATTATATTAATTATTGATTATTGCCTATCATATGTATCTGAAGAGAATGCAACGAAATACATATTAAATCAAATGTATTCTACATATATTGTTGCTATAGCTTTTTTCCAAGAATAAATATACCTATTTTAATGAATTGCATTGTTGTTTTGTCTATGTGAACAATCGTGTGCATTAACATTAAGTATGGTTATTAAGGTACGATTAATCACAAACCTTACAGTGAATTAATTTGATAAGGTGAAACAACCAGATAAGAGGTTAACTTTAATGTTACTTAACTAGCCTATTTTATATGAATACTGTAAGAGAGTTCAATACAAATAAAATGTAAGTCAAAATTTCAGATTTAAATCATATCTTCAGTGATATAATAGTTTACAGAATCAATAAACTGGTTATTGAATTATTCTCCTATTGTTGTAATACAGACTTATTTATGATGGTGCTTTTTTAGTAGAGTACCATTTCACAAACGTCCTATTTGTGCTCTCTCTTACTAGAATAGATAGTCTAGTCAAATTAATTCTAATTCGTTTGTGAATGCTTTTTAGAATGTGTTATGTAATTTGTTCGTTACCTTCAGCTATATTATAAATGATTATGAAAGTGTACTTTCAATGATTATATTTATATATAACCTTGTTTTTCTGTATGTGAGCATATATGTCAGCATATATTGTATTCAGTGTTATCAGATAAGAAAAGTTCTTTTGTTCAAAATCTTCCTATACAATAAACTGATTCTCTAAAGTGTATTACTATCTACGTACTCAATTTACTTGTTGTTTTGATCATACACTTTCAAGGTCGTTTCTATTACTAAATAAACCTAATTGTTATATCATCTTTTTAACTTCTAATTTAAGGGTGAAAGTAGGTGGGGAGTGGACAGAATTGAAGCTTTCATTACTTTCTTTTTGCAATGCTGGAAGAAGTAGTGAATATGTCAATTTATGAACTAACATTAAATATGCAGCTAGATGGGGACAATAGAATTGAAGGAGATGTAAAGAAGGAGAATTCATTTTGTAGCTCAATTGGTTAGCAATAACATACTTCATCATTTTGAAACTCAAATTCAATTTATAAAAGTATTTAATAATATTATTATGTTTATGTTATATTAAATTACATCATCTGTTCACTAGTTCATCAATTCATTACATAAAGGTTTATTTTAGTGTTTTTCAAAGATATATACCTACATATTGTATATATAAATATATACATATATAAGTAGTATAAACAATCCTTTTCTATATTTTTCAATAATCTACGAAAGAAAACAAAAACATTAATGTAAACTTTTGTTTTATTTATTTATTTGTTTTGTAAATTATTTCATTTCAATTTATTTCGAGGTGAATAGGACAAACTACTAATAGAATATTACTGATAAATTTATAATCATATTCCTTAAAATTGTATTAGAATAATTTTCAAGTACTTGAGAATTACTCACATTGTCTGTATAGTTACATAATAAATACTCTATTCAATTTATTTAGATTCATAGTGTTATATGAGTTTATTCAATTTTGCTGTATGTTTATCTTTGATATATATCAAGAAGAGAAGTTTCATTACGATTGTTTATGTTTGCTTAAATGTTAAACATTATTTAGTTTATGACTTTGATTCAATTGTTCAATACTTTACAAAAAAAATACCCTATTCTAGTAGTATTCAATGGATAGTTTTGTTTTCTTGTATATTTATGCAAATTAGATATGATACAATATATGAAAGATGAAGTAATACATAACGGGATGAATAAGTCTCAGAGGAATATATCATTTAGAAAATTTTTAAATTATTCTCATGATTATTAACATTGTTGATAAGTTACAAAGAACATATAATCAAATTTCATCACATTACTTATGAAAGTAAGTACTACATTGAATGGTAACAATGAATCTACTGATTGATCAAATGCACAAATAAGTTCTTGTAATGTAATGAACTGTTTCCATATTATATGATGATATACTTAGTTTGCTAAAATTCTGTTAGAATCGAAGATTATTTTATATCATTTATGAATGTCAGATAATTAAAAGTAAGTCATTAGGATAAATCTGTTTGAGTTAGATTTCTAGTTTATTGTCTGGAATTGGAATCTAAATTGTTCGTTTTTACAGCCTAAGATATTACTCCGTAAACATAGTAAATTTTACATTTCTCTGTTAGTATACATGTTCAAGGTATAATTTAACTTTATTGAAAAACATACTTTCTAGAGGATTACTGGAACTTTGATGGCTTGTTGTATTAATCTAGTTCCAAATATATTCTTATCTAATTTATTGTAATAACTTCTCACTCTAAATTTACCAGGTCATCGGTGTATGTACGTGAAGTCAAATTAATAGACGAGAATTTATATGAACATATAATATATATCCAACTGAACTTAACGCAACTACCATCCAACATAGACAGTTCCCGTAGATATGAAATTTAAGTGGATTTACTTTATGTTGACATGCATCTATGATCAACACTCTAAGGTTTTATCTGAGCACACATGTTGGCTTAACACTAGTGAGAAATGAAGGTTGTGATTGACCTGAGTATTTTTATCAAAGCTAAAATTGTAGATTAAGATTGACGTGAAATAGGTAATATATTTTATTTCAAATAAACAGAAGATGAATGTATAAGTTATTAAACTGTAAGTAAAGTCAATGTTTAATTAATAGTCGTACTATTTCATAGCTACATTTGGATTGTGTAATGGTACAGTGAAATATTGACTTATTTGAAAATAGTACAATATTTTATTTCAACTAAGTATCTTGCTTGGTTAGGGTGAGTATTATTAAGAAGGCATAAAATAGTAAACGGCCAACTTGACTAACTACATTGTCAGATATTTATATTCTCCTGAGTGAAAGTATTCCACTGATCTATAAACTTCAGCCTTAATTTGCATTGTTACCAATCCAAAATTTGGTTTTTTCTATCCACTATTTATTCAGTATTTCTACTCTAATGTCTCGATTTTTCATAACACATAAATCTTGTACATGGAATATATAAATGTGTTTTAGGTAATAATAATTAACATTGACGTATTTGTTCTTGGTTTTTTGATCTCGTGTATGAACTAGACAGACGTGCAGTTTAAGAGTGCTTGGTTGTCACATGTTAGTCATGTTACTAAGGTATTAGTCAATAGGATGACATTAGATTACTGAATACGGCAAAGTTATTTTATAATATAGTTAGATCATAGTTCTAACAACTATATATAACGTGTTTGATATCATATGTACGTCAACACTTAAAGTTTGATGGGGATAAAGGATTACCCACTGTTATTTAATAGTCAATTAGTGCTAACTAAAGAGACATAGAAAATCATGAGTAAGGGAAAGGTGTTTCTTTCCAAGTTTAAGGTCTTCATCAAATGAAGCTCTGCAAACTAAAACCTACACTTTGAAATTCAGGGGAGTCTCATCCTAGTCAACAATTATCTGTTGATATAACGCCATTTTCATATCATGATAAATTGTGCTTTTAAACACATTGTACCTAGTCACCAGTCTTTCGCTATCGTATGTAATAAGAATATGTATTGTAAAACATCTTTTTGTAGATAATACTGATGTAAATTTTCAGTAATTCACCACCCTATTAAACTGTTTTTCTGAGACTTATTAACATCCAGAAATGTTAAAATGCTCAATTTTATATGATAGTTACACTTACGATAATTGGCTTTACTGGTTCCATACAATAGTTTCTATAGTTAATTGTCTAAGACCGCTGTACGTATTTGTGTGTGTAATATTTCTAATCAAATTGAAATTTTTTATCAAGAGGTTAATTAGATGAAAACTGTTATCATTATCTTTGATTAGTCCAGTTACTTTTATTATTTGTAACAGCTTGTTGTTTGCATTCATCACATATTGATCCCTGTTCAATGTGAGCAAAAGCCATAGAGTACTTAATAGCTGTATCGTACTAAGGTGAAACTCTTCTTTAATAATGACAGGGATGAAATTCAAGACCTTCAGAATTTTTAATGTTACTATCCACAAAATCAACATCAAATCAATTATAGTATATAATAAATAATACAATTTAACCTAAAATTTAGCTTATTTACCCATTTGTGTTTTATGAGCAGGCTGCCTTGATATAGCGTTTATTTACAGGGTTCTTTTCGTATCAAAGTTGGAATATGACTGTGGAGGATGTGGGAGGTAAAGAAGCGATTTTAGTGATGTGACGTCACGTTATATCCTACCCATCCATTCAGAATGCACATAAATAAAAAAAAATTGGTCCTTTAAAATAACGGAAAAATATTTTCACTTGAAAGTGAAATTTTGGCTAGTTCTATAAGTGAATATCTACGTGAACTAGAAAGCGTTATGGCGTTTGAAGAGAATAAATTTGGTTTAAGTCTCAATGTGTTATAGGTATACAAAGCTGCCTTCTCTCGCCTTTTCTCTTCCTTCTAGTAGTTAATTGGATCGTGCGAACCTCCACATCTAAGGGTAAGCACGGAATTCATTGGACAAGTAGGATGCGACGCGATGATTTGCACTTCACAGATGATCTAGCTCTTTTATCCCATACACGCCAACAAATCCAAGTGAAAACAACCAACGTAGCAGCAATGTCAGCATCATTAGGCCTGAACATACATAAGGGAAAGAGCAAGATCCTCATATACAACACAGGGAGTACCAACCCAATTGAACTTGATGGTGAAACTCTGGAAGAAGTGGATACTTTAACGTACCTGGGTAACATCATCGATAAACAAAGAGGATCCGATGCAGATGTGAAGACAAGGATTGGCAAAGCGAGAGCAGCATTCCTACAGCTGAAAAATATTTGGGACTCCAAACAACTGTCTACCAACCTCAAAGTTAGACTCTTCAACTCGAACGTCAAGACAATTCTTCTGTATGGAGCTGAAATGTGGAGAACTACTGCAAACATCCTCAGGAGAGTACAGGTATTTATCAACAACTGTCTACGCAGAATATTGAATGTCCGTTGGCCAGAAACCATCAGCAACAGCCTACTTTGGAAGAGAACAAACCAACTTCCAGTTGAAGAGGAAATCAGGAAACGACGTTGGAAATGGATGGGACATATATTGCGGAAATCATTAGATTGCATCACGAGACAAGCACTAACTTGGAATGCTGTTGGGAAACAGTAAAGAGGAAAGCCAAAGAACACACTGCGTTGAGAATTGAAAGCAGACATTAAGAGGATGAACAGGAACTGAAAATAGCTGGATAGGATTGCTCAGGACAGAGTTGAATGAAAAATACTAGTTAGCTGCCTTTGCTTCTTTGTGAGGGGTAACGGGCATAAGTAAGTAAGTAAGTTTAATAGGTACATCTAGATAACATTTATCATAAACTACTTCCAAATAAATTATTGTTAATTTTACAAGTACAGTATTATAAACGCAAATGGAACCATTATATACACAATAAAATAGAGTAGCATACTTTATACTTAAAGTAATGAATAATTCAAAGGAATCAAATGAAATATGAAAACTACTGAAAAACTAATAAGAGGGTTTAAAAAAGGCAAGTTTAACATTAAGAAGAGTTTGTAACTAGGTGTTTTGGAGTTTGTTGAATGCTAATTTGTTGTTACGAAGTGGTTTTAATTAAACAACCATTGAACACCAGGAAGCATTGGACAGCTGATTCGTCCTAGTGATGAACTCTTCGGCGGTGTATATTCACGACTCGATCACGAATGGAACTGAAGATCTGTCTCTGCGATGAACGCTTTACCACTAAACTGCTAAGCTGACCAGGTCCCAACTACTGAAGAGTCCTATGCTTAAACGAAGCAGTTATCTAATGCTTTCTGGTTATCACTGGTTGTCTAATTTAGGCCCATTCATGGTATTAAATTTAGAAAATGTTTGTTCAACCATGAACAATAGAATACTATTCAGTTTATAAATCTTTCTTGAACAAGGTAAGTAATCACATGCTGCATATTCTTTTTATGTAATAAAATGCGATCTTCTGTTTCAGTTTATTCTATATCTTATCTCAAGCCCAATGAAAATGTAACCAAACTGAGATGAAGGATGCACTCCGTTGAAGAGTCACGTACTAGGTTGAAACACTTTTCCAATCTACCTTTATTTTAGTTAATAGCAACACTCTCTGATGAGTGGAAAAAAATAAAATTCAATGAAAATATGCATAACGTGTCTTTTCTTTAATCTCTTTCTCATATTGTCTTCTTGTATTTCAACATACATGTATGATAAATAGACAAAGTATAGTTTATTGTCAGTGGCTGTAATGTACACTGTAAAGTAGTATGTGTTTCCTTTATAGCTTTCTAATTAACATTTCTATTTCATGAATATTTCATAAGAATTGTCTACTTTTTAGATTATCAAAGAAATTATTACATAAGAGAGTATGGTAATTGATTATGTTCATAATGTAGTATAGTTGAGCAATCATATGTGTGTGTGGGAATAGATGCATATGTTACTGTGTTTCTAACATGCAGAAACATTTGCGTGTCTAAATATGCAAATTTAAGCTGACAAGACAATTATATGAAATTTTAGTACTGACGTATACATACTACTTTTTTCAGAGGTGACAAAAAGAAACACTATAATAAAAATATACATTTCTGTATAAAGAAATATCCTTATATGATTTTTAAGTTTAAATATGAAATAGGAAATTTCCACTTGGGTATTATCGAAAGCTAGGAAATATTAAAAAATCTACTTTGTCCTAGTAGGGAACTCTTTGACAGTATGCTCTCTTGATCGCACGATGAAATCGATCTTTGAATCTTAAGGTCATTCTACAAACTTTCAACTTTTATTACTAAATTAATCATTTGTATTATGTTGAATCGAGAAATATGATTTTTATTTCATCAAACATGACAGTTCCTATAAACGACACCTCAGCTATAAGCGATCACTTAAATGAAATAAATTGACAAGATATTTATTAGTTGTTATAGCTGTCATGCAAACAATACACGGAATTACATCGATCATATTTGGGTGAAACGTTTTAATTGTCCAGCATATTCTAATAATATCTAATGTACTTCAGTTGCAAACAATTAGAAAATTTTAGTTCGATATCACTAATTGGTTTGAATTAGACAACCATTGATCACCAGGAAGCATTCGACAGATGTTTCGTCCCATCGTTAGACTCTTCAGCAGCGCGCATTAATGACCCCATCAAGAATGGAACCCAAGACCTTCGGTCATTAAGATGAAGGCTTTACCGTTAAACACTGATCAGTGCCCAATGACACACATGACTCGTGAAGCTCATTCATGTAGGGTGTGTTGCAGTTATCCATCGATTGTAAGGGATAAAGATCTCACAAATATATTGCGAATTAACATAATTGGAAATATCAACTGTTGACAGCCAACTCAACAGTCTAATGGTAAAGCATTCACCACATACACATAAGGTTATGGGTTCCATTCCAGATGGGATCATGGATGTGACCTATAGCTGCCATTACTTCCTGGTGATCAATAGTTATTTAATTTAGACCCATTCGTGTTGTCAAATTATCATTCAACAGTCTCTACAATGCAAAAATATAATTTAGAAATTTACATTCATTTGATGTGATAAGAGAAAATAATGTCCAATTTAACGGTTAATAATGTATTAAATCATTAGAATTTACTATAAACTATCTAGGAGCGTCATCTGTCCATACAGGGTTCAAACGATTGTTCTTCTTCGTTAACTCACTGTCATTTACACATTCATTTTAATTGTCTTTTCTTCTGATTTGAGGCTTCAGAATTTTGTAATTGGGTGTTGTGGGGATTGTTGATTGTTAATTTGATATTACGATTTAGTCTAAATTAGATAACTATGGATCACCTGGAAGCATTGGACAGCTATTTCGTCCTAGTATGGGGCTTGTCAGCAGTATGCATCCCCATCCCCATCAGGGGTTCAATTTAGGACCTTCTGGCTCCGCGGCAAATGCTTTATCATTACACCATTAAGTTGGCTTTTAACGGTTGATATTTCCCACCCCGTCAATTTGTGAGAGGTTTGCGCGTCCTTATTGATTGCGATAGACGGGCAACTGTCTTACGAATTGAGTGAATTAGAAATATCAAGCACCGGCGTCCTACTAAGTGGTCTAATAGTCAGGCGATCTCCATAGAACCAGAGGGTCCTTGGTTCAATCTTTGATGGGGTAGTGGATGCGCACTGCCGAAGAGTCCGATTCTAGGACGAAACAGACATTCGGTGCTTCTTGGTGATCATTAGTTATCTAATTCAGACTAATAGTTATTTCAAATTAACTATCGGATATACTGTTCTTTTTTCTTATTAGTTAATAAAAATATAGCAAAACTGCGCAAATGAACTATATAGCTTAGAGGTAGATTCATCCAACTTAGTTACAATTTTTTTCAAGAATCCCATGTCACTAATCATGTTAACTTACGATTAAGTCTATCATTTAAATATTTTGCCGTAAACTATCATGATCATCTATTATGAGGCGATGAAATCATACTTTGACAAACTTACAAAGAATTCAAATACCACGTTTAGTTTTGTGTTTTACGAAGAATTTTTCAGTTTACAGGGTTGTTTTCAACATAATTTTAAATAAATAAAGTCTGTCAAATAGAATCTATATATTCATAGAGACTGATTAATTCTACCTTTTCTTATCTTATTATCAAGTCTCAAAGAGTCCAAATATTTCGGTTGATAGTCTTTGTAAATGCTTTCAACTTATTTACTTGTCTTCGTTGGCTTTAAGAATTAATCTTTCAACCTAAATATGTTTTCAAACTTTGTTACACAAAGTGTTTACAAACATACCTTATTCTAGAAATTCATGTAACTTTGACTACACTATTCATATTAACCAACGAGGCATTCAAGTCATGTTGTTGGATTAAGATACTAAAGTTTAGTATTGTTGAATTTACTTCGCTCAATGGTTTTATTGTAAAGCGCTTATAGTCGTTCATGATGTCCTTATAAGTTGCTTCGATTAAAAGAGTTACAGATGTAATCCTGAATAACAAAGGAAAGCACCCATTTAACTCAAGTCAATTTGTAACAGTTAATTCAGTTTCAAAAAACTTTGAAATATCCAATTACAGTCAATATTAATCCATTAGTGACCAACTTTAGGAGGTAATTCTTAAAGTTTTAATGAAAAGACGTGACACATGGCGTTTGAATTTGTCAAGTGTAAAACAGATAACCTCTTATGGTAATGAATAAAGTCTTGGAAATGTATCGTAAATTGACTGAAGTTAGAAATATTAAGTGTTTGGCTCATTGGTCTAAGTATTTGCCATATAGTCTGAATTTTCTGGGTTTGACTCCTGATAAACGCTTTTACGGAGTTCCTTACTAAGATATCACAAATATCCAGTATCAGTTTATAGTTTATAATGGTTGTCTAAATCCAACTTATTTATGATATTGAGTTCAAATTTGGCAGTTTTCAAAACATCTAATTATGAACTTAACATTAAAGAATTCATACTTTTGAGCTACAAATACGCTTCATTACGTCAATGATACCGGATCTTGGATTTACAATAAAAAGTAATTGTATTATAATCTTTTGAAAGTTATGTTGGAGAAATATTAGAAAAATATGTAAATACAACCAACAGTATATTTCTGCTTATTTGTTCAACTTAAATACTAAATTGTTCAATGTCATTTCTAACAAATTTGCATAGAAAACAGTTAATGTAGGTGACGACAATAAAGGTAATTTGCATAAATGTATGTAAATCTATAATTTTAATGTAAATGAAATGATCACCGGTGTAATTTGATTGATTGTCATATCTCGGATTGGATTAGCATATCGCCTCTAATCATGTACTTAATCAAATCAGTAGTTTGAATTGAGGTGATTTTGTGGAGATAGGAATTAAGTTTAACTGTTTGTATTTATCACAGACTAATGCCTGTTGAGTGCAATTGAGTATTAGGAAAACTGAAGAGTATTAAGACCTTTAGTGACTGCAGACACTTGACTACCCCCCATGGGATCGTATTACTGGTCCAGCCAGTGTCCAATGGTAGAATCGTCGCACTATATCATTAATTGATGGAAGCAGAATTCTACTGTTGGATGCCGGTCCAGTAGTGCGTAGATGTAGTTGTTCGCAATGAAAATTAAATGATTGGCATTCAATATCATGGTGGAATTGAGGGTACATACTGACAAGTTCAGTACTGGGATAAAACGTTTGTCTAATGACACCTCGTTTGTAATAGTATTCAACCAACACCAGTCTGTGATGAATACGGACAAATCAATAGTTTATTGAAGTAGTTGTGAAGAAAGTAAATTTCCGTTAGCTATTTTATTTTCTCTAAAAAGCAATCAGATCAAACAAAAATCATTCTAATTAACATAGTTTTGTATCTCCCAGTTGATTATTCATCGACTGAAACTGGTCGCTCTATGTTGCGTTATGGGAATCTTGAGCGAATTACCTCCATATAGCTATAGATCACAAGTAATGTTCAAGTTTGATTGTAACTGATAAACGGAATCCAGAACTTGCATTTCATTCCTTTTGAGACTGGTTGGCTAAATGCTCTTGCATTTGAATGTTGACGTTCAGATTGAGGTTTGAACTCAGCCCGCTTCGTGCTAAATGCCACTGCGTCCACCACAAGGCTACTAAGTTCCTGCTAATACATTCAACTGACGAGTTCCAAAGAGGAAAAAAAGGAGCGACTTGGATTTGACTAGCCAGTCACAATCCACCCTAAACAAATTATTTTATTTAATGGTAATTATTAGGTATTATGAAGATTGTTCCTTTTGTATTCGATATTACTCAACGACTTGGTTTGGGTAACCATTTAAAACCAAACTTCGTTAAATGGCTAGTATGGAATTCATTAATAGTTCACACTCTATATCCCTACTAGTAATTAAGCCTAAAATCTTTAAGTTCAGCAGTGAACGTTTAACATTTACACCACTGATTTAACTTTTAATAGTTGATATTTATTATTTTAATCAACTCACAATATATCGCGGTGATATGTATCTCATACTGAATGTGATTAAACTGTACTGATATTTTAAATCAGTAATGATAAACTGTCTATAAGTATATTCAGATGTTGTAAATAATCATATAAGGAGTCCAAACGAAGAATAAGATTTAGGAAGAGAAAAAATTATATCTAGAATAGTTAATAACATAATCAACTAATTGACACAGGACACCGAATTGACATCAATCAATCAATCAATCATTTAAAGTGTTCAATAGACAAAAAACTTCAAGTCTTCTAAAATATGCCGAAGCGATTGCCATTAAACGAATGAAACCAAACTTATATGTTCAAAAAGAAACTGTTATAAGCCTTTCTTTACCCTGGTAATCTAACTTTTGCGTTATTGTTTTCATAGTTATTATTCTCTCGCTAAGTTTCTTTTAATACGTTTTCTCTTTTGATCAGATTTAACAATTCCTTCTCTCAGTTACATCATCGTTTTTCAGATGGTTAAGTTCAACTTTCGTGGTTAATTAGGTCATTTAAAGTTTAATAACTGGGTTTTATTCACTTTATTCTCAAATATTTCCAACCACCTCTTATTGCGTAATTATTTGACTTCTAATCTCTATTTTGCCTTCTGGTACCTTCTTTTGGATCGTATATATATTCACAGCATTTTCTCCAACATCTTAAGCTATGTTCATATGTTTATGTAATCTTGATTTCAACTAACTCCATCCGTTCTCATGAGTATGTTAAAACTTGTTTCAAATATTAATTTTGTAAAAATATTATTCTAGGTTGTATGCAGTGGCTGATGAGAAACCAAAGAAATAAAATGAATTCATCTTATTCTGCACAAATATTTGTTCTTGCTGTCATGAAAACAATCAACTGATTTAGTACTTAAACTGATCGGTCAAATTTCAGGAATTGATTACTTAAAATATTAGCAAAACTACCTTTGAATACATAGGAAAATCTTTAATTCACGCATAATTATTTAAACCCAGCTAATTTAAAATATTACTACAGTAATTTCTATGAAAGCTCTATTAAGATTAGTAGGCATTTTGTCTTATTCTAAACTCATCATTTAAATGTACCCAGCAAATCCAATTGTTGTTCATGGGAGACGTGAAATTCATTGCATTCACTTTTTTACAACATCATGTTATTCATTGAGCTACTAAGTCAAGACATAGTGAATGCTTTTTTCCCTTTTTTGTTGACAGGGTACCATTAATTAACCAAGGAGCACTGAACAACTATTTCGTCCTATTAGCGAAATTCTCAGCAATGCATGCTCTAGATTCCGCAACTAGAACTTCAAATTGGTGAACGCTTAAAACGCTCTGCATCACTACGTTAGCATTCAATGGTAAAAGTTCCCATTTCTATCAAGCTGTGATATAGCGAGACAATCATTAATTGTCATATGTGATAACTGTCTCACTCCCGACAAGTCTGAACTCAACCAGTAACGACTTCATACTACAGCTTTCAAAACATCTTGAAATTAGTTACATGTAAACTGACTATTGCAATTGAATTAAGATAGTTTTTTGAAGATAGGTGCTAAGTTTAGTAGACTGAATTCATAACAGATTGATGTTGACAATCTAACATTGAAAACTAGTGAACACATTGAATAGCTGTTTCTTTCTAGTATCTAACTCCTCAACATTTATTTCATAAATTCAATTATCATTTCAATTAATTCATATTGATTTAACTCACCATCTGTATCATAATGATTCCATACTTCAACAAATTGTGCTGCTGTAAAATGTTTCAATGAATTTGAATTATTATCTTTAAATTGTGAAAGAAAATTCTCAGACTTATTTGTTACCAAGTTTGATGATGAATTCATTTTTATTCAATTTTCCAATAATAACAATAGTAATAATGTTCTTTTGAATAGAAACAAAACAACTTTTAATGAATTTCAATTAAAAATAAAAGTCGATTTAAACAAATTGTAGGTAGTTTCTTTTTTCCTATTTTAACTAATCCTTTTTTGTAGTAGTTCAATGAATTTAAAGTTTTTTATTCAAGAAAGTAGAAGATGGAACAGTTCAATTAGAGGATAATTGATGACAATAGCTAGAATGAAGTATTTTTATGATTAGCATTACCAATACGAGTTATATATATTCATATGTATAAGTTAGCATATATATATATATATATATATATATATATATATATATGAGTCTATACTTATATACTTCCTGATTCACTGTGTTCCCATAGGATGATTAGGATAAATAATATGTTATATTCAAACTAGATTGTGATTGGTCAGTTGAGTGTTTTTGTTTTGTCCTATAAAAATAAGTTAATTAAAGCTGTTTAATTCATATAGATACCATTACCAAGAGTGAACTTGATAATGTTAAAAAATTCTATTGTTTTTGATCTATTTAGAAGAGCGACAAAAATGATTACATTTCGAATGATGATGAAAAAAAAAGAAATAAAGAATGTGAAAAACATTACCCTCTTAAGATTATTATTAATATCTAGAATCTATATGATCCTCTGATAAATAAAAATAAATTGATATAGTGGTACTATCCTACCGTCAAGAGACGACAGATGGAGTACTATAAATTCTCAAACTACATAATAGATAGAGCTGTCTACAAAAGAAAATTACAGTTGGTAATATATTAGTTAAAGTTTATAAAAGGATTCCTTTCACCTCAGCACAATATTGCCTCTACAGACTTGTCGATGTTCATTGTAATAGATTTTACGTTGGAGAGTCTTTTCAAAAAATTTCAATTTGGGCCAAAGAGCATGGGAACTGCACAAAATAATCACCTATTAGTTATGTTGATCTCGAGAAACTGACACTTTTCAGCTACAATTAATAGAAAAAGAGTTATATGATTCATCTAAGTTGAACAATTTTTCCAAACAACCACATGTCCAATACATACTTTGAAATTCACATTAGAAACAGTACGACAAATTAAGCCTTCCTTTTCACTTTACAAATATTTATCAACTATATGTTCTACTCTACATAAATTTTAGCACATTCAACTCACTTTTGACATACTTGACAGTTACATGAATTGATGGGACTTTGTAGTTAGTCTTATAATTAATACTTCATTTGATTTGTCTCTCTATACTAATTAAACTCATATTAGTTTGATTTAGTTATTTATTCTCTGAAGAGGTGACTTAAATAAAAGTTACGAAACACATTGGGATTATGCGAATATATTATTTTATTTTTAAGTTTAACTCATAATTCTGTAACTCATTGTTCTTAAATGATATCTATCATTCTATTAATATTACACTTAATATTTAATTTGTATTGTGACTGGCAAGTGGAATCCAGGACGCGCGTTTCGTCTTTTTTGGGACTCATCGGCTGGATGTACCCGCATCCCAATGTTGATGTTCACAGTGGGATTCGAACTCAGTCCGGTTCGTGTCATACGCCACCGCGTACACCAATAGAATACTGAGTCCAGACAGTCACGTTTGTGCAATGGACGAATTGGTAGTAGGATGAATTTGTATATTCCCATTGATTTGTTATAGACTGAAACTAGTCAGTCACTGTTGCTATATGTGCTATATGAGTCCCAAATAGGACGAAACACGCGTCCTGGATTCCACTTGCCAGTCACAATACAAATTAAATAATACTTGTGAATAATCGTCATATTGAGGCAATCCGCTCAGGATGTACATATAGCAACAGTGACTTACCTGCTTCAGTCTATAACAATCAATGGGAATATACAAATTCATCCTAGTATACTTTATACTTTGAATTAAATATATTACTAGGAAATAACAAGTAATATGTAATATAATCAAGGGTAGATATGATAATTTTAAATAAGAAACTGAAGTTATCTATAAGTTCCTTAAAGAGTTAGATGGCATTGTACAAGTTGTACAAGTATGATTGATTAAACTCAGTGGGTTAGTAAATGACATGAATGGATGGAATTTGAGTCATAATGTCTACAATAACAAATAAATACTAAATGCGACAAAACTCACCTAATTAGCCATAATCTGGATAGTTATTCATTTCATTCATGTAATAACACATTTCACTGGCATGTAAAAGTATGTTGTTGAAACTTTGAACTGAGATAAAGAATTATTAACGTTGATTGTAATCAACTGGATTCTCAAGTTAAACTTGTTATCCTTCATCCTGAACTGAAACAAACTTTAATGACTAAACAACCACATATAATCTTCAGTATATAACATAAAATATTTGTCTATGAAATAATGTTAGTTATAAAACACCATATGGTGGAATACATCAAAATGAATGGGATGAATTACACTAATCAGTGACATTATGAAATTCTACAGGTAAATTCTTAGGAGGATTTACCTTAGCTAGTTCTTAAGATGTACATTCTTTATATACCAGTGTTCCTCTAAAAAACGAAAATTTATATTTTATGTGACTTTGTTTCATCAAGTAATTTTTCACTGCCTATTCTTCTAACAACTATCCAAGAATTATTATTTCTACGCACAGATAAAGTTCAATTCACATTTGAGGGGGTGGCAATATATTCGCTAGATTAATTCAGCTTTTATGGGCCATACTTTAGGACGCTTATTATCTTATGTGTATGCCGCACATGTAGAAAACCTAGCTAGAGATACAATAAAGGAAGTGTATTTTTAGAGATGGTATGTTAAAGATATCCTAGTTACTTGTAAGAAAACTGATTATGTAAATAGTTTACTAAGTAAACTGAATACTCTTCAAAACCATTATAAGCTTGTCCTGTATAGAGTAAAAGAATAACCCACTTCCTTTCCTGGATAGATTGGTCAGTCGGGAGGAGTATGACTCGGTAATGCATTCTATTTACGGAAAATCAAAATGGAGTGAGTAGTATAGAGGTTCTTATTGATTTTATCCAGAGTAGTGTAAAAAGGTTTATTGAAAGCGGTTGGGCTTAAATATACTACGGTTTGAATTTATGATTCCTTATCGTAAATAAACGATATTCAAACAGGTTTATGAATCAATGGATACCTCACAGTATGTTGAAACCTACTATATTTCTAGTACCTAAGAAATCAGTTTGTATCTTCTTATCACTCAGAGGGGACTTAATTGGTTATTGACAGGACATTTTAAGCAGCTTAGCTAATTATAACCGAAAAGTTTAGGTCAATGATTTACAACAAACGTATGCAAACAAATACACCACATCCCACTGCGACTATCAATTTACGTGCATGTATGAACACATATACATAGGAAGGAGTAATCATGATCTGTATGCAAGGGTAGATGAACACATACCTAAATAGCTCAAGAGACAGATGAACTCGAATGACTACGTGTGAACAAAATAAATAACTTGTATCGTTTATTGCTAAACACTTAATTGAGACAGGCAACAAAATTGATGTCAACTCACTGTGGTGTTGTATAAAAGTGCTTAAGGACGTGCACTAAGGTTTGTTGGAGCCTTAGCTATATGGAAGTTCAACTTTTATCCCCCCTTGTGTGTTCCAAGACAATTTCACTCACCCTACTCTTTTAGAGAGTGATTCTGAATGTTTTCCTTATTATCTTCAGTTTTCTATCTTATATTCTAATTAGTTATTAGTACTCGACAAATGACTTGTGACATTCTTTGTTGGCAGTATATCGTACTATCTGACTACCATTTAGAAGGTGTTTCCTCTAACTAACGATTAGTCCCGATTAATCACCATTCACTCATCCCACTTGTAAATCATAGTCGCAGATTTCATTGGCTCGTTTAGATTCAAGATCAATAAATCACCTAGGCATTTATATGCATCCCAGTTCTTAGTATATATCGTTGTACTTGTATGGGAAATTTCGTGGATCGTTGATGTATCCGATCTCTTACTTTCTGCCAGTGATTATTCCAGTCGTTACTATCCCGTATGATGAAAACTTACAACCTTCATACCACTGCACTGAAGGCACTTTGATTATTATTGCTTATCAACTAGAAGTTAAGTGCTCCATAAGTTATTGAGTAATTAATAGTAATGTTTTTCATGACATGAGTCGAAACCATTGAAAAAATTAACTCGTTCTTATAATCTTCATATGCTAGCAAATGTGGCACCTGAAAATATAATTGTCTCTCTTCTTTTCACTAATATTCATCTACAATAATCTGTCTGATCTTTATCTTATTAAAGTCATACAATTCGAATGTAAATTATCATTACATCATGTAAAAGTTAAAGTGATTTTCTTTCACATTGATTTCTATCTGGTAAACTTGAAGCTGCTATCTCTTCTTTGATGTATTCCATAATTTCAGTTGTTTATCGCAGTAAAAGTACAGTTTAAGAATGACTGTTAGCATTTCTTAAACTACCCTTAATAAATAACTAATATATCCAAAGAGGACAAGTCTAAAATTTACAAACAAACCATTCAACCAATCAACGTCACATAGTTTTGCTCTCTTCTAACTAATCATAAGATAGTAAATAAATGTAGGATAAATTTGTATATTACCATCGGTTTGTTATAGACTGAAGCTAGTCAGTCACTGTTGCTATATGTGGATCCTGAGCAGGTTGACTCGATATAGCGATTATTGACAAGTATCATTTAAGTTGGATTGTATCTAGCAAGTAGAATTCAAAAAGCGCGTTTCATCCTATTTGGGACTTGTCGGCTGAATGTACCTGTATCCCAATGTTGATATCTACAGTGGGATTTGACCTCAGTTCATTTCGTGTCAAACGCCACCGCTTTCACCACTAGATTACTGAGTTCACACAGTCACACTTGTACAATAGGCGAATCGGTAGTAGGATGAATTTATTTATTCCCATCTAACTTAAATGATAGTAAATGAATATTTCACCAGTGAAAGACGTAATTCTTACAAAAAGATATAAACATTTCATATGATCATCTAATTTGCTATAGTTTTCAAAATGTATTACTATTTGAAAATAGAAAGTAAAATGTCATATGTGTTGTAATAGTGACTAGTTCTTAACACTCAAATTCTCGTATCTTTATAGATAAACAAATAGAATTTTAAACGATTTATACTCTTTTTCTAATTGTAGCTTATTGTTTGGATTAGAGTTAAGTATAGTTTAAAGGTTGAATTGTCTATATCATCAAAAGGTTATTCTACTTTTAATTTTTAGTGTTTTCAGTAGTATAGAAATATTTGCCAATAGTTTAACTTCTCATTGACTATTAAGATAAATTTCTATATTCCCATTGATTTGTTATAGACGGAAGCTAGTCAGTCCCAAATAGGACGAAACGCGCGTCCTGGATTCCACTAGCAAGTCACAATCCAATTTAAATAATTCTAATTAACTACTTTCAGTTCTTCTGGCGTGACACTGATTCACTAACTGCATAACTCGTCACAGATATTTTAGATAATGTTATATCTCATCACTTTATTATGCGTTTAACTAGTTCCTACATACTATATTACAGCAGAACCATATTAGTATATACCCATCAGAAATTAAACTCATAAACAGTTCCCTTATGCGTAGTTGGTTAGACTCGTCATTGATTGATATCCGCTTGGTATCATCAAAAACCAAGTAACACTGGATAGATACTTCATCCCAAACAGGAGTTCTTCAGTAGTCTTTATCCAATATTTCGTTAAGGGGAGTGAACTATTGGAACGGAGCACAATGGAAGAATTCCCACTTCTATCAATTCGTGATATAACGCTACAGTCATCGACTGTCATATATGATGACTGTCTTACTCCCAACAAGTCTAAACACAACCAGTCACAACTTTGCTAAAGCTTCGAGATTATCGTGTAGTAAGTAAACTGATTAGTGTAATTAAACTAAGATGATTTTGTGGAGATTGGCATTAAGTATAGTAGACTGAATTTGTCACAGATTGATGTCGATAGGGTACCATTGAAAACAAGGAAGCAGTCGACAGAGCTTTTACACTTGCGAACACCGAACCCTCTGAACCACTTTCACGCATTCGATCAATTATACTTAATAACAATCTCTACAAAATCACTTTAAATCCCTAATGTGTAATAAAAAAAACCGCCTTCCCCTTGTCCTCACTTTCCGAATAAAAAAAATTTGTCCAATTACATATTTTAAAAAAAAGTATTTATTAATTTTAAAATAACTCGGTGGCTACAGAATCAGATTTTAAAAAATGCAAATTAAGACTGATCATTCTCTTTCAGTAAAATAAAGTTAATAATTTAAATTATGAAAATTTAATTTAATCATACTTAAACTAGAGCATTCAATTGTTAATATGAATTTTGATTTTCCGTTTTTTGAGGGGAGGGGGGAGGGAAGGCGCGGGAAATATCGGTTTTAAATTTATGTCAAGGTGATTCGATAGAAAAATGTTCATTGGCTAACATTTAACAAAATTGATGATTATTCTTTAATACGTTTTCTCATAGATGAGACAACGCGTGTGTCCTTATTGTCTTTGTACGGTTCGCAATACGATTTATAGAGTAGCCGGAGTATGTATCTGATCCCTTTAATAGTCAATACAATTAATGCGAACACTATCTCTGATACTTGTACTTTAAATGGATACCACAACTTGTTCCTTCCCAGCCCATAGCTATTTCAAAAGACTAGACTTGTAGGAAGACTGTATTGTGGAGCAAATACTCAGACTAGACTAGCCAACCAGCCAACAATGTTTACATGAATGCATCGATTTTTATACCCATTACTCTACAATGATTATTCAACAAGTGAAATCATTAACATTTAATTATACAATGAAATGCTGTCAAACTGTACTCAATAATAGGAATCACATTGAAATTAAATTAATGTGATGAAAGTCTATAAATCAATCTTATGAAAAATCAATACAACTTCTTTTGTTAGATTTCATCAACCATTGTACCTTTGGGGAATTATGAACCCCGCCACCAACACTCTTTATCCTAATATGGATTGAAATTAGTATTCTGAAAATGAACTCCTACCGGTTCCATTGTTCCATTGATTAAATATACAACACAAAACCTAAAAATTATGCGTTTAATCTAATTGTAATTGACTGATTTTTATTGCTGAAGAATTCTAGGATGAAATATCTATCTATTACTGCTTCATTTCTAATAGTATCTAACTGAGATTAATCTTCGACGGAGACAAACATTCATTAATGAGTAACCTAATAATATTGTACTCAATAAATTAATATTCATTCTTTAATTGAACTTGATTTTAAGTGATCTACAAAGATCGTTGTACTTTACTTATTTACATTGAACAATGATGTTATGTTTTAAGTTTCATTTGACTACACATTAGGAATATTTTGATTCTGTTAATTGTATTCAAGTTATTCTCAACTTTTTAGTTTATCTTGGTATGTTATATAAAGAATTTTTATTAATTCCCAGTTGTTTCAGTAGGTGGATGCTATAAATAAACAATAATTTCAACTACATCCATATGTATTACACACAGATATGCTCATAGTAGACGGATAAGAATACTTTTGAACATAATTTGGAATTCTACCACTGAATGACTCATATTTCAGTGGTTAGGATGCTAAAACATTCAATGCTAAACCTGTAGGTTTTAGGTTTGAATCCTTATGTAGCCAACGAGAAATGAAGCAGCTATTGCCAAGTGCTCTCTAGGTTAAATTGCTACCTAACCGAAATGAATTTGTGGCGAAATAAAACAACTGTTCAAAATCAATCTTTACAAACCATATCAACTTAGCTAAACCAATATAACATCGAAATTAGATTACAAATTTAAAGATACACTTAAAAATAAAAAACTGTGTCTGTTGCATCGGTATAATGAATTGGAAACACAGTCTACTGAGTCTATTCTTCAGTCTATTGGAAGCCTTACGCCAATGCTATGTCTGGTTAGACATTCAACAACTATTATATGTTTACTGCTAATATTGTATGCTTTCACAGACTCAATAAAGATTACCATATAAGTTTACCTTTGTGAAATTTTGTAACCTTATGATGATTTTATTATTCTAAACATTGTATACAACTCCCCTTCCCAATTTAACCTTCATTGTATTTTGCATTTCCTGTAACTTAATGGCCCAGAATATTATATGGAAAGGCTATTGTTTTTCGTTAATAATAGGCTTGTTTGTAACTTTCATTCGTCGGTACTTTTCTTCCCTAACCATACTTCTAGGAAAGTTTTTGATTGCTCAAACATCGTGGCAACCAGTCAGGGTTTTCCAACTCTGTCAGGTCGACATCATAGTACTAGTTTTAGTGGCTTGTTTTTCCTCGGCCACTGTAAAGTTATTTTACTCTGTTTGCCTTGATGATGGAGTATTTTCACCGATTCGCATAGCCAGTTATAATTTTCAAGGTTTAAGTAGAAAATATTTTCATTTAGGCATTCTGTATAACTATGTCCATTAATTTGGTTTCATTGTACATTAAAAAGTCATTCTATGTACTAAAGCTCAAAATAGCAACAATATCACTAACAATAAAACCAAATTGTTGACAACCAATGGGCTAAACTTTGGTGAAAAAACTATTAAAATCGTCTTCAATGGTGAATACATAACATTTATCATTTCGAAACATATACGATCTTATTCTAAATATAATTTCACTTTGCAGTTAATCGTTAGTAACTACGAAGAATGGGATAGTCGTTTTCCCTTTGTTTATGATTCGTCAGTATCGTAAACGGATTACATCATCACATGGAATTATTAAAACAATGAAAATTTATTTATTGGATACCAATGAACAATTAGAAATACATGACTAATTAAAAGATATTTCAATAAAAATTATATTTTACTAGTAGGGATTTACAGCATCACATTCTGTATACAAATGTCATGTTTGAAATGACGGATTGTCAATTATTTAGGAAAAGTATAACAACGATGTATTTATTGATGGTTATTTGTTATAACATCGATAGTCTACTACTAGATATAAAGTACCTAGAAGTTATATATATTCGAATAAATAACCAAAGTAATCAATTTGACAAAATGATATGCATTGTTATAAATGTAACAGTAAAACATATCGAGAGGGAAATCCTATTGATCTTAAGATAAAGAATTGAATATAAATGGTCAAACAAAAGTTTATCTTGTTTCTTCAATATACGGTTAAGTAAATATTAATGACCAGCTTAATAAGCTGAATTGTCAAACTTACGTTTAATCCTAAACTGAATTCTTGAGAATTAATGAAAAAAAAATTAGGTGATGATATTTCAACACCTCAAATTGACTGAAATGAAAATTGTAAGCCACGGAAGACTAATTTATTCATCTAAGGGTTAGGCGATAGTTGTGAAGCCTATACACTCTACGTACAAACTATTGTGAAATCATGTATCTACACTGCTAAGGAGATTGATAATAGAAGAAAATAGTATCCAAAACTCCTTGGTCTTTGATAGCTATATAATTAGAATCGGTGTGTAATATAAATTTCATTTATTTCAACTTACGCGTAGAATATAACACTGATGATAGTTACCTAATTAATGAAGAACAGTTAAATGATATCGAAAATCAAATCCAACTTAGTTACCAAACTTTTTAGCTTAGGCTTTACATGTAATGAATATCAATAATAGAATCAGTGAGTTAGAATACAATGATTTACAGACGAAATTCTAAACATTTTTCGATAGGACATAATAATCATCGACTTTCATTCAATCAGGAATAAATTATTTGTGATTGTCTATTGCAAAAGACTTTAAATTGCATTTAGATATCTTAAATCAACTTGGGTTCTAAAAAGATCAAGAATACTATTTCATACTATGATAATACTGTACATCAGTATACACTTATACACCTACGAAGGATCTATCCAATAATGTTATTACGTTGTTAATAGGTATTTAGCTCTTAGAATACTGAAGTGATATATTAATTAGTTAATATTGATAACTTCAAATAACCTCATGATATTTTACTCAATTTGATCCACTGTCAAATCTACAAAACATAAACTTCATGATAAGTAAACTGGTTCAGTTAAATTAATGTAAAGGATTATTCTTTTCAATTGAAAATTATTTCAAATGTTCCAATTTTCTTCTATGAAACATTGAACAGTGATACTTTTCTTTATATTTTTGTCAATTTATTTATAAAATAAAGAACACTTATTTAAATATGTTAAAAAAAGTCCTATTTAATTAATTAAATTGAAATTGGTGCATAAAATATTTGACCTAAACTATTAAATATTGAATCCCATTGAACAAAATCTGCTTGTTTAAGTGTAATTAGATTATATGACCTTGATGTTAAAAATTTTAAACAGTTAACATTTGATTTTATTCAATAAACTAAACTGTTACCGTTTAAGTATTTTTGTAAATATATTTTTATAATGATTAAATTAACGTGGCTTTGTAATGATAGATAACAAGTTTAATTATTTGTATTTGTTACAGATTGATGATAGCTGGATACTACTGGGAACCATGAAGTATTAGACAAATGTCTCGTCCTAGTATTGTACTTTTCAATGGTAATGAACAATCTTCAAATGAAAATTTTATCATTGAAAGCCGGTAAACACAGTACTGTAAACAGTTAAAAGTTTGCCGTAAGATCTGAGAACTCTGAGATTGATTGTCTAGTGGATTGAAGGGTGCATATCGCTTAGGAGTCCTATACTCGAATGAAACAACTGTCCAGTGCTTATTGGTGTTCATTGGTGCCCAACCGACATCAATCTGTGATAAACACAAACAATTAAACTTGCATAATGGTTACTTTAAGTCTAAACTTTCATTTCCTATTTAATTCTGGATTAATTTCATTGGATTTAGTAGTATGTTGTCTCAAAAGCTCTAAGTTTTAATTTCTTTGATCATGTTGTAAAAAGATTATTTGATTGTAAAGCATTAGCATTGAATACTGAATTCATTTGCTTTTTGCGGTATTTGTAAATATTTCAAAATTTTGTGCATAAAGAAAATTTCTGCTAAATATTCCAATACACGATTATAAAGTGATTTTAGGTAGTTGGTACAAGCCATACTTGAGTTAAACCTCACCCTTATTAGCACTAAATAGAAAGGCCTACCAGCAATCATAAAGAAAGGAGGGACTATTACAATCTGAGAAATTATCATTAAGTGATCACTGAGTGATGACCGATATAATGTCTTGTCTAATTTCTAGGTTAGTTCTCGTTAAGCCATTGATTGTTAAACAGTTCTTTAATGCATTGCATTACTAAAGTTTACTAAATGAATACTTATGCTAAATACCTTCACTATATTAATGAAAATGTATCGTCAGTATTTCGGAAGTTCATACTTTCTTACTTATTAAACCATTCTTCCTAATGCTAATATTCATACTTAATTTCACTTTATTGTTATTCTCTTTTATTAGAATAACTACATTCATTTAGTAGTTACTACCATGACTACTTACTATATTTATAAATTATAGTATTATTACATACTACTAATAAAACTACTATTAATATTGTTGATAATCGTTACAACTATTTTAAATGAATGAGAATAATTAAAGATTTAAATTACTTCATTTTTGTTTACTGTAGAAATGTATAATACAATTAAGCATTATTTTAGTAGTTGAGGTCATGAAATCATTGAAAACAATATACTTGATATATACGTATATACTTAAATGTATTTATCGCTTTTCTCCAAAATTTACTTCAATCTATTCACTGAAATTTTTTTATAGGTATCTTAGTCCAAAAATGAACGAAAATATTTACAAAACTTGGGCGCTGAGTGTATGTAAGACATATGAATAGAATATATTTGTTAATAATCTCAGCGGATGAAATTAATGAAAAATTCCAACGGATACTTACGGATATCCAATTGGATATCCGTAATCAATTTGACCTCTTATTTACATTTATATTCGATAATTTTTGATTTTGGTTATTTCCCTAAAGAAGCTCGGACCAGTTTGTCGAGCGAAACGTTGGAATTTTTCATTAATTTCATCCGCTGAGATTATTAACAAATATATTTTATTCATATGTATTTACTGAAATAGTTGAGAACAAATTTAATTCACCATTAAATTCATTTAGTATTACTAAGTGGCATTGGTACTAAAAGTACTAATTCTTGTGAAAATTAACTGAAACATTGGCTTGTTAAGAAATACACTATTAGATAGTGATTAATTATAGTGCATATTATTAATAAAAAAAAGATTCTAAAACTTCTCATAAATAAACTACATAGTTTTTAAAGTGATCATCAACTAACTGGATTTAATAGTTAGTTGGATAATTTATTGGCATATAAAGTGATAGTCACTAGCTTCGAACATTTGAGTGTAAATATCAACACTAGAATTTGTTAGTTATATTCATCTGATGAGTCTTATATAACAGGAAACGCATAGTCAAAGTTCTACAACTAATCACAGTTCAGATATTCCAAAGCAGTGCAAATTTAGGTCTTTATCAATACCTATGACAATTGACACTGATTAGTTGTATTCCTAAGTCAGTCAGTCAGTTACAACGTAGAACTTGGTACATGCGTACATCAGTTCAAGTTGCCATGCCTCAATTAGCAGATAGAGTTAAATTGTCGGACCAAATCCCAGAGTAAGGGAGTTAATAACATAGTAAGTACTAATGGAAAGGAATAGAGATCAGAGATGAGATTTGAAATAAAAAGTGATTCAGTAAAGAGAAAATTATGAGAAGCTCAAAATTTAGAATTTGGAGGAAGACAAGGAGTGGATACACCTTCGCCATTGCAAACGATTTTGAGCAATATCACTTAAAGTCTCAAACCATTTGTTACGATAAAATGGTATTCCTAAAGACCAACTACGGGAATTTATAAACCAGTACAAATTAAATCGATACTTTCAACGATGTTTCATTGGTTCAACTGATGTATATTAAATATGTGTGCTGAGCGGATGAAATTTGGATTGTTTAAAAATGTTTAAAACTTAAAACTTCTAACGCGTATAAAGACGATAATACTACGGAAATTCTATCAAAGGATTTGAACGTTAAAACATGTTATTCATGGCTATATATAACATAATAATTTTAGATTTTAAAATATTTTACATTCTTGCATTGTCATTTCAAGACATCTTTGGATTATTGATAACGCTGAATGTGATTTATTTACCTGGGTCATATCAGTTTGCACCGAGAATTCACTTGGAAGGTGGTGTGGAATTTAGTGCTATTTGACACTCGTCAGTGATGTGTACTTGTAGTCTTAGAGGGAGTTCATAATCATCTTCAGATTTGATCTCACGTCACATGATAAATATCGAATGGATCACAACACATTAAACAATCATTATATACAGTTCAGCCAGGTAGAGGGTCAATTACTACCCGAATAACTTGGTAATAACGGTCACGGATAGTAAAACCATGTAAATCACGAATGAATCCGTATGCAGCACAAGTCACTTCTCAGATTAAAAAGAACAACTTGATGAAAAGTGTCAAATAGCATAAAACCTTGACCAAGGGTTTTAGGTCTAATGCCCCCGCCCTCCAAATCACTGTACATTCCATATAATGTCAAATCACTTCAACTAGTGGCCAAATAACTACTACATAGGTAGAATTTGATCAACGCTATTAAGAACTTAAAATAAACATCAAATGAATCATTATGTACTTTGCTCGAATGAAGATGCAGTGCTAATTTACGGAGTTGAATACACTATATTGTCTCATATTTTGGTCAATGGTTTCCTGCTAAATACCCTTCCTCCTCCTACTCAAATTAGTTTCCTTCCGACCTCTGCATAGTGTCAGTGATGTCGATTCACTTAGATTAGTGTCCTCATTAAACACGATTCGATGAAATTATGCTAGTACTATAAAGAACATGAGAAACACCAAATTAGTCATTATTCGAACACCAACTATTGTAAACTTACTTTTTCCTTACCACTTAAATTAATAAAAACTTATTTATCAAAGACAACTAACATTTTATAGTTATCCTAGAAAATGAATTAAAGCTATGGTTTGATTAACAATGAACAGAATTTATCTCATATAAACGCATACTGTAGGTTGACTGATAATGTAGCATACATAATGACACTGTAGTGTATTGATTCTAAGTAGTATATATATCAGACAATCAATCAATACCTGTTACACTATGTGGTATATAAGCTACCGGCCACTATTCTCGAACAAACTCTGTTCTGGGCTTTCATTTCCAGATCTTCCCAAGAGCTCTTCATTCTCTTCATGTCTGTCTCCAATTCACACAGCAATGTATTCTCCCATCTTTCTCTTTTCTTTTCACATTCAGCATTCCAAGTTAGTGCTTGTCTTGCGACACAGTTTAGTGATTTCGTCAGTGTGCGTCCTGTCCACCTCCAGCGTTATTTCCTAATTTCTTCCTCTACTGGAAGTCGATTTCTCCTCTGCCATAGAAGGTTATTGTTGATGTTATCCGGTCAACGGATCCTACGCAGTCAATTATATATAAATACTTGTATCTTATGAAGGATGCTTTTCATAGTTCTCCAAGTTTCAGATCCATACAACAGAACTGTCTTCGCATTTGTATTGAAAATTCTAACTCTAATGTTGGCTGACAGTTAGTTTGAGTTCCAGATGTTTTTCAGTTGTAGAAATGCTGCCGTTGCCCACCTTTCCCATTCGCGCCTTTACATCTGCGTCAGACCTTCCTTGTTTATCGATGGAGCTGCCACCCAAATATGTAAAGGATTCTATATCCTCCAGAATTTCTCCGTCAAACGAAATCGGATTAGTGTTTGTTGTTTTGTATCGAAAGATCCTGCTTTTCCCTATGTGTATGTTGAAGCCTACTGCTGGCTGCCGAGGCTAATGCTACCTTGTCCGTCTTCATCTGCATTTGTTGCTGTGTGTGGGATAGGAGAGCTAGATCATCTGCAAAGTCCAAGTAATCTGTTTGCATCGATGTTGTCCACTATATTTCGAAATTGCCTTGAGATTTCGCGGTCTTCATGACCCAGTCAACTAACAGCAGGAAAAGAAAGAGTCGAAAAAAGCAGCCTTGTCTGACACCGGTCTTTACTTCGAAAAAATCTGTGAGCTGACCTCCATGCATGATTTTACAATGTAGTAAGAATTCCGTTTGATATTGACTATCTGTTTTGGCAAGTCATAATATCTAAGAAGTTACTATGGTTTTTTACTATACGTGGTGGCTGCTTCGATGACTGGTGGGTTCAGTGGGGCCGGTCTATTTAGCAGCTCTTCGAAGTGTTCTACCCACCTGTTTCGTTGTTCATTCACTTCAGTGGATTGGTTTACCAACCACACTCTTGTTTGGCCTTTCTGAAAAACTAAATTTTTCAGCTGCCTTCTTTGTTGAATCGTATAGGTGCCTCATGTTTACTTCTCTTACAGCTTTTTCCGCCGTCATTGCTATGTCCTCATCATATTTCCACTTATCCGACCTAATGCTCCTCTTCACTTGCTTGTTGACTTCTGTGTATTCGATTAGTGACTTGACTTTCTCTGTTCTCGTCCGGCTATTATTAATTGCTAACATTTTGCTTTCCTTTTCTCGAATCTCGTCCAGAGTACGAACAGAAATCCATTCATTATGGTGTTTTTTCGTGCGACCCGGAATCTCCTGACATGTTGAAGTTATTGTTTGTTTAATCTCTTTCCAGTTGACCTCCATATTAATTCCACCATATTATAGTAGATAATGAGATGCTTGGAACTTATTGGTGAGAACTATTTTGAACTCGTTACATTTGTTAGCATCGTGAAAAAGGGCTGTGTTAAACTTTTGTAATAGTGCTGCTTCAGTTGTCCAGTGCTTCTTTAGCTTCACTTTCATTTTAACCACCACCAGATGATGATCTGAAGCTTCGTTAGCTCCTCTCGTTGCTCTTTTGTCTTCTATGGTGCTTCTAAACTTCTTATTGATGCAGATGTGGTCGATTCGATTATCCGTTATGTGATCCGGTAAAACCCATGTAGCTTTGTGCATATGTTTGTGAGAGAATATGGTGCCACCTATAATCATTTTGTTGAACGCTCATAGGTTTGCAAACCTCTCACAGTTTTCGGTCCTAGGTCCATGAAGTTTCTATCCTTTAAGAGCCTTCCATGCTTCTTGGGAGAACATCAGTGCTACCCCTTGCGTGTGTGATGCGTTTTCTTCTTTGTTACCAGAGAATAAAATCAATTCTCCTGAGAATAATATTTTCTGTCCAGCTTATAACCTATAAATTTTACTTATTCCAAATATCTCCAGGTCGTATCTTTTCATTTCTTTAGCTATCTGTATGCTTCTTCCTATCTCCCACATCGTGTGGACATTCAGTGTACAAAAATTACTTGTTACTCTGGTTGTAGGGAGGGACATTGGCCTCGTAACTTACAAGGAAACCAGGCTTTTATCATAAGACGTCATAACTCTTCGAAATAAAGACCTACCAACTCCCAGGAGTGAATTAGAATGGTTAAAAAGGTTTTTCATGATTAGCAATTTATTGTAAGGTTGTTTTTAACAGAATGGGTTTGCTAACCCCATGTCCAACCCTCCTTCTTTATCCGAGTTTAGGATAGGCAGCGAAATCTAGAGGATTCCAGGCCCAGTTAGTATATATACATAGATATGTATTGCACAGTATTACAGAATGACAAAATTCTTATTTTGATAAGAACATAGAAAAGATGACGAATATATTTGCCCCAAGAAATTCTAATTACACTCGTTTTTTTCTTTGTGACTATTTTTTGTTTGTTTTCATTAAATTTTTCACTTCTTCTTGAAAGTGTCATTACCATGTGATCATATTCCGTATTGTTTAGACTTAATTCTCAACATAAATTTGAATTATTCTGTTATTTTGCATGATTGATTTCAACAATATTAATAATAAGTAATGAGATAATTGTTATTTTCTACTTATAAGTTATATCAATAGTCAATTATTTCTGCATTAGATTGTTTTGTAGATTATACAATGAGTGTTTCAGTGTATTAAACTACTTAGACAACTGAATGAATTGAATTACTGATGTGTATTCCATTGAATTTATATGATCTATAGAAACAATAGCTTTGAAGATATACAATCTACTTAAGATCAGTCAGTTAGACAGTTACAACGCAGAACTTGGTTCATGCGTACATCAGTTCAAGTTGTCATGCCTCAGTAAGCTGATAGAGATTAAATTGTCGGACCGAATTCCAGAGTAAAGGTCAGTCAGTTACAACGTAGAACTTGGTACATGCGTACATCAGTTCAAGTTGCCATGCCTCAATTAGCAGATAAAGATTAAATTGTCGGACCAAATCCCAGAGTAAGGGAGTTAATAACATAGTAAGTACTAATGGAAAGGAATAGAGATCAGAGGTGAGATTTGAGATAAAAAGTGATTCAGTAAAGAGAAAATTATAATAAGCTCAAAAATTAGAATTTGGAGGAAGACAAGGAGTGGATGCACCTGCGCCATTGCAATCGATTTTGAGCAATATCACTTAAGGTCTCTAACCATTTGTTACGATCATCGTGTGGGCCCCAACCAGGTAGTCTACATCTATTAACATGGCTCAGCCCGATTGTCAATGACTTCATGGATTGGTGCCATGTTTTCGTTTGGCCACCCCTAGCTTTCTTCCATCCTACTCCCACACCAGACAACATTGCTCGTCGAGGTAGACGGTGGTCAGGCATACGCAACACATGTCCTAACCACCTCAGCCGGTAAAGATTCACTACTTCATCAACAGCCTTACCGTATTTACCTAGTACTCTATTCCTAACCCATGCATTGCTTACTCGGTGGTCCCAGCAAACACGAGCAATGTTTCGGAGACATCTATGATCGAATACTAGGATCGTATGAATATGCTTTATCCTTAAAGGCCATGTTTCACATCCATAAAGTAAAACGGATCTAACCGCTGCACAGTAAACGCGTCCTTTCGTCATTATACGAATGTCTCGCCTACGCCACAAGTGACGCAGGTTGGCCAAAGCCGATCGGGCCTTATGTATAGTGGCCGAGATTTCATCAGACACCAGCAGTCAGGACTGATGAGGCTTCCGAGATAAGTAAAACGGTTAACACATTCAATAGTTTCACTCCCTATCACTAACTTTGGTGCCGAATTAAGCCAGTCCTGAAGTAACATTTTACATTTGGATGGGGAGAATCGCATCCCAAACATGCTTACGTTCAAGTTTAAGGTAGTCAAAAAATTCTGCATTTTATCAACATCTTCACTCAGTAGAACTATATCGTCGGCATATTCTAAGTCAGTAAGTTTATCTCCTGGAAGGAGGTCAACCCCAGAGAAATCAGACGATGACAATGTTAACTCTAAAAGTATGTCAATAATAAAATTAAATAAAGATGGAGATAGCGGACAACCTTGACGAACACCACTAGAAGTGGTCACTTCCGAAGACAATCTGCCATAAGCTCTAACACGACATGTGGTGTTCGAGTAGACAGCTTGTATGAGGTTACTGTACTTCTCCGGTACGCCTTTCAATGACAGACATTGCCACATAACCTTACGATCAATAGAGTCAAACGCCGCCTTAAGGTCAGGGAATACAGCTATTGTTGGGCATCTGAAAGTGTGCCTATGTTCCAGATAAGTATCATTATATAGTGAATTAATGTATTAGAAAAAGTATAGAAATCAAAATTGTTATTCCTATTTTAAAGAAGTTAATTTAAAAATATACAATGAATGTTCATTTTTAATTCACCAATTCGATTTATTGATTGATAGCGTAGATGCCTGATTCTACGTTGTTGATGAAGATGATGAAGATAATGTAGATATAGGATCACTATTTTGTTCACTAACATATAGACTTATTCCCACAAAACAAGGGAATAGTTTACTCATATAAGAAAGTAATCAATAGACATTTTGCAAGGATAACATATTTTCAATAATGCAATATCATCAGCATTCATCTATTAATTACATTCACTCTAAATGAACAATGTAACGATGTGAAATCAATTTGAAATGGATCTTATACGCATAAATTAGATGGAACATAAATTTGATCTAAAATGAGGTGGTTATGAAGATTAGTATTAGGTTTTAATGAGCGAATTCGTCAAAGATTGATGTTGGTTGGGTACCATTAAAAGCCAGGGGGGAACTGGAATATTAATACGTTCAAATATGGGATTCGTTGGCAGTGCGCACCCAAAATTAATCCTAGATGTATCACGTTGTAGAATGCTTAATTCTCTCACTGATGACTTATGGAGTTCATGGATGAGTCAGTTATTACAAATTACAATAGATGATCGCCGAGTTATTACAAAAAACGATGGAAGTGAAGATTGTACGATTGGATGCAGGTCCAGAGATGCAGAGAATTGGGTTTTCACTAACCTGTGGTTTCTGAAGCGAAATTAGAGAGCGTTTACACTGCGGAGGAATCCTATACTAGTACAAAATAGCTATCCAATCCTCCCTTGTTTATAATGGTACCCAACCGACAGTGATTTGTAAAGAATTTATTAATTAAAATGAAGCATTCATAAGAATCTAACGTCGTCTAATTGATCTAACCATTTTCATTGTCCTATGTCACATAAGTCTAGAAGAAATCTTATTAGAGTTTTGAAATATCATGTTACATTTATCTGTCTGTAAGAAGTAGTCAAGAAATAAGCTTAATAATATCCGCGACTTACTATGTAAAAATGAACATACGATGAAATCTTACAGCAGATATGGTGCAGACAAGGGCAACTGAAAAATTCCACCAGTCTAAAAGAAACTGACAGTTGTATAGCTTTGATTCTTAAATGACGACGATAATGAAATTATAACATTTAAACTCAGCTGTCTCTTCTGTGATCACTTTTGTTTATCAATTTCCCGAACTCACCTCATCTAATGCATAATCGAAGGTTAAATGGAACAAACAACCCTATCAGTGCAATTGTTCATCACTTAATTGATAGAGTACATACTGTCGACATTTTAATATTATCTCCAAGAGTTAAGTCAGCATATTGTACACTTTGCAGAATTAATTACTATTAAACAATTTAAACTAAATTTATATGTACAAACAGAAACTGTAGTGAAAACTGTTTTACTCTGGTGACTATAACTTCTTTTTTAAGGTTGCATGCAGCTGAGCAGAAACCAAGAAATGAAATCAGTTCATGTTATTCTGCTAGAAATGTTGTTCATTCCTTATTAAAACTTACAGACAGAAAGGGATGGCAAACAGTATAAAATTGTCTATGATTATTTATAAGTTCAGCTGCATAAATGGGGCCTGTTATATTGCATGTACAATTACCTGAGTACTATATCGAATTCTCCTGCTTCATCTTCATGGTGGGCTATTGAAGAATTTAATGCTTGTAGATGGTTCACTTCAGTTAATTAAATAGAAGAAGTACATAAAGTAGGTATATATCAAGCTTTTCAATCAGTTTATTTCTAACTACAATTTTATTATTTAAGTATTTACTAAACGAAATAAGTGAAGTGTACCATTCACATCTTATTAGAATTTTCAGTAAATTAGCACTTCAAGTAAGTTTTTATTAATTAAACTATTGTTATTCGATTCTTTTCAAATTTATAACCAATTAAAAACCAAAAAGTACTAAATTTTCATTTACTTACTTACGCCTGTTGCCCCTCTCGGAGGAGCATAGGCCGCTCACCAGTATTCTCCATTCAACTCTGTCCAGAGCAATCTTTTCCAGCTGTCTCCAGTTACTGTTCATCCTCTAAATGTCTGCTTCCAGTTCTCGACGCAGAGTGTTCTTTGGCCTTCCTCTTTTCCGCTTTCCAAAAGCATTCCAAGTTAGTGCTTGTCTCGTAATACAGTCTGATGATTTCCGCAATGTATGACCTGTCCATTTCCAACGTCGTTTCCTGATTTCCTCTTCAACTGGAAGTTGGTTTGTCCTCTTCCATAGTAGGCTGTTGCTGATGGTTTTTGGCCAACAGACATTCAATATTTTGCGTAGACAGTTGTTTATAAATATCTGTACTCTCCTGAGGATGTTCGCAGCAGTTCTCCACGTTTCAGCTCCATACAGACGAAATGACTTGACGTTCGAATCGAAGAGTCTAACTTTGAGGTTGGTAGACAGTTGTTTGGAGTCCCATATATTTTTCAACTGTGGGAATGCTGCCCTTGCTTTGCCGATCCTTGCCCTTACATCCGTATCGGATCCTCCTTGTTTATCGATGATGCTCCCCGGGTATGTAAAGGTATCTACTTCTTCCAGAGTTTCACCATCAAGTTCAATTGGATCGGTGCTCTCGATGTTGAATTTGAGGATCTTACTCTTTCCCTTATGTATGTTTGCTAAAAAGACGCTAACCAAACTAAACAAACAAAAAGTACTAAATAGTTACTTTATAATAGTATTAATCAAATTAAAATACAACTGAATTAAAAATTTAATAATAAAACAAACAGAATTCCCGTTCGAGTACGAGCATCAACACTGAGATACAACTACATTCAATTGAACAGTTCCAAATAGGACGAAATGCGCTTTCTAGATTCCTCTTTACAACCAAAATCCAAGTTCCAAAATATTTGTAGACTATCGCTATATCAAGGTAATCTATTCAAGATGTACATATAGCAACATAGACTGATCAATTTTAGTCAATCAATGGGAAGATCCAAATATATTCTAATTTAATAATAAAAAAAGATTGTATTCAAGTAAAAAAAAGAAAATATTGGTTACATTTCATTTACTAACCTGGCTAGTTTAACTACGGAGCTTTCGTTGTCATTCTGGACGAATTCATTATCATAAACTTCTGTATTGTCTAAAAGAAGAAAATGAAATGATTTAACTTATTGCTTGATAAAAGTCAATATGATCATTCCATCAAGTTTAATACAAAGAAACTTTCAATAAAAGATATATTAGACTCAACTGACAATAGACGCATACCATATTACTAACTAAATTACTGTTACACTATACTTATTGTTTAAAGTGAATAAGTTGAATAGAATGATTGTATTATGTTGTAAAGATTGTTTTCTAGATGTCAGCTATATAACCTTCAATGAAGATAAACTACTCAGATAAGTGAAGTAACAAGGAACACATTAGAATAACTCTGAAGTACACTTCACTTTTAAGTTTTATTTTGATTTCTATGGTTACAATATAATTCAATAACAGTTGTAATTAGTAAATTCAATTCATCACTAACTTAATAAATTTTTTAGTAATTAAGCTAATTTATATTTACTGTACAATCAACGATTTTGAATGATGCAATTTGGTTTGATCTATCAAATATAGAAAATTTTTTGTCTTCAGTTGCATATATAAATGTTACATAATTAGAGGTAAACATTAGACTGCATATAATTTAACGCTTGTTAGAAAACCCTCTGAGTGGAAAGCTGGAAGCAGACTTTAAAAGGATGAACAGTAACTGGAGACAGCTAGAAAGGATTGGTTAGGACAGAGTTAAATGGAGATCACTGGTAAGCGGCCTATGCTCCTCCGAGAGGGGTAACAAACGTAAGTAAGTAAGTAAGTAAGTAAAGCCTACCTGATGTCTTGTGATATTATTTAAGCTGTATTGTTTAGTTTCATTAGTTCAAACTTTTGTCAATATGCTAATTGGACTATAACTATATTAGTGAATGATGTGAAATATTTATGCTGACTAATCACGGTATGCTATAATCAGTATAATGTTTATCTAGTTTACTAGTGGTGGTACGTATCATTGAATAGATTTCAGCTAAAACAAAGTGTAGATAAAACACAAGTTTGTATCCAACGCTTCTAAAGATGATTGTTATGTAAAAACGAGTAGTAAGATTCATATTCATCTTTATAAAAATGGCTAATGTTTCTTTGCTAAAGAAGATTTCTAGGTTTACCAGAATGAAATGCTCTCTCAGTGAAATGAAATTCTACACTATCTATTACCTATCTGTTTTACCAATGTAATGCTTTCAAGAAAATTGATTTTAAATGTGGAATATATGCATTACTCGATAAAACCGTGTACACACACACTCTCTCTCTATTAGTAGTTGACTGGATTATGATAAACGAAACATCTCAAAGCAAGCAAGAAATACAGTGGACGATATGGAGGCAACTAGACGATGTACACTATACATAGAATTAGCCTAGCTATTCTCTTCCACATGTAACAACATGTACAGATGAAGACGGACAGTATAACAGCAGCCTCTGCAGCAATAAACCTCAACATGGATAATGAACAAAAAGTTCCTCACATACAGAACAACCATCACCAACCCAATTACACTCAACAGACAAAATCTGCAATATCTGGAAACTTATACATACCTTACAAGTATCATCATCGATAAACAAGGAGGATCCGATGTAGATATCAAAGCACAGATTGGTAAAGGAAGGGAGGCATTTTTATAGTTGTCAAACATCTGCAAACATCTGCAACCAAAATCAGTGAACAGCCAATATCAAAGTCACAATGTTCAATACAAATGTGAAGACACTTCTATTGTATGGAGGTAAGACTTGTATTGAGAACAACGAAAAGCATTCTACAAATGATACATGATTTCAAAAATAACTGTCTGTGAAATATACCTGCTCAAAATGCTTCTGATCCGTTGACCATACACAATCAGTAACAACCTGTATCAGATAACAAACCAGTTAAAATCCAACTGAAGAAGAAATCAGGGAAGTTGATGGAGGTGTATAGGACATACCAATGAAGAAAATTACCGAACTGCGTGACAAGACAAGCACTAATTTGGAATTCTAAAAGTGAAAGGAAGATACTAGGACCAAAGGGTTGATTGTGCCAGGAATCGGAGGGAGATATATAAAGAATGGTTAACATTTGTGAATAACTGGATAGGAGAGTTCATGCTTAACGTTGGTTAACATGCATTGATTGATTGATAATTAATACCAAGTTAATTAAATTTAATTGACTATGAATGTAAAATGAATAAAACTGATAGATTGATTGGAAAGGATAAACAAACTTGAATAGGTGTTTATTTAAATCCTACAGCAAATCGAGCCTGTCATATGAAGAGTGGCAAGACTTAAATCAATGCACCTAAGATTGCTTCAAGATTAATTTTCTTCACTGATTGAACTAAAGATTCAAGGTGAAATAGTATGGTTTATTGATAACTTCACTTCTTTTAAACATTTTGTTCACTCTAGTGAGTTGATGTGTGATAAAATCTTTGCATGTTTGACTTTTCATAACTGATATTATCAAGAATTAAGGTGAGATGTCTGTTTCAAAGAAAGAGCATACTACTCAGAAGTCTACTTTGTATTACTACACTAATGTGAAACACAGCCCTTGAAAAACAATCAAAGGCTACTAGTATTTTATCATAGGCATCTTTGAAACATTTTTAATGTTTGTTAGGACAATTAAGTAAGTAGTGTTTAGGTTGAATGCAAGGTACCGGATGATGATGGTAAATCAAATAATCAGATGATAGTTGTTTACTGATTAAGGTAGTTAACACATTCATTGGATATGACTAACTACCACTTATATCATTAAGCAGTGATAATTGGTGTAGAGGTAAAATATAAGAAATTAAAGAAAATGACTGTCACATGAATCTTATTTTCCAATATTGTGATCGAAAGTGAAGAAGAAATAAATCAGTGGTGGGCTTTCAAAGAGACACAGTTCAAAATAATGTAAACAAATGAAGGTAAATATCAAGAGAACGATTAACACAAAGGCAAGCTTTGAATAGTCGAGTGAATAACATACTTTATTGAGTTTAACTATGCAGGCTCAAAGTATAAACAATTTTCCTAATTGGCCTATTATTGGTTAGTTTTAGTAATCTTATGTAACCACTTTAATGTGTGCTTCTAGTAACCTGCTTGTCAGTTATACATTTGTATTTATGATTAATTTTAATTATCGTATAAACTGATACACCAGCCAATTATAACTCATATCAACCCACTGGTGACTAAATTCAGGTGGCAATTCTTCGAGCTCTGGTATGAAGATGTGATTAGCGAAATTCACTTATATCTAATGCAAGGCAGTTACTCTACCTTAGCTATGGATGAGGTCACGTAAATATTACTCAAACTGACTGAAGTTAGAAATATCAACCGTCGAGTAACAGCCATCTCAATGGTGTAGCCGTTTAGAGTTCGTTGTGAAACCTGACGGTTTCAGACTCAGTGTCTTTGTGAGCATCCGGATACGTCCAACTAGAGTCCCATACTATAAAACAAAACAGTGGTTCATTGCTGTTTTGCCAGATTTCAATGGTTGTTTGACTCAAATCCCAACGTGATATTCAATTCAAAATATACATTACGTGATTACTATTATTTCAACAATAACAGTTAAAACTTGTAAACAATTCCGAATACTTTGTCAATAATACTTGTATCTAAATAATGAATATGCATCAAACTTGCCTATTTATATCGCGATCATAAATTATGAACTCATACTTATTGAACACTCAAGCGACGTTATAGAAATGAGTTATGATTGATTATCGGATTTTCATTACATTTTACAAAACTCAGAAGAATTATTGATGGTGCGGTTAAATATTTCTTAATGAAGTGAACTTAAAATCCCTGCTAACTGGTTGCTTAAAAACAAATATACAATTTGATATCACGAATTGGTCTAAATTAGACAACTATTAACTACTAGGAAGCAATAATTAGTTGTTTCGTCCTAGTATAAGACTCTTCAATAGTATGTATCCATTATGCTGATTCATATGCTGTGTATAAAGTGATTCATGTTGTTCTTACTATAGTTGCTGTCCTTTATTAAATTATTATTATTATTACAATGTGTTTACTTTTAAGTTAAAACATGTATACACCTAATTTAATCATCATCTGAATCAACATCATCGTTATCATCATCCAAATCATCATCACCATCATCGTCGTCGTCAATAATAACAACATTTCATAATCTAAACGATTCACTCAAACTATGTAAAATAAATGTGACCAGTTGAAAAGTTATCAATCAACAAACAAACTTTGAACAACAATTTTTTTTCTTTTCAAAGTAACATAAGAGTTTAGGCAAAGAAAAAGAAAACCTGTGAAAAACACACAAAAATAAACATTAAAGTTTCAGAAAAAAAGAACAATAATCACAAGAAAATCAACAAAATTTGCATGTTTTCAATGTAGAAAGAAAATAAAATAAACAAAAGAAACAAAAGAACTTGATACAATCTTGTAGATTCTATTTTATTTTATTTTTTTAATGTTTTACAACTCATCTCCGATTCCCATTTAATAAAAAAATAGATAACAATAAAAATAATCAAGGAAGTTGTTGTGGAGATAATTTGTCAATGCTGATAATACGAATTGATTTGAATCAGACAACCATTGATCACCATCACAACAACCTCCTTAATTGTAACTAAATATCAGCTCAATAGTGATTAGCTTCATGAGGTAATTCCTGTAGTTCTAGTGTGAAGACGTGGAGTTCAATCGTGTTGGGTGTGAGTCAGTTTCCCACCGATGACAATGGATGAGCTCACTCAAACGTATAAAGAATTGACTAAATTAGAAATATTAACCGTTAGGAGCCGACTTAGTGGTCCAATGGTAAAGCGCTTGTCGCAGAGCCAGGAGGTTCTGGGTTCGATCCTCGATGGGGTCGTGGATGCACACTGCTGTAGTGTCCCATACTAGGACGAAATAGCTGTCCAGTGCTTCCTGGCAATCAATGGTTTTCTGAATCAGATCAATTCGTGATTTCGGCATAGACAAATAAAATAATCATTATGTTATGTTGGGCGATTACAGAAGAGTAACTAACTATCAGAACTGTTTTAAAGCACTATTTCAATTAATCTAACTGTGGGTAATGTAAACATTTCGTCTTTATAATTGTTACTTTCCTCTCACCCTATCCTCCCGATTAGTATATTTACTCTTTGTATATTGTCTCAGTATGAACTACAGTTAATTGGTTGTGTACAAGTTGTCCCTATTCACTGACACTATTTCTTTAGTTCTGTATTGTAAGTTTTCTAATTGGTCCACTGGGTGGTCTGATTTTGTGTATATATAAAGAGATGTATGGAATATGATTCTATTCTGTCTGGTTGGTCTATCGGCTCTTGTTCTTCTTATTTCGGCTTGGGACTCAGTGGGCATAGGGCAGACGCGCAATTATCGACTAGGCACACCTAATTGGCACTAGGTCACTCCATTCAAAACTTCACGTGTCATAACACATTTTATCGAAATTAACAATAAATAACAATAATTAAACTACTGATAGCTTGAGTAACAAACTAAGATGTTATTATGTAGTCACATTTAACTGAAATGATTTTATGTAGAGAGGAAGAAAAGTACCGAGTAATATATTTAATCATAAAGATTTGTTCAAATTGAGAGATTGTCATTTATAACAATGAGAAAGAATAGTTTGATGACATTGATTGTGCTATAATTGAATGATGATTTAAAATGATAGTAGTCAAGTGATAATTACTGACAAAACTGATTGATTAATTTAATGACTTGACAGTACCTTCCTCCCTCCTTATCTCTTTCAGAAAGTAGAGTATTATCCAATTCACACTCTTTATCTGATCATCAATAAAATGACAGAATCATGGATTTCTCTTATGGACAAAATATCGTGGTTATAGTTGATTGGTAATACTGTTAAAATATATAATCTCTTCACCATCCAATTAAGAACGATGAATTCACATCAACAACCAACTACTTGTTCGTATTATTGGATACTAGATATTTTGTGAAATTAATCTCCCTGCTGATGATGGAGTTGTCAATCGTGGTTGATGCTTTTTCATCTAGTATACATCTAATGTAAAAATTGTTTGTTCTATGATGTCTATCAGAGATAATGAAATGACAGGTTTCATTGCCACAAACTTTTAGTTGATTAGTAAACTCTACTTCTATTTGAAACCAGATACCAGTAAACATCTCCCAAAAATTATTACTAGCCTCAGTGTACTACATAAAAATGAAACTAAATGACTATGCGAATTAAAGCAGAGAATTAACAAAACCACTGATTTTATCAAGCGGTAATTAGGTACTTCATTCATCGATTATACCTAAGTTTTCAATTGATCATAGTTTGGAACATAAGGTGCAGACAGAGAGATGTATGTGTGTGTGTGTGTGTGTGGAGAGAGGAGAGGAAACAGAACAAGTTTTGCATGTCAAAAAATCTAATTTCTAAAAATTATATGATGCTAACATATTGAAAACTACTATTCATGTAAATATATTTCTGAAATTTATATTTCATATTCGTAAGAAACAACACATTTAATCTTCTAAAGAGTCCCATACAAGGACGAAATAGGTTTTTTTCATTGGCACTCAAACAACACCAGTCTGTGACAGATACAAATAACTAAATTTAATACTTATTCCTACAAAAAATACCCAGTTAAAGAACATTCTTCGTATATATACTCTACACTTAAAAGTCTACTTGAAGTAATATGTAAATTTGAATCCTGAAGTTTATTATAATAAACTATGTTTCTGTTAATTTAAATCGTAACATTACTAAATATCCATTGTGAATATCTTGTTGCTAATTTATAATGCCCATTTTACTAGGGAGCGCTGGTCACCACAACAACAAATTCAAATATTCAGTATCTACGCAAAGAGCTGATGTAATAACTGATTATTTCACAATCTAATCCTGATATTACACTTTAGTTTATGATAGTGGTAGTCTTTCTACTTGACTATACAATACATAATGAACTATGAACTATGAACTATTTAATTCAGCATTCTTCTACATCAATGAGAAGATAAGTACGTTTTGTAAAATGTTTCATATTAGAGTGAAACAATTGTTCAATACATTTTGACATATCTTACTTTTAAAACTTTTTGTTGACTCATATTGCAAAGTTGTAGAGAAGATATTAATAAGCAGTAAAGTGAACTGATGAATTCCTACCAGTTTTAACGTATATAATGAAACTATATAAAATTGTCAAGTATAATCAATTGGCTTAGTTTAGTTAATCTGGTCAGCATTTCTTTAGTAAGCTTGTGTTTTACGGAATAAAGATTCTAGCCTCATGTTCAACCCTCCTCCTTTACCCGGGCTTGGGACTGGCAGTAACCCTAGAAGAACCACAGACGGAGTCAACCAACCGCAAAGTCAGACTCTTCAATTCTAACGTCAACACAGTTCTTCTCTATGGAGCTGAAATGTGGAGATCTACTTCAAACATCATCAGGAGGATAAAAGTATTTATGAACAACTGTCTACGCAAGATACTGAATGTCTGTTGACCGGAAACCATCAACAACAGCCTACTATGGCAGAGAACATACCAACTCCCAGCCAAAGAGGAAATCAGGAAACGACGTTGGAAATGGATAGGACATACATTGCGGAAATCATTAGATTGCATCACAAGACAAGCACTAACTTGGAATGCTGTTGGGAAACAGTAAATAGGAAGACCAAAGAACACCCTGCGTTGAGAATTGGAGGCAGATATTAACAGGATGAACAAGAACTGAAAATTGCTGTATAGGATTGCTCAGAACAGAGTTAAGTGGAGAATATTGGTGAGCGGCCTGTGCTCCTCTGTGAGGGGTAACGGTCGTAAGTATGAAGTAGATAACAATCAATTGAAAATAATTCATGTAAACAAAATACCCTGATAAATAGATGTAACAAACAATTTGGACAAGATAAACACCACAATATGGTTATCATATTTCACTGTTAGATTGTAAATTATTAAATGATTACAGCATAGATGATTTTACACCCTAGAGGTAGGTAAAAGGTAAAATGCTTAAGTAAAATACTAAGGCATAATAAAAACATACATTAATTACAAACTGGAGTAAGATAGCTGTAATATGAGATTATTTAGAAAGTGTACGTTTACTTTTCAAATGATCAAGCCCAGGACTACCATGTTTCACAGATCCACAAGCCCAACAATTCTAGTATAAGCCATGTGATGAAACATTGTGTGATTTTATCTACTCTCATAACATAGTAATTACAATACACCTGATTTAGTTAAACTTTGTTGGTCATGTTTTTTCACTTTTAAAATTAGTCACCATCAAGCTAATGTTGATTATAAATGGATGATGTGGTGATTATTGAATTTCGAGGTGTACGGTCATATTATATGATTATTTAACAGCACAATGACAAAATCCCTACTGGGATTACATCAGTTATTTAATGCCACCTAGCTTATAACAGTTATCTCATCAAAATCAGTTTGTGCTAACAAATTCAATTTCAATAAACATCACAGCAACTCATCATCGTATTAATTCTAGATTATGTATAATTGTGTTATATCATATGAATAATTCTATTAAACTGTATCCACTGACGAACAAATAAACATACTCAGTAATATTAATAGAGAACTACATACTTCATACATCTCCAATGAAATGAAGCCTTAATGGCCCAAATATGTTGACTTGTAGCTATCGTGAGTCGATAATTCAAATGACTCTATTCACTCAACAGAGTACTTAAAACAGGAAATAAATAATTTATAAGTAGTACATTTAGATACTCAAATAAGTAATTAATAATATTATACATGAATATTACTAACAGAAAATCAGAAAAAAAGATACAATTTAACAGATTACTGACAATTTTACTACATTCAAAACTTTTCTATACATGAGTGATTTCAATTTATTATGTCAAATGAGTAGTATGATTAATAATGACAAAAAAATTTCTGTTCACTTATCAATCTCAGATAATAGGATATAAGAATAATAATGCTACTGTATTTAACAATAAAAATGTTTTGTTCTGATTTAATGTCACAAAATTAATCTAGAATGGATAACCATTGGAAACTAAGAACTAGTACTGAACAACTGTTTTGTCGTAATATGAGATTCCTCAATTATTCACATTCATGATCCTACCAGGAAAACGAACTAAGAATCATCAGATTCAATGGTTTACGTTTTTATTATAGCGTAGAGTGCTTGGAATATTACGTGACGTTCATTACTGATTGCTGTCTATCTTCAGATACTTTCGAACTCAATGAATTGTAACTTTTTACTAGAACTTCATACTATTGAAATATCTTAAAGTAAGTCACTAATGAACTGATTATTATAATTAGGTTGATGTGGTTCGTGAAGATTACTTTATTCAATTTGTTTTCTGTATTAATTAAACTGGTAGTATAACAGTCATCAGCAGTTGAAATCGATGATCATAGATTGAATTAGTAATCATATCAATGGATAATATTTAACCTAATATCGTTGATAAATAAGCGTTTGGTGCTAGACTTAAAGTTTCTAAGTAAACATTGTTAAGGAGTTTCACATTAAGACTGAACAGTACTCTCCACTTATCATTGTAAGTCAATTAATATCAAACTGTAATGAGAAAAAACTCCAAATTTAAAACCAGCCTCCAAAAAACTTAATCAAACTGACTATAACGCAGAATAATTGAAAATTTAGCATTTCATACTTGAATAAAGGTAAGTCTCATTTTGACAGACATACAGATTATTAGTTTTTTCTATTATCTATTGATTATGTAGTGGTTGATTGGAATCATTACGAAAAATGCAACACTAAATTCAAAAACTTTGGATCTCTAACAGAAATGGTTTGAATACCGTGATCTTGTAGAGATAAATGAGATTAAGTTTTAGTAGACACTGTTAAACGTTTCCATGAGTCCTTAAGCAAAATATTGATATTTCAATTTACCGACTTCTAGAAACCAATCAAACTGGTCCGTAGATCAGCGAATTCTAGGAATCGGTTCCTTTCTATGCAAATAAATTGTGTAAAATCCAGCTGATTCTACTCAAATTAGAGAGTATGTGAATGATCTCTCTACGTTTAGTGTTATGATGAAAGTTCAACGGATGCTTCAACAAGTGTCTAGTGATATGATCACAATTAATTCAAAACCATCTACCAGACTCTTGCATTCTATGAAATAAACGACTAAGAAACTATACGTATTTCATAGGTTCTTGCCATACAGCTGACATAAATGGAAGAAGACCTGTGATTGGTTAATATAATGTGACAGACATATGAGTCAAAGGCTAGACCTTATATATCTTGTATATTATTGGTTGTTGTAATTGTTGTTGTTGTATTACATGTGTATGAGTGACTAGTTGGGTTCTTAGCGAATAAGTCGGATTATTGTGCCTGAGCAATAGTGTTAGGGATGTTAGATCCCCCAAAACTCACTTTGGAAACCTGTTATTTTTATGGTTTAATTGTGTAAATTTAAATTTCCTGTTTTCGCTCCAAAAAGTTCCTATGTCAACTTCAGTTCATGTTTCGCACTTGGTAAGACGCTAAATCTTATTGGTTCATTGTTTATTTTAGTACTCTATTTATGACATTCCAAGGACGCTCTCTGTTTTTGTATATATACGCATGAGTTGTGTGTGTTGAGGTCGTCTGACAGGCTGCCTGTTGAATTAAACGCTTCGTGCTGTCTTTGAACTTCTTATTGTAGTTAGCTGGGCTGGGGGGCTGCGGAGTAGCTTAGCTTCCTGTTACTGTGTCGCTGGTCTTACGTCCGTTAGCAGGTATCGAGGTGTCACCATATCTCGCGAATCCATAGCAAATAGATTAAAGCAAGGCTGGATGCTAGCTTTAAGACATAGCGCCGTGGACAACAGGATTGACAGTATCGGCCATCCTTGCTCAGATACAACAACAACCAGTTAAAAAACCATACTTCCTTAGACTAAATCCTATGTAAGATTAAATATAAGCTCCTACTTTCAAACCGATAGAATTGTATCTTATCTTTCTAGGTGTAATTTTACTTAGAAATTCATTTATATCTCAATGAGAATAAAGATCGAACTGTATGTAACCAATATACCTAAGTCCTATTTCTACAAGTAAGTGTTTAAGCTAAATATTCATCTAGCATTTTAGTGTAATTGAGTAGTCATGTTTTATAATAATTTTCTACTGTTGTATGGACACAAGCATAGCCAAATGAAATAATCTTAAAGTGTTTATTCACAAATAAAAATATCAATAAGCAACTGTTAACGATGGTTAGTTTAAGTCATTCGAAAGATTAATGATAGTAATAATAGAAGAAGGGAGACTGCAACTTTACTTAGAGTAAGGACTGACAAACAAAATAGATCGATACTTAACGGTTGGAAGGGTAAGTGAAATATTTAAAGGGTATTATCACTATTGTGAATGACTTACTGAGGCATTTAGCCTATTGATTCAATAGTGATTTCATAATCTGTTAAGTCTACAATATAAATATAGATATATTTCACAAACAGTTATTTGTATCATTTGTAGAATGCTTTACGTTGTTCTCAATACAAGTATCACCTCCATACAATAGAAGTGTCTTCACATTTGTATTGAACATTGACACTCTGATATTGGCTGTTTTCTGGTTTAAGTTGCAGATGTTTGACAACTATAAAAGTGCCTTCCTTCCTTTACCAATCTGTGCTTTGACATCTACATTGGATCCTCCTTGTTTATCGATGATGATACTTGTAAGGTATGTATAAGTTTCCAGATATTGCAGATTTTGTCTGTTGAGTGTAATTGGGTTAGTGATGGTTGTTCTGTATGTGAAGGTCTTTTTTTCCACTATCCATGTTGAGGTTTACTGCTGCAGAGGCTGATATTATACTGTCCGTCATCACCTGCTTTGTTGTTGTGCTTGGTTTACTACTTATAACATACAGTTATTACTAGAGTAGTGATTTATCTTTGTAAAACACTCTTAGTTAACTCATAGAACGTTGCTTTGTTAACTTTGATTTAACCAGTTATGTTTGCATGTGTATATCTCAATGAAGCTATTTTTTGAAGCCGAAGATACGATTCTACAATCATTATCAAAGTGTACAGTTTCACAACCTAATTATCAGTGTACCTTTTTTATTGTATATGAAAGTTTTCACCAGTTGGATAACCGGGTATTGTGTTGAATTTCGTTTCTTTCCAGTTATTTTCAGCAGTCCTTGTTTTTTTCATCATAAGTCACTCTAGTTACATATTAGTTACTTAAATAAGAAGTTTGCTTCACTTGATACGTTCTAAGTATATAGTTTACTCGTTTTAATCATACAAGTTTGCTTTAATAAGGGTTGTTTAAGTTGCATCAGTAATTGTTCACATCAGTGCATGGCATCAGTTTTATGCATAAAACCGATGAGAATCAAATGAAATGAATTAAAGCAGTTTATAATAACATTAAAAATTAATAATCAGATGATTATCTTAGTATTGGTATGACTGTTAGTAGTAATAGTAGTGTTATTAGTGTTAGTGGCAGTAGTGGTAATCGTATCAACAGACATAATATCAGTAGTATTGGTAATAGTAGTTATAATATTGGTATTAATGTCAGGGATTGTGGTAGTAAGAGTAAAATTACTAGTATTGATATTATCGATAGTAATATTATTAATAATATTGGCAGTAGTAGCATTGATCATGTGAACATTTCGTAACAATATAAGCTTCAAAGTATAAACAATCAAGCCTGAATTAGATTGATGATGAAACAAAGATATAAAAATTGTGTAAAGAAATAAACAAATATAAATGAATCCTGATATCATGAATTGATCTGAATCAGACAACCATTGATCATCTGGTAGCACTGGACAGCTGTCCCGTCCAAGTATGGGACCAAATGATGTCAAGCAAACGTACCACGAATTGACTGAATTAGAAATATCAACCGCTAGAAGCCAACTTAGTGATCCAATGGTAGAGCACTCGTCGAGAAGCCAGAGGGTTCTTGGTTTGTTCCCCGATGGGGTTGTTGATGCACACTGCTGAAGAGTCACATCCTAGGACGAAGCGACTATCCAGTGCTTTCAGGTGGTTAATGGTTTTCTGATTCAGATCAGTTCGTGATATCAGGATTGACAAATTAACTGTCTCCACAACAACCCCCTAAATATAAATGACGTAGAATATTCATATTACAGGGTAATTTACAGCATCTTATTGACATTAAATAAAGGAATATTTTAAACTAATTTCTCACATGATTACTGTTGACTAAGTGTAATAAGACAAAGTTATTCATCAACTCGTTTTCCCTCTATTTTCCAAATAAGAAAATGAAACTTTACCTAATTCATTGACTTCTTTGATTAATAGCTAATTCAACTGCAATAATTGGCTTAATTTCTTGCTTCCTATGTGTGTTAATGAATGTAACTGAATAAAGAAATAATTTAAGCGCATTTTCTTAAAAGAAACAACATTGAAATTGAGTGTTCTGGGGATTGTTGAATGTTAATTTTATGTCATAAATCGGTCTGAATTAGACATCCGTTGATTACCTTGAAGCACTGGACAGCTGTTTCGACTTAGTTTAGAACTCTTCAGCAACGCGTATTGAATACCGCATGAGGGATAAAACGCAAAAGCCTTCGGCTCTTAAGCGAACGCTTTACAGTTAAGCCGCTGAGTCGGCTTCCAACTGTCGACATTCTTAATTCAGTCTGTTCATGATAAGTCTGTAACTACATTGATTATCAGCTCAATAGTGACTAAATTCTCGAGGTATTTCCTGGAACTCTAGTGAGAAGAGGTGACTAACAGAATTCAACCATGTCAAGTATGAGGCGATTGCCCACCGATAACAATGGATGAGGTCGAGAAAATATATCACTAATTGATTGAATTAGAATTATCATTTGTTGGAAGCCGGTTCAGTAGTCTAATTTTAAAGCGTTTGCTACAGAACCTGAGTTCTATCAATGATGGGTTCATAGATGCACACTGCTGAAAAGTCTCATACTAAGAGTGAACAGGTGTATATTACATCCTGGTGATCGATGTTTGTCTGATTTCGAACGATTCGTCATATCAAATAGAGTAACAATCTTTTTTACTTGTATAATCTGCTATGTAAGGTATTTTACTAATTTTTTGTTAAAACAAATATTTCAGGCTTTGTTACATAGTTGACTTCCTTTGATATACTGGCTGCAAATAATAAATAAGTTGATTTGTATCGAGAAGAACATAGATTTGTTTCATATTTAGTAAGGTCGATTGTCATCACCATCATCAAAACTTGGCTAGTGAGCATGGCACGAATAATGGCTCACAAATATATTGAAGATGGCTCGCACGAAATTCTAACTGACTTGGGTTTTATAACGGTTGGCAATCATCAGGAAGGCGAACCTTATTTTGGTAACACTAGCATATTTGTAATATTCAAATTTACATGACTATGACCGTAGTCACTACTGTATGATTAATCAATGTAAATAATTCAGCCATGTGGAAGTTCAGTATCGTTTCATGTAGCTCATCAGTGAAGGTCTGAGACTATTAAGCTTGATGGCACATGCTTAGTTCAGTCAATATTTTGCGAATCCATTACTGAAACGTGCCTTCTACCATAAAACATAAAGCAAGCTTAAGTATTTCGTGAATTACTTTAAACCATCTTACATGAGAACTGATTATTAAATAAGCATCATTACTATGTATTTGTTATAGGACAGTAGCTATGATCCGTCTATAGATAGACAAGTTTACTCATATTAGAACCCGTGTCGTGATGTTATTCATGAAGTAATCCTTGTGTTTCTGGTAAAATCAAACTATACCGGTGGCCTTAAACGATTATTAAAGGAAACGTATGGAAAGTTTAGTTAGTGAGAAAGTGACATACATAAACAAATAAGCTCATATTACAAACAATAAGTAAAAATAGAAAATAATCAAAGTGAATATAATAAATTAACATTAATAGTGAATCCCTTTATCTACTTTATACATCATAACCTCAAAAACTAACATCACTGTTTCAATGGTGCTCCTTGACCTCAAAAATTACTTCTCGAATCTCATTTGTCTGTCACTATAATTTAGTTCTAACATATTTTATTGCTACTGGAACTTGCGAGTTTGATTTTTGTAGGTCAAATATGAGATACATATATCCTTACGTAGCCGATCAAGTGGATGTAGTAATGGCGAATGATATATATATATATATATATATATATATCGAATATGGATACATATTTATCCCACTGGTCATAGATATTCCAGCAGCATTCTGAAGGTATGATTCATGACTGGAAGCTTGACTTAACAATATTGGATGTTTACTAAAAATTAAACATTTCGAAAACAAAGATATTTCCTAAAATCCACCTTAATTTAAGGTAAGTAATCATTGAAAGATGACTTCATTTCAGTAAATAGTACAAAATGAACAACTAATTAAATAGCTGCGAAAAATTAAATAAAGTTGTTGAATCAATCAATTAAGTTGACTTATGATTGTTGAAATACGTATTACGTATGCTCAAACACCGGTTATCCAGATAGATACTTATATTAATGCATGAGTAAGTTAAATTGAAGTGAGTAGATACAATAAAAGAATAATGTGTCACATTATGAGACGGTTGATTACTGCATGTATAATGTTAGAATATGTTGACAATTAAGTTAAAGATATTAAGCCGTAACCCAAATTTTTTATAATCACACAGATTAATTCACAATTTATCTCTTTTAATGTGTTGGGCTCATAGATTTTAACAAAATTTCAATATTTTCATCAATTCTGTCAGAGATCAATCTCTCTCTAACTAAAAGTTGAAAATAACTTAGTGACATAAAATGCAACCTCAAAACAATTAGAAATGAATTCATTACGAAATAAATCGAACTATATTCACTGTGTGAATGAGAGTAAAAACACCTTCAAGACATTAAAGAAGCAAAAATATTCAAATTTCTACACAATCACCAGAATAATGCATTTTTTCGTTATCACATTATACACTACTAATCAGTAGTTAAAATTATAACTCTAAATATCAATGAAATGAAATTTGAACAAATTAAACTGTAACGTAAAAAAATTGATAAAACTCGTTAGATAAACAGAATAAATACAATCAGGAATTTCAATAGTGTTTTGTAGTTCTTCAGATAGAAAATGAGCTAGTGGTTAACTACTAAATTAAGCAACATTGATGGGTGTAAACACTATCAAAATTGATACTTTTTGACGTAATGAATCATATTTCACAATGACACAGATTCATTCATATTTTATAACAATTATATGTTTTAAGTTCACTTTTTCCAAAGTAATACCCACATAACACCACTTTCAGTTAAAACATAATCAGTTGATTATACTATTAATTTAAAATTGCCGTACAATCACGATGTTTTAATAAAAGATATTTGGAAAACGATTCATGGAAAAAATGGATTATAAAATGATCTCAAGAACATATACATAAACACGTAAACTGACTCAAAAAAAAAACACTGATTAATTAAATTGAAAAGCTATTTAAATGAATAAAACACTGAAAATTATTACAAAATAAATAAACTCACTAAAATGTAACAAAATTGGGCACTGTTGAAGAGCCTCATACAGGGAAGAAACAGATATCAGTGCTATCAGGTGACCAGTGGCTGTTCGGTTCAGAACAATTCGTAATATCAGAATTGAAAAAATCGCCAAACATTATTTTCATGTACAATCATGAAAAACAGAGCGAATATTCGACACTACATCGGTACTCAGCAAATCAGACAAATTTTATCATTTAAACTGCTTGACTGCCATATAGTCAGTAATGAGCATGCTTGCGCCAACCTTGAATGTAAACGCCTGCTACTAAGCAACATGTAAACAGACACTGCAAACATCTAGGTGGGTGGAAATAGGTTATTTGTCGCGTCTAAAGATGATTATCATCTGATAGTCAATGATATAGAATTAAAGGCTTGAATAGTATCTGCCGATGCTTCTCATGGAGCTTTGTGAACAAAATCATAACTAATGACGATAAACGTTTATTTATGCAAATACAATGGTCTATAAACTAAACAAATACAGTACACCTCACTAATACTAATTCAGTATTAAAAGTCACATGTACATAAATCAGTATGAACAAAAGAAAATAGTATTCAAATAAAAATTTTACACAGGAGAGATTGAAAAATCGTTCACGGCGTCCAACGTAATTTCCGACCATCACAACCAGTATTCCACCATCGAGCTACATTCGGCACCCAATATGGACCAAATAAGTCAGATGTGTGAGCTAGTAAACACATTGCACATTGTGGTTGTGAACCCCAATCATGCACAATCCCATGACCATGCCATGCAAAATATTCATTGTATGCTGTATCGTTATTGTCCAAATACTTCAAATACTCTGCCAACTTGGCTGGTGATTCGAATTGATCCACATGAATGAATGAATATGGTGGAGCGACTTGTTCATATTCTTCAATCGATGCACCCATCACGATTGGAAGGATGTCGTTACTTGGAACAAACAATGAATAATAGTATCGATTAGACAATAATCAATGTATGTTATGTAAATTGACAACTAATATCATGAAAGGTGTTTAATCGAGAACAAATTCATGTAAATTAATAGTGTTCATCGTGGTATGTGTGGAGGAGATGAGTATGACATTAACATTCTGAGGTCAACCTGAAGTCTTTTGATTAAACATCACTACCCTACTTCATTGCCCTATCCAAACCTATCCTACCCAATGCTACACTGTCCTACTGATATTGACCGGCGTTTTACTCAACAATTCTGCCACCATACACTCTGTATCATCAGTTTCCGTCAACTCCTCATTCATTTACAGATTGATTGTGGCATATTACAGAATGAAATTCTCATTAAACAGTTCATTTCAAACAATAACTTCCATCTCTTTTGTGTTTTTTCACCTGACATATCCACTCTCCTACACTGACAAATTCATACGAATCAACTGTTGTGTGACATGAAATTCCAAATGTGAATTGTGCATCAATAAACATCCATCACCCACTAAGTGAACAGTTAAATGACTGGTAGTCATGGCTACAATGTAGAAAGTTGTGCTCGAAACGTTGCGGACAACTGTAATCATTCAATCACTTCTACTAATTAGATTATTCTACTAAGAACTATTGATTTGTACATTCCACATTCTCATATTTACATACTGATAAGGTCACATGTCATCGTACGTTTTCTCAAATAATTGACTATCATCTCTGTCCAGTTAGATTCTTGTGTAGGAGAGCAACCAAGGTTTTGAATGTTTCAATATTGATTGACCTACTTCATGGTTGAGGTTGTCTCAATATTATATGTGTGGTTGTTTGAATACACAAATTTTTGAAACAGTAGCCAATGTATAGATTAGAGTAGATTTCAGCCTAAAGATGGCTTTGAATGTGAACTAAGTAAGGATAGTCTTGAAACATTGAAGTCGCTTCCATCTATTGAATATTTGATCATCATGACATGTTTCTGGATGATTTCAGTAATTTTCAATTGTAAACTTTAGCGTAATAAACGTGTATTGCAATGTGATGGCAGATAATTTTGTATTTCTCTACCATTTGAATTCGGTATCACCAATTGACTTTGGTTAGACAATCATTGAAGTGTGGACATCATTGGATAGATGTTTCGGTCTAGCATGAAACTATTCGATGGTGTATATATATGTCGCTCTAATGATTAATCTCAGGCTATTCATGTTTCACGGCCTACGCAATCTCCTTAGTCCGTCCGCCTAGTTGGTGTTTGATGGTTGACATTTTTAGATTTCAGTCAACCAAGCATACTTTTGTTGCACGACCGGGTCTCTATGTTCAAAGATGTCCTTCTCACCTCGTTGGATTTAATTGATTTTTCTAATCATTCGGTTGGAAATGTTGATTATTACTGTTTATCGGGTACATTTTTTCAGAGAATATCGTCATCTTTCACAGTTGAGATAGTTTGTCATGTCTTGTGTATTCACTTTTTGTGTTTCATCCAGAATGTTCCAGTTATTTTTCCTTGTCTAATAGGTGAGTGTTAGATTGAATGTATAGTTTACATAAAACACTTCATTTTAAGCGTCCAGAATTATGCACTATCGATGTTTGTGAATTTATCAGTATGTCGGTGCTCAACAATGATGACCAGTGATATTGCCTTGCTACGCAAACGGAATACATGTAGAGAAATGTTATTCAATTAGAATGTATGATGCATGCAAGGAATTGGTTACTGTCCTTTGATTATGTATCATTCATGCTTACTAATACATAGTGGTATAGACTGAGAACATTGATAGCCACTTTGGTAGAGACAAGTAATCATCATTTGTTGTAGAACCACACAATACATTTGTATACATTTTAAGTATGCAAATATTCAGAAAAGTCAAGACAGTAATTTGACTTCACAGACATTATAGAGTGCGTTATTCTTGCGAGTTGAAAGTGATGTCAGCTGAATCTAACAGTTTCTGCTCAATCGCTTTAATTTTCACAGTAGCACTTGATCTCACTTCATTCACTTCAAATATCATTGTATTATCCACTGGATTATTCGAAGTCCAATTACAATGTGTTCTCATGATTTCACATTTTCAATAATGATATAAGTGCTATCAATATTTAATTGAAGCTGTCATTTACTTACTCTTATCTAGTTAATTCAACGCAATACTACATACTTCATCATTGTAAACAATCATGAGGATTTGATGAGATACTTACTTCAGTGCATTTCTATAAAGTTTCTCTGTTATGTACTCACTACACAAGCTATTTTCGAAGCTCAAATAAAATTTGTAATTCTCACGAATTGTTTTCAAACATTCAGGTGTCGATGTATCTGTTGATGCATTCTTTGGACATGTTAGTGTTCCACATTGACCATAGATATCAACCTGTAAATAGAAGAACACAAATTAGTTAAATAATAAATGTGATTCAATGTGATGCAAACTAAAGTATCCACAATCGACAAGTTATTGAAATGAATTGCGAAATGACTGAAAGAATGATATGTTTGTTATGCATATTGATGGGAATGATGAGAATTTCTTATGTACTAATTCATTGAATATTTAGACTAATTGAAATCTCATTTATATTATACTCACCGAGATATGTCGTGCAAGTTCCTTGGCATATTGCATTCTAGGACTCTTCGGTGCACAGTTACTGACAAACCATGCCACTTTCTTTGATTTCCCAACAGCGAAATTTCGAGAGGGAAGAGGATATCTCGTCTCTGGTCCATCATGTTTAATATATGGCTGATATGAACCGTATGGTGAATAAATTGTTGAATCCAAACGAAAAGAGATGGTAAAATTAACCTGGTAGTAGAAAAGACAATGTAAATCGAAACTACATATGCATCATGATAACTGTTTAAAATGTGATAGTAATAAGGCAGCGAAACATGAAAGGACATTCGGTGATGCAAGTTACTTACGAAATGGTGATTCGGGATTTCGTATTCGATGTGCACTTCAAAAGTGAAAGTTTGCGATGCTGACCAACTGTCCAACTGACTGAAGTGGATGAAGCATGACTCAGAGTTGTTTTCTAGATGTTGTCATATGAATTATTAACTTACTAATCCATCATTAATGAAATTATTAGTAATCTCGTGTATGGTATTGAAGTTCGTTAAGGAACCATTATTTATATGCTATTCACTAACACAAATCCCCGTAGAGTATGAAGATTCATGTTGTCGTCAATTAATTCCGCGATTGCGGAATTGGTGAGAATGTAAACGGGAGTAAGTTTTGCAACAATTTGTATTTGATCAATGTTGTTCAGTTTATTGTTGCATATTAATTTACATTTTGTTTTATTACTACTCTGTACTCGAAATAAGTAGCTTGATTCTATTTATAAATTCACTCTTGCTTTATTGATCACATATAAGATTGTGCAGATGAACTGTAACCTCTGTCTGCTTATTTATTATATAGTGCCAAGGATTCGCGAATCAAATGAAACCTTGATACTTGTTAACGAACGTTAGACCAGTGACACACTAACAGGAAGCTCAGCTATTCCGCAGTGACCCAGCTAACTAGAGTAATAATTCCTAAGATAGCAAGAAGCGTATTATTCCACAAACAGCCTCTCAGACGATATCAACACACATAACTAATGCGTATATATACAGAAAGAAGAACGTTTTTTAGAATGGCATATTTAATTTACTAGAGTAAACAATGAACCAATGAAATTCAGCTTCTTACCTATTGGGAAACACAAACTGAAGTTGAGGATAGAACTTTTTGGCTCAACAACAGGAAATTTAAATTTACACAATAAAATCACAGAAATAACAGGTTTGCCATGTGAGTTTAAGGGATTTAACATCCACAACATATGGAAATATCAATTCTTATTGAAAAATATACGACAACTGTGAGAGTCTGGCAAACCTATGTGTCTTCAACAAAACGATTATAGATATCACCGAATTCTCCTACAAACTTATAAACAACCCTTCATGTATTTCATCGGGCAACACTACCGAAAATCAAATCCAACACACCTTCATCAATAAGAAGTTTAGAAGAATAATGTAAGACATAAGAGCAAGGAGAAAAGCTGACATCATCTGGTGGTGGCAAAATCGAACCTAAAGCTGAAGAAGCACTGGACATCTAATGCAGCAGAATTACAAAACTTTAACACAGCCCTTTTTCACGATGCTAATAAATGCAATGAATTCAAAAAAGTTCTCAACAATAAGTTCTTAGCATCTGATTATCTACTATAAAATGGTGGGACGAATATGGAGGACAACTGGAAAGAGATTAGAGAAACAATAACTTCCACATGTCAGGAGGTTTTGGATTGCACGAAACAACACCATAATGAATGAAATTTTGTTCGTACTCTGGACAAGGTCAAAGAAAACAGGAGCAGAAAAATAGCTTCTAATAACAGCCGTACAGGAACAGAAAAAGCCAAGGCACAGATCGAATACACAGAAGTCAACAAGCAAGTGAAGAGGAGCATTAGGTCGGATAAACGGAAATATATGGGGGACATAGCACTGACGGAGGAAATGCTGCAAGATAAGGAAACAGGAGGCACCTATATGATTCAACGAAGAAACAAGCTAGGAAATTTAGTAAACCAGGACGATTAATCAAGAGCATGGCTGGCAAACCGATCACTGAAGTGAGTAACAGTGAAACAAGTAGGCAGAACACTGCGAAGAACTTTTGAATAGACCTGTCATACTGAACCCACTAGTCATCAAAGTAGCAACCACGGATCTCTCTATAAACATCGACCCACCAACAGTCGAAGAAATCAAGATAGCCATCCGACTGTCAAATCAAGAATGGCAAGTCAGCAGGGCCAGACAACATACCATCTGAGTGATGCACTGGAGACTGATGAAAAGCAGCCTATGCTCTACAAGAGGTAACAGGCATTGATTGATTGATTTACCCATCCTATTTATGAAACGTCTTCTAAATATTAACTGATTACATATTTTGTCGATATTCATAAAGTGACACGATTTCATCGTCTTCTCTTCGAACACTCGAAGTGTTTTTCGCTCTAATCGACCTAAAAAGTGCTACTCAGTGCTCCATTGAAACAATCACTATAGATGCATCAGAAAACTGTATACTATTGCTAACATCTACACAAGTTGATTTATCCTCAATGCATAAATGAGAAAGCGAGAAGCACTATTCCGTTGGATATGGCGTTCAATCTTCAGTCACTAGGTCGGTGTTTAGGGTTAAGCAACTAGACAATATCATCAACCGCTCTTCTCAACTATATTACTTTAAGCCACGGACATTAGTATGTACCTGGTAGGTAAAATGATAACTAATATTTTGAAAACGGTTATTAACTCATTCCTCTATTTGTTAAAGTATACGAAATGCTTTAAATTCGAAATAAAGTACCGACTAGTAACTAAAATGGTTGGTAGTAATAACCTCGTTTAGTAAGACAATGAAATGTGACCATCTAGATCTGAAACTACGCCATCAACAGTAGCACAATTATATATGTGGACATTAGGAGTGTCGTTTCGAATCATTAAATATACGGATATTGACCTGAAACTCTAATTAATCTATATGCTCCAAGTAACATTTATTCATCATTTTGAAATGTATCCAATGAAGTTATCAAGTGCACCACGAATGAAGACTGTAAGTTTGTACCAGTTACCCTTTGTAAATAGTTCTCCTCACGATTTTATTCCATGTAAAAATGAGTTAATACAGCAACTTGCAAATAATCACGCAATGTGAAGAGAAACTTACTACGATCAATAGCATTTAAATGTCAGGTCGTTGTTAACAGTCTTGTAGGTTTATTGGAATCCTGACTAAACTGGAGCCCTTTATTAAATTTGATAATGGACCATTCCGTCTGTATCTATAAATTTGAAACTATTCTGATAGCAACAAACTTGAGATTTATGTAGTGAATAACTAGTGAGTATTAAACAATACTTTGTTTTCCTCAGACTAGTTGAATGCCTATGCGATACCTCAGATCATGTTGCAAAGTGGTCAGCGGCCTAGGTGATTCTACATTTACAGATTCTGTACTTCCTCTAGAGTACTGGCAACCCCCTAACATCGTTGAAATACTGTCAGAGTAAGTTAATTTCCACATTATTCAGACTAGCAGGCACATTGTAATCTAGCAACCAGGATGTTGGTCATCATTCAGCGATTAACAAGTTTCCATTCATTATAATTTAGAAGCTATTCAATACAATCTTAGACATATTTGTGCATAGCTTTTAATCGAACTTTACACTAATGTACGAAACACTGAATGTTGTTTGAACATATGAGTTACTCTTCATGAAAACAGACGAGAGACTGCTGTGATCAAGTTCTCTGTGTTTACTGTATGTTCAATAATTAAGCTTCTTAATAATCCACCACCAACACTTATTACCCATGTACTAAAACGCCTTTTGGATAAAACCCTCATCGAACAACCTATATAACACTCCCCACATGTACGAGTGAATTAACAAATGCACATGGAAGTAATCAGATGTGTGAGTAATTCCTTCAGCTCGGTTGCTGAACAAACAACAGTTAGACAACACTAATTTTAATGTCGCTGCAGTGAACGTTCTTTTAGGTACATTCTATATACCGCCAAATAATCACAACTAAATTCTAGATTGAGGTGGAAAACAGACTGTACTTCCACTTACTAAACGCATTAATCATAAAGAAGATTGATGCAAACCTGATATGTCAATTTAATAAATCCATTTTAGAATGGTCAGTCATCAAGTTTTCACAGGTGAATTGAAATCAGTAGAAAGAGAAATTTAGTTAGATTCTAATCCATATAAATCTGAAGAATTCGCTTGACTGTTAAATGCATGAGTGAAGGACTAATAATCATAAGTAAAATGTCCGTTGTTATTAGATAACCAAGTAGGTTTATTGACAAGAAAATGAAGCCGAAATATTCGAAAATATCAGATACCTCCTCACCAAAGAAAATACATGACATGAATATGGATTTGAATGGTGACGAAGCTGCAGACCTCCTAAGCAGATGGATTTCTAATTTACTCATATGAACGCAACATACAGTGACCTTAAAATCAGTGTTATCTAGCCATCGTTTATTCAACAACAATTTGAAGGATTAATTCACACATCTGATCACTTACATCTACGTTTATTAATTCACTGGTACATAATGAGTGCATTACATTGATTGTTCATTGAGCGTTCTAAGCAAAAGTGTTTAAGTACTTGGTTGATAAGAGGTGGTAGTCGATCAGTAATAAGCTTAATTACTGAACAACATTGTAAATACAGAAAACATAATTTGAACAAATTCGTTATTTAATGTTATTTATGAAATCAACAAGATTATACCAAAGACAACAGTCGTTCATCTGCGTTAAATTGTCAAAGTCTTGGCCATACACCTACCAAAGCCAGAATTATGAAACCAGATGAAACTCATTTTTCATGACTTACATCATTTTTAATGTGTCTGCAATATCAGCGTGTACATCAGTTTCATGTATTAACACGAACAACAATTGTCCTAACGATCGCTTTTTATCTGGTAAGTTATCATTTGTTAATACAATTGCATCAGCTTCACGCTATTTCTCTTTATCAGTGATAAATGTACAGTTTATTGCATAACACTGATAAAAATTTGTTGGTGCGAAATTTGTTCAGTTTCATTAGTAATCAAATCGAGTTAGATTGTGGAGAGTCGAAACAACAAAATTATTATCATCTATTAAGTACGTGATTAACATACTGGCTTACTTACACATAGTGAATCATATATTCTCACGATTCGATCTTCTTCAAGACTAAATTTCTTTGAATACTTTTGCACAGGACTTCTAATGATAGGAGAATATATATTCTGTAATATACTAGCAAAATCCACTCTCGAATCGATTCGAAGTAGAAACATTCTTGTAGACCAACTTTAATGTTTCGGATGATACGCCATAATCATCTTGACGTTGAATGCAACGAGTAAGATGTGACCAAACATTGACTAACCACATAACTGTCACGATAATTAATACAGAACAAATCACTTTCAATTTGAATGAATATTTGACTTTGTGTCTGTTTGTACTAACACTTTCAAGCATATTCATTAGTATAGAAGTAGTTGAGTGTCGCCAGTTAAGTGATGTTGAAAGCGAGTAAGATATCTAAGAATTACAAAATGATAAATAAAACATTGAAGAAATTCTGTGATGTAGTTCTGTTTATTTTCGATTTGATATCGTTAAGTATCAATTATTAAATGATTACATTGAATCTGACGAATCAGCCTGCATTAAACAATCGTTAGAAATCAACGGACACTACAAATACTCGGTAAGAAACTCGTAGTTTCTTCACAGCCTGATTCACCATGATATCATTAGGCTGGATGTAGTGGTTGACTTAAATAACTTTAGTCAATCTTAGCCACTGTCATTTTTGGAAAACTGTCACATGCTTGAACTCCATTGATCACATTATCTCACTAGAGCCCAATAAATTACCACTTCAAGTTAATCCCTAATGAACTCATATTGATTATGAATGAGTGATGTAGGGATAAGTGAATTTTCAAATTATCGTCTATTTCAAGTAAATTCTTGGTATTGGATATAGTTTCGTTATTGGATTGACCTAATTACTGTTAAACCATAATTGTTATTTCGCAGCATAACAAGTATATTGAATGATAAAAATGATAAACACGTACTGAAGTCACTACATTCAGAATATTAGTTAAGAAAACTCTAGAAGTCGATTGCATAGGTCAAACGATAGTTCGTTTTCTGTTACATAAAAAGTCATGTTTATTCACTGACATTTTCTTAATGTTGAGCTTACTTTAAATCCTGTAGATTGGGAAGACTATCACGAATATTTTTTGCATGAACATGGATTATTTATAGGTAACATTTACTGAGAACATTGCTCCCACCATTTGTGTATTATATCAGTCAGTTGCAATTGGGGATTCTACCACCGAAACCTACCACCCCAGTGGTATAGTTAAATAGGCGTTCTCTGTGAAACTTTGGGTTATTGGGTTCGATTCCCTGTCGGAACCAAGAGAGGCATTACTGAGGAGTCTTATATTAACATGGAACATCTGTCCAATCACTACCACTATTCATCGACGTCTCTGATCAACACAAATAATTATATATGATACCAATATACACAAAACCACCTCAATTCAATATTATATGGAATTTTCAGGACTCATTTCGATCATACGTGATTAAACCTCCTTTGAATACGCATACTATGATGTGGACATATTCACACTTCACTCTTTTCAATGTGCATTTAGAATAAATGTGATGAATGAATTTGGGATAATGTAGTCATAGATTTGACAGATTACGTAATACTCCGTATGACAACTCGACAAATGCTGAATAACTGTATTCATTATGTACTAACAAAATGTGGAATGTTACTCTCACATGTAAGTAAGAACGAAGTGAAATAGATTTGAAAATTCGAGAAATAAATAAAGGGTAGAAGTGAAAGTTGTTTTCAGTTGATTCTACTATCCACGTTGGAATAGAATATGAGATTACAAGGTTTTCATTGAATATCATCAGTAGGTCATGAAGATGTTTATGTGCCCCCATTCGTTGAAAGTTTCCACATTCATATAAGACAATCTATATTATTTATATGTCATGAAGCAACGTTTTACTACAGGGATGAGCAAGTTTTCTTCATCAATTCAAGACTTTTAGTTATGCCCATCGTTCTGGGAAGTCAATGATACAACCGTAATGCTATTTGGTTGAAGTTCTTTTTCATATCAACATCTGGAATTCTTGTAAAGATTGATGTGAATAGTGGGTAAGATTGATGAGATAAGTACTGTGTAGATGGATAGTCACTTTAAATTCATTCTACTATCAGCGATCAGATGAATTTATGAAGTTTTATTGAAGTTTCGATCCTTACTCACGAGTGTACAAATCGATGAAACCATTAACATAAGTTATGCACACACTGGTTTAGATTGTTTACCCTAAATTAAATTGAGGACAATACTACTACTTCATATGATGGCTTACAATTGCAATTTAATACATTGTCATATAGAAATATTGATGAAGTGACTGAGTAGTCAGCATATACGGGCACTTTTACTGATATCTTCATGGATTTCCTTAAACAGACAAAAATGAAACATTAAACTAAGAATAGAACATACTACTGACAATATGTTAACGATGAATTAATTATTTGTAAAAATTTGAATCATTCTTGTAAAGTGTTCAGATTATACAATAACCTACTTGATATCACCAAATTTACAATCGAATGTAACTACCATAGTTAATTTAGCGACTTAGATCTGATTATGAAATCAGGAGACGACAGTACAACTAACAGAAAATATCATCAGAAAACAGGAATGCACAGTACAATATTTGAGATACATTAAATGCTCTCCTGTTAATTATGAACGGTATTTAATTACAACTTTAGTAAATGGATCTTGAAAGTTATGTTCAATTGATAAAATTAATAACAGTCGTTAGAAAACATTGAGAAATATCTTCTAAGTAATACGTTTCCAATAACAATCATTACGAAGTATGATAAAAATATCCACAGTGACTCTCAATGATCCAATTGTAAGAAGAAACACGTGTTTACCTCACTGTTTCGATCATCGGAGATGATACTTCAGGCAAAATTTTACATCAATTATCATGTATTTGGGGTGGGAGTGTATTTATATTGGAAGAACAGCAAGATGTGATTCTACTAGGTATTCTGAAATAACGGATTCTACAGTATGAAATTATTAGTGATTATTTATAGAATAAGTAACAATGACGCTCTCATTCAGAACTTCATGAGGGAATCCACTGTATTTGCATCAAATAAGCACTTTTGTTATGTAAAACTACTGTTGTTTCATACTGTACAATCCAATACATCTCTACGTTCATTTACATAACGTTTTACAACCTAATGTAATCCGCCTCTTCAGACAATAATAAATAACTGGATTACATTAATCTAAGTTTAAATAATACAATCGAATAAATCAAATTCATGAAAGTTAGTACAATCGAATTATCAGTCTGAATGTGTTAATGTCATGTTAACTCGAGTCAAAATATTTCATAGCGATTCATTTCTGTGTACACTTTTTAAAGTTTGTTTGTATGAAGAATGTAGTGTGTGTTGTGAGGAAACGTTTTATCAACACTCTGTTTTTAAACCTTCGGGGAATTTCGACACATGTCGGATGAATGATAAGGTCTTTCTTTCTGTTGAATGCAGTTAGACTTAGCAAAATATGAAACACATCAGTCACACTCCTTTTCTCGTTGTTTGGAAAACTTGACTGGATGATTTCGATATTATTTATGTCGATATGTAATCACTGATTCAGCTACCAATAATTGAGGATAACAACATAAAAATTGATTATTCCTGTGATTTTGTGTTAAATAATGGAAGTGGATAGAAAATTATAAAGGATCTATTGAATCAGGTGGAGATATTTCCACAGTTTTAGTTCTAAACAACCTCGGTATAATAAACATCACATCAGTACACATTTGATGAATGATAAAAAATGAGTAAAGTTTCAATTTAGTGGAGAGATTGATGATACAGTCTCCTAACAAGTAACTCTAATCATCATTTTATATATGAAAGAATTTCATAAGACACTGGAGAAATCAGTCAGTAGAAATCAGTCGGCCATTTTACGTGTAATCACACTGTTTGTCAACTATAATAGATTATCACTTTCACTGAAATTAATGCTTCTCATTTCACTGATACACATCCCATTCACATATATTCATTAACATATCATATTTATAAATGTCTGCTAGAATCTTTGCTTACCGAACAAACAAACGTTTGTAAACATTTCTATAATTAGATACAAATAATGTGATTGTTAATAGCAAACTTGACATTCACATTCACATTCAAAACATTACCAGACAATTCAAAGTATTTTGATAAAATTGGTACTTTGTAGAACACTACTGTTGTTTCATACAATGCAATCTAATATTCCTCTGCATTAACATACATTACGAAATCATACCAATACATGTATATACATATATATTAGGCAATTAAAAGTTATTATCCAACATATATACATATGTATACAAAGTATACTTACAGTCAACTGAATAGCAGAAGCACAAATCAAATAAATAAGGCATATGACCTTTCATCACTTTATATGTGTCTCCAAAATACATCGAACTCTAATATAAATGATGTCTATCATTGATACTATAATAAACGAGAATAAGTCACGTTTACTTCTATTCATCCATACAAACAATGTTAATTTGATCAATGAATAATTTCTGTAAATCACTTTCTTCACGTTTACTTGAAGAACATCAGTCTAGTTAAAATGACCATTCTACAAAATAATAGTCATATTAGTAACATATTCTTCATTAATTGTTATCATGTTTCCATCATCATCATGGAAATAAATACCTTCATCATCATCATCATCACCATTATTATTATTATTATTATTATTATTATTATTATTACAATCGTCTTCTACACTAATCTTTGTCTAAAGTGTAATTGAACCGCCACCCTCACCACCACTCCAATCACTTTTATTAACATTCAATAAATGACATTCACTTGTCTAGTAACCGGCTCATTGGAAGTATCTGTCATCTATTTTTGTCATTTCCAACATTTATTACGTTAGATTGCATCAGTTATTTAATGTTAACAATTAAAAGACAATATTCATTTACTCATTGATACTCTTTCATGAGTTCTTCTTCTTAACATGAAATACATTAAAATATTTCAGAATAAATGAAATTCGATTTTCACTATTCAATGTTATTGAGATTATTGATTGTGAAGTATTAAGTTAATGATGGATAACATTGAGTTGAACGAGTATTGTGAACTAAATAGTACAAATCAACTATTCAATAAACGTTAATCTCGAAAATTTCAAGCGTCGAAATGTTTGCTTCTAAAAACTTCATTCAACTGATTCACATTGAATATGGCTGAATTCGACTATTTACAACCTTCAATTAGAACACTGGAGTTAGACCATGAAGTTGATGAGTGCCGATTAATGTTGTTTCTGTTTAATCATCTTCACTCATTGATAGCGACATGTCGAAGGAGGAGTTTCATTGAAAATCTTCAATATTCATTGTAAGTAATCGAAAAAATTGACACAAATCTGAAGTCATGAACGCATACAAACAACATCAATTTCGAATACACTGAATACAACACAAGTGCATTTACTAGTTTATGTGAAATGGGACACCTCAATTAACTGCAACTTGTTTGTTGGATAAACCTGAATAAAGTATTCATTTAAATAACGTACTTATAGGAATTTCAAAAGAATCTCAACTCACTTCGTAGTACACCTTGGATAACATTACAAAATTAACATTAAAATTTTCATGATCATTTATTGTTATATTTCAACTGAACAGCAACAATCATATTAGAAAAATTTGATTCAGACACGAATGAAGTTCTCTGTGTAGACTTCTATGGAAATCTGAACCAGTCATCATATTGACAAACTCAGTAATCTACTTTGATCTTCTACATTGAACATGTTCACCTAACCACATTGTCCAAGAATAATCTCCTCACTATGAAGCCTGCTGTTACACACTATTTCGATTATGCTTATTGTTCAAATAATGTACTTCACACTATTAACCACTCTCCTACATCACTTGAAACGTTCATTTATTTTATAGCAGCCTGACCTTGGCGAAATCATCAACCTGTCGGAGAGTTACTGTCAACAATACTTCTCATACTAATCCACCATGTGTAGGTGTATTCTGTAATAAAAATCATGTTTGTGGAAATCTCCCACAAAATACTAGCAAATCTACAGAAGTAGGAAAGCTGAGATAAATGAGGTGGTAGTGTTCATGGGAATAAAGTGTTATTTAAGCAGATGTGACAGATGTTAACAAATTGAAGTCTAGGTATGAATAAATGAGCATTGACTAAACAATGTAATAACAAATATCGCCAAGTCACACGACTGGTAGTACAATTTTTAGGCAACATCATATACTTACATGACCAGTACAGTTAGATGGAAATGAACAAATGTTCATCACCAACCAGTATTATTGAAACAGACTAGATGTAGCTCAGAATAACAAATAAAGTAGAATATTGTTTACCATCAGCTATCATTACAACATGAAGAAATCGTACCGAAAATGGTCAGTAAGTGTAGAGAGATATGTATGTGTCCTCAATTATTAAATGATTCTAATTCATATAAAGAAATTCATATTTATTTTTCATAAACCATCGTTCTATTGCGTGGGCGAGTAGGTTTCCTTAATACATACAACATTCGGAGATCGTCATGCGATGTGTGATGGATTAATGATACAAGTGTGATGCTATTTAATTGAAGATTCCTGTCATTTCTCATGTATGTATCTGAGACTGTAGATGAGAATGATGTCTAAAATGAGTAAGATTGATGAGATTAGTACCAGATTGATGGTCCTGTGAATGTCCTACATATTTTCACACTTGTTTGTCATAAATTAATGTATCCAAACTTTTCTTGTATGCAATTTTACGTCTATTTAACTCACTATTACTTTGTTACCCATTATATTTTGCCTATTTCGTGATTTTTTTTATTTCACCTCTGTTGCAATCTACATAGAGTGAGTGGGATTTATCAGGTAACCTTCATTCCAAATGCGTATTATACAATGGTTATTCATTTTCCCAGTTTACTAGCCAATGTCTGTGGTAGTATTCAGATCAGTAGACTACTCATGCATTCCATGAACTTTAATAATTCAAATCACTGTAATCGAATATATTAGTTCTTACCACTTCCATCACCCATCACCCACCTTCCCACTATTCCAAATGAATAGTTATTCTGCTGTATGTGGGCCCTGTGATCGAGTTCTTGCCGGCGTCGTGAGTGCGTACTAATTAGAAGTCGCATAGAAGTACGAAACATCTTTCCAGTGCTCCCTGATTTTCATCGTTGCCTATATATGACAATGATCTGTGGCGAATACAAACAAATAAACTTTACTCTAACATGCAAAAAGGAATTTAAGTAAATACATGTTATTTTGTTAATCCTCATTCCAATTTACAATTACAACTAGTAATAATTATTTGGCACAAATGAAAGAAGGAGGGTAATATTTTCGAAATACATTTAAGTGGATCATTTAGTACATATAATTGATACTAATAATTAGAATGCAGTCATGGTGATGAATATGAGGATTGTATGTATGTATATGTTATTGAATTAGTCACTTGAATCTTAATCAACCTAGACAAAAATATGTGATATTAACATCGAAATTTTACACAGGAGAGATTGAAAAATCGTTCACGGCGTCCAACGTAATTTCCGACCATCACAACCAGTATTCCACCATCGAGCTACATTCGGCACCCAATATGGACCAAATAAGTCAGATGTGTGAGCTAGTAAACACATTGCACATTGTGGTTGCGAATCCCAATCATGCACAATCCCATGACCATGCCATGCAAAATATTCATTGTATGCTGTATCGTTATTGTCCAAATACTTCAAATACTCTGCCAACTTGGCTGGTGATTCGAATTGATCCACATGAATGAATGAATATGGTGGAGCGACTCGTTCATATTCTTCAATCGATGCACCCATCACGATTGGAAGGATATCGTTACTTGGAACAAACAATGAATAAGAGTATCGGTGAGACTATAATCATTGTATGTTAATTAAATGAACTTCAAATCTTAAGAATCACTTATAATATAAAACAATATTCCACAAATTATAGATGCTTTTCTTCATATCCGTAGGTAACTATGGGAATGACATGAAAATTCTGAGGTCCAGCTGAGAATCTTCGGTCTATGCAACTTTACATTTTATTAGTTGATTTCGTACTCAGCTCATTTACATCAAGATATAAACGTATGGTGAAATGTGACGACATAACAAGTTTTCTTTTTTTCATCGTTTGAATTTGATATCACAAAATGACTTGGGTCAGTCAGTCGTTGAAATTCAGGAAGCATTAGTTAGCTGACTTGCCATGATATGTATTTTTTCGATTGTGCCTACCTGTGTTTACTGATGTTCGAGTTCAGGAAATTTAGGCTTCAGTGTGAATTAAAAATCGTGTTACTTTATACCAATAACCTGTTAATCGATTTTCTATTAACTAGATTTGATTTTATATTAATCAACCTCATCAACTATTTAGCAAACTAAGGAGATATTCATAAAGTTTCATACTTTTTATATTTTGTTGATGACATCAACTTTAAAAAATTAGTCATTTCTGGGATGTGGGCATTTTAAGAGGCATCACGAGAGAGAGAAATGTGTCACAAGTTTTATTAAAACTGAATCGCAGCTGGAAATAAACAATTAGGGTAAACCATCTTCCCACTTGCCATTTATCTGAACAAAATGTAAACGCAACGTTTTTTTTAATGCTTAAATTAGCACTTAAACTCAGTCCATTCACAATGGCGTTTGATCTCACTCCATTCACTTCAAATATCATTGTATTATCCAATGGATTATTCGGCGTCCAACGACAATGTGTTCTCATGATTTCACATTTTCAATAATGATATAAATGCTATCAATATTTAATTGAAGCTGTCATTTACTTACTCTTATCTAGTTAATTCAACGCAATACTACATACTTCATCATTGTAAACAATCATAAGGATTTGATGAGATACTTACTTCAGTGCATTTCTATAAAGTTTCTCTGTTATGTACTCACTACACAAGCTATTTTCGAAGCTCAAATAAAATTTGTAATTCTCACGAATTTTTTTTAAACATTCAGGTGTCGATAAAAATGTTGATACATTCTTTGGACATGTTAGTGTTCCACACTGACCGTAAATATCAACCTGTAAATAGAAGAATACAAGTCAGCTAAACAATATGATTTAATTTGATGCACACTGAAAGATCCATAATCGATTAGTATATGAAATGTAATGCAAAATAGTTCAATGAATGGTATTTATGTCATGTTTGTTCATGGAATTGATGAGGATTTCTTTTGTAAATTTGTTTGCAAATCACATTTTAACGTAAACGTGAGTGATATTTGGAGAAGAGTAAATATCTCGTAGAGGTACTCCAAATTGTTGAAACTTTTGCATGTTACTATACAATCTGTTGACACGGAAGAAGTTTGCTCCAAATAGCTTGATCAAACTTTTTAATAGTGTAGATGAATACTAACAACTTGGTTTTCTTAAAAAAACAGTGTGATCATTTTGAACATATTCCTTAATGAAATCTGTCATGTGGTTGGATTAACTATATTTTCAGAATTATAACTGTCCATATGACTGAACTGTACAACAGATATGGATCTTCGAATAAGTAGAATTGATGTAGAGGAAAATAAAGTTTGGTGTTGCTGTCCTTGTGCTATTTCCAATGCATATAGTAGCAACAAATGGTGTATTATGATACCAATTCTTTAGTATTTTTGTTTTACACCGACATCATTACAATCGTAATCCCTTATTTAACAGCATAATCATCATTGTAGTTAATCATATGCATTGGTAATGGTAAACAAAATAATTGAAATAACATGGAATATCTGTTCAGTAAATATGCATATAAATTTTAATGCATTTCAATAATAATAACAACGCTTAGAATTGCATGGGCAGATTCACTGGCATGAGATCGGGAGTAATAAAAGGACGAATTCATTGGTGGTGAGTGGAAGGAGGCAAATATGCCTAAGTGGCTTAAAGTAACTAATAACATTAAGCGATCCGATAGAGACGGAGAAATGAAAACCTTACTATTCGATCGTGAAATATATTATTGATACAAGCTCTATTTTTCCCCACGGAACATCATTTAAGGTTTTGTATTCGTGTCATCACAGACATATTCCTCAATTTATTCAGATGGTCGGTCTGTGGATATTGTCCTTAAGTTTAGTTGATAGAATTCATCACAGATTGATATTGGTGGGGTACTATTGAAAACCATGAAGAATTCGACAGCTGATTCGTTTTAGTGTGAAACTCATCAGTAATGCGCACCCCTGATAAAATTAATTAATTTCATTTCGTGTGCTCTAATTCTTGCACATGCTCATAAAATAGTGTAAATTGGTAGAATATTCATTTTACAGGTATAATATTGTATGTGTCAAGCATATAAATTTTTCGATGAATGGAATAATTGATGCGATTGAATATGTAAACGATGTACTAGTTACTATGTAGACAATTATACAAATTCGATACTAGTCATCATGATAACGGTGATGACAATAGTAGTTGAAAGTTGTGTGAAGAAAGGTTCAGTGCTCCCAAACGTTTCATTGGTACCCTACCAACATCAGTCTGTGGCTAATGAAATCAAGTATTTTTAATGCCGACCTTAGTCACACCTCCTCTATTCAATTACACTAATCAACACATTAGTGACTAACTTCTAGATGTTTGTGGATATTTTGTGAGAAGTAGTGACTATTAGAGTACAGAGTTGTCGGGAGTAAGACATTTATCACCGACGATATTATCGTGTCCTATCACAAATTGATACAAGTGGAAATCATGCCAGTGGACTCCACCCCAGTGGTGTAAAGGGTTACGTGTCCACCAACATGAAGACCCTGTGTTCGATTTTCCTATGTGAAATCAACAGTCAGCACTACTGACAAGGGTATTAGAAAAATGTTAGGGACTATCGGGTCTAATGGGCTACTCATGATTACACCTGGTTGTTGATAGAATTTCACATCAAATTGGAAGTGAATATTTTTATGAAAGTCAATAGTAATTATATTTGCGAGATGGTTTATGGAGATTAGTGTTAAGTATACTTGATTGAATTCGTCATAAATTGGTGTTGACAGTGTACCATTTAAAACCAAACAGTACTGGATAGCCGTTTCGACCTAGTATAGGCCTTCTTGGTCGTGCACACCCAGAACTCCACCCCAACACCTTCATATTTGCAAACGCCTAATTCTTTGAATATCTGGGCCGTTATCTAGTGGTAGGATTTCCAATTGCATCGATTTGTGATATAGTGAGACGACCCTATGGCGGGGTCTAAGCTGTGCACGGCTAGAGGAATCCCATACTAGGACGAATCAGCTTTGCAGTTTTCCCTGGTTTTCAATGGCACCCCACCAACATTAATGTGTTACGAATTCAATCAATAGTTTTTATAGTCTCTTTGTTGGCAAATTAATAATTTCACCATAGCTACATATGATATGAAGTGTTTCTTCTAACGGGAAATTAGTACACATTCATTCAGTATCGAAAGTGGTCATTTATATTCCACTCAAGTTAATGTTCTCTATTCTCTTGAAAATGTCAAGATTATCCTTCAAACTATGTAACGCAAGTACTTTTCTGATGGGTTCAATCAATCGAACAAGTAATAAAGAAAAGTTTAGTTAGTGGTAGAATGATAATGGTTTCTATTTGAATACGTAGATCTGATTTGAGTATTTATTTGATTGTTATCAATTCGATGAATCATTGTGAATTTGTATTCTTTTGTCTGTTGGTTATTTTAAATGATCGTAAAACGTTAATAATGTGATTGTTATTGATATCAATTAGATAATCATCAATTTCAAATTGAGACAGTTGTCTGTTCATCATTATAAATTTATTATTATTATTATTATTACTATTATTATGCGTAGAAGTCGTAGTAGTATTAATATTAGTATTATGATCGATAAACCAGTGATTATTGCTATTCAATTCACTATTTAGTTGTTTGTTATTATGTTATGTAATATAAGCTTATTATTATTCAGTCAATTTGTAATCTCCTAATTTCTGAAATGTAATACCGACGCCTCTGTGGAATATTGTTTTATCATCTCACTCACTTTAGTAATTAGGATGAATCATTGAAATGCTGATATCGTTGCGTTCATATCAGATTGTTAATCTTCTGAAATAATATAACATGCATCTATGTAATAAAAAGTGTGTAAATGCATCATTTGAACTTTACTTTCATTCATTTAAATTGATGCATCAAGTATTTAACGTCTGTATAAATTAATCTTCACTGTCGAATACACTAGATATTTCTGCATCTTTGTACAAATGTATTAAATAGTTGAATTAATTGAAAACTCATTTATATTATACTCACCGAGATATGTCGTGCAAGTTCCTTGGCATATTGCATTCTAGGACTCTTTGGTATACAGTTGCTGACAAACCATGCCACTTTCTTTGATTTCCCAACAGCGAAATTTCGAGAGGGAAGAGGATATCTCGTCTCTGGTCCATCATGTTTAACAAATGGCTGATATGAACCGTATGGTGAATAAATTGTTGAATCCAAACGAAAAGAGATGGTAAAATTAACCTGGTAGTAGAAAAGACAATGTAAATCGAAACTACATATGTATCATGATAACGGTTTAAAATGTGATAGTAATACGGCAGCGAAACATGAAAGGACATTCGGTGATGCAAGTTACTTACGAAATGGTGATTCGGGATTTCGTATTCGATGTGCACTTCAAATGTGAGAGTTTGGGATACTGACCAACTGTCCAACTGACTGAAGTGAATGAAGCATGACTCAGAGTTGTGTTCTAGATGCTGTCAGATGAATTAATAACGTACTAATCCAACACTAATGAAATTATTAGTAATCTCGTGTATGGTATTGAAGTTAGTAAGGGAACCTTTATTTATATCCAGTTTACTAACACAAATCCTCGTAGAGTATGAAGATTCATGTTGTCGTCAATTAATTCTGCGATTGCGGAATTGGTGAGAATATAAACGGGAGCAAGTTTTGCATGAAGTGGTATTTGATCAATGTTGTTCAGGTTTATGGTTGCAATTTAGTCTGTACATTTTTGTTATAAGGTGTCGGGTAAACAAATGGAGGCTTCAGTAATGTGATATTGATCATGTTGTTTATTTAAAAACATGATGTGGAAGTGGATTTTCAAGGCAGATTCATAATGACAACTTAATTCATGTTGTCGTCAACTAATTCTTTAACTGTGTATTCGATTGAAAATCAAATGAAAGTGAGAGTTACATTAAGTATTGCGTGATCAATGTCAATGAGGATAATGTTTGCCAATTCGTTTGTTTAATGAGTTGTGTGAAGTGTAGAATGAACAAATGGGAGCAAACATGGAATTTGTGTGATACACCAGTGATACTATTTGATAAACACTCTTTTAAGTTCAAGGCATAAATGGCAGACAGGATAGACATAATTATATTTTATATAATTAAATGTAGTGTGTGCAGTCCTGTGAATATGCGTGAAACATGCAGACTACTGAAGGTTAAAGTAACAGATTACAAACTATATTACGAACATGAGTATATTTCATTCACGTCTAACTTTATTATGACAATATTTGTCATTGTTATTATTATTTATTATTATTATTATTATATAAAACAAAGGCGTTTGGACGAAGAATATTCTTCTCGATAAACCCTCATCAGGTTCTACATCAATCAGTTAAAAAAATTATTAGTCACATGAATAGCTAGTTCTGAGGCAGATACAACATTATTTAGATATCAAAGATAATTGGAAGTGAAGTTTTTCTCCTCTTCGGATTATTTTTAAAATTCGAATGTTAATGTTGACATAATCATCATTATGTAACTTGTGCAACGTAAACAACACTTGAAATAAACTTGATTATTAGTCAACTATGCATGTAGGTATCTCTGTATAAGGGTGACATAGGAGATGGGGTGGTAGCAAAATACAATTAGATCAAGTGTTACTAGACAAAGGCTGAATGCTACGTAAAATGAAACCGAATGGGTAAGAGTTTGTAAAATGGATTGTACGATAATCAAAATTCGTCAAATAGTAACAATAACAGACATAATTATGATCAGTTCAGTTGATCGGTTTGAAAATGTTGTCAAGTCAATAAAACTAGGAAAGAAGATTGACTTATACTCAAATTCTTTCTGTGTACATCGAATAATAATAATAATAATAATAATAATAATAACAATATGCATATTAGTGAATAAAGAGACTAGCATTTGGATAGGGTAAACTTAAATTATAGAAATACATATAAAGATGGGAGGATACATACGCATCATTCAAACTAAATAATCGTTTGATTAAAGTGGAGATCAGTTAAATAGATCTTGCATCGGCCATGGCAGGAGAAGGGATTGAACGTACATCTACAGTATGCACAGTTATCGCATCTTCACCCATACAGATATAGCCTCTATTAATATTGCTATTACAAAATATGTCTCCAACCAAATTTTTCCAATTTTCATTCATAAATCTTCATTCTAATCCAATAATAGTCTATAATAAATTTAATTTATCAGTTGTGAATTTCCCTTATCTGAATAGAACAACGCTTACCCACAACACATAATGTGGACGTCTGTTCTGACAACTTCTATGTGCACACAACATGCCACACATAGAAATTCCAATATCTTCATCACATTTAAATAATATTTACCTGACTGTGTTTAGAGAAACATCCAACAAACACATCTGGAAATGGTATTTGCGACTTGTCATCTGAATGTGCCTACATCACATTGTTGATGTTCACATTGACACATTCCTTCAGTTTATTCCGATTATTTCACTCCAAGTAATATGACAATCTACTATAATAATCGCCAACTCAACTCAGGTTTGCAAAACACCAAACACATTCATTTGTATGAATAAAACACTTTTTCACGTAATGCATTGTTTTATACGACTCACCTCATTTACTAGTGAACCTGCTATCGCAATATGTACAGGAGATTCATGAATCAGTGTAAACCACAACTGTCCATTTGGTCGCTTTCCATCTGGTAGTTTATCTTCTGTAAGTATAATTGCATCAGCCTCTCTCCATCTCTTCATATCATTGATAACTGTACATTTTGAAGCATGACAATTAGAGAAATCCATTGGTGTGAATATTGTGCGATGTCCATAGTTTAGAAATTTCTTTATCTAAAAATGCAACACAGTGTGCAGATGTTTGTACTTGTTTTCATAATGTTGGAAGTATGGAGTAGCAGTAGCATAACATCAATGCATGCAAACTCTACCGAATATGCGAACATAACAGTCTGTCATCACTTAAATAAAATACAGAAGAGTGACTGACCACCACGATTGTACCGTGATCGTAAATCAATCTCTGAGATATATTCAAATGAATTCATTTTCAGTTTTTCGCCTAAAATGATTAATGCTGACACTATACTGTAAAACCAGTAGTCTAGTAACTAAGCTTACCATTGGTTAAATTTTTCTATTAACATTGTGATTATTGTATAGTTATGGTATACGGAGACAGAGAGTTAGGTCGAACTGTTCCATGAGCCAGATTGACATCAACACTCGACTGTTTACTTACTTGCAAACAAATTGCCAATTTGGATATCATGGCAGTTGCGATTTGTTTGATTCACATGTTTACTTCAGCGACAGTTATGTATTGGACGTTTAAATGATTGAAGTAGAACTTCTCTGTTAACGTCATCAAAAATATACTGTGTTAATCTAGATTTAACTGTTTACAGAATGATCGTGCGAATAACTTCATCATTTGGTAGCAATTACTATGACTGATCTAGTAAAAACAATATTCCACTTTATTACGATAACAATACGAAATTTAAAGTTATGAAGAATTCCGATGTGACATCGCAACATTTATAGCTGTGGTGGTGGTGGGGTTGAGTCACGTGAATATTCAGAAATGCAACAGTGACTTATATTAGAATACAAAACATTATAGCACACCCTATTTCGTTAAACACAATCAACACAGGCCTCTCAAATTACTTAATCTACAAACTCGTCACTTTCATGAACTATGCTTACTTGACTTACTGAATTGTAAGTAGATTGTGTTGAGGTATATTTTTCATGAAACCTTTCTAAATTGATACCGAAATGCTTGATGCAGCTATGTTATTGATTTCAGTTTACAGAAAACACACAAATGAAGATGTCTAACCCCACTTACACCCAACTCCACCTCTTGCAACCCACCCACAGAAGACGATAATTCACAGATGTCATTAAGACAAATTGAATAGTTTCACAACTCACTTCCACTGGAAGTAAACACTCATGATATTGTCCACAATGACAAAGTGACTCAATGCAAATGTCATCATTCACTTTAGCATTTCAAAAAATCTACTTCTCTGCAAACTGGACTTACTGTTTTATTTCCACTCAGTGAATCATATAATCTCTGAAGTCGACTTTCTTCTAAACTAAATCTCAATGAATATTTTTGAGCAGATGTTTGAGTGATAGGTGAATAGATTTCGTTGAGTGTACTGGCAAGATTCAAATGTGATGATTGGTTTGAAGTAGACATGTTTGTGTAAATCCATTCTACTGTTTCAGAGGATAATGCACAATCTCTTTCGTTTAAACTACGCGAAATGATATTTGATACTGCATTAATCAACCATATGATGAAGAGAGCAGTGAATACGAGGAAGAGTGATTTCATCCTGAATCTCCATTTGTTATTTTCTACAATCGTAGTATAAATGTCAACCATGTCAAGTTGTTGAGAAAATAATTCTGTATGGCTGAAAGAGACAGTATTTGAAACAACGGGTTGGATACATTAAATGGTACAGTTAACGAAAACGTTTACTTAGCTTCTATTTATTCATTTATCTATGTAAACTTTAATTGCTATTATCTAGACACTTAATTTTCTCAAAAACGATGAGGAATCTATGAAGTAGTAAAAGTCAGAGATCGGATGTTGTTAAAATTTAACCTCGAATATGTTGTAGGAATTTATTGTTTGAAAGACAATCTAGCTGCTATTAATTATGATAAGTGTTCTCGATTCAAAACGTAACTAGTAAATTCTGATAGCAGTCCAGGACGCATTTATCTCAGATCTAATTCTACTTATTCTTCCTAACACCATACATTGAAAATATTTTGAACATATCACAAATTAACCTAGGTTACACAACCACTGACAACCACAAACTTACACAATAGCTCGTCTATTCTAAAATGGGACCCAGATGTGCTGGTCCACAACTTCCCCGTGAAGAAGTATAACCTATTACGATTAGGTTTTACAAGCGACGTTTAACTGATAGGCAAATAAGCCGGCAGGCATTTATGGTTTACATTTCTAAAGTTAGTCAACGAAGGTATTTTGATCGACTACACTAATTGTCATCGGTGGGAAATTGTCCCATATCTGAGAATCCTAAATGCACAACACTTATAAGTTGCACTGTGTATTAAAAAACATTTTAACAAAAGTTATTTCAAATGAGATGCATTTCAAATTTCAATGAAAATCTAATCAATATACTCACAGTTCAACTTATCATTGCATTTGACTTATATCCTGTTTTCTTTTTTTCTATGAAACTACTGAAACTTCATCATATCATAAACTGGTATGATTAAAATCCAGTTAAGATAAATCCTCAGAAGAAGAGTTGAAAATATCAGTACAAAGCTTAAAACCACTAATGAATTTCTTATTAACAAGATTTTTATATGCAACACATAACACACACATTCACCATCTACAATTATAAATACATACACTATAAACAATTACTCCGCTTATTTGACGCTTGCTTATATAATCCAATGAAAGAAGAGTAAAACCAGTTTCTTGCTAAATTGTCTGTTCTATGTGATTTGGGCGTGACTTACTTTACTTAAAATAATGAGTTGTGATAAAATGACCTAATGGGATTTCATTTCTTTATTAACTTTTCTGAATGTAAGTTACAAAAATGAATGATCTAAGATAGAAAACTGGAAAAAAAAAATACAAAATTGAGTCTGTTAATTGAGGTCAAAAAAGCTGTGAAGGGTATTTTGAGAAACGTTGTAAAATCTGTTATCTTCATCCTTCATTGAATCATATTATGTAAGGTTAGTGTGTAATTATTGTTTCAAATAAAATGACATATGTAACAGGTATTCTATGAAGTTCAGCTTTCAATACATACTATATTTATTAATTGGTTGAATAGTAGACGTTTTTGTCATCTCTAATCATCCTCAGTACTGAGTGATGTCACAGTTCGAGTAGCTATTATTGAGGAACCAGATACGTGACATTGCGTTTTAAATGTCATCATAATCTGTGATTAGATTAGTCCATCAATAAATTATGGGATTTACAACAATGACAACCTCATTTCAGAATGTCTCAGGATGCGTCTTCATATGAATAACAAGCTGGACTTTCAGAAACTAAGTGATTAAGTGCGCTGCATCATTAAAATAAAGTTTGACTCTACTGGGTGTTTGAAGAGACTTAGCGATTAAAAGACAACTTTTTGAAACACAAACGGAATTATTAAACTTATTTCAAAGTCTGTATCGATTACTGAAAGTCTACAGAGCATGTCTCTCATTGAGACCAATTTTAACCATGTATATTTCCTTTAATATAGTGCAGAAAATTGTTTGTCTACTAGTACGAAGTGACCAGAAATAGATCATGATACCCAATGTTCAGTATGTGTTTCAATATGTATGGGGTAGGGGAGGATGAAAACTGTTAAAAACACAGTGATATCATATGGAATAACTTCATTATTCACTAATGTCTCACCAATAGGTATTTTCCAATATAAAGATAGCAAAACTTCAATTACGATCGACATCATAAGATAGTTATTGTGAAAAATGCATTATTAGTGTTAATAACATGTTTAATAGTGGAAATTAATGGATGGTTGGGAAGTATAGCAATGGATTTATCATTAGGTTTATATTAGCTGATATTTTTTTTGGCTAAGCTCAATAGGCTCACTTATTATGTCAACATTACGTACAATATATTCATTCTTTGTAATAGTAACACATACAACTAGTTCTTAGAGAATTTTATGAAATACACCTAACTATCATGTTCACCAGTGAAGTTTAATGTGAAGGTTAGATTATCTTTCAATATTTCAGTAACAGGAAGAACCTGTGGTCAACTTAAACAATAGAAGTATCTGGACAAGACTGCATATACAATTCCTCTATAATGCAAAAATAAACTTATGAAAACCGTATAGAAGATATATATTAACAACTATATGCCCTATTGATACAATTGAAGATACAATTGAATAGTTTGAATTAAACTCTGTATGAAAGTGGATATTTAGAAATTTTGTAAACAAACAAATTACCACAAAGTAAGAACAGTGTACATCCAAACTGTTAGCAAGAAGTAGATATTCATGCACAGAACAGTTCAGCGAGTGTTTAATTCATACTGGCTATGATTAATGTTTTACCAACGACTCCACACTGACATAAACTATGAAATATTCTAAAAATTTACATTCATCAATTCAATTCACGTGCAAAGTAGCATGTAATAATAATAAAACGTATCTAGTCGTTCTGCTCTCCAAAAGGCCAGATGGGTTCACACGAAAGATTCTGTTTTAAAAACAAACCTGAACTGGTAAATATATATACGCTTTCATAGCTTCACAGCTAGTCAACATAAAATAAATCATGTAAAATGCTTAAGTCATAGAATTCGACTAATTTTCTTCAACAACAACATGAAAGAAGATATACGTAAACTAAAAACCATACTAGCTATAGAATGATTTCGAAATAGATTCATCCAAAAGTATGTAGTAGAAAGAAAAATTAAGATTGGAGTAAATAGTCAAGAAAAAAAACACTTTATCTACTACTAGGTTGTAAAAGTCACCAAGTGATGTCATAGCATAAATATTAAACAGATCTGTTAAAAGAACGTTTAACACGGCAAAGTTACAAGCCACATGTCTGACTAAGCCACTACTAACTCAGTAAATCAAGGACATGATACCAACAATGGCTTCATTTATGTGCAATAATGAATTTAATTGCTTTAGTGAAGTTATTTACATTAGTCTTAATCTAAATTCCTTATCCATGAGAGCGATTGAACATGTTTTGGTTTGGTTATCAATTAGTCTAATGAAATCTATTATCAGCAGAATTCTTAGTCACCTAACGAATTATGACTATAAAATCAAACTTGATGAATTCCTCTCGATTGCATACAGTGTACAGAATAACTTGTCTACAGGTGTTAGAATGCTCCTTCTTCACCTGCCAGAAGCATCAGGCATCAACTCGAAGAAATCAAACTTATGTAAAGACAAACTATATATATATATATATATATATATATATATATATATATATATATCACTATACCACGGATCTTGAATGTTATCCTCAGTATATATACTGAGAAGAGAACCTTACACAATATAAAAATGCTTATTTTGTAAGTGATTATCCATAAGCGTTTATAAAAAGTATGGTAGTGAGTATCAAACAAACAAGACAATGACTATATCTGATAAGAAACCGGTGCTCATTCGATTAGTGTTTAAGGGCGATCCGGTAGCGAAGTAAACTAATCATTGACTAAAATTGGCCAAAATTACACATTGATGGCAGCGAAATCGATCCCATTTTATGCGGGGAGATGTTCAATATATCAAACAAGAATCGAGAAATACTCGTCACGTGTCTTCTTCAACGTTATTCACTAATTCACACATACTCGCAAACGCAGGTACACTAGCAGAACAGAATGACGAGCTTCTTTCCGTTTTATTGAACATGACCCAAAGAACTTAAGATTAAGAGAACAAACCATCTCATGCAGTTCACTTGCACGACGCCTGATAGACACAGGACATGTAGTGAACATGGTGAAAGTATTCAAATTAATAAACAATAAAAACATTTCTAGAATGTTCAGATTTTCTGAAGCCACTGCAAATAGAAAACCTGGCTTATGTATATAAAAGGGATCAGTCTTAAAGCTTCAGTTATCTTGTTAAGTGATACAACTATTACTATTATTCTTATCCAATCATCGTTTATTTATGAGCACTATTCACTCTCCAGTGTTGTGCCATAGTCCCACTTATCTCTATTTGTTGCGTAATCACATAACTTACAATTTACTCCATATTAAACACCTCTAGGCTAAATTTTAATCTGTTTATCTTAGTATGTCATATTATGTAAACAAATTATTAACGTGTAATAATTTACCAATTCTCTTTGATCCCTTATCTATTTAGATCAATAGACCTTTGTCATATTACGTGGTTGCTAGGGATGTTCCTTTCTCACCTTCAGTTCGTGTTTCGCACTTGGTATGACGCTAAATCTTATCGGTGCATTGTTTATTTTAGTACTCTATTTATGACATTCCAAGGACGCTTTCTGTTTTGTATATATACGCATGAGTTGTGTGTGTTGAGGTCGTCTGACAGGCTGCCTGTTGAATTAAACGCTTCTTGCTGTCTTTGAACTTCTTACTGTAGTTAACTGGGCTGGAGCTCTGCGGAATAGTTTAGCTCCTGTTATTGTGTCGCTGGTCATACGTTCGTTAGCAGGTATGGAGGTGTCACCATAACTCACGAATCCTTAGCAGTAATTTACGCAAGCCAAAAATGCTTTTAGAGCATGCTCTCCTTTCATATATATAAATATAAATACTTTGATGAAAACTTTTTTTATTCACCTGTATTCCATTTTTATATATCTCTTGATAAACGGTATCCGTCGATTAAATGTACAGTGACGTTCACATTTTATACTAATTGCAATTAATTACCTATGGTACTAAGCTGAAGGGAATGAAACTAAATACCCGATATTTGATTGTATTCTGTAAATATAGTCATTCTGAACTTATTTGAATTTGTGAAGTGGACATATTGTATGAGAAATATATGTAACCACTCTGTTTACCTTGGACTACAATAGGACCTTATCTTTGGAAATTCTTTTCGGGTTATCTTTCTTCACAAGAAATTCAAACACTGTTTTATTGTCAGATTTATTCCAATTTTATTTTGCTTTCTGTTCATCATTACATTGCTATAACTTTGACTCATCGTTACTACTACTACTACTACTACTAATATTACTACTACCATTATTTCACCTCTACCATTTTAACCTTATTGATTAAATATCATCAGCATTATCATCCTAATAACTATCATCATCACCTTTCAACATGATGCATTCACTTAATCTTACTAATATTAAGTAACCTATTTAGGACACTGTTACATAATCTTTCATCGTTGTCTAAGGCCATCATTAAGTATTAAAGGATCAAATCGATATGTAATTTTCTAATTTCAATCCACGATGTTGACATATCCATTCGCAATACTTATCCTATTAACTTACAATAGGCTTGTATCATCCCGTTGATTTGTAATGGACTGAAACTGGTCAGCCTCTGTTTCCATATGTGCATCCTGAGTAGATTACCTCTATATAGCGGTAGTACATAAGTTGTATTTAAGTTGGATTGTGACTGGCAAGTACATCCAGCAGACGAGTTCCAAATAGGACGAAACGCGCCTTCTGGATTCCACTTGCCAGTCACAATACAACTTAAATATAACTTATCCTATTACATTAACTAATTGTAAAGTTGATAATTATGAATTTGATTGATTGAATTCATGACAGATTGATGTTATCAGAGTACCATTGAAAACCAGGAGGAAAAGTCGGAAGTGAGAAAGTTATCACCAATGACAATGGATGAATGTCACGCTACATATATATATTACAAATTGATAGGAGTGGGAAAACTATAATTTGGTTCCAACGCAGTGTTGCAGAGGGTTAAGTGTTCGCCGCAAACCTTAAGCCCCTAGTGTGAAATCTGGGGTGCGCACTACTGAGGAGTTCTACACTGGACGAAACAGCTGTCCAGTGCTCTCTGGTTTTTAATGAGATCCTGCCAACATTAATTTGTGACATATTTAATCAACTGAAGTATCAATATCCACAAAAGTAACCATCCAAATTTAATTAAGGATTTATGAGTGTTAGAGCCAGATCAAAATTTATCGAAAACGATTGTTTGCATCAATATTTTTGACTTTCAATATAATTTTATGTCCTATTAATTTGTGTTTGATGTGAGCACCATTATAATGTTGACAAAATGAAATATATTTCTTATTAAGTTGATTGATTCGTCGTGTTTTTGAGTAGAATTTCTTTGTAAATATTTCTATCAACTGATGGAATGTTATAATTGGGCAAAGAATTGGAAACCATAATCTACCGAGTCTATTCTTCGTGCTACTAGGACAATTAAGACAATCCTGCATTCGGTTAAACATTCAGTAACCATGATATTTGCATTACTCAAATTATAAGTCTAATGATGGGCGCGGTGGTGTTTGGTACGAAACGGACTAAGTTCTAATCCCAGTGTGAACTTCAACATTGTGATTCAGGTACATTCAGCCAACAAGTCCCAAATAGGACAACACGCGCAATTCAACTTAAATAATCAAGTTGTGAGCTTTTAATAGATGCACTAAGGACTATTACATGTGTTTTCCTTCTAGAATTGTTGTAACCTTATTATTATAAACGATGGAGCAGATAAGATCGAAAAAACAAATAACTGACACTTTTAAGAATGATTAAGGTTGATTTCCAGGAAACATTTTTGCTATATCAAAACCTACTAGGATTATAAAACCGAGACTAAATGATCTTTCAAAGAGTCACGAAAATCGCTTATCTCTCATCCCAATCTTGGATATTGACAATTCATCTTACCATGTCAATTCTAAGTGGTTAGTAAAAATATTGTACTCATTCCTTAAACCATAACATTAAAGATTCATTGGAGTTTGTCAAAAAAGACAGGCAAGTTCATGATGTCATTGGATGTCTCATCTCTACTCACTAGCATTCCATTATTAGAAATAGTGGGTTTATCTACAGGGAACTTATAGAAACCCTAATTTCTATTTAATCAATAAAACACTAAATATCCAGGTGTACGATGAATGTTCATTTCCAATTTAATAATAAGTATTAAAGACGATCGGATGAGGTATTCATGAGATCATCAATATATCCACACCCTACAAACTTTCTCGTTGTAAAATTAGAGAACGATCTGTTTAAAGATGTGATTAGTCAACTACCTGTTTACTGTCATTACATATGATGATAATGTCGTAATAATCTATAGTGAACAGGAAAAGAATAATTAACTTAAAGTATTAAAATATATTCATCCGTCAATTAATTTCGCTCTACATGATGAATAAACTAATTCAATCAAGATGATTATTTTTATGGAGATTGGCATTTTATTTGTTTGAATATGTCACAGACTGATGTTAGCAGAATACCATTGAAAGTCTTTCACATATTCATATGTATACAGTTGTACAGCTAAATCGTGAATTCTTTGAAAAGAGATTTATTATTATTGTAAATTATGCGCAGATATATAAGTCAATTTGGTATCACGAATTCGTCCGTATTAGACGACTAATAATCACTTGAAGGAATTGGATAGCTTTTTCGTCCTAGTATGGTACTCCTCAGTGGTGTGCATCCATGATCTCACCATGGATTGGACCCATGACTCTATGGTTTAGCGGAGAACGCCATATCATTAGACCACTGAGTCGGCTTCCAACGATTGATATTTCCAGTCAATTCATGGTACGTTGGTGTCACCTTATCGAGGGGTAACTGCTCCACATCCGACACGGTTGAACTCTACTAGTCACGTCTTCTTACTAGTACTCCACGAGTTACCTCGAGAAGTTGGTCAATAGTGAGTTGATATTGGTTGTATTTGGGTATTGTAAGGATTGATTACTGTCAATTTGGCATCACGGATTCGTCTAAATATGATATATTAGCGCAAACCTTGATGAAAACCTAAGTGTAAAGAAGAAATTTCATCGTTTCATCATTGTTTTCATTAAATGTTTTAATGGGATTTTTCACTTTATTAAAACTATTTGATTGGTTGAAGATATTGAGTGTTTTAGTTTATTTTTTTATTTTTTCATATATGTTGCTAAGTAAACTATGACATAAAGTCAATAGAAATATTCCTTAAACAAAACTGAAAATATTCACTTTTAGTTTATTTACATTAGTATTTAACATAAACAAGGAAACAGATAGTCATATACTACAATTATGATTAAGGTTATAAACTGTTGCATATACATGTTAACAGATAATGTTATCCCATCAACATAACAACGATTATATAATATTCAAGATAATAGATTTTACTTAAGTTGTATTGTGACTGGCAGTGGATCAAGGACGTGCTTTTTCGTCTTATGTGGGACTCGTCGGCTGAATGTAGCTTTACCCCAACATTGATGTCCATAGGGGGATTTGAACTCAGTCCCTTTTAGTGTCAGATGCCACTGCTTTTACCACTAGACTACCTGAGTGTAGACAGTCATACTTGTGCGACAGGCACGCAGATATTAGGATGAACTGTATCTTCCAGTTGATTTGTTATGACTGAAGCTGGTCAGTCTCTGTTGCTATATATGCATCCTGAGCTGATCACCTCGATATAGCGATTATTCACAAGTATTATTTAAGTTGAATTGTGGCTGTCAAGTGGAATACATGACGCACGATTCATCCTAGTCGGAACTCAGATAACTTTACAGAAAATATCTTATATGACCATTGAAAGTTAAGAAAAATTTAGTGATGTTATGAAAATGTAACTGAATGAATAAGTAGACTATGTTACTTATTTTTCTAATGAAACATTTGGAATAAAGTATAACAACATGTAATAATAATAATAATAATTTTTGTACGATACACGACGATCTACAGGCATGTCTTTATTGTCAAGATGATAACAGTAGACGATACTAAAAAAGAAATTTCTATAATTAATTCATAAGTACATCAAATTCACAGTTGTTTAATGCCAAGAAGAATAAATGTGTTGGTGAAATGCGCAATCATAGTTTCCACCATTGTTATTAGTATGTATAGAACAATCTTGTTGGAAAATCATTTGTCTTTAATGATTAGTGTCAACAAGTTGGAGTTCTTGTAAAGAATCACTGAGATAAATAATCACTGTTGTTTTCCAATGGTCATATTGGACACAGCATATTTATATCTGCAGTATAAACTAACGTGAGAATGACAGAATTTACAAGTCTGAAATCAACTGCTAAATGAAATCTAGATAACATATTACAGTTTATAGGGGGATCTAAACATGCCTGTGTGTTGAATATACATTTATCCCCACTTAGAAACATGAAAGTTCTATTTTACATTTCAAGCACCATAATCCGAAATCGCTGAGTTATAAACTAATCTCATTGTGAATAGAAGTTATCTTATGAGGAGCAATAGAATACACCACACACACAGCACACAGCAACACATAGCAACATTTCTCTCTGTGAAATGAACAGTCGACATGTGCTTGTGTCGAATACAATCAACGATGTTAAAGCCTCATTAAGGTTACAATTATTTAGAATGAAGATGATGTAAATTAAAATCTGTTTTAATGAATTCAAAGACGAAATGTATCAAAATAAACCTAACGGTTTAATTAAGAATGAGTGTAATTGGTGACTGCTGGTGGGTAACAGATGGATGATAGGGGTGAGAAGAACTAATATCTTGGATTACAGTGATTTGAATTATTAAAGTTCATGGAATGCATGAGTAGTCTACTGATCTGAATACTACACAGACATTGGCTAGTAAACTGAGAAAATGAATAACCATTGTATAATACGCGTTTGGAATGAAGGTTACCTAATAAATCCCACTCACTCTATGTAATTGCAACAAAGGTGAAATAAAAAAAATCACGAAATAGGCAAAATATAATGGGTAACAAAGTAATAGTGAGTTGTGTAGACGTAAAATTGCATACAAGAAAAGTTTGAATACATTAATTTATGACAAACAAGTGTGAAAATATGTATGACATTCACAGGACCGTCAATCTGGTACTAATCTCATCAATCTTACTCATTTCAGACATCATTCTCATCTACAGTCTCAGATACATACATGAGAAATGAGAGGAATCTTCAATTAAATAGCATCACACTTGTATCATTAACCCATCACACATCGCATGATAATCTCCGAATGTTGTATGTATTAAGGAAACTTACTGGCCCATGCTGTAGAACGATGGTTTATAGGAAGGTAAATAGTACGAAAAACGTTTTAGTTTTAGAATTAATTCAAATGAATAATTATGATGTTAACAGTAGATGTATTCATATGACAATAATACAATTGAAGGTTTAACAACAAATACAATACTAAATACTTGAAAACTCTAGTCAAAACATCACAGTTATTGGCATATTTGAAGTAATGAATAAACAAAAAGAATGAAATTTTTATCTGTTCTGATAAATTTGTTACTAAGTTGCTTCAATTGTAAATCATGCATGAACAATTGCTCTGAAACAATTAGTCAAGGTGATATTTTGTGTTGTCTTTATTTAAAGATCTTTTACTTTATATCCACATAAGAGTGTACACTAACTGATTATTGAGTTGTGTTTAGTGTAGTGATTGTGTATTTCTTAGTAGTGTTTGGATTCGGTTATTCAAATTAAAAAATGGTCACTAAGTGACTTAATATCTCAGGCATTATATTTTGATGTCGGTTAATTGGAGGCAGTTAACAGGGATTGCAGTTTGATCTAGATTTTTCTTTTGGTTGATGCTCGCTGACAAGGCATACCTCGAATTTTGAAGGGATCTTTATTCTTTGTAAAAGGCTAATACCTCAGCTCAATGATAGATTCATTAGTGTACGAATAGCTTGATAGTAAAGAGACAAACTGTAGCAGGGTTGACATCGATTCATCTAGTACAAAATCTATTGGTATTTTGAGACCTTTAGACATGCGAATGTAGAGCTCTCCAAAGATTGTCCACGATTATTCAACACAAGAGAATACAGTAAACTGGAATCGAATCCCAGTAACTAGTAGCTACATTCTACGTAATGATATGAATTATTAAAAACTAACTTAGAGGTATAAATTTCAATTACTCGATTAGAGAACTGACATTCTTTGTTTAAAACGTTGGTCAGGTTATGAATGTGAATTGAAACTAACGGTTTTTTCACTACAGCTAGCTTATACTGTCAGCCACATAATCCAGCTATCTCCGCAAACGTCCCCTCCCTCTCCTATAGTAACAGACTACACTAACAGATTACACTATTACTATTGTTGTTAATATTGAGTTCCTCATCTTAAAATCAGAACAATTTTATATTAAGTGATAATTGATCTGTATTCAGTGATCGATCAGTTTTTATTTATACGAGAATACCTAAATGATTTCTATGCAAATAATAATAACAATCATAGCAACAATAATGTTGATAATAATAATAATAATAATTCAGACAGACTATGAAAATTTATCTTGAATGATCGATTTCCATTTCGAAAATAAATTGTCAATTTTTTTTCCTGGAAAATGAAGCCATCATAGTGATTTCTCTTCAATAAGTTACAAAGCAATGATTGATTTTTTATTTGAGATCTCATATCATATCGAATAACATGATGATAGTGACCTTGTCATTCGGTGGCTTAGACCAGGTATTCTAAGACTGCTCGTGAATTCGATCAATTATAACAGAAGTCAGTAGTTGGGTGTAGTGAAGAATTTAGAGTATCAGTTTTATCACGAACTGATTTGAGTGAGACAGCTAGTGAAACCCAGGAAGCACTGGATTCCTGTTTCGTCCATGTATGCGAGTCTTCAAAGATGCCTATCCACGACGTCATCGGGGATTCGAGCTTATAAACTTCAGGTTTTACGGCAAACGCTTAACCGGCAGATAACTGTAAATATTTTTAAAAGTCAATAGACTTGATTTGTTATATATCACTAGTCAAGTAGAAATAAATACTGATTATTCAGGAGTTATTACAAAAGCAAAATTTCAAGCTTTGCAGCTTTTTTTCTAAATCTCTATTAGTACTGGATATTCTAAGCTGCACTACCTAGTTAACAGCGATTAACATTATCTTGAGTAGTCTCATTACTTACTTTAAGTAGTATTAATAAGGAACGATAAGATTTCCGGACGGACAATGATGACTTCGTAATTCAACTGTGTCAATAAAAATACCGATACCTCAATAAACATAAGACATTGATTACTTGGTTGACGTCATTAAAGTTACTACGCTGTGATGCCAATTTTTTTAGATACATGTTTATTATTTTTCCATCAAAACGCAGGTTAACTGTTTAAGGGAAATCGGTTGAAATATGTTGATCACATTCTGACTGTAATTAGCATCAATTATCAAGATATGAGATGAAAACATACTCAGTGAGACAAGAAATCATATCACTGAGTGTAATAGTCAGGGAAATTACTGCAACATTTGAACGATAAGTGGTCACTTATTAATAATCAATATCATATTGTCTAAACTCTAAGGGTAATATTTATATAACTACGATATTGACTGACACGGTTTTTAGTCCAACAGGAAGTGTCTCTTCACGCATGACAGAAGGAAAATAAAAAAATATCCAGAGTTCATTAGACACCTGTTCCACTATAGTCTGTATTCACTATCATTTTTATTATCAGCCTACATGAACTTGAATTAAGAACTTTTGACATTCCTAAAAAAAATATAATTTTCAGTTACAAAACTGAAAATCATTTGAATTGACATAAGCGCATCTTAAACGGATTGTTTAAATATTGTTATTGTCACAGCTTTTAATAAAGCGTCCACACCGACACTTAGATACAATTTCATTCACCCGATGATTTCAAACTAGTACTAAATGTCAGTATTGGTTCCCTTTGGTACATATTATCTAACTTTACTAACACTTACAATTTACAGAAGTTCCATCGATAAGCAATAATGCGTAAAATCAATCAAGTTAGAAATGGCAGCGTAAACCTACTAGTTACATTAGTTAAATAACATAATAAATTACAAATGAAATTAGTGATTATGCAATTCAACTCTGTGAAATTTGAATGTTCACCTCTACACTGTCATTGATCAACATTATAAGAATGACCTGTTGTAGGTGTGTATACCTTTTTTTAAAATATTTTATTAACATAACATTAAATAAATTATTTCCACCATAAACAAATCTCATCAGTAAAGATTTAAAATTAACGTATTTCAAAGTGTTTCTAGCATTTTTTTTCTTGGTTAAATAAACACTTAATAATCATAGTAACCATCTGTTAACATCTCTCAACTTATTTATAATAAGGTCATATAATAAATTAATGAAATAAAATAACGTCTAATGCATAAATGCTGTCATCAGTTCACAATAATGATGACCTAAATTGAAATATTTCAATTTGTTAATTTAAATTGCATGATAATGGTATGACCTTGGTGAGTAAATCAAACACTAACGTCATTTTAACAACAATTTAATATTGAATGTTTTATGATGAGCATTACTTAAATTTGTTTTTGCTTTTAAAATTTTTTTAAATCTCCTTTTTATTCTATGAAAGTATTAGACAAAAGAAGAGTTCATTAGATCCCATCTAAAATTAGATCACAGGTAGTAATCTGAATTCAATAAGTAGACAGAGTTTAGCTTAGCACAAGAAGTATGCAAATTAATAGGTCTTTAAAGACTTGCCATTTATGACGACATTAAAAACGTGTTTCAGTCGCTTAGCCATGAGAGATCAATTCATAAAATTACCGACAACTGAATTTAGCTGTCTTCTTAATTTCTTCTTGCTTTTTGTTGATATACAATGCAATTAGATATTTTGCTTGGTTTTACAGTGTCTACAATTATCTTATAACTGAATTGTAATAGACTCGTTCAGAGTTAGTGTTTACAGATGTCTGCTGCAAGTATTAATATTATTAGTATGTTTAATGTCAACTTACTTAGATGAAACGATAATCAGTTGTTATATTGGTGTATAACTAAAGATAGAATAATATGTATTAATATCAGGTGATTGGTTGCAGCTGAAAAGAAACGGTGGACTTAAGGATTTTGCTGATTAACCGTTATCATGGTGTACTAGAGAAAGTCTTGATGAAACTGATGCTACCTATAAAGTTCGAAACCACGCTAGCCAGCTTTAGAATCTGAGACAGTACCACTGGACAATTGTATCTGAGAATAATTTACATGAAACCTATGTCCAGGGTTTTATGACAGTTAAGTCCATCCAGTTGACATCAGAACATAGTGCACGCTACATAAAGTTACCTATACTTGTTTCCACAATGCAGCTTGTTTGGTGGGATTCACTCGACATAAACAACTAAATAAATGTCACATTTATCACTGTTCAGTAGTCGATCACGAAAAAATAATAAAAAAAACCTTAAAAAACAAAACCCCACTTTTCTAATCCATAGAAAGTCCGCAACTAGGGGGGGGGCGAGATCTGTAAATGATCGAAAAATAATGATGTAAGTAAAAAATTTTAAAAATCATTTTCATCCCAGTTTTACAACCTGAGGAACCAGTAAGTCTGGTGAATACTGAAGTAATACATATTTCATCTAAGTTTGCAATTCTTATTCACTTTACATCAGATTATTCATACGCTACTAAACTCATGACATTGAACTGTTCATTGCTCTTGAAACAGGGGAGGAGTATAGACCGTCAATAGTTGAATATTAACCCATACAGTTCAGATAAACCGTAAATACAACATCAATAAATACCTTCTAACAATTTAAAGGTTAACATACAACCGCTAAACCATTAAGCTAATGTCCAATTGTTTGCATTCTAGAACTGAAGTTAACTCAAGAGATTTTTCAAATTATTCCTGAAAATCAGTGCTCATAGGAGAAATAAAATATTTCCAATTCATTCATCCGTATACTACACAGCACTTGGTATAAATGGGTATAGATCAAAGTTGTCTTACATGTGGTCAGTCAAATGAAATCAGAAGAGGAAAACTATTGTGAAAGTTAATATTGTAGCAATTTCACATTAGTTATGGAAAGTAATTATGCTAGTATACTGAGATTGGAAACCATCTATCCCTGATCTGTTCTTTTACCTCCACATATCTACTTACAACTATAAGGAATAACTAGTCTAAATTAATGAAAAACAAAAGAAGTTGAACTTATCAGTTAATTATGAATTTTATAAACAAGATAAAAATACTAACTGATATCACGAATCAATCTAAAATAGACAAGTGACCACCAGGAACTACTGGACTGACTAGGTTGGAGATATCAAGTGTTGGAAGCCGGCTCAACGGTCTAGTAGCAAAACGTTCGCTGCGCAACTAAAAGGTTCTGCGTTCGACCCTTGACGGGGTCAGGGATAACCACTACTGAAGAATCGTATACTATGAGGAAACAGTTGTCCAGTTGCTCCTAGCGGTCACTGGCTGTCTAATCAAATTAACATTTAACAATCTCCATAACACCCAATTACAAAATAAGAGTAATTTTGTATTATTTTGCTTCATAGTACATTTAAACTTCACTCCCAAAATACAAAGATACACCTACATAGTAACATTATAATGATGAAAATCTGTTAATTCAATGGATATTTTTTTGTTTCTTTTTCTAAATTGTAAATGAGCATTTAAAATTTCACAAATTTAAATGACATGAATAAAGAATGTCCAGAAAATTTAAAAGAAACTCACAAACACAATTCATATCAGTCAGTTCAAATGTCAGTAGATTGGTATATTGAACGTCATAAGTGTAGTCAACTGTGTAAAATTAAACGAAACAGTTTTTTTTTCTTTAATTTCAATCAACCTTTTCTGAACTGTGTTCATTTGGATAAGTAATGCATAGTTTCTGTTTTCTCCAAATAAACTACTCTTCCTTTTATTCGTCGTCATCATCATCATTATAAATGACTGATTCCAAATGAAATTTAACATATGTTTCCTTCATGATTCAACATGCTTTTTATTCATATATTATCATGGATTATCTTAGGATGCAATGCGATCGGTTACTGGTGAGGAGGTGGGAAGCGGAAGAGGAAGGAAGGGGAAGTGGCATGTTTAATGTCTCAGTTTCAACGGTTGACTGAATTCTGTTTATTAAAAATTAAGGTTATTTATACAGATTAAAATAACAACATATTGATATTTAACAACAAATTTGTTGGGCAACATCGTAATGAATCTATTTATAGAAGACATTGTTATAGACCGCTTAGAATCATGAGTTATAGCAGGTAGGTGGTTGTTGTAGTCTCATCATTGTAAAAATGATACGATGTTTAAATACAATCGAAATGATTATTGAATTTGATGAGCATTATTTCTGATAATAATATCATGGATGAGTAAAATCATATAAGCAGATCTTGATAACAGTATATACAGTTTTCGGATTATTTTCTATTATCCTACTTTATTGACTTTTCAACGACTAAAGAGACAGATCATCGTTATGAGCTTCTGTACTAAAGGTATACTAATATAATTCTGAAAAAAAGTTTCATCTATGAATACAGACAAATTCAGTACAGATTTAAAAACACTGTTCAAGTTTTATAACTCTTTCAATAAGTTCATCTGTGTTTACTCATAAGTGACTCGAAGTAGAATATAACCTTGTTCAACTTCGTTAGTATAATGTAGTGTTATGAATAATAATGTTCATCATTTGTTACACTTAATTATCGAAATTTGCAATGTTTTGTAAATAAATTTAACTATAATTAATGGTATCCTTTTCAAAAAACAAACAAATTTCATATAATCCATGAAGTGAACAATAAAACTCACCCAAATTTGTGCATTTATCCACTTCAGGTTGTTCTTCTAGAGTATGTATATTTGACCAGATGGTAAATGTAGTATAAATCTAGAATTGTTCAAATAATGTATATCAGTTTGTATAGAAGTGGGTCATCAAAAATGAATGTATGATTGGAGAACATTTATAGCATAAATCCACTCTGAGTTTCTGGTAAAGTTTATTAATATCGAAACAGTCACTAAAATGATCAGGCTATTAAAGTTAAGAAGGCATTGGTGAAACGATGTAAATATACAGAATAAGTGTGGGAAGATTTACGGACAAATCCACTCACTTCATGTATAAAAATATTTGGCGAATGTGTGATGAGTTAGGCTTTGCACTAACTTTACCGGTATTCGATACTTTAACAAGCACGACATGCTCCAGTGTTTAGAAACCTCTCATTATTGCTGCATAATTAACGAAAATATTTCAGCCAGTTTATACAGTGGTCTACATACTGACATTGATCGAGTAACTATTTAAATTTGAATATTAATCGATATTAAAATAATCTAGTATATGGGATCAATCGTCAACACTCATGTTAATAATAAGTTGATGAGAATCAATCAACAGACATGCACTCAAATTTAGGAGTGGTTGTTAGTGTGTGAGTTCTCCTCAATTCCTAATTACCTTCAAATTAGTGTTCAAAATGTTTCTACATCTTCTACAAAATTATCACTCATACCATGTAATTCAGTAGTAAACTACACACAAATTGCCCCATGTTCTATTCAAATGATTGTTTGTCATATCCACCTCACAGGGACGCCGATCAACGTACAATTCGAATGAGATGCATCAACTAGTGCCAATGAGAGTATCTGTATGGATCCATGTGATTGGTTGATAGAAGTGGGACAGTCATGTGTGTGAGTGTACGTAACTAAATCTATAGTATGCATATATATGTATGCACATATCACTAATCGACTTCATATATGCATTTATATATACATATATATATATATATATATATATATATATATACAGATAAATATATATTCATTTATTTACTTATATAAATAAATAAATAAATAAATAAATAATATATAAATGTATATGTATATGTGTATGTATATATGAATGCCTATGTATCATATTTTTCGTTTTAATTTGACCCTGCGTTTTTCATTTCTTCCACCGAGTATTTTTGAAAGTTTTCATCCTTTTCTTTTTCGTCATCCTCTTTCGTATTCTTATTCTACCGATATTTTTCACAAGTATCTGTTTGTACCTTGTATATTGTTGTCTATTTCAGTGCTTCCAAACGTTTCATTAGTACCCTACCAACATCAGTCTGTGGCAAATGAAATCAAGTATTTTTAATGCCGACCTTAGTCACACCTCCTCTATTCAATTACACTAATCAACATATTAGTGACTAACTTCAAGATGTTTCTGGATATTTTGTGAGAAGTAGTAATTAGAGTACAGAGTTGTCGGGAGTAAGACATTATTCACCGACGATATTATCGTGTCCTATCACAAATTGATACAAGTGGAAATCATGCCAGTGGACTCAACCCCAGTGGTGTAAAGGGTTACGTGTCCACCAACATGAAGACCCTGTGTTCGACTTTCCTATGTGAAATCAACAGTCAGCACTACTGACGAGGGTATTAGAAAAATGTTAGGGACTATCGGGTCTAATGGGCTACTCATGATTACACCTGGTTGTTGATAGAATTTCACATCAAATTGGAAGTGAATATTTTTGTGAAAGTCAATAGTAATTATATTTGCGAGATGGTTTATGGAGATTAGTGTTAAGTATACTTGATTAAATTCGTCATAAATTGGTGTTGACAGTGTACCATTTAAAACCAAACAGTACTGGATAGCCGTTTCGACCTAGTATAGGCCTTCTTGGTCGTGCACACCCAGAACTCCACCCCAACGCCTTCATATTTTCAAACGCCTAATTCTTTGAATATCTGGGCCGTTATCTAGTGGTAGGATTTCCAATTGCATCGATTTGTGATATAGTGCGACGACCCAATGGCGGGGTCTAAGCTGTGCACGGCTAGAGGCAATCCCATACTAGGACGAATCAGCTTTGCAGTTTTCTCTGGTTTTCAGTGGCACCCCACCAACATCAATGTGTTACGAATTCAATCAATAGTTTTTATAGTCTCTTTGTTGGCAAATTAATAATTTCACCATAGCTACATTTGATATGAAGTGTTTCTTCTAACGGGAAATTAGTACACATTCATTCAGCATCGAAAGTGGTCATTTATATTCCACTCAAGTTGATGTTCTCTATTCTCTTGAAAATGTCAAGATTATCCTTCAAACTATGTAACGCAAGTACTTTTCTGATGGGTTCAATCAATCGACCAAGTAATAGAGAAAAGTTTAGTTAGTGGTAGAATGATAATGGTTTCTATTTGAATATGTAGATCTGATTTGAGTATTTATTTGATTGTTATCAATTCGATGAATCATTGTGAATTTGTATTCTTTTGTCTGTTGATTATTTTAAATGATCGTAAAACGTTAATAATGTGATTGTTATTGATATCAATTAGATAATCATCAATTTCAAATTGAGACAGTTGTCTGTTCATCATTATAAATTTATTATTATTATTATTACTATTATTATGCGTAGTAGTCGTAGTAGTATTAATATTAGTATTATGATCGATAAACCAGTGATTATTGCTATTCAATTTACTATTTAGTTGTTTGTTATTATGTTATGTAATATAAGCTTATTATTATTCAGTCAATTTGTAATCTCCTAATTTCTGAAATGTAATTCCGACGCCTCTGTGGAATATTGTTTTATCATCTCACTCACTTTAGTAATTAGGATGAATCATTGAAATGCTGATATCGTTGCGTTCATATCAGATTGTTAATCTTCTGAAATAACATAACATGCATCTATGTAATAAAAAGTGTGTAAATGCATCATTTGAACTTTACTTTCATTCATTTAAATTGATGCATCAAGTATTTAACGTCTGTATAAATTAATCTTCACTGTCGAATACACTAGATATTTCTGCATCTTTGTACAAATGTATTAATAGTTGAATTAATTGAAAACTCATTTATATTATACTCACCGAGATATGTCGTGCAAGTTCCTTGGCATATTGCATTCTAGGACTCTTTGGTATACAGTTGCTGACAAACCATGCTACTTTCTTTGATTTCCCAACAGCGAAATTTCGAGTAGGAAGAGGATATCTCGTCTCTGGTCCATCATGTTTAACAAATGGCTGATATGAACCATATGGTGAATAAATTGTTGAATCCAAACGAAAAGAGATGGTAAAATTAACCTGGAAGTAGAAAAGACAATGTAAATCAAAACTACATATGCATCATGATAACGGTTTGAAATGTGATAGTAATAAGGCAACGAAACATGAAAGGACATTCGGTGATGCAAGTTACTTACGAAATGATGATTCGGCATATCGTATTTGAATTACACTTCATATGTGAGATTATGCGATATTGATTAACTGTCCAACTGACTGAAGGGGATGAAGCATGACTCAGTGTTGTGTTCTAGATGTTGTCAGATGAATTCGTAACTTATTAATCCAACACTAATGAAATTATTAGTAATCTCGTGTATGGTATTGAAGTTAGTAAGGGAACCTTTATTTATATGCGGTTCACTAACACAAATCCTCGTAGAGTATGAAGATTCATGTTGTAGTCAATTAATTCTGCGATTGCGGAATTGGTGAGAATATAAACGGGAGCAAGTTTTGCATCAAGTTGTATTTGATCAATGTTGTTCAGGTTTATGGTTGCAATTTAGTCTGTACATTTTTGTTATAAGGTGTCGGGTAAACAAATGGAGGCTTCAGTTATGTGATATTGATCATGTTGTTTATTTAAAAACATGATGTGGAAGTGGATTTTTGAAGGCAGATTCATAATGACAACTTAATTCATGTTGTCGTCAACTAATTCTGTAACTGTGTATTCGATTGAAAATCAAATGAAAGTGAGAGTTACATTAAATGTTGTGTGATCAATGTCAATGAGGATAATGTTTGCCAATTCGTTTGTTTAATGAGTTGTGTGAAGTGTAGAATGAACAAATGGGAGCAAACATGGAATTTGTGTGATACACCAGTGATACTATTTGATAAACATTCTTTTAAGTTCAAGGCATAAATGGCAGACAGGATAAACAATTATATTTTATATAATTAAATGTAGTGTGTGCAGTCCTGTGAATATGCGTGAAACATGCAAACAACTTAAGGTTAAAGTAACAGAATAGAAACTATATTACGAACATGAGTATATTTCATTCACGTCTAACATTATTATGACAACATTTGTCATTGTTTATTA